>CM072887.1:88018346-89268346 GCA_037013685.1 Acridotheres tristis
TCTGCATGTTTCCAGCTGAAGATTTTTCTTATATGTGTTTTTGGTGTTTTGAGGGATTTTGTTATTCTTAAGTTTTTTTGTTGTTGTTTTTTATTTCATTTTTGTAATTTTGTTTTGTTTTGTTTTGTTTGTCCCTGCCCATGTTTTGAACCCAAATCATTTAGGCAAATGCTAAAAAAATTATGGTGAAATGATTCCATATATTTAAAAGGTTTTATTTTTTTCCATCTCAGGGAATTCCTGGAATTCCTGGAAATCAAGGAGCAAAAGGACAAAAGGTACTATTAGTTATTCAAAACACAGTTAAAACCTATACTATGTATACCCATTCCAAACTAAGAGTTCAGGCTTGGAGAAGAGTTTTCGTGGTGGGGATTTATGACATCAAATCATGCTGCAAAAGAATGGAGACAATTCATGTCGTGTTTAAAAATCTCTTTTTAGGTTTTATTTCAACTATTCCAGAAGGAATGAATAGTTTAAAAGGAACCATGCTAATTTCATAGTACATTGAGAAACAATTTTAACTAACTAAATCTACATTGTTAAAGAAGATACATTAAAAAATTGTTAAGTATACGTGCATTAGTCACAGAATTTTTCTCTTTATGTAAAAAATACAGGGTGAAATTGGACCACCAGGTCAACCTGGAGCAAAAGGGTCACCAGGAGATACTGTAAGTTTCAAATTTGTGTTATTATGAACAAATAATTGTGGTGTTGTCATTCTCTGTTTGTCATAAACAAACATGCAATGGCAAATACGTGAGCAAACTACCATTTGCAGGTTGGAAAGACAAGGCTATGGCAAATCTAACTTTTTAGCTTAGTGACATATTTGCAGTGTAGAAATTCTGGCTGAAAGCTGTGAAGTGTTTTTTACTGTTATCCTTGCCATTACTTTAAGCTTCTGAATATTTTGAAAAAATACTTCCTCTTCCTCTTCCTCTTCCTCTTCCTCTTCCTCTTCCTCTTCCTCTTCCTCTTCCTCTTCCTCTTCCTCTTCCTCTTCCTCTTCCTCTTCCTCTTCCTCTTCCTCTTCCTCTTCCTCTTCCTCTCCATTCATTAACAGAATATATAATCAATTACAACTGATGGAGTTTTTGTTGGAGACACTGAAATTAGTTTAGGATTTTAAAAATTCTGGACTACTCTGTCATCCAGTATATTTAGAATTTCCTACACAGTATATACTTATCCCCTATCCAAACAGCATCTCTTCCTTTCCTGACTATCACAGGCACTATCACTACATTACAGCTGTCAGAAAGCCTTTTTTGCATAAGGAGAGTACACTGGTTAATTTTCTTTTCATGGACTTAGAGGACTTTTCCAGCTACCTCCTAAAGATCTCTGGGAAAAAATAGATTTCCTTGACAACCAGTTATTGCAGTTGTCCAGATCAAATTTGGATAAAACACTGCCTGAACTTGAAGTTCAAATGTCCTGAATTTGAAGTTCAACATGAACATTTGTTGTCTCACCTGTGCCTCCTAACTATTTTTATTGCCTGTTACTGGGTTTTTTTCTCCATTTCTTTCTGAGCAAAGTTAAACAAAATGCCGTAGGGAAGGCTATATCATCAACACCAATAAAGCCTTGTGGGATTGCAGAGTGCTCATATTTATTTAACTCACGTACCATATTTTCTTCAAATTTTATTCAGATAAATAACATCTGGTTCATGGTACACTTGAAAATAATTTATTCCGCTTTCCTGTCAATTTATTTAATGTATTTTTTTGTCACTTGATAAATTAAATAGGAGATTGATGCATGGAATATCTGAATATGTTATATGGTGTTAGGGAATTTAAACCAGAAAAGATAGTGGGATTTTCCTTGTATTAGTCACACTGAATATGTTTGTTCCAGAAAACACAGATGGAAAGCTTGTGGATGGTCTGTTAATAGCTTGGGAAAATTTTTCAGTAACAAGTTCTTCTTCGGTAATGACTATCCCTATTGCATTGCCAACACCAGCAATTTATTAATCTACCTGACATATAATGTCAGCTCTGGAAAATAGGACAATATAATATAATGCTACATATTATGTCCTCGAATTGTTCTGTATTTTTGTTCAAGACATTCTCTTCTCTTCTAATTTTTTATTGTTTTCAGATTATGTTCACAAGTTTTTCCTATACTGCATCTGAAAGTTTCTTTCTTGCAGTGTACTGATTTCATTTAGTAGTCTCTGTGTAATTTTTTAAACAAAACAAGTTAAATATGGCCTTGTAATGAAAGTGCAAGAAAGGAAACCAGGAAAAATGGATTTTATTTCTCCTTTTCCTGATGTATTTTTATTTCCTTTTCCAAGATATATTCTTGACCTTTAATTATACTAAATGTATTTTCTCATTTGCATTTTCTGGTGTGTACAGGCAGGTCAGTTGGATATATACACATAGATGATTTAATTAAAAAAGGGGAAAAAAATAAGCTCTTCTGTACATACAGTGTTTGTGCTTTGTATAAGATAAAATGAATGAGGCATATTTTTGGTGAGCATATGCCACTTCTGTAATCCAAAGTCTGATGTAGGTTTCCCTAGAAATGATCTAGTGAGGTGGTAAGAGTCTCTATGGCCTAAAGAATAGTTTGTTGTATTTATTGATGGAAAGTATTGGTGGTCAGTATTTATGTATGATAAAGCAGGCAAGAAACATGAATTAATATGTGGTTAATTTGTAGTAATCTTTGGTTAATGGTAAAGCACAGGTGAAATACCAGAAAACTGATAAAATTCTAAAAACCATGGCTACAGAAAATTACTTCTTGTTTTGGGTATTCTGAATTTTCTCTTCTATTGCAGAAACAATAGTTTTAGCAAATAAAGTTTATTTTTTTTTGGCAAAGCTGAGTTGTTACCTGTGTGAGAAATTATATCTGGTTTTGATTACATGTGACTTTTGAAAGAAGTCTGAGATAATGTCATGGGAGTGAATTGTTCCTAACATTTATTTCTGAATTGAAGGGGTGATTGTTTTATCTATATGAAAGCGAAGATTAAGTAACATTATATATTAAATAGCAGTGAATTTTGAAAATATTATCAGTTGGAATAATTGATAAAATGTAACCTCTGACACGTTAGATATTCACGCCTTATTTAATTGTTTGACTTTCTGTATCATTATGCTTTTGTTTTATGCTGCTTCTTAAGCATACTCTTATAGCAGATTGTACTTCACAGTATTTAAGCAAGTCTAAGTAAAACAATAATAATGTTTTTATTGATGCATGCAATTCTAGACTAAAAGTGAAGTGGGATGAAGTGGTGAAAAAGACAGTTGTTAACACCAGATGTGGAAAATACGATTAATGGGAATTCCTTCCTGGAAAGTATGATTTCAAAGCAGGATTTCTTTTCTAATGTGTAGTTGAGACTAGCTTTAAACAGAAATAAAGGAAGTCAGCCCTTTGATGATTTAATACTCTTTAGCTCTTATTTTATGTAGGGAACATGCAACTAAACATGCCTTTATGAACATAATTCCATTCAAGGAGTCCAAGAGATTGTTTTGGCTTTGTACATGTGCTGAAGTGTCATGATCTGAAATGGCAGAAGCTATTGGGTTTTTGAATTAGTAATTTAACTCTGAAGATTTTACAGAAGATGCAAAGGTGTGGCCCCGAAAATTAACTGCTCCTGATAAATCTTCATAAATTTGCACGAGGAATCAAGTCATGGCAACCTTTGAGGGACACAGGTCAGAAAGGAGAAAGAGAATTGTGAAATGCCAAAGTAGTTTGGCTGGTTTTGGAAACTTTAAACAGAAACCAAGAAACTTGTGTCACTTTCAATTATAACTAAGGATGCATTACAGACTGGGTCTTGAGTTGCAGAATTTTTTCCCTCAGGAATATTCCATGACAGCACTGTTCTTTTCTCATGGTTTTTTTTTCATTGCACAGTGGCCCTTCATTAAACCATAGAAGGTCTAAATAATCCACTGTACTATATCAAAACTATAGCCTATATATAAGATACAAGACATTGTATCTCCTGTTTATTTCACTTAAGATATAGAATAATGATGCTACTAATACAATAGCGAGCTCATTATTCCTGTTTTAGTACAGAAATGTCTCTGTCTTTTTCATAAATAAATAGGGATTGACGGGACCAGAAGGTTCACTTGGTCTACCTGGAGCTCCTGGGCCTAAGGTAAGTGTTTGAGTCAATTTGCTTGTGACCTTGATAAACGACTGCTTTGTATGCAAATTTGATGTAGACAATGCCAGGATTTTGCAGCTCATTTTTTGGTGTATTGAATATTGGTGAGCAGCTGTATGATTTCCCCTGTGTTACCTTCTACAATAGTTCAGTCTCAAGAGAGGTTAATATAACTCAGTAAATGGCGCCTGTCATCCCGTGGGATTTTAACAATTGCAGAAATGGTCATGAGACTGTTTCAGCTTTACAGTCCTGGAAAATGTTCTGCAATGCTGGAAACCAGATAATTCTCAGTATACATCTCAACTTTCCAATGTTATATTTATTTATATTTTAATTGTGTTAAATGTTATGTGCTGTTTCTTCCACCCAAGGAGCCAAACTTATTTCAGATGCAACTTTATTGATTGCACTACAGCTACAGGCAGAACTAATTTTCCCAATGTTCTCAAAAGCTAAAATAAATACTACAAATCCAGATTGGTTAGTGTAACCTTTTAATTTAATGCAAAATGACTTTAAATTGTAAGTAAGCACTGAATTGTATGTCCTAGAGAATATTTAAGAATCTAGAATCCATTCCCCAAATGTTGCATTTACATTTTGATCTCTTTCCCCCCATACATTATTTTACATCCAAAGTCATATGCATTTATTTATAAATGTGTACTGACAGTACCATTTTTTTAAGTGTCAATGCTTTCTATGATCAAGAAGATTGAATACCTATGATACAACTAAAAATTAATTCACTTTATTTTTATCTGTGAAAAATTATTTTATTTTATATATTTATCTCGCTTAGAATATAAGCTGTTTCTTAGAGAATCAGTCTTAATAAGCTCATTCTTACAGAAGTCCATCGTGAAGTAGTCAATAAATCTTAGTTTTAATGCAAATCCTGATGCTGAATATATGTCTAATTCCATAGGCTGCAATAAGAGCTGAAACATAAATATTTTGACTTAGACAATTAAATAAGATCATGGAAATGTGAAGTCAGTACACACAAACTTGGTGTGACTGTGGGCGGCAAGTGAGGCAGGTGGAGATGGGACAGGTGCACAGAAGCTGACAGATCAGGTGTTGCCATCATATCTCATCTTTCCTAAGAGAAAGTTAAACCTTCAGCCTGCCTGTAATGGAGAAAAACTTTAGCCTTTCAATCACTACCTGTGCCTGTTATTAAGAGTCATTTTCTCAGCAGTGCCTGTTTATGTTTGCTAGTCATACCACATGTGACAAAACATAATGATGTATCAGCCACACTCCTGCATTGTTATATAGGGTGATAAAGGCGAACCAGGAATACAAGGGAAACCAGGATCATCAGGAGCCAAGGTAAATATGATTCTGGAAATGTTCTAGTTAAAGAAGGGATTCATTTGCTTTTTCATGATTTACAATTTTCCATTATTTCCCCTGGTTATAAGGCAGTTTGTTTCACAGTAAAACAGTAGTTAACATCACATTGCACCAAAATCCATTTGATGACTTATTCTTACTGATTTTTTACTAGACTTTAGGCTATGAAAATCAGATGTTCATTAAGTTCAAACCTGCAAACATTGTCATTGCTTGAGGTAGTATTTTTTGTGTAATATTGAAACATGTACTGTATTAAAAGACAATAAAAATAGATACTGGATATGCTCTCTATATTCACCATCCCTTCAAAAATCCTTCAGATATTTCAATCATCTTCAGTTATAAAATTTAAAAATATCATAGCCAAAGCATACCATGTGGCCTTGAGAAACATGCAATGTGTGTTTTTACACACAGCACATCACTGACACACAGCTGTTGTATTACTCAGGGAGATCTAGGAGTACCAGGGGCTCCAGGTGAACCAGGCTACCCAGGCATTCCTGGTACCCAGGGATTAAAGGTAAGTATTTTTTTCAATTTTACATTAATTCCATCTTTTTTTGGAAGTTCTTTTCTTATGAATGATCATTATTAAACAAAATCCTTTCTCTAAATGCGTAATTATTAGATAACAGTTGGACACATTTAAAGCAATAATGTTTCCATCCTGAAAATTTTCTTCTGAAGGATAAAGCCCTTCATGTGAAGGCATTTGTGGCTAGTTGACCTTGAATGAATGCCAGGTGCCCATGAAGCTGCTCTATCACACCTCTCTTAAGCAGGACTGAGAAAAATCAAGAAAATAAGATGGGAGAAAGCTAATGGGTCAAGATAAAGATAGTTTAAAGAAGTAGAAGGAAAGGCCATGTGTGGAAACAAAGGAAAACAAAGTATTTATTCTCTGCTTCCTGTCAGCATGTGTTGTCCCACCAATTCCCGGGAAGCAGGACTCAGTACACATACAGGTTTGGAAGACAAACTTCAAAATAATGAAACTTCCTCTCCTTCCCCTTGCCTTTAGCTTTTTTTGCAGAGCAGACATCATATGGTATGGAATATCCTTTTCAGTTTAGGTCATCTGTCCTGGCTGTGTCATAGAACCATGAAAAGGGTTGTGTGGAAAGGGACCTTAAAGATCATCTAGTTCCAGCCCCCACGTTGTGGGCAGGGACACTTCCTTCCACTAGACAAGGCGCCTCAAAGCCCCATCCAACCTAGTCTTGAGCACTCAGTGGGAGGAGGTATCCCCACCTTCTCTGAGCAGCATGTGTCAGTGCCTCACCACCCTCTAAATAATGTTTTTCTTCTTAATCAACCTAGTTTCAGTTTGAAGCCATTCTCTCTTGTCCTGTCATTACAGATCCTTCTGAAAAGTACCTCTCCAGCTCTCTTCTAAGCCCCTTTTAGGTACTGGAAGGCTGCTCCAAGGTCTCCCCAGAGCCTTCTCTTCTCTGGACTGAACAACCCCAGCTGTCTGAGTCTCTCTTCATGAGAGAGATGCTCCAGCTGGCTAATCATCTTCCTGGCTCTCTGCTGGACTTGATCCAGCAGATCCATCTCCTTCTTATGTTGGTGGCCCTGGAGCTGGGCACATGTGGAGTCTCAGGAGAGTGGAGGGGGAGAATCACATCCCTTGCCCTGCTGGCCACACTGCTTTTGATGCAGCCCAAGATGCAGTTGGCTTTCTGGGCTGGAAGTGCACATTGCCAGGTCATGTTAAGTTTCTCGTCTATCAACATGCACAAGTCCTTCTCTGCAGGGCTGCTCTCCATCCCTTCTCCACCTAGCCTGAATTTGTGTCTCCAGCTGAGATCTTGCCTGCCCTAGCTTACAGGAAAAGGGGGGGATTTGGAGAGACAGCCTTGATGTTGCAGGGAGCTCTGCTCAGCAATACCCAAAGCACTGGTGTGTTATCAACACTTTTCTAGCCACTGTTGCAAAGCACAGCACTGTGAGGGCTGCTGTGGAGAAAATTAACTCCGTCTCAGCCAGACCCAATATGGCATTAGGGAAATAGAATTAAATCAGGCATTTCACTTTCATAGGAAGAGAAAGATTGAAGGGTAAAGAGATAGTAAGATAGAAAGGTGGTGTTACAATTAAAGCTTCATGAAAATCCCATGCAGAAGTGTTCCAACAGAGTTAATCTTCTGCTCCAGAGAGCACACGTTTCTTGTATGTCCAATGTCATATATTCCAGCCTCATATACATGTACTCATATACTAGGGTACTTCACATGTCAGTAGACACATATATGGATATGCCTTACATTGGCTAGAGCATGGAGTCAGTGTCATAATAACACTTTAATTGGTTTCATTATCACTATATATTCAATATCTAGGGCTTATATAAGGCACATGTACTAAGACAATAGTATTTTATGAAAGATGATTTTGTTAAAATTCATGAAACTTCTCTAAATTTTAAATGGAAGAAGTCGTTGAATGGGTCATTTACTTTATATGAAGATGCAAATTAGCTGGAGTTACAAGTCCAATGACAAACTGGAATTATTCAGGAAGAAAAGCACAGTTTGGGTGTCTGACAGTAAAAGTGAAGCCTTTCAGCTATAGATGATTTTAAAACTTGAAACAACTGAATATTTTACATTCAAATACAATACAGCAAAATACTACAGCTGGCATAAATATCTTCTTATATTCTGGGATTTTCAATCAGGAAAATATTTCCCATGGCAAAAATCTCCACTACTGTTTAACGTTTAACTAAACATTCTTTTATTTTTCACTGCCCCCCCCCCCCACGAAAAAAAAAACCAAAACAACCAAATACACAAAGTTATGGCTCTTACAAGAAAAGTGACAAAACAGACCCAAAAATCTCCATTCTAATTATTTTATTTATTAAATGCAGTTCTGCACACTCTCTACAGATCTGTCATTTGTTTCCTGAGCTACTATGTTCATGGTTCAGCATTTTGATTTATGTCTATTTAAACATAAGATGTCAGAGTTAGAGTAAGAGCCATCTCCCATAACTTCAAGTTTCCTTTTCAATTAATGAAGAAAGCTAGGCACATTTTCAGAGTACATATTTTATACCTCTGTTGTTATTTGGAATGAATAGTTTTCATGCACAGCCTGTTTCTCTCCAATGTCAATTAAGTAGTTTTCAGAGAAGTTGATAAAACTACATACCTGACTTCTAAGTACTGTTTACGCCCTCTGATTGCCAATCCCCTCACTATTATTTATTTCAAACATTTTGAGGCAAAACAAGTGGGTGGAAATGAAGCTTAGTCCTTAAATATTTTGATTTAATTTAAATATATAGGATTTTGTGGTGAAAAATACGGTTTTTTGGGTTTTTTGCATAACTTCTGCATGCTGTGGTGCATTCAGCTAAAATTTAACCCATGAGAAACATTGCCTCCCTTCCTGTCTACATCCTCTCCACTCCCATGCACTGAGTAGATGAAATCTAGTTGGATTTGCCACCTCATTATGTTGTATTTTTTTTTTTAGTTGGTATGTGAATATCCACTTTCTTTTTTTAGTTTTTTACTTGTTATATGAGTATCCACTTTCTTTTTGATAATTATTTTAATGACAAAGTCCTTTCTTAGTATAGCTTTCTGGACTTTCTTTTGTGTATATGGGGAAAAAGTGATTTGTTTTCTTTCAGTACAAGAAAAAGCTAGATGTTTCTCTTGTAATTATTGTGTTAAATTAAGGCACAGACTACATGTTTTAGAGGTGACTCATGTTTAAATTGAGACCTTTCTTCTAATATTTTACAGGGGGAGAAAGGAAACCAAGGTGACACGGGTATCCAGGTATATCAACTTTGTTTTAAATTAAATCATCTGGCCTTGCTGTTTATACAAGTATTAGGTATTAATTCAGACAGGGTTTTTCTAAGATTGAACTCCACAGAAGGTTAACTTGAATAGCAGCAATACCTCTCCTTCAAGGAAATCTGCCCAGTATGGCCAGCATGAGTTTTCAGCTGCATTTCTGGGGGCTGTGCAGAGCTGTGTGCTCCTAGCAATGGTGCAGGCACAGTGCTGCAGGCTGTGCTGCTGCCCCAGAGGCCTGGACATCACCCAGGGCTGTTGCAGGATGTGCTCTGTCCCTGCCTGCAGGGCACTGCAGGATCACAGAAACAGAGTCAAACTAACTCCACCTGGCCTCTGCCTACTGGCTATTAGCATGTGGGATTTTCCTCCTTGTTATCTAAAATCATGGAAATACCTACAAGAAAAAGAAGAATATCCTATCATTATTTGGATCCTGGATTGGTTTCTCAGTGTTCAGGGTAGAAATTTTATTCTGCACAGTTTCTGCTCTGATCTCTTTGAAGAGTAACTTTTCAGATTGATTTGTCCTGGTTTAGAATGAGGTTGTAGTATTTAGCTTCTTGTGTTATTTTATTTGGTAGTTTAATTACATGTACCAGATAAATCTATATTTTATAAAATGTGCTTCTTTTCTGAAGGGACTGAAAGGAGAAAAAGGAAGACAAGGAAATCCAGGCTTACAGGTACTGTTAAAAGAGTGATTCTACTTCACAGGAGCCATAGTGATCCTAGTTTAAGGCCATGATACATATTTGTTTCTTAACACTTCTTTCATCAACACTTATAAGTCTCTGCATCAGGTGAATTATATTTATGTACAACATGATAACATGCTTATATAAATTACCACTTAAACACTCTTAGAATTTTTAAAATAACAAATATAAGCACATACAGAGAAGATGGAGCAGCACTTCTCTCAGCTGTGCACGCTTGAAGGACGAGAGGAAGTGCAAGTTGGAACACAGGAATTTGATATGCAGAAAAAACATTTTGCTTTGAGGGCGGTCAAACTGGAGCAGGCTGCTCATAGATATTGTGGCAAAACCTGTCTGAACAGCATGTTGAGTTGATCAAGCTGCATCTGTTCTGCAAAGGAAGTTGAATCCAAGGAGGTCACTTCCGACCTACATGTTTCTGTGTTCTGTGATATTTTATCTTGAGAAACAGACCATAAGTGCATATCTTTTATTGTAGTAAAGCCCTAATTATAGAATATTTTTATAAAACAGTTATAAGTAATATAAAATGCAGATAACAGCAAAAAGTGGCTTTTGTGTACAGGTTGTAGTAGTGATACTTGAGATGTTAAGATTTTGCGTGTTCCATGCTACACTTTCATATAATTCATTACCTCCTAGACTATACTGGGAGTCATTATTGACATCTTCTGTGCTCATAAATTACAGATGTTTCCTGTTTCAGCTGTAAATAAGTGAGATCCAGTTGTTTCTCTTTAGGCCAGTGCATTCTGATTGTGTCATAGTTGGCAATCTTGTTATTCTGCAGAAAATAGCTGTTAGTATTTATAAATACTTGTTAACTGCATAATCTATGTCGTGTCTAAACAGAGAAGTATTTTTTTAGAGGTACATATCTAAAAGTAGACTTGGAAGGAAGCCAGAGCTGCTTTTTTCAGAATTACAACATTGATACTGCTGCCCGTCTAGCCAGATGGACCCGATTCCCGGGGATTCTGGGCAGGAGGTCTAGACTGAGTGTCAGCTAACACTCTCAGAGATGTGTAGGTTGAAAATAGTTCATTATTAAACTTGAGCAGATTTTTAAAAAAATAAATAATTTAAAGAAAAAGATGGGTCATTGATTTAACCAAATGTAGTGTCCTAGATTAGCATTTAACAATTTAAACTATCTGATTTTTTTTTTTGCAAATAATGGACAATTTTTTCATATCTTTATTATTTTAGTCATAAGGGAAAACAAAGTGATAGTGAAAGAAAACATTTCTTTTTCAGATAGGATGATGCAAGTGAATTTCTGTTTCTTGCTTGCTTTTTTTTGGAGAAAGCTGAAAAAATAATACAGACTGAGTCTAAAATTGTTTCCTATGCTTATCTGGTTTGGTCAGCCACCAAAAAAATCAGTAATTTAGTAGACAACACAAGATCTTTCCAAAAATCCTTAAGACACAATAAAGACTTCCTTGTCCATAAGAGTGAATCAGAAAAGTGAACTGCCATCTTGCCATGGGACATAATGGAGCCACTTGGCAGAAATGCCACCAGAATAATTTGCTAACATGCAAAATCTGCGTTACCACTGAGTCTGTATTTCAAAGGCTCTGAAATTAATTTCTGCCTAGTTAGACAGTATTAAACAGTCTGAATCAGGAGTTTACTTCTGCTAGGACACATAATTTCTTTTGTAAAATGAATAAGGTTTTGTTTCTTAAGTCTATATTATGTTTATATGTTTATAATATGTGTGATACATTCCCAAATTATCCTCTTGGTACATGATATTAAAGGCAATACTGAAGTGTTCATTCACCTGATATGTATTTTTCATCATTATATGCAGTTTCATTTTTTGTACTATAGCAATCAAAGAATCTTTAAAAATTAACATTTGTGATTGCTGAAAACAAAGGACAAAGAATATTAATTTTTGATTCCAGGAAATTTGGTTCAGCCTGCATTTTAAATTTCTTTTTCACCTTATTTTTTAAAGGGAGTAGAAGGATTGAGTGGAGAACGAGGAGAGGTACGTATTTTTGCAATGATAAATATAGAATTACAAAATTACTCTATTTCTGCAAATTATGTGATCTGTAAAATGTGTGTTTAGTCTTACTTCTGTACTCACATGTCTCTAAGCAACAGAGGAGAAATTGAAAAATAGCAGAGAAAGAAGTATTGATTATAAAGAGACAGAATAAGATATACATTTCATTAAAAATTTTTAAAGCCAAGCATATACTTTAAGTGAATTAAAAAGCCAGGAAACCAACAGAAAAATAGAGAAAGGATTGGTTGAACAGAGGAAATAACTAAAGAAAATAACTAGAGAAAAAGAATCATTGTGTTGCATGTTGTTTAAAAATTGGTATTTATAGTATTAATTTTGTTGGTTATTATTTATTTATATAAATATTTTGTAAAATAAGAGCATGCACTTTTCCATTAATCTGATTCTCTTTCAAAGTTATTTAGATATGTTTTATTGATTCTTTTTCCATGAAGCATTGTTGCATATCAGTAGCCAGATACATTAATTGGAATTTCCATTCTGATAATGAAATTATTTTATCCATTTTAACCTGTAAGTTTTTTCATATGCTTCTGTGAGTATTCTAATAAATACTTCAGTGGTGGTTTGGCTTATAGGTGTTTTGCTAAATTATTGTCAAACTGGTAAAAGATTCCTTGTATGCTATTGAATTAGTCTCCTTAAGTATTGTAAATCACGGCAATAAAATATTTCTACTGGAAATTAATTTAAATAACTTCTTACTATGTATTAAGCTATAATGACGTCATTGTGTTTACTTATCCAACCTATAAAATTAGTTTATTTTCTAGTTCTATAAAATATGGCTTTTGTTAGACTCTGATTTCTAAATTTTCTTCAGCCTATGAGTCTCAGCACTTACTGAGCTGTTTTCCTGTCTTTGCTTTTCTTTGCCGATAGCAAGGGTCAGCAAACAAGGCCTCACATGGATGTGGTTGAGCATTAAAAGACCAAGATATACTGTGGAAAATTTTCCCCCTACAGTTTCAGTTGTTTCTTGGCAAGTTCTTCAGGCAGTTCTGCTGATGCTTCCAACATTTTCTCCTGGTGTTTTTATGCTGGCTTCTTGCCCCTAATGTTGTTCTACAGTAGATGCTATTTCCCCAGTATTCTCTGGTTCATAATGCCTCCTAGCCCCTTTAATATTTAGTTCAGATAGCTCAGCTTGCAAGTCTTTTATGTAAATATAGTCCATAGGGGTAAACAAAACCCCTCCTAGCTATAGGAGCTTTCAGCACATATATTTTCTAGTATAGCCCCAGGTAGCTACATAAGCACCATGTGTTTATCTCTGAGCCTTGCTGACTGTTTAAATGAAAAAAACACCTTTGCAATTATGTACTAGAAATGAGCAAGTACAAATCTACATGTGGTAACTAAGAGGATCCCTTCCCTGTGACTACAACATTCAAGATGACAATATCAAGAAAATAAATTACAACTGCAACTTTGGAAGAAGTTGTATCTGAATTAATGTATGACTTTTTGAAGGTATGGACTGCTGTTCAGGTCATGCCCCTGAACTGGCCACCCCTCCAGCAGTACTCCTAGGTACTTGACTGACATCTGTCACATTTTGTCTCATTTCTCTGTTTCTTAAAGAGCATGAACTACCTGTCTGATTTCACTGCCTAACTCATAAAACTGATTAATCTGACACTGAAAATAAAGCTTGTTACCCTGCAGTAATTCATGTAGAGAATTCTGGGCATTGTCACTAATATAGACCAAGCCAGGAAGCTTTGAATTTTTCTGATGTGAAGATTTTTCTGATGTGAAGATGAGTAATATAGGAGATGTTACAAAGTAATAGAAATACCATAATTTAAAATTCACTGTAAGTCTGTTGAGGCCATATGCATGAGAGTATTTCTTAACCTTTTATTATTTGTTTCAATTAGTCTGTCATATATAATAGTCCTGTTCTCACAATTCCACCTAAAATACTTGGAAGAGGAGAAAGAAAATTTTTCAGCAATTGATAATTTTATGCAGAAGCTGTGCAAACAAAGGAAGAAAAAACTCATAAGGGAGCAAACATAGGATACTGACTTTAATCTTGGGCACATACTAAAGTTTTGTTGGCTTCAGAGCAGGGAAAGAGTTCCACATGAACTATTGCAGTGGGTAATTCCATACATAGAACCATTGCTTTGGTGAAGATATATCAAAATATTTTTCAGCATTTTTTTACCTTTTCCAGTGAAGAAAACAGACTACACTTACCATCAATCAGATGAAAAAAAAAAATGAAGCAAAAAATCCCTAACTGAAATAATTTTTTCTTTCCTTTGTCTATACTGCAGAGATAAGTTTAAAGGCTTGATTATTATTTTAAGTTTCCAGGAGCTTCAGTGGTGCCAGAATTTCACATCCAATTTTTCTGGCCTTCTAAGGATTTTAACATTCTATAAAAATTTTTCTGCTTCTGAGGAAAAAGTGAATAAAATCCTTCCTTCCATGTGTTAATAATGAACAGTAAAATGTGTCTTGAAAGTTAAGAAAGTTAATTTATTTCTAGTTCTCTGTGGTAATTTTATCTGAAACAGCTGCTAAGGTATCTGAAAACTTTAGTATGGTTTTGCAAAATAGACCTCATTAATATCAAGTTAATTTTCTCTTATGTCACATTAATTTTATGAAGAACTTCAATAAAGATTTCTCAGAATATGTTTGTTTGGTGCTACCTACCTTCCAAATGATCTGTGAACATATAATTGGCTTTTCATTGATTTTTCATTCCAGAAAGGTGAGAAAGGAGATCCAGGCATTCGAGGCATCAGTGGACAAAAAGGAGAATCTGGTGTCCAGGGTTTGACTGGACCTCCTGGTCTCAGAGGTCAGCCAGGAGATAGAGGACCCCCAGGACCACCTGGATCAGATGGAAAACCTGTATGTATAGGACTTCAAACTTTTCATTTTGGGTGCCTTAAAAACGAGAAAGAATTGCATGCTCTGTTCTCTGTTCAATTCAGGCACGAGAATTTTCAGAAGAATTTATTCGACAGGTGTGTTCAGATGTACTGAGAAGTAAGTTTGAAAGCTTCTTTACTGTTGTTTCCTTGTTTGAAGTGCTAAAGAGGTTTCCTGATAATTATAGAAAATCTTTTTTGAAAGCAAGTTTTATATTGCAAATTTTTTCTTTGTTTTCCTATGCGTGTGGAGCAATATTTCCACATCACAGGCTCCATAGTTACCATGTTGTTTCTAAAGGAATTATATTCTCTTAAGAGGGGGAACTGATTTTGTATTAGTGGTTGGGAGCAATACTTCTACTACTATACTTTAAGCAATTTTTTGTTTGACTTCTCGCAGCCCAGTTGCCTGCCATTCTCCAGAGTGGAAGACTACAAAACTGTAACCATTGTCAGTCCCAAAGTGCTCCCCCAGGACTTCCAGGACCACCAGGTCCAAGAGGCCCTGAAGGTCCAAGAGGATTTCCTGGTTTACCAGGGAATGATGGCATTCCAGGGCTGATGGGCATGCCAGGTCGCCCTGGGGCTCGTGGGACAAGAGGTACAGTGTGTGTATGTCACAGTGCTAAAGGCCTTTATGCCTTGGTTTTCTGCTTCTAGTTTTGAATGGGATTGATGCAGGGTGGAGTAAGAGAATAGCTGGGCTTGTTTGGCTGAATGGAATTGTGAACATGGAGCAGTGTGGGTGTTTCACCACCTTCAAGGTACAAGTGACAGGAGAGAGAATACAGGAACACAGCCAGATAGTTATTGTTCAGTTCTGCCATAGTCAAACTCTGTTCTGATCTTTTTAGAGAGTTCTTAGTCTCATGTAAATGTTCCTACCTGCATTAGATGATTTTTTTAGATCAAATATGCCTAGACATAGATTTCAAAGTATTTCCATGTCTTCTGGCTTCCTTTCTTCCAAATTTATTTGCTTCTGCTATTTTAAGGAACAGTATTTATTCACTGGCTATTTACTATCTGTGCTGATTTTTGACATCTGACAACTTTTTACGCTCTTTTTGATTTCCTGACTTTTTGTCCTTCTGTTCTTTTTATTTCAAAGGGATTTTTGCTCCTTTCTTTATGGTTTTTGTAAACATTCTGGATTCGTTTTAGGCAGGCTAAGGTTTATGCTTTCAGGCAACTCAGCTGTCCAAGCATTCCAATTGATTTCTGTGATGTATTTGCAGAACTTAATATTAAGTACACATATATAGTCTGGAACTAGAGGAAGAGACTGGGTGGGGTCCATAATTTGGTAACTGGTAGCATCAAAATAATCGGGAAAGCTGTGTAAACTAACAGCTAGTTAGTAATGTGTCAATGGTAAGCAGACAAATTGTTGACAAATATTTACTTTCTTTGTGACTTACTATCTGTGACCTAGCACGCCAAATTAATTTTGTATGTAATGATGATTTGCCTGTAGTACCTTTATAATTTAATCTCCAACAGGAGAATATGCAGTTTTCCTCTGGAGCTGACACTAGCAGTTCTGGTTATTCCATAAAACTTGGAAAAATAAATAATATATCTATCAAGAAACTGAATTTACTGGGTTGTACTAGTGTAAGAGAGCTCATATTTTGACCCTAAGTATTTCTTTGGTGGAGATTTAATTATGCTGCGTGTTTTGTGGAATATTTTCTATATATTCTGTATTCCACAGGAATTATGATGAAAAACTTACACCTCCTTTATACAACATATTAAAAACTTTGCTGATAGGAAGGCAATGACAGCAAATTTCTTAGTTAGCTATCATCTGTTCCCTCAACTGATAGTGGCTGTCTGCTTAACTGTTGCAGCATGAACTCTAAATTCAGTAGAAATTAGCATGATTTAGGACCCAGTCACACTGCGCAAGCTACAAGAAAAGGCTTGTTTTGCATCCCATTATTTTCTTTTTCAAATATTACACATTTAATTCAATAAATATTATCAGATGCTGATTTCTGACTTTGTTGGATGAAAATGGTGTGCAAAGATATGCATGTGTTTGCTAATTCACAGGACTGCCAGGGAAGAATGGTGCAAAAGGCAGTCAAGGAGTTGGTGTTCCTGGGATCCAAGGCCCCCCAGGACCTCCAGGTGAGGGATGGTTCAGGTGTGCAGATTCAGTGCATGCTGATAAGGTTTTAAAGTGTGGTTTAGGAAATATGTTGATGTCATTTGGAAAAACTTACATAGTTTGTACACATCTTACTTACCAAATATTTTAGGGTAATACTTGTCTCTTGCATACCTTATAAGTTGCCATATACATTATTTAATAATTAATACATTATTTAATATAAGATGGATCCTGTAGAGATTGGTATCTGAGACTGCTGTTTCTTGATAGATGGACCCTGAAGTCAACTGTATCTGAAAACTGAGCCCTGATATGATCATGTGACTTGTAAACATTGCTTAATGAGGGAAAATATTCTTCATAATATTAGTGTATGCATACAAAATGTAAAGTTGAGCATTTGGAAGGTATATTAGGGCGCCATCCAAAGCCAGAGAAACAAATAGAAATAGGGAGACTGATTCTTGCCATGGTGGCTCCAGATTATATGATAAAGTAGAATAGTGTACTAAAGCAGATTTTAATATTTTGCTTTAAAAGCTGTCTTTATTTAAAGTGTTTTTCACATGCTTTAAAAAAATCTTTATAGGATACCATGTTGTTTATATAGATATATAAACAGTTTGTAACAAGAAGTGTCTTTTGCAGGAAACTAAGTTTTCTTTCTCTGCATACTTCACCGAAGAGCGGGGGTGTTGTGACTCCATACTTGATCATTTTCATTTTAATAGTAAATGCATTTATTTATTTATTGCATGTGTGTTATCAAGGTCCTGAAGGTCCACCAGGCATGAGTAAGGAGGGACGTCCTGGAGAGCGTGGGCAGCCTGGGAAAGATGGAGATCGTGGCACTCCAGGAATGCCAGGACCAGTTGGACCCCCTGGAATTTGTGACCCATCACTGTGTTTTAGTGTAATTGTGGGGAGAGATCCATTTAGAAAAGGACCGAATTATTGATTTGTGGTATGAAAATTTAGAGGAATAGTTACGGTGCTTGTCTTTCATGGTCTTTCAAATCTCAGGAAGGTGACCAGCAGTAATCCCATAAGAAGGAACAAAAGTACCTCTGACATTAAAAGCATTATAAATAATGATCTCAAAGGTTATACATTCCAAAACTCCAGTCAGTTTTTTTTATACCTTGCACTGGTTGAATCTCAAGTGTTTTTAAATTTTAATAGAAATAAAACTAACTATGGTATTTCGTATTTAGTATTTAATGTCCTATCATTCTCCTTTTACTTCTTTTTACCAAAGAAGGTCCTTTGCAAAATTGCTGGAAACCCCACTGGGAGCAGAATTAGGTCTTAAATGGCGTTGGGCAGTATAAATAACTGTGAAATATTTCACATGCAGCCAACATAGAGAGTATTTGATTTTGAATATTTTATGGCTGGCTTTGACTTCATACGTGTGCAATTTTCATTGCCTTATGTACATTTCATATGTCATTGCTCCAGATGTGAGTGAAAGCATTTTATCAGATTTTTATGAATTAAGACAGATACTGGGACTCATCACAGAAGAAATGTCACCTGTTTTCCCATGCAGCTCTGCTTAAAACCAAGGTGAAATGCAAGGGTAGAATACAGGCTCAAGGACCAAGGTTTTATTGAAGAAGGTACTGTCAACTACTAAATGTTGAAAGATTCCATGTGGGTGACTGAACTCATATGAAAATACCACTAAAAAAAAGCAATAAACTGACATGGCTGGCTTTAGCTATGATTTGACAAAATTAAAGATGTAAAAATGTTTGCACAACCCCAATGTAACAGTTCTGTGTAACGAAGTATCAAGTTATATAACCTTTGCTGTTTCTGCTCAAGGACTGCATTGCCAAATTGAAGAAGCAGGTTTACAAGGAGAAAGGTCTAACTGGTGGCTGACCAGCTGGAATGTTTATTATGCTGTTTCCTTTTTCATTTCAAGCCAACTGTGTGTAATTTTCATTGTATGCTTTGCTAATGAAGTGTATTGCTCGCTTTTTCATAAAGAGCAAACACACTGTTCCCATGAGAATTTAAAATCCGTTTCTTAAATTAAGGCAGAGTCCTGTATTAAGTTAACCAATGCTTCATAAGTCACTTTTTCTAATGTGTTGTTTTTCTGTTGTCCTAGTATCAGAGACTGTTAATATGCTTGACATTCAAGGTAAAATAAAAGACACACTTTCCAGTAAGATGTATGGCTGAATGAATTATGAGTCTGAGAGGAGACAAAACCAAAATCAACCAAAACCAACCCAAACAAGAGCAAGTCAGAAGGACCACTGGCTGCAGTGAATACAAACAGAAGACCAGAATTCCCTACTTGGAGAAAAATCCTCTTGATTTTCATCCAGTCTGATTGGTAGCTTTGTTTATGGTTTCATTTGATCAAATTAACATACATATCAAGCTTAAATTTTAAAAGTAGTGGTGGTTTTGTCACCCAATTAGTCCTACTGGAGGGTTGTTTCTGAATGACTGACTAAGGATCTATGAGTAATTTCTAGTTTGCATCTATTAATTGGCCCTTTCTTATAGTTTTTTACATGTCTGGCCAATTTCTATTTGAGCTCAGCTTTTGGTTTTCTGTCTGCATTTCTGTGCACTGTAGCAGTGCCCTTGTGGTTCTTGACAGGTGTTTGTCTGCTTTTCCAACTCTGGAACGCTTCTCTTTTGAACAGACTGTGGAGCTCACAGTTAAGCCAAGGTGCTCTCTTGCTCTGCCTACTTCTCTAAAGGAGATGAACTGTTTTTGTGCTTCCAGGAAGAGAATATTAGAAGAACTCCTGGCACGTGCTAGCTCCTTTATCCTTCATTGACACTTCCTATGAAATACTTCCCAATTTAGCTCTGAGAGAGCTGAAATTTTCTCTTCTAAAATTTAAAACGTTTGTTCTAATACTAACTCTCAGTGTGTTCCGGTTCCTCCTGTTTGTTCTTTGTTCTCCAGGCTTGTCAAGCAGCTAAGGAACATTTGTTCTGTTTTTTTGTTTGTTTGTTTGTTTGTTTTGGGGTTTTTTTTGTGTCCATGCAAATAAAAACAGATAGTTACTTATCCTCTGCAGTGTGGCCTAGCATGGCTATTTCTGTACAGCGCTGCTCAAAGAGTACAATCTAAGCTAGTCACAGCTGTAAAACATAATCTCATGTTGGACTCATTTCCTTTTGTGTAATAATATGGTAAGAAAGACTGACCTAGCAAACTAAATAATTAAGAGGCTTCACTGAATGTAAAACCAAATTCAAAGCTTGGATTTGCAAAAGGAGGAGATTTGACAGTGAATCTATTGGATTGCCTGCATTGCTGAGCTGTTTGGATGCTTTGAGCTTTAGTGAGCTTTATACCAATATCTTTGGTATTTTGCTCTGAATTTAAGTCTGTGAAGCTGTCACATTTCTGCAAAAAGGATTTTGTTTTGACAAGCTGGACTTTTCCAGAGGACATGCTACCCATCTAGTCTGTGCAAGTGCCTTTTAGAAAGTTAGTAGTAATAATGTAGCTTAAATAAATGGAAAGACTTTGAAAATGTGGTTCTACATTATTACATACCCAGGAGCTCTAAGGGAAGTGTCTTGCATTCCAGTGAAAGGCCTAGGAAACTGATTTCAATTATTGCTCCTTAAAAGATTTTATCAAGCCAGAATTTAGCAGACTACACAATCATTTAATTTCCTGATTTCATTTGATATGGTGGGATTATACAGCAGTGTAGGTGTGTCCAATCTTGACTGGATTTTTTAATTGAGAATATGAATACATTTCTAGATCTTAATCTGATTCTACAGTAAGAGGTTAAACAAATGGTGAAAAGTTGAGTATTATCAGATTAATGATCCACAGGAGAGAGACTTTTATTTACTATTGGTGCAAACTATATGAGGTTCTTGCAGATGTTTATCTTCAATCAGAAGCTGTGAATTAAAAAGATCAAAGGCAACATGTCACCATCTAACTACCCAATATTCTCTGGGAATAGTTACTAGAAACTCTCTTAACTGACATTTACTTACTTTCCTGATGATAGTCTTTAAATTTGGATATTGGGCTAATTTTTAAGCAAAAGGCAAGATAAAAAAAAAATAATTTCTAGATTTTTTAGTAGCATTTTGCTGTCTAACCTTGAGTTAAGAAATGCTCTGTCTGCTAAGTCTAGTGCCTGTTTGTATCAGCAGAGGAACTATGATTCATTACACTAAATTTTTAATATGACTTCAACTCATAATATCTCTGTTGTGCATAGAATAGATTTAAAATTTACCACTTTACTATGCTAATTGATTGCTGTTTTCTCTCAGATACTTAGGAATGTACTTGGATACATAAAGATGCAGAATGGAAAAGTATTACTATGGGAGCTGGATTTCTTAATGAAAGCCTAGTGCTGTATGGATGGAGCTCAGCAGTTTTCACCTCTGAGAATCATGATCCTAGAGAAGTTTGGAGTGATGTGTCTGTATATAAATAGACATGATTTAGTAAAAGACCAGATGTCACAGATGGTTTCCACATGTGCAGATTTATTTGGTAAATATATACATGTATATACTGTGTGTGTATATGTGTATATATATCTCTGTGTGTCTGTGCATGTGTGTATGTATCATTCTCAGTTCTTCATTTGTTTATCTGAAAGATACCATAATCCTACAAATAAAAATTTAAAAAGTCAACGCATAAAATCATAAAGTGGCTTGGGTTGGAAGGGACCTTAAAGATCGGCTAGTTCCAAGCTCCAGCCATGGGCAGGGACATCTCCTTCCACTAGGCCATCCAACCTGTCCTTGAACACTGCCAGGGATGGGGCATCTGCTACTTCTCTGGGCAACCTGTTCCAGTGCTTCACCACCCTTGACAGTATTTCTTCCCAACAATCCCAATTATCTTTCTTCATAAGAATGGTGCTCCAGCCCTCTGATCATCTTGGTGTCCATCCTCTGGGCTCACTCCAACAGGTCCTTGTCCTTCCAGTGCTGGGGACCCTGCAGGTGGGGTCTCACCAGAGTGGAGTAGAGGTGCAGAATCCCTTCCCTCACCCAGCTGACCATGCTGGTTTTGGTGCAGCCCAGGGTACATTTGGCTTTCTGGGCTGCAAGTTGACATTGCCATGGCAGCCTCTCATCCACCAGCACCCCCAGGTCCTTCTCATCAGGGCTACTCTGGATCTGCTCATCCCCCAGCCTGGATTCATACCGAGGATTACCCTGACCCAGGTGCAGCATCTTGCACTTGGTCTCAGTAAACCTCATGAGATTGCCATAGGCCTACTTCTTGAGCTTGTCCATGGCCCTATGGATGGCATCCTGTCTTTCTGGACTGTTCAGTCTAGTCTGGAAATATAGTCTTGTAAGAACTGAGCTATCACAGGCCTTCTGCTGCTTCAGAGCCAAGGCGTCATTGTCATCTTCAGGAGTAGCCAGCCAGCGTGTGTCAAGGTTGGTCGACCTTTCAGAGGAGGAGCTGAGAATTGCTAGCTATGCATCTTTCAGAACTAGAGAGCCTCATTTCTGTGAAAACTCAAGGTGCATTAAAATGAAATTTCAGCACATCTGTCCTGGCAATGAACACTGTCAAGATCTGTCACTATGGCCCACATGGACTGAATGCAAGTGCTAGATGTTTTTCCAGAAGTCATATCTGGCCACTCAGCTGAAGGTATATTGGCAGGTTAAAGCTCCTTGGTTGTCTGCCATAGGCTTAAAGAACTAAGATGCTCTGTATTGATTTTCTGACACTTTTCCCCAACTTTATGCTTGGTAAAAGTATGTAGTATTTTTCCACTTAAGGAAAAGGTAGGTGAGAATTCATCTGAAGATTTAACCATTTGACTGTTACAACGTCATAATGTCCATAATGCTTCTAAAATACCTTTCTCATGTTGGAAGCTCGTAACTTCAAAGAGTGTTTAATTTGTTATTTTCTTATTTTCCTTTTTTAAAAGGTGAAAAAAAAATCATTGTATCTCTGGGACATATTGAAAACACGTATTTAATATAATGCAAAAAAAGCAATAATGCAGAGAAACTGTGTTTCAAATAACATTATTGAACTGTTGAAAAATATCATGCTACCTAAGAGATGGAGGGAAAAAAAAAGCCCTCATCTAACTGGGACATAGTTCTTGAAGGTATGCTACTGCCCCCAGAGGAGTTCACATGTGTGAATGCCCATTGCCTACAGAAACAGGCTTTGAAGTGAGATGACTGCACAACTTGCAGATAAAGTGTCTTAAAAGACCACGGTGTTGTGCTCCCACCCCAGTGGAAAAGTTTACAGAGCAGCATGAGTTGAAAAAGCACTCCTGGGTAATCTTTGCATTGGTGTTTTGGCTAGGAGCTTGGGTGTCTCAAGCCAAGAGGACTGAAACTGGTTGCTGGATGTTTCCCCTGGAGCCTGGGTGTGCCTTCTTGCAGATGGGTTGCTGTGCTTTGAAGGAGGTTGTAAATGGCAGACCTGGAACAAGGGTCATGGCAGGATTTCTGCAGGGAACAACCCAGACTAGGCATTCTGAATGAGAAATAAGCCATTTGCCAAGTTTCTCCAGTGTTCTGGTGTCAGAGGGCTCCTGGCACATCCTCTGCTGCGTCCTGGAGCCCGCTGAGTCCTTTGGGCTGAAACTGCTGCCTTCATACCCCCCCTCACACAACCAGAACTTGAACTGACAGCGCATGCAGTGGAGGGGAAGTTCTGGGAGCATTGTACCCTCAGGGGGCACATGAGATATTTGGAGGTCGCTGGGGCAGGAACAGACCCTGCCACAGGGCCAGAAAAGTTGTTCTGTGCCAAAACCTTCTTGGTTTCACATGGACAGTGGAGATAGGGCTTGAATTCGGGCACCAGACCAGCTTCACATCTGTTTTTGAGAAGCAGTTTCACTGCTGTCTAAATACTTGAGGAACTTCAAAGGAGAAGGTGTGGAGCATTGAGGCTGGCCTTCTCTCTGCCTCCAGGAGTGGCACACTAAGGGGGATTTTAGGATCGCAGCTTTTGACTGCAACATTCAACTAGTTGTTTTTTTTGGGTTGGGCCAGTTCCAGTCTTGGTCCTGGGTTCAAATGAGTGCCCAAAATTACTACACACATAAAAGACAGAAAGCTCCATACCGAGGTTTATAATTGCCTTCCTATAAAATTCCTCATGCAATTCCATCCTGAAGGAATATTAAATTGTAGCATTTCCTTTGTTTCCCAATTTTGTATATTTTTTCATTCCTGGAAAATCAAACAAAGCTTTTGAAATAAAAAGACACAAAAGAAGGGGAATAAGGAGGTAGGGAGGAAGAAGCCCACAAGGCAAATAAACCCATTACAATCAAACAAATAAAATGTGTATGTGTATACAAATGGGAAATAGTAAAAAAGACTGTCAGAAGGCTCAAAGCCTCATTCTCTGCTTGAGCCCAAACTTCTGTTAAAGAACATAGCACAACAAACTAGCTGAGAAATTCCACATATAAACAGATAGTTACTTATTATTTAACTGTAAGACAGAATCTACATGGAATGGAAACCAATCAGGTTTAGTAGTTGGAGAGGGTTGCTATTTTCTTCATCCTCTTTTTTTGTCTCCCTTTTTCTTTTGCCAAAACAAAGGATATAGAACAATGAAACACATTTTTGTGATGAAAAAAGCAAAGACTATTTTACTTTTGTTGAATTTCTCACTCAAATGGTTAATTTCCTCATTCATCTTCTAAATTTTCTCCAGACTGGGTATGGATTGCTCACAGGACCTATGTTTACTAAAATCTGTGACTTAAACTGCTCAGTTTTTTCATACTCTAAAGGATTTTGTAGATCACTACCACATTCTTCCTCAAATACTTCTTTTTCTGTTCTTAATCTACTTTTGTATAGGAGTCTTTCTGTGTCATCCTTAGTGTCTCTTTTTCTGAGCTTTTCTGAGTTGTATGATATCCTGAAAAGCATGATGCCGTGGCATGATGCAGTGTGTTTCCATTTTCTGTATTGTTTTTACTGGTTTTTGATGTGTCTTCCTCCTTTACAGTAGTAATTCCAAATAACACTTGACTTTAACTGTGGCTGAGCTTTAAATTAATGTTTTCACAAACATACTCAATGCAACTCTGAGACCTTTGAAATGTAACAAGAAATTCAGACACACCTTTCTGTATCTGTGCTTAGGAATTATTTTTACCCTGCATCCATAGGCTTTCACTTTCTGGATAATGGTTTTCATATTCAGGCTATTTAATTGATTGGTAATGCTTTCTAGTGAAAAACTGTTTATTGCCCTTTTCAGCCAGTCTCAGAGTTGATGATCCTGAGTACGTCTCTGCCGTCTGTGAACTTGGTGACAGTTGTGAACTCACTATTTTTTTCATATTTCATATAACTTCTGAAAATATGGAGCAGCAAAAAAGACCCGAGAGCAGATTCTTCCCATCTCAGTCTATTTCTTTTTGCCTAGATTTTTCTTTTAATCAATTACTAATCTCCTGAAAGATTTATTGCTCTTAGTGCATGATAGTTTCTTTTAACTTAGCAAGGGATCTTGCCGAGAAGCTATGAAAAATCAGACATTCCAAAGATCATCCTTAGATACATTCTTCTTATTTTTGTTTTTTATTGCTCTGATTATTCTTTCCCCTCTAGTTAAATGTTGATTTAGTTATTTAAACTGTTTTATTAATTGAAATACTTTTATTTTTTCCTTTTCTGCTATTTATCTATACTTATTTTTTTCTTATCCTAACTTCCTGTATAAACCTTCTCCATCATGCCTGGTAACATTTTTAGCCATTCATTTGATTTTTTAATGAACCGTGTTCAGTTTTCTCAATCAAATTAAAGGAGAAGATCTGGAGGGAATAGAGAGGAATTTTTCCCTTCTCCACGGGTACTGAATATACACTGCTTGTTTTTTCTGTGGCTGTATTTTGATTCTTGTCCTATTAATTACTCAGGAAACTCCGTAGCTACTTTTCGTGGATTTTTTTGCCTAGATGTTGGCAGTCACATGGCCATTTCTTGTTTTCCTTGAAATTTCTTTTTTTTTCTATTTCCTCCCCACATCATAGCTTGTTATGTGAATTTGTTGAAAGCATGAAAATAGTAAACAAAATTTTCTCCATGGAGTATTTTGAGACTTCTGTGTTGCAGTCTGTATATACTATAAAATGTTAATGTTATCATCCAAGTCAAATACATTATGAGTGTCTCAGATAACTTCCTTAATGAATAAACCCTTCATATTTCTTCTGTATTTCATTGTGCAGCATAAAATGCCTTAAAATATTTACTTAAGGCAGCATAATTTTATCTCTAAATATAAGGAATATTCTCTGTGCTTTGAGAGTATGCCTGATAACATACTGATGTAGAGGAAAAGGGGAAGTATTCTTCAGTGACTGGAAAATTGAAGACATTCCACTGAAAGCAGAAAAAGGCATATTTCTGTGCTCTAAAAGTGGGAAAAAGTGTGAGGCATACGAATGCAGGTGTAAGATCAGAAAGAAGATTCTAATCAACTTCCAGTTCTTGAGAGATAAAAGTTAAAACAGGTTAATCGAAAGTTTGGTTAACACTAAATGTTTCATTAAAATTCTTACTGTGATTAATATAATTAAGAATATGAGACACAAGACCAGAAAGGTCAGTAAGTGAATATTTAGAGAGTTTACTTTGGGAACAAGATGAAGCAATTTTTGATTCATTGTATTCTTTGGGAACTCATGGAGGGCCAAGGAATCTTTGAGAACTGACAAAAGGCAAAGAAATTGCATTTTACATAGTAGGAAAAGTTTTAAGTGGGGAAATAGTAAATTGATAAAAATGCAAATCATTGCTTGTTGATAAATATAATAATAAATATAAGACAAATTAACTATACTTCCTCAATAGAGTTAGTAGTACAGTAGCAAAAGGGAAATACCATTTATGATACAGCTGGTCTTATGAATGCTTTTGGTTTTCCCCACCTGGGCCTCTCACGAACAAATTAAGATGTATGTGAGGCGGATACAAAACTATGGAAGCCTTCAGTCAAAAAGTCTTTCTGGTAGCTGGCTCTTAAGGTGGCATATTAATGACATGAAATCAGTTTCCCCTGGGGCTAGTGCCTGTTTCAGTTTTCATATGTGGCTTGTACTTGGCACTCTAGAAAGACAAGATGTTTTCAGAAGACAACTGGCAAGTTTAAAGGAAACATGATTGCAATTTGAAATGGAATTGCTAAATTGCAGGAATAGTGTGAAATCAATACAATGACGATGACTTGGTAATTTCATGGTGACCCTAACAAGAATTGCTTTCTAGCTTCTAATCCTTGAGTCACTTCTGCCTGTTTCAGGAAAATAATATAACAGCCGTTCTGTTTTGTATTCAAGAAATGCACTTTGGTCATTTCTCCTCTGTGTGAAATATATCTCACCATGTGTAGCATGTGTAGAGATAATCATTAACTACAAATCCATAGTCAGGAGAAAGAAATAAAGTTGGGTTTTTTCTCAATTTAGTGTAAGTGTCCAAACTGGCCTAGATTAAATCCTGCTTGAAACTGTGCCTGTTCTCATTTACAGAAAACTAAGGATTAGTATGTTGGGAGTAACATCTACACCGGAGTTATAGTAAAAACAGGCAAGATACATCCTTCTCTCTGTCTGAATATGTACTAGAAAGGGAAATACTGCCAGTGAATGTTTTGTGTCAGTGAATAGATGAAAAACTCCCTGGCGTGATGACTGATGTTCTCCCAGATAATTGCCGGGTTCAGTTCAGAAGTGCAAATATTCCAGAAACCTTCTCGTTAAGACATGTGAATATAGGCGCATATAAACACCACGCTTTAGACACAAGACAGTTCATCATTAGACATTGCCAGCTCCATCCCAGCTGACCTTGTTGTCTGGGGAAGTTACTAACTTATCTACTTGGGAAAGTTAATAAACAATTAGCTAACTAGTAGGGGAGTGTTAATGTCTCCTTTCTATTTCAGAGCTCCCATTGTTTTCAACTCTCTACGGACAATCACTGTTGTCCTTATCATGAGTGTGGTTGCTATTTCCCTCTAGCCGTAGTCCTAGATGCATGTATTTCCAGGTAACAAATCATCTTCTTACTGTATTTTATTTCTGAACAAGTGAAATCTTTGCTAATGCTATATCCAAGAAATCTCTGTTATTCTAAGCAGCTAATCACTTTGAAGGTATGAAGGCTTCTAGATTTTACTAGGGATTTTTACTTTTGGATGAAGTTTAGGATGTAAGATATTCATCAACCTGACAAATTACCTTTCTTTTTTTCTGCCTCCCATGCCACTTTAATCAATTATCCTCAGTGACTGAAATTTCTTCAACAGTTTCAGATGACTGTTTCCAAAAAAGTTTCCTTCCTTTGTTTTTGGGTGTTACAACATGTCTATGCAGAAGTCTCTTTGTAGCATAAGGAAGGAAGCCAAAGTGCTACCAGAATAGGTATGCACATAAACAGGGTGTATTTTCTCTTCCTTCTACTAACTGATTTTATTTTGTCCTTCTATCCCTGAAAGAATGTGTATATCTTATATTATCCAAAAGAGGTCAGTCATTGTCTAGACTTTTCATACACTGAGTAGAGTTGAGAAGAATATAATGTGTGCCTCTGGCTCTAGTGGTGTCTGATCTGCTCACTTTTAGCCCCAGAGGAACCATCAATCCTTATGTGGGTTAGCAATGTAGTGGAATGGTCTGTGATTCAGATGAGCCCTGGCAGCTTTTCTCTAAGTGGACTCCAGGCCCTTTGCAGTGGTACTTTCTAATACTTCACAAGTCAGCAGATCATTCTTTCAGCTTCCTCAGCACTAGTCCCAGAAGCACTGCTCTTTGAAATGTAGAAGCACCACTATAAAGGAGAAGAAGAGGCCTTAGGGCACATTTTTCAAATCAGTAGGGTAGATTCCTTGCAGGTCATCAAGACAGAAATCAGTTATTGGCCTTGGCTGCTGAGGCTAAGCAAGCAGCACTTCCTGACTGAGGAGCAGCCACATTCCTTCTTTCCTGCCAGAGTTGCTTCAGATTCCCTAGATAACCTAAAGCCTTCACACTTCCAGATCTTCTGCTTCAGGCAAATACATATTTCTTATATTTCAGTCAGCCCACTTCCTTGTCAATCTCTTCTGCTGTTCTTGAGAGGACCTATTAACAGCAACTTTTTGGATGGACTTTTTTATTTTGACTTCCTGACTTTCAGTGGATGTAAGACTCAGTCTTTAAAAAGTCTATATGAATAGATCTTCATATTTATTGACATCGCCATTTGACCACAGCCTTTACAGAAGCAGTGGAAATTCTTCCAAGTAGATGTCTCCAATGAAGGCTCATTATGAAGGGGCCCTCTTCCACTGAAGAGGAACATTTTTGTCCTTGCATATTATTTTGATCTTAATTTTCCTGTTCTATAGCCCTGACAAGAAACACCTTTGCACTATCTCTTTACTTTCCTTTTTTTACCATGGTTTTCTTTAGGCGGTTACAGAAATATAAGTTCTCGTTGAAGCCTAGAGTATGTTCCTACAAGATTGTGATTACAAAAATGGATACAAATAAATGGTTATTATAACCGATATGTCATTTGGGAAGCCAAGTGGATGTTAGTAGCCAGGATAAAATGGCAGGACAGAGAAACATTGAATAATTTGGATTAGAAAGGACTTCTGAAAGTAACCTGGTATCTCTGCTCAAAGAAGGGCCAACTGGGAAATTAAAGTCTACCTTTAAGTTAGATCAAGTTGCTGATCCATAAGGTCAGCAATTTTTTAGGGCCCTTTAGTTATGTTCACATTTCATGTGATGGCAGCAACTTCTATTTCATACTCTTCTTCTGTGCCCAAAAAAGCTTATTTTTATATATATTCTGTAGATTCCTGTCATTTGATGAAGGGGCTACAATGGTTTGCAGCAGAGCAGCAGTGCTGACTGTCAGAGCTGTGTGCAGGAGTTGTGGGGGCCAATGGAACCAGAACTTCTATTAAAAGTGCTATGTACAGTGAAGCAACTGACATCCCAGATGTGCTGTGTATGTTAAAGACATGATGAAGAATGGACCAGAAACCAAAGGAGAAAACATGCCCAGGAGCAACAGACAAGGGCAGGAACAGAAAAACTGAATTCATGTTATCAACCCACTTATCACCAAGGCAGAGGTAACAGAGACAATAGATTGGGAAAGCATCCTTTTATTGACCATTTGCATCATTGGAGAGCACATTTCCATCATAAACATAATTTTCTAGCTGTGGTATTCTTCAGGGAAGGGCGAGAAGAGGAAAATAAGAAGGGCTAGTATAAACCTAGCATATACTGGAAGGGTTCCATACACGTGACACATTCCTGTACAAAATGTGCTTCAAAATAGATTGAGATATGTGATCTGCTAAAAACATCTGTATTTTGTGGGCTTGTACAAACTCAATTAATGCATTTCTTGCATCATATTTGATGTTCCTTGAAACAATTATGCTTTTGGTTGCACTTAATTCTGTAACAGCTAGTTCCCTTCTGCTTTAGCTTTGCTGTTGCCAGATCAGGATATCAAATGAAAATATAGTGGATACTCAGATCTACATTTGAAACTAATAGCTACTGTTGTCCAGAGCAACAGCTCTAATAGCTCCTAATAGTAAAACTCTTTTCTAGTGACATGGAAGCAAGAAGCTTTGGTTTTATTTTGATATCTCTAATTATTAATCAAAGAGAATCCTACCTAATTTGCAGGAATTTACATAATAGTGTAATTCCATCATGAAATATTCCAAATTAACCATGAAGGAACAAGACAATGTCATAAGCTTATTGAAATCAAAAGGTGATCTCAGGACACAGTTACAGCAATTCAAGCCCTCAGAATTTGTAAATAACATTGCTCATCAGAATTGGTTATTAGCTATTTTTCCACTTTCTTCTTTTTCCTTAATTGTTCAAATACACTGAAGGCAAAACAAACTAGAAAGTTACTTAGCATATGTTCTTTGGAGCACTTAAAATTGCCAGGAACCATCTAATCCTTGGCCAAATTATTTGCACAGTTTGTTGAGTTGGAAAAAAGTACATGTAGCTAGCACAAAATTAAGCAGCTCCTGTGTGCAGCTGCATTTGGGGGATTCTTACTTGAAATCTCCGAGCTAATAGAACTACCACATGTGCTGGCTACCAAAATGCATCTTGTTACTTGTTGTAGGTCATTGCCTGTGGAAACTTGCTTTCCTGCCTGATGTTAAAACATAGCACTTCTTTCTGTAAACATAGTAAGGAGAACTGGAAATTTCCTTACTAAGGCACATTATTATAGCCTTGGCCTGTATTTTAACATGATGTGCTCTAAGTTCAAGCATATTGTCTTTTTTAAACATGTAATTATATATATATACTGCTTTGCAGCTAAAACACTGAACTCAATAGTAATATGCAGCAATGTCTATTTCTTCAACTTGTTTATTCCTTTCCGAAGTGCATCAGTATTTCATAAATGCCATCTGGATCTTTGAAGAAAACATTCTTTTAAAGAAAATTATTTAGATGATGAAATCAATAAGGATATAGGAAATTTGTCAATTCTTTACTATTGGAGTGAAAAAGACATAAAATATTTTTGGAAGCTGATTATGTGGAATTAGGTCAAGAAATATACAAGTCTTTCAAAATACGCTTCTTTTGAGAAGCACAGAAAGAAGAGAGTTTTCACTCTTGAATTCTTAACCAAGAGGAAAATTGGAACTCTGCTGCATTTTACTGATGGTGCTCCAGGGAACATCTGATCATTACTGTGCACCTTGCATTTTTTTTTAATCAATTTGATTTAAGATCTTACTATGCCAAAATGACAATCACTCCATATTTACTTTTCGTTCATATAAATAACAAATTTAGAGAAAAAAAGCAATGCCGTATTTATTTAAATCATCTGTCCATCACGACTGTTATTTTATACTCCACAATAACCAGTAGCAGACACTTAATATAAATTTAATATAGAGTATGCCACACCTGTTCACTTCCCTGGAGTGAGTTCCTTATTTATGACAATCAGTGGTTGTAAGTATTTACTGAACTGTGGGTGTCATCTGGACTATCCTACTGTGTAGCCTCTGATGGATCTAGTCTCCATGAGAATTTTTAAATGCTTTTTGGAGCCTTTTGGACTTTTGACCTCTCCAACATCCTGTGATAATAAGTTCCACAGTTTAATTTGAATGAGATCTAATTATGTGTGAAAAATTACTTCCTATGTTTGTTTTAAACTTTCTGCCTGGTAAATAAATTGGGTATTCTCTGATTATTATACTGAGAAAAACAGTGACTAGTCCTTCCCTATTCAATTTCTCTAGATATTTCCTGGTTTTATAGACCTCCATGATGTCTCCCTTTTGCTCTCTGTGTCCAAACTGGGAGACTATGTCATCTCTTCTTGCATTAAACTGACTCCATATCTTTTTGCAAAGATGTGTGAGGATACATAATGATGGAAGAGTGAAGGTGATGATGCTCTCTATGACAACAGGTCACAGTGAAATGACTGTAACTCCATTCCTTTTCCAAATTAGGAGGACTTTTGGCCAGCCAGCCCTTCCAATTTCTGGGCTGTTTTAAAGAAAGTTTGTGCTTCTATGCATACTTTTCTCAATCTATCCCTAAAAAGAGAATTTCCATGACTAGTGCATGACTTCTGATATTTGGATTAAGTTTACACTCTGGAATGGCTCTTTTGCCTTTAGTTTCCTCTTATTATCTCCAAATCAGTATGCTTATCAATGATATTTTTCTAATCTAATAATTTAAAAACTATTTATTTACTAGATATTCTAGACAATGTCTGGCCCAGTCATTACACTCTGTTTTCACAACCTGTTTAGATATTATTAGGTTAGTAATGCAAGTACTTAATCCATTGACAGAACTCACACTTACAGAAAATGAGATTTTTATGTCCAGCTGCTTTGTGTCATGCAGCAAAGACATGCAATTCACCTGGTTTGCAGCAGAGCAGCAGTGCTGACTGTCAGAGCTGTGTGCAGAAGGAGTTGTGGGGATCAATGGAACCAGAACTCCTATTAAAAGTGCTATGTACTGCAAAGTAACTGACATCCCAGATGTGCTTTGTTTCCTTGTATTTCCAAACTTTTGTTTGCAATCAAAATAATTATAACTGCAATAAACCCTATTTTTTGGTCAAATTAATGCTTTTACCCTGTTTTGATTAAACACTGTATTTTATTATCATATTCAGCAATCTTTTGCCATTAATGTTTTTCAGGTGTATACAAGTTATTATCTGTGAAAGAAAGCAAGCACAGGGGGAAAGGGGGGAGCAGTCACTGTCTCAGTGCAGTGCACTGACACTTTGTCAACATGAACCTCCTTGGGCTTTGGATCTTGTTATATTCTCAGGTCATGTTCCCTAGGTTTTGCCAATCTTTTGGTTCTTGGTCATATTCCAGCAAATTGGGGCCAAGCTTTAAGTATTCTGGAAACTGGACTTGGTTCAAACCTTAAAATAACTCATAGTTTGGGAAAATGTTTTTATAAAACTTATTTTCATTCAGTCAAAAGTCACTGGATTTGTATGAGTTTTCTTTCTAGTTTTATATCCTATATGAATGGACCTATGTAACTGGAATCTGAAGCTGATGAATACATATAGAAGAAGAACAAAAGAAAAAAATTCTTACTTTAGCTAAAAGTACTAGCTGGTTTTGCCCATTTCCAAGAGGCAAAGCAAGAGATGAGTAATTTTCTACCATTCTACATTGTAAAATTAACAAAGTTCAAGGGTCCACTGGAATATAATAGTTTTCTGGCAAACTGAGATAATGTTTTATAGGATCACACTGTGATCTAAAACAGTTCTGGGGCCATAGGGGCAAATATATGAATTGTATGCCTACGTAGAAGTAATGTAGCTCATATGCTGGAAAACACCTGAGATCCATTTTGAACGTTTTCTCTCACACACAGCATTTGGAATGGTTCACTTCTTGAAAGCTAAAATGTTTCTCACTCACAGAGAAGTCACATAGATTGGCAAAAGGCAATTTGACCCAAGTCCTACTTCTGAGGATGGGGATGCAGTTGCAGAAGCCCACAGTTTTGTCAGCTGTGTGTTTATTACTGTATATCACTGGAGGTTTTCAACTCAGCCTGAAATCAGTTCCTACAATAACAAATAAACCCCAAAGATCTAAAATGTAGTCTGTGCAAAAGTCCATAGTGTCTCTAGTGTGAGGTGGAGAGGCTTGCATATAAACAGGCACAACTGGTGGGCCAGTACACAATAGAGGTGCTGATAGTGTAGAAGGAAGAGATCAGCAGGCCCAAAGGACACATTAAAGATCATGAAGGCAGTAATATAGACACAGGTAAAATTAATTCTTGTCTGCCAGCTTAAGTCAATTTGCAAGTTTAGGGCTCTTTGAGTTCGCATAGTTTAATTCAGAAACAGACTAAAGACAATGGGAAGTTCTCAAGAATCTTTTAAATGCAAACTATATCTCATTTTGCTCTGTAAGCTGCCTGCAAAAAAAAAGCCATCTTCTTAAAAAAGATGGCATATTTATTCATTAATGTTGTAAAATAAATGTTGATCAGTGACTTTTGCAAGATTTATTGCAGCTTGTGACCCTAACAGCTGCTTCAGTTTAAGCTGAGAGGATGACAGGTCTGTTTCTTTGAAAATATCATAGAATCATAGATTATGCTAAGTTGGAAGGGACCCATCAAGATCATGAAGTCCAACTCCTGGCCCTGCATGGGAAACCCCAAGAGTCACACCATATGCTTGAAAGCATAGTCCAAATATTTCTTGTACTCTGTCAACCTTGGTGCTGTGACCACTGCCCTGGGGAGCTGTTCTAGTGCCCAAACACCCTCTGGGTGAAGAACCTTTTCCTGATATCCAGCATAAATGTTCCCTGGCTCAGCTCCATGACATTTCCTTGAGTCCTGTCACTGGTCACCACAGAGCAGAGATCAGGGTCTGCCCCTCCTCCTCCCCTCACAAGAAGCTGTAACTGCACTGAGGTCTCCCCTCAGTCTCCTCCAGGCTGAACAGACCCAGTGCCCTCAGCTGCTCCTCATGCAACTTCACCTTAAGGCCCTTCACCATCTTTGTTGCCCTCCTTTGAATGCTCCCTAATAACTTAATGTCTTAGATAATTAGATTTCAAGGCTTTGGGAGTGTAATTAACAAATGCCTTCAATCATATTCTATGATATTTATTTAAAGTCAATCCCTGGGACGTCAATTGAAAAAAATTACTCAAACCACAGTTGACATGAACTATTAAAAATTTTGAAGTAACCTTTTCCTTTCAAAATGGAGCTAAGCTTTCTGTAGCCTAAAATTCAATAGCATTTAATCTTACTGGGACAAATTCTGGAAAAGGATTACAGAGGCAGATGGGGTGCATATTGATTGAATATTTGTATGAAGCCTATCAGACTGAAAAATTTCACAATTTACATTTTTTTCCCTGAAGACTTTACTTGTTATTCACATTTCTACATCTGACCTGTACATCAGATAACTTTGCCTCAATTGAGCCCTCAGTAATTAATTGAAGATTCCTTGAGGGTGCAATTAAAATGTATTGTAATTGTTGAAGGCATTACCTGAAATGCTGTTTTATATGGACACAGAGATACTTGGGTAAAATTTAATACTTGGTCAGGTAAGCCCAGCAGTGAGAGAAATCACATCAGCTGAAATTCCTTTTGGGTACAGCATTATTATTCTGAAAAGTAGAGACTCATTATTTCTCCAGCATGTATCTCAGGATTGTCTCTATTAAACTAGTGTTACTTGTGATAAGATTACCTATTTATGATAGTGTTAGTTAAACTTTACTCTGCCATTTGTTCTTTGTAGTTCAGAATTAAATTCTTACTTATTTGAAAAGGAAGAACACTCCTCTGCTTGCAAGACTACACAATGGCTTCTGCATATCCCAAATGGCACGGGATGCCTGTGTGAGGACAAGTGAATTGAATAATTTGTATTAATGAAAAAGAATGAAAATGTTTTCCTTTATTTTAGAAAGATGTCTTATTTGAAAGGATCATGTAAATCAGGTTTACTTTTTGACTTACATATTTTATTCCCATGGCTTCATCTATACGCTTAACCTAAGTTCTGGAAAATAATTAGATTTTATCCTTCAAACACTTATCAGAAGGAATCCTCCAATTCACAGTGTATACACAGTAGTCAGAGCCTTACTGTTTTATCCAAAGTCAGCAGAGTATGGCTATTGCTGTTTCCTGATCAGAGCTGTTTAGGGGAAGAGCTGTGGGAACTGACAGGAAGCTCATCTGGAGTCCTAGGCAATCTGCCCCAGTGTTACTACCTAGTCAGTTCAGCTGATATATTTCATCCCCAGACATATTAAAGCAGTTGGAAAGACTCCAATAGACTCCAATGGGCTTACATCACACAATTATATGACTGCTGGAGAGCTGGAAATTGATAGGCTTTTACTTTAGCTGGAAATTCTTTTGAAATCAATGTAAAGTGATATGGGAGTATCTTAACAGATATTCGTCTTAGTGACATATTCTTGGTTTCCCCTAAGTACTGCCATTGCTGTGAATGGAGTGAATGCACTTGAGGTTTAATAAAATATTTTCTTCTCACTATCTGGGCAGGGATGGAAGCTTTGCAGCATGTAACTGCAAGGGCACTTGTAATGACACAAGACTGCAGCTGTCTGCAGCCTTAGGCACAGGCAGTGAGGAACTCACTGAGCCCTTGAGGCACTGGAACAGTTGTTGTCCCAAAATAGTTTCAGTATTCAATTTTCACTAAAGGAGTTTCCTTTCTATTGACAAATTATTTGTCTGACATAGACAATTGCAGATGTAATTTTCATTCCTTTGTAAAAAAAATTAAAAATTTACTGTCTCAAGCAAATCTCAGCATTCTTTATTCCCTGAATATCAAGTTAGTATTCAAGCTCCTTGCCTCTCTGTAAGGAGTAGGCATGAATTAGTGACTTCTCTGTGGACAATTTGGAACAGCTCAAGCATTTAAATGCTATGTTAGATACAATTATCTACTATTTTTCTCCAGAGTGTTCTGAGCCTTCACACTTAAACATTCTCAACTGCTTTAGTGGACTCAATAAAATTACCAGCAAAAGCTTTAAGACTGAGCCATTTGCAGTAAGTTTGGTCTTCAGGGCGCTCTTACTGATTTATTTCCATTTACAAGGTACTGTAAGTTGGGCAGTATATAAAACACTTCTGATGCAATATTAAAAGATGAAATTGTGGTTTTGGACTATTATTGGCTAGAAATTTTGAGATTCAGAAATAAATATACTGGAGTCAGAGTCAATCCAAAAAGCAATCCCATAGGCATGCCTGTTTCCTGGCCAAGTATTGTAGTCTTCCTATACTGATGCTTTGCATTCAGATTTAGGGTTTCCCCAAAGGGCAATAACTTCTAATGAGACAGATTTTCATTTCTGTCTTTTATGGACTCTGTCGCTCTCTCAGGAATGCCAGGAAGATGTTTTGCTGGATAAAAGTCAAGAACCAGCATTGACTTCGTGAAATGGTTTGGTCTGAAGTGTTCTACCATATACACTGTATAAGATACAAAGAGTTAAAACCATTCATATCATGTGTGCTGACTATAAGGATTCAGTGTTGACATTCATTCAGGCTTGTTTCTATAAGGAAGTACTTCAGTTATTGCCTTTGTCCTCTATTAATTTCCTTTCCTTTTTGCCAAGAAGCATGCTCTTTTCAAATGAATCATTAATTTTTTTCCAGCATGATTATTTTGTTTAGCTAGATTTTGAGGCCCTCTTAGTAATCTGGAAGGAAATCTTGAAAAGAAACAAAAAAGATCTTGAATTAGCTGTCTGAAGCCATTTTTACACTCCTTTAAAAAGACCAAGGAAATATTTCAAAGGAGTTCAAAGGGAGGGAGTAGAACATTTGGTGCAGATGTGACTTTATTGTATGTGACTGCAAATGAATGGTAACATAAAATGTACATTTTTACTATCCAATGTAAACAAATTTGTTTTGTATTGTTTCTAGAATTGTCTTTTCTCTTTGTTTTATCTCATGGCATGTATTGATTGCATTTCAGCAGCTGGGTTGACTCTAGGTTCTGAATTAGTCAGGGATTTTTTATGTGTCTGTAAGTCTGTGTTGAGTGTTAAATATTCGTTACAGTTCACTACAGCTCTCATTCAGTTGCAACTATTTTGATAGGCTATGCAGTATTTATATATTATAATAGCACTTAGCTTTGTGAACAGAGTTTCAATGCTTTTGGAGCTCCTATGTATTTGTCTTGGGTAAATATTTAATAAAAGCTGAGCTGGTGCTGCAGCTTTGAGGCATTAAAAAAGTCTCTCTTCCATTAATCTGGCTATTTCCACCAACTTTCATGAGCTCTTTGTCAAATTCGCTTAAATTTTGGTTACCTTGAGATCAGAAGTTTGTAGTCAGGGTAGTATTGATGGTATGGTATATTTCTTATTTTATTTTTAATGTTTTTTACTGAGTATCCATACAAGAAAAACACACCAGTACTGAACACTATCTGCTGTTATATGTCCCTTTCTCTCTCCTCAGCTTTTGGCAATCGATGGCTTAGGGATTTCCTGAATTAGAGGCAGCATCTGGACCATCATATTTTAATAGCCACTGGCGGACCCTTTCTCCATGAATTTGTCTAATCTCTTCTTTAACTCCATTTATGCTTTGGCCTTAACAACATCCTGTGGCAATGAGTTCCAAAATGTAATTATGTGTTGTGTGAAAAAGTACTTCCTCTTGTTGATTCTTAAATACTTGTTATGGGCAAAGTGCATTCTCTGCTGAGTGATAACACTGTTTTCTTTACTGCACTTGGAAGCAATCACACCCTGGACAATAGGTGTTCCCAGCAGTAGGCCAATGTGGCTGTATGTGGACATCAGTGAGAAGAGTGACAGGACACAAGAGAATTGTGTTGAGGCCCCTGGTTTATTTGACTGTTCTGTCATGAGACTGTACATAAGAACATTACACCCTTTAAACAGGAATTGCACTGTTGGGTCATTTATTGATGATGTTTAACAAACTGGACAAGTGTTTATTGTAGGCTCTTCCTCTTCCTGTACTTTGCAAAAGAACTGAAATATAAACTCCAATTTACCATACATGGTTAGATGCCAGTTTCCATTGCTCTGTGTCTAACAACATACAGTTAATATATTATGCACTTAACACTTGTGTTTGCAACACAGATAACGTAGTTGTCTAACCCACATGTTATACTTACTATGTCAGGGTCTTTTTTTTTCTGGCTAAAAACTCAGAACTAGCAGCTCCATTGAGGGATGTCACTGTCTAACCAAGCTCCTGAGCAGCAAGATCAATACATTTATTTCTAACAAAGTTCTGTTTGTTAGTAAATGTTTTCCCAGATAAGTCAATTTAGGTGAAATTACTAATTGTTTAGAACCTAGGCTTTTTACTTACTCAGCAAAATAAGGGTATTCTACTAAAGAGTCCAGTGCCTAAAAGATAGGAATAATTTTGTACAGCCAGATCCTCTTACTCATGTCAGTAATGTCCCAAAAGTTTAGGACAAAAATAGATCTTCTGTTAGTTAATTTTGTATTATATCAAGATATTTACTGTTTGAATTTGCATTTTCAGTACAATCCTACATTTTAAGAGGAAGATTCAAGAACTAATATTATTATAGATGACAGTTTCTCTTTTCACATGGGTCTTGAGGACTAGAATTAAATTGTTATGAGAACATACCTGGTTGCACTATAATATGATCTTCTCTTTAATTTTTCATTAAATGGAATACTTATTTAACAAGCAATGGAAACAAAAGGTGGCTAAAGAAACACTCTGCTTGCAAAGGAAAAGGCAATACTGCTGTATGCTTAGATGACAAAGACTGTCATAATATAACTAACCAGTGAAAGTGTCTTCAGCCATGAAGCTGAAGCCATGAAAATGCAATATAATCTACAGAATATATTTTGAGGGGGAGTCATATTGCATATTCTCTGTTGTCAAATTGTAAGGATTGCCTTAACTATACAATAGTCTCTGTCTTCCCATATATAGAAAATCCTAAAAGAAAATAAGATCTTCAAAGAGAAACACTTAAATTCAACTCCTATGCCAAAAAGAGACACTACTGTAGGAAGTCATCCATTACTCCTGTTCAGAATTGCCCTTTGGAGGTGCATGTGTCTTCCTATTAGCTTCAAGTTTGGTGATGTGGATTTCCTCCTTCCAGGTGTCATGTCAGGCAAGAGTGGTGAACTCTTTTGCAGGTGCTGAGGGAACTCAGAGTAGCGTAGAAATTAAATAGAGGGAAATTACAACGTTCACATGGACTATGGGTTTCAGTTAATGAGGATTTTCTCTTCTTTCAAGATATTTTTCAGGCATTTGAAACTACTGATTAGGAGGTCGGAGTCAAATTCAGTCAATACAATTTAACTTTCATTTCACATGCATTTCCAGTGAAAAGTTTTCCTCTTTTCTTTCAGAGAAAACTAGTAATTTTCTTCTTGGCAAAATATTCACTAGTAAAACAGTTGTTTACAGCCTGGCTTGCATACAGGCTCTAGAACTGTGCTTACAAGTCATCTCTAAAATACAGTGATCAGGATAGATGAGCTACAATTCACAGTGGGGGTACAGAATAGTCTTCAAGTATAATTGACACGTCACAAATATCTAGTTTTTAAATAAAATCAAGAAAACCTTGAGTTTTTTAGGAAGAGCAGAGGGGGTGAAATAACACAGAGGATTTATTGGAAAATTTTTGTAAGTGTTCAGGACAGTCTTAAAACATGTAGCCATATGGTCAACATATGTATACACTAGCTAAAACCAATATGTAGATTCCACAGTACAGGAACATACAATTTATTTTGTAAATGCATTTTTATGCCAATGATTGTATGATATTATTCTTCCTATCAGTGAAACCTGGCTATTTCTTTATTGAACAAGAAAGCAAGAGGAATCAGCACTTGTGTTAGCGAAACTTAGATGGCATCCCATGCGGCTTAGTTTCTGAGCCCGAATTTTTGATAACTGAGAGTGATGCTTTGAGAAAGAAACAGTAAGACAAAAATACTATATTTGTTCATATATGGTAGAAATGGAGGAAAATTAACCTGCTTTTGAAAAGATAAGATTTTGCTTGGGGATTAGGGTTTTGGGTTTTTTTCGGGTTTTTGGTTCTTTTTGCTTGTTTGGTGTTTTTAACATTTTAAATAGTGGATATCTTTGTGCATAGCTTTTAACTTTAAAGGTACATGTTTGTTTGACTAGTTGTTTTTTTCCCTAAGCTCTTCTTGCTACAAGTGTGTCATGACTTGAGAGAGATCCATCATGGCATTAACAATAGTTCCTGATATATTATTCCTGGAATCAACTGCTTCTGAAAGGGAGATGAGTTTAAATACATAATCAATCTTGATTGAGATTAGTATCAAAATTATTACATTTGAAGGATACTTGTTACATTTTGAATGGTGCCTTGTCATTCTTAGCACAATTGGCTTTATTTTTATTCTATTTGTCGCAGTTTCACATGACCTAGAGCTATAACATGCAGAAAGAGCTGAGATCCCCCATGCAGGCAGTCTGTTGCAGCATCCCTGGACTCACTTGTACTCTGCCTCAAAGCTCCTGAGTAACAAAAGGGCTTGGTTGGTCAGCATGTCAGGAGCAAGATAGCTTGAAAACAATGGGGACAACCTGGAGAACAAAACTCCACAACAAAATGGGGAGTTACCCAAAACAGGTGGTGTACATGTCTCTATGTGTACTGCTGTGGGCAGAGGTCAGCTACTGAATCACAGCTGGTGGCATACAGACCTTGTATTTCATATATTGAGACACTTTCAATATATTGAAAATTCAATATATTCAGACCAACTCCAAATAGCTGAGCACTTCAGCTGCGGGTAAGATTTTAAATTTTTAAAAAGTTTTTACTGGGGAAACTTTGTTCATTCTATGATCTTCCAAGTGAATGAAAGGTTCACAATTCTCTGCAATGGATTTAGCTACTGGATCTTTTTGTCTCCATAGCCACGACCATTTACCATGACCATTTACCTTCAGATTATACCTATGTCTTAGTGACTTTGGAAGAGAGGTAAATATGTACTTTTAGATATGCAGATACTGATTACTAGTAAAACAGTTTCAGAAGAAAATTAATATCACCTAAAATTTCTGAAAGCCTCAGGGGGTCTTTCCTGCCTTGTTCTGCAGAATCCAAAGTGTTGTTTTGCCCTTACCTTCATGCACACCCATAATTTTGGTTTCAAAAGTTAAGACAAACAAATGTGGTCTACAATTTTCTATTGTATTCTTAAGTGGATGAATAATTTTTGGACATATTGCCCTGAAAAGCCTTTCTTTGCAGAAAAAGTGTAATTTTAGGTGGACTTGAAATAGCCATAAAGCAAGGCATACCTTAGGAGGCTGAAGTAGCAGTAAAACCCATATTTATGGTATAAATTAGGCAGAAAATGAGACTGCAGTTCTTCAGTGAAAGTCTGGAATGTGCTGTGAATCAGGATAACACCTGAGACACAAGATGCTTTGAGCAGTGATCCCCTAAAGAAAAAAACAGGATTCCTGCTTTTTCCTGGAATAAGACTCTCATATGGGACAAACAAATCTGTGGCAGAGCAGGGTTATGGTCTAGCTGGGTGAAGCTGGTAAAAAGCCAAAGATAGGAACTTGTAATTTCAATGAAAAGAGGCTGTTGAGATAAGCAGGATTAATAGAGACTTCTAGCTGTGTGACTCAAATGGGGCCCTTAAAAGAGACAATCAGGGAATTGCCCAGCCATAACTCTGAAAAATAAGATCTGATCAAGAATCTGCAGAAAAAAGCTTGGATCCACTCTGACTGCCTGATGACACATAAGTCCCTGCTACTGAGAGACAAAGATCACATGTAAAGGAAATGTTTGTGTCTGGAGATGGTGAAACTTCAGTGCTGGAACAAACATTTATTTGGATTTATCTTCCTGTAGAATGGTGTAGTTCTCATTCCTGTGTTTGAAGACTTCAGTTTTCTTCTCCACAGGAAGAACAATGCTAAAAGCAAGTCATTGCATGGAGCTGAAGAAAGGAATTTCTATGAGAAAGTTTTAATTATTATGGAAGTTTGCTAAATACTTAATTTGATTTTTAGGATTAAACCTCTCTTTCCACGATTGTAAAACACAAATTATTATGCAAAGGTTGCTCCTGTGTGGTTTAGCTGTTAGCAGCTGCTAGCTGCTGGGAAGAAAAAATCTAAAAAATACATGTACATTTTCAAAAAGTTTTTGCATAGAAGGAGATTTTTAGGTTTTCACATATGCCTTGACCTCTTCTTCTGTTGAATATTGCTAGGCACCCTTCTTTGGCAACTTCTTAGACATTACAAGGTTTACTACAAAGCTGAATGTTGTCAGATGAACCCCTGTAGACTTGCTGACTTGCAGCTGAACACTGATGCTCTTTTACTACAGCATTTTGTTCTGAGTATTCTTTTTCATTAGACATTTTCATTTTAGAAATTCTCAAAAGAAAAGTGACAGAAATACAAGTGTCCATATAAACCTGAAATCTTAACTTGGGGCAATTGGAGTATAGAATACTAAAAATTACCCTTTAAAACAGGAGGTGGAAATTCTATCCTTTAAAAAAAAGATCATTGCTGAGAGTTTCAGGTGGAAAGTCAGGTGGAATCTACACATCAGAGCAGTTGGATCAATGTCTTCTGAGTTGGCCTTATTTCCAGCTTAAGTACTCAGTAATAAGCAGCAATGATCTAATGATCTCCATGAAACGTGTTCATTTAGACATTTTTAAGAATACATTGCCATCTGGTGTACAAAATTTCAAATTTATCAGTTTTGCTATTTAAAATCCAATGTCCTTGGGCAGAAAACTTCCATCATTTGATTATAACTTTCTGAAATCAACCTACTGACCTGAATGAACTAAAAACTATTGTAGTTTCCAATGCAATTGTTTTGTAAAGTGTTTCTGAACACTTGTGAATTCACACTATGGAAATTATAAATTGCTACGGAGATTACTTACCTGTAGGGGCTTTGGTTCCCAGTGGCTGAAATATCTATCTTGTTTTATCTCTAAGCTAAGAGAGGAAATCAAACATAATCCTAGAAAAATAAATTGTGCTTATATTAGTAAGACAGGCACTGCACTGAGGTGCAGCATCCTTAATGCTTGTACCTTGTACAAAGGGAAGTTTAAAAAACAAAAAAGCAGACCTTCATCCCAGACAAATTTTAGGGGATGCTTCACTGATTTAAATTAAGCTAAGGTTTGATTCTTAATTTCTAGCTTGATTAAACAGCAGATTTTGAGTAAGTACTTTCATGTGGTCTCACAATAAGAAACTCTGGGTTTGTATTAGCTTTTTTGTATATTCTTCAAATCTTCCATAATCATTGACTAAAGGTGATTATGGTATTAGGAAAGCTAGTAAAACTGGCTCCTCAAGTATTATGTTTGTCACATGGTAGGCATCATAAAATGATTTTTCTGTTAAAAATATTAGCAATCAAAAAAAAAAAAAAAAAAGGAGATGCCTTGCTTAAATATATACATTTTTCTGAGGTGTAAATAAAATTCTAAAGTCTCTTAAATGCAAGCAAGAACTCACAGGTCTCCAAACCCCAATTGCATCCAGTCTGATGAGAAATGGAGAAGCTGCAGAATCACAGAATATTCTGAGTTGGAGGGGACCCACAAGGATAATTTTAGGATTGATTCTGAATTTCCATGTAAAAATTTTAAAAATTATTCTAATGAAGTTTTCAAAACTCACCTTTTTTTTTAAACAATTGATTTCTAGTTTGATAAATTTAAGGTAAACTAGCTGAGTGATTTTCTAACAATAGCACTATACATGCTGCTCTGTGCCTCTACAGTGTCTACAATGGAGTTCAGCTCTCCTTGGTCATGAAAGACTGCCATGCTAATAAACATGTTTAGTACTAATCTTTCTTATCTTGGGTTTCTGAGGACCTCTTTTTCTCTTCTCATGGAATCTGAGGAACAAACACATGAGGTTACTGGGTCAGGCTCTAGTTCTTCTAACAATGAACTTTGATTTGTTTAATTCATCTGTCAGGATTTGTTTGGCTTTATATAATTACTTCCAGACTTATCTGTGATAACTTAATGGCTTACTTTTGTTGTGACCTTTTTGGTAAGGTTGTATATAAAAAAAAATTCACTGATTGCTTAAGAGGATGTGGGCAGTATTATAAAAGACATTTGTTTGATTAAACGGTAATTAAAAAGTGAATGTAATTAAAAATACAGTTATGACCAGCTCTTGTTCAGTCTAACTCTTATGGAGCTTAGAGGTCAGTTTATGCTCTTCCTTTTAGTGGTTATTACTATTTATTATGTCTCTGCTAGAGTAAGCACTGCATAAATTAAAAAACTACAAAAGAGTTATTGCAATCCCTTTAGAAAAAATAATTGTCTGAAGTAAAATTCTAGTGGATTGCATTTTAAAACTCTGTTATTTATCCTGACATTGTTAGCCGCAGTCAAATTGGAACTCACAGTAAAAATCTGACCCTTAAAAAGATGGCCATTTTCAACACAGAGAAATGTTTTGCCACATGCTGCAGAAAGCTAGAGTTGATTTTTCTCAGTTCTCTTTTGGTATAATTAATATTTCAACTAGTCCCAGCTCTGTATGATAATATAAAGATATGGTTGCAAAAATGTGGGAAGACAGCAATCGTTTGCACTTTCTGATGTAAGGAGGAAGACTCCCAGATTCCCATCTCACTATGACATCTTTATCTTATCCCTGTTAAACTATGCTTTGAACCTGATTGCTGGAAAAATAAGGAGAAAAACTTAGTAAAAATTAGAGTTGTTTAATTATAAATGTAAATAAGAAAAATTGAAGCTGTTTGATCAGGCAAAAGAATCAAGAAAAAAACATCAGTTTTAAGATCAAGTATAGACCTTTATTTCTGCTTCATCAGAATGATTTGCAACATTATATTTAATTCTGTGATCACATTATAATTTATAAATGAGACAGCAATCTCTTTTTTCCCAATATACCCATGCAATCATACCAAGTTAATCAAGACATAAACTGATGCATTTTTTTTTCTCACTTGACTGGCTTTTCCTCTGAGGCAGAAGCTAAGGGAATCCACGAAGTCTTGATTTCGTGTTTCCACGCTTTTTTTCTTGGTCAATTTTGATAAATTTTAAAAGTCTTACCTTATGAAGCTTTGCAACATATCAGACACACAGTTGTAACATTTACATTTACCAATGCTCTCAGGGGAATAGAAAATTGAAGTGACGTGTTCATCTAGAAATATGTTGCATAAATTGAAAGAACTTCTAGGTCATGGAATAAAGTCGTTATTTCTAATATTTTGGGTTCTCTGTTTGTTTGTTTGTTTGTTTGTTTGTTTTGCTTGGTTATTATTTTTTGTTTCTACTTAGTTTTCAAGGAGAAAATGTTTGTAGCCTCCGCCTGTCATTATGTTATTTGAGAATAGTAAGTATTTGTACTTCTTTCTTAAAGATTTGTAATTAGCCTTGAATGGCAAGCTGGTTCAGTTCATTTATGTTTGGATGTTTAGTCAAATAAAAGTCTTAATGGATCTGAAAATATTTAAAATAATAGGATTTTTTTCTACAGACTTTATGCTGAAATTGGATTCTCTTTTGTGTTTTGCTAGCAGTTTTAGCTGTAAACTCATCTTGAGCTATATATTTAAGTAACTTTAATATTATATTGCTGTTCCTAATCTGCTGTGCTGGTGCCAGATCTAGATCTCTCCTCGTCTATATTTCTTCTTCTGGAGTTAAAGTTCTAATTTAGACCAGCTGCACAGGTAGCTTATGTCTAAGGTTTTTTAGCAGTGAAAAATAGCAAATAGTAATAAATGCTCACTGTAGATGTGGGAGATGGGCAGTTGAGTCTCTGCTCTAAATCAAACATGAGCTGTACCATCTGTAGCAGGTATTCACATGCCAGATGAATCTCCCAAATATTTCTGTGCTGACCTTTGGCTCTTAGTATGCTCTGAACAAGTCCATAGGTTTAAGGTCCACTAACAAATTGGGTGTTTTCTATAATGTTACATCTGTAAATGACAGTAACTGTAAATTGCTTGAGAAGCTCCTTAGTGGAAAGCATATCTATCTGTATGACTTTTGAGAGGACAGAGGCAGCTTTGAGACATCAGATAATGCAACTTTTGCTCTCCCTTCCTTTTTCTCCTGATCATTTTCTGATAGAAGAAATATGTGACGTGAAGTTCAGATGTCAATATAGAACAGTTTGTTTCATCTCTTCTTTCCCCTTGGCATGCAGGGCACTTGGGTAGTCCTTATCTGAATGTTCAATGCTAACTCAAGTCGTGCTCTGGTGTGCCTTCACTGAATCTGTTTGTCCCTATCCCGGAATGGCCACTTGAAACAGAATTGTTCCTGTGGAGCTGTAGAGCTGTGGAGTACACAGGGACTTAAAGACTTAAGTTAAGAAAAGGAGTCTTCAAGTGTTTTTCTTGTCCCTGTTTCAGAATTAGAGAATTGACAAGATGGCCATAGAGAAGAGAATTGGATTCTGCTGTCATACCAGAGGCAAAGATGTTTTATCACCCAGAAAAAAAACAGTTCATCCAGTTTATTTGGTTTTTTTTCTTGTTGTTTTTACATTTGTGTGCAAGATTTAGAGTAAATGCTTGGACTTTTGTGTCACTTAAAAAACAGTGGGTTTGAGCCTGACAAGAACAGTAAATAAATATTTCCCTGATGCTTTTAGTTACTAGGGACCCCATGGAGGAAAAACAAATAATGCAACCTACACATGCATGGTTATCCTTATGCTAAGATTAATTTTATTTTACTGTAATAACCTTCCCATGTATGATGTAGGATTTCCTTTACTGCAAATTTCAATATTATAAAAGATAGCTAATTACAATCTAGATTGTATTGGTCAGCTCCTCTAGGCACCAAGACTCCCGGCGAGGGCTGAGGAGCTCCGTGAGGGGAGGCCGGGGCTGCCCCAGCCGGACTCAGCCGGTTCCAGCCGGATCCAACCGGATCCAACCGGATCCAGCTGCCCACCGCAGGGCGGGGCTGAGCCACGGCCGGGAGGAGGCACTGGGGGAAGGTGTTCAGGAGGGAGAAAACACTGCGGGACATCCAGGGGAGATGGGGGGAGAGGAGGAGCAGGAGGGGAAGGAGGAAAGGACAGCAGAGGGAACGCACGGTCACACTGTGGAGTGCGAGGTGCACTGTGGTGGAACAGGCACACCCCAGAGGCACACCGGCACAGGGAGGGGACATGACAGAGCGCGGGCAAAATGCAAGAAGGAAGGATTGGCAGAGAGGAACCAGAGTGAACCGACCCCATCCCCTGTGCCGCCCATCCTCTCCTCCAAAGGCACCGAATGGACCAAGAACAAGGAGAGAGAAGAAAGAACTGGAGGGAAGAAATGATGTGGGTACCAGCTGTGGGGAGGAGAGATGCCTGAAGAGGAGCTGAGACTGGGAGAGGATGACTGGTGGTTTTCTTCCTTTTTGTATTTCTTAATTTCCCCCACGTTTTCTGGACCAGTTATTAAATAGTTATTTTAATTGATATTAAATTCCCCATGTTATAATTGAGAGACAAAAGTCGCGAGATTCAACAAAATTTAGATTGCTTTATTTGATATAGAAAGAGCAAGCAGTGCACTGGGGAACGTGAGGGGTCACCGCCCACTCCACGCTCCACTGAACCTTGGTTTGCAGCCTCTTCTTATACTGTGGTTTCTCCTTGTAATCAACAATTTTTGGGGTTTTTTCTGTCATAATTTTGCCAGGTAAGCAGTGGCAGTCGAATAAACATCCTTACACAAATTGACAAAGCCTCTGGGTGATAATCAGTCACAGATAGCCATCTGGTCCTTGTAGATAACCACCAGAGAAGTTCTGGAAGTGTGGTCCTTGAGATAGGCAGCATTGATCAGACAAAGGCAGGAAAGGCTATTGGGAAGTCTGATTTTGCAAGCTGGTAGCCGATACAACTTATTTGGAAAACATAACATAATATAACATAATATAATGTAACATAATACAACATAAAATAACAAGGTGATTTTAAACAGAATGATTTTATCATATAATTTCCTTTATCTAGTGTCCATGCTTCACTTCAGAGCTTAGTATTCTGGTTTATACAAACCCCAAAGCTTTTGTGATTAACATGAATTTTTATTAATTATCACACCCACATTATCACACCCAGATTGAATCTGTTTTGTCCAGGACAATGCTTGGTAATTGGTCTCCCTGTCTTCATCTCAATCCATGGACTTTCTCACTCCGGTTTGTCCTATTCTGTCCCTGGTCCTGCTGGCACGGGGAGATGAGCATGGAAGGGTGTGTGAGGTTTGGGGACAGCCTGCCATACAAACTCTTTCCTAGTGGCTGCTGCTATGACACCAGGCAGGGTCTCTTACACCTTCATCCTGCAGGTGTGGCTGTGTGGATGGAATTTGGCCCAGTTCTGGTGTCAGTGAGAAACAACACCTCTCTAGTCATTGACACAATGAGGATAAAATCTCCCATTTGGATAGGCCTGAACCGTGATTCTTCACAGCCAGAAGTGAATCAGAACAACCCCTTCTCTGCTGAATTCAGGGCTCCTGATTCTAGCATTGGCCTTTCTCTATGGACAATCTTTAATGACTTAAGCTGCAATTTCTTTTATTGCTTCACTGTGGGAATGTGGAGAAATGTTACAGGAGGTCTATTGGGTTCCTGTCATTTTTCTCCAGCAAAAGTGCCCAATACAGCTTTCCAGACTACACTTTAAGGTCAGGATTGCGACTGTGAATATAAATAAAAGAATATATTGCCTCTTGGACTGACAGTTCTGATTTGTGTATCTGAGATATTAAATCCCTTGGAAGGGATCTACAACTACTTGAAAGGAGGTTGTAGCCATGTAGAGGTTGGCCTTTTCTCTTAGGGAACCAGTGACAGGATCAGAGGACACAGTCTTACATTGTGCCGGGGGGGTTTAAGTTGGACATTGAGAAGAATTTCTTAATAGAAAGGGTGATTAGGTATTGGAAGAGAGTTTATTGGAGTTTTTTTCTCTGGAAATGTCTGACTGGATATGGCACTTGGTGCCATGGCCCAGTTGACAAGGTTGGACTCAATGATCCTAGAGATCTTTTCCAACCTAACTGTCTGAGATTCTGTGAAGACCAGCTAAGAGGATAACTAATTCTTAGTTATGCTACAGTTATATCTTCTGTTTGGGCTAAAGGTTGTAAAACCCTCATGTCATTATATACTGGAGTAATTATTTTTCTAGGTTGAATTTACCATATATAATCATCTACAAGAAACGTGGAGGGTTTTTGAAAACACTGTACCATTATTTGGAAGAGGTTCTAACCAGTATATAGGTACACTGTCTTTTAATCCTTTGCATTTTGACAGCAAACCATCTCAGGCTTTTAGTTGAAACTGAAGTTATTGTTTTGGATTCCTCCTTCAGATTGCCTGATATTATGATGCTTTGGCCCTTGGTACATACTTGTATACTTTAATTATGCTCTGAAGTACTTCGAGTGATAAAGCTGTGGTAATAAACCCATCCAATGTTTAAATTTTGCATTTATAGTACCCAATATTAATGACGAATTTTCTGGGTAGGTACTTATCTCAAAGAACATTTCCGAAGTGAGTGTGTTTTTGTGCTAAGGCAGTTATACTTGCTTTTCCAGTCAGTGTGAGTATTTATCTGTGGCTTTTCCGAGAGGCATGGAAGCAGTGAGCCTGTAGGCAGCCTGTGAGGCGCTTTTCCCACTAGATGGCAGAAGATACTTTGGACCAGAATATTTAGCAATTTGAACAACGTACAGAATTGCTGGACTTGTATATTATGTTTTGCCCACAAGTACAGAGTTTTTATTTATTACAAGTTTATCTGGTCATACATTATCCAGATTCCTTTGAATATACAGCCCCACTCTCTCTCTCTCCAAACAAAGCAAGTAATAATAAATTAGTAAGTAAAAAAATAAGTAAATAAGTAAATTTAAATAGTAAGGGTTTGATTGCAAAGATCTCTTGTTACTTATATGGCATTGAAATCAGAATTTTTAATAGAAATTTTTGTATAAAATATCTAAACGAAGCAGCAAAAGTGCAATGAAACTGATAGAAATTCTATTGTGTACAATGTTTCCGTTATAATATAGACCGTGTCTTGAGACTGTATATATAATATAATATTTGTATTTTAACTGCTTTGTATTGGGTAATATATTGAGTTGATGAGTATTTACCTTGTAATATTTTAACTAATGTTTGCATTGATATTCAGTTTAACATGGCTTAGGTACAGCACTATGACAAGACAATAATTCTTGTTTTTCCAGCTCTTCCTAGAGCATTTGCAGCTCCAGCAGTTGGAATCTTCATTGAATAATGCAGCAAATGTGCTCTGCACATATACATAGATATAGAAATCTCCCTCTCTCTTGTACACATGCATTTATGTAAATACGGATCTGTGCTTTGACTTATTTTTTCATATGTTTCTCTCAGCACCAGGCTAACTCCACAGTTGATAATGCAGTTGTTTACAGCGAATGTTTTTCATACAAATTTGGTTTCGATATCATCTGCAGGCTGGAAATAGTGAAAAACCCAGCTACCTCTCAGGCTGAAGGTGGTAGAATATATTCTGAAAAAGTCAGAAAGGTGGAAAGCAAAGGGATGTAAAAGACCTTAATTCCATCTAAGCTTATTTTATTGTTTTATACCCATGGAACATATGAACTACTGAGTGTCAGTAGAAAGTTTCCAAATAGAAAAATACTTGGATCTCAGTTTGCTTTAATTAACTGTTAGTTAGTTAACTTGTCCTTGTGACTTAAAAAATATCCTAGATACTATGTAAATTATTAATTATTGATACTAGTTGAATCACTCATGTTTTTAATATTGCCAGTTCTAACCCCCATTTTTCATCCCCTTATGATTTTCTGAACTGTAACACTTTTTCAGGGTACTATTTTATATCCTGGCTGTGCCTCAGGCCAAAATTTTTGAAAATTTTTGGCTGAGAAGATTCAGGAAAATGGATTATTTGCTCCATGTTTTTTAAAAATAAAATCTGGGATCTTTTCTTTGAATGAGTCTTGCTGTCTAGTGCTCTGGAGTAAGGGATTTGAAATTCTAGTGAGGAGGAATTGGTAAGGAAAAGCATTTTGGAGTAGAATGTGAACTTTGCTACTCACGGGAAGGTCTGTTACAAGCCTTTGCAAAATTTTTCTTGCACATAGGTTGTATAATCTCCGTGTTTTTTCTGGGTGAATGTGTTTTGGAAACATATTTACACATCCCGGGTCTGCCAGGGAGGGCACACAGCACCCCCACAGCACGAGTGAGCACGCTGCCCTCCAACCATGGGACTGTGGCCAGAGACAGGAAAGGATCAGGCTGGATTCATCCCTCCCCATTTCATGCACCTCTGTCAGCCACTGCGTGCTGCTCCCTGCACTGGCTTTCTTAGGTACAATGCATGTTCTGTCTTTTAAAGTCTGCTGCCAGTGGGTGGGGTAACCCAGCTCAGATATATATTTCTAATCTGGATGAATCTGATCTGATGACTCCAGTGAGAGAACTGGATATGCAGTTCTGCAGAAGGAAAACTGGGCTGACTGAGCATAAAAGAATGCATGTTCTCAGCATAAATTTGTTTCAGGTATAGTGTTTTGCTTGATGAAGGAAACATCGTGACAGTATCTAAAGGTACCTCAGTACTTTTGGCAACAGGCAGAAAGATAGTGGTATACTGCTCAAATTTAACCATGCTGTTTTCTCTCTAGCTTGTGTTGAGCCTTAGAAGGAGACTGTGTTCTTGCAAGAACTGTCTCACACAGAATGATGTCAGTACCCTCACACTACCTTGAAAATTCTAAGTGCTTGGATTGCATATGAAATAGCAAAACACAACTTGTTTTTGAAGAATGCTCTTCAAAGGTTCTGTAGTTTGAGGATGTCCATTGTATTACTTTTAGCTGCTGAAATGATATGCTGATACAAACAAATTATTTTGTAACTTGTTGGAAATTGCCCTTTATCTTGGATTTTGGTTTTATGCTGTTGTTTCATAATCCTTTTATCAGGCAGAAAACATAAACATTGTCAAACTTGTTTCCTTTAACTCATGTCTCCTCTAGAAACATTGTGCGGTCAACTGTATTTCTTAAGTGAGCTCAACCTTGCTCTCTCTGCTACCATTTTCAGACCTACTCTTTCACAAATCATGTATCTCAAGAAACAACTATTGCATAAATATCTTAACAGCACTTGTAGAAACCAACCTAACCTCAACATCTCATAGAGACGAATTAGGCTAAATAAACATATTTTATTCCTAGATTGGAAAAGGATTCTCTGGATATTATAATGCTATTTCTTTCTACATTGCTTAAGGGAACTATCTCAGTGAGGTCTGTCACACAGTATGGCATCCATGTCAAGAAATACCCTTTCTTGTGTATGAGAAGCTGTTCTAATATATATAAATAGTTTTGTTAAAAGGATTGCCTAGGTGTTGGAGTTTTTTTTCCCTAGTTTTCTATTTGTAAACATAAAACAGAGGGCAAGTGTTCAACAAGGGAAATTCCTTCTGTGAAATAACGTTTCCGACTGATCAGGTATCCATTACTGTTCTAGGCAGGTTAGCAGACGGCAATGCTTCTTTGGGGTTGTAGTTCTAAGCGGATTTTAATGCTCTTGCTGATACCATGTAAATATTCCAAGAATACTTACACTTAAAACCAGTTAAAAAATCAAGTATGTCACTTGGGGGTACGTTTGGGTCTATATTCCCTTTGTTGTAGCTGTAAAAGATAACACAGCACTACTTTAAATATATGTTTCCTGTCTCCCATAAAAATCTTGGCTCTTAATTTGCTTTCATGTTAGCAGAAAAGATTAGTTCCAAACAACATTAAGAATCAAAGAAACTCAGCAAATTGAGGTGCCTTGATATATCTGTCAAATAAATCCAATATAATGGGTTGTTTGGTCTTGATAGTGAAACAAAACAAACAAAAACAACATCCCATGTCTGCTAAAATTTCACTACGGTGCTGGAATGGAGGTCAGAGCTTCCTCAATATGAAAAGGAATCCTGTTACGGGGATAAGTAATCAACCACCTGGGAGAATATAAAACTAAAATGAGAGGTGTCCACGGAGACACAGCAGTGCTGCCAAGTTAAAGATTTAAATCCAAATAAAATATTACAGTAGTCTCAGGTGATAGCATCCATAGAAGTTTGGACCTCATTAGGGGAATTGAAAAGCTTAGAGCTGTTTCCAGTAATAACACTCAATTTAGTTGGCTAAATTAAAGCCAAACTAATCTCCTTTCCATGAAGTGTTTGAACAAGTTGTAGAAAACTCCCCCATCAGTTTTCTTGTAGGAGAAAGAAATCTCATATAAATAGTGCTGCAAGACTGAAAAACTTTTTGCAGCAACCTGGTAATTCCCATTTACACTTTGGTGTGGTCCTATCTCTTCACCTATTAAACAAATCTAGAGACCTTGCAGTTTCATCCTTCATCAGATCTTATAAAATGAAACTTCTGGGGAGCGTTGGGGTTCACAAGTGTCAGCTTTCATAAAGAAAGTGGTGAGTTCATGATTTCAGCAGAAGCTGGTGGAATTTGGTTTGAAGGAACTGAAGTAGAGTTTTCCTATTCATGTGGCATCCTCTGTGTTTTTTTCATTTAGACCTCAACCGCTTATAAAGATTCTTAGGAAATATTTAACTAGCCAGAGTAAAAGTGAAGAGATGACTTTAAAGGAATTGTTGAAGTAAGGAACAGAACATGTTTGATACATTAGAAATCAGAATTAAACTGAAAAATCAACCAAACTAAGGAAAAGTTAGCTATTTTCATAATTCAAGGAATAGCAATTATATAAAATGTCTATGTACATACAGTGTATGTGAATATCCATCAGCAAAGCCTTTTCTATGAGCCCTACAGACAACATGAGAGTTGTCCATTTAAATTATAAATTTAAAATGTGCATTGGCAATTACATTTAATCAGTCATTCTTAGTCTACCCCACCTTAAACAGTACTAGTGCCTCTCACCTTTTGCATTTTTCTACTTTTCCATGACACTTCTGAATCAAGTGTCAGTGGTACAGCAAATCTGGTTTTCCCATTTTCCTTGGCATTTTTAAATATATATATAGCCAGACTGAACACAATTGTCTGTGTTTATATTTACCAGCTATTTTACTCTGACTAAAATTGGGGCACTACAGCAAATGCTGTAGTGATATCATCAGGATAATTAGTTGCTGACATCATGAAGACAAAATTACCTTGTGTTGTATACAGAGTCTTAGCAAATGCTTATAAATAAACCTTTAAACATATGACATGTCTGTTGCCATTTTTTGTTACTTGCTGTCTTCTAAAACTTATCCTGGATCCAATAAAGTGCTTAAGAGGAATTTTCCTCAGTTAGTTTTTGCAGGTGTTTAAAGGTTAGCATATGCTGGAGGGCTCTGCTGAACTGGACATCTTGGTTGTATCTTATGATTTATCATGTTTTTATTATGCTGCCTAAGTTTCTCACGCTTGCCACCTTTACTTTCACAGCTTAGATAATTTCTTACTATAAAAATTCACTTTGCTCTTGATAAGTAGTGAAAAATGTCACTTTTCAAAGAAAAAAGTGTCCCATGGAAACTATGTACAGCAAGGATGAGAAACAAAAGATGAGATCAATGAGAACTGTTGAGTCAAGGCGACTGAAATCAAGAATGTGCTTTCCTATCTTCTTAGATAAGGAGGCATGTTACTACAAAGTCTTGATCCTTCAGTGTGCTGCCACATTGTGTCAAAAATTTCAGTGTGGTCTATTCAAAGCTTTTTATGTGGCTTTGAAAAGATGCTAAATGTGTTCAGGGACGAGCTTAGAGTAATAGAAGCCTACAGAATGGAAGACATTGCATCACTAATGGAACCAGACACCCCCAGAATTCTTCTTGGGCAAGTTATGGTTACTTTTCTTTGGAGAAATAAAAGATTACATGAATGGGTGCTTGAGACAGACCTATTCAAGTCACTCTGCATTTGTCTAGAGTTTAGGTAGACTATGCTGTTGATGAGGGAAAAGCTGTTGACTTTAACTTGCAAAACTTCAGTTTTTACATCAGTCTTGCAGGTATGGTCATGTAGTCATGGGACATGCCAGTGATTTCTGAAAAACCCTGAGTTTTTGCTTCAGTCACAGATGAGAAAAGAACGTGGGAATGTGCTGGATGGGTTGGACTTAGCAGCCTGGGGTGTGACAGGAGCAGAAAGGTTCATTCCCAGGCCATGAATGTTTCTTTGCTGGCTGACCCAGGCAGAGCATGACCAGGACACTATAAGTAATACCCAAGTCTTTTTAGACACACGTGTCTAAAATGCCTTAATAACTTGAACAGTCATAAGGAAGAAATTAATTAACAGCCTCATTTTAAAAAATAAAAAAGAGCAATGCTAGAAAGTTCGAAGGTTAAGCTGATATTCCATTCAAATATACCCTGATTTTTCCAACAGTTGAGGCCATTTATGCTTTTCAAAATAGCTTCTGTTAATCTATATTACACAGCACAGCCTTAAAGGCACAATGATGTTGTGTTTTGATTCAGTGGGATGTTGTTTAGTCACAAAAAATTTCCATGACTTTTTCAGTTCCCCCTATTAAAGTCTCTTTTTGCCCTTTACTAAGGCTGCTGGTACACAAATTGAGGTACCATGAAGTAATACAATAAATTTCTTTTTAGGAAACAATTGATCCAAAGGCTTCTTAAAGACTCATTCTAGATAAAGAATATTAAAATTAATCTGTGCTGACTTAAAAGCTAGAAAAAGCCCATGATAGCACTTCTTGTTGAGACAAAATTCAGTGGAAGCTGTGCTGTTGAAAGGAATGCACACTTGGATCCCAAATAATCACAAAATTATAATGTGATTCCATTTTATTCCTGAAATTGCTAGATCCTTTAATTTAATGGAATTAAATTATAGGTATGAATCATGTGCCTATGGAATACAGCACATTGTGAAACTAACTTCTCATTTATGCTTTATTCCTATTGTATATAGAGTCTAGAATGTTTTGGATTTTTTTTAATAACCATGTATAGCTCTCTTAAACTGTGTGAGTCTCTTTGGAATATAAGCCTGTTTATTTTATTGTGCTCTGTTTAGTTATTCTAAAAAAGAGTTACAGACACATAATTGTAGCCATCTGTTGTGTTTTAAGTCCAATCTAGCCCAAAAGTCAAAAAAGTCATGGCAACAACTTATAAAAACAAAGGCAATAATATGAACTCACTATGGTTACTGGTGAACCTTTATTTCTCCCTTCAAATGAAGTAAGTTTCCTCAGAGAATTATTTTAATGTTTGATTTATTTCTTTATTAAATATGCCCACAGTATGACCAGTTTCTCTATCAAGATTGTCATATAGCTGTCTCCTTGATTGTAAATCTGTGTTTCTCCAAAAACATGAATTCTTTTATGATAAAAAACGAAGCTCTAAGTGAAACCCCAGTGCTTGCCATATATTACTTTAGTATAAACCAGCAAGCAGGATTAAGATTGCTTAAGAAAATTTATTAGTAGCGATGAATAATATTTATCATATAATATATTTAACCCATACTGTGACAGATTTAAAATTCACTATTTATACATTCTGGATATTTGATGTATTAAGTTTAATAATTCACTAGGATATTTAGTAAACAGTTTCTGCAATTAACTTAATCAAAATGTCAGTGACTTTTATGAGACACTGTTAATTATCTGGACATACTGAGTTTTTAAGTGTATCACAGTAATTTCAGCTAGGAGTGATGTATTGGTACTTGCACACTGAACAGTAAATGGCACGTGTGTGTTGAAAATGACCTCTACCTGTACTGTGTAATGTCAATAGATGCTTTCTGCTACCGCAGATTGTTGAGATGGTACAGTTCATCAGTTCTCTTTTCTCTATATTTATGGGAAAAATCCCATGATAGAGATCCATGTACAACTTTCTTTACTGAATAATTCACACACCTAGCTCCTGTTAAACAGAAAAGCTGGAGTGTTTGGGGAACAGTGCTGTCCTTCGAGAATTACAGACTACAGAATTCTAGTGGGTTGTAATTTCTTGAGAAGAATGAGGATGCCCAAGGAAAGAGATGCATCCTGTCTAGACCCATTCCTCTCTTTTGACTGTGAAGAGCCTACCATTATGCTTGCCATTAGGCAGGATGGGTATAAGTCAGAGCCACCTCAAGAGAGATGGTGGCCCAATGACAAATGTCTGTCTTACAAAGTTCCCTAATAATCATCAACAAGGAACTAGGTTGTTTCTGTCAAACCAAAGTGGGCACTGGAACAGTGAAGCTAAGATGAAAAATAACAGAGAACAGTTTCCAGTTGTTCAAGCCATCTTATTGGAAATAAGAGGAGATTTAAGTAATGGACAGTTTGTAGATTTTTTTATTCAAGTGTTAATAATCTAAATAAAATAACAAGTAGTTCACACTGCTGTAGATTGGAGGTGAAATAAGAAGTGTAAATGATAGTGTCTGTGCAAACTTCACTTACAAGCATAAATGTCATGTAAAAGCGAACTGTTATTTTTTCACTTCTCATTCATTGAGTTGTGTGTGGATATCTGTTGCTTTTACTCTTGATTCTTTTGTTAGATATGCCTAGTGAGCATGGGAGTGAACCACTCCCATTGGTATCAGCCTCATACTACCATTAAAAGGGATGGTGGAGACGTGCTAATTTTTTTTTTTTCAAAGGTGTACATAAATATTGGTTTGTAACCTAAAGATTACATGTTTGCAGCATGATGGTAACCACAAAGCTTTGGTGCATAGCATCAACTCTGATTTTTGCTTTTTCCTTAAAAACTTACACGGAATAATTTCCATGTGTTTTCTTGAGCTACATTTCTATAAAATATAATCTCTTCAGGAATCCCTCCTTTTTTTTTCTGCTCTCCTGCTTTTGACAGACTTTTGGTTCTTTCCTATTCCAAGTATTTTCTGAGTATTTATCATAAACTCTTGTTTGGGTATGCGTTTGTTCATCTGTAACTATCTGTAGCCACTGCCTTTTAATGACAGAAGTTTTCTGGTTTAATGCATTTCTTTTATTACCTTTTATCAAATAACACAGTAATTTAATATTTTATGTCATCCATACAAGGCATTCATTTCTTGACTACTTTATCATATAAATATATCTCTGACTTTGAGTATTATTTCACTACAAATAAATCAATGGGTAAAAGTAGGGCATGCCCATGGTTCAGAAAGTGAAAGGTGCATGTGGCTGTGGAAAAGAAGCTATGCCAAACTGGAATCTGATCAGTAGCATGATTGGTAGCCTCACTCAGACATCACCCACAGACAGCTGGGGCTACCTGCAAGAGGTCCTCATTTTATGGATATTGTGTCATCTATAGCAGGTAAGAGAAATAATTTTAGGAAAAGCAAAGACCTTAGGACACTCTCAGTATTCATCCCAGGAAACTGAAATACTGATGACACCAACTTCAATGCAAGTGGAATGGTTTGAGATGACTTAAAAACAAAGTTATTTCCTAAAAAATATTAGTACTCCTGAAGGCCAGAGGCTTAAGTTTCTAATCAGAGATCGCATCTGTTAAGCAGGTGGTTTTACAAAACCATTTGAAAAGCATTAGTGGGATTAAAATATTACAGTTGCGTGTTGCAGTGCTTGAAATGTCAGTTTGCTCTAAACTTCTCTCCCCTATTTCATCTCTTTCAGTCTCTGGCTAATATTAATCCAAGAAAGTAGCGCAAACATTCTGGGTGTGATGGAACAAGGCATAAAGCGTGTTCATAAGTTGGAGTATTTGAGTTATCCTTTCAACTGATAAGCAAATGATTGAGTGCTCTGCTGGAATGGGGCCAGAGTATATTTTGCTGCTGATTAGAATGGGTTTGCGCATATGCTGCACACACACCTTTATATCCAACTGCACCCCTACAAAGGATGGAGTTAGTACATTGTGGACAGGATTGCTGTTGCATTAAACAGCCAGACAGTGTTCATGTTATCCTTCAGTACTGCACAAGAACAAACAAATCAACAAACAAAAGGTAAGAATCATGTTCTGTGAGTGAATAAAGAAAACAGGCCCATTTCCACAGTTCGAATGAAGGGAAAATCTCTAACTGGCTTAATTAGGTGCACTGCCTGACTAAAGCCTACATGATTTGGCCAACATTTCCTATCATTCCAATGTTATGACAGAAGTTGCCAGAACAATTCCAGCTGAGAAAGAGTCATGTTCCACACTGCATCAGAGAACAAATGGAAGACAACTGCAGAACCTGAAAGTGGATTCACAACTGCTAATGATAGGACATAATCCTGTTGCTCACCTCCTGTTGAGCTCTCGGGTTAAATGACCCTTCTATTTACAAATATGAGGTAGAAGACGTTTCCTGTCAGGTAAACAAAACGAAGCCTTTCCTCAGCTCCTGTGCATCTTGTAAAAGAAACTCTGTTTTGACAAATCCTGTAAAATACTATTGCATTTCCAATAAAAATCCTTAATCTTTTATTTTACTTATTATATTTTTTCTATTTTTGATATCTGGTGGCAGAGATTTAGGTTAATTAGTTCCCTATTTGTGTATCATTCTTAACAGATAGCTAATTCTGGTTTTCTAGCAATGACTCCTCATAGTATTTTTAATTATCTCTCTTCTTCTTGAGTAGCCTAAATCTTGACAATAACTCAGGTTCATATTAGAAGATGCTTCAAGAGGAAAATATGTTGGTGTTCAAGAACTCTGTCTAGCTGTCTTCCTCTTGACCACAGAAGAGACGATTATACTCTATTTACTTTTTCTGACACATATCTTTTTCTGTAAGCTTTGTTTCTGAAATATATGCATTTTTTCAAAATTCCTTGCTGTTTTGAAAGGATATATTAACTTCCCTTCTATGGCCCAAAATAACAAAGTGCTGCAGTCAAATACATACTCCTAAGAGATAGATTCTACTGGTTTCTGCTTTCACCTTTGTATGCATCCTTTTCTGGGAAATAGAAAAAGTTTCCCCATAAAACATGTGGAATTGATAAATGTGATGTCAAGGCAATCAGTCTAGTCAGTTTGGATATAGGAGTCAGATCATGGTGCTGGGTTTTCTTTTTCATTGTCACATACAGTCTGTTTGTTGGTCCCTCTCATTTCCTGCATGGTGAAATATTGCTCAAGCTGTATTTGGAGAATCAGATGAAAAGGTGTTTTAACATATGACCAAGCAGAGAAAAAATATGGAACTGAACCTACATTAGCACTTACTGCAATATTTCATTAGCAGTCCTCAAATCTACTATGTTTTCTAAAGTCTGGTGGTCATACCCCACCCTGATTCCTTGCTCTCAGCTCTGTAACACTGCTTGGAAGGTGCTGGGTGCCTCTCTCACTGGACAACTTCCCTGGACAAGGTTGCTCCTTCCCTTGTGTAGCATCAGCTAAACTGGGACTTGCTTGACATCTCACCTTACGGCCTCTCTTTCTCATAGTTGCATGTCGGAAAATGATCCACCACTGGATCGAATAGACTTTCCTTTTCCTAGGGACCTCACTGGACCTTGGCTGGATGTGGGCTCTCTAGGCTCAGGCTTCAGCCTTTCCAGTCATCCCACAGATTGTTGCTTGCTCCTCAGTTCTTCTGACTGAGCGTTATCATTGAAACATATTTCACAGCTTTTTTTTCCCTCACACAGTTGAAATGAATGCCACCTAATAAACAGCTGGTGGAATGATTTTAAAGATATTTGATTTCCAAAATATAGATATTTGAGAAAGGCCTGTGATATAATTTCTGTGTATTTTCTATGAATTTTCTTGCTGTCCATTTCTTCCTTCACTTACTCTTTACTTTGGATTTGTTCTCCAATGACAAAAAATATAAATAATTTTTTTTTTTCCATTTTAAGTCATCTGTCTGGCCATAAGTCCTATAGACTTATAAGTGCTCAAGGATCCAAAAGAAAATCACAAGACAATGCCACTCTTTTCTAAATTTTTTCCTCCCATACCATGTAGTGGTAATTATATCCTATGCTCTTTCTCCTTGTGCTCCAGTTGGAAGATCCAAAAGCAGCAAAGTCTTGTTGAAGGTCCTCTTGGCAGGAGGCAAACTTCTGTTTGAGGAGGAAGCAGAGAGAGATCTGCTGGTAAGGCTGACTCCTTTGTCTCTTTTCTTAGTCTGCGAGTGCATTGGGGAAAAGAAAGGAAGTGACATAATTAACTTTGATAATCTCTCTGGTCGGTAGACAGTCCTGGGGGAAAATGACTGAATAGTATTAGAACAGCATTGTTCCGAGGCCAAAGAGAGAGAAAGAAAGGGACTGTGGACAATGCTTTTAGCTGAGTCTGCTGTACTCAGTGCCAGTCAGGCATAGGAAAAAAATAACAATTTGAGAAAAATATTATATTTGTTCTGAACTGCTTCAATTCATCTGCTGTTTCCAGTTAAAAATGCTAAATGCTTCTACAGATTCTCATTTGCATATTAAATTGCACATGGGCTGGTGTGACCTATTTAATTTTGTGCATATCAAGGTCCTTCTCTGAATATCTAATTGCTTGCTGTCAAAATTAGATACCTACTGCTTGTGGACCAGGCATGTACAGAGCTGCTGCCATTTGTCAGTGTTGGCTATGGAGGACACACTCCTGCAACATGAGAGAAATAAGGAAACAAAGGCAAAGCTGGAAAACGAAGGGAGTGTTTGTAGCAGCAACTGCTGCAGAGGTAAGGGGTGAGGATGAGGGTGAGGGTGAGGGTGAGGGTGAGGGTGAGGGCAAGGCAGGTGGGGGAGTATGGCCAGCAGAGGCCATCAAGAGTCTGAGGTGCTGAGAGGTGGCAGCAAGCCGTGTGGCATTGCCTCAGTTGGCTCCCCCCAACACTGACAAACAGCTGATGTTCCTCAGACCACTATGTCCCATCTTTCTTAATTTCAGCAGTGTACAAGGAGCTGGTAACAAGTGGGAAATACTCAGTGAGAGAAATACTGCTCAGTGGCAGGAACTGACTGTCCCACATGATGGGAGCTGACATGATGCCCTTGTTGGGACAGCAGAGACACACTGCAATTGTTTTGTTATCATCGGGTCTGTAGTACCTGCCTAGGGCTTTAGGAGAGCATTGGAAGAAAATGCTTTCTTATGCAAGGCCTGCATGGTACTGATTGAAGCAGATAACACAGATACTACAGTATTATACTTCTCAGAGACCTAAACTATAAACCTTTTCTGGTTGCAGATGAGAGGAACAAAGATCTCCATTAAAAATATAGAACAACTGAAGTCATCAAAAGACAGTTAATAATGACCTATAAAATGCATGCAATCTTCTAGTCAAAAATATAAAATATATTTAAAATATTTAACAAAAAAGACTGCTAGAGGCAAAAGTCTCTTGTAAAAGAGTGTCCTGGCAAGAGGGACGGCATAACAGTCAATTATTACAAACAAAATCCAGGTTTCTTAATTAAAATACAAAATACTGGCTCTGCTGTGTAGCCTGTAATAAGTTATGTCTTGAGAAGACTGTAATTATGCTGGCGCCTGCTAGTGCTGCCATAGTTAAGTTTGTCACCATTTCCATTATAAAATCAATTTTTAAGCAATCTATAATGTAGCCATAAAAAGATTTTAGATTGAACTTGGAAACGAAATTCTTAGACTGAGAAGTTTTTTCTTTTTATTTTTTTTTTAATACAAATAATCTGTTTGTTCATCTTTATGCTTTTTAGCAGAACACTAAATAAGCCAGAAGTTTTATGGCTTTGAGGCTCTCTGGCCATTCTGTAGTATAAACATATTTTTTTTTTTTCATCTGCATTAACAGAATCAGTCATTTCTTGAAAGCAGAGAATTTTAGTTCTTTAAATGTCCATAAATATAGGAAAACAAACTTCACAAAACTTTACAGAAATAATGGAGACTGATTACCTTTCAATGACAATGAAAAAATGAGAACTTTGTTAACATTGGGCCTCAGAATGGATCATTGCAAAACGCTTCTGCCATGAGACTGCCCTTCCCTTTCTAGCACCCTTCTCGTGCCAAAGGAAGATGTCAGAGCCAGGAGACAGCAACATCTCAAAAGTGGAAGCTTTCCTGCCAGCCCATTGCATCTGTTTCTTCCAGCAGTGCTCATAAGAGCATAGAGAAAATATCCAAACTACCTAAAAATCATAGAAAGTTTCCATTGATATGTCCCAGTGTACTTTTTATCACTAAAAGGCAATAGAGAGGAGAAAAAGAGCACAGAAAATATTGGGCATCTGCTCTGAGAAATCATAATGAGAAGGTATACCCACATGCTTGGGCTATGCAGTATTTTTATCATATGTATCATCCTAACCTAAGCTATTCATGAACAAGGCTTGGTTTGCTTTTGTGATTCAAGGCTTGTTTCTAGAGAGGCAGATATATTTTTTGATGATTAGCAGTGAACAACAGATAGCAAAACCTATCATAGGTAAATCCACTTCCCAAAGGAAAACACTCTCCTGCAGTCTCATTCAGCATATGTAGCTGCTTCATAATTTGCATGGCTTTGCTAGAATTCCTTCGGGAAATACAATTTTTTCCAATTTAAAAGTCTAAATGTTAAGGAACAAAGACTGAAAGTAGTAAAACTAAGAAAACAGAAACGAAGGATTGCTTCTGTGTCTCTTCCAAGTTTAGATTACAATGGAGTTTCAAATGCAAGGGTTGCAATGTAAATCATGTTCCTCTTGCCTAAACCTGCTTTACAAGAAATTTGAATTACTCTATTTAACATCATGCAGGTCATGTTTTCAGACCTCTGGCTGCATAAAGGAAAGTTTAGTAGCTACATAATCTTTCAACTTCAATGTAAAGATTTTGCAGCAAATTTACTGGAGATTTTAGGTATATACTTTCTCCAGCATTTCAGTTTTTCTCAACCACCGTAACAAACATCTGAGAGAAACAAATGGATTTGCTAGACCAACTTTTCACTTTATTCCTTTGCTTTGCCAGCTTATCAAATTCTGGTTTGAACAGACTGCTGTAGTAAATACTGGCAACGGTTATCCATTGTTAATTAAATAAATTTAACCAGCCATGACCAATTGCAATAATTTTGCAAGATCAAGGCATTGCATGCTAGAAGAGAGTATGGTCAAAAGAGAGAAATTCAGGAAACAGTAGTTTATTTTAAAAACTTTTAAAAGTTTTTAAAACTACAGAGTGCTGTAGCAGGTTGGCTTATTAAATAGACCCACAGCTTGAACAGTTGCATTTTTTTCTGGATTAAAAACTGGATAACTGGGCCCAGAGAGTGGTGCTGAATGGTGCCACATCCACTTGGTAACTGGTCACTAGTGGTGTTCTCCAGGGATCAGGGATTTGGACCAGCCCTGTTTAGTATCTTTACCAATGATCTGGACCAGGATAATCTAGCGCACCTCAGCCAGTTTGTGGATGACACCAAGTTGGGCAGATGTGTTGATATGCTGGATTGTAAGAAAGGGTATTTGGATCAAAAGGCTGGATCAATGGGTCAAAGACAGTCTTATGAGGTTCAACATGGCCAAGTGTTGAATCCTACATTTGGGTCACAACAACCCCACACAGAGCTACAGGCTGGGGTGAGAGTGGCTGGAAAATTGCCCAGCAGAAAACCTGGGGGTCTTGGTTTACATTTGGCTGAATATGAGTCAGTGTGTGTGCCCAGGTGGCCAAGAAGGCCAATGGCACCCTGGCCTGTGTCAGCAATAGTGTGGCCAGCAGGAGCAGGGCAGGGATTGTCCCCCTGTACTCAGCACTGCTGAGGCCACACCTCGAGTGCTGTGTCCAGTTCTGGGCCCTCACTGTGAGAAAGACACTGAGGGGCTGGAGCGAGTCCAGGGAAGGGCAATGGAGCTGGGGAAGGGTCTGGAGCACAAGTCTTATAGGGAGCTTCTGAGGGAGCTGGGAGTGTTCAGCCTGGAGGAGGCTCAGGGGAGACCTTACTGCTCTCTTCAACTACCTGAAAGTAGGGGTTAGAGAAGGGGAGGGTCTATCTCTTCTCCCAAGTAACAAGTGACTGGACAAGGGGAAGTGACCTCAAGTTGCACCAGGAGAAGTTTAGATTAAAAATTTATTCACAGAAAGGACTGTCAATCAGTGAAAAAGGCTGTCCCAGGGACATGGCTGAGACACCATCCCCACAGGTATTTAAGACATAGATGTGCAACTTTGGGACATAGTTGAGTGATGGAGTTGGCAGTGCTGGGTTAATGGTTGGACTTGATCATCTTAGACATCTTTTCCAACTTAAATTATTCTATGATTCTATGTAGAAAGATCAGTTAATACATACCAACTTCATAGTACATAGTCTAGCAGTTGTACCATGTACATCTTTTCCTTTCACAATCCTCCTCCAAATGCAGGAGATTACTAGTCTCTCAAGGACTGTGTGATTCATGGTAGTGATCACTTTCAATTGAAAGTACTGCAGCAGCAGCTTCTTTTTTACTGCCTGAGAGGCCAGCTGATCACTTACAAGAGAGGAAACTTTGCTAAACAAAGGAAGTAATTTTAAAAGAAGAAAATAACATCTGTCTACAGATATGTGGAGAGGGAAAGAAGAAATGTGAAAGTGGAGATGGTGGGGAAAAAATTCAAAGTTTAAAAAGCTGAAAAGAAAGTCTATGTGGGATCAGAGGCAGCACATTCAAGTGGCAAACCAAATGTAGAGAGATGTAATAGGAGAAAGTATTGGGAAGAGTGGGAGAGTGGGTATAAAATGAAGCACAGGAAAATGGTATAAAATTTAGAGATCAAGAGACTGCTGCACTATCCCATGGCCAGTAGAGGTGCTAAAGCCAAGGCTATGGAATAGAGTAGCAATATGCTCAAGGGAAGAAATAATTCCTATATTTAGATAGGTAGAGTATTTCACGATATGAACAATAGTGCTGTGCAGCTACCTAGAAGGCATCTATTTAGAAATTCATTTCTGTATGAATCTGTAGTTGGAAATAAAAAGAACTCCAGCAAGAGGCAGAAGAAGTTCCCTGGAAAAGCACTTCAACCAGCCTGGGAACGGCACATGATACTTCTGGCCATTCTGCAGCCAGAGAACAAGGAGACCAGCAGGTACCAGTATGCAGCTGGGGCACAATAAAACCCTTCTACAAGCTGAGCCAAGAACAATCTTCTTTAAAAGTGCTTTACTACTTACAAATGTTGTTGCTTTTCTCCAAGTGTTTTGTATTTGCTTCAGTGCAGTTTTTTTTTTTTTTTTTTTTTTTTTTGTTTGATTGGTTTTGGGTTTTGTTTTGTTTTATTTTGTTTTGTTTGTTTGTTTGTTTGTTTTGTTTGGTTGGTTTTTTTGTTTTCTCCTTTGAGATAATTAGGGGCTTACTGTAAACCAAAGGGGATTTCTGGGAGCTCTTTGAGTTTTTAAATTATGCAAGTGATAGCACTGTGATGTTGAATCATATTATTAATTGTATATTTTGTTCTCGTTTCTGAAGTGTATGTGTGAAACCAGGTTTTTTATTTCCCGGTCCTTGAATATAATAAGTTTCAAAGAAGGCCTCAGGCCGATTATAAAATTATTTTTTCTCAATTTTCATAATGTTAAAGAAAAGTATAATTTTAATGCTGCAAAGTATTCTGTGTTGATAGTTTTACAAGATTGTGTATGTACTGTGAATAGAACAAACTTCACAAATTATTGTACTAAAAGCTGGAGCCCTTTCTGTATATTTTAAACAGAATTCTATTAAATGCCATCTATAAAATGCTTGATGACTTTCCTCCTAGACTGATTTTTGATTTTACCTGTTCTTTTGAATACCTGGATGAAAAACCCTTTTGCTACAGGAAACTGGTGGGTAACTGAATAAATAACACTATAATCTAAGTATAATCTAAGTATTGAACACTTCCACATAGTAAGTATTATTTTGCAATGTATTCCTCTTGCTGTAGCACCAAATGGAAGTACTCTCTTTATAAATAAATAATACTCTGAATAAAAGGCGTTTACAAACATCATACTTAATTTATATCTCAGCTGCCAATTTCTGCGGTTAATTCCATCAGTTTTCATACTGTGCCTATTACAAAAGGAATTAACGTTGCATTAGAAGACATCTTTCACTGATACAGAAAAATATGTTTGTGCTTCATTCTTATGTTAGCAGGGTAAGAATACATCTATCACACAACATCCAACTCAATAAAATAAAAAACTGAGTGAAAGTTATTGTACAAGTTTTTTTGATTGGACACTTGGAACATTTGTACGTATGCATATTTATGTCCAAACCTCAAATGTACACCTTATGCAGCCCATACCACTGTAAATCTGACTTGGATAGTAGTGTAGTGTGGTAGTAGGTCGTGTAACAGGTTTGCCAAATTGTAGTGTTAGTGTCACGTTTCTCCCCCAGGAGATGTCCAGACTACTTGCCTTCTTTCTGCAGGGGAATCTGTCGTTTTAGCAACTAATTGTTCTCCGGCTCTCATGAAACCTTTTTATAGGAGTCTTTCTCCATGTACTTTTTGCAGCAATAGCCTTGCAGGGAGGTAACAAGAACAGACTTAATTATTTTTAATGTTGGATCATCTATTTATGCATAATATTGATTTGAATGTCAAATTTAGCTAATCATTAAGGAGGGAAACGGCCATCAGAATCATTCTGTGTGCATGCATAGGTTTCAGATTTAGACTGAAAATGTCCTAAAGAGGGTCTGCATTTCAGCCTAATTTGCCAAACAGTTGCAGGGAGCCGCTGCTGTGGAGAATCACCCTCTGTTGATGTGACATTGAGAACCAAAGGGATCCTGCACTGAGCAGCCATCTACTGATTTCTGTATGTTTTGAGTGGCAGGCATTGCCCACAAACCATATCTGCCTTCAATGAACACAGTGGTCTGCTGAGTAGCTGCAGTTTTTTTTCACCATTATAGTGAATGGTGATCCACTGGAATGCAAGATTGGCAAGATCTGGATTCCCAGGTTTCACTACTTCCCTTACGATATTTTCTCTAACATTGTTTAGATTAGTACAAACATAATGAGCTCTGAATTCACTCATCATGTGCATACATGCCACATTGTTTAAGAAATTCGTGCAGCTGCTTCCTATCTTGTACTGCCAGGGTGCCTGCACAGTGCTCTGCTGCTTTCCTGCCTCTGAGTCCCTGCTCTCCAGGTGCACCTCTGGTTATGTGCTCCTCTGTCAGACATCTGTCCCTAAGGGGAGCTCACTTTGGGAGGCATTTTAGTCTTCCTTATATTTTTAAAGGGCTGGGTTTTTAAGGACTGTTCAGGTGATTCTTATGCTGCTACCACGTTTATCATCTGGGGAAGAAAGAAGTCTATCTTTGTGTATCTTGACATGCTGAAATTGTACATGGTATTTTTTCTTCAGAAGTTCACTGTTTCATATTGGAAATGCAAAATGGGGTCTATCAGTGATTAGAGACACATTTCACTTCATTATCAAAGACTTTCAGTTTTATAGCTGTTTCTGCCCTGTATACCCATGCTAAGACTGAGTGTTTATGGAATATAGGCTTATGCAAAAGGACATTGTGTTTATATCAATACACATTTTTTAAATTTTATTTTTGGTGTTCTAGTCTGGGACATTTGGTGCCTCAGTGTAGTGCAAGTTATTGTAAAATAAATGCTTTGTATTTGTGTTACTTGTTTGGTTGTGGCTCTATCAAAAAATAACAGGAGCCCTTTTTGTCAGACACATGATTACTAGTTTAGATGTGCTCTTATTTAGTTTCTGTCTGGAAAGATGTTTGCTACATAAAAATGATAAAGGCATTTTTGCTTGTTTTTAATGTAAAAAATATTAACTAATGTGGAACTTCAGACACTCTAGTGACATCATATAGGAAATTTCTATATTGCTGGACATACTGGTGGGCTGAGGGCTTAAATCCTCTGAGCAATCAATCCACTGGCTTTTATGAATGCTTAGGGGAAAAAGAAAATATGTTACTGGAAAAGAGGAAGAAATCTTGTTGCAGGATACGCGATGGCCAAATTCAGAAAAGACATATGCATGGTAAAGTCTCAGGTATCATTGCAAGTGACTGAGCAGAACAAGTGAAAAGAAGAAAAACCAGGAAATAATACTTTTCTTTTAACAAATAGATTTTGAAGGAACACCTTCGCAAGAAAAGAAAATGTATTCTGATTGTGATTGCTTTTCTGCTAAGAAGAACAAGAATTTTGCCAAATAACTTCCTAATTTTAGTGCCAACTCGGCAGGTCTAGCATGAGATAAATCCTTTCTTGGGAGAAACATTGTTCATTACATGTGCTGATTTATGAGAGAGAATCAGCTGTATTTAAGGTGAAGGCTGGACTAGACTGTAAAGCTTGTTTGTGCTTAATATACTAGATAAATTGTTCCTGCCTTCTTAGGGTGTGACTATACTTGCTGTCACACTCCCAAGTTTACTCAGGGACTGTGTGATTTGCTGAGTAGGTGTCATGTACAGGAAAACCCAAAGGGATGGAGTTTATATACCTAGATTTTCCCCCCAATTTCATGTTGACAAAAACCCTTTTCTGTCTCTTTTTTCTACCCTTCATCAAAGTCTCCTCAAGGCTAAAGACAAATTTTAGCAGCAAGGAAAATGACCATCAATAATCTGAGCAGTATGAAATTTAACACGGTGGTTTTGTTTTAGTGAGGGGAAAATACCAGTTACTGGCTGTCAAAGAATTCTACACCGAACCTTAACTTCATGGGCAGCAGTTTTAAAATCTATTTAATATTCTTATTTCTTCAGTTAATAACAGTCTATGAGATTAAATCTCAGATTTTCATATTTACTGGGAAAAGTAGTATAGCAATTTATGTGTAAAAACGTATTTTGAATAAATTATCATTGCAAATTACAGTTTATGAAAATTGTGACTGTAAGCATAATTACAGCATTGGCTGTGCACAATTTGAAATCTTGCTTGCTGAATGAATTTGTTTTCATTCAGATTGCATTCCCAACATTTTTAGAAAAGAGTCAATCAAGCCTCACTGACAGAATTTCCTACAGAGTTTATTAAAAAGGTCACCTTTGTTTGCTAAATTTGCCTAAAGCGTACTTTTCTTGAATTAGTGAGATTCTATTTTAGTCTGTTATGAGAGTTTCCTACTCAGGTTTACTAAACCAGAGACTCATAAGGAGACTCACAAGAGCTTCTGTATTATGCCATCTATATATACTAAAATTGTTAAAGTTAAAATTGATTGTGCAAGCTGTTATGAAGAAAACAGCCAATAGCCAAAATTAGGTATATTACTGTAAATTGGAGAGCCGGAGGAGAGGTTTAAAGCTCTATCTGGCAAGAGAAGGGTTAAGGACTTTTTTGCTATACCCGTTTCAAATTACAATGAGAAGCCTCTTCTTTCCCAGCAGGGTTGTGCTTACATTAGTCTTTAGATCTCTCTTGAAGAGAGCTGTTATATTTGTGCCTGCTACAGTTGGAAATAACAGTTCAGAAGCTGAAAAGGGTTGAATGGATTTACAGAAGGTTATTTTTTGCAAGTAAATTCATGGCAACACATTAATTTGATTAGTACATGCTTTAGAATTACTTTACACTCAAGCGATTCAAAAGATGTTAAAGTTATCTCCAGGCTGCTGGACAAATATGTGTTACACCACCAAGGTACAGATCAAGACAAATCTGTGACTCAGGATTTTATCTTGGGAAGAGCACAAGGTGTACGAAGAACTCAGAATAACGAGGGAAGATAACTCTGGGAACTACAATGTGTCAGAAGAACATCTTTTGCTAATACAGCTCCCCACCAAAGACCCGGTTATCTAAGGTTTATATAGGAATGCCTAGGTCAGCTGACAAAATACTGGTCTTCTGCTCCATAAATGCAGAAAAAACGATAACAACAGTGGAAAATTGGAAGTCTGAATTTCAGCTTTCTTAGAAATAACTGCAACCTGACACATTCCATAATATTTAAACAGGGTGGGGGGAGAGGAATCATCAAAGATGTTACGATGTTACGTTTAGAGATGACATTGACATGAAGAATAGGTAAATTTTGTTTTTCAACTACTGGGAAAGCAGACCTCATAGGAACTCAGAACAAGTAGGAGAAAAGTGGTTGTTTTTTTTTTCCTTGTTCTTTTTCTTTTCAAAGATGAACCTAACTGCGCTCAAAGCTTTCGTGGGCTTGCTCTGGAATTGCTGGGTTCTGGTGGGTCACGCACAGGGAGGTTTAGGAGACAATCATGTCCATTCGAGTTTTATTTACAGGAGGCTGCGGAACCATGAGAGAAGGGAGATTCAGAGAGAGATTCTCTCTATCCTGGGTTTACCTCACAGACCCAGACCATTTTCACCAGGAAAGCAGGCTTCTTCTGCACCCCTCTTCATGCTGGACCTGTATAATGCCATGACAAATGAAGAGGATTCTGAGGAGCTGGATTATTCACTGAAGGGATCAATGGCAGGGGAGAGCAGAGGGATACGAAAAGGATACCCTGCCTCTCCAAATGGATATTCGCGGAGAATACAATTATCTCGCATGACCCCCCTGACCACACAGAATCCTCCCTTAGCCAGCCTGCACGACACCAACTTTCTGAATGATGCTGACATGGTCATGAGCTTTGTCAATTTAGGTACGTGGAAATGCTTTTTGTTTTTGCTCTCTCTGACAAACTGTTAGCGTGCTCTTGTGAAGGGCAGACCTCTCGGCTGAACTGTAACCTGTTCTGAAACAGCAGGATTGGGCCCAGGCTGCTGTGCCACTGGTGAAAGAAAAATCATACGGATGGTAAAGTAGCTACATTGTAGGTGGCCATGGAAAAAGATTTTTCTCACTGTTTATATAAAGTCAGTTTCTATAACTTCCCTCTGCTGGCTTCTGTTTTCTTTCTTTCATTGATGTAATGAAAATTCTAGCCTTAGGCCAACTAACTCCTTTTTTTTTTAAATCTCTAAAAATCAAACACTTATGCCTGTTGCTCAGTTATTTCCCTCAGTGTTTTCCTTAAAGCTTACACATGAACAAAGTCAGTGGTTAATATTTTAAAGCCTAGAAAGGTATGAAAATGGAAAAGTTAAACCCTAAAAAAAAAAATATTCTTAGGTTATTTAGTGCGGGCTTTTTCTGTTGTTCAGAGTCAGAGTTTTATTATCTTTTCAGTTGGATGGCTGGATTTTAAATAATCTGTTGCTGTTCCTTTGTTATTTCTATTTAATAACAACAGGCTGTGTTTTATTATACTGCTATGCTGCTCAGAATCTACAATGGTTCTTATTTTCTCTGTCATAAATAAATTAAATGACAAGTAGAGTATTAAACACCAGAAACATGCAAGCAAAGAATGGCTTTGAAAATTTTATAAATTCAGATACAAAACCCGATAAAACTAAATTATATTGGCTTCTGAGTATAATAAACATGCTTGCCAGTTACATTGTAGGAAAAAAAGCAGTTACAGATTTCTTTACTAAAATGCAACTTAAATCTTATCTAGAAAGCTGCAAATAATTCATGAAATCCATTTAGTATTTTTATAAGTATTTGAAATGCTGCAGGACTGATAAATTTGGCTAAAAAAGCTACTTCTCATTGGACCTGAATAGCAAGAGATTTAATTAAAAACTTGAAGTTTCACAATAAGCTGGTACGAATTCTGATGAACTCTTGTTTTCCAGAGTAAAACTTTCTGTAGAAACTTTTTAACGGCGGCACATGTTCCAAAATACCTTCATTTTATCACATACATCCTGTACTTTTTATGTCTACCAGGTTTTTAGTAAATATTAATACTCCAAATACTAAAATTCTAGGAAAGTAACACTCTAGAGTTTATTTGTCATAATAACAAAATCACTTCTCATTAATTATTTGGCTGACAAGGAGGTGTTCAAGCCTGAGATCCTTTTCCTTAGGAGTAACAGATGTCCACACCTCTAAATACCTTTGCTTGTTGTTTTTGCTCCGGAAATAGCAGGTTAAGAAAGAAACGGAATCTGGTTTTTTAATATGTGCTCCTTATCATTAAGAAACAGTTACAAATTGCTCATGTATTGCTTTTAAATTAACATTGTGTGCCTTGATTTACCCAGAGTATCTGGAGTCAGCTGAATTTAAACCAGCAAAATTATACAGAAAAATCGGAAATTCTCTCATCCTTAGCATTAGTCAAGGCATCGATCCTGCAAAACTTTTCCATGTGTGCTGAGAAGCACCCTCTGTAAATATATCAGGGACCATTCCATCAGTGTCCCTGAAGACTATTTATATGGGACTCGCCTTTGATTTCAGAAATGTCTTTGATTACAATAGGACTTCTTGCAGTGAATGAGTAGAAATCTTTGAAGTTTCAGTGTCAGATATGTCCTAGGCTGATCCCACTGTGCTTTCCCAGACAAAAACCTTCTCTGGAAGAACTCAAGTTTCCACTGAGTGTCTTACCTTGGGGAGGAATTTTCCAATATTTATCTTATTTTCTTGTGTTGCCAGTGATGCCTTAAGAAAGTAATTCTGAAAAGCTAAAGCTCATCTTATGTTTCAAAACTGAAAACTGGGGCTGAGATGCTGTATTTTTCTAGTGATTAATATTAATAGACACCATTAGCTTATAACAAAATACTGTGTAAGTATCAGGTTTAATTTGGCATCTGTAAAATTTAAATGTGTCTCAGCTCTAAGTTAGTTTAAATCCTAATTCACTTTAAATATCCTTCCATACAAGTTGGATATTGTGGTATATCACACATTCCACAGTGTAAAATGCGTAAAAAATATTGATGACCAATATAGATTAGCTTCAACATTTTTATTAAACAATCCTATGTTTCAGTATAATTAACATAAAAATGAAATAAATCATGGAAACAAGTAACCATTTTATATGATTTATGCAGTATGAGATTGTGACAGATGAGGGCAAGCTCTTTTAATGGAGAATGGGGAAAAATATGCAGTGATAAGTGAATGCTAATGCTGTACCTTAAAATCAATAAATGCTGATGCAGCACAGTAATAACTCAAATGGATTTAAAATTGAAGCCCCAGTCAACTTGCATCAAATAAATCCGCTCTGAAAATAGTATTGACCATGCTCATACTTGCACACCATTAATTACATAATGTGTAATTATGAATCTCTATTAATCATCATGATATTTTAAATGGAAACTTTTGTATATAGTTGTACCTGTTATAACAATTTAAGATGTATATATTGAAACAAGAAATATGTAGCTGAGATGTTGTATAGAAATTATCAAGCATAAGAATTGATAAGACTGAATAAGATTAAAAAGTAAAGAAAAAATAGACAAAAGAAAATAATTTTATATTAAAGAATAAAAATTTGAACTTATGTGCTTACTCTGATTAAAACCCCAACCTATTGGAGCTGCAAATACCTCACTTTGAAAAACAAATTTAGAAAATAATTATCAAGGGAACCGCAATCATAATTCTGTCAAGCAACCAGGGAGAAAAGTAAGAATGCATTTATTTCTCCTGAAGTTAAAATTGTAAACACCTGCTCTTTCTACTGGAATTTATATCAGAATTTCCATCTCTTTCTTTTTTGAAAGATATAAGAAGACAGAGACTATGTCTTGTCCTGTGTTTTCTATAAGACTGTGTGCATTGGCAACTCGCCATAAATATTGATGAGTGTAACAGAGGAGTTAATTGGGTTTGGTCCAGCAGTCAAAGAATAAATCCTCCACTAAACACACTGGCGTTTTCAAAGATCTGATTATATCACCTTCAAATTCAGAACTTTGTTTTCCTGACTGGGTGTTTTTTTACTCTATTATAATATTTTATTGTATTATTGCAAAGCCCCAACTCTTTAGAGTTCTGGCATCTTCTTTTTGGCTGGTCTCCCAAAATGACATATATAGGATACCCCATTCCCCAGAGAACAGGCAAATAATACTTATGCAGTCCAACTCACTTTTTGCTCACTCAAAATTTAGTTAAGGCAAGACTTTTTTAAGATAAATGTTAGTGTTCCCACTCTTCACCTCTTTCAAAAAGAGGGAGATTAAATAAAATAGATCTACATGGATGAGGCTTGGAAAAACAGCACCACTTTTGTAAACTACATTTGAACATTTCAAATACTGATTTCTCCATTATTATTAAAGTGATCATTAAATCCGCTATACTTAAGGTGTTCTTTCTCATGCCATTCAAATGGTCTGTATTTTCTTTTTTTTATAACACATCTGTAAATTTTTCTCTTAAAAGATTGTTTCATTTGCTAAGCAAGTCTGTTTGCTTTCTTCATATTTTCCTGTTAATTGATATGAACCTTCCATAAAATAGTAGATATATATCTGCTTTTGTGGTTTTCTGTTATGCTTTCTTTTTTAGCAGATATAATTAATTTCAAAACCTTGAATGTGAAGACCACAATAAAATTTGTGACCCTGACATACATGTGCTAAGAAGGATACAATAATGACTGAGATTTTTAAAGTAACTGGTACACCCCAGAAAGACATTTTTTCTTCTGCACAGACAATGTGAATGATTCCACAATCTTAGAATAATTTTGAAACCGCATGTGCTGTGTTCAGTTCTTACACCAGACACTGAAATCAATGGAAATTTTGTCTGAGGCACAGAGGACTGTTCATATTTCTCCAGCTTCTCTGTCCAAACTTTGAACACAGTTTTACCGATGATATTCTTCTTTAAAACCTGAATCATTAAGCAAATACATACATTCAAAATATTTTAGCCCATTGTGTTCATTGGAGAAGGCTAACATGGCATAGAACAAATTTTACAGCTACTTTGAGAAACGTATAGTACATCAATCCACACCAAATACCTGTACAAATATATTTTTGTTACACATGAAAAAGAAAGGATTCCTTACTGCAATCAGACTCTGAGCATGCATAGTAGCTCGTTTCTTAAATTAAACTAATTCAGTTTCTACAACCTTCCACTCACAGCTAACATATCATCAGCTAGGAATATGGAGTGCTAAGCCATAAAATGCCAGGAGCTGAGGAAGGGGTTTGAAGGATACATGCAAAAAGGCCTCAAGATCATTAACTTCTCTCCTAAAGCTTAGGAATGAGCACACTTTCTTTCTTTTCCACAGGATTTCAGATGTTGCTGTCTTAATTTTAACCGTACGTGAATTTCTTTGGCTGCAGTACAGTTTTAGTGTATAAATGCAGGCTTCTAATGAAAATATTGACACAGCCTTAGCTGAAGTGATGGAAAGAGCACTATTATCTTGCCTTGAACAGAAGGATGCTATTGCAGAGATAAAACTTGTTAAATAACAGATAGACTCCATGTCTTTACTCGTGGAATTGGATAAATACTGAGAAAAAATGAGAAAACATTTGTGAAACTTTTATTCAATGGCAAACCCAAGTCAATAAGGTGCTGTTTTTTATTCTTTTACGTAACATTTAGAGCAAATTGGATGAAGCAAGTCTCACTTAATTTCCATCCGCAGTAGACATCACTTGGCATCTTGAAATCCTAAGACTTTTTTCCCCTTTATTAAAGTTTTGTCACCCAGTCAGTGAACACAATGAATTTCTTGTGACCTAGTACAGTCAGGCATTAGAAATAACTATGAATTATGAAATAATTTTCAATGATCAGAAGAAATATTAAGACAACTCTTTGAAAATAATTTTATTTGTTTCTAGAACGAAAGGGCTTTACTCACAGGATGACATGAGCTAAAAATTCTCATCCAATACTTACAATTCATTAAAGATTTAACCAATTTTTGTGCAATGACAGAGCAGGTTTTTAGAAATTGCTTTCAATTCTTAGCTGGAAATATTCTCCATATCCCCTTTTTTGAATTACATTACATTTGTTGTTTTATATTGAAATATTTTATATTTCCTTTGAAATCTCTCAAGTTACATGAATCTTAAGAACTATATAGCTCTACCTCAAAATAGGTTTGTGTGATCCATAAATATCATCTAACAAAATAATGTTTTTATAACTGTCAATTAATTTTTTTGCCAAAGTTAACACTTTAAATCCAAGTAAATTATTGTATCTACGCAGCCAAAAAAATGTCAAGCTCTCCATTAACTGGGGTATAAAACTGTCTGACTCTCCTTGCCGACAGGTTTGAAAGAATTTGCAGATAACTGAAGAGAAACTGATTTAGCAGATGGTTAGACGTGCATGGTGAAAAGCTATATATATGTATGGATATATAAAAATATATATTATTATTAATATTTTTCCCATTGGGAAGAACGGCTGACCCAGTTCCGCTTCTTCTTTAGAAAGTGTTCCTTTCCAGACTAAACACAGACTTTGGGTGGGGTTTTGGGGATTGTATGTATTGTACAGTGCATATTTTCCCAGGAAAACACAATCTGGCAGTGACTCTGGCTAACCATGAAAGAGAAAGGGGCAGGCTTGTGGAGACATCTCTGTGTGGAGTATTAGGGGAGGAATCCTGCCATGGGTTGGATGGAGAGCTTCTCAGTTCTTTCCCTAAACTCTGGGTTGTTTTCTTAGCTAACTGGACAACTTTGGCATCTGTGTCATCTCCTACACTTATTGCTCCTGTTATTATTGTCTCTGAATGTTAAATTATACAAAGAATTTTACTGTGGCTACCTGCCTACTTACTGCCTGAGTTATGGGGGTAATTATGGCAGGGGCAGTTCGTTTTCTTTTCTTTTTAACCATGGCAGTTCCTTTCAGCTTGCTTTCATAGGCCCACAAACTAATAGAATTTGGAAAAAAATTGATTGATTGCAGTCTGATCATTCTAGGTGTTGTCTGGTGTTTCCACATAGCTGAGAATGAACAGTTTATGAAGTGCCAATTGCAGCCTCCAGCTAAAGAAAGGCTCCCCAGGGCTTCAGGAGAGCTCTGGCTGCTACCAGACTTTATAATTATTTCCCACACTTTTCCCTGTCCTCTCCTCCTTGTCCTTTCCCTTGTCTCTAACCCCTGCTGCCTAGGCGGGGTCACTGAACTTTAGTTTTATGTCAGTGGCATTTGGCTGTAGACAGGATTAAAGGCTGAGAAGTGGTGAGACCAGGCGACAGTGCAGGAGATGGAGAGGGAAGGAATGAGAGCAGGCATGAGGGAAAAACGGCAAAGCACAGGCTGGGCTTTAGAAGGAGGACATCATTCCTCTCAGTAGGCAACAGCCAGCGTGCAGGGCTGGATACAGACCTGCTGGGCACGGGAAAGGCTCACAACAGAGAAACAGCCTCTGCAGGAATTGCTGGAAGACTTAGTCCTGCTCCTCTGTGATGGTGCAGCACTGAGAGCGTTCCCATGCCAGAAGAATTACAAAAGTGGGAGTTCGTTATAGTAGGGAGAAGGTGAACGCAGATGGAGAAAGAGCAAAGAGCATGATAAAGATAGAAAATGTACGAATGAAAGGCAAAATTAGCACAGGTATGGGTTTCTTCTCTGAGTAAGCCTTGAAGGCAAAGGGAGCTCTTTTCTTCTGAATGCCTTGTGGCAGAGCAGCTACCTCAGCCTCCCCAGGCACTTGACTTCCCTGGCAAAACTTTTCATCCCTGGAAAACAAAACGCAGCTCCCCCCACCCTTCGGTATGTGTGTGCCGGGAGTACACAGACAGGCTACTAACATTTGCAGCCGTAAATAACTTAGAAGCTGCTTTTAAAAACCGCAGGTTAAAGGATGAGGGCTGCCATGACGCACACAGAGGTTGAGATCAGAGGAGCAGCTAAGAGGGGTCAGGAGAAACAATGAATCCCCTTGTTCTGAGTCATATTTATGAGTGCTCCATTGCACCTAAAGTTCATATTTATTGGCTAGGCCATGGGGTTTCCCTATTTGCTCATCTCTTAAAATAACACCCCTGGTTAAAATTTCCTATAAAACACAGAAATGCTGCAGCAGGCAGAACTTGTCAACCCTGACAACTACATTATTTAAGTTTGTGGGTGGGGTACAGCAAGCAAGAGTTGGTTTGTATTTTGTACTGACTTATGAATTTGTTTCTATACAGAACATGACGGTAACATAAGTAGAAAAGGAAAGATTTTATAGCTCAGCCCTCCACTCAGAAATTTCCCAGTTATTGAGAGATGCTCCAAGAGGTGAATTTAAGTGTTTTGTTCCCAGCTCTTTTTGAGCAATTATTCTGGTGCAATGGATCAAGAACCTGGCTTTATTAACCACTACTATACCACTTAATACACATGTGGTATATGAGGCACGTGTGGTTCCTCACCAAAATGTGGTTCTACTTTTTTTCCCACTATAATTCAAGGCAAACTGAGGTAAAAATTATTAATAAGTCAGAACCTAGAAAACTAACCAGGACAGCTAGTGCTGGTTCATGAGATGTATCGGTGGATAATAACCAGTGACTTTGCAGAAGCAAAATTCCACATAATTCTTTTTCAAGGAGAATCAAGATGAGGAAGAAATTTGAACAACTGAGAGTTCTGTAAGGTTTATCTTTATCTGGCTTAACAATATTACCTATTCAGACTCCATAAGAACCTTAAGGTCTATTCCAGCTTCAATGATTCTGTAACTATATCCCTTTGTTTACTGGGTCAATTAAACGAAATTATTGTTGTTTTAATTCACAGGTATTTGAGTGTAGTCAAATTAATGAAGTTAAATTCATATGATCTGGTGAAGTTGTACCCCTATTCCAGAGTAATTATTGTAAATTAAGAGCAATTTGGCTAGGCATATCCATTTAAAACATTTATTTTTTTTAAATGGAGGGGAAATACACATGGGGTATGCAGCTTTAAGATACTGCAAAATAATTTCAAAAATTCATTGTATTAGACTTTTTCAATTGTGAATGGCATCATTTTTGGATGTAGAGGTGTTAAATTCTGTTCTGACAAAACAAAATTCTGGAAAAAATGTGTGTTCTGTTTTGTTCTAGGCCTTAGAAAAAGAAGGAGCAGGGACACTGAATGATCAGGGGCTCTGATTTTGGAGCAGTGGGCAGATGGTATCTGATGGCATCTGGTGCCTAGAGCCATGGGATTCTGGTGGCACACTTTTCAAGAACACTAGCTGAGAAATTGAAAGAGTAGGAGAACAGTAGTGTGGATGATATCTCTATGGGAGCAAATCTAGTGTACAACCACCTAACAGCTGTAGGTCTTTGGGGTGATTTATGATGGTGGAACATAGCTCTGGGAAGGTTGTTCCCAAGGTTAGCTCAGCTGGAATATTTGTCAAAAACTACAAGTCATAACATGCCAGTGATCCCAAAGGTTAATCTGCTGCTCCTGACCAGGTTACCTTGCTGCCTCATACATGAAAATTAAATATGTGCAGAGGTTTTGCAGTGAGTCAGTCCCACCCCCAGCCAAGTCAGAGAGTGAAATGTCAGAGCAACCTAGTAAGAAAATCCTAAAGAGCCTCAGACAGAGAATGAAAACAGTGTGCCTCTGTTTTCCAGTCCATAAAATGAGGATGAGCAAATACTGCTGTGTTCATTTTCTCTTCTGTGCATTGTTATTCTTTGAAGTTGCAGTGTACTGTTATAGCTTTCTTCTTGTGAAGGCTTGTTTTACTCTCGCTGTGTGCTCCGTAAAATACTTGGCTTCTAAAAGCCTCACAACACCTTGCATTTCATCATGGTGATCTCAAATGTTATTTTAGAAAGGGCTAAAAAAGGCTCTTCTATAATGGCAACAAGTTTGCTCTTCTTAAAACACAGTTTACAAAATAATGAAAATGAAAAAGAGGCTGGAATTTAAGCACCCAAACTGACATTTGTTCTGGTGTAATGAGAGGAAGCCTGGCTAGCTTAGCTCTTGTTCTCAGAATATAGGTTTGTGTCTTTCTGAGTCATATGTGCATGCATATCAGTCTGTGTGCATGGCTTTGTGTATGTAATATAGAAAGCATGTAAATCTCTTCAGTTTTAGTCACTGGAATTTTTTCCCCCTTAAATCATAATATTCTTTCCCGTCAATACTATGTGGCTTTAGCAGCCCTGACCTTTCAAGCTGCCTGTTTGGACCAGTGTTTATCAGATGACCATTTGACCTCCTTGTTAATTGTACTTAATTACATCCTGTTGTAACATTTTGAAATAAGGAGGAGAGTTTATGGATCTGCTCCAAAGACCTGAAGACTAAAACAGCAGCAGAATTCAGTGGTAGGAGGTGCTGAGTAGTCTTGTAGTGAGGGTAATGAGAGCTGTGGCTTGTCCAGTCAATAGCAAAATTAGATCCTTAAACGAGTCCTTTTCCATTTAGGATCCTTGGTACTTCTGTGAATAAAATCACACTTTTTAATTTTTTTTTTTTAATTTTTTTTAATTTTTTTTTTCTGAGATGGGCTTCTTGCCTCTGACTAACATCTTTGATATTTCTCCAAGGTGATCAAGAAAGGAGTGAAGTTCACATCTGATGATATAAAAGACAGTAGCCTCTGTTTCCACAAATGATATCTCTGTAGTTTCCCAAAATTTCAGTTTCTTATGCTTCCATAGAATTGCCAGTTCCCACGAGTTTTTTGAGACTTGTGTAGTAGTTGCTATGAGATTTTCTGTGCATTGATGATTTATGAGCACATCTAAGGTTTCATTAAAGAGCAGCAATTATCCCCTGCAGCTGCAGAAAAACAAAAATGAAAACAAATCAACATCCAGAAACAGCCACAGTTCTTGAAAATGGTCACTCTAAAGGCTCAGAAAGCAACTTCAAGCACGTTTGATTTTACAATGCTTTTCATATAGTAGACGGCTTTTAAAACACATGGCATTGACCATATCATTTCTCACTAGTTATGAGATATATATCTGTAGATATATATATAGATATATATAGATATGTTTCCTTTTTTGTTGTTGTCCCTTAGCTTTCTTTCCAAAAATTTATAGTAAACTTGATTTCCTCAAATATATGAAGAAAAAAAGGAATAGAAGCTATAAAATTATCATTACCAGGTGAAAATCTAGTCCCAAAATTTTAGGGCAAGGCAAAAGAATACACCTTCAATTTTTTTTATTATAACACTTATAAATAGATTTATTGCAGAATGAAATACCATAAAAATTAATTGTGTGTAGTGGTTAACTGCACATCATTATGGCATTATTGCAATGGTTTATCCTCCAGCATGAGTCAAATTCTAGATAATAAAAGATAAGTTACTTAGAGCTGTGCTGTGAGCTTTGGCTGATGCAGTACTGCCCATGGTTGTCACTGTGAGCTGAACACTATTGTGAAAGCTAAAACTCTGTACTGTCTTTCATGTAGCAAAGGTTAAACCTACTGTTCAACTAGACACAATTTGTTTTACGTAGTTAAATGTTTTTAGTGTATTGATTTAAATTACAAGCTTATGTAATTAAAAATAAAATACAGAATTTGGTGGATGTCATAGTGAGGTATTCAAAAGATTATAATTTTTAAATCCTCTTGGGTGTTAAGCAATAGAAAGTATACCTGAAAACTTTCAATTAAATATTATGACATTCAGGAAGGGCTGGTTTATTTTTCAGAATTTTGAGAGACAGTATAATGTGACACCATATAGTATTGTGTAGCACAATAATTTAAAATTACATATTATTTCAGAATAAAGATTTTTTCTTTTCTTTAATTCTTTGGTTATCTCCTATATTATATCCTATAGCTATCAACGATGGTCCTTCAAAAGTAATTTTTTTCATCACTTAAGATATTGAATTAAGAATCATGCTTAATGAGGCTTTATATAATAATGAGATCATATTTACAAGGACAAGCATTTTTAAATATATCAATTTTTTAACATATCTTAAAAATATTTTTAATTTTATGAAATATATGTACATATTTATTTTTCTATAGAAATATAGATATGTGTTAATGCAAAATCCAGAGGTGATTGATGCCGTGGAGTAAATTCTAAGACACAGATCACAGAATATTCAGAGTTGAAAGGGACTCAGAGGGATCAAGTGCAACTCTTAAGTGAATGGCCCATATGGGGATTGAAGCCCCAGCCTTGATCATACTTGCACCATGCTCTGGCCAACTGCGCAGATCTTGAGTTCATGCTGCAATTCATTGGGTCAGAATGAAGAGAGTAATGCCTTTAAGATTAACAGCATATTGGCACTATTTTGATTGCCCAGCAGTTAGGTTCTGCTTCCTCCATATTTGTATATGTATTCCTTATAAATGCAAAATACAAAAGATGTGCTTATTAGCACGTGTGTGCACGGGAGACCTTGTCTAAAAGGTGTTTATCACTCACCTGGAGCCAGTACACAGGCGCACTCATGAACTGACATCTTGGCTCCATGGGCACAGCTCCCAAATAAGTTGTGACCTGTTCATGCTGTGTTTACATTACTATCTGCTGCTGTACAGTAGTGAAGCTTCTTTTATTAACATATCACTATATCATTAACATTGCATCATTATATCTGTGAGATTTGCCACAAACTCCATTAAGTCATGCTGCTTCTCCTTGTCTGCAGGTAGGGAGCCAGTTTTCATCAAAATGGGAATGAAAGCATGTCTCCAAAAGATGAAACTGTGATGCTTCCAGTTTTGGGGATGGACAAATGGGATGGACAAATGGGGTTTTTTATTTGATAAAAAACCTAAGCCTATCCTCAAAGATTAGAGCAGTTGTCACTTCCAACCCTACTGGAAGCACAGGTTTAGGGCAAAAATGTGCAAAGGCAAAGGTTGATCAGCTGCTGCAAAAATGCATGTGAAATATTCTCAGTGGTGTTGTAGCAAAAAGATTGCAGGTCAGCTTCCCATTCCCTGCTCATTCTTACCCTCTGCTCAGAAAGACACACAGGTTTTGTCTGGGGACCTCAGCTCAGCAGGCAGTACAAGTTCAAGAGACCATCTTTACTGTTGCAGACAAGTGTTACACCTATAGATACCTCTACAATCACCTTGGGTATTGTGCTCGTAAGTAACTGTGTGAGGAATATGAGGAATGCAGTCCCAGGTGGAATAACACTGAAAATGCAGAAATATTACAACCATATCCAAAGCCCTGGGCAGCCAGCTCTAGGTGGCTGTGCTTGAGCCAGGACCTCCTCAAGTCCCAACCACAGCCTCTCTGTGACTCTGTGACAGAGTAACTACAAAGAAGGGAGACCTCACTATTGTTTTGTATATTGACATCAGTCATGGAGTTTTTTTGGAGAGGAGTGATGATCTTCCATCAGACAATTATTGGATGAACAGTACTGTGTGCTCAAAATATCATACTTTCTCTTTCTACTTTGGAAATTATTTTCTAGCTTGTTATGTCATTTTGAGACTCCTGTGTCTCTCTCCTCAAGTCTGTGCAAAAGAACCCAAGTCTGTGTAACCTGGAGCTAAATCTGAGCTCTTCACATTGTCTGTGAAGATTATTTTTCCTTCCCTTTGGCAGTGCAGGTGTAATGCTGGATGGCCAATCCAGATGTATTTTATTAAATAACAGTAAATGAGTTTCTGCCCGGAAAGAGGATCAAAATCATCATTAACTTTGGTAAATTTTAAACTTCTTTCAGGGAAAGAAAAAAAACCCAATATTCTTTCCTTCTTTTTGAGGGGACTTACTTCATAAGGGAGTGAAACTATCTCTGAGAGAATAAATCATGGTCAGGTTAGACTGACAAGAGCTGCAGAGGAGAGGGTATATCCATATTAACAAGCCAAACTGGCTGTTAAAACCTGCCCTCTGAAAGTGCCATTCCTCTCAACCCCTTGGCCAGTCTCCTATCCTGCTCTTCCTCCTCATCTTCCTCTCATTTGCTTCCCCTGTAGTGTCTGTGAGGACCTGTCCCTGCCGTGCTCCTGGCCCCATTGCCCTGTTCCTCAGCACCACTGCTTCGGCTCTCCTAGGTGGTCCTTGGTGCTGGCCAACAGCAAAAGTGTGCAGGACAAACCTTCAAAACAATGGGCCAACAGATTATAAAAGATGAAGTTTCATCTCCTTACATTTTTAATTTTAAGGTGATGAGTCAGTATAGTGATTAGCCCAGTAAACATTTGTGCCACCAAAGTGTAAATCAGAAGATGTCTGAATTTATCCGAGCCAAGCTGACATAATAACTAAGTACACAGCCTGTGAGCAGCTATTTTTGCAACTGTATTTAATATCCTGTCTAAATTATATTCTAGCAATTTTTTTTTTAAATTTCTTATATGTAAAGAAGCCTTCTTCTACTCTCTAAATGAGATGTTCTTGAGGGCTTCCTTCCTTATCCTTGTTACAGCTGGACCGTTTCTATGGAATGTTTGTCAGTGTTAATGAGCATGGGTAAACTCAAAATACTCAGATGTGAGCACAGAGTAAGCAGAAAATATTGCCTATCTAGTTGCATCCAGTTTGGTGTGCAGACACAACTTCCATGGAATCATTTCCAACAAATTCCACAGCAGGAAATAGATGGAGTTTGTTAGACAGCATGTGTGAATGGTAAGTGGTAGAGAGACTTGCCACCTCTGGCTGGAAGTGAGCAGAGGGTTAACAGAAGCAGAAACTAAGGAGATGTGAGAAGATAGAGTGCACTTTAATGTTTAGCTTTTCCTCCCCTGCCACTTGCCCTATGATGATATATGCCCTTTCACCCTCCTCAGAAGTTATGTTCCATCTGTATACTTTTACAGTGTCAAAACAGTTATAACTTACACCTATTTTCTGACCATTGGATCCCAGAGGTATAACTTTTGTTTCTATCCAGTTGCAGTTGAACCCAAGAGGGATCTTTTTTTCTGTCATTTGTTAACCTTGAGGTTGTGTTGATCTGACATTCTGACTTTCACACACAGTCAGAAACCTGGCAATAATTGTTAGTTTTCTTTGTGATGATCTGTGATTATAGAAAAAAAAAAAAGTGATAAAAAATGGAAGTCTATTGACAGATGGTATCAAAATTTACTGGCTTTGCCAAAGGTGAGGCAAAATAGACATCATTGAAAAGAGCAGACAAAATTAGGAACCTGAAGCTTGGTAGTGTAATGACTAGCTGATTTATCTATGCATTAGCTCTGAACTACATAATAGAGGGATCTTTGATAAGTTCTATTTTTCCAAGTAAAGATTTATTTATCACTCATGGAACTGAACACAATCAGAAATCTAGTAGGTTTAGATTAATGTATGTATTTGTGATTGGAGTGCCTTTGTAATAATGTGTGTCTTAAAACAATAAAGAAGAACCAGGGTCCTTACTTATTAAAGATTAAATAGCACATATGTGCAGTTGTATCTTTTGTTGTACTTTGTACTACAGCTGAGCAACTGGAGTGGAAGATTTGCATTCATGAGGTTGAAAGACACAGTGCATTATACTGTCAAAACTATCAGAAAAAGGAGACTTGGAGCAACCACGTTGCCAACTATCTTTTATGTTAGGATTGTGATAATACCCAAACTTAGACTCTCAAAGTTCTGTTCACTTCTAAAACTCAATCTCTTTGTCTGGTTACTTCTCCTCTTGTGTTGGCCGGGTTCAAGGCAGCATGAGAAAAGCAGGGTGTTGTTTTCCCACTTATTTTGTATCAACAACTGAAAGCCTTCCTGCATCTAATTATTATTGGACCAGCTGCAGTGCAGCACTTGTTTTAACTTGTAAAGCAAGTGCATTTGACTTGGAAGAAGAGTAAATTGAATGAATAACACATGTTTAGAAATGAAATTTATAACAAAACATTGGCTATTGAATGAAGACCAGCAATTTCATTAAAACTTCTATTTCACTCCATATTTTAATTTAAAGTAACAAGAAGGTATCATGGGTAATCTCACAGTGTCCAGATGACCTGGGAGATTATGTGTGAGAAAGCCAAGCCCAGTTATGCTTCTGATTGAGGCATTTCTTTAGGTATCTGCTTCTAAAAGTTTCTGGCAGGCACTGTTACAGGTTTCTGGAAACTCTTTCCTTCTCATGGTGAATGATGGAAGATTTTAACTAGTAACTGAGTTCTAATTCTTAAAATAATTCATAGGAAAGAAACGCCCAAACTTATCCTTTTACATATTCACTACTATTCTAGCATGGGTGTATAACTTTCGTTATTTACCTGGGTATTGTCTATCACTTACTAAAGTGAAAACATTGCATGCACATTTTGAGGGGATTAGAAAGTAGAAATCACATAATTTGAAATTCCACCTTAAAATTTGAAATTTTAGTCATTACACTATTTGGAGTTTTTGAAATGTGTGTTTTGTTAATTGGTAAGGATCTATGAGATCTTATTAACTACAATAACAAAATGAAGAAGTGAACATTTTAATAATAGAACAGCACTCTCAGAAGATGCAATGCTAAGTGTCTGGTTAAAATACATTAATATATTCTAACTTTTTTTATAAATATGGGATATTGAAATGCATTTCTTTGAAGGTTAAAGAAAGAAAACCAACAAGTTAAATATTTTCTTCGAAAAAGAGACAGGCAATGGGATTTTTTGTTGATTTGATTTTTTTTTATGCTTTCTCTTTTCCTTCTTAATCTAGATTCTGTTGCCATCGTTGAAGGCTTTTTTCATTGACTTTATTTTGGTTTGAATTACTATGCAATTCATACAGTTCAGTAAGTCTGTTCGATTATAGAAGGGATGTTCTACCTCTAAAAATTTGGCTTTGATAAATAATATTTCATTTATAAAAGCTGTCACTAACTGCACAGAATTTCATCAAGCAATTTTCAAATTGCCTCTAATTTTGGTAAAGAAAAAAGGAAAATGTTGCTCATTGATGTCAGTAGCTGACCTGAAAATAAATAATTTAGTGAAATAACTCTAAATTTACAGCAGTATATCTAGCTTCTGCATATGACTGAGCAAACTGTATTCTTTGTGTTTTGAAAAGAAAGTATATTTAATGTGAAAGTAATCTACATCATTATTTCAAAGCCACATCTGTAAATACATAATTATTCTAAATACAACCAATATAATAATAATAAATGCAGAGAAACTCAGATGAAAAGTACTGCAATAAATCAGTTTTTAAGAAACAGAACTGTTGCAATGAAAAAAAGAAATTCTCCAGACTTGCCCTTTCTAATTAAGCAAAATCCCTACTGATAAAGGAAATAGCTTTGTTCCAGTTGGAAGGGTATCTGAACGTAGATTAAATTTCTGACAATGACTTTCATGTCTAAGATAGGGTATGTGTGGAATGTAATTTTGGGGACTCCTATTTTCAACCTCTGCCTACATTTTTTATGTAAGATATCACAGAATCATAGAATCATTTCTATTGGGAAAGGCCTTTAAGACCATTGACTCCAAGTTTTAAACATTCACTGACAAGTCCAGCACTTTGAGGGCTTCATTCTGCTCCTTGTACCTGTCTTCAACCCCAGGGAGCTGGCACTCAGAGAGCAACTGGCCCAGCTCTATTAAAGTGTGACACAAAGAAGACATTAAGTACTACAGCCATTTTCCTCATCCTCTGTCACTGTATTTTTCCCCACATCCAATAGAATGGAGATTCTCCTTAGCACTTCATTTGTTGCTGATGTATTTACAGTAACCTTTTTATTGTGTTTTAAGGCAGTGCCCAGATTACATTATAGTTGGGCTTTGACCCTTCTAATTTTCTCTTTGCACAACCTCATGACATCCTTGTATTTCTTCTGATTTCCTGCCCCTTCTTCCAAAGTGCATAGACTCCCTCTTTTTTTTTCTGATTTCCAGCCAAAGCTCTTTGTCCAGGCAGGCTGCTCCTCTTCCCCACTGGCTGGTCTTTTGGCACATGGGGACAGCCTGCTCCTGGTCTTTGAGATTTCTCTCCCTGAAGGATGTCCATCCTTCCTGGACCCCCTTGCCCTTCAGGTCTACCTCTCAAGGGACTCTGTCAACCAGCCTGCTGAACAGGCCAAAGTCTGCCCTCAGGAAGTCCAAAGGAGCAGTTCTGCTGAGCCTCTACCTTACTTCTTCAAGAATTAAAAACTCCATTAAAACTCCATATTTTTGTGATTGCTGTGCCCGAGAGTCTTCCAACTATCACATCAGCCACCAGTCATTCTCTGTTCACCAGCAGCATGTCCAGTGGGACACCTTCCCTAGCTGAATCCCTCACCAGCTGTGTCAGGGAGTTTGCTTCCACACATTCCAGGAAGCTCCTGGACTGTTTTCTCTCTGCTGTGTTGTATTTCCAGCAGACATCTGGTAAGCTGAAGTCCCCCACGAGAACAAGGGCTGGAGACTGGGAGACTTCTCCCAGCTGCTCGTGGAACATTTCATTTGCCTCTCCATCCTGGCTGGAGGGTCTGTAACAGACTCCTACCAGGGTATCTGCCATTTGCCTTCCTTCTGGTTCTAACCTATCAACACTTAACCCAGTTGTCACCATAATTAATTTCTAGGCAATCAAAACATTCCCTAATATATGGGGCTACCCCACTGTTGCTCCTTCCTTGCCTATCCCTTCTCAAGAGTTTATAGCCATCTTTAGCAGCACTTCAGTTGTGCAAACCGTCCCACCATGTTTCTGAGGTGACAGCTACTTCATCCTAAATGGAAGACATGTAATGGGGTGTGTAACTCTGAAGTTTTGTAGTTACAGCACTCAGCTGAATGATTATGGCAACATAAATGGTAAATGTCTAATGTCAAATAATTTTTAAAAGTCAGATGTGGGAGCAAAAACTTATTTCATTCTCATTTTGGCCCTTAACCCCTGCATTTCTTCTGTGGAATGGCTCAGGATCTCCCATTGCTGGGCTACTGGCACTCCGGCAAGTTAGGATACAGTCATTGAAATCAGCTGATAAGGATTAAACTGTCCTTTGACTGAGTAAGGACTATCTCAGTCTGATTTTCTGGTGCTGCAGTGGACTAAAGGGGAAATGTAAATAAACTCCTTTGTTCTGTTTACTGGCTGGTACAAGACAGTTGACCCTTAACAAACAGAATTGTCTCCCCACTGACTGTATCAGGCAGCCATCTCTGGTGTCCAAAACAATGCTCTAAGGACAGGTGACTATTTTCTGCAATTTCAATGTCCAACTCAAAATGGATTCCCTGAATTCAGATCAGGAAACTTACCATTCTAAAAACCAGATAAACTTAGTAAAGCAGTAGTGCTCAGAGAAGTAAAATCATAGTCTGCTGTTGTTTTTTTTTAATCATCACTTTGGGAAGTTATTTTTCTTCATTCTCGGACTTTAAAAGTCCACCTGATTTAAAATCTTTTCTAGAAGACTGTAATTCTCATTCAAAGGCTAATGAGCAGAATAAAATGGCTGCCACTTACTTCAATATTAACTAGATTTTACATTTTAAGGACTTCCAGGGTGAAAAGAGGAAAGGTATGCCTGACCATATAAAGTGATTTTCTGAACTTGATGTTAATTTTCTACAAGCCAAAAAAGTTGCAAAGCTTAAAAATATCACAATACATATTTTAGAATCTGTAGTCTGGTCTCTCTTCAACTGAGAATGACATTCTGGTCAATGTCCTTAATTTCTCTCAGATGCACTTCATTCAAATATTTACACCCAGCATAGCTTGTTTTATTTTGGCGGGGTTATTTTAACCCTTCTCTAGAACATGTATGCTTCTGTATGCTTCTCTAGAACCACTTTTCACCTTTGAACACACCCTACTAAACATTTGTTGCCTTAATTTATAAAAGGTGAGTCACTCTAAACAGTCTCATCTATTATCCTGGAGTTGGAATGAGAGAAGAGCAAGAATGAGGTAAACAGCTATTTGATGTCTGTCTTTTCACAGTAGCACAATAGCTAATTCCTAGGGCCTCTGACCTTTCAGTGTCCTGTAACAGAGTACTTGCATTAATCTGTTGCTTATCTGTCACCTACCACATTTGATATTTCCAGTCTCTGCTTTCAATTATCAGTCATTAGAGGCAGCACTGAGTAATTTCAGGAGAAAATGCCTGGAACCTTTGACCTGTTTTGGTCAGATAACCACAAGTGCTCACTGTAGATAAACTATCATTTCATTATATTCACGATGTAAATGAGTGTCGTTTGTAGTGTATCAGCTTACTGTAAACTTTATCACCTTGGAGTGATTAAAACTGACTGGTTTACTTAGTACTTATACAAAGAATTTCGAGTCAAACAGTGAAATTCAATGAGATTAGTGTAAATGACCCTTTATAGTTACACAGGTCTGTAGGACCCTCCATTTTGCCTTGGCACATATATTTAATAGTTAAAAAGTGACATTAATTTGATTAGTGAAGCTTCACTGTTTATGAATCCAGCTGGAATCCTGGGATCCTATATTGTAAAATCAGCTTATTATAACATGTCTTTCAGCATATCTTTGGTTTGTTACCCATTTGCCAAAGCAGCTTTCACTTTGCCTATGTGTCACAGCCACATCTTCAGGAAAAGTGAAGTACATATCAGTGTGGAACTAATCACTAATGAAAGAGCACATCAGATAGTCCCTCATGCACTATGACCTAAACTCATTGCTAGCACTTTTCATATTTTTTAAGCTCAGTCAACATAATCAGATATTTTTAGCTGAATTTCTAAAATACTGATTACTTGTTATACATCCATATAAGTGCTTTTGGTGTTTTTTAGTTTTGGGGTTTTTTTCTCCCATAAAATAAATAGTTTTGTTAATAAAAATCAGTGCATGATATTTTCTTTTGGTGTGAGAGAAGACCTCTTTTCCAAAATACCTTTTTCCTGTAAATTTGACTTTTTTCTTCTTAGAGTTAGATTTAGTGTTAATACAGTGTGAATGTTCCATCAGTTTGCCACATGAGTGGAAAATATCATTCTTTCCCATCTTACACACAGGTGTTTGTGATATTCCCCTGAGCCATGATTTGTCTGATGTAACTGTAGTGCTGCATATATTAATTTCAGGTGGTATACAAATACTGTTTTTAAAAGTCAATGTGAAGAATCCTGACCAATGAGAGCAAAGGAAGATTTTTTGTAATTAGCCCTGACCCTTATTTTTTACTTAGAAAAATTATATTCCTCAAATGATTAAAAAAATACCGATTTTCTAGTCAACTGGTTTTTAGATGCTGTGATTTGTCCCACAGAAATGCATTTTGGCAGATGTACTGAGCATGGCTGGAATGACATGAGAACATTCTGAAAGGATTGAATACTTGAAAATCTTAACCTGTGTTTTTCAGGCTGCCAGTGTTGAAAAGCTCTACCCTGTGAAATAAAAATATTTGAGAAATGGTGCCTCCCTACACTTCAAGCCATTTCAGCAGGACAAAGGACCTGACAGATATCCTACTGAGCATTCACAGGCTTGCCTGACAAGGCATTTATTAAATGCAGAAGAGATCAAGATTTGTGTATTATTTTCAGTAATAAAATATTCAATATCATTAAATAATATTTTACTTTTTAAACTTGATTGTTGCAACATCACCATCACTGCTTTTTTGCAGTCTGCTATATAATGCAAGATTCTATGTTGTCTACATTTGTATGCAATTTTTTTTGCTTTATACATTGGCTGATATAAATTTGCAGATAGAAATTCTGGATTCATTGCAGGGAATGGGACCTCCTTGGATTTGGGGTGTACATGCAGTGTTGTTCAGTGCCTGTTTCCTACAACCTTTCACTTCTACAGACTTGCTGCTCTGAAGTCCTGGCCTGCCTGTAAATGCTGTCTTGAACCAAAGAAATTTTGAACTTGTGTCCCTTTCAGATGACAGTGCTGCATCTTCCTTGAGCATATACGTGAAAACACAGATAAGTACTATCTGTGTGAGTTGTAACAATTAATTTGAGGCCCACCAGAAAGTGTCTATCAACATTCTTTCAGCAGTTGTGAGTGACCCTGAGAGATCCCCAGTGATACTATTAGGGGTATTGTGGAGGTTTCTGTCCAAACTATAACATAGAGAGAAACAACTACTGTTTCTAAACTGATGTTACTAATTAGAAAGTACTTGGTAGAAACTAGACAAAAGGAAGCTGCAAACCCAAATGAAAACAAATAATTCCAGGAGTAGTGGCATTTAAACCTTTTATTCGGTGTCTAATTATTCAATATTTATTCACAGTGAGTAGTACTTAGTTACTCATGCATGCTGGTAAATACTTTTTGAATGTGTACTATCCAGAGACAGCAGGAAGGTTTGTGCTACCCTAAGTCTGTTTTAAATATAGTTCTCATTTGAGGGTTATTGACATATCTGCTCCATGACAGATTTGAAATGCTCAGTTATAACCTCAGAAGCTTGCAGCAGACTCTTTGTACTATAAAAACCCTCCCGGCTCAGTGCTTTTGCATATGCTAATCTCTGCCAAGTTCCTCTGAAATGAAAGACTTTACATGGGTATTTTAAAAAAAAAGCAAACAACTCCCAAGCCTTAAGTCAGATCTCTGTGTATATCTCACAGTTTAGAACTGGGCAGTGGAGCTGCTAAATAGACTGTATCCTGTTTCTCTTCAGTAGCAGCCCATTCATCTTCAGGTACAGAGCAGCCAGTTTACATGCTTCTGCTGCTTTTCTGCTTCACTTTTTCTACATGGCGTTCGATGGCAAACCCATGTAAGCTAAATATGCACTTGAGCCAAGTAAACCTCACAGTTAGCAGACAATTTTCCTTTTGTCAGCCAGGAGAAAGTTCATTTTCACTGAAGATAAAGTGTTCTTATAGCCTATATATTTTATTTCTGGTGGTTCTTAAGGCAACACAGGTTTGTATGTAAAAAAAACCAAAATCCTAATGAAAGCAAGGAGAGTTTGCAGTTTTGAAAAGGTGACAGGAAGTACACTGTAAAGGACTAGTTACATGACCACAGGTGACTTGGCTAGTAACTACTGCTCTGAAAATTGTGTTAAATACTTTTTGTTCAATGGCTCTCACTTTAATATGCCCATAACTATACCCTTATATGGCAAGCCCAAAATTATTTTTTTACCTTTTCGTGCATTTCTGTTTTGTAAGACAACATATACATTATAATAATACAGATATATGATTTTATATATAAAATTATATAATTATATGTATATGCATGCAAACACACACACATTATGTATGTAGAAAAAATTATTTGAGAGGCATGTATATATGAGCATGTAAGTATAAATATTGTGATAATATACACATTATTTATGCATGTAGCATTTAGTAATCCAAATGTGTGCTTTTTCAGAACTGACATTGTTCCTCCCTCATATCTGAGGACTAAAATACAATGAAAGAGCTGGAGTGATAGGAGAGAGTGTATAGGGGAGCTGAGTGCACCCGTAAAGGTTTAGTTGGTTATCCTAAACCAAATCCCAACTCTGAGTTTTAGACTTTGTCCACCATCAGCAAAACAAAGCACATAAATATCACGAGGCAGGTAGAATTTTCCAGAAGAGAGAAATTCTCTCTTCCCACAGAGCACAGTTTATTCATAGGTCAATGATACGTTGTACTCAGTGGAAGTGGAAACCATGGATCATTTTCCTTTCCACATCCTTAAAATCTGAAGTATTAATCCCATAAGGCGATCATCAGCCAGTACTATGGCCTGTAGTTTCCGTTGTCACATCAAAACATACATTCCGTTGCAAAAGTTGCTCTTAACTCAGAATCAGAACTGCAGTGAACAACGGAAATAAATCCAAACCAGTTGTAAATTAAAATCCTCTGGTTTGTTCCTCTTAAAATTCTGTAGAAACCTCAATTAAGCAATCATGAGGTTTGCTTTTTTTATTTTAAATTGTGGCAGCATCAGAAGCAGTGGGAGCTGCACCTGCCCACCAAGAACAGGTTTGAGGGGACTTCTCAAGCCAGAACTGTACATCCTATGCTGCTCTGGTGCCAGAACCACTTGGCCCTGACCCACAGTTCCTTCTTCTCACCACTGGAAAGACGACATGCATGCCATTAGAGTACAACTTGTGTTAATTTATATGACTTAACTGCTTCTTAACTATATAGTCGTTACAGTGCACTTTAGTACCACTTTTATTATGTTAAACGGAAATAAGCTGCATTCCTCTCATCAGCCTGGTTATTAGAAGCAATTGGTGTTTTCCAAAGTCATCTGTAGTTCTGACATTGCTATTGCTGTGCTTATGGCTAACTGAAGTCCTAAATCCTTTCACAGCTTTTAGTTTGTCCATATTTCTACTTACTTTACAACATGCCCCCTTTCAGCTTTTTTTGCTATTCTTTCCACTCCAGCTTCTGGAATTTATATAAAAGCCATGGAGGTTTTTTTCCTTTTGAACTGAAGATACTGGGCTGGTGGAATTTCCTTTAACTGGAAGTATGTCTGGGCTTGTGGTTTTATTATTTGCACAGTTTTATATTGTCATGTTTGTTAACCCCCAAGCAGAGGGAATGCTCCATTAAGCATGGGAAATGGGCATTTGTTTCACATCTTTAATTTACATTCAATTCTTTTTCTCACAGTTGAAAGGGACAAGGACTTCTCCCACCACCGAAGGCACTACAAAGAATTCCGCTTTGACCTTACTCAGATCCCTCACGGGGAGGCAGTGACAGCCGCTGAATTCCGGATATACAAAGATCGGAGCAACAGCCGCTTTGAGAATGAAACCATTCAGATTAGCATATATCAGATCATCAAGGAGTATCCCAACAGGTACCCTCCTGCCATGGACTCCTCACATGTTCAATACCATCCCATTTGCTTGTCTTAAACTAGGAGGCAATAATTGATCATAAGCGTACACCTGACAAGGCATCGTTGCTGCTACCACCGTGGATTGTGCAGTATTAATTCTTAGGCAACAACAGCAGACACTGAACAAGAATAAAACTTAAGTGTAATTTATTCCAGATTTATGTCCAAGTTCACCAAATAATCTGCCCATGAGATAGCAGGTGAGGGTACATGTTCTCAGTGAGCAAATGGCAGTCCCATGCACAGTCTAAGTGTCTGGATTTGGGAAATGCACCATTTGCTGACACTGAGGTACTACAAGCCAAGATTCACTTAGCTCCTTAGAGGCAGAAAGATTGTCTAACTTTGATTACTTTTGAAGAAGCATCACTTTTTTTGCATGTATTTGACAATTCTGCTGAAGGATACTAAAAGATAAACTCATGCATTAACTTCAAGATGACATGTGCATACTTAACACATGCTGCTGCCTAACTGAAAAGTAAAACAAATCACAGAATCATCTAGGTTGGAAAATATCTCTGAGACTGAGTCCAGCCATAAACCTAACATTGCCAAATCCACCATTAAACCATGTCCCTAAGTGCTGCATATGATGTTGCACATGAGAAAATCCCTGAATTTGAGTTTGCAGAGCTGTGTGTATGACATGTTTCCAAGACTCTACAAGATCTCAGTAAATCTGCAGATTTCACCAGGCAAAGTAGCTAAATATCTGAAAATTATGATTGAAAACTAGTGTCAAGATGCTTCTGAAAAAGCTACATAGGCCCAAAATATGGGGATTGAAATTAAATTAATTTATGTCTTTTCTCAGAAAAGTGGGGAAAAATAAGTTCTGTTTTAAGATAAACAAAAACGCTCTTTCTTCTTGGAACTGATTTCTATCCCAACTTTTTCTTTAGCAACACCAAAGAAAATGTCGGCTTAAACTTGCAGAGTATTCTGGAGGAAATAAAAGTCCCATCACAAGTTAGCCTGAAGGCTGGGCCACAATTCAAATCTCTTTTCTGCCCACAAAACCTTGAGCTTGTAACCCTCCAGGTCAGATCTCTGAACATCAAGTTACAAAATATTTATATACAGGCTATAAACAGGAATTCATTTTATACCAATGGAATCAACGGGAGGGAAAGCACTCATCCTTTTAGAATACCGTTCATTTCTCTTAGTAAATTTGGGGAGGAAGAAAATAAAGTGGGGTTTTATTATTTTTTTACCTCTATCTTCAGCTTTCAAAGATTCTTTTGACATAGGTTCTAAAAGAAACTTCTTGGAGGAAGGAATGAAGCAGGAACAAAACACATCTTTTTAAAGAGTACAGGTCAAGGCTAAGGTTATGAAAGCTTTTCACCTGAGAACTCAGATTTTTTTATGAACTAATGGGAAAAGTTAGTTGTTCTAATCCTTTTGATGTTTTCTTTTTAAGCTTTTGAATATTTTCACAGTAGGTGGCTTGTATTCTATTTTAGAGAAAGCAAAACTGTTGACCACTCTGATCAAAATCACAGATCTGTCTTGATCAAATGACAACTGCCTCTGTGAAGGCATTAGACAATGCTTTTGATTTCTTTTAATGAATAAAAAGAAATATATAAATGCTTTATATTTGCCTTTACAATTATACAGACTCCATGTGCTCTAATGGAAGCATGACGGTGAAAGGAGGAATGGGCAATGATGTGACATGCATTTGATTTCACCAGTGTAACTACAGAAGTGTCAGATGTAGACTGTTTCTCTCCTGTTGTTGATTTTGACAGTTTCTACTTACATATAGATATATTATAGGCAACTGCCTTAGTGGAATAGGATGGGAGAAGAGCACAAGTTGCTCACTATTCAAAGTAGAAACAAGAAAATTTTTCCACAAGCCCCTTGCTGCCTCCAGACAGAAGAGACCCCAAGACAAGCTCCTAGAAATTTTTACATTTTTCTGAACAAAGCCACGCCTTTTGCTTTTGGGCCCAGACTTGTGATTTTCTTGAGGTTGTAACCTCAGGTTTGTTGTACATATGTACTGAGGTTTTAGATGCAAAATTTTTAGAAGCTGCAACTACAGCATGAGAGAGTGAGAGAACTGTGAAGATGGGGAGGAGCTGGAACATGTTGCCCATATAAGTTGTGAATTCCACATTCCTGGAAGCTTTCAAGGCCAGGCTGGATGGGGCTTTGAGCCACAGGTCCTAGTGTAAGGTGTCTCTGCCCATGGCAGGGGGGTGGGACTTGTTGATCTTTGAAGTCCCTTCCAACCCAAACCTTTCTTTGATTCGATGAGTCTGTTAATGTCCCACAGTCCTTACCAGTGACATTCCACAGCAAAACTGCTCCTCCACCCTTCCTTGCTTTGAACAGGAAACACAGGTGTCTGACAGGACTCTGCAGTCCCAAACACAGTCCTGCTATGCTTTCAGGCAAGGAGTCCCCAGGGTTCAGGGTTCCAAGCTGCAGACTAAGGATTCTGCTATAGTCTCAGGCATTTTTCTGTCTCTATGGCAGCATGGCTACTGAAGTGGAGATGTTTAATGCCCTTGGAGTTTGTGGAAGTTCCAGTCTTTGGGGTAGAAGTTTTCTATTTGGTCTAAGGAAGCATGTACAGCATGGCCCACAGGCTGACTTCACATGGAGCCTCACTATGGATTCCTACCTGGATCTTTTCTCAAGACAAAAGTATACTTGTTTACAAAAGGTATACAAAACTACTATCCAACATGCCAAGTCTTTGTTCATTATTTGGTGGCAGCTAGCCACTAATTTAAATAAACTCTGAGTGATCTTCCCACATTAGGGAATGCTCAAGTGGAAGTAAGATACAAAAGCAGGTTTCTAGAATGAGGCTGGAGGTAAAACAGCATTATAAGGATGGCCTATCACTCCAAAATGATTCTTTGATCTGAGCAAGAACTGTTCTGAGTTTAAAGGAACAGAGAGATGATTTGTTCCACCTTTACTTCCCTAAGGGTCCCAGGAGATGTGGAGCTTCTTAGACGTTCATCCTCTTTGCTGAAATTCTTGACTGTGGTAGCATTTCTCCAGTAGAAAACTGATCACTGGAGACTAGAGTGAAATCACTAAACTTAAACAGCCTCTGTAAAACTAAAGCCAATCAGCTCTATTCTGCCTGAATGTATTCACTGTTACATTTCAGGCTATTTAGACATAATGCCTTAGCTTTTTATTATGTGTTGTGGGCTATATTTGAAATATAAATACTTTTTAAAATTCAGCCAAAATTTGCAGCTGTTTTTCATTTTAAGTGTGATTGCACAAAATAAAAGAGAATTTTAAGATTAAAAATGTCACAAAATGTGATGAGAAGTTTGAGTGAATGACATAAGCTAATGGGGGAAGCCTGATCCCAGAGCTCCTGCTGCCTTCTCAGGGGTCAGGTTTTTACCCTGTATCTGTATCAATTGTGGAAGAAGTTGTCTTTTTCCCTGACAAATACTTTTAATTTCTGTAGTAACATGCTGTTATGTGGGCTAAATCATTAGTATTCGTCCAGATACATTTTCTCTATTCTTCTGTGTGTTCTCAAGAATAAGTCCTGGTTTTCTCTAGGTATCCCCAACTAATTTTCGTTTCATTTGCTGAGTTAATGAGTAGGAGCAATCTGATTCTTTAAAGTCTATTACCTTATCCAGATCACTATAATTGCAGGAACACAGGCAAGTAATTGATGTATCAATACCAAAGACACTTTAGTTTGAGTTTTTGCTGCAGTACAAAGTAATAAAGTCACATTGAGGGAAAATTTGTTCTTCATAGGAATTTCTGGATGGGACCATTAGTAGTGCCTTATTCTGATTTGGCACGGGAAACACTGTGGCTTTTGAGAACATTTAGTATCAGTCCTGGATTTGAAATTGAAAGACTCTGTATGAGAAAACAATTATATATTCTAGGAGGAGAAAAGACAAATGTGGAATTATATCACTGTGGTATTGTAGTATTTTATATTCCAAACACTTTTACAGTTTTCTATTAAATCTACTGACTGATGCAAAAGCATTTCTAAATAAACGTCCCAAAGACTATCAGTTGGAATTAAACTTTTCAGGTTTAAAGTTCTGATAAAACTGCTTATTAGAGAAAAAAAGTTGGCATTTAAGACTCCAGAGAGTACTATTTATGAGCTTGTGGTACGTTGTTAATTTGTTCAGTGCTAGCATAGCAGGTCAGGCTCTTTTGAATTCTAAGATTTTCTTCATGTTAACTCCAGAGGGGGAGTGTAGATTTCCTCCTTGTGTGGTCATTAGCACAGTTCTACTAGAATGGAAGTGATAAGAGCCCAGCAAAAGATTATCCTTTCACAGAAGATAAAAAAAGGTGACTTGAAAAAAAGCCCTTTCAATTACCTTTTTTTTTAAAAAATTACCTTCCTTTATAATTTCTGAGCTCTTTAACCTGATTTTGCAGATATATCTCACGTGTAAGTAAACACATGCCTGTCAAATTTCACTTGGTCTTATTTTCCTCGGTATTTAGTAACCACAATTTTAAAAGGTGTATTTGATGTTTTTTTTCAGCATCAGACCTTCTAGGTGCATTTACTGTGTTTAAATAAGACAGGAACTTTCTAAGGTGTCATTGTGATTAAGCACTGTAAGAATACAGTGACAAGACACATGCAATATTAAAACCACTTTTTTACACAAAGGCTGTTCTTTCTGTCTGTCTTTGCTCTTTAAGCATATATTCACTCTGTCTGTAAGGCAACAATACAATTCCCAGATCTATGTGAGCCAAGTCTGCCTTTAGCTGACTTGTACCGTAAAAATTAGAATAAAACAGTTGTTCTTGTGTTTTGCTGTTTTGACTACTATTTATGGTGCAAAATAAATATATTTCTATAACTATAGATTTAGGTTTAAAAGGTTAAATGGTGAAAACAGTTTTTAATAATGCATGCTGCTTTGAAGAAGCGTGTAAAATGAAACTGATGAGAGTTAAATATCTTGGGTTTAGTCTGGTCATTGTAGTAAATTATTTGTAATACAGATGATGATCTGGAACCAATTGTGTCACGAGATATGTGAAAACAGAAAAAATAAATGACCCATACTAAAAATTTAGTAACACAATTATACTAACTCCCCTGAGCAGCCCTTCTGAATTACTGGAAGATTTCATGGGAACAAATTTGAAAATATATCAGGGAACTGAGGGTTAAAATGTAATAATTTTATTATTGAATAGATATATAATTTCTGCTTTGATATAGAGACTTATTTTCTAAACATCTGTAGTAATAGGAAACGGTCTGAACTGCCATCTATTCATGTTTTCTCATAGGATACAGCTGCCCTCATATGTTATTAACAACAGATCTTTTTAGCAATGCTATGCCTCCGAGTTTTAGTTGAAATTGGAAAGCGATTTTGACATTTTTTTCTCTTTAATGCTGAAAAGTTTATAAAAGTGAATCTTCCTGAGACATTCTAATGTTGAAAGATGATGTTTTTATACATAGCCTCAATTATGTATTTCATGTAGTTAAATCAGGAAGCTGTATTTTTCAGATTTTCCAGAGCTATAGTTTTTTTTTCATGCTGAAACTCTTTTCAGAAAGGCCTCTTAGGGGAAATACCTGTATTATACTTAACAACTGCTTGTTAGCTATAGCACATGCTGTACTGTGTCATAATGAGGATATGTCAAAGGATTATTAATTTGGACTCCAATAAATTATTGTCAGCAGGAAAATTAGGGGAAAAAGTAATAATATTTGAATGCCTTAACTCTCTACTTTCTTTAACTTAGGGATGCAGACTTGTTCCTGTTAGACACAAGAAAGGCTCAAGCTTCTGATGTGGGCTGGTTTGTGTTTGACATTACTGTGACCAGCAATCACTGGGTGATTAATCCTCAGAACAACCTGGGCTTGCAGCTCTGCGCTGAAACGGGGGACGGTAAGATCGAAACTACAGATCCTGTGTGTGCTCTTGTCAAACCTTGCTAGCACTCTTTTCTGCATGGGTGTTTTTAACTTGACTGGGTGACAATTCACTGTGAGTTTATAAGCAAATAACACAAATCCTATCCTGTTGTTGTTGTGGTTGGCAAATTTTCTATTATTTTCAAATCTTTAGAAAATGTCAATTTTAAAACTAGCTGAATCAAGTGAAATTGAGTTCAGGATAAGAGCTCCTACATACAAAATTAAGTTCCATTTTAATATTCTACCACTGATGACTACATTCAGGAAACTCAGGCAGATTTGCAGAACTTCTTGGGCTGAAGCATGGAGAAAGTTATAAAATAAACCTCAGAGCCATTCAGCAGGTATAACAGCTGTTGATACTGATGTTAAAGAAAGGTTAACAATAGGGCAATGTGGGAATTGGTTTTCTTTAATTTGAAATGAAAAAAAATTATGATTTTTTAATCTTGGAATGGGTTAACATTTTGAAATCTTGAAAATTTTGGTTAGCTGAAAATTAGAAAAAAACACTCAAAACGGGAGCTTTGAGCTGTGGGGTTTTTTGTACAAATTTACTGGGCTACTGCATTATTCATAGTTGTGCTCTTCATTAAATTTGAAAATGCATCTCAATGCAAAACAATATTTTTAGAAGAAATGTTCTTTACTTAGACTTCTTTAGAAACTAATAAAAAGAGACTTATATGCTGTTTTTTCTGTGATGGTTCACTTAATCCATACTGCTTTACAAGCAAACTCAGATTTAACTCTTTGTCAAAAAGCTTTTTATGTCAGAGGTCAAGGGATCTATGATGCCAGTTAATCTAAACCTTAGCTGACATAATATTAATGAGTAGCAGAAGAAACCTTGGTGTAAGGATTAATATCTTTTTCTCCTTTGTTCTGGCTACATTTTCTTATTGGTTTTGATCTAAGTTCTCCCTCAGGCTCAGCTGGGCTGTGAACAAAGTGTCTCATACTTTTTCAGCAAGTGCCTTGGCTGCTGGAGAATTATGCAAAAACTGTCCTTTAGGCATGATGCTTAAAAAGAGAGCTGGCAGGCTTGCACCAAAGCTCATGGCCATTTCATCTCATGTTACCTTTGTGGTCAGAGTACAGCCAGTGGACAAGGGGGGCACCAATGCAAAGTATTGCTTGCACATTGTAACTGCCTTCTCCCAGCCTTCAAAGGCACCACTCCTGAGCCTGGCGAGCAGATCTCTCAGGCAGCCTGGTTTAGTGAGGCCATTTTAAAGCTCTTACAATTCTGGGGAGGTGACACCTTCGTCAGGAATCCAAATTAGGTGGGCTGGCTTCTGGCCAGCTTTCCTGCTCCAGAATAAACTCCATCCTTGACTTTTTTTTTAATTCCAGGAGATTTGAACACAGAAATTGTTAAAAATTAAATATCCATGAAAGGATTCATTAAGAAACTCTGCAACCAGCAATTTGTTGGTTCTAGCCTCAAAATTACATCCGTTTGGTAAACTACAGGAAAGTTTGTATGGGTAAAAGGAAACCTTTAGATTAATACACTGAAGAAATTGTATAATAATAGCTTACATAAATATTTCCCCTGTCCTACTCCCAAGATCAGAAAGGTGATAGATAATTTTCTATTTTAAATTCTAAAGCCACAAACAGCTTTACTTTTTGCACCTTACTTACTTGACTTATGAAGGAATTTGCCTTTTCCCTCACTTTCTATTCCCTTTTTCAGTTTATTCATACAAGGAGTCCACTTCTAAGAACTAAAGTTTTCAAAACTATAGAATAGACCTGTGCTACACCACTTCAGCATAGCACAAGCAAAATCATCCTTTCATGCTCTTACAATTTTGCTCTTAAGGCTTTGATTATTTTTATTGGGTTGCTGTTACTTCTGGAAGCTATTAGAAACACCAGCAGTTGAATGACACGTTTGTGTACAGATGGAACATGAATTTTTATACGACTCAGTATGTAGCGGGCTCGGTTCGTAACCCAGAGAACCCCACCCACCTTTCCTCCAACCAGTTCTCTGTGAGAGCTCAGGGACTGCTTCAAATCAACTGAAAAACCTTCCCTTGGCTCCAGTGAACTTCAGGCCAGGCTGGTCTGAAGCACATTTCTTCATGCCTCCAGCTGCCAGCAGAGTTTGCAGGAGGTATAGTACTGCTGTCCCCCTAACTGGAGAGATATTTATGATAAGACCTGATCCACTAACCTTTCTATTGCAACTGATCATTAAAGTAAATGAGATCCTCTTAAGAAAGAGGATCCCTGATTGAGTTATTCCGGTGCTACACTGTGGTCCTGGATAATCAAGTCTATAAATACATACTAATTTTTAGATTTATTCATACAGCCAGTATGGGGCACCAATAGTTGCTGAGACTCCAAGTGCTACTACATTGTTGTAATCTTTCTTACAGTTATCTATCAGAGACATTTTAGGCAATTGCTTGTGAGATATATTTCTTTACATCTCTGAAGATGGTACACTAATAATAATAATAATAATAATAATAATAATAATAATAATAATAATAATAGTAATGTCTACATAAGAAATAAAAAAATTGTAACTATTTAATATAACAGTGTGAAAAAAAAATCTTCGGAAAAATGTCTGGTTGTTGTAATTGATATTTTTCCCCCCTTTGAAAATCCTGAAAAAGTACAAAAAGCCACATGACATTGGAATGTGTTTTATTTTTTCTTTAGGACAGTATTTGGTATCATACGTCTCATTTTAGCATGAAATGTAGACTTTTTCTTTTAATGGGACATTTTATTTTGAACAGTAAGAATAAAGGTTTGCATGACACATATGGAAGCTGTCAACATATAATGCACTGTTTCCCTGGGGCTGTGGTAAATTAAGGATCAGGTTTTTTTGATTCTCTTTTTAATGTATCCTCTACATTCTACAGCATCCCCTTTTGGCTGATTCACTGCTTTTGACACCAAAACTCTCTGTCATGATTCAAATGAGAGGTGATCTTTTTCACACTGATGGATGCACGGGTATTGATGAATTGCAGCACAAAATCAGTGCAGATGCACAAACAATTTGAAAAGCTCCATGCAACCTTTTCCCATATATATACCACATGTCTCCTAAGACTTAAAACTTGTTCTAGTGAATCAGCACCTTTGAATTAACATCGAGCATTTTTATAAGTGGATCTTATCAGTGATCTGAAATCACTATTGCTGAAGAGGTATAAACAGCTACAAGAGTAAACCTTTTTCTGTTTATGTCATCACTGAGGAGAATCTGGAGTTGTTTACACAGAATGGGAGAGGGAGAAAATGTGCAATGTGATTGGTGGTGATCCACAGTATAAAACTGATTCTAAATACACAGCTCTCAATACAGCATCTTGAGTAGTCCCAGTCATGTAGTTCTGTGCCTTTTATTAGATTAATGCAGCTCTCACTTATTTTTCATGTACCAGAGGGGAAGAAACTGGTGTCAACTTTGAAAAAACAAAGAAGATTAAGATTTCAATTGCTACATAGTCCCATAGAAGGTTTCTTTGGGCTTTCCTGCTTTTCTGAGGTGGGCAGGCAGTAGGAACCCTCAGCTCCCTGACTTTGACTTTTTCTTCAAGTATTTTTTTCCTCAGAGCAAAAGCAAACTTGAAAAAAATTGGTTCCTCGATTCAAGTGAAGCCTTTGTAAGGTCAATTCCCCCTTCAGCATGAATTTGGGTATGCTCTGATGTGTGTCCCCTGCAAGGGAGTATGGTCCTTAACCCTACATGCTGCATGAAGGAGTGGTGAAGTTCTCCAGTGATGTTGGGGAAGAAACTGAAAAACATAGTCTCTCTTTTTCAGCCTCTCTTATTTTTAGTCTGGATCTTCCAAGGTCCCTTTCTGCAACTAAGCCTTCAGAAAGGCAAATTTCTTGGTGTGACGTGGAGCGTCTGGTTTGCTTTCAAGCCATGACAACCTGTGGCAGCACTCTGGCCTTTGGCTGTATATTTGATGTTGTTTTGGCCTCACCATTACCACACTAAATGTCATCAGTCTATCCCACAGCTGCCCCTAGACAACCTTGGCACCTCACTTACAAGATCATAGTAGCTATCAAGTACTCTGGAGGATGCTGCTGGGTTGTTACCTTTCAACTTCTTGATGGATCTGGTATTTACAAGGCAAAGTATAAGGAGCAATTTCACCTTCATTACTGTCCTTGTAGTGGGGAAACTTAGGAAATATGTATTCATATTGATATATATATGGACTTTGGCAGGCAATAGCTCTGACTAAATTCTGAGCCATCTGGAAGCCATATAGCCATGTTAGCACAGCACTGAACCCGAGCTAATACATCCTGCCCCTCAGCAGGTTTTATTAGCTTGGGCTCAAGCACTGCCTAATACAGCTACATTCATTTCTGGTTCAGAGCTGACTTTGGCCAAAATTGCTCTAGTTTTAAATTAAACACGCTCAGGAATACTGTGGTGTGAAACAAGCTGGAGGGATGAATCTCTCAGTCTCCAGAACAGAACAATCTCATGACAGCTGTCCCCATGAGAAAGGTCCCAGCACTGCAGTGCTGCCTTGAGGTTCTGTTGACTCTGTGGTGGAGCTGGCACAGGATGTAATGCACCAGGAGCATGTTCCCACCGTGAGCAGAGCAGATGATCCAGTTCCAGCACTCTTTAATTTGCCCAGATAGGTGAAACCACTATTTCCAGCTGGGTCACAAACATGGTCTGCATTGTGTTGGCTTGTCCAAGCGAACACACCCTTTGTTAGTAAGGGCACACTCACTTTAAGCAGAAGAGCCAAGGAGAGGAATGAAACGGGCTCCCACCCCTTCTCCTACCACCACTGGTGCACACTGGTACTGTACAGCTGTGCAAATCACCCCACACCCTGCTCCCCAGACAGATGAAGGATACATCTGCTTCTCAACACCATCAGTTTTGAGATAATGGCATTTGTGTTCCATTCCATTCAGAAGGCTTTTATCCATTTTGTTCATTGGTTCTACCAATTAATCTAATCTCTCCTTGTTTTATTGTCTTCCTGAACACATTTTTTAATGGTGCAGAAAAGCCCCAGGACTCCCACAAGCCACTCACAGTTTAAGTGCATTAACTTGAAAGGATAAATCAAGTACTTACAGAGCATTTTTTTGTATAATTACATCAGATTTTTTGTGTTAGCATATGTGGGACTGCCATATTATACGGCATATCAGGGTTCCTTATGTGTTCCCAAGCACTTTCTTCAAGAGCTTTATGAATACCAAAATTAACTCAAAAAGATACCCAAAATTCCTCTAAATGAACTGAGCAAAACCAACTAAATGTAAGATTTGACAAACAAAAGATGAATCTAGTCTTGACTAAAGCTGTGAAGCCTCAGAAAGGCAGAGCAGAGCATCCAAGACCACACATTTGTCAGAATTCCTTAAAGCCTCCAGGGAGAAGAAGAGTTAATAAAAGACATAAAGCTTGTGTCAAAAGCATATTTTATGTTGTTATAGATAAATGTGTCCACCAAAGGAAAAGTTTGTGCAGCAGTTTATGTAGATAATACAATGGAGACAGTAAAAAATACTTTAGAGTTGGAGTGTTGAGGATGTGTTATATATGGACCATCACATTCACATTATTAGCTTTTCTCTTGTCTTTTTCTAAAATAAGCTTAAGTAGCCAAACTCTGCCTCAATTCTTTTGTTTTAAGTCTCATTGCTCTCAAGAGTACTGTTCAGGCATGAGAAACCACAAAAGTTTCTCTCTAATTTTGAAAACTACTGTGTGAGCTTTCATAGTCAGAGCCTATGGGCAGTTTTTTGATCAAATATTAAATGTTGTTAGACCTTGGATGCTCTTCTTCAAAAGAGGATTTTTCTTCAAAAGGCCTTTCCCAAACCTCATTTCAGATGTTACTACCCAAAAGAGGGAAGCCATAGGTGTGGCATTGAAATTAAATTTTTTTTCCAGCAAACTGTGTTGAAATTAATTCTCAAAATCACTAAATTTTTCATTTCTAAGTAAAAATATGTAAAACTATTACCAAAAAATAACTACTGTGACCTAGCAGCAGTGGTTAATCTGTAAAATGTGTTTTGTGACTTCTTGAACACTTTTGAAAGTAAATAAGTTCTTGTTTTTCATAACAAAATGAGTGGTTTGGTGCAGGCTGATGACTCAGGACAAAATAATGGATTTTGGAATTACTCATTGCACTGTGCTGCCAGCGTAAATCTGGCTAGGATGCATAATGACTGAAAACTCTTGCAAAATATGTGTCTGATCAATATTTTAGTTAAAATATATACTGTCTGAGGAGATAAAGCCAAGGCACAAGATCTTACTGTCATTGGCATCCACACCGGCAATCTCAGAAAAAGCCAGCTTTCTGAATGTTATGAAAAACAAGGACATGTCTCCAGGTCAAGACTGCAAGACAGATTGTTACTGAAAGCTTGAAAGGCTCTTGCATTTCCATTTGGAGCAGCTGGGAGGAAATGAACTTTTAAGATGGAACTCGATCAGTTCACAAAAAGAACTAAATGATATGACTGCATGTGACAGCACTGAAGCAGACACAGTGACACAGCAAATAGCTCTGCAGTTATCATCCTGAGTACTATTCTTATTTTGTGGGTGAAAAAACAAAAAGCACAAAATTGTCAGGATTGTTGAGACAGGATCTTTCAGTAAACTGAACTTCAAGTTATTTTTGCAGCAGGGATTCCTTTATTATTAGGGGGGGGAATGTGAAAAAGCAAATAATATTCATTCAGTTCAGTCAGTCAAACCCAAACTTCCATGCAAGCTTTTATGCAAACTGCTAAGGGCACTTTACTATCAAATAGCATAAAAGCCAAAAAGAAGTTTAAATGCCAAGTCAAACAAATACATCTTGCCAAAGAGTCAGAATCCTATGAATAAGGACTAAGGAGTTCAGCAAACTTGAAACATAATGCTTTAAATAAGTCCTAGTCTCCAAATATACCTACCACTATGTAGAAGAGATAATTAATTGTCAGAGCAGTATTGAGAAGTGCATGCCAGATTGTGAAGAACACGAAGGCTCTGGACTGTGACTGTACAGAGCAAACCCATCTCTTGTGTTTTTGAGGTTTTTCCTAGGTGCAGAGGCAATTGCAGTGGCTAAGTTCAGTGGAGCAGCCACTAGCCGACTGCTGGTTCTTCTTTTCTTCTGAAATCTGAAGAAAATCTTTGAATCTTTGAATCTCAGAATTAAAGATATGATGGAAGGACAAAACCAAACCCATTTTTCAGAATCCTTGACAACGTTGTTGAGAGGTGCTCAAGAGAAGCAGGAAAGACAAACCTTGGTGTTTTGGTTTAACAGTTTCATCTGGCTGAAGCTCCGAGTGCAGTTAAGCAGGTCAGCCTGAGTCATTCAGCTGACTTTCTAAAGTGTTGCTTCAATGCCCCAGTATGGAACAACCACATGCCTGGGAGACCTGGATTTTCAGCTGTCAATGAAGCCAAGAGTTTTCTAAATGTTTACAAGAAACAATAGATTAAAACCACTTACAGAAATGAAGCCCATGAATGCTTTTTGCTACAAGGGGAAATTCAGGATATTTTTTTAAAATGTATTCTGAAATTAACACTACAAACAAAAATAAGGACTACCCAACAAGACCATGGCACATACAATGGAGCTACTGCTGTGGCAGAAAGCTTGATGATTTTCAGAGGCAGAATGCTTTGAAATACTTCCTGGTCAAGAAGGGGCAATGCTTTTTAGACTGAAGGCAAATATCCCACATGTACACATTCTTTTTCCTTTTTTTTTCTTTCTTTTTTCTTTTTTTTTTCATAAAGGATAATAGAAGTTCTGTAAATGCAAACTTTCTTTTGAAAAGAAGCAACCTAAAATGGAGACAACATATGTAGTTTGAATTTCCAAACCAAACAGTTCAGAGATCCTCCTCAGAAGAAATATAGTGTCTCAAGGGCAGTGTATATTTTGATTGCTTCGTCTTCTGAAGGTTGCAGTTAAGCTAAGGTATATGATAAACTGAGAGAGAGAAGTTTAACGATGTACCCACAGGAGTCAATAAAAGCTTTCCTCTGCACTAGAAGCAGATCCAGTGCATATACCATTCATGAATTGAACTAATGAGTCCTAAAAACTTTTGCTGGCTGCTTAGAAGATCAAGCAAATAAAGGAATATAGTCACATAAGCTGTTTCTCTGTGTAAAAAGGCTGTGGGTTACAGGATTAATTTTTTATAGTATATCTCTATACCCTGGATAACCAAGTAAGCCTTAACTTGTGGAATCTTAATAGCCATCTCATTGCTGAAGTCTAAAGGAAACCCAGAGGAAACTTAATAATATTAAAAGTTATTTTAAAGGGAGTTCACGTTGGTTTGAAGGATATTTTGCTTCGCACACAATATCCACCATTGTAAATTCAGAGAACCTATATTTAAATTCAGAAAAGCTTCACACACCTTTAAAGTTCTCAATATATAAATCTAATAGTATTCTTAAAATATCCACCAGTAAAGCATTAATATTTTACAGATAAAATTAAAATTCTGAAAGTCATTGGAATGAAAAGTAAAGAAAAATAGTAAAAATATTCCCCCTAGAAATGAAGGGAAATGTGGAATTTTGTGGTAAGAAACTAGCTTGTCCATGTTGTTATGAATAGAGAATAGCATGTACAGTTTTTCATATCTGACTTGCAACAGAAGATTGGAACATATAGAAATTAATGTTACTGAATTATTTAATAGTAACTCAAACACATGAAAAGAAGAATTAAAGAAACACAAGACTAAAAAGGCATTTAAAATGAAATCAGAAGCTTCAACAAATATATTTTTCCCTTGCAGTCAAAAAAGTAATTATCAAAATTGTTCAGAATATGTTGCCAATTACTCTGCTCCATAACTGCTAACTTTCTCAGTTCTTCTCTTGCCTTTGCTGGGCTTTCTGTCACTGGAAACATCTTAAACCAATTTAAAGTGCTACACCTGAATAAACATGTTGTAAAAGTGTTTATGTATTGAAGTGGGTCAGTTCAAGGTATGGTATTTGGCTGGAACTTCTAATTTCTCTTTTTACTGCAAAAGGGCTGCCAGAAGGAGGAAGTCTGAGCTGAATTAATACATTTGTTACAGTGGAAGTAGAATGGAAACTACTTTAACCACAAATCAAACTGCCTCTTTCATTTACGCCAGTGATAGAGTTTTTTTAAGAAATATAGACTCTGGCGTGCAGCCACTGTAAGTTTGTGTTTGAAAAGGAAACCTATAGCTTATTTCTATAAGGTTTACTCCTATGCTTGTTTGCAAGTTCTTTTTCAGGGTGACTGAGTTAACAGCCCTATACATTTGTGAGGCAGATGCTCCTCCTTTGCCCACGTACCGAATTTTCCAGTGGGTTCAGAAGAGCCGCGAGGCGCCCCGATGCCGCCCGGCGCGCGGTGCCAGTGCCCGTGCCTTCCCGTTTAAAGGACCCCTGTGTCCCCACCCTGCACAGCTGCACAGCTTCACATGACACTGTCTCATTTTCTGACGGTTGAAGGGCTCTGCATAATACACGTACGCACAAAAGTGTTTATGCTGCCAAAATAAATTCTGTTAAGAGCGAGGGTTTATTTGCTAAAATGTCACTGATGCAGTTTCAGTGACTTGTTTTGCTTTCCTTTCTTTCATTGAGGTTTAGACCACATAATATAGTGAGGTTACCACACAGTCCTGACTGAACAAATACTTTAAAGAAATATGCACATCCCTTGGGAACAGAACCAGAGTCAATAATGCACATATTTCAAACTCTCTTCTCTTGAACAACTGAATTGCTTCCTACCTTTACTGATGAATGAACATCAGTTTGAGTAACACTGCACAATATTTATTTTTAAAGCAGAATTATATTTATTATCTACACTTCTATTTGCTACTGGTTTGCTTTGGGGATATAAGGTTCCAGGTCCCACTGAAACAATGCAAAATTAGAAGACGGCATTACATTATCCTTTCTATAGAAAATAGACTTTAATGGGGCTCATTTATTTTTCAATTCTATAGATATATGCATGAGACTGAATTAAAGCGCTTCTGTAATAAATAAGATATATAGCACAGAGAGACCACAATTTTGTGCAATAACAAATTGTACCAGTAAAGCTGTTGAAGCTTTTGCAAATTGTTGAGCTTTTTGTCTTTTTAAATTCCATTCAACAAAATGTGGATAGGATTTCCAATCATGTGAATTCAGGATTGCAGCAAATTCCTTGCTATGATTCAATCAGCAGCTGAACTCCTGCTGTGGCTTTGGGAGGGACAGAAGTTCACTTTTTAACTCGCAATTTCCATTGCTTTTAGGTCGAAGTATCAATGTTAAATCTGCTGGCCTGGTTGGAAGACATGGGCCTCAGTCAAAGCAACCATTCATGGTTGCATTTTTCAAGGCAAGCGAAGTGCTCTTCCGTTCTGTCCGAGCAGCCAACAATAAAAGGAAAAACCAGAACCGCAACAAATCCAGTAGTCAACAGGAGTCCTCTAGGATGCCAAGCGTTGGGGGTAAGATGGAGAGATGATTTACTGGTCTTTTTATAGGAGGTATGGACACCTGCCCAAATGCAGCACAGTCACAACAGCTCAAAAAGATGCTGCTCACTGGTTGAACTGCCAGAAACAGTGTTCCCACTCCTCTTTTGCTTTGTCGGCTCTGGGCATGATCTGCCTTCTGTAAGTCAGATCAATTACATGTATCTTGGGCCCCAGGAGGGTGACATGACCAAGTAGTTTAAGAAAGGCTGTGTTTGAGCTTGAAACTAAGCCTATGCAGTATGCAACTGGATGATATCTTTGCTATGCATAAGTAAAAAATAGAGGTAAAGAAAAGGATTGCACCCCTACTACTTGTCTAGGAAGCCTCAGCAAAACTGCCTCTCAGTTGAAGAAGGCAAGATGTAACGCAAAAAATCTCAGTACTTGGCCAATCTGAAAAAATTATAAACTCTTTAGGAGTTCAGACCAGCTGACAAGTAATGATGTAAATATAAAATATATCCCTCTATGGAGTGAATTTGGTCCCTTACCTGAAAGGTACTGACAATAATGCACATGAAAATATTCTTAATAATTTTAGGGCCTGAATAAATTTTACTCTAGTTTTTCCTGAAACAATCCTTTCAGATGAAGGCACAAAGTCACTTTCTAAATATGCTCACTTTTGAACAAACACTTCTACTTTTTGGGAAAAAGGCGTGAAAGTGTTACTTTCTAGAAGCATGGCAGATTTAATAAGAGCATATCAAAACCTAAATATAAATGCTATTCCTAAATCCCACAGATGTCTACAAGTAAGCAAATCTGTATTTTGTGGAAGGAATTTAGCCTCAGTGTGGACCTCACCTATTTGAGGAGAAGTGTTATGAGCAATATGCATTATTTATATCTGTCTCAGAACCTTGACAGAGGCAGGGTAGAGACTACTCTAATGCAATGCAAAAGCCTTTCCCAGATCTTTCGCAGAAGGATAATTTTACCATAACAACCAAAAATTACTGCTGAGTTGCTAAAGAATTATTGAAATAATTTTTCAAATTCCCTGGAAAGTCTGCTAATTTTGACAATCACATTATTTTGTGTGAAGGGATAATTGCTGAAATGCATGGTACATAAAAGATACCTAAATATAAATATTACACTTTCAGATTGAATCCTATGTATCTAGAGCATGAAAAAATGAGAATTGAACAGATTTCTTGAGCCTTGTTGATTACAGCAGGAAAGCTGAACACAAGCTCCTTGCTGGTTTAACCTGGGAAAAACACAACCTTATCACATGCTGGCAAGTTGCATTGACATAAGAATTACCTCAAGGAGAGCTGTCTGTAAGTCTCAAAATACTTTTCCACTTTGTCTGTGCATCCAGTTGTAAGCCAGATTGGTGGTAAACCAAGAAAAATCAGACATCTTTAGCGAAATGTGCATTATGAAAACAAATTTTCTCCTAATCTCTTTAAGGTTTACATAAGCGAAGAGTACATCATAATATAGGTTGATCCATGGCAGATCTCTTTCAAAAGAGATTGCAGTTCAAGAAAACCATTCTGTTAAAACAAGATCAGGTTAAGAAGCAATTGCACATGCAATTGCATCAAAATCAGAGGCATTGACCATTGTCTGGAGAGGCAGGCAGTAAGATATAGGCAGGCTGGAAAAGATGGGAAAGCTGAAAGTAGGCAAGTGGCCACAGCTTCACATAGCAACATCCTCTGTAGCAAAACTGCCTGGAGGTGTAGCTCCTGCACTGTGGCAAACCACATTCCATGCTCCTGTCTTGCAGTTTGCCTCAACAATCCCCATGTCACAAATAAGTAAACTTCTTTTATTTGGGTGCCATTATTGATCACTCATTGGACTTATCCCACCATGGGTGATCCAGAACACTTTTAATAACTACTGCAACAATACTCATGAAATGCTGTGGATGAGCATGCTGAAGCCTACAAAGGCAATGTATGGATTCTATCCACATGTCACCAGTGTGCAAAAAAGTCATAGAGAACACATTCTTATTTCTCTGATCTCTGGGTCTTTTCAGAATATAGCCCCTCCATGTGGAGAGTCTGCTGTCAGACAAAAGCTATGCTCTTTTTCTTTTCTTTTCCAGCTCCAGGAACTGGGGGATATACTGCATCCCTTTAGGTTTGTGGAGAATGCTAATTGTCCAAGTTCTCTACAGTTTTAGTAATGAGCAGAACTTCAAAACTATAATTCACATCTTCATATTTAAACACAAAAGTTTTTGGGAGAAAAACCAAAGAATTTTGCCCATCATCTTTCCCATGGAAGACTTTCAATAGACTATATTCAATTCTCATTCACTCCTTGATGAAAGACACTTGACATAGTAACGGGCAAGGAAAATTGTATGATGTAGGTCTTTTGTTTCTAAGTTTCTTCCATAGTCTTGTATCTATAGCATCTAAAACCGACACTAACAGTGAAAAATGCTCACTCACATAGCCACAGGTAAAGTAGCCAGACTCAGATAGGTATGTTGTCATTCATATATGACAGACTTTTGATATTTCTCTCTCTATACATCAGACTCAACTTTACCACAATCGTGTATACACTTCCTCCTTGCTTCTTTCTTCTTCACTTTCTTCTCCTTTTTTCCCCTTCTTTCTCTTTTATTTCTCCTGTTTCCCTTTGCTCTTGCCTTTTGTATTTTGCCTTCTTCTTTTTCCCTTCTTATTTTTTAAGTCCATGGATTTCAGCAATTAGCTTTTCTGTGTTCTCAGCATGTCAAAAAGGAAAGCTCCACTGGACAACTCAGCTCTTCCCTTCCAAAGGACTTTTTAAAAATTATTCATGAAATTTCATGAAATCATAGAATGGTTTAGGTTGTAAGAAACCTGGTCTAGTGCAAAATAGAGGGGAGTCCCTGCTCCTGGCAGGGGAGTTGGAAGTAGATGATCTTTAAGGCCACTTTCAACTAACATTCTGTGATTCTGTCATATACACAATCACAATATGAAGAAAATAAAATCCTATGTATCTATTATTATAACACCTGGGAAGTTGTTGACAGACTCGGGGTCATCATCCCTCTGTTGCTAAGAACTTCAAGTGAAGATGACGTCAGTGCAGTGTAAAGACAGAATTAAGCTTAGCATTCAGGCTCTGCCTGCCTGCTATGCACAGATGATTAAACGCATTTTAATTTACCCAGTTTTATTTTTGTTAAACTGTAGGTAGAAAAATAAAACTATTAAAGCCCCCAAACCAAATAAAAAACAGACAGGTTGCTTAAAAAGTATATAACATAACTCTCCCCTAAAAAGAAGCTGGCTTAATTTTAATTTTTTTAGCATTGTCTAAAAAGAGGTACAGTGTAGCTGGGCACTAGAGAATATCCACATTTAAATACTGAATAGTGACTTACACGAGGAAACTAAAAAAACAAAGCTACATAATTTTTGTTCATATGGGGATAAAACCAGAAAACAATACTTAAGACTACATTTTGTACATGCTATTGATTGGTGTTACACTAACTGATTCAAATTATAGTATTTTGTAATAGTATGTGTAAGCATGTTTTTATGTCTTTATTTCCCCCGGAAAAAAAAGAAATCACATGAAATTTATTATGCATATTTTATTGACCTCCTTCCACAACTCTTTCTGCTAGGTAGGGGTTTAGATTCCAACTGCAGTCCCTGAATTGCTGAGGAACAATGTTTTCTCAATCACAATAGCCTATGGTTTTGATTCTTGACAGAATAAGCATACGGGCCTTGAAGCTGCAGTGTGTGAAATTGAATCCTTAGCACCAGATCTTATTATAAATATCATATTTGATACTTACATAAAATGTTATATTGCACACATTTGTCTTACATGAAAGATAGAATTCAAGGAAGGAATTCAGACTTTCCCGAGTCTCACTTTCTTCATAGATAGTTAGGTGGCTTATAGTCTGTACACACTGGCCATTTTATCAGGTGTTCTGGTGTGACCACACATCATTTGAACCTATGTTCAAATAGCTCAGAATATCACAACAACGGTGACATGTGTGCAGTGACTTACATATGTATTATTCAGATTTTTGCTTTTAACTGTAGGAACTTCTGCTACATCCTGGCTGTAAAACTTCTTTACATGTTCTTGAAGATTAAAATGGCACTGCAGAGATAGCTGGCAAAAACACAATCTTCAGCTTTTGTTTGTTTGCCTGCTTGGGTGCTATTAAAAACCATATGGTGACTTTCCTGACTTTCTCATGTGTATCTTTTCCACATTTATCAGTGACAGTTTTTTTGCAAAGTGACTTGTATTCTATATGCATGTGTTTTAAATTCCCTCTAATAGCTGAGACACAAAAGCTGAATATTCAACTCCTGTGAGCACTGATGTTAGTGAAAATGAATGTATGGATCCTTGTGAAGAGTGATCAATGAAACAAGCTCAATTTTTTTTAAGTTCCTTTATTTTCATCTACTTTCACTGTACTTCTAGGGTGTGTGCATAATCCATTAGATTATTACAGACAGCTCAGCACAAGGTATGACTCAGGGATTTGGTTGTACTGAAGACGTATTGATTTTTGAAAAATTGTGATGTCTTAGGACATCCTGCCTTGCTTCCAGTTGTTACTCCAAAAAAACATAGATATTCCATGAGATATGAGTGTATATTTTGACCTTGCATGCCCTGGGACAACTGGGAGTATCTAAGCAACACATAACCAGCTCTATGTGGAGAACCTTTAATGACCGTCATTGTAGGGCTAGGAAAATACCATAGGAAAGAACACAGTGTTTATCTTTAAAAACTATGAGGATTTGAGGTATCATAGCTTATAAAGCTTAGCTTAACATCCCTGATTCTTATTTAATATTGCAAATGGACATATCATTACTTTGGGACAGCTTTTGAGTTTTGGGAGTCATATGGAGTCCATGTGTATTTAATAGAAAGTAGGTACACAGCCTGTTTGAAAAATAAAGAAGCCTATTCAAAGAGCATGTTACCAATAAGAGAAAAAAATTGTCTGTGTATTTTGAATGATGTATTGTCGAGTCTCTTCTGGATCTGGTACAGTCCAACTTTTTATTGGTAATTTGGATGATGGAGTACTTCTCCTAGATTTCACATCCTCTGTGAACTTCCAGAGAACACATTCTGTACTATTGTCCAAGCTACTAAACAGGATGTTAATTAGGGACCTCCCTAGTAAGCAGCTGCCAGGTGGACTTTGTGCCACTGATCCCAACTGTTTGGGCTCAGCAGCCTAGATAAATTTCCATTATATCCTTACCTATCAAAGCACTCAAACCTATCAAAGTTATTGATTGGTTTGACCAATTTGACTCAAGGAATACTATGGGAGACCATATCCAAAACCTTTCTAAATGCAAAGGGATCAACAACCAGAGCTCTTCAAAAGCCCACAGAGCTAGTCAGATCATCACAGAAAACAGTCAGGTTGGTTAGGCACAGTTTGAAATAGCAAAATCATGCTAACTGTTCCCAAAACACCTTCTTGTTCTTTGTGTGCCTGGAGAGTTTCCATGAGAATTTGTTCCAAAGACTTCCCAGAAACTGAGGTTAAGCTGAGTGGCCTTCTTGAAGATGGGTGTGACATTTTCCATTTTGAATCATCGGAAATGTCTTTCAGTGTATGAATGCTCAAAAAGGGCAGGAAGTGACTTTGCAGTGTTGGTCAGCTCACTCCCCACTCTGAAATTCATCTCTTCTGCTCACATGCACTCGTGCATCTTCAAGCAGCTTAACTGATTCCTAACTCTACCTCTCTTACTGTGGGTAGAGCTTCAGCCACTAGTCAGGGACTTGGGAGCCCTGAGGGTAAATCTTGCCAGTAAAAAATAAGACAAAGAAGTAATCGACTACATTAACCTGTTCTGAGTCCTTGTCGCTAGGTCCTTTGCTCTACTGAACAACAAAGCTGTATTTTTCTTGTGTTTTCTTTTTGCTATGAATGTAAATGTAGAAGTGCTTCTTGTTGACCTCCACAACCTTCACATTTCAACTCCAGCTAAGCTTTAGATGTCCTAACATCCATCTCTAAATACCCAGCAAATATGTTTCTTTTATTTCGGTGTGTTTCATACCAATTACACATTACTTTTGCTTCCTATTTGAATTTGAGTTCAGTTAAGATTTTCCTAGACAACCACAGTAGATTTGTGCCATATTTGCTTGACTTTCAACAGGTTGCTGTGCTATTGTTGATGTCGCCCCTCAGAACCTTAACTCTTCCACGGTTGCTGCAGCCCCATCATGCTGCAGTTCTCACCAAAATCCTCATCCCCAACCTGTTCTTTATTCATTCATTTGTATAACTACAACAGACTCCCAAGGCTGACGAGGCAGGAATATATTAAAAAAAGTTTGGAAGCTGATTACTTGACAGTGTGGTTTTACTGCAAAACTACTATTCTGGGTTATACTAGAAAACAAGCATGAAATAACTATTTAACTTTATTTTATACTGTGTTTGGTTGTGGCCATCACATCTTTGGAAAGACACAGAGAAGCTGAAGAGAACCCAGAAAAGCAATGGTAGCAGAGGCCAGGGTGGTTGACAAGAAGTACTTGACAAATTTGCAGAAAAAACTCCTCTAGGCAATATATATGGAAGAGTTTTCTGCAAGGATGGTGAAGAACTATCCAGATTAGTTCATAGACTGTAAAAGTTCCTTTGATTTTATGTGAAAAAGGAGTTTCTCTCTGAATATCAATTATCCTGAAATTTTTCAGATACCTCCCCATTCAGTCTTAAGTCTTATAATGTTAAAAAAGAAATGTGCCTAAAAAAATTCTTTTTCTGAAACAGAACAATTAGTTTCTTTTTCCATGTCTTCCTTGATAGGGTTTCGTGGAGTTTTGTTTGTTTGTTTGTTTGTTTTTTCCTGTTTTGTGATTTTTTTTTGGTGAACTGTTGTTTTTCCCAGAGTGATTATTTTGGTTCAAAAAAGTCACCTTCAGTATTCTTGAATTGGAAACAGAGGAGACAGTCTGTACTCCCTGCTCTGTCACATGCCTCATTTATGGCATCACATGAACAGCTCTATAAACCAGTTTTGGGGGCTAATGTGATGAAGGCAGAACCCTGTTCCTTTCCCGTTACTTAGGAGCTGTAAGGAACAAGCACTAGAATTCTGCCAGGAGTAAGGTTGTCATGGAGAAGCATGTATGGATGGTTTTTGGTGTCCTTCTATCCCGACACATCCCTGACAGTCCTTTAAAACGCACCCGTTTGTCTACTTGTTTACATTAGTATTAGCAACTAAAGACCAAATGATGAATATTTCCAGAATATATGGTAAAAAGTGGGAAATATAATATGTGCCACTATGTGTTTAACTAAGAGACTTTTGGAAATTCCCTTGTTTCAGGACATTTTTTATTGTTGCTAATTCATTTTTTGAATTGGGCTACTTTCTTTACCTGGCAATTAGGACCCTGCCAACATACAGATGATTTCCCCATATTTTGGATCAGGCTCTCACTTGTCCTCTTTGATTACCTGTGTGGATATTATCCAGAGGTGTTACCCAGCTAACCAGCAAATAGATATCTTGTAGACCTGTTTCCCCTAATACTGTATACATTATTTTGCCAGTGTACAGGAATTGTATCAGTCTGACTGTGCTGGTTCTGTATTTCCCTGTTTACGTTGCCTTTACAACTAACCCTAGGAATATAAGTGACAGCATGGTTTTCCTTTCTTTTGTACAGCTTGATAAGGATCTCAAAAATAGCTAAAGCATGTCAGTTTTAGCAATGCTTCCAAATAATTTGTTAATGTTATTTACTTCCTGTAGATTATAACACAAGTGAGCAAAAGCAAGCATGTAAGAAACATGAACTTTATGTGAGTTTCCGAGACTTAGGATGGCAGGTAAGATTATAAATGCTCTTTCCTAACATTTCAAACTGGGACATCTATTTTAAAGTCCCCCATTATTTTCACCCTGTTTTCTTTATGGAAATTGGTATTACAATGATGAGAGACAAATTCTTTAAATGCATTTTGTAACAAATCCTTATCAGTATTGCTATCACTATAACTTTACCTTTTTTAGCTCTTCTCTCAAAGATATTGCATACATTAGCAATGTATGGATTCATTCACATAAAGATAAATTTTAACTGCTGCTCAAGAGATGAATGAATCTGCAGTGAATGAAACCAAAATCCCCACACTAAGTAATGAAATGTTTTAAATTTTCACTAGTTTAGATTTGTTCAGTGCTGTCTGCTGAAGGTCATAGAGATTTCACTGGGGTAGGGTCCTTAGGGAAATAAATCTTGGATCACTGCTCAGTGATCTTTATGATACCACAGCTAATTTTATGTAATTTTTGAGGAAAACTCATCCTGCCATACACTAACAAAAAAATAATGTACTTACAGTAAAAGGTCATGGAGTCAGAGGCAGGGCATTATGGGAAAAGAAAACAGAGAATAGTTTAGGGTTTTTTTTCCAGAAAGCCAGGAACTGTCTATAAAGAAAGAACAAGAAGGCCTTCAGCAACCTATAACTATTGCATATGTAGGTAAGAACTCAGGGATGGTTGCCTGTCCATTTCACATTTCTCTGAATTATTTTAAAACAGCTCTCCAGGAGCAGAACAAGTCTATGAGGAGAAAAAGTATGCTATCTCTTTAGTGACAGCTCGTCCTTTATGTATCTAGCTCAGATTCTCATATGGCCTCATTATCCTGTCTGATATTTTGCAGTATATTTATCCCCACAGCAGCCTGAAGAAGTAGGCAGAGGCTGTTTTCCCAAGTCTGCAAAGCATAATTGCCCTGTCCAGGGCCACAGAGCAGGCTTGTGGTATTGAACTCAGACCACTGAACAAGTGAGCCATTGTTTCTTGATTACAGGGTTTTTTTTCAGATATCCACAGTTTTTTGGGGTTTTTTTTGGACAGTAAATTCTGGTATGCTCCAAGATGTGCTAGTCTCTCAGATCAGTGGCATAGTGGCCATGGTAGTCAAATAAGAAAGAAAATCTATTTTTAACACAAAAACTACTATAAGAATTAGAAGTTTCATCTGGAAAGCCAGAGCTACACTGTAAAATATTTGATCAGTGAAACACGGAGTCAAATAAGGTACAAAAAAAAAAGTTACAAATCCCAAGAAGTAGCTACTTAATCCTCTCTGCCCTTCCTGCAGCACCTCCATTACCTGGCAGAGGAGGAATTCAGTAAACTAAACACACAGCTTTCATTAACATTTTTAAATATTTTCCCTCTTGTGGTCTTTTGCCCATGCTGTGTTGCTTGAAATACTGAAAATGTATGATTCATTGGCATGCCAACAGGTAATCACTAGCAATGCTCAGTCTCATGCAATAATACAGTTTATACTATTGAGTATGCTGAAGGAAGAGAATGCATTTTAATTACTTTTGTTGCACCAAGAAACGCTCAAGATTTTTAGTCTGCAAGAAAAAGAATTCTGCATATATATTTTATCTTTAATCTCCCTTATAGCCTCATTAGTTGGTATTCAGTACAGATTTTTAAGTTTAATTAATTTTCATCTCAATTTTGCATGAACAAAGCAAGCACTTTTTTTTTTTAAAACCCCCATTCATTTCACATGCCACCTTCTGATGTTCATTTTATCATTGAGCATGTCTTAGTTTCATATAATTATAAATTCCCTGAATGAAAAAATGCAATGAGTGAACTTATTTGGTCTTGTTTTAGGATTGGATTATTGCACCGGAGGGCTACGCTGCGTTTTACTGTGATGGAGAGTGTTCTTTCCCCCTCAATGCCCACATGAACGCGACAAACCATGCCATTGTTCAGACTCTGGTATGCCTCTGACTCTGTTATAGCTGCCTGTGCTGCAGTTGTTTGTGTCTTTGCTCAGACTCTTCTGTTTACTACTACTGAATTTTGATTATTTCTGGGTAAATCGTAACTCATTTCAAAACATGCTTTAGTGATTTTGCTGGAGAGAGGATGAACTGCTCAGAGGGGCCTGTGTGGTAGGTTTCACCTCCATTTCAAATGCAAGAGCACATGAGAAGACTGTGCTGTATTACTGGAGAATTGTGTAGACAGGAACCAAAGGGGCCCCCTGGTCTGGCTTCCAAGAGTTTTTGCAGCTTATTGAAGCTCAATGTTAACATCTACATGTTATACCTTCCAGAAATGATGACACTTGGCCACTCTGTGGACCTCTGTTGTCAACTGTTGGCAGAGATTCTTACACTGTAATTTAATGTGAAGCTTTGCAAACAGATGCATTTGCATGTAAGAAATTGTGTTCAGTCATGCCTGGCTTACAAATGCAGTTCAAAAATAAGTGTGTTTGGATCTGTTACTCTGCCTGGTACATGTAAAAGGGGATTTGCAGCCAGCTTTCTGCCTCTGCTAATTCTTATGTTAGTCCTGTGCCTCAGCTGGAGCAGCCAAAAAGATGATCTTAGTTGAGGCAGCTGGCTAGGCCTCCTCTACCCCAGCAGCGTTCAGAAATCATGACCTTTAGACTATGACTAAATGTAATGCCGTGAGGCCAGAGTCTGGTCAGTCTGGTCAAAAACTGATATTTCACCTGTGCCAGCTGGATAACTGGCTCTGAATAGCACTGGTATTAGCAGAATGATTGAGAAGGAGAGGAATGAGAGATAATACACAAGGAGGGAGTCACAGTACAAAATGAGAACAGGAAAGGGTTGTCATCCCCAGTTAGTTTCTGGAAAGTTCTAGGCACTCAACTGAGATTAGAGAAACATGGATTTAAGGTTCCATTTGATTTAAACTGACAATGGTACAGTATCCTGACCATCAGATTATGCTGATGAGCCTGTCTACGGATAATGATATTTTTCTTCTATTTTCACATTAAAATCTGGGCCTGAAAATCCCTTCCCTCTTGAGAAATAAGTGGAGTTACTACCTGGGATGCCGGCCCAAACACACCCCCTCAAATTTAAACCCCCACACCAAAAAACAACCCCAAAGCAAGCAAGCAAACCAACAAAAATAAAATTTTATTTCTTTCTTACAGAAAAAGAGTTCTGTTTGTGAAAATTGCCAAGTATGAGAGGGACATTTTCAAAAACTCAGCATGTGCTGATACCTTTTCCCTTCCATTCAGTTTTTCATTAACTCACCTTTTCCAAGTCCAGTCACCAATGCAACATTCTTCCTCTATACTAGGATTTCAATCAGGAAGATTTACAGAAAAAGGGAAAATGTCAGAGGCTGAAAATAAGTAGAAGCATGTTGAGGAGTTCAGGTGAAAGGGAACAGAAAATGCCAGTTGGCAAGGAATATAGCAGTGCTCATAGAAGACAATGAAGAACAGCATATCTGCAGTCCTGAGCTGAAAAGAAGTAGGTCAGCAAAGCAATAGTTCAGTATTATGCAAACGTTGTCCAGAAAAGTTGCCAATATCACTGAGATCCCCAGGTTAGAGTTCCCTCCTGCAATTACATGACTGTTAAACAAGAGTTGGCTCAGTGCTACTTTCTCTTGTGTGTTTTTCCTGTCCAGAAATGGTTGTTTTCCCATTGTTAAGAAATGTGTGTAGTTTGTCCTATTTTTTAAATTGGATACTTAATTTTTCCTCCTTTTATGGCCGTTTTGGAATTGTGTGTCTCCCTTTGCATGTACTGTACATGCATTCAATGCAGCCAAAAAATCATGAGGCCAATTAAATTTTAGCTGTACATAAATTAGATGAGATAACAGTAGTTGAATGCTTTCTGGTTTAAATTATACAAAATTCAGATTTACACAAGGTGTGCATATGGGGATGGCTTGGGAAGCAATTATTCATATGCTCCACCCTAATCCAAATGCAGTCACCTCCTGGCCATACTGATTACACCATTCTGAAAAAGCCTGCTCTTTGGGTTGGGAAGTGATTGCTCCTTGGTACCCCTCCAAACTTTGCTGATTCTCTTTTATTTTCTTTTGTAAGAAGAATAGGAGAAATACGGGCCAGTACCTCACTCTCTCTCTCTCTCGTTTTTCTGCAACTGAGCTCAGGCAAACAGACAATACAGATGCATACAAATAATAGATAGGGTGCATTTAATGAGCTCTATAAACTTTCTTCTCACCTCCTGCATCATCCTCAGAACAGGCACAAGGGTAGCATTGACTTCCTGGTCATGCAAGGTAGTGGGTCTTCAGGTTGGCTTCCACTGAATTTGGGGTAAACATCTGACAAGGCTGTGAACATCACTTCCATGGGGGTACTGTGGGGCCACAGATCTTCCATCGGGATGGCAGGGGCTGGTGGGACCAGGATTTATGGCTGGACAAACATCTGCCCAGGTCAGGCACAATCATTTTTTTTCTCCAATGCTTTGCCATTCATTTGTTAAATAGTTTTTAAATATGTGTCTAAAGTGTTACAAAACAGCTACTTCAGCATTTATTATTGACATTTCAAAAGACCTTCTCATGGTAACTGTTATGTAAAAATCGTTTCCTGATAGACTGTTCTCTGCTGTCTGGCAGAGGCTCTGGATTTATATCATTGCAAGGCAGATGGCTCTAACAGATTTACAAAGACTTAACACACAAACAAAACCTATTACTGCTGAAGTCTTCATCCATGCCTTAATAATCTCCTGCCCTCTCTATTACAACTCCCTCTTCTCCGGCCTCCCCAGCTTCCAAGTCTTCAGCATGTGTAGAATATTACATCCAACCGTCTTTCAAGCACAAAGAACTTGTATTTCCCCCTTTTATTTCCACTAGGTCTTGCTTGTTCTGGGACACTTTTCAAAACTCTTTTCTTTCGCTTTAACCTTTCATTGATGTATTTCAGCCTGGTGAACATAAAGACTTCTCTGCCTCAGTCCCTGCCCCAAATATTCTGTCCAGCTGGCACCCACCTTATGAACTGATTTTTATTTCAATGGAAGTAGAATTGGATCTCCTGATACCTAGATAAGACTTTAAAATACTGTATGAAACCCCACACCTTAACATTCCACAGGCTGAAAACAGTTTTGTTATGAGGCTTTGCCTGCACAATCTTTGCTGTCTGCAATAGATTTTCCTCCACACTGAGCCCCCAACACAGGAAAGCATTTTAGCACATGCTGGGGTCCTGGTGAGACCTGGGGACTGAGCCTTTGCTTCATGTTATGCCCTGACCTCAGCAAAGATGGCAAGGACAATATGCTTAAATGTTTTCCTGAGCAGCTGCCTAACTCCAATTCTCTAAATTTCATCTGAAAACCAACTTTCTGTCTTGGCCGCTTCTCATTTATCTCTCCATCTGCTTTTATTGTATAACTCTGCCCGTGCAATTGAAATCAGAAAAATGTGCTGGAGGTAAGCTGTACTTTAAAGTTTCTAACCGAGGAAAATTTGTGACCACAGCCGTTGCTGAATTGCAAAGACGTGTTTTACACTGACATTGTCCTTGCACCTCTCTGTTTGATATATGAGCTATGTATTTATCTGTCTTTCAGGTTCACTTGATGTTCCCTGATCATGTACCAAAGCCATGCTGTGCACCAACAAAACTGAATGCAATCTCCGTGCTCTACTTTGATGACAGCTCCAATGTTATTTTAAAAAAATACAGGAATATGGTGGTACGTTCATGTGGCTGCCACTAAAAAAAAAAATAATCTAAAGCAGAGGGTTTTATTCAAAATTGTAATAAGGTCAAGATATGAGCATTGCTGATGAAAAGGCAGGGCTAAATTTATTCCATTTCATGTCATCTCTCATTTAATTGTACAGTATAATGTACATAGTAGCATTTATTTATTTAAAAGTATATAGTTTCTTTTGTATGAGCAAAATTTCAGAATCGTTTATTTAATGGGTCACCTCACTATGCAGTAGAAGTTCACAAATTAATTTTTCAATTGACCATACTGAAATCTGTTTCATCCCATTTCAATATTGCAAAGTAAAGCCTTTTTTTATAGAATGTTTTTAAACTAGAAACTCCAGAACTCCCATAACTGCTTTGCATTGTTAGAGGAAATAAAATGCATTTGGTCATATCATGCCAATGAAAACTGTGGCAAGATATTTATTTAGAAAAAGGCACAGGAAGAAAAAAACTAAACAAAACTGCTCAGCTAAACATATTTTTTCTTTTAGAAGTTCTGCTCCATTAGAAAAAGTGAAATGTTGAACAGTGCTTAAGTAAATAAATAGCAGATAAAAATAGAAGTGAAAAAATTGCACATAATTGTTATAACTATTTTCTTTAACATGATGAGTGTAACTGGAGGAGTATGTTACTTTTTGGCTTGGAACTGCAGAGTTTGCAAAAGGCTCCAGGCTTCACAAATTCCATGTAGACAGACTCTTGCCTCTATCTATGACTTTCCAAGTTAACACTAAAAATTGAACTACAACATTCTTATCTCCAATCATACCAGTCTATTATCTATGACACTGCTCTGGCAGGTATTTTTATAATAATGTGAAACAAGCCAAAATCAAACAATAAACCTCACACAGCGTTCCCGTTACATACACAAGTTACTATATACACGAAGTATACACAATACAGGGTATGGAGGGGCTTTGCTTTATTTAGCTCCCACTTCTGGAGGTGTTTTATGAGTGTGCAAGGAAAGGGACAGGGGGTGCAGCAGTTGTCACTTGTTTAATCAAAAATTTTATCCCTGGTGGTGGCTGTTTTCAGGAAAAGACAAAAAACACCTTTCATAAGAAGATGTTGGGTAATGCAGCCTACTTGCAGTCCCATCTGCTTTTCTATCAGGTGGGCATTGGTTTAAATAATGAGACTTAATATGGGATACTTTCCCTTTTATTTAGCATTAACTATTGTAACTTTAATAGTTCTTAAATCCATATAAATAACTTTTAAATCCCACTAAATTTTGGCCTCAAGTTAAATCTTTTGGCTGTGAATTACACAACCAACAACAAATTATCATTCCCATCACCACTACACACAAGTTTGGGTTAATTACACTTAATGTCTTTGGGCACCCCTTTGTTTTAGTGTTATGAAAATGGGGAATTAGAAATGTTTGTCTATTACATGGCTAATTATAGCATATGCTTTTATCATGAACTGCCTTCATTAAAAATGCTTCCTTTAAACCATTCTCAAAGAGCTGCTAAAAATGGATAGGATTTATAAGTTTCTTCTTAGACAGTCTATTCATGTAAACTCTGAGTTCTCTGGTTATTTAAAACATATCTCAGAAAACTCAGATGATTGCAGACTGATAAAATCAACATGTGTGTGATTGTGTGTATGCATGTAAATAGGGAGCTGTCACTTTTGCAGAAACTAATTTATTTTATCTTCCTATTGAAGTAATACATAAATCCTTTCTATGCATACACTCAATTAAAAAAAGTTAGCAGTTCTGATTTCAGCCTTGGGAGCTCTTTCCCCTTAATATACACTCCCATCTGTATTTTATACTGACATTACCTACATATCTACATTTAGTTGCAGTTCATGAACAAGAATGTATAGGAAAAAAGGTCTGCATCTGAATTACCATTTTAGAAAAATTAAACTCCTCTGTTGACTTCAAAAAATTACTGGTTTTTTGTATAAATTGGGTGGATATGCTTTTTTTAACTCAATTTATTCAAAATGGAATTTGATGGATAGTAAATTTTGGGTACATTAAGTAATATATTTTTAAATAATGGTGTACCATTTTGAGACTGAGAAGCTGAAGATTATTGTTATATTATTCTTTAAAATATACTGTTGGAATATATTTCTATATTTTGAGACATAATAAACTTGTAATAATGTTTTCCTCTGCTGTGACTTTGCTTCTTAGACCCATGACAAAATGACACTGACTTGATGTTTCCTTTTAAAAGGAAAAGCAGGAGATCATCAATGGTTACAGATAGATTTTGTTATAGTTAATTTTTAGTACAGACATTTTGCAAAATTGCTTTTATTTTGCTGCTTCTTAAACAGCAGATGATGAACCATCTACATTACTAATAAAAATCATACTTTCAAATCCAAGTGCTAGTACTCTATTCAAAATGCACTAGAAAGGAGAAATGTTTTTTAAAATGTCTTATAAATCCATAACTGGTCATTCTGTTTGCAATAAAGGATAGTGGCACCAAATTTCTGCATGTTCTGGAGAAGAAAATGTAGGCATGTTTTCATGCAAACCTGTTGAGATAAGCTCTTCTTCAGTAGCACCAACTAATGCAAGACTTTTTGCTTTTTTCCTTCATCCTATCAAACCCCTGTTATTTTATATATATTTATGCATAATATATACACACATAGTCAATGCAATGTGTACATAATGATATGGAAATTTACCCTAATCCCTATATCCATTTCTCTGGTTGTGAAGACTATTCCATTATCATTTAGGAAACAAGAGCTTTGTTCTTTACCAAGTTGTTTAAGGTTTTGACATCCTCAAGGGCTGAAAGCCCCAAGAAACCCATAATTAATATTACAAAGCTGTCTGGTAGCTGACAACATAGCAATACATTGGATCAGTGCAAAACCCAGCTGGAGGGATCTCGGGGAGCCGCTGGTGTCGATGTCTTCAAACAAAACGATGACCATACTTTGTTCCACTGTGCCTCTGCCTGAAAGGCTGCTCGTCCTTAGCAGTGCCATGGCTCCTCCTTCTGCACAGGCCTGTTTAGCTAAACATGCATTGGTGTGAGTGATTAGGTAGGCAGTGAAAATGAAGCCACACGAGGAGCTCAGCAATCTTCAAGAATAAGAAACCAGGCCTTCCTAGCTGTAGATGAGGGTGCAGCTGTTTGTTTTGCATACTGGGATATATAAAACTATAAAACAATGCTTAGTATTTACATTATGATGTGAGTCAGTTGTCAGACCATTTGAGGCCTCATTTTGGTAAATGGTAGATCCATGAGTGGTGTGAGTTACACCTATGCTGGAGACACTTTAAGGGAGACTCTCTTAGGGACAACATTGAAAAGCTGCTTTTTTAGATTGCAATTCACCTATTTCTCTCCAAAGACTACAGAGTAGATTTAGGACAGTGACTCTGGCTAGACCTTGTTTGAGCAACTGTAGCCAGTGACAATTGCTGACACCTTAAAAATAACATCACACTGTTGAAAAAGTTTTACTCAGATGTTTATTTCATATGTGAAGCTTTGAGAAACCTTCTGTTCTCATAATGAGATGTCAACTCTTGCTTTGGAACATAAGTTTCTCTACCTTTACTGGGGAAAGGTTTGATAGCTGATGGTACTTCTGTTTTGTTTTGGTTGATTGTTGTTTTCTGGGTCTTTTTGTCAATTCCTCATTTGGAAAAGTTACATGATAAATTGAATTTGAGTCAAAGATTGTTAAAAATTGGCTTAGGCTTGTACTCATAAGACTGAATTGTTTCAGCAATAACAAAAAATTCTAATTACCAGGAAAATTGCCTTAAAATTATGTTATTTGCAGTCTCTACTGGTTTTTTTCTCACACATTCAGCTGTGCAGAGGGAGAATTTGACATGTGGTGCCTGAATGACAAACCAGCCACATGTGAATTATACAGCATTATCTTTTACTATCTCATCTGAAGTCACAGAACTTGCAAAATGTGATTTACAATGTGTTACTGAATTCTTACTCACAGAGCTTGAGCAAGAGCTTGATTAAAAACAAAAGAAAACTAAACTAAAAAATGCAACAAAAAACAGTGAGAGGAGGTTTTCTTGCCATCTTAATTCAAATAAATCAGCACCAAACGTGGTATACGAGGGGTCATGAATCTCATGTGAATTAAATGGGCCTTTTGTATTCTGTTTTCCACATTTACAACACATGACACAGACACTTCTCCCAACTGCTCTATTTCCAGCTAAATGCTTTCTGTTCTCTTCCTGTATGTTTTTTGCTTCCAATAGGCACCACCTATTATTCTTATTAATATGAATGAATATTTTCATTGCTTTAGCAGATGTTAATGCTTTACAATAGAAGTATGTGCTATTAGTATTGCTAAGCTTTGCATGTACAGGAAAGTGGAGATGGTTGACAAAGAGAAGAGCAGATAAGAGGCAGTATAGGGAGAACAACTAGGCCTTCAGTGTCCCAGTGCTCTAAACCCTGTTGCACTTTTGGGGAGTGATGAATACACTTGGCATTTCTGTCCATGCAGCTCATAACTTTAAGGAAAGATAGGCAGTCTTAGGGGTTACCCAGACCTATGCTTTACATTTACAAAATATTTCTCTATTTTCATGTTTTTTTGTGTGCAGAATGTAGACCACACCTCTCCAATGTGGGAGGGGTTGTATTTGAAAGCTACTTCTAGGGACCCAACAAAGATTATCTTGCAGCAGATCTTGGAGCACCTTTTCAACAGGATCATAAATCTGTACCAGTAGAGTTGAAGGCAGTGTTACATCCCTCCCTTTTCTTACATTTTCCTCCTCCTCAGTGGGAAGTTCAGCAATGTGTTAAGACTGGGACTGTGTTCATATCTGTATAGCAGGGGTTCTCAGGCCAGATGTTGGCTGGAGATGTGAGACAAACATATTTTCTAGGGAACAGCTCTCAGAGAATAAGAGAAGCAGAGATATGGGAGAAGATCTTCTCTGTATAATTTGTCCTGGTCTCTTCTGGGTTTCCAGCTGACTTATGAGCAGAAACACTTGTGGAAATGGGAAAAGTCTTTGACTAAATTGAAAGGAGAAAACTTTGTGGGGGATCTTTCTGGCATCTCTGCCCCTATAAATTCTTTGACAGAGAAGTCCAGGCTTGAACCTGGAGCTGCAGAGAGACCAAAAGTTGGACAAGACATGATGGAGAAACACAGTACATATATCAAACTCCCTAAACTGATCTAATTGGAAAATAAGGCTCTTCATGCCTGGTTATTTTCTTGGTTGCCAAACTGCTTTGCCACAAGAACATGTGTTCCCTTTTATTCGGGCAAATTTTACATCCACCACTGGGATTCCTTTCCAAAATTAGTGTTTCTTCCTTAACCTCTGCAATGGCTCTTTTCAGCCTTCTCTGCATGTTATCTGTTTTATTATTCAAGACTAACAGCTCCCACCGGGAGTGCTCTTTCCTAGACTGTGCTGCAGGGACAGAACAAAGACAAGACCTGCCAAGTCAGTTACTTGTTTAACTGGGATGTGAAACTTTGAGAAATCTTTTTGCTTATTCTTTCTTTAATTTTTGCATGCATTTGGATTTTTCTTGGTTTGCTGTCTTGGTATGAATTATTGTGGACAAAAATACATAGGTAAGTGCATAGGATTCCATAAAACCTCTCTGTTAAAAGGATTTGTGCATTTAGCAAGAAACAAAACTCCCTAATTGGTTTCATCTTTGAAAATTGAATTAATATGGCTAATTCTATTTTCTATAAAAGAAACAATTTTTAGCAAACTCCTGAGCCTGAAAATAGTTCATGTTTTGAAATCTACTAATTTAGTGAAAATTTAAAAGTTGCTAATTAGCAGGACCTACATCGTGTACCTCAGGACATGTATCCAAGGACCAGATCAATATTCTCAGATGTATTGGTGTACATACAAAATCTATCAAAATTAATAGTGCCCTTGAAATACTTGTAAACATATTTCTGATTCTTTCTGTTTACCCATATTGGACAGTGAGGTCATGAGAATGGTATTCATGCCAGAATACAATTAACCCCTTAATTCTCAGATTTCTTCTCCTTGTAAATAACGCCTGATGCTTTTACTCTTTCACTCACCTACAACAAAATATGGCTGAAAATAACTTAAAATTATGGGAAAATAATTTCATGCTTCAGAATTGAACTGAATGTGGACATTCCCAAAATTGAATTAGAAGTTTTAAAAACAATCATGAAAGCAGTTTTTTAAAAGTTTTTTAAAAAGATCCTTGCAGACCTGCAGAGCTCACACCAGCGCTGTAGAAGTGGCCACTGGGGCAGAGAAGCCAGGACTGTGCTGACGCCTGGCAGGAGCCCCATCAGCCTGGCAGGGGCTGTGGCTGCAGGGCACTGAAGCACTGTGAGGAGCCAGCAGCCCACATTTGTGGGAAGGAGCCTGGAAGCTGCAGGGTTCCCTTCTCTAACACAGTGCAGACACAGCGGCTGTCCGGCAAGGAAACAGGAGAAGTGTCTCGTAGAATGGTGCACAGTAGAGCCCGCTGAAAATGCTTGCATTTAATCATAAAAGTGCTTAAAGATATGGCTGTATTTCAAAAAAGCTGAAACTTATTCATTGTGAAATTCCCACTCTGTCTAAAATTTCTCCTGACATTTCTGAGTGAAGCTTCACTGACATTTTCACAGAGGTTTGCTCATTTTTGGCAGGAAAGAATTTGACCCCTCTCTTCAATCATGTTACAGCCCATTTCCACTGACTGTCTCTTTTCCCTTTCTCTTGGTTTTTCCCATGATGTAAATACACACTGCAGTAGAAGCAGCAGTGTTCCTCTGGATTTACTCTAGAACAGCTAAGTAACTAATAATAGCTAAGAATAGCTAATTGCAAAATATTTCCTACAATGTTTTCCTCTCATTCCTCTGAATCTTTTCCCTTAGCTGACTTTTGCTGTTGAAAAAAGATGTAAGAAATGAGACAAATTATAATTGTTAAGACAGAAATAATGTGAAATGTACGTATTTAAATTGTTTTAATTCAGAAACTAAACATGATATACAGCTCTTATGTCATTCTCCTTACAGTCATTAGTTACATGGCACTGCCCTGACTCTAAGAACTAAGGCCTATCAGCCATCCAGGAGAGCAATCTCCTGGAATTTCCAAGCAATGCCAGGCTATCAAGCTGTTTCATCTCACAGATGTGATTTTTGCAATTTTTTTTAACAGATTGTTCCACTAGAAGTTTACTCAATACAGTAATGTTCTTCAGAAGGGCACTAGAGTGCAGCCAGGAATGATAAACTCTTCCATTAATGCATTTGGATCATGATGAGAACACCTGTCCCCAGCTTGGTTTTCTTCTTGGACATGTATATTCATTATATTCTAGATATTAAGAACAGCACTATGGCTTTTCTAGCAAGGAAGAGATCTCTGTCAGATGTAAAACTCATCTGTGGTCTCTTCTACTTAGTGGTTCTGCCTTTATAATCTAGTTTTCATGATTGCCTAAAGACTACAGAAGCCATATCACACATCACATCAATTATAACAATTAACTTTCCTGCGGACTGCTCTAATTTCATGCATTTCTAATCACCCATTTGTTGTGTAGGTAATTACTATGCTCATTTACTTGCCACCAGATGTTTTAGCAATTATGTTTGTTTCCTCATTTTCCCACCAACATCAGCTTTTTCTCCTTCACCATCACAATGCAATCTTTTCACATTGCAGAAAATTTAGTATTCTGTTTGTGAATAGTTGTGCAACCTCCATTTATAAAGACAAAAGGAAGTGCTTTCAAAGCTATTTCTATATGAAATCTATTTCTCTATGAAAGCTTTCAAATCTATTTCTATACAAAACAGATATTTGAGCTAATAATGATCCAGAGGCCATGAAATTATATTACTGCCTATTTCCAGGTTTTTTGCAATGCCAGCAGCAACTCAGTCAAAACCAATATATTGACATGGAAACACACTATGTGGGGTAGAAATACATAAAAATGTTCTTGGTCATTTGAGGGTCACTGAAATGAGCTAAGATCCAAATGAGTGTGCAAAAATTTGTGAATGGCAATTTGAAGTGTGTTTTTCTGTGCATTTCCCCCTTGATGCAAGCAAGCCAAGGGATAGAATTAAAGGGTGTCCTAGTGAGTATATTCCTGTGAGGTGTAATTCAGTGAGATGCAGAGCATCAGCTCACATTGAAATCAGTTTTTAATTTACACTTAGGGTTTACTTTCTCTTGCATTTTCCCATAGAGACTCAGCTGCCTTAAAAGTTCTGTTATAATAGCACCATCTTCTGACTAATGTCCTGTCAGGAGTACTTCTGAGTATTTTTATCTTTGGTTCATTGAAGCTCTGAGGGTCCTACTTCTGTGAAAAGGTGTCTGCTCCCCAGCTTTATGCAGTGCTCCAGAGATGCAGTGAAGTGGTTAACCATACAGTGCAATCATCTGTGCAGAGCTGGGAATTCCTTAACTTTGGCAGCCCAACGTTGAAATGTACACACATTCCCAACGAAAATGTTGAGAGAATTAAATTAAAACTGAAAGTGTTCTGCTGACATTTTTGATGCTGACTCAGTTTTGTATAAGAATTACTGACAGCACTTGCATTCTCAGTCTCTTCCAAGGTCAAGACTGTATGCTAGATATATTGAAGAGTCTGCTACAGTATAAATAGAGCCCAGCTAGTAAAATTTTGACCTTATTTAACCTCTGCTTATGCACAAAGATGTAGATCTTCAAGTTACTAGAAATTCTTGGATAGATTTTGGAATAGGAAATCGTGTCATTTTCATATCAGACACACTTTAATTCTTGGCTCTATTCCAATACATATGTCTTTTCTTCCCATTTCTTTCTGGACAGTAAAGAAAAAAAAGAAGTGACTGTCAGCCGACTATCAAAGCAATTTAGTCAATTAATTTTGGAAAGGCTAGAGACTAATATTTGAAGTCACTGATCAAGTTCATGTCATATAAATTATTAAAACTTCAGCTACAGTTTTAAGGGCATAAAGCCAGAGTCAGAAGTTTCCTTGATGCAAGAAAATGAGATGGGCTTAAAAGTTCTGGATTGCTTCCCTGCTTCTATCATTGATTCACAATGAAACTTTGGAAAACAAGTATTCCATATCTTCATGAATTTGTCATGCATTAACAAAGGACAAGTAAATTAATTAGGCTTTGTGAGACCTTCTGACATTCAGATCTATTAAGCATTGCAAAAACAGTGTTGTTGGTTTGTTTTTGAATTCTTATCTGCCATACATTTCTTTTTGTGATAAAAATTTTCACAGATATGTTTACCTCTTTCTGTTCTCATTTGTAATAAAATAATAACAACATTTACTAGTATCAAAGGAGAATTAAGAGGATAAATACCTTAATATTAATGAGGAGGTCAGGTAACAGACATCTGTTTGTGCATATTTGCTACTTGCATATACATATGCAAGTATGCAAACGCATATCATTGGATATATTTATTAATTAAAAGAATATTCCTTCATTAGAAAATTGTATCTTTTTTCCAATTTGATCACTTCAATTCAAGGTACTAATTTTTACTACTAAAGAACTCCTTTGGTCATAAACAAAGAAAATTATTTGCTCAAGCTATTTTTTTGTTTATTCCCTTCAACTGACTTTCTCCAGCCTATGAAATATTACTGTTCATGTTCTCAGAACTTTCTAGATATTTTGAAAAAGTCTGATAAATATAATGAGCAGAGCTGATGACTCATTAAATCTGAGAGGAATTTTCTCTAATTTGTGACTTAGTGGGATGATTCATTGCACTGTAGCAGTCTTTGCAGAATTTTACATGTTAATGCAAGGTGCAGGGAGAACTGAAATAAACGCCTAAACAGACATTGTAGTTGTGTTGATCTTTATTCTCCTCATGACATAAAAGTGAATAAAACAAACAGAAATACATGTTGTTGATTATAGTAATATTCTTTACTGTATAGCTCCATTGGGATATTGAGTGTCACTAAAAACAGAGCAGTCTGGGGCTTATGCACACTCAGAGCCATCTGCAATTGTTCACTTCAGAAGCTTTTCTCCAAAGTCATGGTCAACTTGCTGGATCAGAATACTCACTGCTACCATTTCTTCACTTATTTTCAGAACAAAAAGAAAGGTAGATGTAAGTGTAGACCTCATCTAAAAGGTCAAGAGAAAGAGAACTATCTTAAATTAACTTGGAGCAAGACGACAGACTCTGGATTCAATTAAAATATTAGTGAGATGATATCCCCAAAATGATTTAGTTCTTACATTGGTTTCTAGCTATACATATTTGTTTCATCTTCCTCACAACAAAAAGTAGGGTAAGAGCACCCAAAAGTCCTTAGTCAAGAATATAGATGCCCCAAAAATCGTAATTCTCTTAATTTTCTTTCTAACTTTACCAACTCTAATCCTGTTTACACTGGTGAACTATAATGCACATTGAATTCACATTCAATACATTAGTGACCCTACCAGGCACATCCTTTTGATATCTAAGCATTTTCCTCTTCACACATTATCATTGGAAAATGTTTTTAGATGTCTGTTTATTAACATATAAATATCTAAATGTTAACATATTTGTTAACATTTGTTCTCAGCATGTCTTTTCATGTGATACTTGTTTCTCCTGTGCTTTATTTGTATGTATAAATAAAGAAAATGTCTGTTCTTGGGATACAGATTGGTCTTTGGGAAGGATGTTAGCCTTTTTCGCTCCATCTATTTCAAAAAAGCAAAGAGTCGCTGAGCAAAACAAATTGGTTTATGGACTCAGTATACTGCTGGAAAGATCAGAACACAATGTGATGGTACTGAGCTCTACATTTTGCTTTCTTCTTTCCGAATTCCCTGGAAGATAGGTAAAAATCACACGGAAAAAGCCGTGTCTCTCTGGGCAATGGATCTGTGCTAGGCTGAGCTGTGCCTTCTCCAGACAGTGTATGCAGCATAACGTTCAAGAGTAGAACAAGTTCGAGTTCAAGTAGAAAAACAGCTCTTCTCCCTGAAGAACTGCACATGTAATACAGGCTTTAGGGCTTCCCTGTCCTCCTTTGTTCAAGTTTTATTGCCATTTTGGGTCTGTTGAGCACCAGTGTTTGTCCACCTGTATCAGCTCAAATTGACCTTGTCAAAAGGCATCATTGTCTGCATGACAACAGAATTGCCTGGGCTTGTATTTTTGTACTACTGTATATTGCTCAGCTTACTAATTTTTGAGATGCCATGCATATGACTAAAAGCTTTGGTCCTTGAGCTAGATCTGCAATTGGTGCATTTTGGAGCAGTGTTACTATGTTTGGATGGCATCACCTAGAATTTTGACACTGTCATCTCATTGCAGCAGAGAAAAATGAAGCTTTCCTTCATCATACAGTGCTGTGTTCATAGAAATAAAACCTGGATTCAGAATTTATCCAACAGCAAGCAATTATGTCGATGATAATTTTTGCATCTTTTAAAATAATAGAAAGATGTAAAAAGCCCAGATTTTAATCCCTTGGGTTGTACTGGCAATGGAAAAGTTTAAAATTTGATTATTTCTAATCTTACTCTTGCTGTTTTATGAAAAGCTACACATGGTGTAAGTTAACAATTTTAATAGGTGATTATTAATGTAATAGGTAATAGAAAATCTGATTAGAATGCCTGTATAAACTCTTTTTCCTCTTGGTTCCCATGAAATTTTCTGTTTTAATTCTGTTGAAATAGATTTTGAGAATTTAGCCTTCCTCTTATATTTATTTTGTACCTGATATTTAGATTTTTTTCTTATTTATCAGAGATCAGACATTCACAGGAAGATATTATTAATAATAAAATACAATGCATGAAAATGCACAAATATGTGATCCTCTCTTCTGTTGGATCTTTACAGTAATAATAGGAGGTCTTACAGCTTTTATTTCAGCTCATCAGCCTCATTGCAGGGTGAGACATGGGAGATGGTGAAAGCTCTTGCCATAACAACAGCCAAAATCCTCTTCCTTACAAGGTCTTTTTAAAAGATTTCTAGCCAATAAGAGACTGTTAAAAGCTTACAGGCTTTTGCTTTTTATTTTTGCCAATTACTAAAGTTACACGTACACCTTGCTTTTGACAATGCTTGCTTGTTGTTAGCCTAAAAACAATAGATAAAGCTTCATTGTTAAACTTACATTTTCCTATTATCTTGCTTAACATATTTTCAAAGGCTTATCTCTACACAGCTTAAAAACACAGCCTAATTGTTTCTTGTCCTTGCATATCTGTATTCTTGCATTCTTCTATTGTGAGTTTTGCTTTCATACTCCATCTGAGAGTTTTCTACCTTTTCTATTTCCCATTGTCCTTTTGACTAACAGATTTTTTTTGCTACAACTGCTATAATTGCATTTTAGACTTCTTCACAAAGCTCTGAAGAATAAGCAAATGTATGAGAATGGCAGACTGTTGGCTTTGCTGCATGGTCCTTAGGGTCTTACTCAGAAAGTGAGAGAAATCTAATCAAGGTTTGGAGAAAAATGCCTTATGGAGAATAAGACATTATGGATTTTATGTGTTTCTTAAGAACTGACAAACAAGATTTTCTGAAGCTAAGTTAATAAAGTAAGCACTAAAAGTTATAAAATTAAAAATTGTTCATAGGCATGTATTTTTCAGCCACTTATTCTAGCACTATAGTAAGAATAGTTATCACAAAACAGAATTTACAACACTCAATTACAATCTATTTTTCAAAAAGGCTCTAGCTGAGTACTAGATAACATGTTGCTTAGTAATATATGGCACTTGGCATCAGAAGTCTCTTGTAGAACACATAAATTATTTTAGCCTTTACAATTAGCCTTGAATGGTTTGGAAATAGAATGGCTAAAATTCTCAAAGATACCTAGGATAATTAAGGATTTCCATAATATTTTCAAAAGTTCCTTTGATATCATGAGTTAGAAACCTCAGATTGATACAGGAAACCAAATGTTATTTAAATGCTGCAAAAACTGTCATCCAAACATAAATTCAGATAAACATTAATATAGGCATTACTGAATTCTTAGTTGCCTGAAATCTAATCTCTTCTAGTAAAGTTCCATAAAATGCTTAAATATCTCCTCTTGAGAGGTACTTTAGTAATGGCTACACTTGCTCAGTAGCCTGATGCCTTAATGTTTACAGCAGGCATTCCCTACCTGTTTCCTTGCTGGCTCAATGGGCTGGTGTGCAACCATAACCTGCCTTAGCTTTTCTAAGATCCCTCCCTTTGCCAGGGTCCTGACCTCTCTCTTTCTGAGTTTGTTTGACCTCTCTGATGAATCATTTCAGCATGCAAATCCAACAGAAAATGTTGGATGTGAAAAAAGGTGTTTTTTTCCCTCAGTATGCTGACCAGGATCAACACAACACGAGTGAAATGCTCAGGTGAGTGTGGTGGAAAGGGGGGGAGCAAAGGGTGGCCAGGACCATGTGGCTCAGCCTGCTGTAGAAACCTACCGTTGGTAAATTCTGGATTATGCCACATGGAAAAGGCAGGAATGAAGATGTTTTCTTCACCCCAGTGGTTGTGAAGGTCCTTTCCAGGCACTTAAAACATGGAAGATTTGCACATTCATTTTCCATCTGCTTTATTCTCCATGAGCAGTTTAAGTTGGGCTCTCATTTGGAGGCCAAATCCCGTGACCCTACCACATGGGCTACTGTGCATCCCACATTTTCTCTGTGCTAGCAGGTGACTCAAGAGCTGAAGCAGACACTGCCAGACCTTCCTGGAACCTAGCTGGGCATCCAGCCCAGCTTACTCCACCCTCTGGGAACCTGGGCAGCCAATGTCATCTTCCACCCATGGACTATTCCCACGGCTCGTCCATGCCTCTCTGCTTTCCCAGGTATGTGCCATACAACTTGCCATTCTCAGCCATATGTGCCTTAACTAGATATTACAAGTTGACTTTCTCTTCTGAAGGATATTTCGGAATTTTTGTATTGTCTGACAGAATTGTTCTTCTTTCAGTAGCATACTTAAATCTTTGTGTAGGAGAGAAAATATGTTTATGATTATGAGGATCATTACCTTCATGGCTGAAGAACTCACATGGGATATGTGGGCTGTAATATCCTCAAGCTGCTCTGAGCCCCACTTTACCACATCTTGCTCTCTAACATTCAGATTTTTGAGTAAAAGGGAACACTGGCACTTCCATGACTACTTTTTACCACCAATACCACACCTTTTTTTTGCCTAAGACTGCAAAAATATTAGTTCACAAAGGAATTCATAGCACGAATTCCAGTTACACAGGGCCTTCTTTTCTGGCAAATCTTCAAAAATTACTTCAGCGGTATCTGCTCCTTAGCTTAGTCAGTCCTCCTCTCAGTCTCTGTTCAGAGACAGCAACTTCAGTCTTGCTGATTACTCTTGGGGATAGTGAGATATGCAAACCCTTGGGGTTATGGTGCTCAGCTTTTTGGTGACTATACCCTATATACATACCAGGGTCCTGGCTGGAAAGGGAACTTACACCTTTAAGTCCCTTAGAACTTTTGAAAGTATCATTGCCTGCCATATTAGCTGAAAAATGTTTCATACAGAATGTGATACTCCCTGCTTGCTTCAGGATATGTAATCTGGACTCTGAACCCTGTGGTCACTGTGAAGCCTCCCATTCACAGACACATTAAAGAGATGTAGACCAAGAAAGCTTATTGCATTTCCCCAGCAAATGTAATGTGAGACCCTCACATAGTAGCTGATCTAATTTTCATCAGGCTCAGCTCACTATTTTAGGAGATTTCATTGCAGAAAGTAAAGGAATTGCTTCCATGACTGTATTTCAGTCATCAGCTTAAAAGTATGGGAGCTTTTTCTTGTCTTGCATTGTTAACTCTAGTTGTTCTATGATGGCCTGTTAAAATTGTGTTTTCCTTGTGATTGTGGTGCTTGAGAATTGTCTAGAACTAAAAAATTGTAAGACCATGCACATTAGATCTGAAAATGCTCACAACAATTTTGTCTATTTGCCTCATCTATACACTTGAAATATATCTCATGAAGCAGAATGGCAATTTTAGTCACTGTAACTATGTCTGCTCTAGCTTAACAGGAATGGGGCATGGGATCATCTTGTTTCTGTGTTCTTCTGCTGTTCATCTCCAAACTGCTGATCAATAATTGCAGGTTTTCCTCTGGACAGTTTTGGCTCACGCTAGCTAGCACTGTCTCACAGGCTCAGCTCAGGGATGGTTTGTGCTGGGGGACTGCTGCCAACAGCAGCCTGGGCAAGGCCATCCTGCATGGGAGACAAGGACACAGTGGGCTTGGCTCTGTGGACATCACCCTGCCAAACCATTTGTCCTTTGAGCCACAGGGTGAGTCCTCAGGGATTTTATTCATTAATATGGATCTACAGAGAGCAACAGACCCACTTGCAGGATGAAAAAGAGCATTCAGCAAGGATAAGACCTCAGACTTCTCAAATAGCAGAGTATAGAAAGAGTAGCCAATTGAACATGGTCATTTGCTAATAGGATGTTTCACTTTTTTCCCTCCAGATTATATTCCCACTTGATTTCACCCTGATATTTTAAGAGAGCTAAGAGAGGTGCCACTGTCAGGTGGAAAGGGTTATGATGAACAAAGAAATACAGGACTGTCCTGCAGAGACTAGGGAAGACTGGAGACAAAGCAAATAGTTATAAAGAACAGAAAAAAAATAGTGAAATTGGGCAATTCTTCCTCACTTAGACATGATTGACATTTTCTGATTGAATACTACTGATTTCTGAATTTAAAAAAGTAAAATTAATTGTCCAGACTACTTCATGTTTCTTTTTCATTTTGAGTTGCACATGTCATATTGGATCAAATTCATATGATATTTGATCTCAGAACATTGTTTAAAGTTTTGTTTAATATCAGTTGGCTCATTAAATAGGCTTAAAGGTTTTTATATTCCTTTTAGGATATACAAGTATGTTCATTAATCTTTAATAAATTATATATCAGTAGCCATATAATTGATTGTAATATTCATATTGATTGTGATATTGGATATCACAAATTAATGTTTAAAATATTCCTTTAATCTAGATTTTATATTTTTGCTATCCTTTAAATTTTTCCTTTTTATTGTACCATCAAAAATTATTTGAAATAAATAATTTCCCTAAATGATATTGCTTATTTAGTTTTCTTTTTCTTAATGTAGCAAAAATGATACAATCTTTTATATGATTAAGGAACAAAAACCCCAGATTGCCTAAAAGGGACATGAAGATAGAAGGAAAAACTGGAATCAAACATTAACACATATGTTTCAAAGAAGAATCTTCTTTAACTGAAAAAATGAAATATATATGGAGATCTTTGTCTTCATCAGAAAGTACCAGTTTATTGAGGGGGAAAAAAAAGACTTCCAAGACTTTTCTGAAAAAAATATTATAGTCTGAATGTCTTTGTGCATGCTAAAGGAAGATTTGAAACATTTTTTCATTAGTCTGGCGCCAAATTTTAAATTTGATAATATATTCCATGAATCAACTTTTGCTGAAGATGGCAAAAATGTAACTTTTGGAGTGCATTTTCTGCTAATCCAGCTACTTAAGTTTGCACAGCTGGGAGACTTCTATTTTTTCCTGCAGCCTTTTCTCCCCCTCCCCCATTCTGATTTGTTATTGTTTGAAATGCTGAGAATGTTTTACACACATTTTCAGTGTACAACATTTGGATCCTGATAAACGAATGACAAGTATGATATAAGGCCTTGTGGAAGACCCTGCAGGGTCTGCCCAGAGAGAAGAACACATCTGTCTCCAGCTGTGCAGTTATTTAGGAGTGAAATTACTGGTCCTGGGTTGGGCAAAGATAGTAATTATTTTTTTTTTGTTGATGTGAAGCTCAGAGGTTATTCTAGGGAAGTCGGTACAAGGACTGTGGTATTTAACAGGAGAGACTTATCCAGGATATAATTTAGTGCATGGTTTGCACGTTAACCTGGTGCAAATGCATGTAGATGGCAGAGAAATTGTAAACAGTCGGATATAAGATAAGTTAGAATTGGTGAAAAGTAAATTAATCTACTGGCCATGAATCTTCCACAGGTCTTGAGCAGCTGCTGCATTCCACAATCACACTTTGAAAAGAGGCTGCTTGATCTGAGGATTTCTTGCTACAGTGCAAATAACTTTTTCCTCCTGTCCCTGGGCAGCTTTCTGTTTATTTATATATTTATTTATTTATGTATTTTAATAATGTAACTCTGGTTTTAGGAGCAGCTTTAGACTGATATAACTCACAAATTTCTTCCCATAAGAGTGAATCCCTTGGTTTTGTGATTTGCAGTGTGCAATCTGAGAATTCCCTCCCCCTCCTTCAAAACCACAGAGGTAGGAGCTTATAAATATGACTTTTCATAACTGGGTGTAGTATGACCTCATGGTCAGAGACGAGATATAATATTTATTTCTCCACAATTTCCTGATGCTGTTTCCATGAAATAGCTTTCTCATATTTCTCATTTCTAAATTTGACTTATATATGCAAATACATTTACTCTTTTAAGGTTACTCAGTAAAAAATGCAAGTATACAAACTGTGTGAGAAAAGCGGGGAAAAAAGCTACAGAAATGATGATTTAAATCCCTTACAGCAGGCGAACATTTAATTAATATTTATGCACTATTGTGGCACAAAACATTTTTCAATAGTATTGACATAGGCAGACAGCTTTTTTGTAAAAAAAGTATGACTTTCACTATCCATAGAACCTCCGTAGTTCTCTTTGCTAAGTCAGATTCTGCTGAGATTTGTACTGTTTTAAATAAGGAAAATGCCATGAGCTAAAAAGAGATATAATGATATAAAACCAGAATAAATTATCTTAAATTTATGCTTAAGCATAAAATGTTTATGGCCAATTCCCATGACAAAAATAGTCCGCCTGGAAGAGGTTTGGCAAAAAATCAGAGACAGCAAAACAGTTTCATAATTGTAGCTCATTCACAAATATTAATGGAAACATGTTTTGCCATGTATATTAAAATTCAATCATTTATCCCTTGAATAATTGCTAGGCTATGGAGAAACAATGAAGAGAATGAAGTTCTAACCTTTTCTGTTCTTTCTCTTTCTGTCTTTGTTTTCATTTCAGTATGCTCATGAAAGCTCATCCAAGGGATCAAAACAAATGACTTCTCAGATGCTTTGCTATGATCCAGTCATCAGATGTCTGAGGGGAACAGTTTGTGGTGGTTTGCACAGAGAATACCTAACTGGGCTTTGACATGGTAGAGAAGTTTTCACCATGAGCAGATTTGGTTTTCTAATTTTGTGCAGGCCCTGATAAATCTCTCAGCATAGACTAATCCGCTATTACAGCAAGTGCAGCCAAAATCCAGAAATTCTCTAGCTAATTCTGTCTGCAAGCCAAACCTCACTATTTCCCCACTGTACTACCCTCCCACAGAATAAAATCTTACTGGGTTCCCTTAAAATAGCAAATGAACTTTGAATTCATTGAGGGAAAATCAGCTCTAACCAATGAAAGACAGACTACCAAGTCTTCCTAAGGGTTACTTTTTGTTTAACATAAAAGGGCTAAATACAACATATATTTTAGCATCTCAAGAATGTGGATAAATGCATTTCTGTGCGTTTAAATCCTTAAGAACAGGTGGATCAATGGGTCTGCAATGGAAAGTCAGCAACAGTATGGCATGGAAGAGGAGACTTTACCACTGTGTTTTTTTCAAACACCAGCAGAATCCGGCAGGTACAGTAAGGCTCAACGTGAGGAGATTAGCAGTCACTACAGGGCTGAGATAATTTAAAACTGACATGCTACAGACTTCAGCTATGGAAACTGTATCTTCCTTATTTACCTTGGTCATGAAGAGCTTCCATGTTGAAGGATTCCAGCAGTGCCAGCACTCCATAGTGTCAAATTGCTGGGAAAGGAGCCGGGTGAAATCAATAGCGGAGTTTGTGGGCATGCAGAGATCATTCCTGCCGAGCAAAGCTGGGTCACATCAGGTGGAGTAGCAGCTATGGTATCTCTGGGAGTGAGACAGCTGTGTGTGCTTCTGCCTTTGCTGACAGCAGTTGTGGTATGACACCAAAACTACTATAAATGTAATAAAATTTGGGAAAAGGTTATTCATACCTCCATGGATTAGTAGATAGAGAAAAAGTTTTGTCTGTGCAACTACCAACAATTAATTTTTAAAAATCCATTAATGTCTTGTGTTGTCTGTAACTTCCTGTTCTTTTTAAATATATTTCTTTTTCATTTTCAGAGTCTTTTTAATATTTTTGTTTGATTTTGCACTTATTACTCAGAACTGTTTTAAAAATTTCCGAGTAAGACTGAAGAAAAATTGTTTTGTATCACTGTCTATCCTCTGGAAGAAAAAAAAAAGACTCCAGACTCATCTCCTTCAAATGTTCCATAATGACAAAAGGGCAAAACCTTCATAAATATTTTGGAAAAAATTTGCTCACATAATGGACATTTTATACACAAAAGCCTGTGGAATAAAAGTATGCATAACTAACCTCTCAAGTACGGGGTGAACATTTGCCATGTATGTTGTGTTTTCCAGGATTAATCTATTCTCTATGATTTTACCTGTTATATATCTTTTGGTAGAAACTCGTAAAAGTTAATATCACTGGTAGTCACTTAATAAAGACTAATAAAATTAGTTGGCTAGAGATGGGGAGAACAACTGAATCAGGCCATGCTACTGACTAAGCCAGATTTCACAACAACTTTCAACAAATATATAGAATGTGAATAAAGTCCTTAGAGGGCAATTTGATCTTAAAAAAAAATAAGAATAAAACAGACAGTGTCATTATAAGCATCCAAATTTTGCCTTGCAAACGTCATAACTTCCTAGTGTCACAAAAACAGTTGTTTCATAATGTCACTGGGGAAAGCGTGGTAGACACATACTGTTATAAACTGAAAAAGCAACCAAAGCATCATCACATTCAGTGCACCAGAAAAACTTTTTTAAAAACAAAAACAAAAGAAAAAACACCATTTCCTTCAAGCTATGAAGATTTTACTTTTTTTTCCTTTCCAACGCAATTGTTGACTGAGGCTCTTATTATGCAGGAATGTTTACAGTCTTCAGGCAAAGTCCATCAAAAGAATACAGACAATTACTTTAAAAATACCTGTGACACTTAAAAAAATACCTCAGTGACACTTAACTCATCCACTTCCAAACTGTAAACTAGTTTTACAGTTTTACTAGTTTTACTGCAGAATTTGACTGAAAATAAAGCCATGGTGAATGGTGCAGATCAGCCAAACCCAAACCCATGGATTTGCTTCACCCTCATGAAAAATCCCATGTATCACCACATTCCTCTCCATGTGAATCACAGCAAGTCACAGCTGCTGGGTCTGGGTGGATCACCTTGTTCAGTAAAAAGATCAACTGGCTGAAATAAAGAACAAAGAAGGAAAAAAAAGTGATTTCCTGCCAGCAACTGGAAAGAAAAGTGATATATGAAAATATTTCTTCATACCATTCATGGTTAGCTGGTGGAACTCATTGCTGCAAGGGTTCATTTGGGACTGGATCTGAGGGAAGCTGGATATCTACAAGTATATTTCTAACCCTCAAGAATTAGACCAGTAAAGCCCAGATATCCAGATGAGAATGCTAGGAGGCATAAACCATGACATATTTCAGGAAATAAGCTGGGGATCCAGCTCTTGTCCCATTGTTGGACAACGAGCTGCCCACGAGCCAGAATGTGCCCTTGTTGCTACAAAAGCCACTGAGCTCTATCAGGTAGAGCACTGCTAGCAGGTCAAGGCAGCTGATCCTGCCCCTCTATCAGCCCTGGTGAGGCCACATCTGGAGTGCTGTGCCCAGTTTTGGGTCCCCCAGAACAAAAGAGACATGGAGCTCCTGGAGTGAGTGCATCCAGGGGGGGTTATGAAGATGATTAAAGGACTGGACCATTTCTTAGGAAGAAAGTCTGAAGGAGCTGGGCCTGTTCACCTCAAGAAGAGACATCTGAGGTGGAACCTCATCAATGTCTATGAGTATCTGAAGGGAGGGGATCAAGAGGATGTTTCCAGGCTCATCTTAGTGATGAAACAGGTAGAAACTGATGCACAGGAAATTCCATGTGAATCTGAGGAAGTCACAACAAGTGACCACATCTGGGAACGGATTGACCAGTGATGTTGTGGAGTCTCCCTCACTGGAGATATTCAATAACCATCAGGATGCAATTCTTGCAATGTGCTCTAGGATGGCTCTTCTTCAGCAGGGAAGTTGGACTCATTGTGGTCCCTTCTAACCTTACACATTCTGTGATGCTGTGACTTGCAGGAACATCTTCAGACACTACATATTTATTTCACCAGTATTTGTAATTGGATTAGAAACAGTGGTTGGACCAACCATGTCTGGTGACTGACAGTGTGATAATTTGACAGCTGCTTACAATATAATTTGGGCCTTACCAAACACTTCTGTAGCAGTTTTTATCAAAAGTGAGTTGGTATTGTCACAGAATCTCCCAAGTTGGAAGGGACCTGTAGGGATCATCAAGTCCATCTCCTGACTCCTTGCAGGACTACCTAGAACTAAACCATGTGAGTATAAACCTAATTCAGATGTTCCTTGAACTCTGACATGATTGGTGCTGTGACCACTTCCCATCAAGTACATATGCTGTCATTTTTGAGTCCTAACACAAGTTTTAATGCTGTGGTTTTAACTAGCAAACCATCCCAGCTTCTAGCTTCTGTGAACAACCTATGTGTTTTTCCTTACTGTCACAAAACCTTTGATCCTGATGATAACCTGATTTGTCTGTTCTGCATGCCTGAAATAAGACGACCAAACATTAAAAATGATGGAAATCATGTGGTGAATTTATATTCTGCTTAATATTGCATTAAGTAGATCCAGAAAAGTCGAGGGCATAAAAATCTCTTAGTTTAAAATGAAATGCAATGACAATTCATACAGAGGTATTGATCTGTGTGAGAGCAGGATCTGTCAAGAGGAATCCTTATAGTCACACTGTACTATTCATGCTACTTTCTGAAATCTACTCTTCCTTTTATTGTTATTGCTTTATTGCATCTCTACCTGTTTAAAGTAGATTAAACAAAATTTTATTGCATTTTCCCTGTAAATACTTCATATGTGTTACTGAACTCTTATATTGAAGCAACTGCTAAACTATTTGTAGAAGTGAAATTTGAAATCTGAAAAAAGCTTAAGTTGTAGCATCAAAATACCATTCAGTCTTTGTGGTTATAACTATTCACTACACTCAAATATAGCACGGGGTGTTCTCCTGTCCTGGTCTTGTAGTATTGTTGTTGGGAACTCTTTATAATGAGAAAAGGCAAAAGAAGCAAGCTCTGCTCCACATCAGAGCATTACTTGCACCCTGAAGCAGAGCATGAATTACACAGAAGCACAGTTAAGAGGTCCTATATTGCATTTCTTTAAACTTCTTCCTCCCCATATGCAAGCATCTTCAAACTTCTCATTTTTAAAGGGTTTGGTCTCCAAATGATCAGTATGTGCCACAGAGGTTTAAGATAATTTAAGATTTAAGAAAACAGAAGCATTTTCAACCCTCCTCCAGTATAGCGCTTAAATCTTTGTTACAATACCTGAGCACATATAATGGGAGGAAACTTATACATTACTGAAAACATGGAATTTAGCCTAGAAAGATTTTTAGCCAGCATTATATCAGTAAACCTCTACATAAGTTTATTGCTATAAATTCAGTCCCATTGCAGAGGGTTGTCCGGTGGTGCAGCATTCCCTGTTAAAGGAGTATGGTAGCAATAGGAAGTCATATTTACCCCAACTCAGTCTCTGGCCATAAAACCCTTAGCTGTCTTAATAAATTTCTTTGAGTAGCTCTCAATATTTATTTTAAATTTAATAACTTACTTTTCACACATCTTTATTTTCTGTCCTTTCTGTTCTTTTATCTTTTCTTGAACTTGAGAAAAGAGAAAACAAATAATAGTTTTCATGATCTGTTTTTCACATGTTATCTCAGTGATTACTTGGCAAATATTCCTTGGCTAGAAGGAGACTAGAAGAATATGTAGAGGAGGTGTACCATAAAATTTTATGGAAAACATTGTGAAATCTATGCATTCGGGTTAATCTCCACCCTGTGCTGTGTAGTGCAGGGGAATTGTCTGGCCCAGCAAGAAACCTGCTTTAGAATAGCACTTCCACTGGCAGTGGAAATCCTTTATTTCCCACTACCAGGGAAATGGATTGCCTTGTCCCAGTCTGAGAGCAGAGTATAAGCAACACCACACACTCTGGACTGGGCAGCACAGTTTGGCTAAAACCACAGAAGAAGAAAAGAAAGATTGACTCATGTGTTAAATTAGAGAGGGAAATTAGAAAGGAAAAAAATTACTTGGAAATATTCCAAGAAATAATGAAGTGCTGTAACCCCCCTAACATTTGTCTATATTATATGGTTTGTATTACATTTTTATAGTGTGACTCTTGTATTGAAAAAAAATGCTCGCACAAAATGTTTGAAAAGTGTTCCTGTACCGTTAATGAATATTCTAAAAAAATTATTTGGAGGATGAGTCATGCGTAAAATTCAGAGTGCAAATACACATTCACTTCAATGTAGCAGAAGAAATAAAACTTTTCAAGATTAAAATACAGTTTCTCAAGTTTCAATTTTAGAATTATTTTCCATATATTATATGGATTCAGATTAATCTTAATTTTAAATAGTTTTGAGAGCCCTTCAGTATTAATCAACAGATCTTTCCAAATAACATATTTTTTCTACCTTCCTTTCTTTAAGTCCTTGAATTTAATAATGTTGGGATTTCCTGCTCCAAAGAGGGATCTGCTAAATAAATTTAAATTAAATAAAACACTAAAAAAAAGAATGAAACGTGTGAAGAACACAGTCTGATAAGATCAAGAGTCTGAATCTATAATCTTTAAAATATGACAATTTGAAATTAAATCTGAATTGATGTGTTCTTGAATTGCTATTCTGAAACATTTACTTCTTTCTTTAAAAAAATGTTTTCCCAAGTCCATAACCTGAACATGAAGTTCATATAGGAAAATATTCTAGAATAAGGCTATTATTATACAAGCCCCATAACTCCCACGGAATTTCCCTTATGAAAGGGAACTCCAGGCTGGCCAGTTGGCTTTCCAGTCATCGCTGCTGGTAGACACATTCAGTGGGGTTATTATTGTGGGTAATGCCCCATATGCTTCCTGCATTAAGAAGGTGAGGGGAGATGAACACCTGCCATGACATAAGTCATAATGAAATTCACTTCACAAAGTAGAAAAGTCCTAAAAAATGAGTGGAAAATCTCTATTTCTGAATTTGAAAGTGGAGTTGTAGAGGGGACTTCCAGCCAAAAGCCGATCAGGTTTTGAAATTGATGTCAGGGATGGCCTGAATCTTGCATTTGGAAGATTGTGGAAAAGGTTAGAAAAGAAAAGAAGTTGCCAGATTTTTAAAACAGAATAGTGAATTCTGGTTTTGGATGCACTGACCACCACTTCCTTGCTGTTAAGCACCAGGCAAACAGAAATGTTCAACAGTAAAAGTACGTCCCCACATGCCCCACCACAGATGTTTTGTAGACATGGCACCATGAACTGACAACAGTGTAACTGCCCTTAGAAGCCAGGTTCTATGATGTCGAGTACAGTGCACATCTGCTAAGATGCAACTGTAAAAGAAAAAAAAGAGAAATCGCATATCTCAACTCATTTCTATAATGAACATGTAAGACAGTGGTATGACAGTAGCTGGAGGCACGGCAGAAGGGGCAGAGGGATCACTTTTCTCTAAGCAGGCAGATGCTGAGCTTGGACAAATATCTGATCTGACCCATCTGTGGCCTTTCATATTTTCAAAAACTAGCAAATAAAAAGGACATGTGAATTGAATCCTCTGCTGTTTTAATTTTAGTTGGTTCACTCAACATTTCAAAGAAAGCATGATGGTTTTTTTGAAAACCAAGCAATACTTTTATCTCTAAACCTTTTTCAGATTTGATTTCACAGAGTGAAATTAAGCCAGTGTGAAAGCCTGAGTTGCCTAGAATGGAAATGCTGACAAACTTTCAGCTATACAAGTGCTAGCAACCCACCTCAGATGCACTGTCATTAATTAAGCAGATGAAACAGAAAACAGAGAAAAATTAGCTGAAATTCAATGGTTACTTGTTGCAAATTTGTAAATGGGCTCTCATAGAGATATGTAAAATAATGCTCCTGTTAAAAGTTATGTGGAAAATAAAGGTTCTCAGCAAGCTAATTTTACTCTGTTAACAAAGCATGGTTTCAAGCTATTCTTGTTAACCATCCATCCACTTTCTTTTCCTTCACCACCTCAGATTTGCAGATAGGAGGTACAATTACAGTCCTTTGTTTCATCCTGAGATCTCTTTACAAAATAAAGTCTGCTTTTATCCTGTTGAAACCTACGTGCTTTCCTTTATTGTGTAAAGCTAAAGGAGCTGATGTCTAACTTTTAAAGTAATCCTTTGTGTTGCTCTTTTTTCCCCTCTCCCTGCTTCTTTATTGTATGTATAGCCTAACTGTGTGCCTTCAATTGAGCTTTTCCCCTGCCAAATCACACACTTAAACCAGGAAAAAAGAGGCTGGGGTGAAATCCTGGCCCCACTATACTTCATGGGCTTTAATGGGGTTAGGTTTCCACTCTAGAGGCCACTGCTCTTTGAATTGTTCCTTCTAGTCCTGCCTGAGATGTTTTAGCCTTCCTGGAATGCAAGTGTTCTGGTGGACATTTCTGGTGCAGATGGTCTGCTGCAGCAAATGGAAAGCCAGGAATTTGGGTGATTTGACTGGCTTTGACATGGGCAGCTGACACCATAGTGGGATCATGATCCAAGAATATAAGGACCCCACTCTTAAAAAATGAGCAATTTCCAATATGACTCCAAAAGAATGATGATAAAGAAACTATATATTTGTAACTATATTTGCATTTTTATTCCTCTACAAGTCTGTTTTTCACCTGTCAGGGCATGCCAGGAAGATTGCCTTTTCCAGTGTACCTAATGGGATGTTCTGGGCATTTGTAACAGAAGTGGATGATGAAAAATTGAAAAAAAAGAAAGGGGTGTAGAAATAAAGTTAGCCAAAAAACACCATCATCACTAATAATAACAGTCATCATCATCATCATCATCTAGATAAGGCTGAGAACAGTGGTAGGAATCTTGTCCACTTGCCTGTGCAGAAGGAAGGTGTTTATCTGCAAGAACAGTGTAGTGGGGCTCCTAGGACATAGAATTTGGAATGCTAATGCTAGGTGGTAGCAAGTGGTAGACTTTGCTTTTTCTTTGTGCCACAGCTGTTCTCCAAAGGAGGCACAGGAGATGGGCAGGCTTGTCAAAAGCGTGTGTTCCTGAAGATTGCACCCTTCCCCCTTCCTCTGCCAGGAGCTTCAGACTGTGCTGATTTCCAGGCCATCGCCTTCATTTCCATTAGTAGATACCAGTAAGGCCACACTGAGCCCTCCAGGCAGCACATGCTTTGTGCTGAATCTAATCCACAGGGATGCAGAGATTGAAGTAGACATGTTTGATCAAATAGAATGGGCAGTTTCACACATACAGTATCTTTACCTTCATTCCTCAGGGAGACTTGAGATGCATACCATCACAATCCTTGCAGAAACTGCTTCTTCCTTATTCAGTATCAGTCTGCTTCTGAAATTGAGGCACCACCTTTCTGAAATCAGTGCTGTATTAGTGATGTTTAAAAGATACAAGTCTTCATACTGCCTTCAAAGAGATGTACAGACTGCTCTGAAATTGTTCACAGAAAACTTGCTTCACTGCCCACAGACACAGCCATAATCTTCCCATCTAATGAGGTAATCCATACTCATCCTCAGCTGAAAAGGAACAGTAGTTCCACTATGTTTACAGTATCTTTCAATATGTTGAATTTTCCCCAATATTATTTTTCCTATCTTGTTCTCCTGACAATCCAGGGAGCAGATTTTTAACTTTCAATTTCATCCATGAGATGGATACTGAAAAAACATCATAGACATCTCTGGTGTTTGCGTTTTGCATAGGATGTTGAGAAACTGGAGAGGCTGCATTATGATTTGAGAGCTGGAGAAAACGTCTAAACCCCCTCAATCTGCTTAGGTTATCAAAAAGAAGACAAAGTGGTGACTTGCTGACTGGGTTTAGGTACATCTGTTGAAACGTTTTGACCTTGTAAACTCATACAGAGTTTAATGAGGACTGAAACCACAAGCAAATGCCAATGAATTCAGAGCATAGAGACAAAAGCGGCAAATCTTTTTGTTTTGGAACTTTTAAAGCTAAAGCTTATTTCCGCAGTTGAAAAGATTTTAATTTAAAGATTTAACTAAGTGAAAAGAGTTAAATAGAAGGGTCTAGCTAATCATTTTATATTGACCCAAATCTTTTGTTTGTTAAAGCAAACACTGGGCTGACTCATTATGTTGATAATAACTGCTCTAGTGGTACAGCTACCACTGTGTTAATTATTCTAGTGCTGAAGGGAAATCCCCTGGGGTCGGTTTTGTACTTTGAAGCTGATGTAATTAAAAAAATGCAACAAGATTCTGGAACTATCCGAGGATTCTTGAGTACACAAATAGCCGCTGTCTTCTAGCAATGAGAAACTTACAGCATGGCCTACCAACATTTTATTCTGATAGTTTTTCTCACATATACTGAAAAGGAGAGGGAAAACCTATTGTTATTGTTATTATTATTATTATTATTATTATTATTGTTTTTCAGTCCTAGTAATCATTTAAATCTTTTCCATGAGAACCTTCTGTTGTCACCAGCAATTTTCAGATGGAGTCTTGTTACATTATCTAATTTTTTTTATTTGAAGATGATCAGCTTTATAAAAAGCATTTGCTAAAAAAATCATTATGAAGATTCCTGCACATTAACCAAAATATTTTAGATCATTTAAACTGCCACATGCAGAGCTGTAGGGAATTCAAGAAAAATAGACATCAGGGTGAGACTGTTGAAGTGATCAGGGAAATGGGCCCCTTAGAGGGACAACCCAAAGTTTTTGTCTGAAAGAGCAATCTCAAGCTTGAGGTCTAGGTGAGAGAAAGAAAAAATGTGAAGTGAAAGAATATGTTTTCAAAATTCTTGTGAAGCAAAGTCTCAACGTGTTTATGCAGCCCTTGTACCTGCACTCAACATTTTGGAATAAGTGGTAGTATTTTTCTCTCACTCTACAGAATACCAAGTTTAAAGACAATAAGATTAACAATCTCCAGCTACAGTACTTACATCTGCTCCATAGGCCAGCCAGCAGCTCTGGACTCCTCCAAGCTGTTCTGAAAAAGAAAGCATTTGGATAATTGGACAAAGGTGCTTGGTGGAGCTCTAAAATAATCACTACCATCCCTCATCTTTCCCAGCCCTAAATATACATTTGAACTCTATCTTTTAATCCTGTTTTTTGGCAGAACATCTTTAATCTCTTGCCCTCCATTCTAAGAAAAATTCATCCGCATGTGAGTTTAAGTAAAAGTTACTATTTATAGCAGTTTAAAGTGGCTTATATTGTCTAAATTTTTATTATACTGTCATGATAAATTTGCAGGCTTTTTTTCCCAGTGTTTTGCTGTGAATAGAGGCTCAGATGTGTACTCTGCTTATACTGTCTAACTACTGAAGCTGGATGATTTTCTTTTCTTCCCATAACAATCATCTTTACCCCTTCATTTCCTTTTCTAAAATTCAGTTTGAGGTGATTTATAAAATAAATTCATCAAATTTGGCTTGCATTTTTAAAATTTTTAATTTTTTCACTTTTTCCTGCCAAGTGAAAAATAGAGACAAAATGCTTTAAATCCTCTGATTTTGTCCACAGCAAGTCTAAGGTGCCATTCATAACTCTCTTGCCACTGTCAGTGCACCCATAGGTAAGATGCAACAGGGTAGCTTGGATAGCTAATTAAAAGATGTCCTACTCAAGCCCTTCTTCTCTTTTGAAGTGTTCCAAGCCTCTTCCAGTTGAATGCAGCGTGATGGTTCTCACTGCCACTCTTTGTGAATTCCTGTTTAAACTCCTAAAGCATCTCAGAAACACTTCATTTGATTGATGAGAGAGGAAATAAGAATTGCATTATATATTCTCGTTCTGTGGTCATATAGAAAAAAAGATTATTTGCACAGCCTGCTACTCACACCCTAAATATTTGGGTGATGATTTCCTGGATACATTACGTTGAATTAATACAGAAATTTGATGCTGTGTTTTGGGTAGGGGAAGGTCTAAAAACTGGCTGGATTAGTCACTGGTCTAAGGACTGCTTACTTCTTAGTAACCATTTCATAGGATAACCCGGGTTCTTAATGACTGTTTTATTTTGTTTTAATTCCATGGTTGTTGTGACAGGATGAATTATCAGATATAGGAAAAAGCCAGCTGTGTTTAATTAATCATTAACCCTCTCAGCATTTGCTGGGAGCTGTGGCAGGAGTGAGGAGAAGGTTCTGAAACCCCTATAAGATGGTCTCAACTCATGTACAGAGCAAGAATTTTTCAGGAGTCTCTGAAGGTTTTTCTAATGTGAGATTAACAGACTGAAGGGCTCATTAAATAATCCTATTCTCATCGAGTCATCCTGTGCCCACTTTCCTGCCTCACAGTTCAGGACAAAGATGTATTTCAAATAAGAAAGGAAAGCAGAGTGAATTATCTAAGGTCTTGAAGATGTGGTTTATCTGGGAAGAATGAAGAGTTAAACTAAAGAAGTGTGTCTGTTGGGAGGATCTGAAATTAAGAGAGGAAGAAAAAATTTGATTTCTTGGTCAGTTAAGGGCTGGTCAAGAACTATTAGGCAGAAACCACAGTATGGAAGGTACTAGTTACCAACAGGAGAGCTTTCAGTGATTAGGAAGTGAGGAACATGTTCCCATATTCCTGGGAAAACCATGCCTCCAAGCAAGCTAGGGTTGAGCCTCCAGCACTATCCTGTCTTCTGCCACCAGGGAAATTTAAGTTTTGGTCATCCTGCTCCAGATGAATGCTGTAAACCTTAGACTTTGGAAACCAAATTGGAAGATAAGGCATTATCACAACGAATATGAATGAGCAATCAAGTCTAAACTAATGAGCTTTGCTCTGCAGGATCATATCAATATTGGTCTTGTGACCAGTCTGCAAGAGGGTGTACAAAGCAGCAATGCTTCAACAGAAGAATATGAATCCACCCACTTGCTCCCACAAGGTTTCTAATTTTCAAACCCTTCTTTAAAGGTAAGGGTTAAAATCCTTTAACCCAAAAAATTCAATGTCTACTGCTTAGATTAGTACTTTAACCCCTGAACTGCTGGATAAAAAGAACAGAGAAAGGTTCTTCACACCAGCTATTTTGTGAAAAATTTGGCTTGAATAAAATTTGGCTTGAAGAAGTTAAGCTATTGTATATATTCAGCAGGATTTATGTATACTTTTAGGTGACTGAAACCGAATTTTTCAAGGGAAAAAAAACCCCGCGCCTTCTTACCACTGTAAACTACAGCTAAGATGTTCTTCTAGCACTTTTAATTATGTTAAAGTGTTAACACTTTTAGTCATACAATGTTATACTTCATGTTTGGACACGATCTCTTTGAATATAATGTCCTCACTCTTTTCTGGAAAGATATGACAGCTGTTTTTCTTATGAGAACAATGTCCTGAGTATTGTTTAGATGTTTGCTGCTGTTTTAAATGTCTTCAGGAGACCAGGCAACATTGCTTGTCTATAGTTTATTTTACAAGGGGACAAAAAAGTTAACTGTGTCATGATCCTAGAAGATAAAAAAAGAAAAAAAAAGAAGACATCCTATTTTATAATTAGAGCACGTGTGCAAATACCTCTTTTTTACTCTTCCCACTGATATTAAAATGCAACAGACTTAACTGTTTATAATATGACAATCTTTTTATTTTTTTTTGCCCATTTATCAGAGTAACAGAGTATTAGAGCAGTCTCTCCTGCTATTTACAAATTATAAGTAGTTTAAAATTATATCCCCATACTTTTTGTTGCTTAGCTATTTGCAGAGCAACTGTGATATAGTAGAAGTACTAGTAAATGGATTATTGGTTCCAACATACAGAACCTATACATTTCTCAGTCCAAATAAATACTTAGCTACTTCTTAATCCCCCATTGCCCAAAGCAGAGAACAATTGTTTTCTGAGCCATGGATCTGACTGCTGTTCAAATTTTTTTTTTCTCCTTTTTTTCCTCCCTCGCAGCTATCAGTGATGGGATTGAAAACCATCATGGAGAGAAAGGTGAGACCACCCCTGTAAAAAGAGAAATGCAATAAGCAATATAAGTGCAAGCCAGGAAAAAAAAGTATGCAAAATAGAAACAGAAGAATATTTTTGGAGTTTTCTCTTTCTATGTTAGTGTTTTTTTACTATTCTCATTTCAAGAAAGTTTTCCCATTATAAGCTACTTTTTTAAATTAAAAGAAAACAAAACTGGCACTAGTAAAGAGCTCTATGTGGAGCTTTTATTGGGGGAAAAATTTTAAGAACCTCAAGCAAGAGTAGATGAAGATCTGTCGAATCCTATAGCTGTGACAATGCTTGTGGGAAAGTCTGGAACAGCAGGGAGGAAAGTGTGAGCCAAGAAACCTGAAAAATAGTCCAAGTACTTTCATAAAGTCCTTCCTTTAATAATGTGGGTTTAATTTTCATAATATAGTACCATTTGGTTTGTTTTTTAGGGACCTGTGTTTATTAGAGAGCATTCCCCGAAGCTGTCAGTCTATGGGAGTTCCCCTAAACTCCCTCGACATGCAGCTTTAGCGGTTTTCCTCTGTTTTGAGAGGGTACATTAATAACCACACACTAGTCTAGGCATTAAATAGGCCACCCACCCTTCGAGAAGTACAGTTCACATTTCTATCCACTCTTAATGGCAGCTAGCCTAATGGGAATGGTGTCAAGAGGTGCAATGAAATACTCTTGTGTGTCTCTTTACTCCCGTCTTCATGAGGACCTTGTCCTGTTTCACAGTTATTTGTTCAGTCAGGGAATGTCACAGAGGGGTTGATTTAGTGCTGATGAGAAAGGAATGGTGCCACCCTCATTATGAGCAGAACTGATGTCCGGCTTTGCTGCTGCCCTTTGGTCACGTCTGCACACATACGACCTGGAAGACATTCTAAGTACTCATAGCTCTTCAGTCTGTCACTCACACATGCTGCACAACCACGACCTACCAGCAACATCTGCAGAGGGGGGAGCCTCATTTTCTGGCTGACTCCAGATTGTTTATTCTTGCTCTTGTAACTCTCTTCCCGTCTGCCTCTGGCCAGCTCTGCTGAGTCTATCCAGGAGCAGACACATGGGCACAAATGAGGTTTCTGAGGAAGTGCATGTGTGTGCATTTGTGTATGTACTATTTTTTATTACCAGCAGGGCTGGCAGCTCTGTTTATTTAAAGTTGCCTGGCACTTTCCACTACAAAATCTAATATCCAGTTGCCAAAATTGAACTATTTGATCCGACATATTTCAAGTCAACAGCCAACCTCTGATGCAGGACTTTGTAAGGGGCATGTGCATATTTATTTGAAGTTATCAGGCAAGACCCTTCAGTAGTTTCCTGAAAGTTAAGGACACCAATACTTTGCTTTACAAGCAGTACTTTTGCCACATTAAAAAACACAGTTCTCTGGTGAGAACCAATGCCTTCATAGGAGCAGGAGTGTCTGCCTGCCCAGTTGCTGGCAGATTAGCAGCTGTTAATCTAGGTGAATACTCTTTCATTGATAACGTGTCCAAATCTGGCTGAGATTTAAGTGAATGCATCTGAAATTGAAACCTGCCCTGTAACTGCAGCTTTGTTTGCTGTTGCTACAGCCACCTGAAGGAACATCAGCTGGTTCTAAGCTGCACCCTAGCATCCCTTGATTCACAGGGCTCCAGATTCTACTGCTGCCAGAACTCTATAGATGCTGACACCCATCCTACAAGTCCTTAGGACATGCCTCACAATGCATCATGCATTTGATAGCTCCACATTGTGCTTCTGACCAACATTCAGTGATGTAAAAGGGCCAGGAACCACCCTCTAGCTCTGACACCTGATAACCTGGCTGCATCCATACTATGTAACACTCAATCTAGTGTCCCCAAATATGTGCAATATATATATATGCACCTAAAAATTTTTATTTGTTACATGCTAAAGCCACTGCACTTAGCTGTTTCTCTCTGATGTACTGAATTCATTACTCTTCCAAATTTGCCTGTGCATTGTAGCCATTCCTTTGTTGTTTCTCAGCTTTCGGTAGCCCAATTAGCTGCTTCCCTGACCAGAAAAGCACACTGATGAGGTATGCAAACCCCTCCAGGACAAAGATTCCTAGTGGAAGAAAAAAATAAAGGTAATTATAACAAAACTCTGATATTCAGTAATCTTATTTTCAGACTGATTGGTGAAGAGGCCAAAATCAAGGCGGCTCAGAGGACCAAAAGGGGCACATCACAGCAGGCAGTCCTTACTCACCAGAGGCAACCCTTCTCCATCCAGAGCTCAGCACTTGTCCCCACTATCACGCCACTATCAGCAAATGCTAACAATGTGCCCTATCCCTTCCAGCGATAATCAACAAAGAAGAAGACCCATCCAAGTGTGATATCAAGTTACTTCGTTTGTTCAAGTGGAAGAAACTTTGTCTGGTTTAGTGGGAGATCAAAGGGCTGTTATATCAGGTTTCTCTTTTATCTTTTCTATTTATTTATTTACTAAATTTCCTTTCAAATTAAAAACCCAGATCTTCTTCATACATTAAAGAATAGTAATCTAATAGTTTATTCAGATACTCATAATTTAGGAATTTCCAGACCAAGAGGTATTTCCCTTTTGTATATGCCCTTTTAGGATATATTTTAAATATGTGTTTTTATTTATGATTTAATAAAACATAAATATAGAAAATACTATATAGTTTGCATTGGTATAAAACACAATCAGATATTTTTACAAGCCTTAATCACAATGATTCTCTGTTTCCTAACATGCAATCTTTTATTACTGTGCCTGCTTTACAAAATTTTCTTGAACTGTTATGGGCTTGTTTTTTGTTTTTTGTGGTTTTTTTTAGTTAACTGTCTATTAGTCGTCTAATATAAATTTCCAATCAACTGCTTAAAAAATCCTGTTTGATTCCTCCTTCTTACTAGAATTGTCTTCCATGGATAATGAACCTAATCACTTAGATACTGGAAATACCAGATTAAAAAGCCAATCAATCATTTCTAATAATTTTTAGTGCTATGAAAAGAAGAAAAGAACCCCTAAAACAGCACATGATGTTTTCATGTAGAGCAGCTTTTAAAAAGCTTTTATCAACAGCAGCTGTCACAGATGGGTTATGTTAGACAAGAAGATTCCAAAACAAGAAAAAAGGCATCCATGCTTAAATAAATGAGAAGAATATCAGCTTGATTATAATATTCTTTCACTAAGAGAATATACAGTGTTGGGCTCCTCTGAGTTTGCTTAAACATAAGTAAAGAAGTGTAGACCATAAAAATGCACTTCAGAGCCCCTTTTCCCATCTAAAAACTCCCATCAATTCATATGCTCAGTGATTAAACAGAACACCATATATCATTCTGCATATTTTGAGGACTTCGTAGGAGCCTGGATGAGAGAAGTGCTAAGAAGATCTTGAAGCCAAACACTGAATCTTCAAAGCATAACAATTTATTGCCAGATTTGTTTCTGAACACTACAGATATTTTTATCTTAATGTATTACAAGTTGATGTAGTTACTCATTTTTATTTGAATCTTTACAGAACTTTAATTAAACAAAACTGTTATCCATAAAATTAGCATAGACAGTCACAAGCCAAAAGATATTAATAATCTGAAAATTAACAGAACTTTGACACAAGCTCAAATTTTCTGATTTTAGTCATGTCAATAGAATTAAGTGGAGTGTACTCAGTGATTCTTGCAATCTGTTATATCACTGTTCTTCATGAAGTGAAAATTATGATGGTTATATTTATTAAGTTAATTGAAGAAATAATTAGCATCAGAACACTGATTTGCAAAATATAAGCATCATATATAGCCAAATTTATCAGCATAATCTAATAACAAATTATCTGTTTTAGTCTTTGCTATCAAGATTAAGTTCTTTATTCTTTCTATGCATGTAAAGCATATAGATAAAAATGCAAGCATGGTCTTGTGCAATCATAGAATTATTTGGGTTGGAGAGAACCTTAAAAAAAATCTAGTTCTAAACCCCCTGCCATGGGCAGAGACATCTGGGTTACTCAAATTCTCATCCAGCCTGGTCTTGAACATTTCCACGGATGGGACATTCACAGCTTCTCTAGGCAATGTATTCCAGTGTCTCTCCACCCTTATTTTAAGAAGCATAATTCCTCTAGGTTCCACAATTTGTGTTCTTGGCAATCCAGTGGTGCAGCTTAAGCAAAACAGTCACTAAATGGTTTCATTTTCTGAAGAAGATAAGGATCCAAATCACCTGAAGTTAGGGTGGGACCTTGGCTGCATACCATATGCATCAGAATCTACTGACTGGTGGTAGTACTACTGTCACCTCTTATCTGAAGAATAGGCCAACCATTTGCATCAAAAATTCAAATGTAATGTTTTAGATGTGCAGTTTCAACATCTGAATCCATATTAAGGAGCAGGTGAAGGATGTGTGAGGGTCAGAAGTCTGAGCACTCTCCTTCGGCTGTGTCCCTCATACTCATGTAGGCCAATGCTATCCACACCTTCCCAAGGATGCTGTCTTTCTCAATTTATTCTATAGGGAATTCAGAGTCTTGACTCAGTGTTATGAATTCCATTTCCTAAAACTGGCACATACAAATCAGATGTAGTTAAGCCACATCAACATGCTCTTCTCAGAATGTGCCCAAGCAAGAGATTATCACTCACACATTACAATGCACATTACAATGTCCTGCAGTTTGAATTGCTCAGGTTGTAGCATGCAGAGGATTAACTGCAGAACAATTAATCTCTGTATTCACTTGTACTTCTTTCCAAACTTCTTTTCCCCCCTTTATACCTGATATATACCAATATATAGAATAGAACATATTAGAAAGGTTTCTTTAATTATCTCGCTAACATATTGGCTTATTTTAAGCAAGGAGGTGTTGGGGGAATCTTAGGACAGAAGTTGTTCACTGTAAAATATAGAATGTTCTACATTCTATTTCAACTACATTCAAAAAACCCCCTAACTCTGAACTACAATCCTTCAGAGAACAGGGTTCCCTAATATGTGTCTCCTGGCTCTTTAAGGACCACAAACTTTGTAAAATTTTCCTGTTGCTGACATCCTCCTTTATTCAAATAGTCAAAATCAGTCTGCAATTAATTTGAAGTTTGCTGCCTGCATTTCAGATCAGCCAGGTTCTGTGTTTCTAAATGTATCTGTTATTTCTAACACCACTGATGTAGTAAATACCTACTCCCCCTAAAATCCTTGCCCTTTATTATTGAAAACTACAGACTAAGGAATCTGTAGGAGATTTATTCTGAGCTTGTCTGTAAGTTCATTTTGTATATCTGCTAAATACACAGAGTTTTCTGAACTCTTTTAAAGATAAGACATGGACAATTCTATGTGGGAACTATCATATAACACATTGTAAAACTTTTAAAAGTTTAAAATGTTTCACTGTATCAAGATGCCAGAAAGATAAGAAAGGAATGTGTTAGTTTGCTTTTAATAAAGACAAAAGGGCGGGTCAGTAAGTAATGAACAGTAAAGCTGCTAAAGATTAAGAGGTGAAAAATTGTAAGTAAAATGATAATACTATTTAAAAGGAATTACATTCCCAGTCAGATTTTGTATATTTTGTTCTTTATGTACACAGCAGCAATATATTTAGCATTAACAGTAATATTATTTTGATAAAAAACTATTTTGCAAAATTATAATGCAAGAATAAAGATAATAAAAAAGTAATTAAAATAGAACTGTCCCAAACGGCTCATAAATTCAACACCTAAATAAAACAACAAAATTTACTTCAAACTGATGGTAAAATTGAATTTGTTTGAATATGAAGTCTTCAAGTAGTCAATGAACCAGTAAAATTGAAATGCTCTTGAATGTACATCAAGATATCATCAAAAGAACTCACTGCAGCTAAAAGGAGGAGAGACTATCAACTAATTCTGCTTAGGAGTGAATGATGTAAAGGGCAAGAAATTCAAACAGAAATGTTATTTATTTTTCTTATTCAGTGCTAATCAAACACAGTAAAAATTTAAGATTGCTACTTCTCAACATATATTCAGAATTAAATACTGAGGCAACCCATCCTTCTGTCTAGCAATTTCTTTCTCTTCTACCTTCTTTCTTCTTTGTACTTCAGGAGGATCTTAGCCTCGCTGTTACCAAGTACTAGCCCTGATAGTCATATTCCTTTTTCTTATTTTTCTTAAGCTGCGATTCAGAAAGGTCTATCAGCTACATTTCCAATCATATAACTGTAGTGAAAAAGCTTGTATAGAGGTAACAAAAACACCAACCTTCTTTTTTTAACTACTGTCAAGTAAATGCCATTGTTTAGTAAACCAGAGGGGAAAATTCAGGCTGTATGTAATATTTTCACACAATTTCCTCTTCAAAGTCATTAACTTAGTTAGCCGAGTTGTAGTCATTCTGCCAAAAAAACACTGTGTATCTTTGGCATTCCCAGACATAGAATATATTCCTTTAGGTATTACTGAATTCTGAAATAAGTACTTACTGTTGTATAAAATACACTTGGGCAGCATTTTCATTACAGCACTTAATCCAGCTGAATTCTGTATGAATGCCTCAGAATTCCTCTGAAGAGTATCATATTTGCAAAATAGATTTGACAGATGTACAACAGTTCACAAAGTATTTAGCAGAGGCGACACCTCCAAAACATAATTACCTCCAAAATAAAATGAATAAAAAAAGAGGCTTCAGTATAAATGAATCTGAAAGCCTACATATTTTATTGAAGTATCTAAGAGAGACCAATCTTTCCAAGAAAAGTGTTGAACCTTCTTAAAAGGGGAGGCGGAATATCTGCACTCTAAAGAGGACTTCCAAAATACCAAAATTTTTAAAGTGACTTTAGGACTTCTAAGACATAGATTGATAGGAGAAGTATTTTAGTTGGGTTTTAAAATTAACTCCTAAGATTTGTGAACATTATTCTAATGATTTATTTTCAAAACTGCTACAGTTCATTACAAGACATAACAAACATTCTGAATAAGTATAGTTGCCAAACTGGTTTATAAATTAAGGCAAATCTGGAGTAATTTTTTTTTGTTGTCTTTTTGAGATTTCAAAATTTTGCAAAGTTATACTTAAATACACACTTATTTCCTTTTGATTGCTTCAGATAGTGTTTCTGTCTTTGCTTAAGAGATTACAAACTATAGAAAGCATATCTGGGTAACAAAAAAATTGTTAAAAACACAGACATCTGATAAGATCTTTCATTAAGCATATATTTAAATTCCCTTATATCCAAAAAGAAATATTTAATAGTATATGAAACAGATGTTTTCATAATGGAAAAATATAGAAATCTTATGCAGTTATCAAAACTAAGTATAGTGTCCTTTTTCTGTTTATACATTAAAATCTGCAGTGCTAGGTGTCTGAACTGCATAACCACATATAGCTGCTCCTTAACTATGTAGCTGGTAAATCTGTTGGCTCTTGTTGCCTAATATCAGCTGCCAGCTGATCAGAATGGAGTAATTGGCATTATTGCTACATATTTCTTCTTCAAGAGCCATTAGCCAAATAGGCAGATCTTTACTCAGGGTGATGCCTCCTGCCCTGAAGCTTTTCAGAAATGTCAAGGCCCAGGGCAGAAGTTCCTCTTCTCCTCCCCTCTCTTCAGTGCAGGCAACCACCCCCAGCATAACCCAACACAATGCACCCCAACCCCACCCAACCCAACTCCACTCCACAGTCCACACGAGAGAAAGAAAATCTCACTCCCCCCACGCCTAACTCTGTGGCAGGTGGAGTCAGTGGAAGTTTTCCCAATGACCTCAGTAAGAGCAGCACTTTCTAAACCTCCTTTATCCTAGCAGGACAATAAACTTCTTATTTGCACTGTGACAGGGACATATTTGTACCACATATTTTTGCTTACAGTTAAACTAACTTAACACTGGCAAAAGTTACATAGTCATAAATTCTGAAAGCATTTAATGGGGCTTTTAGGTATATAATCTTCCACAAAACAGAGATTATGCAGCTGAAACCTGATGTTCTCTCTCAAAGTGCTACTGAGGTACCATTTTCTTGTACATAGTATGGTTGTTAGTAGACATATGGGCTTTTATATCAGAATAATGAATGAAAATTAGACTTTGTTTATTTGTAATATATGCTATTGAGCATCTCAATTAATGAAATGGAATTTATGGATCGATAGCATGTCTAAGGAAGTAGAAAAAATTACTGCTTATAATTCAACCTCTGACATAAAGAATGCCTGAGACAGAATTTTGATGCGTTGCTGGTTTTGTTGTCTCTTCCTGAGAAACTCTTTCAATAATAACTTCAGCTTTAAAGGAGGGAGAGCAAATCTCCATGTTATGAGCATAATCAGAAAGTAGACCAATTTAGGCAAAGCTTCTGTCCAAACATCATTCTACCTCAGTGCAGATGGGAAAGGGCATCACAGACTGAGATTCCAGTTGGATGCAGCCTTTTCTGACCAGAGAAAGAGAAAAAGGTAACTGTGATGGAGTTCTGGGGTGACCACATCTGCCCATTAGGGGCTGGACATCCATCTCTCTTTGCACAGAGTTACCCAGCAGCCATCATTCACATAAAAACTCTCAGTCCATTACCAACAGTTGACCTTGTGACCTTACATTAAATGCTTCACATCCCATTACTTTCCTCCCAAGTCATCTATTTTCCTAATTTTTTACAATAATGCACTTCAGCTTTGTCACACATTTCTGGCTCCAGTTCTGGAAAATGTTTCTGTTCAAGAAAACACTCCACTGTGTGCTTTATTTTGCTTATCTCCTGAAATCAAAATGAAGCATGCTGTTACCGTTTGCTCTCCATAGAGATAGAACGAAAACACACTTACAGGCTTCTCTGTCCTGGGCTCTGAATGATGGCAGTTATTTTTTTCCAGTCTGTTTCAAACAGAAGAACTAATGTAATCATAAATGCATTGAAATTAAATCTCAATAAAGGGTCTTCAGAAGAATATTCATGTTCCCACTTAAAAAAAAGGTTTATTATACTTGTAAAAGATATTTGAAGCATTCCAGCTTTCTAAAGCATTGCAGTATACTTCTGCAATAGCTTGCTACCCATTACTGAATAGATTTAATTATACTTTCTCTGTAGTAGAATTACAGTTACAGATGTTTTTTTGCTACTGATTGGAACGTCAGTAATAATTTAATTAGATATTATGACAGTTTCCATGGCTTGTATGTTAACACAGTTAAATTCTCTCTGTAAACTAATTTTGAGAACAAATGTTTCTGTTCAAAATCTTTTACAGTGGAAATGTTTCAAAGGTAGAAAAAGTTAATTACAAGGCTTTCCCCCCCCCTCTTCTAAATCCTCTGAAGGAGCAGGAACATTTTCCATGGAAATATGGTCAGTCACTGAATGTCAAAGAGGCTCTAACTGAGGAGTATATGGAAAGTATATGGAATTTAAACTACCTCAGAATCTAAGTTAAATGGTACTATTTATTTATATAGCTAGAGTGACCCTCAGTGTGTAGAAGATATGCTTTTTACTGCGTGGTTTTCATGGATGCGAGAACATTGAATGGCTGTATTATATTTAATTAAAAGCAATAGTGGGCCTACCCAGATGTTAAAAGGGCTTGATCTGAACAGTGTGTTGACATCAGATGAATAGGAGAGGCCACCTGCTAGCTCCACTTTTGGCTTTGTGGATGATTTGCATTCCTGTGGCCTGTTGCTCTGCATGATTGCTCTCAGCACTTCACAGCCCCATGAACTGTTTAATATCATGGATACCTTCCAGCCATACAGGCTATCTCCTTTTGTAACATCAGTGCAAAAGAAAGAGTGACCACTTGCATGATTCTGATGGGTAGAGCATGATGTTTTCACTTAGCATATACCACATCAAAGAGGAGGAAATGCTTTTCTATAAACCAGATTAAGATAAAAATTAATCCATTCTTGCCTAAGAGGGCTAACAGACCATTTTTTCTCTTTCTGAAAGATGCTCATCATTTGAACTTGAGTACAGTACAGTTCAGACTGTATCCTTGTTTTTTTCCCTTGAGCACAGAATGTTTCTTGTTTAAATATGTAAAAGTTAAATAATTCACTAAATATGTGTATTGTTTGAATACTGATAAACCCTTCAGTAGCATAAATGTATTCACACAAAGGCAACTGTTATACTTCATGTGCTTTATCACTATTAGACTGCCAGTGCATTCCTAATTGCTGTCATCTTTCTGAAAAACTACAAATATTCTAAAGGCAGAGGCAAGAAAAATGGAATTAAAAAGAGAAATAAATCATTATGCCATTTTCCAGCAGGTAATACTAAAAGACAAAAGAAAAATTTCAGATCCATGTTTCTCTGAAATGCCATTTCCTGAGACTATACACACGGTTCCACATGGAACTCAGTCCAAGCTCCTTGTAAGTTCCCAGCTTGAAGGTTATTGTATCATCATTCAAGGAGTGGAAGGATGGAGTTATCTAAAAATAGCCAGAGTTATTTTCCAGATTCTCTTGTATTTCCAGTATATATTTATTTCTGCAATGATTAGCTGACTTCACAGTAAGCTCTCAGTGACATTTTCTTACCGTTTTATACTTCAGTACGAAATAATAAAATTATAATATGCTTGCTTCTGCTTTTGTGTTTGATGTTTCTTTTTCCTTAGGCAGTATAATGACTTAAGGTACAAGACAGAAAAATCAAATGTTAATCCACAACAGATTTATATACAAAATATGTGATAATTCACTTCTAACTTGAGGTTAAAAGATTTTTAAAATTTTGAACGTTTTAAATCAACTTATTTCTATAACCATTTACCTTCCTGACAAATTATTCAGTTACTTAAGAACTGGGCTAATGGAAATTAAAGAGGAATTTATATACCCAAATGTCTCTTTACCAGCTTAACTCTAAAGCACAGACGTTCTGATTCCTTATTCAACTAACTGCAGTACATAAAATTCCTATGGATTTAAACTTATGATTTCAAAGTTGTTCTAGTGTCACAAATTTTATTTCTCAGCATATCCACAGACAACTCAGTTATAAGGTGAAGAGAGAGCAGAGATTTCATTTTGAAATCCACAGTAGACAATGCACTTATCTCTGTTGAGAAATGTGGTTTCAGATCCATCCTTTCCCAGACAGGGTCTGAATCTGACAGTGTTTCTGTACTGTCAGGCTTCAGAGGTTTCAGGGAATAGGAGCTGTCAGTTTTTCTGCTTAATTAATGTTTTCCACTGCCTGATTAAATGTTTTCTAGTCAGTGGCTGTGATTAAGTAAGTCAGTAACTCCACAGCCTGCTGATTCATATTACCCCTGGAAAAATGATAGTGATGCCTAGGGAATTTCTGCAGTTAAATACAAGTGCTCAACTCTGCCCAGTTGACTGATCAACTCTGGATCCCTGCCACTGGACTATGGACTAAATTAAAGGCATTTGATTGTTCTGTTTTCCTTGAAAGAAAAAAAACCTGCTTTCAGTTTTCAAACTGAGACATCACAAGAGAGAAGTATCTCTTTAATCTGTAATTAAGCATCCCAAACTTTTAAAAGGATGAAGCTGAAGATAATCTCCTATTTATAGCATTTTAATTTGAGGTGCTCAGGGATGTCCAAGACATTTGTGGCATGTTTGACAGATATCACAGGGCCTGCAGTAGACTACTCCTCTAGACAGGCATCAGTGGACTATGGCATCTCAAATTTTGTAAGTAGGCATGTTAAACTTAGGCAACTGAATCCCAACAAGGGCGTTTAAACTGGTGTGATAGCAGTTATCTAATCAGCACAGTCTAGAGAGTGATTTAATTCTCCTTGTGCCTGGAGCTGGGAATGGCTTTTCCATCTCTAAGGACTGCATTTGCTAAGTTTTTCCCGGCTGTCACTAGAGCTCATGTGCCTAGCATAAGGAGAAACATTTGCATGTAGATATATTATTTTTCATATATTATTTTGCATATAAACTCAAGCATCTTATAAGAATCTTATAATTAGTTGTCATATTTTCCACTGCTTTCACTGTGATCAGTAAAACTATTAGGATTTAGAGAACATACTGCTACAAGAGCAAATGTTGAAAATCACCTAAGTTGGCCATAGAAACCAGGTATTGTATGCGTGGACTTTCACACAAACAGCAATTATTTATGCATGTCTTCTCCACAGCATCAGGAAAGTGCAAAGAGAAGAGAACACATTGATATTATTCCCCCAGTGAGCTGTCTAGCAGCACTGGGTTTGACCAACAGCTAATATAGCTCATGTCCACCACACTTCTGTAAGGGCTCTCCAGTCCTAAAAAAGCTGAAGGACTTGAGATTGGCAGCAAATTAAAGTTTAATATGTACTGCAATTTGTATCTTTTAGAATCCTACATCACTTCCCCATCATAACTGTGTGTTAACTGCCATTACATCCAAGTATATGAAGTAATAAATAGGTCCCAACTGCCAAGTAAATGCTAAAAAAAATCTGAGGCATTTCTTCTCCATGTGGGAACCATCTCAAGTGAACTGTACTTCTGTAAAAGGAAAGTTATTACTGCTGTTCTACAAGTGCTTTCCTTCATTAGAAAGCTGCCATGGAAAATGACAAAGAGTTTACTCTTTTGTTGAGTGGTCTGTAAATGCTGTATGCCTTCTCCAGGTACTGCTTTGCAGATGGAAATATTTGAGGTGAGGATGAATGCCCTACTGAATGGTGACCTGCTATAATATAAGTTTTCTTCTCAGCCTAATTCTCTCTGGTTTGCACTACTCAGGTGCTGCAAAACAGCTGCTGAATTAGCTGATCTATGCAGATTTGAATTCTCTTGTGTGCCTAAATCCCCATGTCATGGAGATGGAAAAGGAATGAAAAACTATGTACCAACTGACTTCCAGCCATAAAAAAAAGAAGTGGGCTCTCCCTGAAGAGGTGATAGTCCACAGCATTTCCGCACTCCACTGATTCCTGTATCTTTGGCTCTATGCACAGATTTGTATAATTTTGAAGCAGACCTAACTTCTACAACAGTCAAAATAGTTTCTGCTGAACCTCAAGAACAGTGAAAGTGACATAAAACCATCTTTCCCACCCATACATAACAGAGGCTTGTGCTTAATCAGCACTTAGTAAGGAATTTAAGTAGAAAAGAATAAGATTATATAAATTTCACTTTTAAAACAAACTAGGTTATCATCCCTTTGACCATATCACAGAGACAGCTTTATGATAATATCTCCAAATATATCCAAACATGATAAGGAATTGATAGTGGATGTTTTTGTTGTTATAGCAAATGGAGTGGTAAGGCATGATGATAACTGCTGCTACGCATTGCTATTGTATATATAATGATGGGGTTGCTGGGCACCACACTCTAGGGCTTATCTTTGTCTATTTTTAAGCAAAGTGTTAATTGAGTGCAAATGTGTCTGATTCTCTGATGTAGAGAACTGTTCTTTGTTGACAGTCCCTAGTCTCTTGATTATTCTTTTGGTATTGGCCAGCTGTGGTCTTGAGTGATGAAATACCTTAAAATATGAACTGTGCTTTCTTCAAAGTATGTATTTTGCTTTCAATATGGTGAAGCAATCAAACCCTTACACACAGCTTACAGGAAGAGAACAACTTTGCTATAATAAGTACTGGGGGGCCTCAGTTCAAGGAAAGAGAGGATGCTGAGGAATGTTAAAAGCAGACACTGTTATCACTCCCCTTGAGTACTGACTTCGCTTTCACCTATAGTTGCTTCAGCTCTTCCCCCTCTAACCTTGAAGAAAGCCTTTCACAAATTTAGTGACATAATTTATGGAAGGTGTAGCACTGGGGAAGGACAGAAAAGAGACTATCTCCATCTTCTCTTCACAGTATTTTTACAACACTCTTTAGTGGCATTCCACAATTCAAAACCTTAGAATTTCAGGACCTTCCTGATTACAAAATAAAGAACTGTCCCCGACCTTGATAACCCCCTTACACTCTAAATTCACCTAGTTTTCACCTAGGTGAAAACTGAAAGCCCACTGAAGTCTATGTCTTCCCTTGATCTGGAATGAGGCCACTGATTTAACAGAGCTACTCGAATGTGAATTCACAGGACTGAGCACTATGTATGTGCCTGTCCCATGCAGAGAACACATCTCTCCCTCTCTCCCAGTTAAAACTTGTTACTTGTATTTTCTCTTTAGTGTATTCCGTGAAGCACCTCACATTTCTTCTTTGTCCTTTAAAAATAAATGTAATGATCATATTTGTGGCTCATGTCTATTCCAGTGGGATTCTTGCTTCCTAGCTTTTCTGAAATGCTAATCACTTGTTTCCTACTCTCTGACATTCTCTCTTACCTTCATTTCATATCAATGGGAGCAGTGAAGTGAACCCTTCTGTGACTCTCTTGACAAGCATTTGGTTCCCTTGTTCTCTGACTTGTATTTCTTACCTGTTGAAGGCAAGAAAGTTTTTCTGTTTTGATTTAATCATTTTACCAGCTGTCCTTTCTGCTGTCTTCCTTTAGTAGAAATGGCTGAAGGCCTTCTGGTCCCACACCTTGTTTACAAGTGCTTTGCAGATATTCACAGGTGTGAGCAGAGTGCAAATCTCAACAGCTGGAAATCAACAGTTATAGGAAGAATTTGGTGCAGTTCTTAACAATCTGAGCTGTGAAAAACAGTTGTCTAAAAGTAAAAAAAAGTAAATAATGCTTTTGAATTAAAAAGCCACCAGATAATTTTTTTTTATTTGCAGTGATCACAGGAACTGGTAAACTTCAAGTTGTAAAGGCCTTTCACATACACAACACAAGTTTATATTCATCTATGAGACTCCATCTTGCACCTGGTAAGATCAACAATAAAGCTAGGTGGGAGTAGTATTTGATACTTTTTTCTGGATTTCCTGTAAATCTTTAGTTGTCATAAGTTCAAGATATAACTTAGGTAATTCCCTTGAGATCATGGTAACAGATTTGCTTCTGCTGTTGCTAGTGAAACTCAGTAGGGAATATACTAATTCCAAAGGGTATAAGCTTGGGCTGGGGAGGTCATACAGAAATTTTTTGAAACTGGTGACTGGAAAAGGGTAAAGAAGGAAGGAAAAGGAGAAGGGGTTAGAAATGGAGTATGCTATTCCTTTTCCTTCCAATGTGAGATCTGGAAAAGCAAGACTGCTTTCAAGGTTGTGCTTTCAACTTACAGAAAAGAACCTGGACTACAAAAATGAGGGTGGTTTTCCATCTTTCAGCCACCTGTAATATTTCCAACACGGGAGAACATCCACTGAAGAAAAGGAACTAGTATGGAGTTTGAAAAAAACAAAACTTTAAAATTCTCTTATCAAAAAGAAATGATATTCCTAAACCACTTTCCTTTGCTTAGTTATCCAGTAGAAATATGTTACCTTTGAGGATTTGATTTTTTTTTTTCCCCTCTCTGGTACTTATATACACATTAGCAGGTATCATGAATCTGGAATACCTCTTCATGAAGCATGACTCCAGTTATCTACAGTCCTGAAGCATTGCACTCTTCACAGTTAAGAAGGCAGAGCAAAGGTCAATGGAAGCTGAGCTCATGACTTTTTACAGTCCAGCATTTTATTCAGCACACAGTTTGAAGAAGTCCAAGCTGTGGTGTTTCAGTCTCATGAATGTCTTTTGGCTTTCATTTCAGCTTGTCTTTAAGGGTGGATAACTGGTTTAAAGGGCACTCGAATTCAGTCCCTTATAGAACACTGATCTGCATCTGTTTAAGAGGTGTTCCATGTGCTTTTGACAGATGATATTTCCAGCCATTCTGAAATGCTTTAAGAGACCAGTTTTCTGAACTGCCTGCTGTAAGCCAAATTCGGACTTTTGGAATTATGGATAAATTCAGTATTTTATATGCACTTTGTTATAAAAATAACAATAAAAATAAAATACCGCCTTAAAATAGAAATAGAGGAAAATATCAAAATATAGGCTTAATATTTTTATTATTTATCTTTTTTAGTTTGGAAAATTAAAAATTATGGTTTTGGAGTTTTTGACACTGCTGGCATGCAAGAAAATCAGTTCTCTCTGTGGCGATATGGAATTTGTCAGGCCAAAAATATATAATTGCAAAATAACAAATCGTTAATTCTGGCTCAACAAAAACACTGGGGATGATTCTCAGAATGAGAAGAACAAGTCTTTATGAGATTATATTACAGATTTGGCACTCCCCATTTCCACATGGGAGACATGCAATCAAAAGGACTGATCAAACAGAAAAGCTGTTTGACCTTGCTTCATTACGCAAATTACATAGCTGAATAAGTAAGATGGAGTGATATATATGGATGCCCTTTCTTTCCTTTCTGCGTTGTTCATTAGAAAATAAAACCAGAAGTTTTTGTAACAGAGCATGAGACAACTTAAAATTCAGAGGACCCAGAACTGCTTATGTTTTTGTTAGCCTTTAACCACCTGATACATAACTAAGGCAAATTCACAGCATTCTAGAAGGCACAGGCCACAGTCCCGTATGCCTGCCAATCCCATTCGAACTGTGTATCCACTCTACTTTTGTCTGTTAGCCTCACACAAATGTCTTGCTAATTACAGAGCTAAAAGATATCAGGAATCCACGCTTATGAACCTGCCGAACTAATTGTGTAGAATCCATAAGGGAAACTGGTCCTTGCAAATGTTTATAAAGAATGGTTCACTGGTTATGTCTGGTGCTGCTTTCAACAGTAAACAAGTACCTTGTGTGTAATTTAGATATAGTTAATATAGATACATCAATATATGAATATTTGTAGAAATATACGTGAATCACGTGCAAACTCATGTCTCAATATTAATAACATCTCCCTTGTATGTGTGTATGTGTGCATATGCATGCATTTACATTTGCAAATTTTCCCCTTAGAAAATATATAATTGGAAATTCTCATCTAGTACATTTTCACACATATTGAGAAGGAACTATTCTTTTAAACTTAACATATATTATTGATATACATTATGTATCATCTGCTAACTCACATACTTGTAAAATCCAATTGGGTTCAATAGGTATCCCTCCTATGTACAAATTGCTACATTTATTTAGATTTCTAGGGTTTACATTAAACACAGTAGCTAATGCTTTTCTAGCACAACAGCCTTGTTCTATAGAACAAAATAATAATAATGAATCTACTCAGACACTGGAGGTGTTGAGGTACTTATGGACTTGATCCTTTTAAGTTTCAAGAGCTTTCATATAAAGTTGGTATATAGGATATATGCACTCAAGCACTGTAATTTAGGTTAATTAGACCTGATGACATATTGAAATGTCTTTCTTTTTGTTTTGCACAGCTCCTCATTATAAAATATGATGCATCTTAAGTTAAGAGTGCTCAGCACCTCACAAAAGAGAGTCCTTAAGCAGCACAGTGATAAAGTTGTGTTTCATTATGTTAACATTAAACATACACTTTTCAGACTAGGTATCAATTTTATACTGTACACATATTTTGGTGGTTTGCTGCTTTTGCTTTATAGTAAGAGGCTGGTTTACAATGTCGCACAACCAGCTGAACCTTGGTAAAAACAAACATATTGCAGAAATGCTACGCAACCATCCCTAGTACTGCTTTTCTGTTCCACTTTGCTTCTGATCAGCCAGGATTATCACAGACCCGAGCCTGTCAACTTTGCTGAGCTGTCAAATTTGGGTGGCAAGCCTATGAAGCATTCATCCAACACGAGGGAGGTTTAATCCATACAGAGGGTTTCCCCTAAACAAAATAGGCCAAATTGAAAGTTGTAATTCAGAGCATAACTCATACATCGAATAACACAACTGCAGTCTGCCTGTCATTTTTAATGAAAACATATGCATAACTAGTATTTTGTTGAAAAATACTTAGGTAGACTTCAAATAGAAAAGAGAATTGTTGCTTTAATAGAAGACTGGTGCTTCATTTGAGAAAAGATACTTCATCACCAAGATTAATATAGGTATCCAAACCAATATGGGTCTGCAGAATTCCAGAATGATTTGAAATAAATTCCAGTTGGAGAGCCACGCCCACTTCAGACTGGTTTCCACGCCCTGTGACTTGCAGATCAAGGTCTAAAAAGTTTAAACCTCAGTGGGAAATGTCCTTTATCTACTTTCACTGCACGTGAGTCTGTCAAAAGTGAAGAATGATACCAAGAACACCTTTTCCAGTCCACTTTATCTTTCAGTCTTGTTTTGCTTTATTAAATTTTAAAAACAGTTCAGCAGGTCAGTCACCAAGCTTTATTCTCTATTATTACACTAATTTTAAAATGATACTATTTTGACTGCAGGAATAATGAGAAAAAGTCACTGGGGATCAGCTGTGGATATATTGCCACTCCTTTGCTCATGCTCTTGTGAGGTGGATTAGTCATGTGTAGGTTTAAAACATCCCTACAGGCAATGTCTTATTGCTTAAGGTTCAGAAATATGAATAATAATAAAACTAGACCATAAGATATTTAGCTTGCTAGAAATTAAATTTAACAGCTTCAACTCATGAATCCAGCTGTAAAAGTACAGACAAAGCACTAAATTAACAGCAACACATGGAAATCTACAGGATCGTATTCCAGAGGAACCAAGTTTTGTGTTTGCTTTACCAGTTAATCTGGTAAGCCTAGACAAAACAGACATATATATTTTTTAAAAATAACATTAAACTTCTTATTCCATTAAAAAATCCTTCTGTGAAGAAACTTGCTACTACAAAACGATATTTGTTATCCTGACTTGTTTGCTCATAAAAACACTGAATCTGTCAACTAGTCAATTTCCTTAACCCTGTAGCTAGAAACTACTAGGACTAGTAGTCCTAATGGACTAGGATGGCTTAATGTGCCCAAGAGATCATCTGTTTTTCTTCTAAAAATGTTGATGAGTACTGAAAAAGATATTACATATTACCAAAAACTTCTTGTGCATATCCATCACAGTCACAGCACTGCTTCTAGTGTTAGTATTTGAGAATATATCCATATAAACAAAAATTAACAACTATAATCTTGCCTCTCAAGAACAAACTCTAGTCCAAAGGAAGTTTATTTTTTTTAAGTAACTGCTGTTACTGATTCTATATATGAAGAATCAAAATCTTCCTGCCTGCAGGAAGAGGCAACAGTGTAAAATCCCAGAGAATTTAATGGATATTATCATAAGATATATTTGAGCCTTGTGTGGCAGAAGAAATTTCATGTAGGAAATTTCTGTGTTAAGTTATACGACTACTCTTAAGAATGGATAAGTAAGGAAATAGGGGTGACAGTATAGTGAGCTCCATTCAAAGATGAGCTTTGCATCTGTTACGAATACTATTAGCAAATATGCAGATGCAGATGCAAATATGCAGTCACCAAGCTGGAGGGAATGTCAATCTGCTGGAGGGTAGGAGGGCTCTGGGAGGGATCTGGACAGGCTGGATAGATAGACCACATGCAACAATATGAGGTTTAACAAGACCAAGTGCTGAGTCATGCATTTTGGCCACAACAACCCTCTGCAGTGCTACAGGCTGGGGACAGAGTGGCTAGACAACAGGTAGAAAGGGACCAGGGGGTACTGATTGAGAGCAGACTGAACATGAGCCAGTGTGTGCCCAGGTGGCCAGAAAGGCCAGTGACATACTGGCCTGTATCAAGAATAGCATGGCCAGTAGGTCTAGGGAAGAGATTCTTTCACTCTAGTTGGCACTGATAAGACTACACCTTGAATACTGTGCCCAGTTCCGGGCTCCCTCAGTTTAGGAAGGATGTTGAGCTGCTGGAACATGTCCAGAGAAGTGCAACTAGACTGATGAAGGGTCTGGAACACAAGTTCTATGAGGAGCAGCTAAGGGAACTTGGGTAGTTCAGAAAAGAAGGCTCAGGGGAGAGCTTATCACTCTCTACAACTGCCTAAATGAAGCTGTAGCCAGCTGAGGTTTGGTCTCTTCTCCCAGACAACTAGTGACAGGACAAGAGAACACAGTCTTAAGCAGTACCAGGAGAATTTTAGGCTGGACATTAGGAAGTTTCACAAGAAGGGTGATTGGGCATTGTAATGGGCTGCCCAGGGAGGTGCAGTGTCACCATCCCTGGAGGGAACACTGGATGGTGCACTCAGTGTCACAGTCTAGTTGACAAGGTGGTGTTTTGGTCATAGGCTGGACTTGATGTTCTCAAAGGTCTTTTCCAACCTAATTGACTCTGTGAATAATTGTTAGAGTAGCACAAGAGTGCAGCAAAAATGAACATGTGACAACTTGTCTTCCTCCAGACCCAACATGCAACACCTGTACAAAGGCCAACTACCATTACACGAGATTTCAGGATTTCTTATTTTGCAAGGGAAAAAAGGTGCTTTTTCTCCTTTTTTCTCCTTTCCCCCTTTACTTAGGGGCAAACTCTGCTTCTGAGACCAAGAACTCCTATATTTCACTTGTATTTTGGCAGCACAGGGCAGGACACCAGACTTTGAGGGTACTTCTCTATACACACCAGTAATGGCTAAGAATGGGAACCAGCCCAATGCCTAGCTGCTAGTGAGCCCTTTTCCTTCTGCAGAGTACTGAGTGACACCAATAATAAGATGCTTGCTTATTTATCCCCCCAGCCCTCACCTCCAAAAGATGAATCACTATCAAAGTTTGGATTCATATCTTGTATGAAGTCAGGTGTCCCCTGTTGCTTGGACATCCTTTACTGCTAGGCAGCATTTTCAGGAAAAAGTTGATTTTATCACAGCCATAGATCCATCAAGTTTATTGACTTGTGGCATCATCCCTCACCGTGTTGCTAGGTGAAATCACAATTGAGCATGTGTTGTCCATGTTATCACGGTTATTGCCTATTCAGTGTTGTATATAGTCTTATGTTTTTTTGTGCTACAGATGGAAGGGCTTAAAAAGAGAGCAATCAAATCTTTAAAATTATGACCTGATTCGTATCCATATTAAAAGCATAACATTGCATATTGGTGTACATGATGTGTTTTGTTGACACCAGATGTATGAATTAAGATACCTTTTCTGTTCATATTAAGATACAATTAACACCAGCTGTAAGATCTAGCTGGGAAGTAACTTGTCCCAGAATCTGGAATCCTGAAATTGGTTGCTATATGAAATCAGACAGTAGTTTAAATATGCTTCTCAGCAGAAGTCTCTAATTCCACCTAGTGTCAACTGGTTAAATAATTATATTTTTAAACTTTCTTTTGTAGCTATCTTATAAAGTATATAGACATTAGTCCTTAGAATTCTGCTGAGATCTTAGCTCGGATATTTTATGCAAATAACATAATCCCTACAAGTTAAGAATTGCCTAAATATGTACAGTAATAAGAACACTGTAATGAGTTTCAAGTTGTCTGTCTGACATCCTTATTTTGAAGTTTTAAGGGAAAATGTGACATATTCAATTTTAACCTTGGTTAAAAAGTTGTAATTTTCTGATTTGTCATGGTGATGTATTAGGAGTCAAAGGAATCACTTGTTTTCTTAATAGTATGGAGATATAACTTGCAGTTTCTTTTTAAAAACTCAATCACTGTTTTCAGATATTATTCCTAGGAAATATATTTTCAGTTATATCTCCCTCCCCTTTTTCTCTCACAATGACACAACCTATTTAAGCAAGGCATATTAATTTTTTAAATAAAGATTTCTTTCAAACACCTTTTTTGCTAAGTCTCCATTTTTTGTTGGAATATGTAGAATAATAGGCCCCTTATTTTATGCCCAGTTAATCCTGAATGTGCATCTCATTGATTGTGGATTTCATTCACTCTCAGTTTGATTTGTACTTTGGAAAGCCCAAATCACTGGTGTTGCTCATAAAGACCTTTAATGCCCACTGACAATAAAAATTTTGTATTTCTTTAATGCTTTAATGAGTCATTTTATTCCATGTCTGTTTATAGTACCAGCTGCACAATAATTCATGACTGTACATTTCAGATAAACCACATTTTGAATACAATGCAACAATTACCACCCTTAACAGGCCATTTATGTTTTTACAGAGTAATCCCAAATCTGTCTGGACAGACTAGAGGTTTTATGAGAATAATGGTGGTGAATTATTCATCAGGCAGTGCTCATTAATTTAGCTGACTGCTGCACATTTTCCAGCAAAAATGACACTTCAACCATTTTTGCTTTTTCCAAACAATTCTGGGTGGAGCCTTCATCGAATTTATCTCTTGGAGTAAAGATTTATGCCTTGGTTAGAATTTTACCTCCAGCTTCAGAGATCCCTACCTACTCTTCTGCTGCTAGAGCTGGCTTTGATGTCTCTTCTCTTTCAAATGGCTGAACGAACTCCCTTTGTACCATAGCACTATTCAAATGCCTTAACAATGATTTCTTCGGACATCTAACTATGACAAACAAAAATTTTTCGTGGTTTTCTTAAATTATTTTAACAATGCATGCACTTCTTCACAATTAACATGTTAACTTCTAAAATCTTATCACAGATAAACAGAGACGAGCAAGAGATCCCGTACCCTGTCTACCATATTTTCCTAGCTGCTTCTGTCTAAAAGGAACAGGGCTGGCTATATTTTGTATTCTTTTGTCAATAATAGGCTTTTAAAAGCTGATATTTTTGGACTATCTTTCTCTAACCATATTTCCATTCTCCTTTGATAAACTGGGATAGGAAACATGTTTTATTTTATGTCTGGATGCAGTCATCTCAAGGCAAGCATGCAAGTGTGGTTATATTTTCATATGTTCATCATTAGCATCTTATACACATTACCTGAATGATCTCTTGCTGGAAATCATTGTTTTAGTAGAAATAAAATAGTCTACAGGTACAACCAAATTCCTTTAGAACTTGCATTTTCTGAATTAGCATTCTATGAACTTTCTATCCATACTATAAAAAACATATGCATCAAATGTGTAATCTCTGAAGCACAGCATCCTGTCTGTGGTGGTAGCCAGCACCAGATGTTTTACATAAAGGTGCAAAATCTCCCTACAGTAGGCAGATGTTGGATTATTTATCTATTAAAGAGGTCTCATCCTAAATCCTGATACTTAAGAGATTGTCTGAAGCCCAAAAGCATGAAGTTTTATTTTCATTCCAGAACTCCTCTTTAGTGTACCACCAAGTTTTACTCTTTGAGAGTGTTTGTTGTGGAGTAGTGGCAGGAATTGAGTTATGTGGGCTCCAGATTTAGGTTCAGTATTGTTTCCCATGCTGGAGTTAACATGCAAGAGAAAAATCTGCTCAGAGCAAATAGAATATTAAACTGCTTAGCTGTTAGTCTCTGGCAAACACAAAACAGTAAAACATAGCTAGAAAATCACATTTCTCAACATTTTAGAAATTAAAGTGATATTCATTGAAACAACAGAAGATGTTCCTGACTCCAGGCTATACTGCTGCTAAACTCCAAATTCTTGCTACAAGACATGGAGATCGCTTTTCTTTTAGAAACAGTTGGACATATTTGTAACAGAAAGATTTTGGCAACTTAAATAGGGTGGTCACTATATCAAGCCCAGATGTAACATGGGTAAACACCACTGCATTTACAATGGGAACACAAGGTCATTGTCTCATGAACATATGAGGTGACAACACTATGGGAAGAAGCAGGAAATAGATGCTAATGAGGCTGAAGAGCCAAAGTCTCTCGGGGGACAATTGTGAAAGAAAGTTAAAGCTCCCCTTCCTGGCTGTCAAGGACTGGAGCAGTCCCTACTGCCTCTGTGGCTGCAATGCTGTCTCTCCTGCCTGCGCTGAGTCTTCTGGCACCCCATGGTGACCTGTTCCCTTTGCTCATGCTTCTCAAAGACCCACTAAAAGAGAATTATAAAAACTCATACTGCCTCCAGTCTCTGTTAGCACTCTCCTTGAGCTCAGAATAACAAATCTGATTTATAATAATTTAGGCATTATGTCAAATGATGTTCCCCAACATGGTGCAAAGCACTTCAAAAATTGTAATTGAAGTTCTGCATAAGCAGAAAAGGAACAAAAAGTTTTACCAAAAAAAAACCAAAAACAAAAACAACAAAACCAAACCAAGAAAAACAAACCAAACCACAAACCAAAACCCAAACAAAAAACCCCAAAACAACCCAAACACAATAGTTTTAAGTCCAAAGGTCTGTTTACCAGTTGACCTCATGGAAATTATATCTCTTGAAGAATCTTTCTGCACTAGGACCCACAATATGTAAAGGTCAAAGGAAAGTCAGAACGGTAGCATGAATGCATTATATAGAACTTAATGAAATATTCTATGCATTGTTTTTGATTCCTTATCACTCAAATTCCTGGCTATACAGGGATGCAGTGTCAACATTTGGTTTGGCATTTAGGATTCTCTCCTAGTAAATGGAAAGGGTATGTCCAATACTCGGAAGACTTCTCAAACTCAGCCAGGAACTTTGTAGCTATTCCTCTGTCCTTGATGTTTCCTACTGGCCTACTACCTGTTCAACATGTGCATGTTGCCCCACCTAGAAAATACTGACGTTTCCTTCATCATACTGGAAAAGAAAGTCTGTAGTTAAACTGGAGCAAACGCTTCCCCGAGGGTGATGTGGACACCTAGATCCCTTCGCTTACTCCAGAAAAAATGCAGCTTAGGCAGCTTAAATCTCTCTAAAGCCTATAAATGCTGCAATGCCTATTTTAAGTGCCTAAAGTAGGAGGTTTGACTAATGCTGTCCATGTCTATGTTTTTCCACTGCAGTCTCATGCAGATTGGATGTTAGTTTTGAGTCAACCCTGGGATGCAGCTCAGTCCCATACTCACTGACTTCCCCACAGTGGTATGGGAGAGAGAAACAAAAGCACGAAGCTGAGAAAACTTGTGAGTTGAGATAAATAGTTTAATAGGGTAAGCCAAGCTGTGCATGCAAGCAAGGCGAAATAAGGAATTGACTCAGCATTTCCCATTGGTAGGCAGGTGTTCTGCCATTTGCAGCTGTCTTAGTTTTGATTTGCCAATTTAAATATACTCATTTTTCTGTTGTGAGACAGAACCAGGAGCAAAAAAGCAAGGCAGGCCTAAGAGAGTACGAAAAAAAAGAAATTTATTAACTACAAAAACAAAAGGGGGAAAAAAACCCAAATTCAGAATAAGATTTTTTTTCAGACCACTCCTTCCTTCCCTCTTCCAGCCTTCATAACAACAAAACAAACATACAACAACTACTTCGATCAGTTCCCAACTCAGTCTTTTTCAGTTCACTTCCGGAGAGAGAAGCCTCCTCTTGTTGAAGCTGTAGGGATTTTTTCCACAAGAAGGAAGAAAACAGTTCTCTCGTGGTTTCATTTTCACAATTTGCATCCGCCTGGACCTGCAATTGTGACACTCCTCCCAACTCCACAGCCTTCCCAAAGCTGTAGATGTGGGCTATGTCTGTTTCACAGGGTATTACTTTTAAGAATGAAATGTTCCACAGCAAAGGTTCTCTTCATTTCTTTTCTCTCTGTTCATGCTTCATCCTCAGAAAACCGGGATTCCCTTCTTTCCTCAGGGCAAAAGATTCTCAACACAGGTACTTTTTGGTCAAATCATCTATCAAATGGAACATCTCCAATGTCTTTCTTTATGTTTTATAGGAATATTCAGTACATTAGTTCATCCCTACAATCTTACAAAGGATTTTCAGCGATCTTGACAGCATCTTCTCATTCTCCTTCCATCTAAAAAAACTTAGCTCTTCCTTCACTGACTTCAGAAATCTTCTTATTCCCTTTCATATCCAAAGGAAGGCTGGAGGTTTTGCAAATCTTATCTGAGCACTAAAGAGTTAAAGTTTAACACAACTACAAGAGCTAGGCCAGGCTCAGGCCGCGCTGGGGGGTGGCTGAGGTGTCAGTCAGCCTTTCTGGGGCTGGGCTGCAGCCCCACCGTGCCCATGGCCACCCCTGCTCCCAGACAGGGCCCGGCTGCCTCCCCCAGGCCACCTGGGGACTGGGCAGGCGCGGCCCGTCCGACAGCAGCGAGAACCAGGACCCCCACCCCAGAGCCGCAGGCCCGTGGAGGAGGAAGCTGTGAAGGTTTTATCAATGAGCCTCTCCTCCTCCCAGCCATCAGGACCCCTCGTTTGCAAATGGGGCCCAAGCAGCCTCCCGAGCCTCCCCCCGCACAGAGGGGGGAAGCTTAGGTTGGTGTTACCTGCTCAGCCACTGGAAAGACCAAGAGGGACTCAGTTCCAGATTACCTCCTTTGAAATGTGTGTTCATGGAGTGAACTAACTTTCTCCCATTGTCTGTTGAAGTTGTCTCAACCCCCACAGAGGAAGCTCCCTTAGAGAGAAATTCTCTCTGAGCTTCTTCTTCCCAAGTCAACCCATCACATTAGCAAAGCAAGGCTCCATCACATACAATTGTTACTTGGGAAGACAAATGCCATAACCCTGAATGTCACCCTGCTTCCTCCTTCCTCAGCTTTTATTAGTATGTTGATCATTTTGGGGTTGGCTGTCCCAGCTGTCACCCAACTTCTTGCCCTCCCCCAGTCTACCACTGGGAGAAACACAGAAGGCTTTGACAATGGTCAGGAATAAAATAAACAAACACGGGTGTCTTATCAACACTGTTTCCATCACAAATAGAAAACACAGCACCGTACAAGCTGTGATGAAAACAATTAACTCTATCCCAGCCAAAACTAGCAGCCTGTTGTACTAGGACCACACTAACACTTCTAAAAGTCATTTTCTGCAATTAGAAAGATGAGAAAATTATGACATTTCCTAAGAAAATTCTTGTTCCTGTGTTGCCAAGTAATTGTGATGCTTACAGATACGTTTTAGTGATAAACTTGGCAGTGCTGTGTTAATGGCTGAATTCAACGATTCTAGAAGTCTTTCCAAACCGAAGCAATTTTATGATTCTCTGATACTCCTATGAGCTGACACATAGACCTTAAAACTCCCAGATACAGTACGTGAAACAAATCTCTTATCCTGGCGTACAAACATCTACTTAAGAGGTCAATTGTTTTTAAATTGGGGAACGAAATAATTAAGGGTTGCATGGAATAGTTGATACTGTAAATGGCTTTCTTGTTATGAAAAAGAACAATGCTCTGTTTCACATAATATTGCTTAAGCAAGACTGTGAGTCCTAAACTAACAAAAGTAAGATGTATCCTGCTTCACAATATGACATTAGCATTTTAATTTAAGGGTATTGTAGGTTTTTTCTGCCCAGATGAAGTTACAGATAAATTTTTGTTAGAAATGCTGTGGATTCAAGAATTTGCTCTTTGTTGCAAATGCAGCATGAAGTAGTGCACATCAATTTTTATGCAACTAAATCTTGTATTAATGATGAAGATAGCAAAACAAGATGTAAAAAATCTGACTTTTTCCAAGTTTTTTTACTTTACAGCGCTGTTGCCACCATTCTGCTAAAAACGAAATCTCTGAATGTCAATATCATTCCAGTAATTCCTATGTCAGTCTTTCCTCTAGAGTTACAGTATTCATTTGCTGGGTTCAGTCCTTACTGTTGAAGCCAAAAAACACAATTCTTTGTCCTACTTATGCATACTACTGAAGAGGATTTCAGATTATAGGACTTAGCTGAAAACTTCAATCTGACTCTGAAGTTAAATACAAACAGAAATGGAGAAAAAATGATGCACACATCTACTTGATGATCTCGGATTACTTTGTACTATGGCACATGTGATATTTGTTTTTATCCTACATTACATACTATTCCAATTTATTTTTCATTATTTACTGGTATTTTGTCCAAACGTTTTTGTTGTGTCAATAATTTAAAAACTGCTTTCAGTTACTGTGGATATACATTTTAATTGCACATTGTTTAGGCAAAATGGTATGAAGTAAATTGAAAAACATGAAACTGCCATATTAAACATGAGCAAACTACCTTGGCAAGCACATCCTTTATGTGCAAACACAAACTTTGCTTTGTGTCTTAAGCAATAACTCTGCCTTTTTTACTGTTTAGTTGCCAAATTAAGCAAGTTTATACCACACCAGCAAAGCTCTCCATTGTTTGGGCTTTTTTTGTCCTAAGTTGAGTAATGTTGGTGACAGAAGAAATAGAAAAGTTCTAGTGTCAGACTGGTCACTACACTAGAATTCAAACTGTTGCTATTGCTCTGGAACAATTTAATGACAGTGGTATAGCGTTTTGGGACACACTACAAGTAATTTTAAAAGTACATTTATATGGCAAATGCCTAAAAAAACTCTTGAACACTTATTCCTGGTATGCCCACAAAATATGTTTTGCATGTTAACCTAGTAATTAGAATAATAAAATAAAAAAAAAAGAACATGTAAATTTAGCTTTTGGGTTCATAGAATCTACATATATTTTTGCTTTATTGGATAATGCCTAATTAATTTTCACTTGACAAGTTTGAAATAGAGAAGTTGCACATGGTTTGTAGAAGATGGTTATTTTGATACTAAAATATATATTTTAAAAAAATCAGAACAATTGCCCCGTAAGAGAACAGAAAAGGTTCAGATCTTTAACTCTTTTTTCCTGTTTCGAAAGCACTACTCCCAAAACGCAGTGCAGGTACAATTTTCAGGTGGTTACTTTGTCCTGTTTTGATTAAACTCTGATAAATGCTCTCTATTTGAGAAGCAATGGATATAGCATAAATTCTGTCCTAGCATTTCTGTATTCAATAAACATTTCCTAAGAGTAATTTATAGTTTCTCTTTCTCCTCCATGAGGTAAAAGGGTCACTTTTTGAAGAACAAGAAAACTGGCTTCACTGACAATCAGCACAATTTTGTTGTCTGTTAGTAACTTAAAGAGAGGAAGGAAATCAGAGGTTACTGCATATTGCACCTTATAATCCCTATAAGAAATCACATCAGTATTTATTGGCAAAGAAGAGTAGGTGGAGATGGAGATACTAAGTACATTGATGTAAAAAAAAGAGATGGAAACAAAGTCTGTAAAACAGTAGGCAAAACAGTTGCTCTGAAAAGGAAATATCTTCTTAAATATTATAATAGCACCTTGAAAATCCATTCTGGAATTGGCCCATGGTTTCTCCTGATACTGTTGAGTGGTAGGTCAGGTCACTGAGACAAAGAAATTACAGTCTAAATGATGGAGTCAGACAAGGCACACATTTGGTTCAGCAGCATTTCTGTCAGTTATGGAAATATTTCAAATAGAAAATGTTATCCATAAATAAGCACTTTCTGCTGCAATTCTCTGCTGTCCTTCATATGCCTCATAACAATTTTATGTAGCTATGTAGGGCTGGTACTTTGGAGACCACCCAAAGACCCACAGGGCTGCCGAGTACCATTCTTGCCAGTGTAAAAGTCAGCACCCTTTACAAATGTAAAAAAACACAGCTTATGACACGCTCCCTTTTAATGACTCTGTGTATGGGTGTATAACTATGAAACCAGGTCTAAACTCACAGACTTTCCTTCTTTTCCTATTTGAAGCTGCATAATAGTGTGAGAATAAAGTTAAAACGTGTCCCTTTTCATGTTTGCTTGTTTTACATTGTGATCTAGTTGTCATAAACCCTGCCATCTGACCAAATTAGTGAAAGAATAGAAAAGAACAGGCTCCAACATCTGGCAAGACGTTAACTTGGACTTTCTTCTTGATTGTGTCTGTTTCAAATGCCAGGTGTCTATCACCTGGGATATAGTTTTACTTTGGCAAAGTAAATCTATTACTAACTCTCTGAAGAATGCCGTCTCTGAATGATGCTGCAGCTAATGGAATACTGATTTACTGCCACAACTGTAAAGGATATTTTTTTAACATTGTGTTACACTTCCCATCAATTTAGATCAACCAGACCTACCATATGTGAGAAGTTATCTACATTTTTCTCCAATAAAACTGAAATGATGAAAGCTTTGCTTTCCCTGAGGTATGATCCAGTGTTGGTAGCCCCATTGTTATTTTTTTTAGCCCTCATCTTTGTCAGGGCTGGAGCATATTATTCCTGCAATGCTTGCCAGAATTCTATGGCTTACTTGTTGTTTGAGACTCACCATATGTGTCTTTGATCCCTGCCTAGTAGGCACTTTGGCTGCTTGCCAGTTTGGCACTTATGATTATCATCAGTATGAATAGCTCCCTTGCTTCTGATTCTGTCCTTCTTGCTGTCATCAAATCACTCTTTAAACAACTTTCTTATTTTCTTTTAGATGCTTATAAACGATCAATCTATTTTTACCGTGCCTTTCTTGGCCAAGGTTTTGTGTCACACTGCAGGAAATCCAGCAGCTTTATGTTTCCACTCCTAATGATCTGACTGTCAACTACCTGTGTAACTGCATGGGAACAATAAGGAGTACAGAAACACCTCTTGTGATAGTGCTGGGAGCTGCTCTGCATATTACACAAATAGGCCTGTTCTCCCCATCTGGTTGGTTTGGTGGCATGACTTCTATGAGAGATTATTTATTTTAGTGAAAAGCATTCCTTTTTAATAAACGTTTTAAAACCTTTGACCAGGATAGTGTGAGCCAATGACAATGATAAATTCAGAGGAGTATCAGAATGATAAACAGTTTTAAGAGACAGATGGAAAGCCAAAGGCCAGTTGTGAGCAATTTCTACTCACTATCCTGATACAGCACTAAACATGAGCCCTTCCATGTGTTCTAGTAAACTGAAATTGTTCCAAAATACCATTGTTGAACAAAAAATATGCAGAATCAAAATAAAGAACAGGACAGGGCGCATAAAAGTCCAGACCCTGAGAGGCCCACGTGCTGTTACAGAAAGATCTGCCAGAAGTGTCCATCATTCTTTACATGACCCTGCAAACTCTTCATATAAATAAATGGTAAATAAATTGGTAAATATACTGGTACTATCACAGAACAAGGGTATCTGCCTTAACGTTGACTCATAAAGTGGGGTGGAGTAAGTTTTGTAGCCTCTGCAAGCAAAGAAGAGTATCAAGATGACTGTGTGTGCCTAAAATACAATCCTCTTGGAACTTTCATTCTGTGCTGTCCAACGTGACATTTAGCAATAACAATCCATTGTAGCTCTCAAGGTTTTAAAACACGGGGCCTTTTGCAACAGAAAAATTATCACACCCTTCTCGTGCACATTTCAGATGAATGTGTTTATTTATATGTCTCTTGTTTTTGAAACAACTCCTTGCGTTTGTAAGGACCAGTTAAAAAATTCAGTGCAAAATTGTCAAGGGTGAAAAACATACTCTGATTGCAGGGAGAATGAGAGGCAGAACAGAAAAGAAACAATGAGAAACTGCTGCATGAGAACAAAATTAAGATCACTTTAAAATGCATCTGTTATGTTTTCCTTCTGCCCAACAACACCAGGATTTCAGATAAAGATGGTCTTTTTCAGCACATGTGGTGGCACTCTGAGTCTTGACTTTCAGTCAAACCCGAGTCCAGGTTTGTGACACTGGATATAGGCTAGAAAAGCCCACAGAGGTTTTAAGCCCTACAAAAACAAAACAGTGACAGACATAAAAACAATACAATTAGAAGGGATTTAATGTGGAGAAAATAGCAGTTTGATATATAAGCTACCTGCAGAGCATTACAATGTAGATAATTTCTGAGGTACTTGTAAGAAAGATCATTAAAGGCCATATGAAATTTGACTTTGGGACAGGAGTAACTCAAGAACAGGCAAGTTAAGTAGGAGTGATACACTTTATTCACAGACATACTCTTAACTTTCTTGTGATTGCAGTTTTTATCCTTTTTCCAGTTGGCTATGAAATGTACAGAAAAGTGAAAATGAAATTATTAACCTTAATAATGTGCCTTTCCCTTCACATATACCCCATTACTGATAAACTTTCACTGTGAGTCAAAAAAGAAAGTTGACTTTTTTTGCCAGTTTCTCTCTATTTTATCCCTAACTATACAGGTAACAAGACGAAAGCAAGTACCTAGAACCAGCATTTAAGGGAAGCTTAGTGGAATTTTGAACTGTGAAAATAAAAGAATGACGAATTCACAAATATTTTACTGGAAAAAGGCAGAAAAGATACTAACTGCATCAGATAGTATTCAGTAAAAAAATTCCTGGCACTTTTCAGTGGCCAGATTTGAAATTGCAGAGATGACCATCAGTAATATTTTTAAATTTTTATATTTTATTTCAAATATCTTATTTCTGAAAAGCCACGATTATTCTTGAAAACAAAATCTTTCCAGCCAATCAATCAGCATCCAGTTTTCGTTTACAACGACTATGGAAATACAATTTTTAGACGCAAAGAACAACAAGGATGAAATGCAAAAGTGCTAAAGATGGGGCTTTGAGAGCATCATGTCTAGCTGTGAACAACTGAAATAGACTTGGCGGTAAACTTGTTAATTTTTGCAGAAAATGATGGACGGAAAGGCTAATAAATTTAACAAAATATCTCTGATACCCCAGAAGAGGAATGATTCATAAACAATTTTTGCTTGGGAGGAGTTTGGAAAGTTGGCTGACACAATGAATGTAAGGGAGCAGACGAAATAGAACTTGCTGCTGCGGAGAGATCTGTTGAAGTATTCCATTTGCTATACTCTTAAGTTTTTGCTACCTAAATGGAAGCAGAAATCCCTTGTGTCACCTGGACGCCCGAGCGAGCACGACCTGGTTTATCTGCATCGTTTGCACAGCCCCGGGGATGCCGAGCAGGACACGAAGGCTTGGTCTGGCAGCAGCCCTGTCCCTTCCCCTTGCTCCTCTCTCTCCCTCCTGCTGCCTAAAGCCTTGTCAGGTCAGGCTGGGCCCGGTGTCCCGCGGGCTTGCAGGGCACCAGGGAGGATGAGGGGCAGGATGTCCCGCTGTCCCCAAGCTCTGCCCTCGGGCTATCCTCAGCGGTTTGTCCTGCATACGCGGCCCGCGATTGCGGAGCCAGCCGAGTCCGCAGCGACCGCGGCCACCCCCTGTCGCGGCTCCTCCACCGGGAAAGCGAGAAGGGGCAGCAAGCGAGGGGGGCAGGAGGCGAAGGAGACGCACAAGGCGAGCCCCAGGGCCGGCGGGCCTGAGGCGGCGGCCGCCGCAGCCGCGCGGGAGGGGACGCGGCGACGCTCGCGCTCCGCCAATCGCGGGGCCGCTGGCGCGCGGGCCGGGAGGCTGCGCCCTCCCTGCGGCGGCGGCTGCCGGGCGAGCCATGGGCACGGTGCCGTCCGCGCTGAAGCACTGCCTCAGCTACCAGCATCTCCTCAAGGAGCAGCTGTGGATCGCGGAGCCGCCCGCGGCCGCGCACCCCGCGCAGGTACCGCCCGGCGCGGGTCGAGGGAGGGGACGGAGCCGGCCCTAGGGGGAGGACGGGGCGCCGCCGCCCCCCGCCCCTCAGGCACGTCCCCCGCGCCGCTGCTGCCCCCGCCCGTGCTGCCCCCGCCCGCCGGCAGCGCCCGGCTCGCTCCCCTCTCCCGTCCTGCTCGGAGCGGCGGCGGAGGGAGGGATGCCCTCGCCCACCGCCCCGCGCCGCTGGGCTGTGCCTGGTCAGTGTTTGAGTACACGGCCGGTGTTATTCCACCGTGTTCAGGCACTGCGAACACAGGTGGGTGGTGCTGGGGCAGCGCTGAAGCAGTGGCAAACCCACCCAGCAGTGGTCCTCGCCACGCGTGATCATTCGCTGTGTGAAAATCATAAAATGGCAGGGTGACACGCATTTGAGCGGGCCCACGGCACTGGCCTTGCAGCTTGTGCGGTTCCCTGGAGCGCGGCGGGCGCGTTTGTGCCGAGGGAAGAGTCAGTGCAGCCGTGGGGTGCGCGGCAGGGCCGGGGCTGTCACGGAGCGGTGAGTGGAGGTGCCTGCTCACGCTCCTGGCTCTGAGCTCTGAGCAGGTGCGGACAGTGGCTGGGGCAGTGTAGGTTAGAGAGGTGCCCAGGCAGGCTGCCGAATCCACACCGTGGGCCGTGAGTGTCCTAAACATGACTTTGTAGAAATGAAGGAATGTTGCCAGCATATCCTCTCTGAACAGTCACTCAATCCAACTCCAGCTCCAGTAATCAGTCAGTACTTCAAACCTTTAGAAACATAAGGCAAGCCTAGAACAAAAGAGTTTAAACTATACTTAAATATATTTTTAATTTTCTTTTTTAAAGAGCACCTCTTGTTGCATCTTTCTTCTGTTTTCAGATAGGGGATGGGATTATTTTCCATTTTTCTCCGCTCTTTGGAAGTGAAATTTAAGGACGAGGTAGCAATGTGACTTCAGAAGTGGAGAGATGATGAAAAATATTCTGAGTGGTATGAAAACTGGTAGCATTTTAGTTTTGCTTCAAATAGTCTGAGCCTCATATCTCAAAAGTTGCTTATATGGAATACCCAAAGCAACATTGCTGTGAGCATAGGGCTTTATATAGGTCAGCCCCATACAGCTTCTGACTATCATATTTCACTGGGAATAGTGTCTATCCAGCATTAAATTTTGGGGAAATAATAAACTTTTTTTTTGTTTGTTTATGAAAAAAATGGGGTTTTTTTATGGTAAAGAAATAAAATAGAATAAATGGGCTTTTATGCATTAGGCCTGAAGCAAAGCATTATAATTCTGTTCATGTGTCCTCGCTACATTTTGCTGCATCATTTCCTTTCAAAAGACCTGAACATATTTTAAAAGTTTCTTTCAAAATACCTTGATTTGCTACTTAATTGTGTCAGTCTCCTCCTACCAGATGAAGCATTTGAAAAGGCTTTTGCAACAGAGTGGGTTTGCAGCTAAAAACAATCATTAACATCTTCTCAGAAAATAGTAGATTAAAAAAAAAAAGGCTTTTTTATTGTAATGGATCATTTTACTTAATTTTTGCAGTGCTCTTCTTTCATTTTCTTCACCATTTTTCTTCCTCCAAGGATACAGGAAGATGTCATCATCAGTAAACTGCAAACATGAGAATCAACAGCAAACATCTTCCCTGTGCACACTGATGTGGGTGTGAGCTGCACAGTGCACTGATTAAATCCAGAGTTGGTCATTGTTCATGTTTTAGCATTTGCTTCTGCATTACCTTGCTGTGATTTTACATGAATCTGTTCAAATTTCCATTTTTCTCACGTGGATTCTTAAACAAGACACAAGGGTTTTCCTTGTGTAGGAGTGCATTCCATATCAATCCTGTTCAAGAAAAAAGTGCTTCTTGTTACATGATCTAGAAACTATACTGGCTCAAGAAATGGTAGTAAAAAAGTTTGTTGGTCTTTTTTTTTTTTATGACCAGTGTATGTAAGATAGTTATGGCAGCACCGCTGTAATGATATTTATGAGGGTACGCTGAGAAATAAAATAGGAAAGGGGGTTTAGGTGCAAGAACAGTTTCCCAGAAATAATGCCTTCATGGTTGATAAAAATAAAGAGTTTATTTACTTGCTGAAATATTTTCAGGAGTTCCTCAGGATTTTTCTTTAACCACCAAGTAAAATCTAAATGCTGCTGCCAAGGCTCTTGTAAAAATAAATATTTTGTCTAAAAACCCCCAATATATAAAAATTTGGTTATATACTGTACTGACTAATTTGTGGTCCTGTCCAGGTTTAACCACTTGAAGCTCTACTGAAGGTGAAATAATGGGTTCTAAAGTGAGTTGTAGGATGTCTTAGTCTGTTTTGCCTTGTTTTTTCTTTTTCATTTAGCCAACCATTTCTCTGGTATTTTTGGAACAATATTTGACTTTAAGAGATAGACTTGCTTGACTAGTAAAGTTATTAAAAAGGGAAGATGAAAATAGGTAATTTGGCTAGGTGGCTATAGACAGTAAATAGATTTTTCTACTATCTGTTTGTAGAAGTTACTAATATCTATTTCAGTCTTATTTAGACTAATCTGTATTGCATCAAAAAATTGCTGAACACCTCACTAGTCAGTGAGACACCACATTCCTGTTGCAGTGTGTTCATCATTCTCCATATTGTTAATTTCTTAACAGTTTGCTTCAGAATGCTTCCGTAATGCTTCATACAAGGAATACAGTTCAGATTCATTTTCTTAGCATTACCCCAATGTATATGGTTTTATTAACAGATCTGATTAACTTAATATTAAAGGTCTGATATATTTTTTACTAAACAAGAGCTATAGTCACACGAGAATTTGTTAAAGACGTGGATTTATATCAGAACTGTAAAATGTGCTGGCATCTATGGAGAAAAGAGGTGGCTGTAGATGTTGCAGTATTGGGGTGATTTCTGCAGTGATCAAGGTTGTTACTGATGGTGACTCACAGGATTTGACCAGAGTATGTGATGTACTGTGTGGTCTGTTTTGTGAAATGCTCAGGCTGAGCTGTGGAGAAGGTGTTTAGCTGCTGCTGCTGTCCTCTGGTTTAGCAGGAATCTTATTGCTGGACAAGAGATGGTCTGAGAGTAACTGACATTGGTTTTATCCTGCAGACTTAACGTTATATTTTCATGTAGGCTACAATGAAATTTTGATGCACTACAGATATTCTAAGGATGTAGCAGAGAAGAGCTGGATGGCTAAAGAAGTGTGAAAGACTGGGATGAAATTCAAGGATACAGAATGATTAGGTGCTTTGAGACCTATAACCCAAACAAGAAACTGACTTGTTAGAAGAGATTGAAGAAGAGCTTTGGAATCCTCACAAATCCTAGAATGACTATGAGCTGCCAATATAGCTGTTAAAAAAAACTCATCAGGTTGGGTCCTCAGATAGGGTAGATAAAGTATTTCCAGTCAAACAGGGAGATGTTGATGTCATTGCAAAGAAACTGTATCTGTTCAATTTTGGTTAGTCATGTTCAAGAAATTGAATTCCAGCTGAGATAAGTTAGGTCTTGCACCACTGGGATGATTGGGAAAAGGGAGATGAAATGTAAAATAACTTGGATTTGTTTGATATCTAGTTTTAAGACCTGGAGGATGAGCAGGCAGGGTGGGAAGAAGAGGAATTAGTTGCTTAAAATAAAGGAAGATGTTGCTACCCACAAACACAAACTTATATTCAGTCCATATAATAAAGTAGAAATTTAAAAGCAAATCATCCATTGGTGGAATTCTCTGTGAGCTTTGTAGTCACAGTAATGAGGATATGATTTAGGCTTACTAAAATAATTATATGATGTGGTTTCCATAGTAGTGAAAATTATTTTATTTTTAAGAACTTCAAAAATTATACAATAAGGAATAGAGGACTAGATATTTAAATGTTTTAAAAAAGAGACAATTCCATGTCCAGTTTTTAAATTACGTTGCATGGCTTATAATACTTAAGGTCAGAGTATCAACTTTAGCATGAGTTCATCTGCTGCTTTAAACTGGGGAATCCTACACTGAAAGAGGGTAGTGGTTAAGCATAGCTAAATTATAAGCTTCTTTTACTTAAACACTTATTTTTATGTACTACTAGCTAGGTGTATTAAGGGGTATAGTAAAATAAGAATATATTAAAACTCTAATGGTTTGGTGAGGGCTACCTACACTTACAGCAAATATAGCAAAAATAAAACAAAGATAAGACTCTAGTGTCTTATTCTGCTCGATGCAGCTGTGACTCTAGGAAGTGTGATGTCTAAATAATGCTAATGTGTGTGCTATGTTATGTTGTAGGATTTCTGTCACTGACTTTGGTGGTCATATGGAAAGAAGTATCCAGAATCATTAGCAGCTGTTCAGGACATTACCGTTGGAAAGTTTTATAACTGGAGAGGAACAGAAAGGCTAGGTGCTAAATATGTAAAATAACGAACAAAAACGTGTATCCTCTAATTTAGACAGCTAACTCTCTTTCAGAGCCTTGATTGCAATGATTTATATGCTACGCACCTAAATATCCAAACTGAAAATGCACAAAGATTCCCTCATCTCCTCACTGCATGACACTCTTGGATCAAGAGATGCATACAAGTGTCTTACTTTTGCAGTTTATTATTATTTCTAATTATTTATTATTTATTGTTTATTATTTATTAGTTTAGATTTTGTAACAGATTGTTGTGTTTTAAACATATGCTAGAAACCGCTCAAATTTATTTTTAAAGTAACTCAAGAATAACAACAGAACCCACAGTCCATGTGACAGTTATATATGTCTTACTCACCTATGTTTGACTCTTGATTCAAATTACAGCATAAAAAATGAGGTGTATAGTATTATGCAACCTGGGAGGAGACAGCAGATCTCTTTAATTCGAGTCTTTTAGGTACACCTCAGAGCAACTGATGTGAGACACACTGTATTTCACGTTCTTTTTATGTCTGTGTAATTATGTATTCCAGGAATAAATTTACATTTGCTGTGTCTCATTAAATAACTATTTAGGCTATTTTCATTTTTTAATTCCATTTATCTAGTTAAGAAGTACTATAAAAAATTGCTGACAACAATATTGCAAGTTTATTAATTTACTATGACAATTACCATACATCATTGTTCATTGTTTACACCCATTTTTTTTTTTTTTAATCTGATGAAAATTGAATATAAGTAGAGTAAAAACAAGGTAATTTTCCTGGACTTTATGTTGCAGTTTGTTTCTTAACTCTCAAAAGATGGCATAATTTAAAGATAATTAATGAAATCTTTATAGGGAAAGTGTATTAATTTCACTGGACAAAGATCTTTTTCCCTCTTTATTTTTCCCACCATTCTTACCCCATTCTGTGTTTTCATCCTGACCTTGTGTTGTCTTTCATATAACCAAAGACCAAATAATTGATCACTAAGAGACTATGAAATTCCTGGTTTCCAGTCCTACATGCTTCTAGCCCTTCTGTATTTTTCTACATACAGAAGCCTTGTCAATACAGAACTCATTAAATGGATTATTTTCTCGGTGAATACATTACAAGAATGTCCCAAGAATAGGACTTTTTTTTTTTGCTTTGTTGCAGATTCCAAGGAACATTTATTTTCTTAGTGTTTGTGAGATGTAAAGCATACAAAGTTATTATAAAAATAGAATAAATAGAAGAATAAAGTAGAAGAGATTATAATTTAATTTTAAATTATAGCAATCTATTCAGTTTGTATCAGCATACTCTTTTTTTTTTGTTGAATTTGGGAATGATGAATGGCATATGGTACATGCTGATACTGAAGGCAATAAATAAAACACACCCTTCCCACTAAATTTGACTGGAGTAGGGAGAGTGCAATGCAGAGCTCTTTGAAGTCAAGTGGAGTTTCCCCTTCAGAAGATCCAGTCACTAGACTCATGCCAGCTTTTTCAGTCAGGTATTTTATATGCTGCAGGGTAAGATCTCAAGAACATTGAAGAGAGAAAGCCCAAAAAGGCTGAGTAGTTGGTTTGTTAGGGGTGCCAAACAGGATATTAGAAGTTAAGCTGATAAAGTGTAGGTTTTACCTAAGTGGAGTCACTGACTTTCAGTTCTTTTGGACCATTGGCCTGTAAATCTTGAATGGATAACAGGAGCTTTTTAGCTGATAGAGATCTATGCTATATTTGGATTATTAAGTGAATTAAAAATTTTATAATAAAAGTGCAAATATTGTAAAGGATTTGCTTTGCAAATTTGGAAACTAAAAAATGCCCAGGAAGTTTTTACTCAGACCCCATATCTACTTTTTGGTGTGATCCCATTTTTTTACTTCTTCCACCTCCATCTCCTTCAAAGCTTAAGTATGGGCACAGTGATGTTAATTTCCTCTCATGCCAGCTCAAGGAGGAGGATTGACTTAAGGCACCCCACATGTCAGATAATAATTTTAAAATTCATGCATCTTGAGATTATTCTTTTCTCATTACTTTGGCTGAGAGTGAAGATAAGTGAATCAGTCAGGTCCCAGTTTAATTCCTACTGAAATAAATGAGAATTTCTTTTAATAAGGATCTTATTTACAATTTATAGGTCTTCTGTCTTTCAGCTTTGGTAAGGAAATCTCACCTTAGAAGCTTAGAAGCAGGTCATACATAGAAGTTTTCATAAAGCAAAACATTTACTGCTTCTAATTAGTCGAATTTTCTGTTTTTTAACTTTCTGATATGGTGACTAATAAATAGTATTAACTGTTGTCTCTATAGTAGCTTTTAGATTTTGGTTTTTTTCACTTGGAAGGAATGCTGGGTACCTAGAATGCTTAAGGGTGGAATGCTGTGGATGAAGTTATTTGTTTTTTCTATGTTTTACTGATAGGACTATATATAGGTGCTTCTGAAGAAAAAGGCAGCTTCAACTCTTGCAGCACCTGGGTTGAAAGATTCACATGTTTATGGAAGTACGTATTTGAATTTCAGTTTATATGTGAATAGCATGCAGTAAGAAACGGGTGCAGTATAGGTACAGTCCAGAGATTAAGCTGAATTCTTGTCATCTTGATTTCTTTCACTACATAGATATTTTTGAGGTGTTTAAACAAGTCGATGATTCTCTGAAATTTTAGGAACTGAAGGCTATTGAGAATCCTTAATGTAAATGTAAAGTATGAAAGAAGTTCTGTTTAAAGAAACTGGAGGGCTTCAGAAAAGTAGTTATTTAGTACCTCAGGCTGTGTTGAATTCACTTCTATTGTTTAACTCTCTCGTTCATTTAACAAAGGTATAATATTTTCTGTAGCACCCTTCTTTTCTTCCAAATGTGTGTTTATAAAGATAGATGAAGTATGAAAGAGACAATGTTTTGTGGTATTGTGAACTTACTGGGCAAAATGTGCCACCTTAAAAGTTTGCCAAGGCACATGATATTGTAGATGTGGACCTTGACATACAGTGCCATGCAGTACTATGCACTCAGTAAGTATCATCAATTAATTGAACCTTAGAAAATGTTAGAACAGAAAAATTATAATTTTAATAATGGGAATAAAAATCAGGCCGAAATTGTGGGAAAAGATTCTCTCTGTCTTTCTAATCCATCCATCTTCTGTCACTTAGGAAAACTCATCAGGATATTGAAATTCTGAGAGAAGTTGCTTTATTGGTTGATCTGAAATTTTTGAGATAAGGGCATGATCAAAATCAGACTTTCATACTGTGCTTAGTACCCATAAAACAAATTCATCATTTTTGCTTTTCAGCAAAAGGGAAATATTACTACTGTATTAAAGTGTGCTTATGTAGCCCTTTTGGGGTAGAAATGTCAAAATGGTGCACGTGCTCTAAAATTAAGCAGTGCAGTAGAGATGAAGGATTTTTGTATTTTGCAGTATGTTGATAGGGACATAACATACAATGAATGGTAAGAATTTTGTTACATAAGGTATTATTAATCAGACACATATTTTATTCTCTGGTCTTTTAATCAGTCACTTCAGAGGAATGAGAAAACTGCTAAATGCATGGTTTACACTTCAGAAAAGTATTTCCAGGGACAGTTTTAAGGGTTGCCTTTCAAACTTATTACAGTAAGAAGTAATCAGCTCATAGCGTTTTTTTTCCTAACTTTTAGAACTTAACCTAATTGGGTTACTTATCATGTCAATGCTGAAGATTTTGATTAGCATTTGGGACAAAGTTCTAATATTGCAAAAGATGGAAAAGATGTTGCAGGTGATAAGAAGGAAATTATATTTACTGTTGGAATGTTGTTACAGCCAGTATTATTTTTAGATAATTCCCTTGTTAAATGGAGATTTATTTTACAGTTTGGTGTAAATGAATGAAAGTTACTCCAATTGTGGCATTGCATTTGAATTTATTTGGATTAAATACTCTTATGAGAGTCATTCTCAGCAGCTCTTGTGACAAAAACACAGATTTATTACATGCAAAAACTGCTAAAAGTTGCATTGGTGAAAAAACTGTGCTGGGTAGACATTTATTCTTTGTTTGAGTGGGGGTTTTTTGTCCACAGATGTTAGCTGTTTTGTATGGGAATAAAGGTGTTAGTTTATGAGTTTCTTGGAAAAAGAAGTTTAAAGGCTTTGAATGGATGAGATGTGTGGACTGAAGCGCCAGAGGACGTTGCCGGAATGTTAGGTGAAACCCGTGGGGAAATAATTCAACAGCAGCATCTGGAAAGGAACTGTATGTGGCTTTAGGGCTTACTTATAATGCAAGTAGTTAAGATGAGATTAAATATAGGTGTTAGTATGTGAGAAAGGGAGGAACAAGGTAAGTGATGAAGGTATATCATGTGGAACACTGGGATTAGGGTAAAGATTTCACAGAATCCGCAGCAGATCACAGCTGAATTTTTAAAACCCTGGAAACATAATTTGAGTTGAACTATGTACTAGCTTCATAAAAAGCAAAGCAGCGTACATGAATATTTTACTGGGGAAAGAGAAGACAGCGTATAGGCTAGTTCATTGGCCTTGGCATGTCACTTTTGTCAGAATGGGATGAATAAAGATAATGGAAAGTTAAGCTACTAAGACAATTGGCTGTTGGCTATGCATAGAGGAATCAACTGGTGATTGAGAATTTTCTCTTGTCTCCCTGCCATGTTTTGATATTCATGATTTGATTTAATTTCCTAAGCACTCTTGTCTGATGCCATGTGGGATGCCCTAAGGTAGTTGAGATGGCTTATAGGGTTGTCAGGTATCGAATAGGATTTGCAGGAGACTCGTGCATCCCAAATGCACAAGGGTGCCTGTAATTAGCAATTAGCCATCTGACTTGTGCTCCTAGTGTTTGCTGCGCTGTTGGATGTGCTTTTGGCCATTGCTGACAGTGCTGAGAAGTGGCTTCATTCAGTTGGCCATTCTTCATTGATAATACCATTTAGGATGCCCTGTAATATCCTCCTTTATCTCCAGCTTCCAAAAAGCCGCAGACCTGTGTCCTGCATGCTGTGTTTAGGGAACCTTAAGACATTTTATGTGAATATATACATTGACTGTACAGGGATACCTAGGACACCTGTAGACATAACTGTGTAGATACTTAAGTACAGGTGTTTTAAAGTCCAGTTGAGTCCTGCCATTAAGAACATTTCAGGACATTTTGAGCTTAATGAATGGTCTGGTTGCATTGCCATTTAGTCCATAACCAGCATTCTCTATTGTCAGTGGTTGGAAAAATCCCTCAGTTAAGTTAATGTATCACAGTAAAGTAAAAGTACACCTAATAGTAATACTACCAGACATTCTTTCCTTTTCTTTGTCCTTAGTTAACACTGGTCTTATTACTAATTTTACAACTACATAAATTTCTTTCTCATGAGTTGAGCACTTTATTATCCAGAATATGGAGGTTTGAAAAAACAAAGCAGCTTCCTAAATGTGCAAAATCTAGAAGTGAAAGCAATAAAAATTTGGGAAACACCATGATTCAATTTGCCATGACAACCTTTAATCTTCTCAAACAGTCCAAAGCTATATGTTCCAAATTTGTTTTTATCTTTGTCACAGTTCCTCCAATACCAGTATATTTTGTTCTACCTTTTCCACTTCAGTGTTTTCAGGTTTGCATGATTCGAATGTGCTAAAATTACTGCTACATTACTATTTACTGTAATAAATTAGAAATTTAACCAGTTCAGAAGATGCTGTGACATATCATTATTACATGAGTATTTTTAGTGAGCTTATGGAAAGTGATAATGTATTTTAAATGTTTATTCAAAATCTAGCACTTTATATCTATGTAATTTTAAAATTCCATATAAGGAAAATTTTTAATGCCTTTCATTATTTTCAGCTGAATAGGAAGAAAATTATATTCTTTAAATATGCTCACGTTTGACTAATTTCATTGTGAAAATGGACGATTTTTATAGCATCAAGAGTGACGTAGTGTTCAAATTATAATTTCCTTGCCATTATTGGGAAATTATTATGGTGATACTTTACAGATGTTATTTTTCTAAAGAGCTTTATAAATTTCAAATTCTCCTGAAGGATGAGTTGCCAACAGTGATGAAATAAATAGCCATTAAAATACTGTCATTTTAATCAATGTCTTTTGGAAAGAGAGCTATGGAAAACATAGTGGTGGGCCACCTGTACTTAAATTAATGATTTACTCAATCTCTTAGGCCCAGCCTTTGGGCACAGAAGATGATTTTGATTGCGATAGTAATGGAGAATAGTTGTTTTACTTTCAGCTTTTAATTTTAATTCTTAAATATCTATGCATAACTCACTTTTATTGACAATGAGTTATTTAGAGAGACTTACCTGATAGGGTAGATGGGCTGACTTGTCAGTATATTCATTTTCCCCCTCACTGATATCCCAAAGTATTTTAAAGAGCAAATTGCTTGCACATGTTTGATTTGTAACGGTGATCATGCCTCTGCTTTTTCAATGTGTGTGGAAAAACACCACTCTTTCTCCTTTCTAGAATTCTGTCTTTTGTCTTGCCTGTAAAACACTGTACACACCATAATACTATTACCATAAATAATAGTAAAGGAAAGTGTGGGAGGTTTTGGCTCCAGTGTCATCAGTGTGCTGTTGATCTCCGTTCTCTGTATCCTTTTCATCCAGCCCAGATGGCAGAGTATAATTGCTTTTCCAGGCTTTGACCAAGATAGGGATATGGATGAAAGTGAGTTGGCTGTAAATCAGCTTGGTTAATGGAGAAATGCTGCTTGTTAGCCAAGGGAAGCATTTAGGGAAATAGAAAAAGGTAATGTATACACCATATCCTGAAAATACATTTTTAATTTTTGCTGAAGTGACTGGCTGTGTTGGCCTCCTGTTAGTAATAGAGGTCTCTAGTACCATTTATTATTGATTTCACTGTAACACAAATATAACTATGATTGCCTACGCCTCTGCTGCCACCTGACACTACTAATAGATTCCCTGATCCTTATTTTTCAAGTTATCAAAAATTGTCAGTGACTGCAGCACATCTATGTGCTTTTTTAGGTTGCTTGAACTCTTGGCTGTAATTTGGGTGTTCAGATCTCTGCTATTCCATGTGCTTTGCATTTGTTGAAAGCAGCAACAAATGTTTTTTAGAAGGTGTCAAGTCAAGTTGTCAGTGATAATTCAGAAAGTTCAGTCTCATCCAGGAGACTGCTATTTGACAAATGTGGCCTATTGCTTTTGTCAGGTTAGGAATGAGTTTTTGTGAAATATAGACATAAATATTAAAGAAGGTGTTTCTTTGTTTTCAAAGGTAGTAAACAATCTTTGGGCTTGATTTTATCTTTCTGTTTGTCCTGTAATACTTCTTTTTTTTTTAAGAGCGTCCAACATCATGGCAGAGAATTGGACATGGTTTCCAGGTACTCTTAGAACTAGCTGCTGCTTCTGTTAGACACTCAGTCTCCAGTTCCTGAGATTTCCTTCTTTCAAAAGCTGTCAGAACAGCATTTTGTTAGTGTGCCATATGTGTGGAATTTTCTGATCCACTGGAGCTTGCATTTGGTAAATTTTAAGCTGTTACCACCAAAAATGTCTGTGTGACTCTATAGTGACATGTAGTAAGTTGTCCTTGGCCGCATAGTTAGAATGTAGCATGGATTTTGATGATCACAGTTTAAAATGTGTAACATATATAATTCACTTTTCTTCCCTTTGGTTACTAAAGGGAAAAGCTTCTGAGGGTCTGTAACTATCTTCACATCAAAATTGCTTCACAGATATACTTTCTCTGGCTGTTTGGATTGAGTTATGAAAATAACAATGAAATGTCTAAATTAATAATCTTAAATGTTGATAATTGTATGCTTATATTTCCACAGGTTTATTTATATGATTGGAAATACTATTAGTCATTGTATTGTATATTATTAAAACTTACATATGTTTCTTTGTGAATGTTTGTATTAATATATTTTGTTCATGACTATAAAGTGGGAAATACTGCTTTATTGATTTTCTATCCATCATAGCCTTTATTGTATCCCTGAGATAACACCACCAGTTAAGTTGTGTGCTATCATTTCACCATATGTATGCTTTGTACAGTTTTGGGGTTTGAAAGTGACATATGTAAAGTTACAAAGCAAGGATTTAATCAGGACTGAAGCTAAAGAATATCGGCTAACAATTCATGGTTTTATATCCTGCTACTTAGAAAAACAGTTGCCTGGCATAGTAGTTGAGTGTAGCTCATCAGTTTTGGAAGAAACACATTTTGTGTTCTCTTCAAATAAAGGAGAGAAGGAGAAGGAGAAGAAAATCTAGTTTATGAAAAAACTGAGAAGGTCATAGAGAAATACAGAATAATATTGTTGCAAGATCAGTATGGTAACCCATGTAATTTGTTTGACTAAGAGTAGTAGTTTCAGAATGCATTCCAAACCCACGACATGGTAAATAAAACAGTGAGGAATCTTTAAGCTTGTTTACTACTTCTGAACTCTACACTTCCTCATGAAAGGGGAAAATGAGTAATAATCTAAGAAGGAACATGAGTTTAGTCTGTGATGTGATATAAAAAGTACAACAGAAAACAACTTTCACGTTCCCATGCATTTAAAAATGTATTATTATTACATTTTATTCTTATGCTTTTAAAATAAAAATGAAAGTAGACACCTCCAAACAGTATTCAATGTATGACTACCCTTTCAATTAAACAAAACAGACAGTTCCAGGCTTTCAGTTTATGTGTGTTCATAGTTCAAGCTGAGTTCACTTCAATTGGTTATATGAGGTAAATTGTGTACTGGAGGCAGCTGCAGGTTCTGGTTTCCCATCCGTTAAGTACATCCACTGTAAGCAAAAGAGTAAACTACAAGTCACAGAAAATAATCAGCAGGTGTTTCACCCCAAGTATGTGAGAGTTGATCTCTTCATCTAATATAAGGGAAAATAGTCTTGCAAGTTAGGAATTCCTCCTGTTCCCTCTCTCAGACTCCTGCAGACAGAGATTATATTAATTTATTAAGTCTGTAGCTCTTTAGAAAATGTGCAATTTTGTGTTTGTCTGAAAGAAATGTTCTTTCTTATTGAAAGGAGTTCCTAATTTGTTTTGCTACATCTCATTGCATTTTGCTAAGACCAGGGAAGTACTGTGCTGTGAAATTGATTTGCAAACTTCGTACCTCTGTGGCAGTTGTCTGTGTGATAGGTGATTTAGTACAATTGCATATTATGCTTAAGTTTTCTTTTTTGTAAACGTGGTTCTGTTTGTGTATCAGACAGAACCTTTTTATTATTAATTGGATTTTGGTATATTTTTTCATGTCAACCCTTGTTCGTTGCTTGAGTAAAACATTATTCTTTGGGATTACTGTCATAGCATCTGGATTGATGTGAATTCACTGTTTACAGAGGAGCCATGGTGGGAAAACAAGGAGGCAAGAATTAATTTGGTCTGATTTGCTTCTAAGGTGTGGTTTGGGCAGAAGAACAGAGATCATGCCAGTTGCTCCAAAAAGATGCTCTGAAATGACTTAACATCCTTTTCATGGGACTGGTGCTAGCTGAGGTTTCTTAACTTTGACCTGAATACCTTGTCTGCTGTAGCATTGGAAGATCTGTTGTAAAGGATTTTTAAAAGGAATAGTGATATATAGATGGTGTTTTGCTTTTTAAAATTTGTAACTATGTCTGCGAGTAGTGTAGTTAAGCATGATTCAAATATTCTAGTTTCATGTAAGAATAGTATTCTTAACACAGCAACTTTTTTTTTTCCAGTCTTCTGGGCATTTCTTATTAATATCATTTGTTACCTTTTCATTTTCCAGCTCATCAGAATACTTGACAGAATTATTTTTTTCCAAATCTTAATTTCTATTTTCTAAATAAAAGTAATAGGTTTTTTTATATTAGTTAATATTATTTGTACTTTATCACCTTTGTCTCTACCATTAAAGTCCTCTTTGTAAACAGGATTAGGTCAAACAACTGGCCGCTCACTGTTCATACCACTCCATAGGCATAAACATGATTCTCATAGTTCAGTTAAATTCCTTCTTGTTCAAAATCATATTTTTTATGTTTTCATATGAATGACTTTTTTTTGTAAACAACTCTGCAACAATAAGAAGTAGTATATTAGCAGATTATATTGGAATTTAATAGTTAATGTAAATGACTGTAGAAATATTAGGGCTATTGTTTTATCATAGAAATGCCTAAAGTGAATTCTCTCCCAGTTCAAACAATCTCCTGATATATGTAAATCACTACTCTTTCATAAGCTCAAACAAGCCTTCTGACCTCAACAATTATTTGGTTTATTCCAGATAGGTTTACTCTGGACTTAACTAATTTTATTTAGTAGTGATTGACTTGGATTTTATTTATTTTGCCCTCCCGTGGACAATCTCCAGTTGATCGAATTACTTTTTGAAGTAGGAAGTTCCAATATTTCTACTCATTAAGTGCCAGGCTACTGTTTTATCTATGACATCCTAGTTTATAGGCTAGGATCAGTTTTGCCATTTCATTTTCTTAGTCAATCAGCATCAGAAACAATATGGAGAGCCCTAAGTGTTATCATATGTATTGCTTTTATTGAAATGCACCTGGTATTTCAATGGAATTTTGTACTCTGTTGTAACTGCTTTGTCTCTAGTATGTCTGTGTTAACATTCAGGTCATGCATATGGACTGACATAATAAGAAAACTTCATTTGATGAAAGATTCTCAGGGGTTGAGGGTTTTTGCTAGTCGTGGTTCATTCATGGCTACTCTTCTCCCAGTGGTCGTGTCAGCAGCATACAGCAGAGGTTCTAGAATGAGTACTCAGTTTATCTTTTCTGAGGGATATTCCTCAGGTGCATCCCACTGTTTTTTTAATCTTCTCTCTCAATTTTTTCTCTAGTTAAGCTGGGAATTAATATGTTTTGTATCTGCTTTCTAGTAGTATGAACTATGTGAACAAGGATTTTAATTTCTTCCTGTTTATTTCCTCTATGCCTTGTAAAGTTTAGAGACATCTATGTGTTGAGAAGATGGATCACTGTTTTCTTTGTTCTCCTTCCAGCAATCATATTATTTATCTTAGAGCCTTCTCCTGGTTTTGGGCATTTTTCCATGTCACTACAGATACACATTATGGAGTTATGATGCCACCTCCCTGCTCGTTCTTGTTGAAAACTGCTTTCCTGAGTAATTCTTTGTACACGATGGACCTACCTTTGTTCAGTTGTCCTCTGTGCCAGAACACCACCTTGTGGAAAAGGAAAGCAGAGCTTAATTTTGCTTGCTTAGGATTGAAAAGACCTGAACCTCCAGATCCTTCTCTCTTACTTTTGTGTTTTTCAGTTACCTTTCAGAAGCTCTTGGTAATACTTGCCATTGCTGGTTCTGCCCTTATGAATGACCTTCATGGAATAAAAATCAGAAGGCTGGAAGAACCTTAACACCTTTAGTAGAAGTAGTGAAGTAATGAGAGAGAGAGAGCTTAAAAAGTGCGTTTATTTAATTTCTTTACATTTATTGTTACATTAGGGAGATTATACTGCTTTAATTAAAAGTTACTAGGGTTTTCTGTAATGAACCTAAATTTGCAGCTATTTATAGTTGAGAGAAAATGTTTCCATACAAAAATTTGGCATTCAATGTCCCAAGCTAAATGGTTTGGTTTTCCTTTCTCTATTTCTTTTTAAAATACTCTTTGGCTGCATTCTGTTTTGAGGGAAGCTTTTTTTTTTCTTTTTTTTTGTGGTTTTATATGCTTTTTGTGCTTCCTTGGCAAGGCTTGCTACATGGAAAAACAAATTTTCCAGGCTCTTAGTCTTTTATGTCAGCTATTTCCTTTTTGATATTTAAAACATGATACTTTGGTGGTCATTACTTTTTAACAGAGACCCTGTTTTATTCAATAAGCAGTCCCCCCTAAGTATTTGCCGTTAATACTTTATATATATTGTTACATAAAAATAGTTCATATAGTTAAATTTAGTAACTCTGAAACAAAATTGTATACCTGGCATGTTTAATGGCACTAAAATTGGTACTTGTGTATTTCTGCAAAGTTCACCATTTCTCATACATTTAAAATATGGAAACTGGTTTTCATTTTTCTGTTTATTTCTATTTTCTAATTATTATCTGTAGGGTATTTAATACCATACTTAAAGGTGTTGAAATTTTCTAAGTTGGTCTCATTGGTTCAGAAAATCATTCCTTTTACCCAAGGATGTAGTGTACATTTAAAATGCTCCAGTTAGTGTTTGGGGAAATGAGTCCTTCAATTCATGAAGCCCAAGTCCTTGTTGAGGTCTGATGCCATCCAGGTAGTAAACAGAGAAGTGTTTAAACTCTGCCTAGATTCTTACAGACTTAGTGTGTTCTCTGCATTTGAAGCTTGACTAGTGAGTCAGATGGCCTTGAGCCTGGCACAGAATGTGACTAGTGGCTCAGGCAATTTCTTCAGATGTTATTTAAGTAATGTCTAGATATTCTGCAAGTGTGGCACTGTGATCAAAAAAGTTCCTAGAAACTGGAGTCTCCTTTTTCTTCCCAACAGCTTTGTCAAGTACATATTTCTCTCTTGGAGGAATGTCCTAACAGCTAGTTACTGAGTATTCATTCACAGGACAGGTGAGATTCCTTTACTCCTTGGATTCAACTTGGGCCACAGCATAGAAAAATGCTAGAGTCACTTTAGCAGAAGATGGTATACATACTCTTATAGTCTCCAATTTCTTTCTGAGTTCTATCCAGCAGCAATAGACTGTAAAATGTATAAATAGTGTACAGGGACCTGAAACTCAGTATTCTGCCTGTCTTTGACTTACTTGTTAACTGAGCTTCAGCAATGCAGCAGAAGAGAAATTATTAGTTATGCTAGGGAGAAGGATGATCAAAATTTGTGAGATGAATAAGAAACTGGCTGAGGAGGAAATAGGAGATAATGTTGAAAGCAGATTTATTATACCGGAAGGACATTGCTGGTGGAGTTCCTCTGTGTTTTTTAAAACGTCTTTCTTCTGTGGCACTAATTTTTTTTTTTTTTTGAGATAATATATGTTTGCACTAAAATAAGGTAATGATGTTAGTCCAGAAGTTTTCACAAGAAAGTATTAAGGTTTATCTGCTGATAACAGGAGACATTTTCAGTACAACATTGGATGCCACACAGGAGAAACATTGAAGATAGGAGGAATCAATGCACCATAAATAATATTAGATGTAATACAATGCAAATCAAGACTCTTCTGGACTCTGAGCCAAGAAGTTTACTCTAAGCTGTTAGTTCATCAGCTTGAAGAGTGTACAGATTTGTCTATAGTACTGCCTTGTGTTTCTAGTATGTGGGAGTCATTCCCTATGTGGTTCTCACTGTTGTTCTCACTCTGTGAAGAGTGAATTCGAGTTGAGACTGACTAGTGAACAGGAAGGCTGTAGAGAAAATCAGGGGCTGAGAGGCCTGGACTGTGATTCAAAGAGATTGTATATCTGTAATAACACAGACAGAAAATAAAAACCAATACTTGAATGGCTTTCTGCAATATCCCCTCCAAACTTTTGAGCCCTATCAACTCCAAGGGCTGCAGACATCACCTGACATAGCTGTGTGACCTGTTCTGAAAAGACAAGTGCAGCTTCTGATTTCCACAAAATTTTCCACAGTAGGCACTAAATAGGATTTAAAAGATTTGGCCCAGAAAATGAACGCTTTTGCTCTCAAAGTTTTATGGACATTTTTCTTGCTCTAAATTATGCTTTGGTTCACATAATGTATTTTAGCTCTCTTTTTATTTTCCAGTCACAGCTTCACTCATAGTACAGCTGTGGCATTTGTCTTGCACCAAGAAGGATCTGATAATCATGAAATAACCCAGATTTATGCCTGTGGTGCTGAAGCAGTGCCATATTTGTGAAAATAACTTAAGAGGAACAATATGCAGCAGATGTGAAGGTTTTACCTTCACATTTAAGTAGGTTTATACTGTCAGTGAGTGTGGGCTTAGCAGGGCCTGACAGAGTTTCAACTTACCAGATGTTCCATGTGATCAAATAGATGCTATACAGCTGTTTCCCATTCTTTTTACCGGGCTCAGATAAATACACAGTAAATGGTCTGAAATATATTTATTGTATTTTGGCAAATCCTGCAGAGAACTGCCCACAGGCACCAAGAATGCAGGGAGAAACCAAGGGTGCTCATAGGCATGCTCATTTTCCATTACTGAGAGGAAATTAGCAGCCATTTGGATGAAACAACCCTGATGATATGAGTCAGAGAGGAATAAAATATGGGGTTTTCCTTTGGTTATGGATGTTGTGAGATTAGTGGCTGTATTTATGGAGCGTCTCCGGTCTGGGGGAGCTGTTTCTCCCACGGGCAGGAGCTGTCCCCCTGGGCTGACAGTGTCACCCTTCCAGTGGTGTTAAACCCCTGGGAGAGGTGGTGGGTTCGGTGGAGCAGCTGTCCTGCAGGTAGCTTGTGCTAATCCCAGCTCAGCCTTTCAACACTGGAACAAACTGGTCTGTCCTCAGTGCAATACAGAAAACAGGGTATTTCCAGAGCTCCTGGCAAGGCTGCCTGTGTCTCTCCTGTCCATTCCTGAGCATGGACTGTGTGCCCCAAATTAGCCATGGGGTATTTTTTTAAGGGCACACAGCTTTTGGGGTTCAGTCCAGCCAACTGCTCTGAATTGTTTCAGGACTTACGGGCCCAGTTTACATTAACTGCCACACCTGTCAACTTGCTTCAATCACAGAGCAGCTAAATAATAAAAAAGGAAGTTTCATTTCCCTTCACCTGCTTTCCTGTTCTCATTTCTCCTTCCCCCTGCTCAGTTCCCCATGCTCTCCTTAGCCCTTTGACCTTACTCTGCTGCCTTCCTTCCCTCCTGTCCCCATCAGCCTCCTGCCTTTCCATAGCTTCTCTTACACCTGAAAAATTCTTATCTATAGAGGCTTTCCTTGTTGTGCTTTAAATCCTTTTTTAAAAATTTCATCTTCTGTCGGAGAAATAACTTTCATTTTTCATTAATAATCTCTTTAACATTTCTTGACTACTATGTTCTTCTCAGATTTATAGCCAAGTCTTGCAAACGTTTACAGAGAAGTACCCCTTAAGTTAAATTGAGAACATTGAGTTGCAAGTTTGGAGGACTGGATTGTTGATTGGAAAGATTCTTGAAATGGAAATATTTCTCGCTGTAAAGCTCAATGCTCATTAATGGTTCTATATACATTTTTAATAAACTTTTGTGACCTCATAGTAGCAGTGGAACATTCATTAACTTCTGTTTTTAACTTTTATTCCTTAGGTCAAGCTATGGAACATATTCTCACAGATTTTTAAATGTGCTGAGCAAACTTAATGTTGACAATATGACTTTGTGCCTAGAATCATATGAAAGGACAAGTACAAGCTGTACCTTTTGATCTTGGTGACCTTAATTGTTTTATTTTTTGGTATTGATTTTTATTTTAGGAACCTCAAGCATCTGGACTGCCTGAGTACATAAAAATTGTAGAAGTTGGGCCAAGGGATGGATTACAAAATGAAAAGGTAACTTAGCTCTTTTTATTTTTGTGTGTGCTTTGACATGATGTTAGTGTTATTTTCATTGTGTAGAACATGTGCATCCTGCTAATTATGTTTCTTTCATTTTTGTACTAATATATCTATTTTCATATTGATAACTTTCCTTTGTATTAGAATTTGTATTAGAAAGTCTATTCCTATTTACCCAGCTTTTAGAGCATATAATTTCTTTCTATACTTGGCTAACTAGCCTTTCTGCTACTCAACATTTCTTTTTGCTGGAATTTGTCTTGTCAGTCCATAACATTCTGTCGTGACATAATTGGTAAACACTATGAAACATTGCCTGTCTTTCTAACTTGTGTTTCTGCTTCAAGTGTTAATGTAGAAGGAATGGTAAAATAGGCTTTATCATACTTCCTGCTAAAGAGACAAGGAAGAAAAATATTACTCTTTTGATGGCATTTTTTGCCTGAAGAGTAGTAGGGGAGCATGGAAGAAGATTGCAAGAGGTTATAGGGTACGTGTATAGAAACAGTCATCTATTTCCACAAACAGGAGGATAAGCTCACACATATCATTGTTACTGATACCAGAGATGTTAGTGGTATTAGCAGAATAGTTACTGTGCCTCAGCTGTGGAGCTTTTTCCTCGCATTTTTGCTGGTTGCGCTGTTAGTATTTCCTTTGTCAGTTCTTGCTAGTTTGGTGTTTGGTTAATAACAAATAATGAGGCCAGATCTATAACCAGTTACACAGGAATGCTTCCTTTTGTGATGGGCAGAAAATGGGATAACATCATGTATGCTGCCTAGTACCTTCCTTATACTTCCTACTGCCAGGAAACAGTAGAGTTATAGTAAAATATCTAAGTGTAGTTCATTATTTAAAAAAAAAAAGTATTGATTATGTACAGGCAACACTTCACTTACAAAAATTTCTTATATATGAAATACTTTGCTAAAGTATGTCTCCATGTCTATAGGTAATAGTCCCAACTGATACAAAAATTGAGTTAATCAACCAGCTTTCCAAAACAGGCCTGCCTGCAATAGAAGTGACCAGTTTCGTTTCATCCAAATGGGTGCCTCAGGTATGTAAAATCAGCTCCATTCAGAACTATTTCAATTTAAATGCCATTCCATTTATTTATGTAACATTCAGTTGCAACTAAAGATTTGGGATGGTGACACATCATTAATATAATTTATTGCTGTTCCTTCTTCTTTTCTACTCTTCTAAAACTGGTAATCACTGATGTAAAAAAGAAAAGTAGTATATGTTATTTTCTTTTTTGTCTAAATGAAATGTAATTTTCCACATTTGGAAATGTGTTTGGGAGAGCTAAATTTAGGACTTCTGTATACGTAGTAGTACTTAGTGACATTGCTTATTTTGGAGTTCTAACACTCTTATCAGCAACTACACTTAAATTTTGAATAATAATTTGCTTATTGTTTTTCCAGAATTAATTTTTGCATTTGGTAGAATTCAGCAGAAACCTAGCCTTTCTGGAACTGGCAGCAAATACATTGGCATTAGAGTGCCATGTTTCCATTTGAGATTTAACACTGCAAATTCAGGCTTAGTCCTGAAGTCTACTATTTAGCACCTGTTTGTGCAAATTAATTATTTCCTGCAAATAAGGAAATAAATCAATACTTGTGAATGTAATTTAAACTATTTTTCAAGAAATTGCACACTTGTTTGCACAGAAGCATTTGAATACTTTATATTTGACAAGGAGCATACAAGTTATTTACAAATAAAAACAAGAAGTTAATTATTTGAGAAAATACTTCAATTTTAACAATGTCTACTGCATGTTGAACATCTGATAAAATGTGGATAAAATTTGTCCGTTTTAAACTGAGAATACATCCTGGGTCTGGACTGTATTCTCAGCTTTTCTCTGAGAAAAACATAGTACAGCCATGCTAATTCATGAATTATCAAAGCAAATTGTACAACACTCTGAGGAAGTCCTTTGCTTTATTTCAGTGTTGTCAGGACCACCAGGGAAGAGTCTAGAAGAAGGATAATAGGAAAGATGAAGAGAGGAATGACAGTGCAGAATTTCTTTGGCATCAGTGTGGGGGCAATGATATCTTGTCTACTAAAAGGAAATAGGCTAAGTTTTTCTAAGTGCCATCGCACTTTGTCAGTTACTGCAACAGAGAATAATGTAATTTTTTAAATGTTAGAAGAAAATGTCTAAAGCAAAGGTGTATTTCTTCCTTGTTTAATTATTTCCTTTTCCTGTGAGCCATTATGAGTACCAAATTTATCAAATTTATGTCAGTTTAGAAAAAAATGAGTGATCCCTTCTTATCTCAAATTCATTCACTCAGTACTTTGTTTTAATGGTTTAATTAGCATTTAATTTTTTTTTAAATTTAAAAGATAAGATTGTGTTGCTTTGACAGAGAGTGCAGTCTTGACTTTGTCTTTTCTTTGCTTTTTTTTAATAGGTCATGGGAATAGAATTTGCAGTTATGTTTAGATCTCATTCACTTATTTCTGTTTTTAGTGTTTTAAGTTTTTTATGGTTTCCCATCCGCTGTTGTTTTTGGCAAAGATTTTTTTTTTTACTGAAAAATCTAAAAGAAAAAGTTCCACAGTAGCAAGGTGCCATATAAAACAGGATCCCACACCTATAACATAAACAGCCAAAAATTATAAATACCTACTATTAGGGAGCTTATTTTTAAAGAAATTGGAAAAAGAAATATTTTATTACAATTTAAAATTTTATAACATGCAATATGTGCAAAGATGGGATTTTACTTACAGGAAAAATAGCAGTGGGACAGATTTAATGCATAAAATATTATTTGGATCTGCCAGGTTTATACTGGTTGAAAAAGTGTGATATTGTTTTTCCAGTATATTTTAAGACAGGCTATAATTGTGGAGAGTGAATTTAGTTCCAGCATTTGCCATTTAATTTGTCATTTGGTTTCAGACATTGTTTTTTGCCCTGAGAAATCTAGCTACTGCTTATATTAAATTAAGGAATGAAATATTGTTCTTAAAAAACTAAGGTGTTAACAGAAGTTTTTTGTGAGGTTATCAGATCAGTTTAGTTCACACAGAAGCAAATACAACAAGTTTTGCGCTATCACTTACTTCCTGATAAGAAATGAGTTGTCTGTGGCTATAAAACACCTTTTGTACTATATATACACTTCCTTACAGATATATGTTGGACTTCCATTTCAAGAGAATGGATTTTTCTAATATTTTTTATCTATCATTTTCATAGACGGAAGCTGGTGACAGGAAGATTCCAGGTTACAAGTAGTATTCTTAGTTAAGAGTGTGGTATAATTTAATACCATGTATTTAGAATTGTGGTACTGCATAGCTATCAAGAAGGTATCTGCTGAAAATAAGGAGTAATGAAAGCTCTGTAGTTCATATATCTTTTCACATGGTACTTCTCAAAATACTTTTCACCAGTGTGGAAAGAAACACAAATCCAACTTAATAGTATTTGCTTGAGAGATTTCCTTTTATTTATGCTCATTTAAAATGCACAACACTTTTTTTAAAACTCAGAATCTTTAAGACATTAAATAAGAGGAATGTGTTTTATTAATTGTATTGTTTTCAGGTGTGCACACCATTGAACAATACTTGTTTTCAAGCCACTTCTTTTAAGAAAATGTGCTTATCTAAGGAATCTACCTTTTATTAAATGAATAAGTTTCATTCATCTTCTTCATTAGTACAGGGAGTATATTTAATCTTGAATGTATGAGAAAAATGCAAGAGTATCTTAAAAAGGCAGATTTTCTTTTGTGAGGGGAGACTAAGGAAAACAAGTATTCTGATCTTTGCTGTAGTAAAGGAGTATTTTCTTCTTTAGAAAGAAACTTCTGAATATATTAAAATATTGTGGACATCTGGATTTTGCTGTGTTTTTAAAAATAGATGTGTTTAGTCTTTTCAAATGTTCTGATTACAGTGTTGAGTAATTCAGGTTCAGTTATGCTTAACATTGTGAAGTTGCATTTATCAGTGATGAAGTTTTCAAGATTCCTGATTTTAAAATCTCAGTTATTCTGTTAATTCCACCTGTTAAGTCCAGTGAAGCAAAGTTAAAGTTGCTGTAACACTTCATGAACAGCATGATCATAAGCCTGTCAATTTATGCTGTGAATTATGTTTTTCCAGATACACACAAAGGAACAATGTAGAAGTCTTAGCCCCAGTTCTACATTCACATAGATCTTAAAAGATTGCAACACGGTCAAAAGAAATTAAAAAAGAATATTTGTACAAAATCAGTTTAACCCTCTTGTTAGACTTTTTGTATGAACTGTAAAAGTAATGAAGGCAAAACCACAGTCTAATCCAATTTCTAGTTAGCTATATAAAATCAGAAAATAACTGCTGATCAATACAAATCATTTATATATTTTAGATGGCAGATCACAAAGAAGTAATGAGGGGCATTGAGCGGCATCCTGGAGTCCAGTATCCCGTTCTCACACCTAATCTTCAAGGTTTTCATTCTGCTGTAAGTGCCTTCATAGGTGTTTTCCACATTTACCTCTTTTATGTTTCAGACACTTTAAGTTCGGTACCAAAAGCTAGCTATTTAGTGTCAGAAATATGCTATAGTTTTTTTTCACTGAAAACTCCTAATTTTCTTTATGAAATATGGGGAAATTCACAGAATGATGTTAAGCTCATAGTTTACTGGAGACATTGACCAGGAACTTTGTAACTTCTTTAAAATGATGCTTGTATATAAAGGGCAAGACAGTTCTTTCTTTTTGACTTGTTGGCCCTGCTAAGTTTTTGAGGAGTGTCTTGGTGGAAAATACTGAAGAAGGATGAGGAAAGACTCATTTAAATGAAAAAGCTTTATAGCGATTCTCGATTTCATATTGGGTTTGGTTGGGTTTGAAAGTTTAAATTGTTTCCATTCTTCCAAAATAGTCAAAATTATAGACTTGAAGTGTGTAAAAGAGTGAAAATGGAGCAGTTCAGTCGTCTTAAAATATACACATTGTTAGTCAAATCTTTACACATTTTTTTGTTTTCTGAAAATTTTTAATGCTTCTGCTTTTGTCCTGATGACAAGCTGTATTTGGAAAGCATACTGCTTGGTGAACATTTGTTGTCTATTGTGTCATTCAGTTCCTATACTGAAATATCGGTTAAAACCAAATCCTGTGCATAGTTGACTTAATTATCAACAGTCAGATTATAGTGCTACAACTTTGTCTCAATGGTAACATGAGTTTAATTAATTGTGCTTTATCTCTATACTTTATTTAGTGTTATAAGGAAGGGAAAACAATGAAAAAATGGTTGTAGATTATTCCTGCATTTTTCCTTGCTGATGGTTTTTCCCTCTCTTTGAAAGAATATTTGTTCCTATATGGGTTGCTGAATTTTAGACATTATCCTGCAGAGGCAGAAAGTAAAGGCAAAAGCTCCATACTTTTCCATTGAACCAAGAGTATTATTCTGACTGGAGAGTGAGTTAACTATTCTCCTAAGCTAAAATGTTTTCTTCTCCTATCAGTTGCCTTTCAGCCTTCCAGTTTGCCTCATGTTAGTTGATTTACTGAGGTACTGAGTACAAGCTCAGGCTAATTGCCCCTTCAGTGAAGTCATCACATTTACACATTTTCTAGACTGATGTTTGCTGAGGCTTCTCTCATGTAAACATTTTCCATGTTATCTTTATCAACTGTGACACCAAGACCAGTGGAGTGCTTGATCCTAGAGCTGACTCTAATAAGGAAATCCCAGCTGGTTATTGTTGCTGCTCCAGGCATATGCACACAGAGAACTTTCCCAATCATGAGAATGACTTCCTGGTGTTCAAGAGTAACAGACAGTGTGACAGTTGTTGTATGACCTTTTCCTTTTCTGAAAAGATGAATATAAGTATTAATCATTGTTTTTGTATAGTTGGCTCATGTGAATTCTTACATCTTATTACCTTTATCATTCATCACTTTAGAAACATGTTTAACTAATTGCTAAGAAGAGGCAGAAAATATGCCATAGTGAATGATCTCAAAATTTGATTCAATCTGTCAGTATGCTATATCTTAAAAAAAAAGTGATTAAAATTAGATTTTAGTAATGGATAATATACATAATATACTTTAAAATTTTAGAATGTTGTATAGAATTAAATGCTTAATCTAATACTTTAATATAGTGTTATGATTCTGTTTTCTTGAAATGTGTTTTTTAGATTGCAGCAGGAGCTACAGAAGTCTCAGTATTTGGTGCAGCATCTGAATCTTTTAGCAAAATGAATATTAATTGTTCAATTGAAGAAAGCATAGAAAGGTTTGAAGAAGTCACTAAATCTGCAAGGAATATGAATATTCCAGTGCGTGGGTAAATATTCAGATTCTAAAGTAATACAGAGTTGCTGGAGTCATTGTTACATGGATTATTTGGTACCAGTAGAAAAGTTTATTACCAAATTTTTACATTGTAGATGAATTGAAATAATAGTCTTTACTGTGATTTTTATGTTTAGGATTGAATATATTTTGTTATTTTTGCGTTTTTAACTACTGATGGTGATTCTTTTGCTGTGGAAATTGAAAAAAGAGAGCTGTGTTTATGAGGTTTTATTATACAAATTAATTTTTACTATCACAGATGACAGAATAAGATTTTTTTGTGCTGTGGAGAATTCGTAATGCAGGCACCTTACAAAAATGCCCTACAAATTTCTATTTTATTATAGAATTGATAATATATCACTACATACATTGCAGCATCAAGGTATAAAAACGACAAAACAAATTTACTCCTAAGAAAAAACTTACTCTGTATATAAGTTATCCTGAAAACCTAGGCATTGAAAATTTTGAGTCTCCAGTGCATGAAACTCTAGAATTTATTTTTTAACTTAAAATTATCCTGAATGGTACTCACTCTTGAACAGTATCAGTTTTTGTTTCCATTTTCTTTTGCATCACAGGTAAGAATACTTTCCTAAGACCTAAGAAGGTCCTCGTGAATGCAGAAGGGCTCACATAGATTCAAGGAGAAACTCAGTAGTTAGATTCCTTGAGGATTACTAGTAGTGTAAACTGCATCATGCTCAGAAAATACTTGGACTTGAAAATATATAGAGGTAGATACCTCAGAGACTTAAGTACTTGAAAATCAGTCTGGGAATAAATCCTGGTTTCTCTCTTTGCGCCAGAAGTAGTGATGCAGGTAATGCTGCTGCACACTTTATTTCACAGCAGTGTGTGGTTGTTTGGGCATTTGCCTTAAGAACAGGAAATCTGACTTCTAGTTATACCTCTGTCCCAGAGGATCACAGAGCAGCAGTATGGTTTAGGTTGAGAGAGACCTCTGAAGATCATCTTGTCGAGTCCAAGGATTTGTGGGTGATGGTTGGCAAAAAACTCAACCTGGGCCAGCGGTGTGTGCTCACATCCCTGAAAGCCAGTCGTGTCCTGGGCTGCATCAAAAGCAGCATGGCCAGTAGGGCGAGGGAGGGGATTCTGCCCCTCAGCTCTGCTCTGATGAGATGCCACCTAGAGTGCTGCATAGAGTTCTGGTTCCCCAGCATAAGAAGGACATGGAACTGTTGAAGCAAGTCCAGCAGAGGACTTACATGTGGCATGGAACATGTCACTTACAAGATCAGGCTGAGAAAGTTGGGGCTGTTCAGCCTGGAGAAGAGAAAGTTTTGTGAAGACCTCATAGCAACCTTGCAGTATCTGAAGGGGGCTACAGGGAAACAGATAAAGAAGGACTCTGTCAGGAACTGTAATGATAGGACAAGGGGGAAAAGCTTCAAGATGAAAGAGTAGGTTTCAATTAGATACTAGGAAGACATTCTTCACTGTGAGCATGGTGAGGCACTGGCACAGTTCACCCAGGGAAGTTGTGGATGCTCCGTCCCTGGAGGTGTTGTTCAAGGCCCGGTTGGATGGAGCTCTGATCAACCTGATCTGTTGGAAGGAGGTGTTCCTGCCCATTTCAGAGGTTGGAACTAGATCATCTTGAAGGTCCCTTTCAACCCAAACCGTACTGTGCTTCTATGATTTTGGTATACACACAAGAGTCAACCAAGGACAGCTCAGAAATGCTCGGGTTCTTTTTCGTTATCCTGGGTATATTTCATGGGGAAAATCATTAAAGGGAGAAGTAAGGACATCACTGCATTAAGAAATACTTGTACCAGAGTTTAAATACTTTTTCCAGTTGCTAATCTGCCAGTAGAGTCATGATTTGCCTTCCTGAGCAACTTCTCATATAAGAGGTCTGTTATTTAAAAGCTGTCTGCCACCACTGTTCATCACATTTTTTTCTAAAACTAAATTCTGAGCTGAGAACATAACTAGCAATTTGAGTTCTCCAGGAGGATTAAGTTCAGGTATGCCTGAACTTTAGGTCCCAGACAGGTGTGGTTAAAGGAACAGGCAGTCAATTCAGACAAAACAGCAAGTGTATAGCCACAAACCTTACCCACTTGTGAACATTTTTACACTAAACTTCTGTTTTCTGTTTTTTTCAGATGTCTAGGCATGTCAGGAGATATTTTCTGTTTCATATTCCTGCATTTAACTAATAAAATTCAACTAAATGGTACAATATAGGCAACCAAGCTGTGTATTGTTTTTGGATAATTATGGAGGATGTCAAAAAAGGGGCTTCGCAACTTGTCCATAACATGTAAATTGTAGGTGATGAAGAAGCCCCTGTGGTGTACTGTAGATTGATTTTCTGCTCTAAAATATTAACTTATCTTCTGTGCAATAGTTTTCACATGTTTAAAAAAATGGCAGCCTGGTGCTTGCCCGCCCTGGATTATGTCTATTGCATTTGTAACATACCAGAAGCAATTATTCTGGCACTGATACACTGATGTGATGTAAGTAATTGTTCCCATGACAGGATTCTAGAACATTCCCAAACATTTATTGTCTACTATCTGACAAACCATGTGGCTTTTATTTTTCTTCACACAGAAAAAGAAAAAAAATTAAAAAAAAACCAAAGAAAAAAAAGAGAGAGAGAAAGAAATAGGAGGCAGATAATGGTAAAAGAGAAGAACAGCACAGCAGAAAAAAAAAAGTAATAAAGAATGAAAACAAAGCAAAGAGATAAAAGGGAGGAATATCAAGAACCAGGTGGTGAAGGAAACAGAGCAGTACAGAGATGAAGAGAAAGGAGATAATTGAACTCAGGGAAAATACAATCAGATTATATTTTGAAAGTGCTTATTTTGTGTATACAGTACAGATATCTCTAATTTCAGTGCAATATGCAAACATAAGATAAACTTCATACAGCAAATGCAGGAAGATGTTATTGAGCCTGTCATGCCAGGTGCAGTATGTTACAGAACACTTCAGCAGAGAACTGCTTAATATCAGATATTCTACAAAGTTATTCAAAGTTGTGAATGCAAATTATGTTAAATGCACTCGAGCTTTCTTCCTTAGGTCTAGGAAAAGTGAATCATTCAGAATTAAATAGCCATTAACAGAATAATTCAATTTGTGGTGATGCTTTTTCCTGGTCTTAGAAAATTGAGAGCCAGACACCACTTCACCAAGGTGGGATGTGCCACAGTACACACACACACAATAGATCGTGTATACAATTTTATAGACCTTACAAATTAGCGTATCTAAAGAGGATGCCCCAATGGGAGGTCTGGATGAATGGCATGGTATTCCCCCATCTGTGAAATTCCCCCCTGGATGGGCCAAATCTCTAGTTTGCAGGATAAGTTTTAGACAGGACTTTGCTATCCCAAGATAGCGTAAGGGCTTTCCAGTCTTCTACTACGAGGCCTTTAGGATGTTTGTTCTCCTGGCCTAACAAAATACTAGGACTATGCTAAGTTATCAGACACAAAGAATTACAAATGTGCATGCTAAGAATATTGAGGATACATAAAAGTTATATAAAAGGCAAAAAATCATCAGTGGGATTGTAATAAAGGATCCAAATAGAGAGGATATGTATATAGAATGGAAGCTACATTTATGAAAATGTTACATGTATCTTCCTCACATTATATTAGTTTGAGAATTAATTTATTCAGTAAAAAATAGAGTTTGAGGCACAAGAGATAAGATGATGTTACACTTTGACAAATCGAAAAGTTTAGGAGAGATCTGGTATTTTTCCAGGGTTTATCTATATAACTCAATAAGAAAATAGCAAATATGCTAAAAACCTGCTGAGAATCTAAATTGCAGAATATAGAGATTTATTTCATAACAAAAAACCTTTTCTGAGGCAATAATTCTCATGGATTTCAGTATATGAAAATACCGGAAAGAAGGTTTTGAACACTGTAAGTTAGAAGATAAAAGGGAACTGATTATCCCCATACATTTGGATTTTGAGTGCACTTCTGAAAAATCTATCCCGGAAAGAATTTGAGGAATCAAAATAGTAATTAATGAGAAATAAAAGAGTACTATGGATCAGACTCTAGACAAGTATGTTTTAGAGAATAATTGCAAAGTATTGTGACACTTTGTCTTGCGACACTCCCTGTTCATACTCATTCAGATGCAGTTCTCATGGGTTGCAGAGTTACAAGAGTCAATGAGAAGCATTGAGACAGAATGATTGCTCAGAAATAATAATCAAAAGGGGTTGTTTAGTTTCCATATACTTCACTACTTTCTTTAAAGCTCTGGTGTATTTTCTTGAGTAGAATTCTGAAGATCAGAAAAAAATAGCAGAAGCCTGAATATAGAAATAGAGGATTCACAAGGACTTCTTATTTTAATAGTAGATCTCCCAGCAGTTGAAAAAAGGTCTAGAAGGTGGACTTAAAACTTTTAATTAGTTAAAAAATGAAGAAATATACTTAAAGAAGAAGCATCAGTTTTGAATTCCAAATCCAGGAATTACAACGTTTCAGATGCTTGTGAGGAGGGAGGTTGTGGAAGCAGTCTGACATTTCAGACTTAATTCTAGAAAACTAAACTGTGATTTTCTCTGGTAAAAAGCCTGCACTATAGGGAATTCATTAGTACTTGAAAGAAAGTAGTTCATTGGTTCCCGAATATTGCAGAACATTTGGAAGACTTCCAGAGTTATTCATTGTATTTAGTGAGATAAAATACTGGGTTTCTCTTCCTCAATGAAAAAATGAAAATATAATCAGAAAGTAAAACTTAAACTAAGATTTCACAGAAATATTCAGTGCAATCCAGGTGACTTTTTTCCTGTGAATAAAAAAAATCAAAAAAGAATTAGCTATTAAAGTCTGTGATTTATGATTCCATATTTAGCTGCTGCTAAAGAGGCTGCTTTTAGTGACAGATACAATAAATTACATTTTGGTATCCTGATTCCATGCACTCTTAAAATGCTGAGAGAGTCAGGGGTTTGTGGCAATTTTTTTTATATTCAGTATTTTGAATAGATGCCCTTGTTTTGACTGGCTGTTACTCAATTCAAGAAGATTAGTTTCAGGTTTTTTGTTGTGTGGCTATTATTTACTGATAATAATTATATATTGTTTTTCACTATTCTTGTAACATGAGGCACATCTGAGCAGGACCACACAACAAGCCTGAGCTTGTCATCCTAAATTTTCTAGTACTTTACTAGAGGGAATTAGGCAGCCTTCTTGCTGTGGTTTACTTTGTGCTTTTTAATAGCACCTGCCACAGGATAAGATGAAACACTCTCTGGATGCTCCATCCTTTTGGCTGCAAAGGAGTTTAGGTCTTCCAGTGTTGGTCATTCTGTAGGTGGCCTGTCTTAGGCTAGGCTGTGGATGACTCTGTCTGATATCAGGAGTAAGAACAAATTAATCCCATCCTCCTTCTGCACAGGCAAAGGATTACGACCTTGTAATTTGTATAAATTACAAGAGATAGAAGAAATGTATTAATAGGCTTTGTGCTGCAAGGTGTCACAAAATGAAGCTGTTGACTATATAGAGAAAGATTTTTACTCTGTGGACTTAGTTTTTAGTCATCCTTTTAGATATTGGCTGACTTAAAGAACCATGGCCAAAACCTTCAGCCTTTCCTCAAGCAGGCTCCCAGGACTACACATTTTAAATTCTAATATAAATTTTGTAGGCTAAATATTTTGCTAGAATTACTAAAGTAATAAAAATAATAATATGTATAAACTGTATTTGTGTTCATTTCAATACAGAGATTGTTTCCTTTCTAAAGTGCTCTTATTGTTTAAAGCATTATTTATTTGCAGGAAATGGATAATTTAGTGCCTTGCCCTAATTCCTTATTTGAGCAGTTGAAAAATTTTTCCAAAAATAATTTTATGGGGTTCAAATTGTATTTCCTATTTTTACTGGCAATTTGCAATTTATGTAGTGAGCATAAATCATTGGCAATCCTTGAATCTTATGAAAAATGCACTCAAACAGTTGAAACTAAACTTTAAGTTTTGCATGTCTTACTGTCACTACAGCTGCACTAACATTGACTCCATCATCATCCAGAAAATTTATGTTGTCAGCTGTCACATTTAAAATCTGCAGCACAGTCCACAGTTTTCTAAATGTTTACTAAATCAGTTCAAATGTTTATGAAGAATTGAAATGTTGCATATGGTCTGAGAAGTTAGACCATTTATTAGCATCATAAAGGGGTGGAGTTCTGTTGGTTTTTGTTTGGGGTTTTGGGTTAGTTTGGGAGGTTTTTTTTCAAAAACATTTTTTACAAAAACTTTACAGGAACATCTGGGACACACTCTGTGAAGACACTGAGCCAAATCAGCTATGAACAGTGTGGTCAGCTAATTAGTACTATGTGTGGTTTACATGTAAAGTGACACAAAATTGTTCTGGTTTTAAATTTGCACCTTGCAATGCATAATTCAGGTACTCTTAAAAATACCACAACTTTTTCAGTGATTAAAAGTTAAATCTTAGCAGCCAGGATTGATAAAAATGGTGGGAAATGGTAATTGGAAACAGTCACTTGGATTGTTCTTTAACTTGTGTATCATGAATGTACATATGAAGAAAATGTTAAGTAAATTCTGAATAAGCTTTTTTCTTCCAAGGTAATGTATTCCATTAAGTTAGATTCTTCTAAATCAATGTATAACAAAATCTAAAAAGACGCAGGAGTGAATTGCAATTAGTACAACAGAACAGTAAAGAAAGTAAGGCAGTCCTTACTGATATTTTTCTCTCTTTTCTAAAAATGGTGCTTTGGGTCCTCTGACCATGACATAAAACCAAAATATCTCCCTCTGAAAAATGCAATACTATATAGGACTGCCTTAATCCTGATAAAAAATGAACCAGGAATAAAAGCCTGAAAGGTTGTAATTTTTTTCCTATACTAAAAAACACTTCTCCATGGTCAGCAACTAAAAGCTGTATTTATATCCCAGACCTGAAAAACTTTTGTGGGAGTAGCCCTTTTAAGGCCATTTATGCAAATGTGTATGCAAATGTTTAGAGGTTCAGTGTTAAAAAAACAGATGCAAATGATTGGTGTAGAAATACCTCTAGAAGCATTTCTTTACAAAGCTGCTACTTCATAAATTAAAGCACATACAATCACACATTAATTCTGAACTGTTCTATGTAATTCCTTTGTTTATGTCCTATGCCTTTTAAGAATGAGTTGTATGGTGCAGTTCATAATACATAAAAGTGTTTTGAAATGTATCACTATTTGGCTTACATCTGTGTTTATATAGAATTCAAATACTTGTTGATATACTTAAAATATAGGATTTTTTTTTCCATGACTATTATTATTATTACCACCTTTTATATTATACTATAATAAAACTTACAGGTTGCAACATATGTAATTCCTTGTTGATTATAGGAAATAATTATTGGTTCACTTTGATACTAATACATATTAAACAAAATATAATCACGAGTTAAAGAATTGATTTTAGTAATCTTTGTCTTGTGCTAATGAAATCTGGATTTCTTTTGGAAAAAAAAGATGCGGAAGAATAAATTCTTTTTATTTTAATGTACTTGCAACAATTGGTTTTAGAAACTCATTGCGAAGCCTGTTTTGTTTATAAAGACACATCCTGATTATCCAAAATGCCCGATTATCAAGATAATCAGATATTTATAATTTAGTTCGATAACGTTCTTTTTTTCTTCTTTTATTATAGTCCTTCCTAAGTAACTTGAGATATTTGGATGGCCTTACAGTAGTGAATCTGTTAGATAAAATTAGAAATACCTTAAGATAAACTCAGCAATTCAGTTTTGCACAAATACAGTTTGAAGCCACGTATGTCTTACAAATACAGACAGAAACTCAACTCATTTTCTGGTATTCTGGAATACTTGGAGCTCAAATACGTGATTTTTTCACATTACTTTAGACTGCCCATTTTAAAGACTATACTGTGTAGTTTAGCACAGTCACAATTATTTTCAGAATATCGTGATTTATACTATTATGACTTTTCTAGATAGTAAAACCAGCGTAACACCTTCATGTTACTTTAAGTGAGCTTACATTTGGGGTTATGGAAATAACAAAATGTAGATGAGCATTTAATAGACTTGGAAGAAACACATTTTTGTATGTGAATGGTGAACATATATACAGGGTTACACAGTATTAAGCCAGCTGGAATCAGTGTCCTGGAGAAGTTTAAGAAGCCAGAGATTGCAGGGATGTAGGGACTTAGTGAATTTCTCTGTACTGGGAACAGGCTAAGAAAAGGATTTTGGAGCCATTGTACTGACTTGGTCATACTGAATGATTGCACTATGTGAGGGTTTTCCTGAGGAATAAATTTATACCAATTTTTACCTATTGTTTTTGTACCTGCAGAGAGAAAATATTATTAGCAGGCCAAAAGATCTACTTTAAAAAAAAGAAAGAGGGATCCCCCTGGGAAGTAAAAATGATCCCCATGTCTTCTGAAAGGGTAGTGTAAATCAGATGTGGAAAGTTAGTATGAAATTAGAGGGTAACAATGTGATGCGTTTACTAGTATGTGATAGCTCAATAGGTAACTTGAGAGTTACTGAAAGTTAAATGGTTAAGTGGGTCTTCATTATTGTAACGGTTATGTTTTATTTTTAGAGAAATAACTATTTTCTGTAACATAGTTCACATGTTAACAGTGTCTTTTTGGAATTTAAAAAGATTAACAAATATTTTTATGTAGTATTTACTGAGAAAAGAATGCATTACTTGTAACTGGGCACTAAATACATGGAGAGATTGTATTTGGTTTTTTGGGGGGTAGGAGGGAGGATGTTTGAGGGGTTTTGAGTTGTTTGTTAAATCAAATGTGGAAAAAGGTCCTGGCCTTATTTACTCATTTTGGACTTGGCTTGGAGAATGTATTTCTGGAAGAATCTCCTTTCTCTCTCTCTCTCTTTTCTTTGTGTTTTCTCTCTCCCTACAGGAAAGATTCCCTGTTTTTAACAAATGGTTTTCTTTGCAGAGACACAGAATAGATCAACCTTAATATTATCAATTCACCAAATAATAGGCATGTACATTTTAGCACAAACATCCAGTAAAAATAAATACGTTTGCAGTGAACATGGTAAATTATATGCAAACTTACACTATAATAATAAACAGGAAACAGCAGCATCTGAGTCTGCAACTGGCTTCTCAGGAGGCTTCATGCTTCCAGATGTGGTAGCAGCTGTGGATCTGGCTCTGGGACTCCTGCTGAAACAAGTTGACAAAGGGCTGATTACAACATGGAGTTCAGTTTCTGCTTGGATTAATTTTCCTTTTAACACACTTTGGTTAAGAAATGTTTGCTCATTCACCCTATTTGTGGTTTTATATCCTTCACTTCATAGGCACTGGGCTGATGTGATTATCACCATTCTTAGTGACCTTGATCATGGGGACCTTGTACTGTCTATACCATTTCTGGAACATTGAAATTTGGTTTTGGCATACTGGAAGAAATTGAAAACTCTCTTCCTCTTCCTTCTCCCTCCCCATCCCCAGAGACTATTCAGCATTTTTTGCGCAAAATATTACACAGTAAAGTTTTTGTGGGTTTTTTTGTTTTCTTTTTGTTTTATATGCATAGGAAATTTAGTAGATGAATGATACTCATCTGCAGACAGACAAGAGACTGGGTAAACTATGCCAGGTGAAACAAGCAGAAAACTTCTTTTTATCACTTTTTCTTAAAAGGGAGGATTCTGATTTCTCAAAACCTGAGTGAACCAAACAGCATATACCCATGTGTTGCTAACGCAGCTGTATAGATGTATTTACCTGCAAGTCCTTCTTTCCATTTCTGGCTTCATGAGCTGTTTTCTTTTTTTGTTTGCCGAAGATACAGTTAAGCTATGTCTGCCCTTGATTCAGCAAAGATTTAAGTGCATACTTAGAATTAAACACTTCTATTGCAGATTCCACTTTGTGAACTCCCAGTTATTTGCTTCTGCTCTCATACTGTGGAGTGTCTCTGGTGAATATTCTGAGACTGACTGGAACAGTCTTTTTCATTATGGTATATTTTTTTCTTTCAGTCCTACTATCTTTTTTAGAAAACAGCTGTATTCTCCAACTTAATTGAATTCACAAATTAAATCCCAGTTGCCTCTGTAATTTATTGCTCAAACTCTTCTCTTTCCTCTGCTGTTTTTTCTCCTAAGAAAAATAGATACGATATCCTGTTCCTTCTGTCCTTTCTTCTCCACTGTCAGAGCAGCAGAAGTTTCTTGTCTACTTTTCATCTATACCCCTCCACTTGCCCCAGTGACCCCATGTTCTGTTCTTTCTCTTATTTCTTCCCTCCCTTATTCTCTTTCTTAACCTCTCACTGTCCTCTGGCTCTTTTCCATTTGCAATATAACCAAGCATTTGCCTCTTAAAAATTGCACCTTTGACCCTACTTGGTTCTTCATATCATATCTCATTGCCTATCTCTTCTTCATTCCTAAGCTCATTGAAGGCGCTGTTTATAATTACTGTCTGGGGACCCTCTTCTGTGATTCCCTCCTATAACTCCTACACTTTGGCTTCTGTTCCTTGCTTGCAACTGCAACAACTCTCACCAAACTCCCTGATGACAAGATCTCGGAAACAGTAGTCTATCCTCATTCTTCTTGATTTGTCAGTAGTGTTTGCTGGAGTTGACCAGACTATTCCTTTAACTTGTGTCTCCTGTTGCTCTCTGTGGCTCTGTCTTGGTAATTTTCTTCTTTCCAAACAGTTCTGCAAAATGTTCTTAAAAGTTGTTTCCCACGTTGGAGTCACATGGGTGGAAGTCTTGGGGCTCTGATTTGGTTGTAGTCTCTTGTGATTTTAATGCCCTATGGGTTCTTTCATACCCAAAAATAAAAGAAAAATGTAACAGCCAAATTTATCTGTAGATAACAGATCTACATTTGTATTGAAACCTATTTCTTCACACATCCACTTAATGATTTGGAAACAATGCAGTTACAAAGTATCCCACTCAGCACTGCCTTAATTCTAGATATCCTGACAAATACTCAGACCAGATACATGATTTTCTTCACTCTTTCACACAAACGTGCATGTTTTCTCCTTTCACATGCCAGGCTCTCTGTGCCCCAGCTAGCAGTGCTCAGTGCTTGCCTGTGTATGTTCCAACTTGCATGTAGTTTTCTGCAACTGTCTCGACTTGTGTCTCATTTCCTATAAGAATACAGCAAGATATTTTCGAAAGGAATTCCAGAGAGCTTTATCATAGGCCCTGTGTTTTTCAACATCTTCATAAATGACTTGGACCCAGGACTGGAAGGGATACTAAGCAAGTTTGCAAATGATACAAAACTATGAGGAGCTGTGTCCTGGTTTAGGGCAAATTGGGGAGGAAACCTCTGAATGGGGTCCCTCTATGAAACAGATTCAAGCAGTCCCTCCCCTAGTTGGTTTGGGGAAAAATATTTCCTCGGAGAGAAGTAGAAAAAGAAAAACTGTTTATTCAGCAGGTAAAACACTTCTCAGCACACAAATGAACAATACTAAACAGCAAAACCCCTCACTGCTCTGAAGAGATGACAAAGAGATGACAGATTCAGCAGAGTCCCTTCCGTGGGTTGCAGCCCGGCTCACTCAGGCTGTTCTCAGTCCCTCCAGCGCTGGGAAATGCCGCGGCCCAGGCCAGGCCCGGTGGGACACAGGTGTGAGCTCCTGGTGCTCATCTGAATTTTTAGTTCGGAGCAGGTTCAGACAGTTCCAAGAAAAAGGGAAAAAAACAACCAAAAAACCCCACAGTCCAGGAAGCTCCTCTGCCTCAGCTAGCCAGAAAAACTAACCAAAAGCAAAAAGAGAGCTCTCTCCCGCTGTTCATGCAGACAACACAGTCTGTGAGCAGGGGGAGCCAGTGCAGTCTCTGATAACAAACTCTGCACTTCTTTTCCCCCCTTCTCCTCTGGAACCAGTCTTAAAGCTGCAGAATTCAATATTCAACACCATCAGAACAGATGATTTGGGGATACATGAATTATACAGTTACCCCAAGACAAACTGTCAACTCCCTCAAAAGCAGGGAGGCCCTGCAGAGAGACATTGACAAATGAGAGGGCTGGGCAATCACCAACCATAGGGAGGGAAGTGCCAGATTCTGAAGCTGGGATGGGACAACCCATCCATCTCAGTATGGACAGACTGGAGAATGAGATTCTGGAAAGCAATGCCATGGAAAGTGACCTGGGGTTCCTGGTAAATGGCAAGTTTGACTATGAGCCAGCAGTGCCCTGGCAGCCAGGAAGGCCAACCCTGTCCTGGGGGCATCAGGCACACCATGGCCAGTCAGCCAAGGAAGGGATTGTCCTGCTCTGCTCTGAGCTGGGGCAGCCTCACCTTGAATATTGTGTGCAGTTTTGGGTGCCACACTGTAAGAAAGATCTTTATGAGCATTCAGAGAATGGAAACAAAGATGGCGAAGGGCCTTAGGTGAAACTATATGAGGAGCAGCTGAGAGCACTTGGTCTGTTCAGCCTAGAGGAGACTGAGGGGAGCACTTAGTGCAGTTTCTTAGTGAGGAGAAGAAAAGGGACAGACCCTGATCTCTTCTGTGTGGTAACCAGTGACAGGACCTGAGGGAATGGCCTGAAGTTGTGCCAAGGGAGGTTTAGGTTGGATATCAGGAAAAGGTTCTTCACCCAGAGGGTGCTTGGGCACTGGAACAGCTCCCCAGGGCAGTGGTCACAGCACCAGCCTGACAGAGTTCAAGAAGTGTTTGGACAGTGCTCTTGGGAACATGGGGTGACTCTTGGGGATGGTGCTGTGCAGGGTCTGGGAGTTGGACTCAATGTTAGTCTCTTCCAGCTCAGGTTTTTTTTGTAATTCTGTCCACTATTTTATGTCCTCTGTTAAAAACGCTTATCCTGATATATGTCTGGAGTGCACTTTACTCTTTTATAGCTGCATTTTAAGTATTTCACTTTCAAATTCAATGTTATCACCACATCTCTACTTTTTATTCCAACTCATTAAGTGAAAATATTAGATAAAATTCTGCCAAGCTCATTCTTGATGAACTCTACTGAAAATTTGTTTTTCCATTCTCCATAGGACTTTATTGTCTCTCTGGTAGGAAGTTCTTTTCCAGTCAAATTCTTTCAGTAATCCCTATTTTCTCCAGTTTAATATTGAATATCAGATGCCCAGATAGATTATATGTACCATATTTTCCTTGTTTAAAACGTCAGTCTAGTCGCAATGGTGTAAGTATGCAGAGAGTTCATAATCTCAAACAGATTTGTGTATTGTAGTAGGCAAATTCCTCAGGTCACCGCATACTTTCATACCCCAGCAGGCACAACTGAATTATGTGAGCTCAGGCAAATTTCTGCTCTCTGGTGTGAACCACAGGGAGTATTCTGTTGTTCTCTAGATACCTTCTGGCCTGCTTTTACTTTTGTTTGCCCTACTCCATTCCAGATGTCATTCATGCCACATTATCACTACCAAATGCATGTCTTCTTGATCTGACTTATGTCGCCATTAGGAACCTGTAAAGATACGTAAGTAAAGGGAACACATGCACATATGTACTGTATGTTTTGCATTTACTTAGTATTTAGTACTGTTCTTAATCACTTTGTAAAAAGTGCTGTGGCTGATATTGAAAATAATTTCAGTAGGTGTATGCAGTCACTAGTTCTAGGCACTGTAGTATTATGTAAAAAGCAATCCTTTGGGTCTGAAGTTCTTCATGCTTAGTTTCATTTGAAAAACTGTATGCATAAAAAAAATTAAGGAAATTATCCTGAATTGCTTTTGAGTTATGTGTCACTGAAAATCAGGGCAGTGTTAACTGTTAACAGTAGCTGCATTATTATCTTTAATGTAGATATGAAAATTCAGAATTTTGGAATTTAAACAATGACATCTAAATTGGGGCTGATAGTTAATGAATTCTGTGGTCAAGTTTCAAAACCTGGTTTTCATAATGACATATAGATAATTGAAATCATGCCTAGTAGGCATCTGGATTAAAATTATGAGCAGAATGTCATAGACCCAACCACTTTTGTGGAAATAAAATTCATTTCCATTTCTTTGTCAGAGCTAATCAAGCTCTTTTTAGATTTAAGGCTTGTTTCATTCTTACTCTTATTTCTAGTGAGCCAGCACCATGCCTTCATATAAGGGATAGAATATGCTCTATGCGTTAAAATATGGACTTTTTTGCTATTTGTTTTTGCCTGTTACTGATCCTAATTTCACATTCTATCAATCAGTTTCTCCTTCAACTGCAAAGAAACAATACATCCTTTACCCCACGGACCTCGACTACATACAAACTGGCATCTGTTCAATCCCTTTTGCATTATACAGTGTATAATTTTACATTATATCCTTCAGTGTTGAGCGAAAGGGAATGATGGGAGATCGATGAAGGCTCTTGTTCTCTTATTAAGCAGTTGAGCAATCTCCCACTGGGACTGGAGCTCTGCAGGCCTTTGAATCTGTTGTAAATCCTTTTACAGTCACACTTTTGATTTGACTGGATGTTTCTGGTTAGTTTAATCATATTCCTGATCAATTTAAGATAAACAATTAGAAATTTAATTAGAATTTCATGGCTCTTAATTGTCGTTCAAAAGAGGAAATAAACTGAATTCTATGCTAATAGAGCATTAGTACTGAACAACAGAAGTTTCATTGTGGCTTTCAGTTTCTGTTCTCTGTGGAGCCAATAGCTGCTGAGGGACACAGTTTGGCTTCTCAGTCTCTTCTGGTCCCAAGGCATACCTAAATTACAGCTTGCAATGGAGCTATGATTCTTCTGGGGCACAGAGAGAGAGCATGAAAACTTTCTCATTTACCACAGTTCTGATGAGATGGTGGGATTGTCAGAAGTAGTCTGAAGTTGTCAGAAGTGTCCATGGTTGCTCACTATGATCTGGGTAGGTTAAAGGAAGAAAGTGATGTCTTCCTCTGAACACCTTGTGAGGGCAAAGTTTTAGCTGGCTCTTGCAACTTCAGAAGGAAATACCAAGAAAAACTAAGTGTCCTACAACATTATAAACTTTGCTGCATTGCCAGTCTTTTACAACTCGTGACATATATTGAGCGTAAATAAAGCTATGCATTGCTGTTCTGTAATCTGAAAGGAAAATTGATAAACCTATTTTCATCTGATGTAATTTTAACTTTTCATTCAAGTCTTTATTCTACATTGACTGGTTTATATGTTCAAAATTATATTTAACCTATATTTTAATGTGACATGGATGAATACAAACACATACACTCATACATATATTTATATATATAAAACACAACATTGTGTGTTCTTTTTGTTATAGGTATGTGTCCTGTGCCTTGGGATGCCCATATGAAGGAAACGTTGTACCAGATAAAGTGGCAGAAGTAAGAGTGAATTTCTGGCTTGTCTTTTTAATGAATCAAAACTACATTTAGAAATGTCTATAAGTAATTTTCTCTACTTAATCATAAAAAGATCTTTAATGTATAAAATTTAAGGAGAACAAGCAAAATACCTAGCTCATGCTAAAACTTGGTGCATAACCTCACTTAAACATGCATAGTCAAATGTGAGAAAAAAAACAACCATATTTTGATTGTTATCAGTCAGTAGAAAAATATTATGCATTATTTTGTCTAGCAAGAAGGTAAGAAATTACTTAGGGAAATAGAATCAAGCACATATGTCAGTGGACTATATTATACAAGAGGGTTTCCAGCACAGCGTCTTGTTTTTAAATCCATTTTATGCTGGAAAAAGCACACTGTGTTGTCATTGTGCTTCTGGTGAAGGTCATGTGATTGGCACATGAACAAAAACTCACCCCCAATATGATTTCTTAAATTGCTCTAGTGCCATGATGGAATAAGTTGCAGCTTCCCTCCCTTACCCCTTTCCCCATTTAGAATAAAGGATCTCTTTAAAGAAGATCTCTTAGTCCAGCCTTTTTTCCAGAAGAGAAATTACTAAAACACAAGCATAATGTTTTGCAGGAAGGCAAAGAGGTCATCAAAGATTAAATGGACAGGAATAAACCGAAGTGGAGTAAAAATTCTAAGAGACTTAAGGCAGAACATGCTGGCCTTCCACCTAGGGACAGACTTGTCTTCTCTGTTACACTTAATCACCTATTTTTGTTGATCTAGCAGAACATCCAAACCATTATTTTTTAATTTGTAGCACTAGCAGCTTGTCAGCATATGTCTTATATATTATGTTCTGTGTGGGTGGTTTTCAGGTCCTATTCTCCTGCATCTTCTTCTAGTATACATTCCAGATGGAGTTTTTGATAATACTTCTCCCACAGCATCCACACATACTCAGACTCTTTGGCAAAATAAACAAAAAAAAACAAACAAACAAAACTAATTTGGAAGGTACTCAGTATTTCTAAATTTATTTGCTTTAATATGAAGTGAAGTTTAGAAATGACACAGCTTTAGTTAAAGCAGTGATGACATGCTGCTTACCATGTTCCCAACAAGCTTCTTTCCATGTGTTGCTTGTTTTTTACTGACTCCTTGCACAGAAGAGCTTTCTCAGTTTGCCAGTGGGATTGCTATTTAATGTTCCAGAACAGCAAACTTTTACTCACACAGCTATTTTATTTTCTATCTTCATCCTAATAAGTGTCTTCTTGCATACCTGTATGCCACTGTATATGTATTCATGAATAAAAGCTACCACATTAAATGTATTAATTCTATCCCTGATTTAGGAAAGACTGCTGTATATACAGAAGCCTCTGATGGATTTTATGTAAATATATGCACAGAATCAGCATTATCAAAATTACTGGCTGAGTTGCTAAGCTCTTTCAGAGAGCTGCTACTCTGGTCATCGTCTTTTTGGGATGCGTGCATTTTGACTCCCTTGACTGTGTATTGCAATCAGCAGCTATGATTGAAAGGTTTAGGCAGTTTCTCCTGTGGTCAGTAACAGTGACCATTTTTTTTTTTTAAGCAAAAGATTTTTCAACTGAAGCAAAAGCAATTAGAAGAGGTGAATTTTTTCAGACTACATGCATTATTACAGATTGTTGCAGACTACATTAATTTCTTGCAGACTGCATTCATAGCTGCCTTACACATAGTTATCTAGTGAGTCCAAAATTCAGAAACCTTCAGACTTCTGGAATTGGTCAGGTATATTTGTATGGTTCTTTATTTAAAACAAACAAAGTTTTCATATCCTAAAATAAACTGCCTAGTCTTATTACTCTGCTGATTCTTGAAAGGAAGTCACTGCTTAACCATTTATCATTTTGTGGCTTGAGAATTTCAACTTCAGGCAGATAAAGCTTGGAAGTTGTTGGAAACACTGTATAACATCTTTGAAGCCAGTTGTATAATCCATTATTATATAAATACATCATATGCTTGGCTGGTTTTGTCTTTTTGTCTGCTTATTTCTTTCCTTAGCTTCCTTTTTACCTTTAAGCAGCGAATTCATTAAATTAAATATTATCCAGGACACATTCTGATCAAATGATAGAAAATGTACCTACTCTTGTTTGAATATTGCTGGATCATTAAAGTTTCCCTTACAGCATAAGAACTGCAGGTTTTTTAGATTGTTGCTTAAAATAATCTATAACTGGATTGTCAGCTTTTGTATTCAATATAAGAGTATAGTTTCAGATATTACTTCCAAAAGTAGGACTTTTAACATGTCTGAGGTTGCAGTGCTGGTTCCCCAGTTCCCATTCTGATCAATGCTTCGTATCAACTCAGTATTCCCCAGGGGAGTAGCACAAGACTCATAGACTGGGCAAAACTGCTCAGTTGTGGTCCAGAATACATCCCTGTTCAGTCAACAAAGCTTCAAGCTCGTAATCACATCCTGATTACATAGAAAAAACAGTGTGTTCTCTTCTCCCGCACTCTGCTCCCAAAAATCCATATTGAAAACTTACAAAACTGACAAGCTTCCTTCTAATATGGTAGAATAGAAAATTCAGTACAGAAATCTCCCATTCAGCTTCCAAGAATGCTTATTCTTCTTTAAATTAAATATAAATCTCTTTTTAAGGATCACTTTAAGTTTAGATCATAATGAGTCAGTGATGGTGCTCAGCTTGTTAACAGTTTCACCCTCTTCCATCTTTCAGAAGTCTGCATTCAGGTAGCTGAAAGACCTAAGGACTCAGCATGAAAAAGGAAGTGATTGCAATATGATTTCTAGCAGTTTACACTAAAGTTATAACTAAAATACTCATCTAGAAAAACATTGAATCGTGGATTAAAAAGAACAGGGCGGAAAATGCAGTAAATTTCTTTGTCCAGAACTTAAAGAAACACTAAGGTTTGAGGTTTGACTGAATGTAATCCGCCACTAATTGCAGATGAGCCTTTTTTTCTTACAACAGTAGTCTAGTTAAAATGCCTGCCATGTGTTGATGGTTTAAAAATATGCTGTGAGATGAATCCCTTTTGCATTACAGTGAATGTCCCTTTCTTAAAACATGTGTTGAATTTATGTGTATATGAGCTGACTTTAAAGCACAGTTTTACCACATTTGCAGTAGCCATAGCACTTCCAAGCCTCAAACAGGAGGATTCAGATTATCTGAAGTTCTTTTTCAGCTGTTCTTTGAATTAAGTGAACAGCAATATTAATCCAGCACTTCCGAGACTGCTGGTGCAGCACTTTGTCCACTTCCTCAGTCATGCTCACAGCAATCCCACTGATGAAGTCCTGGAATTGTTTTAACAGCAGACTGCAGTGTGGCTTAAGATGTCTTTTTGGAAAAGGCTTGTATTTTTTCATTTCTAACCTGTTCATTTCTAAGCTGGGATTCTGTTCCGGTGGAGTGGTCTTTTGGGATCTTTCATACACAGTGGGGAATCCTAAAGGGCGACAAACATATTGAGCAGCTGAAAATAAGGTGGAATCTTTCCAAATAAATCCAGCAAAAATAAGATGGAATGATCCTTCATTCAATTCCTGAAGCAATATTTTCAGTGAAAACATGATTTTGTGCTTCTGAATATGTTTCTCTCCATGCAAAAATTATGGAGCCAGACCTCAGTTTTCACTCATACAAAGAACTCCTCAAAGACATAATTCCAGAAATATTTAGGGCTCTGTTTACATAAGTAAGACCTATAGTATATTGTTTTGTTTGATATTAAGAAAATTTTTAAAACTTAAGGACTAGAATGCTAATAAAGTTTCACTTTTGCTTCATTAGTATTTGATTTCATGAAAAAAAGCAAGAAAAATTAATATTGTAAAATTAATGTTCACTCCAACATGTTAAAATTCCAGTTTTCATTGATTTTTTAAGTGCCAAGAGAAAGAAAAATCAGCCTTTTTGTTAATTATTTATTATCTCAGTTGGCTTCATGTAATATGCAAACAAAAGGACAGGTCTTCACCCTGCACAACTTGTAAGCTGAAAAGTACATGGACAAAACTAAACAACTGGGAAATCCCCAGAGAGAAGAAAATGCTAGGAAAGGGCTTGACAGAAACTTAATTCATAATGTTAAAATTTTGCTCATTTGGATTCTGTGGGAGAGTCAGAAAGCAAATTTTTGATGGATTTGACTTGGTTAGCTATTCCACATACGGAATGTAGCATAACTATAATTTTAAAATAAGAGGGTCTGTGGGATGTTCTTGAAAGGCAGTTTTCAAGAATGAATATGGGGTGTCTGATGAATAGATCCCCCTTAGTGGGTCAAAACCTAAAACCTGTACAGAAGTAAGTCCTATATAATGTATGTTCTTGTCCCTATTTTATGCTCTTTCATCTTGACCTCTTGGTGTTTTTCTGTTTCTAATCAGGTATCTAAGCGGCTGTACAGTATGGGCTGTTATGAAATCTCTCTGGGAGATACAATTGGTGTGGGGACGCCTGGAAGTATGAAAAAAATGCTGGAAGCTGTTATGAAAGAAATTCCTTTGAGTGCTCTTGCTGTTCACTGTCATGACACATATGGCCAGGCCTTAGCCAATATCCTCACAGCCATACAGGTGACTTAGTTTCTCTTTTTATGTATACAATAGTAATATATTTATTTTAATTCAATGTGCAATTTAAAAAAATCCTGCCACTAAAGAAATCTTAAGAAGATCAAAAAGGCACTCACTAAACTTTAGGAAAGTATTGCTCACACATCAGATTGTCTACTGGTATTACTGCTGTTGCTTTTACTAGGAAATGTCAAACCTTATCTATTACTTACCTTCAATTCCATACAAAATCACTAAGAAACAGTGATGATTACTACATTTCATTAACATTAGATGAAGGAGGGACGTTAAATACTTTTTTATGATATCTCAGATTCCAGATCCTGTTTTCTTAGGAACAGCTGTATGTTTATTTTCCACTAAACTTAAATTTCTAGTTTACAGATGTGTCTAAAAATAAAATGGAATAATGCATAATTACATCTTTATTTCAAATGGATAAATCTAAAATATTGGTAGTTATGTACACAGAATAGATAATTTCATCACTATTCCTGTGCCTTCATTATTCTTTTTTGTTTATCATTTATGCCTTCCAAGTAAGATTAGCAGCAACTTTATATCTTATTTAATCAGCTTTCAAATCTGTGCCTAAATAATCAGAGTTAATTTCCATAAGAGATTTTTTCCCTTATGTTGATACATTTTTCAAAATAGGACACAATGCAGAAAAGAGACTGCAAGTAATAATGTAGTTTTTGTAAAGATATAATCCTGAGAAATATCTTAAAATGCATATGCCTTCCTAAGGAGACCTACTTTTACTAAGCATTACAGAATCAAAAGCTATTTACAAATTGTAGGCCTTTATTGTTCGGTTTTATACTTAATGGTGTCTTCTGTTTCTTTGCAATTCAGGCAGTCATTTTGAAGGTCGAAGTTTCCTTTGTCTGACTTGTTATTTTGACAGAGGTCATATGATATTTAGATACAATTGTGTTAACAATATTAGTGGTATACGCCACAAGAAGGAACAAGGAACGTTTCAGTATGGGTATCCATAGGTATTCAATTCAATAGGGAATGACAAAATCTGGTAAGAAAGGTTCTAACTTTTACTCACAGCATTCACTATTCACCCTTACTCACTTTTACTGTTGCAAACGTGTGTGTATGTACCATGGGATAAATAAATTGCTTATTTCACAGTTAGCTTCAGTTGCAGATGGAATAGCTAAAAGCATGAAAACCCCTGAGCATGGGAGGAGTTGACCATAAAAATACTTGAAGCATTGTTTTTCAAATTCTTCCTTAAAATAATTGCTGTCATGGTGCCTACTAAACACTGAACAATGGCTGTGTTTTGTTAATGCCAGCATTTGTTGTAAGTGATTCTTGTCTCATGTTTACTCTTGCTCCTATCTTTTTATTTAGTTTTTAAGCAAGCTGTGTAAGAGCTAAAGGTTAAAAAAAGCGCCCCAAACCCTTAGGGGTTTTTTTGTGCAGTTTAGGATAATTAACATGCAAATTCAAGAGAGCAAAAGACTTAAAAAGAAATTCCTATGCAACTTTCTCAGATTTCTGGGAAGGCAGGGGTGCCTGAGACTCACCAGAAAACTTCCCTCTGTTGTCAAGGTCTCCTACAATACATGTCTAAAGGTGAAGTGGTTTTGGCTGAGCTGAGCTTGTCATAGAGTTTGCCAAAAGTCCTTGATGAAGCAGGCATTACACAGTCTCTCTGACTGGCTTTGTGCAAGCAGCTCCTTGGCTCATGTAAAAGAAGGTCCCCAGGCTTCTAGATGCTCAAGCAGATCCTGCACCTCAGTGTCCTCTCTTGTCTCTGGTCAAAAATCCAAGGCAGCTAGCAGTGAATTATAACTCCTTCTGAAGCAATATTCCTAAAACAGGGGCTCCTTCTAAATCACAGGTCAGCTGTGTGGTAAAGTGCTAAAGCCAGTGGATCAGAGTGCCCAGGTCACTTCTAGTCCCTGCTGTCAGGTTTGCCTTTCTTGCTTTCCTTTCTGCCAAAGGTACAGGAATGGCAGAGCACTGGAATAAAAGTCTATGTCTTCAACTCAGCTGCTGTTTCCTAAACCAAACTTCTCAGACACAATTCCTTTCCCTTCCCCCTTTATGGGTCTGCGTGACCGACACAATATTTCAGCAAGAGTGAAATGTGTTTGGGGGGTCATAGAAATAATAGGCTACAGTTATTGTTTGAAAATAAGTTTAAAGGACATTCAGCAGACAAATTACACTCTTCCTAAGACATCACTGAACAACCCCAGGCTGAATACTGTTGTATTGTATATTGTATTTCCTAAGAATTAATGAATGGCAGCTGGAAAGCCACAAATCACTCTGCACTAATTCAGGCATTGCTTCGATGGGAGATCTCCTAGGAGTGGAAAGAGTTGCTGGTGATTCAGTAAGTGATTTTTTATACAGATCGCATTGTTTCATGCAGGATTATACTACCCAGAATATTTTCTTTCATTTGGGGCTGATCCAAAGTCATCTAGAACTGACAGGCCATATCTGTATAAGAAATTAGCAGGGCAGTAGTCTTGCAGTTTTAGTACTCAGTTTTATATGTGTTGTTTTAGCAAAAGGATAGGTAGTGAAAGATGGAAGAGAGATTAGCCAACTTTTAAAGCATAAGTAATTTTTTGAATTGCTGAAGTGAATAATACAGATGGAAAGGAAATTCACTTTATTTTATGAACAGAATCTGTGTAAAAATGTGAGGAACATGAATTGGTGCTTCAAAACAAACCAGTAAACATTTAAAGTAGAAACATGACTGGGCTCTTGGTTACGTGGCGTAAAACTACCAGAGTATAGAATTTACTAAAGAGACAATTCAGAAGCTTGTCTGAATGATGAAATGGGAAATGATGTGGAGCTCTAGTTAGAGGTTATGGTGTTTTGAGTAAAATTACATGTGTGGGCGAGCTGAAGTGACAAACACATAGTGTAGCTAACAGAAATAGTAAAACATTTATAGGAAATTGTTACAGACCTCCAAGGAAGGGTAAAAAGATAGGTCAGGAAACTTCTTACTGGAGAGGCCCTGGTAAGGTAGGCATTGATCTGAGGAGATTTGCATTTCATTGACAGTTGACTCCCATTGTACGTACAGAATGGGTATGGAAGGGAAAGTGTTTAATGGAAGTGTTAAAGAACTGTTTTCCTGTAAAGCTTGTGTAGTTGCCAGAAATAGATTTGTCTGTCTTTATAACATATATTCAAACATGAGAAAGAGTATGCTAAGAGGCAAAGAGGATCTCTGCACTGTGAGGATCAAATTCTAACTTAAAGAAAACAAGTATAAAACCCTAATGACTTAGAAAAACCAAGGATTTTTACCACCTTGTGTAATCATGTTCACCTTATTGGACAAGGAGATGAACTCGATTGATTACATGCCAAATGAAACTTCATTTTATTAGTTCTTTCTTTTTCCAGAAATCAGGAATTTTGAAATAAAATCCTCACTTCAGTGCCAGAAACAGAATTAAGCAAGCATTTAATTAAACTTTCAAGGTTCAGACTGTAAAATCCAGATTTGAGAATAGAAATTTTTCTTACAAACATTATAATATATCTTTTAGAGAGCTTAAAATATTGAAATATATAGACAGAGCTTTAAAATATTTAATAATATGAATTTCTTTAAGATCCTTGAGTTTTAAAGATGACAGACTTAAGAGAAAAGTAAATCCAAATAAGAATGGCTGACTGCTGACCTTTTCCCTCCATCACTTAACTAAATTGATTCTAACCTCTTGGTATATGCTGGAGACTCTAACTAAACTTTATATTTTTGTGTATCCAGTTTACTTACATAGTAAAATCTAGGATCACTCAAAGGCACTCAGTTTTTTTCTGGCTGTTTTAACTGCCAGAAGCAGTCTGAATGTAGGTGCTAAAGTTCATGGTTTATTAATTTACAAGGATCATTTTTCACAGGAATAGAGTTCACAACAGCCAGCAGCATGAAATGGTAGGGCCTAAGTTAAGTGAATGACAAAGCACTGTGTTTAAAATTCCCTCCGTGATTTACATGAACTTCTGTGCAAAGTATTAGATGAGATATATTTTCCACTCAAAACCATCTCCTAGATGTAGCTGTCCCATCTTGTCCCTTTTTTTTTTTTTCAAATACAGGATTTGGTTTTTATAGCTGTCGAGCTTGCTTGAAGTGACAAGCTATCATGGCCCTTTTCAGGTGCGGGTTAGAGGCTGGCTTGCTGCTCAGAGATCTCTTGTCCAGGAACTGCTTGCTGCTAAGGATCCTCAGTGTAGGCTCCCTTTCCTTCATCTGGCTTTAAACATTGAAGTTCCAGTGCTTGGCCCTTGCCTGAGCTACTCTGGTGCAGCATTGCAATTGCACTTGTGCCATCTTGTACCTCCCTGATTCCCATTCTCATCCTCACCTGCTGGCTTCACTTACTGGCTTACCCTCAGACCTGGCCGATCTTGTCTGATCCTGGTTATTGTGTCCAGACCAGATTCCAGTCTTGAATCTCTGACTTAAGTTCTTGGCTTTGTTTTTCTGGTGATGTTGCCACCACTGCCTGCCTGGCTATGACTCTGGGCTCCTTGCTTGCCTTCTTTTATGGCATAGTCTGTCCTTGCTGCTTTTTAGGACAGTCAAGTCTTTAGAGAAGGGACTGGCAACAAATAATTTGAGCTTTATGGATGGCTTTTAATGGCAGGTAGTGGAGTGGATGCTGAGAGTTGGCAGGACTCATGCGCTTTGATCTTGGAGCTCAGCTGGAGGCTTTGTCTTGCAGAGGAAAGATATTTCTACTCAGTTAAATTCAGAATGCATTTCTTGCTGTCTGGGGGTACACAAAGTTCTCCACTTGCAGCTCTGTTGGTAAAAAAAAGACTCAAGAACGCCTGAGAAATTGGTGTTGGTGTCTGACAGCACTTAAACGTCTCTCTCAGGTGCCAGATTACATTTGCTGATATTTTCCTCTTAGGTTTCAGATCTGCATTTCTGTGACTGACATAAAATAATATACCCGTAATGCCAGTAGTGATAAATTTCCAAATAAATACATCATATGTAAGAACGCTTATGTACTAGAAAATTCACTTAACATTTATGTCCTACAGTCACTTCTTTCACCTTGCATTTGTCTGGCGTATTTTAGTAGACATCTGCCAGGATGAGGGCTCATCCCAGTTTATCCCAGTGAATGAATAGTAGTTACAGCTCAAAGCCAAGCAAGTTAGGTAGCTGAATAGAATAGAGAAATGATAAAATAAAATAATGGTAAAATGCCATGAAGATATGGATAGAAGTGGTAGAAGACTAAATGGGAAAAATGCATGTGTATAGTAGTTCATATAAATTGTTTCAGGGTTTATGTTGCTTATTTATTACCTTTTTACTGAATTATACATATTCTGTATGCAATTCCCAGTTAATCTCTTGATTTAAAAAATAACAGGATGATCTTCAAGTAGTTTTATGAAACCATAAAAAGTTGTTAAAAGTTATAAGCACAATACCTTCAGTTTAGTTTTCACAAGTTTTATGTACTGATAAAGAAAGGAAAAAAACCCCAAAACAATACCTTATCATTCTTCATTTGTAAACAACACTACCTTTTTATTTCCCTGAAAAACACAATCATCCAGAGCTATAGTGCAGTACAATGAATTGACACTTTTGTTTTAAGGCAAAGATAGATAAGTAACTGTGAAAAAGTGTGAACCTTGCCTGTACTCACTGTGCTAGGAATTTCTCCTCTAACAGTGAATATGCACTTTTTAGCTGAGGAAGCCAGTCCAGCCAGATTTGTCTGTTGCTACACACATCAAAAAATAATGGTTTTGGGGAGTTCTGTAGTAACTGACAAAAAGAACTTGTATTTACCTGCCAAAATTCTTGCTTCAACAATGCATTAAATGATACTAGTATTTTGGGGTTTTTGTGTGCTGGGGCACTCACTACCTGGCAATTAAATGATTTATATCTGAACTAAATTTTAACAGAGCAAAAAGTAATCATGACAGATCAGTTAAAATTTCAACACTGTCTTACAGACTGTTTTTCTAAGCTAATAGTGAGGGACTGTATGGAATTAAGGAGGTACAGGAGACAGGAACCATAACATACATCTTGGCTTGTCTTTTCCTAATTTGACATGTCACTGTACTCATGGATTTGTCTTTTTTTTTTTTATTTTTTAATTTATTTTTTTATTTTTATTTGTAAAAGAGAAGTAAGGCTTATCTCTTTTACCTTGTGAAGGGCTAGAAAAAAAACAGAGGAAGATCATCAGACAAGTACTGATAGTTTTTATGAAGATTTAAGACTTAATTTTTGAGATTGAAATTTAAAAACAGAATAGATTTCAAGTTTTGTGTAGAATGTACTTTTTAGATTTAAAAAGCTAAGGTATATGAGTGAACAAGTGATCAAAATACATATATGCCTAATCAAATTATCTGAGCCCTGTAACCTTCCATTTCTTTTGTCCTGCACAACCTGGCACTCTGAAGACGTGCATGATGTGAGTGTAGGAGAGACTTGCCATATGAAGAATGCACATATTTTGGCATATTGAAGAATATTTTAATATGTTTGTATTCCTATTTTGAGGAAAGTGTAGAAATGGAAAGGCTTCAGCAGACCTCACAAGTTTGCTTTCCTCTGCTGTTTACAAATATATGCCAGGAAACTGCCGAAGACTTAACAGAGACCTCCAGAAACTAATTTCAGATAGGTTCAGATAGGGAAACATTACAAAAAAATTCAGCTTGACTGAGAGTAGCTGTACAGAATTCAGGAAGGGCTGGTCAAGCTTCAGTATTTTGCTGGAATTCTTTGAGGCAATCACTGCCAAAGAAGACAAAGAATGTACAATGGTCATAGAAAATTTAAAGTGTTCTGCACTGGAAGTTCATATTAAGGTGTGGAGGCATGTAATAAGTGGAAAGTTGGCTAAATGGCAGGAAACAAATGGAATTATGAAACAGAACTTCTTTTAGCTGGAAAGCACCCATCAGCAGAGTTGTGGATATATTGGCTTGTGGGTCCTGGGCTTTATGGCTTAAATGAATAATTTGCAATACTGTAATGCTCATGTTAAGGGCAATTGTTCTAAATTGTAGAAATTAAATTTTTTCAAATTTTAGATTTCCATTGTGAGAAACAGGATAGCTATTTGTAAGTGGAAATCTGTAATATTCTAAAACATGCAAAAGAAAATGCATGAGATCAAACATGAGAGAATGGGAATACACAAAATTGTAGGTAAAGCAAGAGACTTTATTACAACCTGTCTGTTCTTTTAAATAAGGGTATTCCTAGATTTCTGCTTTTGGATTTTTCTCAGAATTAAATTATCCTGGGGACTTCCTAGGTATTTTCTGAGTTTGAAACAGTACTTTTTAATTCTTGATTAGCAAGCTAGGTGAAATGTTGCTAGTAAAATCAATTTCTTTTTGTTTCTGTTTCCTTTTATTCCCTCTTCCATGTGGAAATGACATAGCATTTAGCTAAAGCTTGCAATTAAAAAAGCAGATTTTGGAGACAAGTATGTGATATTACGAAAGTACGTGAGTAGAATTGTTTGAGATTGAAAGCTAAAAAGACCGGTGAAAAAAACTCAATTTGAAAGCAGATAAGTTAGGGGGAAAATGGCAGGTTATTCAAAGGGATATTCAAAGTATTCAAATTACTTTGCAGGCTGCAAAGTACTCATTTTCTTCCTCTGAAGAAAACTTGAAAAGAGAGTGTCTACTTTGAGAAAGTAGAAAAAACCCCTTGCATTTAATCAAATAATATTGCTACTGTGAGCAGTCAGCTAGTTAGTATTGTAAATGAAAAAACATACTTCACAAATGGATAAATCAGACCTACATATGGGAAGAAAATGAAAACATAGGTGTTCATGCTCAAAATCTGACAGATGTTTTCCAGAATTTTGTCTTTTTTTGTTGTTTTGTTGTTTTTTGTTTTTTGGGGTTTTTTTTGGGGGGGGGGGTGGGTTTTTTGTTACTGGTTTTATGTTTTTGCTTGTAATATCAGCAAAATAAGGAATTAAACAAGGGAACAAGTAGCATCACTCTTCTCTCAGATCAGTACAAAAGAATTAGCAACTGTATTCTCACTGCTTTCTGCTGTTTTTTGCAGAGTGTGAACAGTGTGCAATTTCTGAGGAAGTGAAAGTTTTGGACCTCTCTCCTTATGCTTCAGAAAAACTTAATAGTCTGAGAGTCCACAAATAAATGAATCATTGCTACTATTACAACTGTTACAGTATAATTAGGAAAAAAATCAAATGGTAGACTTTGTTTCAGATCTCTTATTGTTTGAACATTTTAGGATAGGAAGGGGAATGTATTTGTTATTGTGTATTGAAATAGTGGTGAGAGTTCCTGAGGAAAAGATTTGTGTATATATTTGTATATATACATAGGTATGTATATATATGCACATGTATATACCAATAGCCTGTATATATGGTTTTGTGAGATTTGGGGTTTTTTTTAAATGAAACTTAACATACTATAAAGGATTAATGAATGATAGAAATGTTCATTGTTTTAGCTGTCTGTAATATGCTGATAGGATTTCAGAAGCTTTCAGATCTAGTTACTGAACCAACAAACCTCAAGTCTAAGTCTGTTTCAAGATACTAAAAAAAGAGAGCCTTCATCGGGTATAGATTATTCTCATCTTCAAATTACCTCAGTACAGCTGACTTGGAACAGTAGACATGACTTCCCTTTGGCTTAAAATTGAACCTCAACTGTCTTCTAAAATATTTATAAACATTTGATTTTTCACATGCAAATCTATGCATCTTTCTTTATATCTCTGCAAATTCATACATGCTTACCACTCCGTGTCTAAATGGAATATGAATGGAAAATCATTGCAGCAACTATACAAATGAAATCTGAAGTGGTTTTAGTTTTCTGTCTTAAAAGCAAAGATTATTTCTATACAAATAATATTGAAGCTGTGTATTTATTAAAAATATTGATTTGGCCCAAGTATTCTTTTTCTGTGCTTGTGTCCTCCTTGCACACTTCTAATTTTCGTCTTGGAATGCTGTTTTATTGTATCTTATAAATTAAGACTCCTAATTACATCTTAAATCCTTTAATTTCTGAGTTCCCCATCCTGTAAGTGGCATTTGTTTGCACATTTCATTCTGCAGTGTCAGTGGTACATTCCAGTTTAAGCTTCATGATAATTTTCTAATTCATTAAATCTAGAGCCATTAAGGTCATACTGATTTGATTGAGCAGCACCTAAAATACATTACTAATATTGTTTTCATTGCTGTGTATATTTGTCCTCTTGTGAATGCACTTCTTCCTATGCAAAAATAAGCAGACTCGGAGAATTTACTTTAAATAGTTCTCTGGTCTTCATCAAATTCTGTTCTTCTGCATCTTTAGTTGCCATATCTGGAACTATGGTTTGCAAAAGGGAAAGAAACTGGTATTAATAAGCTATGAGAAGACCTTATGGGTTTTCCACCTCTTTCCAGATTATAAGAAGCTTGCACAGTAGTGCTTGCAAACAAGGCTCACACAAAATAGCATGGAATATAATTTAGACACAAAAATAGCAAATTATAGTTGCTTTTTAGGATAATACTCCACACAGCCTGTTAGTGTCTACATCCCCTTCAGTTTATTGTCCTTTGTAATGCCTTTTTGCCATTCTTTGCCTCTGTCAGTGCTTAAGCAGAGTAAATGTCCTGCTGGCAGCTCACAGGCAAGAGAAAAGAATGATGTGAACAGATACCATGCTCCTGCATTCACCTAACCCAAATGTTTTCCCTGGTACTTATGTTAATTTTTTTCCTCTCTTTCGCTATTTTCCTAGTCATTGTTTGATAGTTTTAAGTCCACATAGTCCGAGCAATAGTCTCTTTACAGACCTCCTTTTATCATCCCAACTGTGTCTTGTTTAACTTGACTATTTAAATGGCTAAGAGTCAGCATCATCCAGTTCTGAAGTGGATTGGGCAGCAATCCAGCTCTTTTTGTTATAGACAGGCATTCATTTTTTTTGGACTAGAAACAAATTGCTTCCAAATGCTGGAATTGTAAGAAGGCTTGAAAAAAAAAAAAAAGAGTTTCAGGTGTTTATAGAACAAATTAATATAAAATAGTTTTCAAAATGCTAAGCCACATTTAAAATAAATATGTAGTACTTTTAGAAGCTGTGAAAATACAGCGCTAAAACCCTGAAATCACTCATCTTTAGCATGCATAAAAAGTATGGTGAGGGCACACTGGTGTCATATTCCCCATGCATATTTCTATTGTGCCTCGGATTGCATGCATAAAAGGTAGTATTTTGGGGTGGTTTTTTGCATGGGTGATAGTGACTGGCTGTAGTTTTAATGAGATGACTGCCTGTAGCAATCAGAAATTTAATAATTGATAACTGTTTTTTTACAACAGTGCTTGATTCAATTCCTAAAAATGAGTCTTGATTATCTAGATTACTGGAAAATAAAGAATTTTCATTGATCTGAAGATTGTTTCTTGTGCCTTATTCAGCATGACATTAGCACTCTCTTACCCACAGAAAGACAAGCTAGTTCTTCACAATGGTTACTTGTCCCCTTTAGTTTTATGGTGTCTTGCTTATCTCTCCCACACCTTCCCACTTCCACACCAAATGAAATGGTATTTCCACAAATACAATCCTACACAACTGGTTCATCCTTGCATCCATCATTCCATTCTCCCTTCTCAGCACCCCTGCCACAACATGCGTTTCTTCCTCAGTTGCTATCTCATCAGCTGCCATGGTAATTTTAGAGATGAGGCTGTATGTCTCAAAAGGGTTTGCATTCCTACAGTTGCTGTATCACTCCTTTAAAGGGTTGCCATGCTCAGCATGTCCTGGCTTCTCTGGCATTATGGCCGATAGCTATTTGAAGCTTGTATCCTGAAAACCAAACTCTTACTCTTCAAAAAATCCAGATTGACAGCTATGGATAGTCCCTAAAGGATGCTAGTTCCCAGGCTGTGCCAGAAATTGCTTGGTGGAGCTCTGTCTGCCCCAGGGCAAAGCTATGCCAAGGATTATGCAAGAGTTACACACAGTGGACAATTGAATTCCAGTCCTGATGCCATTTAGATTTTTGGTCATTTATACAGCCACAAAAGAGCACAAGTTCCTGTGCCTTACATTATTAGCCACACAAAAGAGAAGTTTTTTGCTGTCATTCCTAGTAGCATTTGTGGTGTTCCACAAATGGTATTCCATAATGACATCTAAGGATGTCTCTGGAGATGAGATTTCAGAGGTTCTGGTCAGCTCTGAGTGTGCTGCTGATGTCTCTGGGGATTTGAGTTTATATGCTGGACACTAAAAAGATATGTGGAGCAGTGACAGAAATAAAATACAATATTGCAACATAATTTTAAAAAGAATTGTGAAAGAAAAATTTCAAAAGTTTGATCAAGATACAATTAAGTACTTTTAAAACCTTTTTTTTTTTTTCAGAATTTAATTCCTTGTTTAATTTACATTATTTTTTTAAAGGAAAAGTGTTGTTTGACTTGTTTTTAGAATTTCTCACTATAATCATATGGAACTTCAGTCTGTACACATAAGCTAGAAGAAGATAAATGGCTTTTAGACATGTTTATTTTTCTCCTTGATAGGAATGACTCCTCTCCTTTTTTCCCCTGAGTTGTTTTTCTTAAAGTTTAATATCAACTGTAAAAAAAGGACCAAATCACTACAATGCTTCCCTCTTGGAAATTACTGTTTTCATGACCTTTCATTATTTGTGAATGTGTGTATTCTAATTTTTGCCTGAAAAAGAGGACATTGCATGGAACCTGAATTTCAGACCTAAGCAAGGATCAGAGGAGTTTGCCATGGCTGGAACAGGCTTCGGAAATGACAAATCCCAGGGTCTCCAGTAGGGAAGTGTAGTTTAGAGGATGATGCTTCCTTCCTTTTTGGGCAGCTCTACAAACAGCTGTGCTGAGGGGGTGGAACTAAAACTCAAGCTATTCTTGCATATTTACAGCTCCTCAGAAGGAATTTTATTATTATCTATCAGGAGGGAGTTACTTGCTATTCTAAGATGCATCAAGTGGCTTTAAATAAGATCTTAGGTGTTTTCTAAGGTAAATTAAACTGCAGAAAATCTGTAAATAACTGTGACCAGAAGGCTGGAGTTCTGAACTCGCTCCAGATGAGTGTTGGGTGGATCTTTGTAGCTTGGGAGAACAAATGAGCATTTGCATAAGTGGAATAAGTTGAAGATGACTCTTCAGCTAAGACAGAAACCAAAGTTGATGTAGTACTTAAAAGTATGAAAATAATTTTCACTTTCTGTGCTGTGCAGAAGCAACACAGAAACAGTCTCCCAAGTCAAATCATTTGTCACTTATCTTTTTTTTTCCTTTTGAAATATTGCACTATGAATTGAAGCAGCCAGGCACTCAGAATTAAATTTTTTTTATAATGTTTAAACATAAATAAATGGTAATATTATACACTCCATAATTTTGCCAGCTTGCATGTTTGCCTGCTTACTTTTTTCTTCTTTGTTGCTTAGGGCAAATGATATATGGTAAGATTGCCAGAGGCAAATGATGTGATTTGCTTATCAGAGTCTGTTCAAATGCATAAAGTAAACACTTAGAGAAATAAATATTTCTCTAATCAATGTTCATAGCAGTTAAATTTGGCTTGCACTAAAAGTTACAACAATAGGAAATAATTTTAAACTTGATGGAGTAGCTTTTCCTCTAAAGAATAAACCAAGTAAACAAAATAAAAGTAGACTTAGCAGAGCAATGTAACATGCATCTATAGCAAAATACAAGATGCTAAGTTGAATGCCCTTTTAAACAAAAGATGTATTCTGGCTTGACTGCTGGCAGATACACTGGATAGACAATTACAGATGTCTTTTTATAAAAGAAATTTCCATCAGAATAAGAGAAAAACATTTTCAAGGTATTTTACATTTCGTGGCTCCCCACCTTAATGCTACCACTTAATTAGTCCGTGTATTTGAAGGGGAAGCAGTGTAACGTGCTAAGGTACTCTAATGTGATGAACATTATAAAGTTGATCCAATTATAATGGAATAATAGAAGATGAGAAACTATCGCACTTTTAAAAAAAGGTTTCTTGTATTATAATTAAAGTCATGGTGAAAATTTTATTCGAAATAAAAATTCTCTCTGCCTGGGGTAGCAAAAAAATTGGCCTATTTGATTGCATCTTCTTTGCCCAAGTTACCATAATTGTTGTTACTGTATAATCCCATCCTGGAATTCTACTCAAGACACTGTAGTTTTGCACAAAATATAAAGTGCTTCTTCGTTGAAATTATACAGATGAATGAATAAAACATATATTCCATAGCTCTTAAAGGGAGATTGTTCCATGTTTCTGAATCTTTGCAGTAGATTTTCCAATAAGACTGTAGTGGTCCCATTTGTTAAGTACATTTGTCTGAGTCTTGAATCAAATAAAGATGTGCACAGCCATTTGCAAGTTCACAGGCTATTTAGCAAGAATGAATTTTAAGAAAAAAAAAAAAGCCCATAGAAGTTTATTTTTCTTGTTAAAAAAATGTAAAGGGAATAATCAAATTACAAGCAAACAGAAATATCTGATACTTTACTATATTGTCATATTTACTGTAATATTGCCATGATTTTTGCTTAACTAATTAGGAAACTACTCTTTAGTTACTCTAGAGAATGAGGTGCACAAGAATGAATACATTTGGTTTTGGGTTTTGTTTTATGGCATTTGATGGAGTGGTTTTTTTACTCTTGCAATGATTTTCAAAACACAAATACAAGTGAAGGGGAAAAAAAAGAAGAAGCAGGATAGCTGCTGTAAATATTTTGTAAAATGTCCATCTGAAGCCCCTCAACCTCTGGTAATTAGAAGCCATACTGTGGAGATTGACAGGGTAAATTACCAGTTAATGTTTACACAACAAAACATATGCCCAGTACAATATCCTACACTGATGTTACTGAAACCAGAGTCCGGAAATGTACAGTGGAAACAAGATGTGGTACTTTTCTTGTGCCAACATAAACAGCAATTACAGCACAGTGTGAGAGAAGTCATAAGAAATACTACTGCATATCAGTAGTTCAACAAAGTCAGCACTTTTGTGTAATTGCAGGGGAAAAGGGCTGAAAAACATTACAGATCTCAGCAAGAAATGGCCCTTTATACTTTTAAACTGATCCTTGATAAAACAATGCTGGGGTCATGAGAAGGCTACTCTGCCAATTTTGCTTCACTGTGGGATCCATTGACATCTGGCTGAGCTGCGGAAGCTGGAAAACTTCTTTAATATTCTCTTGACAGTAAAGTGGACATGTGGAAAACATTCTAATCTGTTAATCTTTGGTGCTCCTGAAGAAAATGGACATTTGGCTTTATACTTTGTGATGATAAATATTGTCTCCAGTCTAGCTGTAAATAAGTTAAAAGCGTTTGAATGGAAGATGCAGTTCTTATTTTCCATATATGGGAGAAGATGGATGTGCACCTGTGCAATCCAGAAGATGTAAGGAATGCCAGGAGTTTTTTTTTTTAAGGTTAATTTGCCATACATCTTGGAAATACACTTTTTTTTTTATGCTGAGTATGGTTTGTCAATGAATATTGGTGAGCAGAGTCTCTGAACCTCCGTATATCCTATATACTAAAGTAGAATAAAGTATTGTTTCACTCAAGGGACTCTGAAAATAGAATTAAGAGAGATTTGAAATAGTAGTTAAGTCTGAATAAAAAGTCCAGGTTTTATTTAACAGCATTAACTGTACAAATTATTTTTGGCTGACTCTAAATCTACTATGTTATGTAGGTACTATGTATGATAGTGAATGATGTAGATACTTATCTGTTCATCTTCAGTAGGATGCACAATTGTTCATTTCTGTTGTGAGATTTATCTCCAGAAATGAGAAAAGGAATCTCTTGCATTAGAAAATAACTGCTATAAAAATCTATTATGTATTCCAAGTACAAAGCATCTATTATGAATATACATATAAAATGCAAAGATACTATGGATTATGTAAAGACCAAACCAGAATACAAAATTCTACATATCCTTGTAGTACATTCTAAAATAATCTGAAAAAATGTGACAATGCATGAAGACTCAGACAATTGAAGTCAGATGGCATTTTAAATATGGTTATTTTGTTTCTTTAGATATCCTGATGCTGATATATGATAATGTGGAATGAAAATGGTTCTGCTCTACTTCCCCTGTGTTTTTATAAATGCTGTCATTGCTGCAAATTTATTTTAAAACAATAGATGTTTTCGACCATCCATCTATTTTGTTTGCTCACATTGATATAAGGTAGTGTCCACTGCCACTTAGTGCATAATGCTGCAAGTGTTCTGGTTATAAGTGAGAGAAATTACACCTACAGTAACAATTTGGTCACCCGGGCTAAGCTGAAAAGTCACTCAACACAAATTGTTACTTCTTCCAGTAACTAGAAGGGTTGGGAGTTGGCAGAAGCTAGTGAGGACAAAAAAAAAACAAGATCAAAAGAATTTGTAGTTTCTTTCTAAGGTACAGGTACAGTAAAAGGGGTACATAAGATAGATTGACTTCATTATGTGCTCCCTGAATGTAGGGAAAAAAGGAGCCTTTTCAAGTACTGTTATGCTTGGGTTAGATTTGCCGTTTTCATTGATAGATTCACATGTTCCCCATTTGCCACCTGCACATCAAATCCTAGGCCTTTCAAATCAGTGCCTTTCCCTGATTCTTCATAGTAGTCCTCTGCTCTTTTCAGAATTGTGGCCCACAGACGAGTGCACTATCTGCAGCCTGCATCTCAAACATTGATTTTTACCTGTTCTGTCCTTCATTCAACTCATTCTCAGCTGATGTCTCATATTATGATAATTCAGCCGTTTTATTTCAGTGAGTATGTGTCTACTCAGCTTATCGTCTATGAGCCATCCATGGAAGTAAATGGATATTTTTTTCTTTCTTCAGTAGACCTTAACAGTCAGCAGCTCCAAACATTCTTTATCCAGTCCCAGCTAAATTTTCCTCTCCCAAAGCTACCGTCAGTAATTTTACCATGAAGTAGTAATTTCCCTGTCCATAATCTCCCCTGTCCATTCAGAGCTCTCTGTTTATTTTCCGGTTTATTTTTATTCATGTACAGTGGCATGTAGCATATGAGGAAAACCTTGTTACCTGATGATATGTAGGGCACAGGCAACCTGGCACAGCTGTTACACCTCTGGACTAGACAGTTCTATCCCAGCCTACCCCAAAGCTCCTGTTTGCCTTTTCTGTCTAGTTCCCCCTTTCCCTCCAGATCCTAAGATTATTATCTTCTCTGCCCTACCTATTTCATTGGTCATCTGACTGTGTCAAACTTTTGTCTATAGAACTAATAGCTTGCCTTTATAGATCAGTTTATTTCATTATATAGTAAGCAGATAAATTGTTAAACCATCGCAGGTTTGCTTGAGAGCAGAACTTCTGCTGAAGAGCATCCGGGGCAGTAGCTACTTATTGTGAGTCAGAGCAGCATCTGGCAATGCCCTGGCTTGCCTGGGGAGAGAAGGAAGGGAGACTGGAAAGTCACTTACTGTTTTGATGATCATTGCATCTTCATGGGTTCCAACAAGACCTTGGTGTGCCTCCTGCTCCCCCTGCAGCTCTGTGATCCTTAGCAAGGCAGAGCTCGAGTTGAACACAGCCCCACACCAGCAAACCCCAGTTCTTCTAAATAAGAGTGCACATATTACTAAAAGGAGCACAATAAGCCTGTTTAGGCAATAAGAATAATGATTTGTGAACATCTGCTTCATTAATTGTGTTATGGCATAGGACTTTTATTAGCATTCCAAAATCTCAAAATCAGTCTAATGTTGAATGGAATTGATTCCCCCTAAACATCTATGAATGCTTTCTGAAGAACCAAAAACAGACCTCACGGCTCAGGCTTTTTGTGCAGGTGGTGCATTGTCAGTCAGGGACACAGATTTTCCAACTCAGTCTCAGGGAAATTGCTTCACAGTTCTTTGTTGAGATTAAGAAAAAATCATGGTCAGCTGCTGCTTTCTTGACCCTTGGACATTTTAACTCTCAGACTGACCAGTTCCTGACAATAAGGTGGAAATAAGGTGGAACTTCCCTAAGCATGTAACTAAGTCCAGACTGGGATCTCTTAAGATCAGTAGGCCTACTGTACCAAACTTGAGAGTGCAAAGGTACAAAAATATCTCCAAGAAACTCATGTAAAACTTATTGAATATTAACGTAACAGAGTGTTTTTCTTCCCCAAAACTTGTTCCCGGAAGTTGCCAAGCCCATTTTTCACTAAAACTTTCAAAACAATCCAGTCTGAGGCAGAGACAAGGTATGGAAAATATAAGTTCCAGCAGTTAAAGGCTGACAAAGTAATAAACAACTGAAAGTGGGGCCTTATGACGGAAAGTGTTAGGGAACTTTAACTCTAGATGTCATTGCCAGCTTTGCTTATAATAAATGTGTCAGTAGCAATATGAAAAGATGTGTACAATAAGTTAAAGGAATGCAGTATTAACCTATTTTATGTGGCACATCTGCCCACAAATTGCTTGCATCTCAATATGTTTTGGAAGAAAAGGATTTTTTTTCCTCCGATGAATGTATTAATTTTCAAACGACGTGAACTGGGAAATTAGAGATTTTGATGTAACAGTGACACCCTGTGGTCAGTAGAGATGGTGTTAACTCTGAAAAGCAGCTTTGTGATGTATTAGCTTTTAGCAAAAGCAGAGAAAAAAAAGAAGCAGAAAGGAAATGCAGATAACTTTCAAGGATTTCACAGAGACATGTTATCCCATTTTATTGCCTAGTCGTAGAAAATTATGCTTTTAATTTCGTAAATACAAAAATATTTATTTGCATACATTTATTTTGTTGAAATATGGGAGAATAGCAAGCATTGATTTTAAACAGCTTGGCAATGTAAATTAAGAAAGGGTCTTTGTAGCCACTGTACCTTACAAAGCATTGCTGGCATAGTTATTTCTGTTTCTGTGGTTACCTCTCTGTCTCTCTGCAGGAGAGGGGGTTTCTGCCAGTGGCATGCCATATAATAGTGGGTCCAGCAGCAGACTGATGCCAGGGGTAACAGTAATATGGCAGAACCACACTATTCCAAGAGTGCCGGCTAGGCACCGACTGGGCTGCAGGATTAAATAGTCTTGTACTGCCTTTTGTGTGGGCAGCCTTTGACCTGACACGTCTTGCTTCTTCCTCCCTGCTTTCCCCTTCATTGGACAAAAGCTGAACTAATGCAGCCATTCTTTGCCATATCTACATGCATCTGTCTTTAAGACACTGGGCACTGAGCTTCACAGTGCTGTGGCCTCTTGACTTTGTGGCACAAATCTTTTCCTGTTTAATGCATGCCTTGTATCCTTGATATTATGCTTTCAAAATCTCATAGTTTAGAAGAAGTCTAATCTATGAAAGACCTGATTTATAGCTTCTGATTTATATCACATACTTTCCTGGAGTTACCGATGCTGACCTTGCCATTTTTAAGAGAGAAACAAAGTTAAACTTCTGCCAGACAAACCAGGTTTAAAGATCAGTAAGGAAGGAGACTGACTGTCCCAACAAGAAGTTATGGGGAGCTAGTAAAGCAAACTGAGAAACATGAAGCATTTATTATTCACTGGCAATAATGGTTTCCTGTTAAAATTGGCTGTTTGACAAAGGTGATGAATTTAATTCCTTGGTTTCTCATTGGGGAATTAGGAAGTTAGCATGGGACAGGAGCAAAAAGTCCTCTGCCTTCTCCAGAGAGTAAGCTAAAGCTAGCCAAAGCTAATGTTTGGAAGGTGTTCAGGAACCACTGTCAGGAATTTTGTGATTATCAAAAAATATTGAAGTACTATAGTTGTCCTGGAAGCCAAGCCATTGTTCACCCCCACACATGTCCATATGTAAGCAGCTCAGTGAGTGCTCATCTAGGACATATCCTATGAAATAGCTGCAGTACAACTTCACATGAATGTCAGCACCATTTGGTGCCTGTCAGGAAGTGAGTGAGACTGTGGACTTCTTAAACGTCATATTGACAGTGAATTTTTTGCAAGCTTGGTTTGCTAAAAGGATTGAAACTCATTATCTCCTGTAATAGTGTGACAAATATGGAAGATGTGATGAAGGAAAAGACCTTGTTTTACATATTTCGTCAATTTTTAGGTTTTGCTTTAGAGCTCCTTGTGCTTTTAATGGCTGCAAAAGCAAAACAGTTTCATAGCTGCTCAAATGTGCAGAGGAGTTATTTATTAGGTGCTATTTCAGACTCTGTGCTTGGACAGGCTGGGCTGCAATATCAGCCTCCAAATTAGTTAGTTAGTAGCACTGCTGAGGGATGTTTTCCAACATCTGTTTTTAGCACTGCTAGATTGGAGCTTAGAGAATGGATTATTTAAGGATTTTTTTTTAATGGGGCCACACTGAAGATGAACTGGGGTGATTCTGCACTTGAGTCAGCAAACACATTATAACTGTCTGTACCACGTGCAAGAGCAGACAGATGCAGCTGACCCTGTTGCTGAAATATTAGTATATTGCAGTAGATATCCTATGAAAAGCATCGTCAAGAGAACTTTAAGACATTATCTTAAAGGAGAGACACCTGCTCACTGCATATTATCACCACTGATTTGAAGAACTGTCAGATTTGGAGGTCAGTCAGGGTAGCTGTATTATATATGTCATGTTTGGACTTTGTCTATCACTGGCTTAATGTTCAAATAGCAAATACATCCTGATAGAGATACAATTTTAGAGACTTCATGTTTATACATGGTTTCTGGGAAGTAATGGATTAAGTGTGCTGTACTAGGGTTAAAGCCATCCCTCCAAGGATGCTACTAATGTAAAGGTGCTATTAGACCTTCTCTTTTTTTAATATTTAGCCAAAATAGTCATTGATTTAAAAGACAGAGCAGTTATCACTGTCCATCATGTGGAAATTACTGCTCCCACTTCTTAACCAGCAGAAGGCATCAGGGTTTTATATGCTTTTGCATCTCCTATGAGATAAATTATCTGAGCTTACTCCAGCTTCCAGTGAGGGTACTTTGAATAACTCAGAGAAGGCTGCCTGAAAATAGCAGGGTGTGGTTAGACAAAGGTGTTTAATGTTACCTTCAAGTGGCTGTGATATCTTGTATCCACCCATAGAGTCACCAACACTTTCAACAAACAATTATAAGCAACCTGTACCCCACTGTTGCTAGATTTGCACTGCAAATTCAGAACTACGGTGGCATTACTAGTGTTTGTACAAGGATATCAAGAATTAATATGTATATATATTCAATGCCTTTAGAAAATATGCCCTTTTAATGCTGGAGGATATGATTCTTGATTTTGCTTACAGTGAGTGCCCTGTGAAGGACTGGAGCAGGCTACTGACTTTTTTGGCTGTTTTTTACCAAATACTATTTAGTTGATACTTTTTCCCATTTGTGCAAAAGGACAAGAATTTATTGAGATAATTTTCTGGGATTGGAAAGTGACTGTTTATAGGCTACTAAAGCTGTTTCTGAGTCTGCTGATATTCCTTGGGAATTTAACAGCCACGATGTACCTCACCACATTATTTGCCTATAGTTTTATCCCCATGTGAAAGTTACTGAAAATGAGTACATGAAGAAGAATGCTCTAGCAGTTATGACATAACCTTACAGATTGGGAAAACCTCCATGAAAGACACTTTATTTTATCTTTTCATCTCTGAAACAATTTCTGATGGAAATCTTAAAATCAGACTGAGAGAGCAGGCATAGTAGTGGGATCATACTTGTATCAACCTATACATCCACATTAGGCACCTTTCTCTGCAGGACTTCACCACGCCCTAAATCTTTCCAATAAGAAGCCTTACATGTGTCTCTGCAGGGACACTTGCAAGATGAAAGCTGCCACTGTGGAGCTTGGAGCAATGTCTTCTAGAGTAAATGTATGAATCTTAACACCTAGGGCAAAAGAGACAGAATTTATCATGAATGCATATCCTCTGTGTACTGGACAGATGTGTCATATAACACATTTTCTGACTGGTGGATTACACAAAGAGTGTGACAAGTGGCTGAAATATGAAATGTGCACTTTGGTGATTCACTCTGTAAGTCACAGATTAGTGTGCTTTAAGTACACGATCTCTTTTTAGAGACTCTCATTGTGTGAGCAGTATTAAATAGCACTCTCTTGTCTGTCACAGTTATGAATCTTGACTCCTTTAAGGTCTTTATTACAGGCTTTGAGCAGCTACCTTGATCAAGATAATATTCTCTGTCCAAAAATAGGATCTGGGACAACACTTCATTCTTTATTATTGCTCTCCAGAAATGCTGGAAGTTCAAAGACCCTGTAGAGCCAATGATAATACTATGAAATGCACTATTAAAACTAGAAGCAAATACAAAAAACCCTCACATTAGGGTAGTTTATTTCAGAACTAAAAAACCAACTAATAGGTATATTTGGAAAGGGGACTTAGCCAACTGCAACATGCAGGATGTATCATTTGCTTACCTTGCCAGCTAGCTGTGTGCATGTCTAGGAAGGAAGGAGAAGGAGATGCCTAGGCTCCCAGACCAACCTGCAGGGACAAGTAGATTCCTCAGAAGAGAGATCTGTGCAGTCAGGACTCTAAACCAAACTTCCTGACTTGCGTATGCAGGTAACAGGCGTAGTTTAACCTCTTAATCTCTCCATACCCAAAGTCGGGGTTTTGAAAATTTATCTCTGCACAGGAACTCCTGTCCTGAATTTCAATCTGCCTGACCTGTCTTACAGTTTTGGTGTACGTCTGTCTAAATTATTCCTATGGGGAAGGGAACCATCTAGTGCATTTAAGGCAGAGAGGAGCTTGTATCTTTGAAGACATAATAATTGTTCTGCCTAATTCCCTAGCCTGCTTCTGATTATCTGTAGAGGCTGAATGTCTCCAGAGGCAAGGGGAAGGCTGAAGAGCCTTCTCTGACAAGGTGTCAGATCCAGTGTCCTGGATCACATACCTAACGTTGTAACAGAAAAAGATTGCTTTCCAGTTTCAGCTTTATTTTAAAATCAAATCATAGAAAGAAGAGGGTGCAAAGCTCACTAAATATATCAGTGGAAGTCACTGGTTCAGTTTTTTGTCCCTTCCCTTATCAGTCTTCTAGGGAAGACTTTATCACATAGGAAATGTAATATTATCTCCTGGGTGGAGTTGGTAACTGGGTTTACTACTTTTTATCATGAATTTGCTGACTGGATCAGAAGAGAGAAGACATTGTAATAGAGCAGGAAGAAAATAAAAAGCAAACATGAATTTACCACAGCTGAGTGTTTTTTCAAATTGTAATTTAGGTCCAGTTTAAATGTGCACCAAGTGTTCTCTTAAAAATATTCCAACCTTAGAATATATGTATATCTGTGGTGAACTTCTGTTGATTGGTTTCTTTTGCATGAAAATCTTTCATACTAGATGCAGGTTATTTAAAAACACCAATAAAGAAAAGAAAGAAAAAGAGAGAAAAGACTTATACCTCTGTCTATAAAACAGCAATCATCTTATCTGCCAAAATCACATGTAGTGGACCATTAGTTCTTTGTTCCATATCCTGTGTTTGAAAAGTTTTACCTTATAAAGATGTCAGGACTAAAGCCATTATGAGGAATTTCCTCCAAGGAACACATCCATTTGTGGACAAATGTGTATTTTATGCATGGTAACTAATATATATGGCCTGCCATTTATGAAAATTTATAAATGATACTCTGTGCTGATGCTTCATTTTTGTGTTATTTTCCAGATGGGAGTTGCTGTAGTGGATTCATCTGTTGCAGGACTTGGTGGTTGTCCCTATGCAAAAGGTGCTGCTGGAAATGTAGCCACAGAGGATGTGATATACATGCTGAATGGTCTGGGGATCAGCACAGTAAGATATTTTTACTTTCTACTTAAGACCTAAAGGACAAAAATATAGTTTTCTAGGAAATATATGATACATACCTCACAATAACTTGTGCTGTTCAATAAAATATTCAGGGCCAAGTTTTTGTAAATGAAATGCTTTATAACAGGAATGATGCTTTCTTCATTGGCAGTTTAGACTAGAAATGGCTTGTGTATTTAACGTAATTTGAAAAATTCACTTCTTCCTACCTGGAGCTATGAGGAACTGAGTAGCAGCTGCTTTGTGTCATTGCTCTGTCTCAGTAGCCACAAAAAATTCAGTACCATAGATATTGGATATTGGATTGGATATCCAGGAGGTTGATTATCTCAACAGTGGAAAGATTGAGCAGATCTCAGCTTTTGTCACAGTTTTGGATTTGGCTCATAGTGCTTATTAATTTATTATCATTTTTTTCTGACTTAAAAGTTGAAAAAAAAATGTGGTGTTCGGCACCCAAGCATAGCACATTGTTATTTCTGAGGTAGCCACTTAATATATTTCAAAATTGTACAGAACCTGTAACTGGCTAGGAGGCTTCACAGTCATTTTTATTACCAGTTCTGTTCTTGGAGGAGAGGGCAGAGCAGCTTTTATGCACTGAGCTGCACTTTAATGAACCTTAGCAGTGAGCATCCACACCTCAAGAGCACACTTTTAGTACCCCTGGCTTGGTTGGCATATTAATTATTCTGTATTCCTAGGACTCAGTTACTGCCTTCTTCAATAAATGTGGTCCTTGGTCTTCCTGTTGGTCCCCATTTTTCTGGCTATGTGGCATAATGAATTTGTGATAAATTGGACACTGCAGTATCTTTAGTTTAATTTACACATAGATTTGGAGAGTCAGGTTCAAAGGAGAACATATTAAGAACTACCAAAACTATAAAGTGTGTGATTTGCATTTAAACTACTGCAGAAAGAAATCTAAATGCCTGACATCTGAAATAGGAAGATTTCAATTATTGAGGAGCTCATTGGAACTCATGACTTGTTTGTAGGCTGCAGTTCTGTGTGGTGTACGTGCCAATGGAGTTCCTTGAAATGAAAGGACTACAGAACTTGTTTCTGAATTACACATTCCCTGGGCACTGTTAAAGCATATTCAGTGCCTTACAGAGTTTACTGTAAGCATTTATCTGCTCTCATTTGCTTTTTAGGGAGTTCAGCATAGATGTCAGACACGTTTAGAAAATGTTCAATCACAGGTGTCCACTGTACAAGTGGACTCTGGTTTGAACCATTTGTGTAAACTTTGGAGTAGCTTTTCTTCATGAAGAAAATGTTTATTCTTTTGAAACAACACAATTTTTTGAAATAAGGAGGAGAAATCATGCATTTCACTTTACATTGCTCTGCATCTTAGGCTTTCAATGTAGTCTTTCCTTGGGCAAAATACTCATTGAACTTTCTAACTGACTCATAGCAAAAGGAAGTAATTAAGCAAAATTAGTCTGATTATATGAAATATACCATGCCCCAGGCTTCTTGATAAGATTGATTAATCTGTTAAAAATCTGGTGGCCAAGCAAGAGTCCAGCTTGTCCTAAAGGGTGATACCAAATCTCATGGAGGCAATCTCACCATCAAATGCTTAGTTCTTCGTTTGGTTTGGTGGTGGTTTTAGTTAGGTTTTGTTTTATTTTATATTTTAGATTATGCAATTGCAAACACAAGGCTTTGCTTTGTGAATGCTTTCTGGCTCAATAAATAAAGAGTATTTTACTGGATGAGAGACCTGGACCCTCAAAGTTATTGCCATAATATATGATCTTTTGTCTTTATAATGTTGGTTGTTTTTGGGACCATTGCCAATTCTGTACAATCGTTATTTAAGAAAACTATTAATATGTTCCTTTTTGTGTAATTGCACAAAATGAAGTCATAGTTGCTAATGTGCAAGGAGCACTTTCTTATGTTCATCTCAACTATACACTAAAGTTTTCAGTTAGTTGACGGACTGACCTCAAACATCAGGTAATGTTGGACAATATTTAACTGTACATTATTTTAGCTCAATTGGTCAGAGCATGGTGCTGATAATTCCAGGGTCACAGGTTTGATCCCCATATGGGCCATTCACTTAAAAATTGGACTTGATGGTCCTTGTGGGTCCCTTCCAACTCAGAGTATTCTGTGATATCTGCGAATTATTGACTTCAGATTGACTAAATACACCAAAATAATAAATGATGCTTTTTCTGTACTGTTCTTCAGAACACATAAACAAGAAGTGACCCGTGAAATTAATCTTTGGCTGACTAAATATGAAATAATTTTGAATTCAATGAGAATTAAAGGATTTTGCCTTCTGGTAGAAGCTTTTGCGATTTAAGGCAGTTTGTAGATAATATTAGAGGCACTTTTCTTTAGGTTTTCTTGGGGGATATTAATTCCTTGGTGTGAAGGAGTAATTCTGGATATATGGAGTGATTACCCAGTATACTTAGTAAGTACATTCTGGGTATCTATCTGCAGACACATTATTTTGTTGACCTACAAACCTTACAAACACCTATTCCTGTCCCATTCCCATCTCTAAGTCATGCTAATGAATGCTGGGTTTTGTGCCCTCGTGGTCATCCCCTTTGGTTCACAGTACTTATGTTAAGGAAGACAGTATAAAAAGAAGATTTTCATGTATTCCATTTAATGAATGTGAACTGTGAAGGTATGTTTCTTACTAACATATATCACATTATGCAGTGCTACAGTGATGGAAACATGACTATTGTGTAGTTTGGGGAGTTTATTTTGACATCTTCCATAATCTAACTACCAAATATGTCTATGGTGGTATGTTGCTCATTTCTTCTTTGTTAAAAAGCACTGATTGATTAAAAGTTTTTAGATTATGTTATGTGCGATAGCACTTTACAAACTAAATCTAAGTAATGATCCATAAAGGATAAACAAAATAAGCTGAAATTAACCTTGTTATAACTGTATTAAAATGAGATAGTAAGAAAAGAATGTCTTTGAACGATATGGTTTAGATGATAGTAGCATTTTTTTTCAAATTAAAAATGTTTTTGATTACATTTCTGCTAAGTCCCTTCTATTCTCATTAATATTTTTAGCCTATTTCAAGAATGAAAAAGGCTAAGTTTACCACAGAACATGGAACTCCATCCAATTAAAGGATTAAGTATTTAAGTCAGATTTCGGTCTGAATATTAGTGCATCAATTTGGAAGTGTGATGAAAGTGTAATTTCTGGTGCAATACACTTTGTACTCTTTAATGGAGTCACATTCTCCCTGTTTTGAATGACTGCTTGGTGTATTGGTAGTTCAAAGTCTCCTTTTTCATCCTTTCTACAGGAATTTTTCTCTGGCTTCAAATTGCAGTCTTTGGAGCAACTACTTATATCACTTATATGATCTAACTTTAAAACTTTTACTATATATGAATAATAAAGGAAACTTATAAGGAAGTGGTTTTGCATCTTTAATCAATGATCTGATTTAATTTTAGCAATCAAGAAGTACTGATATGTACCACAGTTGAAAACAGTAGCTCAAAGGACGTTTTTTAGCATGGGCAGATGAAGCAGTTGTGAGCTTTTTCTCAGCTGTGCTATCAAGATGAATTGTAATTTGGTATTGAAATGGACTCCTCCAAGAAGGAGATTATAGTAATTCAAAAGCATACAGGAGCCCATTTCTCCTGGATTCAGTTGCCAATACCAGTGTCTTTCCTCCATTTTCCTGAGCTGCTAGTGGGGCACTTGCAAGCATGAAGCTTTATAGTGTTGGATGATAAATAAGTATAGCACATATTTAGACACTATATTTTTCTTCTAACTTCTAATTCTAATTCCAGTTCTTTATTCCAGATTCTTTTGGGGTTGAAAGGTATTACTCCAGTATTTGGTCCACTGCTGATGGGACAAATCACTCTCAAAGTAGCAGAACCTTTTGAACAACTAGAAGCTGTAACTATCTGTAAATCACTGTAGCTGTACTGATCCCCATTACTGACCTATAACATGAATCAGGCCCTTTGTTTGCAAAAATTAGACCCTGGAGCAAAAAATCTTGGAGTCTAAGCATTTTCAACATGTGCATTTATTATTCTTAACATTTTTCACCTCTTTTTTAGGGAGTAAATCTTTGTGCCGTGATGGAAGCTGGAAACTTCATCTGCACAGCTTTGAACAAGAAAACAAACTCGAAGGTTGCACAGGCTTCCTTCAGTACTCGAACTACCAATTAAACAGAGTTTTCTTTTTGCAGTTTGATTACATTTTCCATTTATCTTGACCAAGGCCATTTGCATCAGGAAAAGAAAGAAGAAAACCATTGCATCAAAGAAGCAAAATAGAACTAATATATGTATATATTTTTTTTTCATGGGAGGAGTTATTGTACTGTACTGTCTTGTCAGGCATTGTCAGATTTGTAAGTAAGAAATAAATTACTGTAGTAAGAACCCTGTACTTGGTACTTCTACAGATGAGAAAAAGGTACAAACACTAGGACATTTTACCATTATTTAAATTGAATTTTTAGTTCTTTTCAGGAAAACCAGGTAGAAGCAGTGAGTACATAGTTAAATTTTAATCAAGATGTCTTTCAGAACAGTACAAATATTTTCAGTAGTTTATGGGATCTCACACTGTGTGTAGCCATTCTATTATGTATTTTATTTATCTGAATTCTTGCTTTTCAATTGTCAAGTCACTGTGTTATGAACACAGAGCCAAATCTGAATTCACCGTAAGAATTTTTTAGCAATAGAACTTCTTTTAAATCTTATTTAACATGTGTTAAATTATGGATGATTTTATCTTGTTCCAAGACGTTGTGGTGAATGGCACTCTGCCAGATCCTTCAAATTCTCTTGCAAATTTCCTTATTTGTTGCATATGTTAAATTTGTTTTAGTTGCCTTTTTTGGTGAAATTGTTAAAACCCAATTATATGAAACAAATAAAAATTGGCAAGGTTTTCAGCATCATTCAGGTCCAGTGGTGTAGAAGAGGCTACATTGTCATCCAAGGTTTCATCAAACAATTAGATTTTTCATTCTGTAGGCTATGAATTGATATTCTCATTCAGAAGTCACAGGTTTTTTAGGTTAATAGTATTTTGCTGGACTAGCTAACACAAAGGAGACCACTTAAGGTTTTTTTGTGCTCTACTGATAATGATATTGTTCTTTTAAATGCCTTAGTTCAACAAGATGCCAATGAACTGCACTGTCGTTTTTAGATCAATAAAGAACAAATGGACAAATTCAAAGAGCCTTATCCTATTTATAAATGTTCAAGTGTGCCATGAAAATGCTGTCATGTTTTTCAGCCTGAAACTTCAGTACTCTTACTGGTTGTTTGTGTGGGATCTGTCTGTACCTCTCTGTGTACTTAACCTCGATCTGTATTTTTTCTGAACATGGCCTGTTGACATGAAAATCTAAAACTCTGGACTGTGGTCTTCATCCATATTCTCAATTTTCCTCAAAAATGTGAAATCTTGTCAAAAGGTAAAATGAAAGAAAGTGAAAGATAACAGATAAAAAAAGAAAAGGCTGAAAAATTTTTGTCTGGAACTCAAGTCTGCCGAGTTCCAGACAGCTAAGTCACGGTTTGCCTTTGAAATACCAAAGTGAATTTTTTCTGAGATCTTTTAGCCAGTTGTGTCGTTTAGAACTGGCATAGCTTAAGAAAGTCAGTATTTGCATTCCAGGCAACACAAAAGTATAAATTTTATATAATACCTCTATCTTGTTTATGCTGTAATGATAGTCAGAATTAATATAAGCTACTTTGTTTCACTCTTCTCATGGTAAAAGTCAAAGGAAAAACAAAGAAATGTGTTCAGATGAGGCAAGAAATATTTTGCCTATCATTCCAAAATACTAAATCTTTCCTGCAGAGTCTAGTAAGAAGACATTCAAGTACTCCTGAAGGTGTGAACACCCTGATTTTCTTGACCTGCCCTGGATGCATGGTTGGATCACCATAAAAAAGCTGTTTCTTCTTTTTCCCATGTTTCAGCTGAGGCTTTGCTATTTAGCAGCCACTATAGCTCATATGTCAAAATATGAACTTACATAAAACCAGGTCTTGAACAATTCATGGACTTAAAAATTCTGTAATGGATTAGACCCAATGAAGAGGTGAGGAAACTGCAGCAGTACTTAGACTGTACTCAACCTCTAATAATTAGTAGTTAAGCCTTAACATGGTGCCAGAACTGACATCTTAAAGACTCCCTAATTTATGTGCCATTTACCCCTGAAGGTGACTAACCTTACTGTGATACTTTCCTATTTAATAATAAATTTTCCTGTTTAGTTTTTTTCTGTAGGCACAGAATTGGTTCATTTTGAGCCAAGTATGCAGTTTTCATGTACGTCATGATGAATTTTCTTCCACCCAAGACCCCCTGAGCAAGCATGTTTAATTGGCATAAACAATATTGAGCATCTCAAAGATTGAAAGTGAAGTCAGCCCTTGAAAAAAAACCAGCCAGTTTTGATGCAAACCTGAATGTGAGACTGAACAACTGAACTGAGACTGAGCTTGCTGCTCAGCCTGGGGAGATTAAATACACACCCATGACAGGACCCAAGGAAATGGCTTGAAGTTGTATTGGGGAGGTTTAGGTTGGATATTGGAAAAATATTCTTCACCCAGAGGGTGCTTGGGCACTGGAACAGCTCCCCAGGGCAGTGGTCACAGCACCAGCCTGACAGAACTCAAGAAATGTTTGGACAGTGCTCTTGAGCACATGGGGTGACTCTTGGGGATGGTGCTGCACAGGATCCAGGAGCTGGACTTGATGATCCCTGTGGGTCCCTTCCAACTCAGCTTATCCTGTGATTATGTCCTGAAAAAGAACACACTTTCTAGTAAATCTGGATGGATTTGTGCCACTGGGTAGAATGGAATTAAAAATTCCTAAGACCAGAAAAATCACAAGAAAAGAATGTCAGTGCCTCTGCAACAGATAGCAGAGTTCTTTTCCTTGAGGGTGGTGGTGAGGCCTTCAATTATCAGCCAAGTAAGGAACTGAATGGATAGTGTCCATTTTTATGCCTCTGAACAGTGCCTCCTAGGTTTCTCAGCATCTGGATTGTCTGGTTTGCAATTCTAAGGCTCTTGATTCTCCCTATGCAATGAAACAGGGTACTTATTAAATCATGTGGATGAACTACCTAAAATGTCTCAGTTCTTTATTGGGTCTGTTTTAGAAACTACTTGGAAACTTGTGGAGGGCCTTAATTGCAAATCTGTTATTTTGTAATGATGTGAGCATTGGAAAAGATGAGCAGTCACATCTGGAGCCTGTACTCTACCCACATGTTCAGCTTCAACCACATCATGAGTTATAGTAATCCAGGGTGGAGGTCACAAACAAATAGATTGTTTGTCAGGATTGTTACAAGAGAGAAAGAAATATAGAGCCAGAATTTTAAAAAGCAAACCCCAACCTAGTGTTTATGTGCCAAAATTGCCACCTGGGATGTATTTAGGTCTGTGGATCCAGGTGAGCAGTCCATATAAAATCCTTGTTTACTTTTAGTGTGACTGAGAATCCTGAGACAACTTACATTCTGCCTACTCGCATTTTTTAGGTGTGCAAAATGCTGCTGCTCTGCTTTTCTGGGCTGGCATTATTTTGACTATGAAGAACATTTTGACACCTAATCTCCGGCTTCACAAAATAAGCATCTATTGCTTTTAATACCAAAGGCTAATCCAGTAGCTATGCCGTGAGCATGCATCACTCACACAGGCAGCACTGAATTTAGCACATAGGAAAACAGCTGAAACTATAACCCTTTAAAAGCATGTAAAGACATGGATGAGGCTCTCCAGTGCTTCTGACTTCCTAAACTTTTATGCTTATATTCAGAGTGACCCATCACTAGTGGTGTCTGCTCTTTTAGTCCCTATCACTGTCCCAAGCTGAATGCATTGTTGTCACTTCACCCTGAAGTAGCCCCCTGCCTGTGGAGGGCTTGCATCCAGGTGTTTGGCTTCCATGGGCAGGTGTTCTTATCACTGTGTCATTAGAAAAATCATAAGTAAAGATATTGCATTGTCAAAGGCATTACTGGTGTGCTTTGTTGGAGAAGTTGATCAATTCCAGTAGTATGAGCATAATCATTCTTCAGTGCCTTCCAGAACACAGCAATGACACAGATCCCATACACTTCTAATGTCTTCCAGCAGCAGCTTGCTTTGTAGTTTAAACTTTTATGTACTAGGGCAACTTGGCTCTGGACCAGCACTTTAATGGTTCATTTTCATGTATTACCAGAGCTTATGAAATAAGAACTAAATATTCTAGTGTTGTGAATAAGTCCAGAGAGGCTTTGGCTGATTTTCCTCTCTTAATAGTGTCATTTGAGTTCATAAAACTCTTATTATTGTATTAAGGAGTCATAGAATGAAGACTACAAGTCTGTGAGGTAAAATTCTTGTGTTTGGGATCAGTGCTGTTGAAATGAAATACTTATCCAAAGATTTAGTGCGAATGTATAAAATCTGCCTAATTTTTCAATGAGTTAATTTTAAGGGGTAAAAATATTGTTTAGTTAATGTGATATCAGAAAATTGGTACTTTCTGCCACTGAATTTTTCTATGATTTCTGACACTGCCTTAAGTTCTCTTCATGGATTGTGAAGTATCTAGAAAAGCAGCTAAACAGATATAACAGTAGAAAGAAGTAAATGAATTCCAGTTCTTGACTTGCAGATCAATGCTTTTCTTTTATTATATTGTACTTTTGACGATTATTTTTCTCAACAGTCCTGCTGTAATGCAGTGTTGATCTTCATTGCTGCAATAACACAGCAGGCAGAAGGACTACAGCCAAAGTCAACTTAGTCCTTTGAAACCAACGTTGAAGAGATGATATGTTTGTCAAGGAATTGTCATATATCTGCCTGGTTGAATGCATTTGTGATTTTGCAATATGTGGTGTTAAAGCTGAAATAAAATCTGTCTTACTGTTTATTGAAACTGATATGCTCATGTATTATGCCAGATTAAGCAGCTCTGACTAACCAGTTCATGCGTACAGCATTAGCAAATATAAGCTGTCACTGACGTGTGTGTCTGTGTTGACTTTGTTACCTTGTAATCCATTTTGAGTGTTTTTTCTTAGGATTACCTTTTAATCTGGTGTTCCTGTGTGTTTTTATAGCAGACAAATCTCTTTTAAGTTACTGGGGAAACATTTCTTTCCTCCATTAACTAAACATTAAAAGCTACAGGCAGGAATGGAGGTAGGAGTTGAAAAAATTCAATGAGGCATTATCTAACTTCAGATGTTCCAATGCAGGATAGAAATCTGTGCCGTCTAAGTGATGTCTAAGATTCCCTACACACTTCATGGGACACTGAATGACTTCAGCATGTGGTCTGAAACATCAAAATGCTGATGAGGGAACTTTCTTGGCAAAGCCAACAATAAAATTCCCTACCCCATGCTACTCTTGAAGTTCCTCAATGTGAGCCGCAGTTATCTTTACTAGCTTGAACATAAGGGTTAGTGTTTCCCTAGGTGGAGAGACAGCCACAGTCATTTTTTAAAAGAACTGAATGGTGTTTTCTGTTTTATGGCACCATCTTCTGGTGTTGGTGCTGCTTCCATCCATTTTTTGTGTTCCTAGCTTGGTCTAATATCTAGCTCAGAGGACCTGAAAAGGCTGAGCCTATGCCTATCCAAGTAGCTTGTTCTTTTGACCCACAAAAGCAGGTGAGACAGCAGGGAAAAATGTTCCTTTTGAAGAATTCAAGACTCACTGTGGCATGATGGAAGTAGAAACTTGGGCTTTAGTCTTGTAGCTTCACACTGCATAAGGAAGAGCTAGTCCTGTGTACTTGTCTCAAAAAATCATCACATATTTAATTTGAAACAAGTGTTCAATAAAAAGCATAAACAATCTTCAAAGAAATACTGGAACCCAGCATTCTCCCTTTCAGGTGAGAGTGCCGTAAGGCAAAAATTCATGCTTTCTCCCTCTAGCCCAGTCAGTCTTCATTTCTTCACTTTGGGATGTCCCAGCTCCAGTGGGAAGAGGATGAACACTACATCCTTACCCAAAATGATGTGTGTCCTGGCAATCCTATCATCAAGGAGACTTAATGTTCCTCATCTGGGTATGGATGCAGTTGTTATACTTCAGGGGAAAATATTTTAATAATGAAGCTCTTATAAAATACTGCTTTTTCTTCCATCATGATCAGACTCAAAGATCTTAAAGGTCTTCTCCAAACTGATTCTATGATTCTCTGTTCCAAAAACTGTGAAGCAGTTAGAGTATAATCAGCATCACAGGAATACAGATCATCCCAGCAGAAATTCCTTTATTTAATCACTACCATCTAGACACAATTGACAGACTACTTTTTACACATAGAGTGGAGGGAATCTACTTTTCCCATTAAACGTTTAAGTCATCTCTGAAGAGAGAGCCTGTAAACTTGCAGAACAACACAATAGCCACTAAATATCTTGTTGTCTCTCAGAGTAACACCCTCAGTTTCAAATACATTTTACATACTTGTTTTTGAGTGTGCGTGTGTCTAAGCACATATATGAGATGGGTTTCTAGTGTCTAAATATAAGATAATTAGAAAACAAAAATTTTCTAAGACAGAAGGTAATTTTTTTGTTGTTGTTCATTGAAGTTTAGTTAAATCTGAATTTAAATGGATCTCCTCAAATTTTGTGACATGGAGGGCTCACTGTTTTTTTAAGTCAGACTGAAAACCAGCACAGGTTTCATGTAGGAAGCACATTTCCTATATAATGAAATGCTTTTATCCAACATACTCTCAACAGTATTTTCAGTTTGAAGTCTTCCCACTTCACAGTTTTAAAATTAAGAATGTGAATATACCACTTTGGTGAGAGTTAAGCCAGATGCTGCAAATTGCTGTTCTGCTAAAGGAGATCTTTTTGATTAACAAACTAACTTCACTTTTCTGTTTCTGTATTTTTGTCCAAATGCTGATTTAGTAATGACAGAACAGTTGATTGCAAAACAAAAAGGACATTTTTGGTTTATGCAGATAACAAAGACAGAGAAAACCTATGTTGTAATAATTGTTTAAGATTTCTAAGCCTCTCCCCAACAGAACTACACACTTCAGATTTTGCTCTACAGTAATAATTTTGCAAGCTACCAAAGCCAGAAGTAAGTCACATTGAAGAGTAGAGATTCTTGCTTTTCTGATCACATTAATTTCTAGTCCTAGATCTGTCATCTAGCACTAGATGTGGCCCTAGATCAGTCACCTCATGGTCAAAACTGAAGGTGAGTTACATATAGTGATAATTCAAATAAAATTAAAACTAAGCACATTCAAAATATACTTAATCAATCAGATGCTATTATAACAAGACAATACATGTGCTGTTTAGGTAACAGTTGAAAAAGAAACAGCAGTCCCTTATTCTGTGCTCACCAGAACCAGATTATTACAAAGATTTAACAAAGACAACTCACTGGTAGTAAATAGAAGCTTAAATCTAGCAAAACAACTCAGCTATAGAGAGAAATCCAGAGCTCATAGCCACAAAGTGGGATCCAGAATGGTGTTTAGGGACCATGACTCCCAATACAGTGCAAGGGGACAATTAGGCAATTCGGGTCTTGCCTAGAGACAATGAATAGGAAACACAGATGATGAGAGGGGTCGTAGCTTCTCTCTTGGGAAGCAGGCACTTCAGCCCCAGGCAAGTGACTTTCTCCACTGGGCATTCAGACCAAAAAAAGCTTTCTAAGGTTATTTTATTCAAAGTGGCAAACCTCACTCATTTCTTTTAGAAGCATATTGGAGGAGTAATTAAAAACAATTTCAGCAACATTTTGGAGTCAAAGCATTATTCCAGAGAGTAATTTTAGTTCTGAAAGGGGTTGTAATCCTGATCTCCTCCTACCCTGCAAGTGCTCCACAATCAAACTACAGGCAGCATAGCTATGACTGCTGCTTTGGGTACTTGGTACCTGGGAGCCTGGTGTACAAAACTGCCACATATGTGCTCTTTATCAAGTCTCTAAAATGCTTCTGAGTGTTTTTTTTTTTAATTTCTTCCAGATGAGTTGAGATCAGTCAGAAAGGATGGGCTTCAAAAATTGCCATTGTTGATACAGCATGTATACCAGTGTCATGTGCATCTAAAAATGTAGGAAATATACCGCTCAGGACAGATCTATGAATCTACATAAATAAGAGAGACCACAGTTTTACCATTTTTTTACCCCTTTTTTCAGGTTTTGAAAGGCTTAAAATAAGGTAATAAATATAAAAAAATATGTTGTATGCTTAACTATAAAATTCCATAATTTATAGTAGTTTTTCTAATATATATTTTATTATCACATATGTACAACAGGCTGGCTTTCAGGAATAGCCTTAAAAAGCATAAGCAACAGAGTAGTTCATCTGTGACTTTTATAATGGGCCATAAATGTTTCAGAAGAATGGTCTGGCGAGGGACTTCTTGACTCATATTTTGTTCTGCAGGCTCTGAAAACAAAGAATGTGCATGTATTCAACAATAAACTGTACAGCTTTTGGTTTGAACTTAGGCTTAATTGAAATCAGTGGCAAAATTCCCCTCTTTTTATGATGAATAGTGTGGTATAAAATAATCCCCTTCATTGTTATTAATGCATTGTTCTTTCTTCCATTTTCTGTATTCTTTAAATCTGAATTTTCTTTATATGCTGATGTTCCTGTAAATGCAAACCTAAAGAGAAAGCCTCTGTTCCCATATATCCTTGACTTGCCTTTTGCATTTTTCTACAATTCCTCTTTGATCTGCCTCGGAATTTAATAATGACATTTGACTCAGTATCCCTCCCACTATATATAGCTCCTGCTACATCATGTTCTGTTAACTATCATCTGACAGTGTAATTCTTGAAATCTGGCCATTTAATTTGGTCCAAGAAAATGTATCATTTAAGAAAAGACCATGTTCATTTACCTAAGTGAATGCACATTTCTGTTTTCTTACCAAGCATTGGTGTTTGGGCAGTTTCTCATACGGAGGGAAGGAGGGAGAGAGGGGGGAAAGGGAAAGGATGGCAGGGATGGTGGGTGTTGTTTACAGACTTCTGTGAGCAAAAATAGCATTTGGCAAGAATATTAACTACAATAGTAGCATTCACAATTTGGTTTCTAAATATGTTATAATGCTGAATATTCTCATTTCCTTTTCACATTACCCCTGCCTGCTATGCAGCTAGGAACTTAGTCTCACAGAATTTCTGAATTCAGATTTCACCTTCCCCTGCCATGGGACAGGAAACGAAACCTCCCAAAGCCTGGGATCTCTGCATGAATGGAGGGCATTGTAGATCCATATCGTATTTCACTCTTCCCTGCTGACACCCACAATGTCAGTTTTTTTCCATCACTGGGGCATGCTAGACTGTTTTTAAAGACAATCACAATGTCCATCTTTTAACTAAGTCAAAACATTTTATTTTCTGGTTTTTTTTTCAGTTTCCTAGAAGCAGTGATTAATATCCCTATCAAGTTACCTGATCTTTAGGAGAGTCAACAGCACTATTCCTAGGATGAGAGCTATGCAGGAGGAGTAAGCAATAATGTAGACATTTTCACCTAAAAATAAAAACAAAAATCAGAAATGAAACATTTGCTTTTTTAGTAATAAGAATCAGATTTGAGATCTGTATTAGAAATCATATATATATATGAGTTAATTAGCTATCAATTTTGTCAAAAGTAATTAGAAGGAGGAAAAAGATGTATGTCAGTAGTAGGAATAATTCTTCCTTTCCTATTTGATGCAACGTAATTTTCAGACTTCTTTTAGTAAATACCTGCTACAATAGTGCTTCATAAGTACAGCAGTACCTTTCACTGCTGCAGGGGAACAGCTTGTAACTATGATTTTTGCTTTGGAGTATTCTTCCTATTGATTTTGAAATGTTTATTTTACTCTGTGTATCAAAACAGATTTGGCTCTTACTTATCATCTAGACTTATTTTCCTTTTTCACATATTACTGTAATTACAGTGTGGAGCAATACTCCACCTAGAATCAAATTAATGTAAAATGGGACCTAACACTGTTTTTCTGGGCCCCATTCCCATGGAGTTTCCTTTTTCTGTTAGGCTTCTCACCAAAAAGTGACTTAGGTAGCTTATGTGCTAAAAATTCCAACTGTTGAAAAACTGGGAGCTGTTTCAAATTTCATTTTTCAAAGGAGGAGTAACTCTTTTTTTTCCTGAAGTAATGAATCCATCAGTCTTGATCAAATATCTGAAGGAAACATTTCACCTGAGAGTGTAGCATAAGCCCTGGACAAAGGATGGAGAGGTGTAGAGGTTAGATGACTTGACAAGTGGCCACAAATGCAGAGCCATAAGCAAAAAATACAAGAACTTTCTGTGATTTTTGTGTTGCACTGATTTTGTCATCTTTGTACAATCAGGTAAGTTTTGTTTATATAGGAATTGAAATGCAGGGGCCCCCAGCTGCTCCCGAGCCTCTCCGTTTACACAGCCAGTAAAAAATCCACTAAGGAAGATGGATTCTTGGACTCATCACTGAGCCACTTATCTGGGCTGTGAGAAGGCCATATTCTGGTCTCTGAATAAGTTGCCAGTTATTATATGTTGCATATTATTATATGTGTTATGTATATGCACACACAACCCCAAATGAGACATTTCTGTGTACAAGGCGTACATGCAGCGGGTGTAGTGTATCATATAATACAAGCACAGCTGGTATGGAAGCTGGAGCAGCCTCGGGAAGTGAGAGTGAATATGTATTCCACAGCAAGGCAAACAAGGAGCTGAGCAGGGCATTGGACCTGCCTGGCTTTCATCGTGCCCACTTTCTCTCAAAAAACTATCCCAATTTCATGTTTTCCAATATAAGAAAACGAAAGCACTGGTCAAACCACCACACTTTGCACAAATGGAATGAGCATTCCATTTAATCCAGTAACCTACTGGAAGATACTTAATATGGAGAATTTTTGAAGAAAGAGGGGTGAGGTCAATCTTAGAGAAGGACTGCTAATAACGTATATTAAAAACTACATCAGCAGTTGGCCTAGCTCTCAAATTACAACATTTCTTTAAGATGATGGGTTTTAGCAAAAGAGTAATTTGTAGGCATTTTTTTCAGTTTCTGAATCTTAATGGTACTTGCAGCAATTTTTGAAAACTTTTTACAAGTGTAGGAGCAGTTGAAGGGGCAACAATTTCTTACTTTTTTGAAGTGGAAAGTGACTTTCACGCATATTTTAGGCAAATGGAAACTTTTAAAGTATGTCACTTACCACAAAAATCATTATATCCAACAAATTATATATTGTACAGTCATGGATGGTTAAAAATGGGCTAATAAATTTTCAGCAGAACATTTGGATCTTTTTCTTATAAAATTTGTAAAAGGTGCTTCATTTTAATTAAACAAAACACTGAAATGACCAACTGAAATACTTTTTGACAAAATCTGAAAAAATGCTAAGTTTTTGATGAATTGCTGGTAAAAGAGATGTTGATTCAGTTCTACAAGGAACAAAGAAGGGTTTTGATGAATCTTACTCTACTGTAGATCTACCTGCTTACGTACTGCTAGTGCATATTCATCAAACAGATTAATCCCAGCCTCTGCTCAGAGGTTTCTTGGCTACTTGCAGTTTGTCATGGACTTTTTTTTTACATTTATAAAACTGTCAGACTGACAGTGTTTGATACCTTACAAATTAAAGTCAATGGAGCTGAACTAATCTCAGTTCCCTGGTACAGCAGCTGGTATACTTAGAGATAAGCCCTGCCAATTACTTGTTTATCTAAATACTTAGCACACCAAAACTCCTCCTTAGGAAATATATGATAACACTACAATTTAAGACAAAATTTCAACAGTTTTGGATCAAGCCAAATTTTATTGTATCTCACAAGAACAGGGTAAGTGTTCTGTATTGCTAGCTTCCATTTCCATAAAAAAACCCACAACTTAGCCTCAAAGCTCCATGGTGAGGAAAGTAAATCCTTATCTTCCCACATTAATCATTTTTCAAACTAAAGTACAGGAAGCAATCTTTTAAATTATTTGGATCTGTAAAGTCATTGATATAATTTGCATAGGATAAAGCCAAAACCAGGCTGAAAATGCATAATTGGGTAGGCATATTAGAAGTTTGGAGAAATGTTATTTGATTTATCACTTTTTGATATTGTTTCCAAAATGAGATCAAATTCAAGCTTACAGGAAAAGTCTCATTAATTTTTATGTAGTTCTGAACTCTGCCCACATTACATCTTGTTAACAGAGCTGTATCAGCCCAAAGATGGCCCTGTTGGCCTGTTCCCTCCTGGGAATGTGAATATGTTTAAATCCAGTCAAGATCTTTACATGATCCTGGTATCCCATTTTTAGACCAAAAGCTGGAATAATAATTTTTCAACTTCCATGATTCTATTTATTTAGAAATATATTTGAATATATGTATACATGCTAAGATTTATTATTTATTGTGAATGACTCCTATTAAAGCAATCTTATCCAATGGGATGATTTGCAATGCTGCTGAATAAGATAGAGAAATCTGGTTTTTTGAACAGTAAACTATATTTTAAAGTATAAAACTAAGAAAAAATTAAAGACACACTGAGTTTCTTCTGAGCAGGTTCATCTGCAGATGGCCATTCATTTCATCTGGTGAAAGAGTTCCTTGTATCTTTCAATGACAAACTAAGGATTCTTCTGAGATTTTAATGTAGACACATCAGATTTAATCTCGTGTTTTTCAAGTAGAAAGTAGCCAAGAAGCAAATGTCTTCAAAACCCTTCACACATGTGAAAGGCCATATTTGACAACTTAACTGTTTTGCTTCTGTGCCCTGAATTCTTCTTGGGATTTGATTTCATTAAAGACAAATATTTTGTGAAGATGATAACTCCCTTTGCAGCCTGAGTAATGGACATTTATTAGCATATGGATCTAGGGCACTGAGTTTGATTTTTAGCAGTGAGATTTATGAAACAATTTGCAGTATGGTTTTTACCATCAGGCAGATATCCTGAATCAAATCCTTCTTCTTGACCTGGCTTCCTATGAGACTTTTATGGCTTAGAGTTCCCATCTCATGTACATGACAGCTACAATAGAAAGCATATTTCATTGTATGATTTAGGCTGGTCAGCATTCTTTTTATTTTTCTAAAGCCATCCAAAGTTCTGTTAAGACTTCAAGGAAAGGTTTTTGGAAAGTATTCAGACTCCAATGCGAACAGAATTAAATGGGTGTAGGCTGCTTCTTGCAAATATCTGCATCTCTGAGTGAAATGTAAAGTGCATTTTACCCACTGAAAAGGTCTGCAGCTAGAACTAGTCACAGGGGTGCAATATCTCACATTTTGCATTTTCTCACTTAGTGCAGTATTTCTTGTATTATGACTTGCATTATTTAACCACTAGAGTCTTGTTCCAGCTAGGGATTCAGGCTCTCTCTCTAATTGGCAAAGAGGAGTCAATACTTTGAGCAAATGCAGTCCAAAAAGATTGGACTATTCTTCCTTTGAGGGTCCCTGACTTTCTTCTCTGGCTACACAGACCACTTGGATGACATACATGACTCTCAAATAACTTTAATGCTAATGCCAAATGCTTAATTATGCACATACAGGTCTCAGGAATCCCATTCTCTTAATCAATTTTTATATCCTTTCTATCCCTTATCCAGGTTGCCCACTTCAGCAATAGTTGAAGGATAGAGAGGTTAGAAGTCACTTCATTTTCTACCGCATGAAGAGATTGAATTATTTTTTTCACAGCTAAAAATGTTCTGCATGAACAGTTCTGGGAACTAATTTGTAGTATTGTATGGAGAATTGTAATCTGCCCTGCACAAGGTAGAACAGGTCATTCTCATTAGAGGTGATATTTGTGCATTAAGCTCTTTAGTGTTCTAACTCTGTAATTTGACCCCCTCAAAAGGAAATATAAAAAATATTATTTCAGCAATGAAAACATTTGTATATTAATTCAATATCCTTTAACTTTATGTTCTTTAATTTCTTACTGTAGATGCATGGAAATAAAAGCAGCTGTAGCGCTTCTGCTCATGGGAGACTGCATGTTCTTCTGCTGTGTATGAAGGTAGAGTCTGATGGGGTGTAACACAAGCCCCTTCTCAGACCACTTACTGTGGCTTCTAATTTTGTTGTGGTAACTACTACAGAAAGTCAAGAGAGACAGAAGTAGGTGTGACATCAAAGAATAATTTGTATTACACATTATGACTACTACTCTCTAATGACTGTACAGAGAGTCAGGCTCTGGTAAGCACAATAACTTAATTTTCCCCAATTATCATACAGTGATTGTGAGACATCTATTTCAAAACCATTTATCAGAGTAATTGGTTCAGTCTGATTAACTTTATTTAATGGATATATAAGCTAAGCCAAACAGGTATGGAGATTTCCAGACTAAATGAAGGAGCATCAGGTCAAGCTCACCTTCCTGGACCCACCCAAGCGACCAACCTTTGGTCTTTTCTGTCATACATGAGGGATATCTCAAGAGCAGTACTGTGAAAATCATGGAGTGACTTGTCCAAACTCACCATTAATTGCAGAAGAATGGAGCTGTGCTCCAGAAATCTTTTCCCCTGGCATTTCTGTATTTACCCAGTGAAAACCTTTCTTCTGAATAGAAATTTGACCTGGATATTGGAAAGAAAATATCCATTCAAAATATTACTTTAAAATAATAATATAAGTGAATACTGTTTGATATTTCGCTAACAGCTGCATTATTTATAAAGGGAACTATTTAAAAATACTGTTTACTGATACCTGATGAACAAATTGAATGAGTGCATAACAGTTCTTCCTGTTACACCTTAGTTTTCCTTATGGATGACAAGCACACTTTGAAAATATTCTCTGCCACAAAAGAGCTTAAATTCACTTTTCACATAAACTGTTTTAAAAATAGGCCCACCAAAAATTTGGGTCCACCAAACCAAACAGAAGTGAGAAGAAAGTGGTAGCAGTCTGAAGGAATTTCCACAAGGCACAGTTTATTCTCCAGGTGTGTTTCTAGACTTCAACAAATTTTTTTCACAAAGGCCTGTCCTCTCAGTGGGCATAATTTCAGGAATATATCTGAAAATGCATATCTTCTGTTAAAATGAAAAATAGGACGTTTACTTAAGTAGTATAGCTTACAGAGTAGGAGGCTAAACCATACAAGCATACATCTGGTCACCTACATGAATAGCAAGCTGAGAAATTTTTGTAATATAAGAAAGGCTCACATTTGCAGTCTGCAACATTGCACAAATAACAATGGACTAAATCTACCTGTCATTTGGGTTTTTCCTGTGAGATCAAAAAGTACAACCCAGAGATAAAATATTTTGGAAACTTATATTTGTTTCTTTCCCTCACTGGCATTTTTGCTTATTCCTGTTGAGACACTGATCCTGCATTGGCAATGATCCACACTGTGCTTCTGCTTCATACAGCAGCAGTCAGTCACAATTCTTGCCCTTTACTGAGTCTGCAGCAAATGCAATCCTGTGAGCACAGCCTCGAGGGCAAACATTTGTAGCAAAGGCAGTGCCATGCAAGAGTAGGAACGTGGGATGGTGTAAACACCACTTGTGGGTCTGTTCACACCAGTTCTAGAGGAAAAAAATCCCCTTTCCAAACCCTGGGTGTTTGCCTATTCAGAAATGTTTCAGTTTAAGATCATTGCCATTGTAAGAGTGAAAGTCAGACAAAGATCATCACCAGGCCCAAGGAATAAATCAGCAGATAGGGTTGGGTGGCACTGCAGCTGAGTTGTCACTCCATATCTCTTACTGCCACGCAGAGAATGGCATTAAAAACATGCTTTATAATAAAACCCATAACCATGACCATCATCAGTTTAGCTGCATTACAATTAGACATCTAGGAAAAAAAAAGCAAGAATAACTATAAACTGCAAGTGTTCTGTAGAGTTGGTACTGATCCATCAAAGGCTCTGGATCTCCAAATTCTTTCTCTTTAACCGCCAGGAAATTGTTGCACAAGACAAGAAACATAAGCTTCTGTTTTTCAGTCCCAATTAGGTTAGGGAAGTTTTTAATCACAAAAATCCCCAAACCATTTTATCCTGAGTTTGCTTCAGGGAATGGCAAAAGCTTGTCAGCAATTATTTGATTATTCAGGCATGAGGATCATATTTTTGCTTTGTAGGTTAAGAAATAACTAACATGATGATGTGTTCACTCATCTGGACGATTAAATTCAGCCCTAAATCAAGCAAGTAAATAATATTCATCAGCACTGCTAGAGGTCTCAAGTCTAAGTGTGTTACGCTATCACTTTTTCAGGGGATAAGATTTTTAATATTTTCTCAGAGTCTGGATTGGAGTAATGATTAACTGAACTAAGAGCAAGGTTTCAGCAACTTGATTTTAATTTTTGAGTGACACGAAAGAAATTACATCCTTATCAGTCGTACTGTTTTAGTTTCTAGAACTGAAAGAGTAGCTACATGATTCAATGAAATGCATGCACACAATCCATATATGCTTTCAAAATACTGTCCATCAGATAAAACTATGAGAGAACTATTTCTTTTCATTGAAATATTTAGGTATCATTATCTCTTCCAAGTTAGTTTATATATAATTTTAGAGTATACATGTGGAATATAGCTGGCATAGGGCATGATGCACTAGCAAGTAAAATATCCTAAGAGAATTTATATTGCAAAATAGCTGGTGTGATAAGTCAGAGATTTGAGGAGAAGAGAATATTTTGGTCTTTGATCTGGTTGATGGACCAGATGTCTGCATGCAGCTGGAGCACTGCAGAGGCTGCAGATGAACCTTCAGGTTCAGTTTATGCTGCAGGAGACCAGGAATCACCCTATGACAGAGAAGCTGTGATGTGACCCATGACACAGAAAGTGGGGACAAAGAGGAGCTTTGCTTTGAAGGCACTTTGCAGATTCAGACTAAAACATTAATATTTGCTCCTGCTTTGCCGTTTATTGCATTAGCAATACTCCTAACCAAAGGCTTGGCAAAGACATGTATATTTAACAAAAATAATTAGCTAATTAAGCACATGAAAGCCTTTACTGTTTCTGAGAAAGTACCTATATTTCATCTTAATTACACCCAGTGTTTTTACGGAAGACCAAATACTAAAGCCTACTTTAAACGATTGAGGCTATTTCCTGCAGAATTAATTCTGTTGCTAAATATGTGTAAAGTTTACTAATAATCAGACTCCAAGAAGAAAAGAAAGAAAAAGCAAATGTTACTTCATATTGTTTGTAAAAACAGTGCACCAAAGTACAATGTTAAGTCAAGAACAGGAAGACTTTAGACTTTTCTAATCTGCATATTAATATGGACTCTAGAATTTATTTCAGAAAATTCAAATAATGAGATATGTAGTCAATTTCATTGACTTGCTACTAGTATAATTTTTCCCCAAACCAGAGGAAGAAAACTTATGTCCTTTTTTTTTTTGGTATGGAATCATTAAAACCCACAGCTATAGATCTTGCTGAAACCAGTGGTAGCAAAGATACAGTAAATATTTGATCTAAATTAGCATCTTAATTCTCTTTAGAACTAATTATTCTGTAAATTTGTAAGTGTTACCCACGTAAGTCACTGAAGCAGGATTTGCTGTGCAGCATGTGATGGAAGAGCTCACACAAAGGCTGCTCCACGGGAGGCAAATTTTGGCAGGTGCACTCCATGTGCAGCATGGTTCCCCAGCTGTTGACATAGGCTGCTTTGCAATCAGCGTTGGCAGAACAGGGCATGTCATCCTTGATTAAAGTTTCAAGACAAGCTTCATCACTATAGCATTTTTTTGTGACATGTCTCCAACACTTTGATCGAAAAGTTGTGTATTTTTTCCTGGTAGGGAAAAAAATTTAAAAAAGTAAAAGAAGTGTACAATGACACTTTAACAACTACGATTTCATAAACAGACATTTAATGAACATCACTAAAAGAAAGTGTATTTCCAAGGTACTACTTAAGCCTTAAAAATCGCAATATTCTGTGCTAGCTGACATAAATACTGTTCTGATTTTGAGAAAAACCAACTGTACTTCCAATCAGCACCTGTTTCCTAGATTCCAGTAAAAAACAGTGTGAATTCCAACAGTCTCAGATACTCAGAGAAGAAATCTGAATACCGGAATTAGACCAGTCGTCACAATGAAACCATACCAGGTGCTGTTCTACTGGACCAGTTTTTGAGCAGTGTGAAGGAAGAATAAACATTCAACTTATTTTGCATTAAATAATCTACATTCAATGTGTACATCCCTTGGCCTCCCAAATGCTAACAAAATACAAAATGTCCAAGTCTCAGGAAAAAGTGCAAGTAATTCAGTGAACTTAAAGATAAATTGATAGCAGAGATAAATTACAGGAAGAATTAACTTGCTACCCAGTTCAATATTCTCAAATTATTTCCATTTATTTGCTGTTAGGATGGAATAAAATTGGCCTTTAAAGCACTGTATGTGACAATAGAAAATATACATTGTAAATTAACCCAAAAAAATGTAATTAATTATATAAATATGTTATTAATTTGCTCTTGATATTGTGTAGTAGTCACAAGCATGTCACATAGAAAAGCATGGACTGTTGCAATACTGGCTAGAAATTTTTTTGTAAGGATTTTCATTACACAAGTAAAGTTTTGAAGCAGATGCCACCTCTGTTCTAATGGAATTATTTTCATTCATCTCCTGATTTATGGATGTGACTAGCCATAATTCACAGAACTAATTTTGCTAATTATATGCATTTATTGTCAGTACCAGGAAACATTAATGTTCCCAAAATGATGGGGAATTCAGTCATTATGACATTACATGTCTATATGTACAGATGTACATTTATAGCCCTTTGGCTGCTCTCACTGATATCAATGTGAATGATCTGCACAAAACCAAAACTATCTCTTGGCCTCCTGGTTTATTGACTGAAGGTTAATTTGAGCACAACTTTGAGGTAAAATTAAACTTTAATTCACGAGGCAACTACACTGAAAAACAAAGTGGGCCAATTGATCATCCATAAAAGGGGGCAATTAAGTTGAACTACAAATATGGGTAATCCTGTTGCATGTTTTAAAAATATAAAATGAAACTTTGAAAAGGCATTATCCTTTATGAGTTTGGTGATCCATGCATGTTTCAGGCCAGACTTTAGAAAGCTTTTTGCAAGCATCCTTGAGATTAAGAGAATAAGACAAAAGTTTTTTGAACAGGCCAAGTTGGTTGGGCGGCTGTTGGGTACAAAGGGTCAGACTCTGTCCTTGAAAGGTAATTACTTTTACCAAATAAACTTTGTCTGGTCTGCTGCACAACTTGGGCAAATTGCTGGAGGGCAAAGGTGCAGACAGGCAGGTGTTATCTGAAGAAAGAGGTAATGAAAATTGCAATAACATAGTTTGTCCAGCAGAAATGGTGTTAAGTGTCATGATACAGGCAGAAGAAAAGCCCACATTAGATTCCAAACCTTTCTGAAAATCAATCATTTCAGTTTACTTGTGGGATTACTTCTGGAATTACCACAGTTGACACAAACATCTGAAAAGATGCCAAACACCTTAGATAAAGTGCAGAAAATAATTTTGTTATAGCTGAGATATAGAAAGTATAATAAAAATTGTTTGACCAAATCATTATTCAAAAGCACCTTAGTGGGCAAAATACTTCTACTCACCTGCAGAATTCATTGTCTTCACACATGTGGATTACATTCAGACACGATGGGGGTGGAACTACAGTAACTGCACAGGACTTGCCATGGAGAAGTTCTTTGGCTCTGTGGCAGGATTCATCATGCTGGATACAGTCACAAAATATCATCATTTGGGCAACTTCAAAAGGCATGTTTCCATAGAAGAACCTTATGGCTGCTTGACATCCTTCCACATTGCACTTATTTACTGAGCATACTTTAAGGTACAGGGACAACTGTTTGTTACACACTTCATCTTCAACACACTCCCTGTTCACATCCAAACAGCTCCTGTTTGTTGTGTACACTAAAAAGAATAACAATTTTAAAAATAGAATCTCAATAAAGTTTTTCTCAAGTGATGATTGGCAGGCATCTTGCCTACAACATTCCCAGTAAATCAAACTTGATTCCTAAAACTCTGATCCAGCTCTTGCTGCATTGCTTCTTTTAAGCCTATTGAGTAACTTCCTACTTGTTTCTTGCACTGCTTGGCCCTCACAAGCAAACATCCTGAAACTGCTGGAATCTCCAGTGTACAGTCTTATGCTAGGCTACATAGTAAGTAATGAAGAAGAGAATATAAATGACACTTTTGTACTTTTAACATCAGTTTAGATATTTCTAGACTGTGAAATAAATCTTCCAAAAATACCTAGAAAATTCTAGACCCCAAAGTGCTTATGGGATAAGATTTGCTTCTGTAAATTTGACAGAATCATGATTGTTACCTGATTTACATTTACATCACTTGATTGCTACTTGTTACATTTTTGGGTTCTTCTCTACCCAGTACCTTAACTGAAAATATGTTGGCTCTATTAACTCCCTGCACATCCATTTGAATGAAAAGTATTAATTTTAATCTGAAGGTACGTTGTACACTGCCTGAAAATTGAGCTAAAATTATTTATTAGGATTCATAAGTAAATTCAGACTTACCTTGTTTGGAGAGAGCAGATAAACCCCATTGTAATTTTGTTTCCATACTAATATTGTCTAGAAGAAAAAGATATAGGTACAGGCATAAATTGTAAATAATAGTTTTTTAAAGTATTGTCTGTCTCACTGGCATTGTGCCAGGAGTAAAAATAAACAAGATTAAAACAAATTCGTTTGACCAAATAGAACCCACTAACAAATTCTAAACCCACTGTTACATATATTCATAAGTTTTGGGGTCAAAGCACAGTTTATCAAATGCTGCTACCATTTTTTACATAATTATAGATCCTATGATCTCAATAACAATTTTTTAGAGCTTCTCAGTGCATTGTAAAGTCAGATTTCTTGTGAATAAATTAGAGCCAGAGGCCTTAATGTGTTTATCAGTGGACCAGTTTTCAAATTCAACTAACTGCTTGTCATGACCTGAAGTCAAGGCTGGCAGACAATTCTTGTACTAGAAAATTATTTTTATTGGTCTTATACTGTTTTTAGTTGTAGTGAAAAACTAAAACCGACTGATTTAGATCAGGTTGTATCAAATTAACATATTGAAGGACAACAGTATTTTTACTCAGGCTATAATGATAGCAGTCTATCAGACTGCGAATTTATTTATAAATTAACCTACCAAAATGATCTTGTTTTCAATGCTGAATTGCAAATGGGGAAGAAAAGCTTTTTCATGGACTGTGGACACTACTGTTACGTATGAGAGCATTCAGACTGCTGGAATAGCACTTACCTGTGTCAGTGTCCAGATTTTTCTCAGCATCAACATCAGCATTAAAGTCATCATCACTGCCATCATTCCCACCAGCTCCTGAGGCCAGGCTCTCCTGAGAGTACTGCAAACAAGGGTTGTTAAATATTCCCTTCCAGATTTTAATGCACCTCGCCTGAAGCGGCTCTGAGCACGTGCACTTTCCCAGGACTGTTTTCCTGAGCTCCTTCCAGGCTGGCAAACACTTTGGAGGCGCGGGGAGGCCGCAGGTGTGTGCAGGTGCCCGGCACGCCCGCTGGAAGCTGCGGAAGGCGGCGGAGCAGCGGGGCTCCTGCCGGCAGCGCTGCTTCGCCACGCCGCAGTCGCGCCCCAGCTCCTCCCAGTGCCTTGGCTCTGCAGGACTTCTGTGCTCCCCAACGCTCAGTTCAGCCTCTGGCCTTGAGAAAGACTCCAAGTCGTCTGTAGAGATAGGTACAAACAGAGATATAAATCAAATGGCACAGAAACTCAGGAAAAGGAGAAACTTGTCTTAATGCATTGCAACGAGTGGACAGCCGTAGTTTAATTCTGAGCTGTGAGTAAACACATAATCATTTCAGAGTCTTACAAACTAATGAATCTTCCTCATGTTTACTGTGTGCTGTCAGCTATTATAGTACAGTCCACTCTAACAGTTCAGCTGCAAAACAGTAGCAAAAAAACCTCACTAAAATTACTGCATAAATTTATGTTTAACTTCACATAATTTTAACCACCTACAATTTGGACATATCATGGATTATCATCTTAAGCAAATGCATAATTTTTAAAGAGAGAATAACAATTCCAGAAGATGGTTGATTCATTGCCTAACATAGTAATTTAAGTTAGAGAGGGAGAGCCTAGCGACACCACATGCTATCCTTTGTAGGTAAACTCAACACTACTGTAAGTCCATCCAGATTTGTTTCTATAGTGGTGAGAAATGTAATCTCCGTTGGCAAAAAAAATACAATATTCCATCATTTTGCTAGAAGCATAAGCAACTGCTCCAACAACATCAACATCAGGTTTCAGATATCCATCCTTCTTGTTTGGGGCAGGGAATTTGGGCCAGATCAGGATGCTATTATTCCCTCTGCAATAGGGCCATATAATCTAGTACTTAGATGATGATGATGGTGATGGTGATGGTGATGATGAAAGTACTTAGATTATGATGAATGCTGTGTGCTGCCAGTAGGGTATGATGGATCAGTGCCAGGAATCAGTTTGAAATTCACTTTGCAGATTCTCATTCAATGGATGATTTTACCTCTCTTGTGTCAGCTTTGCTAATCGTTATGCCAGGAGACTTTGGACCAGAAACTGCAATTTATTCATGTACTAAGTAATTCTCAATTGCAGAGACAGGCATTCTGAAGGGGTAAGAGTTCTCAGAAAAATAAAAAATAAATTGAGGGGAACTAGGCCCATTGATTACAATAGAATTTTTAAAAGATGCACTCTATATATTATGAACAGCTTTATGAAGGTAGTGACTATGTTTCACACATCCAGTAGCCCCTCCTGTAAGTAGTGAAACTCCTCCTGCAATACAGTGTGACACAACTGCACCCCTGTGCATCCCCATTCACTCATCCTCCCATTCAGAAGGTACTGGATGTGTCTCTCCATATACACAAACTAGATCCAGTTGCTCTCAAATGAGGGCAATGAGTAGTCCTCAGCACACATTGTGTATTCACTCTCGCTTTCCAGTGGATTCAACATGAGTTTTAGAACCCATTTAATTTCTCACATGCATTTAATTGCTTTTGTTTGTGGCTTTTCTTTCATATGCATGCTGGAGCACGAATAGAAAAGATATAACTAATTTTTTTGGGGGCATTTATCAGACTTGAGAATATTCAAAGAAAGTTGAATCCACTTAAAATGGTGGTTACAAAATTACTGGATATGGTCTTCATAATTACAACTTTATGTTTATTTACCTTCATTAATGCCGCACCGTTTCCCAAGCAAAGTTGTGATGCTACAGATATCATCCGTAGTGCAGACACAATTTTTAAATTCTGGGTATTCATCAGCCAGGACCTGGATTATTCTATTACATCCAACAGTGTCTTCTGCCTTGCATCTATTACCTAGAACTCACCATTAAAATTATAATTTCATTAATGATTATGAATGCTCAAGGGATATGGTTACATAAAACAATTCAATTGAAGGACAAAAATAATATGCTTTGCCTGGAGAAGATGGTTTGTCATATTTTACAGGTTTTAAATAACATTCAAAGTAATATAATAAAGCTTTGGATACAATATTGACTTATTTTATTTGATCTGATCCATTACCAGAATATCTGCTCTCATTTACAAAGTACATAAAACCTTAAACACACACCTTTTATTTTAGGCAGGTAAGGCACAGAGACGAAACAAAAAATGTGCCCAGGAGTGGAAAGGGCACAACCTGAACTGAGAGACTTCTCTTGGTCCTGTGTAGTAGAAATGAGGTGCCTGGTACAGGAACACACAGTGCAGGCTCGAGGCATCACCATGTGATGGAGCGAGAGACAGGACACAGAGGGCAGACCCAGCCCCATGACAATGGTGATGAGATCCCCAGGCTGAGGAGATGCCAGCTCTGGGTCAGATTCTCTGTCTCTCATGTGAGGATGATGCAAGCCTACAAATGCCATTTGGATATTCTCTTGAACTGCTACCCTATAGAACAATTTCACTGCCTAAGTTTGAGAATGACAACAAATTTAAAGTAGCCCAAGAATAGTCTGATTTTTAGGATTTTTTTAATAAAAATGAAGAAGTTAACATAAAAAAAATGTGCAGAAACCTTAGTTTGCTGGCCCAGTTTCAAGTCTGTTTGCATGTGCACTTGGACTCAATGGTAAAGACACTCACATGGGATGTCAGGTCATATTTTCCATGTATGCATAATGAAAATAAATAATGGGTACAAACTGAGAGAAGAGAAATTTTGGTTAGATTTCAGGAAGAAATTTTTTCTGTGAGGATGATGAGACACTGGAAGAGGTTGCCCAGGGAGGCTGTAAATGCTCCATCCCTGGCAATGTTCAAAGCCAGGCTGGATAAGGACTTGAGCAACCTGGTCTAGTGAGAGGTGTCCCTGCCCATGGCAGAAGGGGTTGGGACTAGGTATCTCTAAGGTCCCTTCCAAGCCTTAACATCCTATGATTTTGTGATTTATTATTGCTTAAGACAGTGACACATTACTTAAGAATATTATATATGAAGCAGTTTAATTTAATTTAGATAAGTTTTATTTTGTGAAAGCCATGATCTATCTTGTCAAAACAGGTACGTGCTGGAACAGCACATTTCCTCTTTACCTCATAGATATTCAATGTCTCACAATATGTAAGAGAAGCAGTACATGGCTCACAAGATCCAGCCAGGTCACAGGGCAGAATGAGGATTGGTTTTAGTCTCCTGAGCACACAGGCTGATGTCTCTGCCCTGTGAATGGTCCTGCCTGGCTCCTGTCTTGCTGCTTCCCCACAGGTGTGGGGCAGCAAAGACTCTGCACTCAGTAAAACTGCAAAGTGACAAGAAGTCCTGTGTCACCAGCACCATGGCCAAACTTTGATGCGACCAGAGTTTTAAAATCATTTATATGTTGTTGACACAAATAGCAGTGGAAGGCAATGGAGGCAAAGCTCTGCAAGAGGAAAGAGTGCGTTTTGCCTGTGCCTGAAATAATGAGACTCAGCTATTCCAGACTTCACATCCCTGCCCTGATCCCCTTTTTTCAAACTGTCTCTGCATTGCCCTTTCTCCAGTTGCTGACTAAGGAGGGTTTGGAGGGTATATCAAATAATACACGACTAGAGGGGAATGTCACAGGCCAGCAAGAGCTGCAGGTCCCAGGCTCTGCTCTCACTCCACCTCTTGTATCAGCAAAGAAGGAGGTGATGGTGGCTGTACCTCTCCAATCTCCAATCTTCAACTTTCCTTCTGCTTTTTCAGAAGTAGATCATGACCTCTGACTCTTAGCCCTCACAGTTCCAGAAATCAAGGAACTCAGGAGATTTATTAAAGGTCACAGACACAGGATATTCCCTGACCATAAAAATAGGATGGAAAGGATGTGGTGACATGGTCCATGAAGATGAGTATGGGGATATTCTGCTCTATATTTTATCAAACTAAGTAAGGGATAATAAAAGAATTTCAGGAAAACATATTCCAGTAGAAAAAGAGCAGTAAAGATCAGGAGGGGCTTATGTAAAAATTAGCTTATTCACAAAATTTGTGACTGTCTTTTTCAAGGTCCAGAGTACACTTCTAGGGTGAAGGTGAGTAGAACTAGAAAAATAAACCCCCATACCCCAGTATATTTTGTGCAGCACCCCAGCCTCACTTAGCTCACCTGTCTTCATGACACTGACAAGTCGTGGCCAGGAGTCAGGGGCTGTGTTCAGTGGCCCCCTGTGCTGTGAGCTCACTGTGCTGAGCCAGCACCTGACGGCCAGCGCTGGGGGAGAGGCTGTGGGGCTACAAACATGCAAAGGGCATAGACAGAATCAGGAAGCACATCAGATTTATGGGGCTCCCTTGCATGGCTTCTTGAAAACTGTGTAGAAATAACCCATTATCAGTATTGCTCTGTTTGTACATGGTATTGATTCAGCTGTGACGAAGAGCAGAAAATATTTTATTACTGGTTTTCAATTATTGTTGCTTTACCAGAGATTAGTTCTAGGTAATATATTTTATCTTATACATATGCTTCTAAGGCATTTACATAAAAAATGCTCTCTCAACCTAATGCTTGGCAGCTATTATTCATAATTTGATTTATTTATAGGTACATAATTCATGTACACAGGACCACAGATAGAAGCATGACAGAGTAGAAGCTGACACTCCCAGAGTGATAATCTCTGCTTTTGCTTAATCAGCTCTTCAGTCATCTCAGTGGGAATTGAATTTGAAGACTATAGGGGAAAGTCTGAGGTTTTCCTCTCTAGCACTGGTGAGACCACAGTTTGGATAGATCTCCAGAGATCCTTCCAACCTCAATTAATCTGTTCTTCTAAGAAAAGTAAACGTATCAAAATTTAATTCAAAATGTGATTTCTTAAAATTTAAGTGATCTGAGTTGCTTTTTTCTTTTGAAAACTTTTACTGTCTCCCATTCAGAAAAATTAAGAAAATTTATCTTATGGTTAAATCAGAGTTCAGAAATGTCTTTTTTTTTTTAAACACTGAAATAACAGAAGGAAAATAAACAAATAACCAATCTCACAAACAAATCATGAAGGCCTAAACCTTAAAGTCTTCATTCTGCAGTGCTGAAATTCTTGATTTTTTCAGAATGAAAAATGTTATTTCATCAAAATTTATTATTTCAATCTTTTCTATCCTGACCTGGAAGCTGTTTCGTAGACATTTTCACACTATGTTTTTTCTTTCCACTATATTTTGGCCACAGAGGTGAGAGAAGGATTGGACTCTGAAGATTATGAACTGAGATTCTGGAAATGCTGCTGGAGTAAGGGGGAAGCAGTGATGGAAAAATTGACAGGAAAAGGAGTGACTTAGGCAGTAGTTTGGAGAGTGTTCCCAGACCTGCACTGAAGAGTAAAAGATGGAAGTCTTGATAATGTACACATTTAACTTTGAGGTTGCAGTCTGATGGAGTGAGTTATTGAACTCGTACCCCAAAGGAGTTTAATTATAATTTGAGTTAGGTTTTGCATAAAGAAGCTAACAAAACAAATATTTACCCCATTGTCTACTGCCTCCAAGTAACGTTTGTGCTCAAAGGACATTTTCCACTCCTATAGCTCATCCATGAAGTTTCTAGACTTGCACATGACAGACAGCATGATGTTATTCTTACTAATGATGCTGCTGGTAGGTTTTCTATCACTGTTTCTGTGGGCTGTCTTAGAGGTCCCATCAACTGTCTGACTGGATTTACATGCTCTGGGATCAGTACCTAAGAAGCACATTTAGTATAGTTTATCCTAGACCCAACACAATATTTGAGTGCTCTGCAATGCTGGAGAGTCCTTGCCAAAAGCTCTTATCCTAAGGAAACATACAGATGCAAATCCAAACAAGCAATCACAAGAATAATTATTTCTGGAAGGTTTCTCTGGCCCAGTTGCAGATATCATTAATATTAGTGAATATATACATAGAACAATAAGAGAGAGAAATGTCATATTATGGGACAATGGTGTACATCCAAAGGGGGGCCACAGAAGTAACCATGCTGGCCCACTTCATCTGGCTGCAGTAGATCAAGATTAACAGGCTTCAGCACAAATACATATCTTTGTGGCAAGTAGTCCTGATGCTAATGGGTTCATGAATGATGTGAGAGAAGCAAATTCAGCTTGTTCTGTTTTAGTTCTAGAGAGCTCATCTTTAGGTCACTTGAGCCAGAAAGTACTGCATATTCCAATTTTTTTGTTTTTTTCTAAACAGCAACCATATCTTCTGAAATTGTTTCACTTCACATAAAATATTTAACAGATCAATAGAACATGGGCTGAAGCCCAGCTGCTTTGGAGACTGTTGTAACTGTTATATTATCATGTATTTTTCATTTACTTCATCTGTTCTTAAAAGTATTCAGCCATTCTATGCAAAGTAGATAAGTATCTGGGAAAGGACACACTAAGAAAGACCCCTCAGAGAATTTTCTACTCTAATTATTTTAAATATTTTCATGTGACTTGGAACATTTGGGACATCAAATACATGCAATAGATCAGACAGACAGAGGCATTCATTCAGGCAGCTCACACTGCAGGTGAATGCTTCAGCAATGGCTTATTGACCACAAAGCCAAGCAACTTCTGCTGCCTGGCTTCCCCCACAGGTCAGATTGGGTCTTGACATCAAGACAGAGGAACACTCATACTGTCAACTCTGCTGCAGCTGAGGCTCTGAACAGATTATGGCATCACAACACAGCTTGTTCTGTTCAAATTATGTCATTTTAAGAAGGGAGATTTCCACAGAGATGTAGATAGTGTTCTGATTCACCACTACACAATGCCCCACGAAAGGTGAACTCCAGCAGAAAATAGTCCCTGGCCCTTAGCATTTGCTAGTGATGATGCCATGACAGATCACTTGACACTTATCAATCAACAAAGGTGTCATTACTAGCTTGGTCTAATGACACTACCAGATTATAGTGCCACTCTTCTCCCTTCCATATTCACAGCATCTGGAAAGTGGATTCTCAGTATTTAACAGCAAGGTCTTGGAACGATTTAAAGAAAGAGATGGTGAAAAACACCCAAGATTTGTTCAAGAAGACAATAAGCTTTCCGAGATAGGAACATTTTTATTTGAAAAACCACAGAGAGCAGGATGAGTTTCAGGTCAAACTTATAATATACCTGGTCTTTCCCTACTTAAAACATAGATTATTTGAAGTGAAATACCAACTATTGGAAATGCAATAAACATAGAAAGAGACTAAATATCTGCCTTCATTTAAATGAGAACATATTTAACAATTCAAGGAGGCCTAGTCATGTCATAATTGGCACTTTATCACACTACTACCCTCTGCAAGTGAATCACAATGATATGTTGGTACTTTTCACTGAATAAATACAGTGTGCCCCCCTACAATACAATTTTCTTTGAGGCATTTCTTATTTCTTATTCTAGTACAGTAATTAAAAATTACTCTAAGTAACTACCACATTGTTTTGGGTATTGTGTGAGATTATAGAACCACGGAATGGTTTAGATTGGAAGGGACCTTCAACCCCTCTGCCACTGGCAGGGTTGTCTTCCACTAGACCCATCCAACCTTGCCTTGAACACTGCCAGGGAGGGGACAGATCAACTCCTCCAAATTGTCTCAAACAAAGTAGGACCTTCTTTTCCAGTTGCATGCAGGCTTTATTTAACAGGATCCCACAAGAGCCTAATTCCTGCTGAATTCAGACTTCTTGAGTTGCTTCAGGCTCTGACTGTGTTCATAGTGCAGAAATTTCATTTACCACTTTCTTGAAGTGTGGGCACAGACATTTAGAGAGCTAGGGAATTACAGCTTGGAAATTCCTTTTCAAGCCTGGATTTCTCCTGGCTCTCAGCTCCATTCCCAGGCTGACAAGCTGACTACAGCTTCAGTTAGGGAGGAAGTCTCCCAGGGTGATAACATTGTGAAAAACAGAGTGGAATTCATAATAAAGATTAACACCTGGTGTCTTTCCCGTGGGATACATCCTGAGGTGCTGTCCCAAGGCTGTTTTTCCCAATTGCCCAATGAACTACTGTCCTGTCCTAATTGCATGTAACACACTTTAAATACGGGCTGTCTGTACAATAAAGTTGGCCTTTTTTCCCCAAAGAGGTCCGTGTGTGTTGCTGTCCTTTCTCTCTCTCTGCAGTGCAGTAACCACATTGAAGAGACAGTGTGACTGTTACTTAAAGTAGCATTGGCCATTGCAAAGAATTTCAGAAGTTGACTGTCTTTTGCCATAATTTTTCTCTTTGAAATCTCACCCACTTCATATAATTACCAACAGCAATATTGTAATAAATATTGTAATGAATATGCAACCATACAGCAATTCAAAATTGAGCTGTGTATACCATACAGAATTACCTGAAATATTGCAGGCATCTTCAACCACATTCCAGACACTCTCACATCCATTTCCAGCATTAATACATTGCTCCCTCAGGTGCAGACAGTCAGTAGTCTGGACAGTAGATATACATGTGAAGTAAATGAACAACACTGTAAAAATAGAATATAATGACTATTTAATACAGTAGATATTATACTGATCCTTTTCCTTTACATGTAAGTTTTGAAAATATAATTTACTATAGTTTATTTATAGATTCAAATTTGCTATCAAATTAATTTTCAGCAGAAAAAAAGCTTTTCTTCAGTTTTGCAACTGGAAAATTAAATTTAAACATTCAGAGTTGCAGTGTGGCATATTTCGCATTGGTTTAACCCCAGTATTATAACAGCAGCCATGGCTATATATGACATCAATGAATACATATATAGAAATTGCTGCAGTTCTGAGATCATAATAAATTACAGGAAGGAAGACAGTATGAAATTCAGAGGAAACAGCACTTTATTCACATGAAATCTCACCAAGCTAGGCTGTTTAGGAATTCCTATGAATCCAGAGTGTGAAAGAGATTTGATAACTACACAACTGCTGGATAATAAACATTATTTTATTTTATTTTATAAATACAGTACTCTTCACACTCTTTATTTTTACTTCACAGATGCATCATTTCTTGAAAGCAAGCCCCACATGTATGCTTTTATCTGTTTTCCTAAGGGCATTGAGCCTGTTAATTACATTTAAAAGTTCTGGAGGTTTCAAGCTAAAGAATTTTAAAGCAGCACTGCCTGTGACTTATCAGTAGAAAATTAAATTGCCTTGTTAAGAAAGGATAAATCAGCTGGAGTTTAGCTCTTTCATTAACATTCCCATGGTAAGAAAACCTCTAATTTGTAATCATGTATCTTTATTTTCTATAAAATTAAGTTTCAGTCACTGATTTCAGGCCTTATCAAACTACCTGCTGAACATCTGATCATCTAATGTGTTTTCTTTAGTTGTTGAAGGACGTAGCATCTCTCTGACAAAATACCTTCCCCCTCACTCCCCCCCATATGCTCAGGTAAATTCATATGGAATTTGAGTGGTTTCCAGCATTGTTTAATCCCTTAAACATCATGTGCAAGAGGAATGAAATATTGCTTCAGGATTTGTCCAGACCCTATCCAAAGAAATTAAATTTTTCCAATAACACATTTTAGAATAAGACATTATATATCAAAGATCCCTCTTGATAACCTTAAAGAGCCACTACTGTTTAGAGGTGATGCCATCCCTTCTGGAAATTATTTACCAGTGATATAATAATGCAGCTGTAGGGAGTACTTTTTGGATACATGTCCATAAATATGAAGGAACATTTAATATTTTATAATTGACAGGTGCAACAGCAACGATGAGACAAAGAAGAGGCCACATATGCTTATTATAGCTGGTGCTAATCCTTCCTCAGTTGTGCATATTCCTGGCAGTTCTCAGATCTCTGCAGGACTGGTGATGATTTCAGTGAGTTCCAGCCTGAAACACTCCCAGGCTGTCTGTTCATCAGCCTCGAACATATTGATAGGAACAGCTCCTACCACTTGACATTGAGGAACGTGCAGCTGGCTCTGTCCATAAGGACAATTTTGGCTTATTATAACAACTTCTTAGTTCTAAGACTGCCTCCAAAAGGTCTTTCTTAATGTGAAATTATTCACTATTTATTCAGATGTCAGAGAAAAAAAGTTATCAAATTTCTCACAGGTGAAAATGACTGCATATATAAAACAATACAAAATTACAAACCCACAAATTTACTAAGAAAAGGTATTTTGCTGGATGACCACTTATCTATTTTGCAGGTTCTAACACAGCAGAAGATTTACTTATCTGACTAGGATTCCCAGCACAAAGTCTCTGTGCTCTCTTCCTCATGTTGAGACAGTTTTCAAGGACCAGTGGCTGAGATATTCAAAACCAGGACTGATTGCACAGCCTTCCTGCTACTTTTTAGGGAGTATTTCACACTGCAGCTCATTTTGAACCTTCCTGGAAACTGGCCATAAAATAGGAGGTGATTCTTTGCAAAATAAAGAGGTGAGCAGCATAATCTATGTTTGAAGGCACTTCAGCCTAAGAAAGGGCTTTTTTAGGTCTAATGACACATTATGGATGGGTCTTTATTTCCTTAGCTGTACAAAGGGGGTACACTGCCAGAAGCCTACATGAAACAAACTGTCCTATATGATTTTAGAATCCAGGGCACTGGAGCTTATGCAATTCCTTAAAACGACAGTTATTACTTTAGTTGCTCACTTTACTTATTTATTGTAGTGTTTGGAATACTTAGTGACTTCTGCATAGAAGAGTTCAGGGCATCTAAGAGTTAGTTGGTAGCTAAAACTTTTAGAGGGATCCATATTGACAAGAAGACACACATTTAAGTATTTTATTCAAAGGCCTATTCATTCACTGGCTAGGTGTAAAATTCTCTGTTCTCTGTAGAATTTGGTGTCTAAAGTCAAAAGGAGGAGGGAAAAGGAACACTTTAGCACCTTCATTTTGCAGATTGAGAACTGAGGAATGGAGGAATTACATTTCCCAATTCTGCAATCCTAATAAAATGTAAATAAGTAATAATGAGTATTGGGAAACCAAGCTGTGGTTTCTATCCAATGGCAAGAGCAGCGAGAAAACAAGCTCCGAAGGCAAAATGACAAACTACAGCTGGATATACTTTGAATATAGTTGAAAAGTGATAAAGGACAACTTTATTCTAACAAAACCTGGGGCAGAACTACCAACAGAATACTTTTAACACAGAAATAGAAGTTTAGAGTAGTGGGGTATTAAAGAGAGAAGCAGCATGTATACAGTATGCAGTGAGTAGAAAAGGAGAATAACAAAAATTAAAACATACTTGTCTCACCATATTCTACCTGTACCAAATCTTTCTGTACCAGCTGTGTTGATTTTCCCTTTTTCTTCACTCAAACCCAAAGGAGTGTCAGCAGCCCTGTGTGTAGCGCTGGCAGCACCCAGCGCTCCCCAGCCGCCCAACAACTGGCTGCTCCTTCGGACCGAGCGTCCCAGCCGGGGTGTCCCGGCCGCTTCCATCCTTCCCTCCGCTTCCATCCTTCCCTCGCTTCCATCCTTCCCTCGCTTCCATCCTTCCCTCCGCTTCATCCTTCCTTCCGCTTCATCCTTCCCGCCGCTTCCATCCATCCCTCCCTCGCTTCCATCCTTCCCGCCGCCTTTCCCCTGCCCTGCCCCAGCCCTGCCGGGGCTCGCCGAGCCGCCGCCGGGAACCCTCGCTGCCCCGCGCCCCGCCGGGAGACCCGCGGGAGAAGGAGCCCTGGGGAGGGAGGGAGGGAAGGAGAGAGAGGGGCGCGGGGCGAGGCGAGGGTCCGGAGCCGCCCGCCCGCCGCACTTACCGGGGCCGAGGAGCGCGGCCATGGCGGCCGCAGGTGCCGGAGCGACACCGCCCCTTCAGCACCGGCCCGGGGACAGCGCCCGCCGGCCCCGCCCGCCGCTCCGGGCGGCTCTGCCCCCGCCGCCGTCTGTGCCCTGCCTGTGTCTGTGCCTGTGTCTGTGCCTGTGTCTGTGCCTGTGTCTGTGCCTGTGCCTGTGTCTGTGTCTGTGTCTGTGCCTGTGTCTGTGCCTGTGTCTGTGCCCTGCCTGTGTCTGTGCCTGTGTCTGTGCCTGTGTCTGTGTCTGTGCCTGTGTCTGTGCCTGTGTCTGTGCCTGTGTCTGTGTCTGTGCCTGTGTCTGTGTCTGTGTCTGTGTCTGTGTCTGTGTCTGTGCCCCTGCCTGTGCCTGTGTCTGTGCCCCTGCCTATGTCTGTGCCCCAGCCTGTGTCTGTGCCCGTGTCTGTGTCTGTGCCCCTGTCCCTGCCTGTCTGTGCCCCTGCCTGTGTCTGTGCCCCTGCCTGTGTCTGTGCCTGTGTCTGTGCCCGTGTCTGTGTCTGTGCCCCTGTCCCTGCCTGTCTGTGCCCCTGCCTGTGTCTGTGCCCCTGCCTGTGCCTCTGCCCCTGCCTGTGTGTGTGTCTGTGTCCCTGTCTGTGTCTGTGCTTCTGACTGTGTCTCTACCTCTGTCACTGCTTCTGCCCCTATCCCTGCCCCTGCCTGTGCCCCTGCCCCTGCCTGTGCCCAGGCCTGCGGACAGGGGCAATGAATGGAGCCTCCCATTCCCGGGAGCGGCCTTTCTTGCTGCTGTCACACACTCTGCTTACACTTTTCTTGCCACAGCCGCTGGGCTGGACTGTGTCCAGAGGAGTTCTTCAGCATATTCCGGGAGATCTGGTGCTCCCTCTGCACTCAGTTTGATCTCCAGAGAAACTAACAGAGAAGGTCTTTGGCTGTTGCCTATGAGCTCTTTGGAAAACGCCTGTTGCTATGTCCTATGTCCTTCTGTAAGCACTTTTCAACACATTTTATGAGTGAATTTGTTTGTTTTCATCTCAAATGTGGAATACAGTCTTGATCAGTAAGACTTATGTTGGACTTCAGACCAGGGGAACGAATAATTAATCTGTAATCTAGACCCAAACTGGACTATGAGTGTAACCTCAGGTGTTCCACTAAAATACCTCAGAAAACAGTTTGCCACACGAAAGTCAGCAGCTGACTTGGTGCTTAACAATGAAGCAGTCAACCATAAAGGATGCAATCATACACCTGCTGGCTTCAGTGCAGTGTGTGCTCTTTGCTTTAGCAGTGGAAGGAGGAGGAAGCAACAGATCTCTACTGATTTCTCCATGCTACTCATGAATCTTGTTTTCACAAATAGCCTATCCCATACAGAACATTTTTTACTGTATTTGATCCTTAAATGTCTAAACAAAAAGATGTCATAAAATTTCCATCTTAGCTATCAGAGAGACAGATACAGTGGTTGAAATCCTGTCCCTACTGACAAAGCAAAACTTGACCCAAAGTCCAGATTTTGGTTATTTTTCTTAGCTCAGGAAAGATCAAACATATTTTTTTTACATAGATCTTTTTAGCTTAGTTTTTTAACTGCATTATTTATGTAAGTTCTTAATGACAAAATTACTAAATAATGGTTTGTGGGCTTTTTAAATTGTTTAATAGTGAATGTATTACTTCACCCAATATATCCAACAGCCACAAAAAAAACCTAATTGTCAAGTAGAAAGAACAGACTGAGAGATTAATATAATTTTAGCTGTGAGACAAATTCTAGGTCAGAAAGCTAAATTTGCCTTTACCTTAAACCACTGTAAATTGCAGCAGTAGGTTATGATACGTCATAGAGTAAGGGCTGAGTTAAACTAATGTTTGGTGTATTCTCCATCCAGGCACCCATATAAAGCACTCTCCAGGTTAATAACACATATCAATTTTGATAATATCAGAGAATGAGATGGTTCTCTCTATGTAGTCCAGAAGAAAAGGAAAAACATTGCGGTTTTGGAGGTGGAGACAGGGAGATGTTATTATCTTGCATTCATTGTGACTGTAAGGTACAAGCTTATCACTACAGTGAGAACAATAAAGGAGAAACAGGTCAGGATATCAAACCTCCAAGGCTGTGAAATATGTTGAGAGACAAAGCACCTGCATGATGGTGGCATAACAACTTAAATCTGCAGGAACAAGTATGCTGTGATTTAAACCCCGTGTTTAATGCTGCTGTGAATGAGCAGAAACAATGCCAGGAGAACTCCATTTCTCCATTTCTCTCCATTTCAATAGTGGAAATATTAGAATAGCAAAACAGCTAGAAGTTACAAAACTCAAAGCTCAGCTTTCATATAACTTTCCGTATTTATATACTGGATAAGAAGTGTTCATTCATTAAACCCTCTCTTCTCACAGCTCTTTCTATCTCCATTGCTGGCTATTGCTCACTATTTGGTTTATTTCTCCCAGTGATTCTTTTAATTTAAAAAGGTATTTCTTGAATTTTGTGAAACTAAAGAAATAAAGCATAGGAATATTTTCATTAAAAAATTTATTTTTGAATTAAAAGTCTTTTAATAAAATAACCAGATATTTATCTTGATAACCATATTTCACCAATATTTAGCTTCATAACCATAGTCTCTGGCAAAAATTGAGAGAGAGTTAACACTCTCTAGCTGTACTTAGGATTTCAAATCTGATATAACATCTGATTCATGTCTGAAAGATATGCTGTTTACTCAATAGAAATTGTCCAGAGGAAACCCAGAATCATTTGCTAATGAATGTCTCATATTTTATTTATCTTCTCCACATAAAATGTACTGCTAAGTTAAAGTTGTGGTTAAAAGAAATTCCTAGAAATGTTGGAACATTTTAATTCTGGAGATCTAGGTGAAAATAAGAAAATATATAAAAGAGAACAATTTCCCTTACAAAGACAAAATTAAGGCCAGAACCCCCCTTTCTAACATGGCACAGAGCACCTCGAGGCTCCAAAAACTACCATTGACTTTCAGTGATGTTCTTGCCTCAGAACTAACTTAGCTACCACAATTTATCCCCCAGGCATTAAGGTAGCAGCAAAAAGAATATGAATTATGCCAGCAGGTGGTATTCACCCCCTCTTTAGAAAGATGCCAATTGGGATTTTTCCATGAGCATCACTAACACCAATATTTTAGCTCCTTGTTTGCTGGCTCAGGTTAGGAGCACTGTACCCTTTTTTCTCTCTATTTGTCTCACAGGGATCTGGGCAAAGCCCCTGACAAGGCATAAAGATTTTTCTGGCCTTCCACAGCGACCCATGACCTTCGATGCTTGAAAAGTACACATACACCCCTCTTATGCTGTCCAGGTTTTCTTAAATAACCATTGCTTTCTAAATTATTTCTTTTTCTTCAAGGAAAAGCTAAAAATACTTTTTCTGAAATAAAGATATAACTTTCCCAAATTTAGGCATAATAGACATTTTTCAACCATGGGCTGAGATATTTTTTTGTCTCAAATAAATGATTACTGATAATTATTTTGTAGCTGGGTTGCTTTACTAGTTTTTAACTTTTAGACTATTTATTTGCTTATAGCTAAACAAAAGAAAAACTTAGAGGACTTTTTAAAGTTAAATTTTTCCATATCTGTAATGTTATAATTCAGCAGCTGTTTGCTCAATCATTTCAAATTACATAGAAAAAAAATGTATCTTGTTCAACACTCTTTAGCAATTCTGCACTTTCCACAGTTGAAGAGCAAAAATAGCCTTCTCTTGGTAAAGGAATTGCAGTAGCTATGAAATCAAATCCTGCTCTGCTTTCCACAGTTATTTGGGTTTTATTTTCTTAGAAGAGACAAGGCAAAATAATTTCTTAAAATAACATTGACATAATAGCTATACTTAAAAATTAAGCTTACACATAGGAATATTGAAATTCCCATTATTTTATTTGATATTTAAACATTCTGTCCATTTAGATACTTTTCTTTATTCTTTTTTAATCAAAAAAGAGTATTATCCTTTTTCTCTTTAAATAGAAAACTTTAATATACAAATGAATGCAAATTCCTTTCTCTCACTTAACATCAATATAAACTAGGAGGAATTGCAGCAATGTCAAGTCAAACAGCTGTAGGGGAAGGCTAAAGCATAAAGTGATTGACCACTTCATAAAACTATAGTTGCCATGACAGATACTACATTGCATGAAATTAGGTCCAAGGAAAACCTAGAAAAAATATTTACAAAAGGTAATCAAATAACACCTTGTCAGTTAATAATTTGCTTTATAGAAACATTTGAATACATGAGACTGTCTTCTTTCTATACCAAATGTTTTTTAATGAAAAAAAGTCCTCCCTCTCATCTTACCCTTTCTTTTGAAAAATCTGGACTGAAATGCAAGTATAGTGCCACAGGGGAATTGTATCTCAGGTTCTGATAATTAGCCTTTTTCTAACCAGTAGACCACATTCTTCTAGAAGACTAAGTCCAGTGATGCACCATCTTCATCCTTTAAGGAGAAAAATAAAATACATAGTAGGAAGCTCCAGGTCAGGGAGATTATCCCATAAATTGATATTTAGATTTGTAAGTTGATTGTATCTTTAGTATTAAATGGCAGTTGAGAGAGAAGTCATGAAAATGAAAGACAAATAATGTTTCCTATGTTAAAGATTTTCCAAAATCTTCTGGAGCAACACTTACACGTTATTTACTAAAATAAGCTACCAAAGTTAAAATGTCCTGTCCTTTAACGGTGCTCACATTTGTTATTCCTATTGGCCTGAGTAGGAAATTTGAGCCTATAGCACCTTTGAGCATCACATAAGTTTTATTTAAATTGTTACTTTTTAGGCACTCAAATCTGGAAAAAAAAAAGGGCTGTTTAAGTGTACTCTTATGAAAACCTGTGACTTTCCACACTTTGGATTCACACCTTAGAAGCATGTCTGTACTTAGAAAAGTAATGTGGACTCTCCCCAAATCTATCTGAAGTGAAAGTTCCATAAAAAACATAGAACTTACTACAAGTGGATTTGCAGAAAAAGAAGTGCAAAGTAATGCTGTAATATCACTAGTGCATAAGTAAGCATTCCTTGTTCATGAGTCTGTCATTTATACAAAGAGGATATAAATAAATGATGTTTGAGCCTTCTTTCAAATACTTAAATTTCTTTATATGATATCTTTTAGAATATTTCACAGCATCTAAAATATATAAAAATAAATATCTACAATATTTACAAAGTATGATACAATCCAACCTTTAAAAAGAATTGTAAAGACATGTTCTTTAGCTCTTACTGAGGTAAGTAGGTTTATGTAAGACTGAGAAGAAAGAGAATAGGCAGTTATTTTGAAGGAATCCCTTTGTCCAGTTGTAGTCTGTACCACAGCTAAAGCATGTGACAGTTTCTGGCAGTTGTAGTGTGTTGAGCCAAAGTCATCCTTGCTGTAACTCCATCGAAGTAAGCTTTGCTATGCTAGGGACAAATTTATCCCACTCTGCATTCTCTGTTTTGACAGTGTCTTCTGCAGAAACCCTCATGGCTTCATCTATATTTGAAGTCACGCTCATCCCGGGTATGTGGAGATGCAGTTCTGCTGACTTCACTGGGCTGAGCATAGCTGGGATATCTGTAGATAAAATAAAGATTTTAAGACATTTCACTGCTTGTATCAGGTGGCTGGCTAACTTACTCTCTGATTCACTATCTCTGAACACTATGCAAGTGATAATCTATTAATAAAATGGTCTTCCAGAAAATGCTTCAAATTGCATTTGAAAATTTTAAGTGGAAGATTCTTGGCTAAAGACTAAGAGCATTTCTGATCCATAAATCTAGATTTTTTTACTTTTCAACATTTTCATGTGTTCCACTACTTATTAATATGCACTATTTAGTAAATTGCCCTGTGGTTCCTTATCCAGATGCCTCTCTGACCAGCAGAGCACCAAGCTTCCTGTTTACCAGTCAGTCGTGGAATCATTGATAGTTTGGGTTGGAAGAGACATTTAAAGACCATCTAATCTAACTCCCCTGAGCAGAGGATAGAGAGAAGAGAAGAGAACGATGATAAATGAGACACAAAGGGTAAAATATTATTTGCAGCCACACTCTCATATGGGTTTCATATTTGTAACTTTGCTTGTGCCGTACATAAAGGAATGATAATACAATTGAATTCGGGAGAAAACCCCATTCCTTCTATATTAAGTGAAAAGTGGCTTCCCAGCTGTTCCTGAACACATTCAGTAGCCTATCTCATATGAAAAAGAACAGAAAATTTTGGAAAATAAATTAATATGGATTTCCTATTTGATCAGCCTAACTCACATCAGAATGCATGCTAAGCAGATAATTTGAAATAGTAAAGGACATTATGGTAGTTCAATCTCTACACCCAATTTTGGTTAAAATATTCATTATAAAATATACCACAACTTCAGATAATTAGATCAGAGTAGAATACAGCTATTCATAAACACTATCCAATGACAGGGAAAATAATTTTCATACTTTCATACTTGTTCTTTATTTGCTTAAGAGTCTAAAAGAAGTAGTTATCCAAAGAAAATATTTGTGTAAAATATGACTGCTTTACTCCCTCCCTATTTGCAACATGACTTTTGAAATAAATGTGATGAAATTTTCTTTCCTCATTATATAATCAAAGTTATGGCATATTCTATAAAATATTCATTTTAATTTTCTTTTCTTACAGTCAGTTCTTAAACACTCTTCACTCTGTGCTCAGATCCCAACAATGATGGATGCACAATTAGAATTTACGTCTATGGGATCGAAAGGGACCAGTATACTAACAGTGGGTAATAGATGCAGTACCATTTGATGGAATTGTGTTTATGTTGGTCAATACAACGTGTTCTGAAAGTTTTGAAACGTTATCAAAATTGCTGATCTGGGTGGTCAAGGATTTCCGACTCTCTGTACTGGCACGACCTCTGGTGAACCGTTCGTCATGGTGGCTGCGAATGCCAAAGATGCAACAGGAAAATGCTGCTTTAAATTCTTCTCTAAATTTCCCTGTCAACCACAAAAATGACTCATGAAAAAATTGTACTATAAACCGCATTTCATCAAACTTTATAGATTCGGATATAAAGGAGTTATCTAAAGCAAAATTAATGTGAACCACCCAGATGCTCTTCTAATGCAGAAGTAGAAAATCACAGTTTAATCATCTTGGAGAAAGACAGAAGAAAGACAACCTTTCTAAGAAGACATACGAGGTGTGATGTGAGGACTGAATTATTCTTGGCTAGACAGAATGTACAAACTGGAATTATTAATGAAACCACCTCATAGATAGTCTGCTGATTAATTACATATGTAACAAAAAAAAATAATTAAGCAAATGCAGCCTTGAATGATTGAATCCTTACTTGATATGTGAAATGAGAGAGCATGGCTAATTTGTGCTTTATCATTAATAGACTTTAAAAGAAGAAAAACAATGTTTGACAGTCCCATGCTTTTGGGGCTCAGAGGAAATTGTTCAGATAATTCTCATATAATGCACCACAAAAAAAACTACAGTGGGCCAACAGGTAGTGAGGATCAATCAAATACTCCTGTATTTAGCTGCAATACCACCAGTTCAGGTCCTGATTCTGCTCTCCAAGCCAAATGACACAAATCTATACTAGCAAGTAAACAGCATCCTGGCTGGTTCATTGAAGTTGACCCTACTTGGCACAATCTGGCCATGAAAGTACTATTGAAGACTCACAGCCTCCAAATCCCAATACTTGAATATAACATGCCAGCTGGGGACAGCCCCTGCACTGTGCTACCTGCCAGAGAGCATCCAGGGAGTGTTTAGAGGAATGGCAATTGTTTCAGATCAAAGTCATGCCAGGAACTTCTCTACCACATTAACGTCATGGAGAGTCACACTCTAGCACTTGGACTCAGCCCCTGGCACACTCTGGTTACTTGTTGGTAGACAGCCTGAAGGTAATGGATACTTCAGGCAATTTCTTCTAGGAAGAGGATTTAGCTCCCACTGGAGGATCTGAGCTGAAGTTACATGGTCATTAATTTTTGCTATGGCTCATTACATTCAAATTATACATTAAAGTTGAATTCTAGGTAACTGTAACTTACCACTGAGGAAGTTATAAATAATAGGATTGGCTGCACTGTTTGCATACACAAGCCAGTGTGAGAATGTGAACCAGGCATATACAGTTTCTCTGTCATCAGCATGATTAAACATCCCCAAAACCCTACAGAAAGAGAAAAGCAAACCTGAAAGATGGCAAAATTAGAATTCATTTAAAAGGATTTTACAACTTCCAGCCTAATTTTACCTCTGATGGCCTATTTCCAGTACCACAGAAAGGCTGATTCAGCAGTGTTCTCTTACTTGAGAGAATGAAATCCTCTCCCCAGCCCTCAGCCTCCTGTCTTGGTGGTTTAGTTTAACTGAGACTTTACTATGGGGAAGATGCACAACTTTTCTGCCAAGTAACTAAAGTCATCTGGTGTCAGACAAGCCAAGAAAAGACAGGAAAAGTTGCTTTTGATGCACTCATGTCACTGAGCTTCCTGGCTCTAGGCCCACTCTCCAAATATCTCTGGAATGAAAAGGCATTGAACTGGCCCCAAACCTGAGGCTACCGTAACAGCTTCTGTCCTGCAGGGAAGTCTGCATTTCCCAGACTCTTTACACATTACTTCTGCCATTGAAATGAAAATCTAACTCTGGTCCTACTCTGCTATTGTTGAGGCAGTCTGTGTATTTCCTCTGTTTCAGGTTGTAGGTTCCTGAACCATCTTCTGGAAATAGTTTTTTCTCTACATTTTCTATGAAGGGACTTGCAAATGAAAAGTATTTAAATTAGACCTCAGGGAAGGTCCAGAATTGAGTGGGATGTATTTAAACCTTGAAACTATCCCTTAAAAACTAAAATGTTCTGATAACATTCCAATTGAAAAAGCACCAATAACATGCTCATTATTTTTTAGGATATTCAGATCTTCTGCTACATGCCATTATTTATTGGTATTCCAGAGGGCCTATGAGCTGTAACTTTACCAAAGCCTCAGTTTGTCAGGCACTACACAAAAACCAAGAATGTACACAATTACATAAAAAATGCACAGAGAGAAAAAGATAAAAAAATTAAAATACAGCTTCATAGGGCCAACTGAAGGGTTAGCCTAAGGTCTCAGACTGTACATGAGCAGCTTAGGTTTGAACTCAGCATTTCACAGCCCTCAGAGCCAAGCCACAACACTGCACTCTGCTGCTAACCTTCAGCTGCTGCTTTCGGTGACTGTACTTCCATGGGGGCATTTACAGCAAACAAGCTGTAATCCCAAGTAAATGATGAGGTTTAATGAGGATAAGTTAGATCATTTTAATTAGGAAAACGTTGTTAATAAGAGTTCCACAGTCTGTCCTCTAGTTTAAGTACTATGAATAGGTTGAATATGTATAATATATACTATTTTCTTGCAATTGAATGCTTATTTTCCACTTATTTATCATACAGTAAATAAGCTTATCCTTCAAAAGTATCTGTCAGAATAAAAGGAATCTTGTGACAGACGACTGTTTTTAGACAGAAAGCTTTACCAAGTGTTTATGTTTTGTGATAAACTTTACCTTTTCAAGACATTGAGGATGCTAATTGGTAGATAGCAAAGTGCAAAAACCAGAAGGACAACCATTAGCATACGTGCTGTTTTCCTTCTTGCACGAATCTGTTTTATTTCAGCTGCCACAGCACTAATCTTTGACTTTGTTGATTGTCCCAGCCCTCGGGGCTGTGCTGAAGGCTGCTGAGGCTTCCATTTCTTCTGAACAACAGAAGAAGTTCCTGGGATCTAAGGCAGACAAAACAAGGGGCATTTTGAAAAACATTTTTTTAAACTGATTTTTTCTGCAGATATAACAAAAAAATAGACATCTTGACATATGCAATGTAAGGTCACAGGGATAAAAATTACTTTTTAATTAAATTATGTAGCTGTAGAAAACAAACAGTTTCAGACACACTAAAGGAACTGCATAAAAAATTGTGTTTTATACACTGATATCAACTGATGTCCTCAAATTTTCTTTACTTCCCACATACCTTGTCTTGTTTGTGTATTCAGACTATCAAAATTACCAACCCTACTGTTGCAATTACATTGTTATAAAGTTCTACATTAAATGTTTTGTTGTATAGCAGTGTAGTTTTTCACATTAATATGCTGCTAATATAAGATACTAAACAGTTTTTCAGTACTGGAAAATAAGTATTTAAACCCTGCATAGCTTTAAGTGCCATAAAACTCCCATACGTGCAACCTAGATGACAGTGAATTATCTGAAGAAATAATCACAGCTGAAGTGTGGAGGTCTCTGCAAAGTTCTCCAAAATTGAGAGAAATCATGGAAAAGGGCCAAGAAACAGGAAGAATTAGATTAATTAAAGACATCTTGCAATGAGTATATGTAGGACCATGCTATTAAGAAAAAAAATTGGTTTTTGTTTTCTGTGCGCTCACATAAGACAAACCAAGTAAAACAATTTTCCTTCAGTTCTTCTAAATTGCTTTCTGCCTGCAGCAAAATGTGAAAGACTGCAGATGTCAAGGACTTTCTCAAGAACTCTATTACAATTATATTTATAATATTTTCAATGTCATACAGTGTGAAAACCTTTTGGCTAGAAATGCAGTTTTATTTGTGTGTAGTACAATTGTGTGTAGGGTGATTAATCTCATGTGAAATATTTCAAGTTCAAAAATATCTGGAAAGTTCACAATGCCTATTGTAACTTTTTTTTTTTTTTAATAGGGCTTACCCAGACAATCTGACCAGAAAATGATGAAATTTTTTAATATTTATATAAGAAATGTAAAAATAAGCTAAAAAAGCATGCAGATTCAGAATTTTTCTAGCAAAGCTACTATGTTGGGGTTTTGGTGGGGGTTGGTGGGGTTGAGTGGGGTTTTTTTGGTTGGTTTTTGGATTTGGTCGATTAATTTATTTGTTGGTGGTGGGGGTAGGGCCTTGTATGTGAATATCTTCCTTGCACAGACAAGCCCTTAGTTCAGCATTTATGTGCACCACCAAACCTGATTTACACCTATTGGAGAATTTTGGCAAAGTTGCCATGTAATGAGCAGGAAATCTATGAAGCAAAACTGGGGATAAGTTATGACATTTAGTTTTTACTAAAGTGTACACAGATTTAAAACAACTCAGCCCCTTGCAGTTCATCTGTAGGCTCCCAGACACATGTCTGAAATCACTTACCAGCTCCACAATTGCACATCTGTCCTATTGCAAGGGACTTACCCTACACAGAGAGAAGTGATAGAATGAGAGGAAATAGTCTCAGGTTAAGCCAGGGCAGGTTTAGACTGGATATAAGGAAAATTTTCTTCACAGAAAGGGTCACCAAGCCTTGGAACAGGCTACACACTCCTGGAGACATTTAAAAGATTAGTAGATGTGGCACTTAGGGATGTGGTTTAGCAGTGGACTTGGCAGTGTTGGGTCTATGGTTGGATTCAATGACCTTAGGGGCCTTTTTCAAGATACATGTTTCTATGTTTCTATGATTATGTACATACAAGTATATACAAGAGTGCTCATAGAAATATAGTGCCTCTATTTGTTTGTTGGTAATGGATCAGTCAGAGATCATTTTGAAGAATTTGTGTTATTCCAATGTTTCATGAAAAGCCTATTAGCTGTGAATAAACAATGACTAAAATTTAGAGTTACTTTCTTATGCACCTTTTCTCTATCCCTTCAGATAGTTCACAAGGACTTTACAACCAAAGAAAATCTCTGTAATGTAGCATCAACTTGCAAAGATTGGAAGGGTATATTTTACCAAAAAGAAAATGGGTAGAGCTCCTAATTATTAATACAAATGAGCTTTAGTGTCAATGCATTTGGACATCAGAAAATTGAAGCACACTTGGAATTTGATATTACAAATTGTGTATCAACACATTCATATTAAGTCTATTCAGTTCTATTTGTTCAGAAGTTGTTTTTAATCTACTTAAAATCCACACAAGAACATAGACTTCTAAATCACTACTTCCTTGCTAATAATTAAAAATTTACTCAAAATTTCTAGTATTTTTTGCATGATTGTTCGTCTTTTTAAAGGTGAATCGTTAATTCAAAGACCTGCTTGATTTATACAATCAGAAATTTTAAGAGCACAAAGTATGGTAACAACTTGTAAGTCGATCTTCTATTTTTGATCTGAAAATTTGCATGCACAACACATTACATTTTAAAAAAGAACATTTAGAAAAAATATAGGGCATAGAAAGCATCTACTGTTTGTTGTGTTTTTTCTGTCACATACATCTAAAAGCTCATTGTACCTAGCAATAAGATCACCACATTTAGCTGAATTTCTGGTAAAGAGCACGATTTTTTCATTGAAACTCTTACCAAAGAATACATTTAGAGCACTGCATTCATTTGTGCTACATGACTGATTACAGCACACCTGCTGCACTTAGAAAAGTGCCTGATGCCTGCAGCCAAGTCACAGTTGATAATAGGTGTGCAGTGGTTTTAATTTCACTTAGTGCAGCCTCTTATACGTAGTGCTATCATCTATGCCAGGCAGAGAGGCAGCTGCAATTTGGCACCACTGATAGCACTAAGCCTGTGTAGAATTTCTCTTTTTGCTACTGAAAAAATAAAGTGTCATCCTAATCTGGTCAGCACGCAAGATGAATAGGGAAAAGAAACATTGTGAAGAACAAATAGACCAGCTAAAACAACTGGGGAGTGGAGGGGAGGGGGAACCCAAAAAAAAGGTTGGTTTTCAGTCATTCAACTTCTGCTCTACATCTGAGCCAGCAATTTCAACTACATGTAGGTAAAGAACAACTGCTTTGCAGTAACTTAATTAAGAGCTTGAGAGGGTAGGGAGATTATACAGAAGGTATAGAAGAGAAGGTTGAGAAGGATTATGGTGATAAAGTCATTGGGTGATACAGGACGGACTCAGCAAGGCAGAGCATATTAGAACTATATTTAGACTGAACTTAATAAAAAACTAAGCAAGAAATACTTTGTTCTGGAGAAGAGTCCCCTCAAACTGAAAAGGTTAAATTTTATCTCCAAGCTATCTTGTTATTTCATCTTATCAACCTAAGAAATTAAAAGCAAAAATAATAATTTAAAGCTGATGAGCATGATAAACAGCAATTCTGGTTTAACCTAATCTGATTAGTAAGTGACAATAATTGCTGTTATGACTCATGGATGATAACAAAAAGCCTTAAAGCAGATTTGGTATTTCCTGCATATGAGTTACTTGTGAGAGATATATTCTGCCAGTATACGATTTGATTTTTAATTTTATCATATGTATATTTAGAAATCTAAAGTGATTCACAAATCTACTTATGATTTCTCTGATGAATCAATTTAAACTCATGGGTTGGACGCAATGATCTTGGAGGTCCCTTCCAACCCAGTCATTCTGTGTGTGTGAACTGCATGAAAAATGTTCCTGATGGGGCAGGTGTGATCCCCTGCCCAGGACAGCCTCAAAAATTGGATGGTATCAAACATGCTGCTGAGAGAGAAGTGATTCATGCCCATACATTGATGGAAATGAGAGGGAGTATCTGGCATTATTTTTTCAACAGAATGAGTTTATTGTCCTTTACTGAATGACAGGGCAGCTGGTGGTGGACTATAGCTATAGATAAATGCTGGACAAACAGAAGACAGCAGAGAGCACCACAGACTCATGCATGACAAATGACAGTTCACACACACAAAATAATTTTTAAAGATTTCTGAAAAAAACTACATCTTTTTTGCCACTTAAATTCAAATGTTCTTTGTCTGTTTTCCTGCTTGGTGGATTTTTTTGTTTGATTTGTTTAGTATTCTTGTTTTCTTTCCTGTATTTTTTAAATTGAAACTTGAAAAATACAGATGTTCACATTAGAAATTGTGTCAATTATTTATTATCAGTTCACATAAAAAATTATTGATAACGGCCAGTTTCACATCAGGCAATTTCAGTCTCCCAGTACAGATAGTTGGACTTTCTAGTTTACATATCATTCAGAGTGGGCCTGCCATCAACCTGAGTAAGAAAAATAAAACTAACAAAATGAGAAGGTCAATCTTAAATTTTGACTGCTGCAAGAGATTTTAGCAGTATAAATAAGGTCACCTAAGATATTTTAGTAAGCATTCCAGATAAAGTGAGGGACATCCTTCTTCTAGCTAAAATCAATTTTTCTCTTGCCTTTTGCTTTCTTTCTCTCTAAGAGAAAGCCCTTCACAGACACTAGAAAATGGTTTACTTTCTGACTGCCTTCATTTTTCAATACTTCTCAATGCCTATCCAAGGTGGCTGCATACCTGCATGGATGTAAAAATCAAAGTCCTAAGTGACAACATGGAATTTATAAAGAAAGGGGTTGTACATGGGAATCTGCACAAAGTTCCAAGAGCAAGTAAACAGAGCCAGTGACTTACCTGGCGACACCACAGCTTTCGGAATATTTGCAAATAGGCCAACACCATAAGACACAGTGGTGCCATGTATGTCACCAGAAAAAAGCACATGTGATACATTTTGGGGTAAACTTCAGCTGGAAAGAGAATTCAAATAGGAAAGGTGCATTTAAATATACATACATTTCAAAATCACCTTAATAAAAATTATTCATATAGATATGTGTGTATTTTTCAACATAATAGGAAGGTGTACCAAATAATATTATGGTCAAGATTGCTCTTTTAAATCACTTCTAGATACATTCTATTAGAAACATGCTTTTTATCTCAATGATCTCCTATGCCACATTACTGATTTCTTATCATATTATTACTTTATGTATGGAGCCTTAAGAAGTTTTAGTTTTTATTAAAACAGTGATGGATTAATTTTGTTATCTAAAAATGAAACGTTATCTAAAAGTGAAAAATTTTCTTATCTAAAAATAGGTAAGTAATAATCCTCATTCTTCACATATTGAAAGATTGTGCAACTGTCTTTAGTTTAAATTCTGCCAAGGTTGCTATATATCCCTGAGTAAACTGCCTCACCTATAAAGACTGAACTGTGAACCATAGTGCACAGGACACTGATGGGAGGAGAGACAGACATTTCATAAATCACTCTTTGGTGGCAGAATGTATGTGATTAAGACTCAGTAATTAATTATTATGATTAAATTTTAAAAATAGAATCAATACATTCAAATGCTTTAAACCTAGGAAATCTCCAAGATGGTTTTTGACTCAGCTTTAATAATAATGAGTTTGGTACTGTTGTTTTCTAGTTTCCATATATCTCTTTTCAAAAGACAACTTACGAATGCTATTTGCTTAGAGAAAATATCTTAGAAATGCTGTGAGTGTATTGAGTTTTAAGAATGTTGCATCTTAAGCATCAGTAGTTTATACCAGAATATGCAGTGCTTGAAAACTTGTCTTCTCTTTTGTAACATCAAATGTAGTTTGCTATTACCAATTGTTGGTATTAATTACAACTTAACATCTATGGATGACCTCAGAAAAGGAATGAACATTTTGAAGTGTATCAACACATAGAAGAGAAGCTGCACCCCATGAACAGTTAAATTGCAAGGTAAGCATTGTATCTCAGATAGAGAAAAGAAGGAAAGTTTATGTTAATTTCCAGGATTTCCAAATGTTTCAGGATGATAAGATCTGCAAGTGAAATTCTGTATTGAGCGGTGTTTTAATTAAAAAAAAAAAAAGGAAAAAAAGAAAAAAAGGAGAGAAAAAAATTAAAATAATAAAACGTTGCATGAGATCAAAACTTTGGTGCATCAAAATTATTTTCTGCGTGTTAAAATGACTGATACTGTGGACCCTATCAAAGAAGAGCATGCCAGGAGAATCTCAGACAAAGATATACAAAGACTTGCCCCTTTACTCTCACAGCAGGAAGGAGAACATTGTCATGCAAATTCCAGGCTCACTTTCAAATGCAGACTGGAGTAATCTCACACTTGCCATTAGACCTGAAAGTTCCAGCTGGTTCACCAGACAGGAAACCTTCAGTATCAAGGAGATGGAAACCTGCTGCAGAAAAATGCAGCCAAGGTTCATCCCCAGCAAAGATAATAGAAATGCTGCCACTGACATTTGATAGCTTTGATGGGTCAGGGCTTGAAAACTTTAGATGAGCAGTATTTGACTTCTTACTTGTTCTAAGATCCTGTGGCAAAAAAACTTGCCAGCTACTAAGTAGCAGCTGCAGCTACTAACTCTTGTCAATGTCCCTGGGGGAGACAGACTATTTGGGGCAGGTTTTTTATAATTGGCATTAACCTGAGATTACGTGTTGATTGACGATCTCAAACTTGCTTTTGCATTCCAGAAAATGCAGCCTCACAGCAGTCCTGCTAGCCAGGGAAGTCCTGACGTGCATGCTTCACAGGTGGAGAGATGAAGGAGAAACTGGAGTAACGTGACTTACTGGGATCACAGGAGGTCAGAATTGAAAGGACATTCTTTCTGCTCAGGAGGAGGTGCCACCTGCCTCATCAATGCTCTGCCGGCAGCCGGGCCCCTTTCAGGTAAAGGACGGTACATATTTAAAAGGCCATCTGGAGTTTATGACTTCCAATTTAGCATTCCAAGTAAAGTAAAACATTAAATGAGCTTAGCTATCTACAAAGAACTGAGGACCAGGTTGGAGGAAGATCCTAACACTTGCCTTTGAAGTTTAGCCACCTGGAAAGTGCCAGCTGCTAAACATCAAAGGAAACCTGTCCCTCCTCCACCCAGGGCAAAGCCCTTTGCAGAACTTTTCCCTAAGAAGCATGACTCTGTTTAGCTTCTCAAGCCAAAGAAAAGCTTTAAAGCTGTTTGACAACCACAGCAGCAAGAAGGAGGAGGGTTGGATAAGGACACTATTCATTTATCAAGTAAGTGAGTTCCAGGCTCCTTGAATGCAAACATCAATCAGTCTGTGGTACTGCCTGACTGGGATGGCTGAAACTCTTAGTGCTAAGCAGAAAAGGAGAAAAGTCTTTGCCTTCTATGGTCATGTAATGGACTTCAGGAGAGGGGGAGATTGCTCTTAGCTGGAGTAACCACCTCTTTAAGAATAAAACAATGACTCTCATGTCTCTGGCTGCTATTCTATTGAAAAGAGAGAATAAAACCTAAAGCACACAGGTGGTCATAGGGGTTGGACTGGGTTCAGATCAGCATTCCTACTCAGCTTCATTCATACACTGTAATTACCCCACCTGATAAAGGATCAGTATGTTAAAACAAGCTTTCATCTGTCTACTGAAGGGTTATTAAACACATTTTAAAATTTTCTAAAGCTTCCCCTCTCCACCTGGTCTTCCAGTCCCAGCCTGAAATTGGCAGATTGAAACTATGGCTTCTGGATTTTTGGCAAAATTTTACTATATTTGTGTAAATACCTATATACATATGTAATCAGACTGAAATAAACAGACTCAAAAGATTTTGATATGTGTAGCAAATGAAATAGCCCCTTTAGCCATAGTGCTTAACTAAATTTGTACTCCTTATACAGCTTCCTTAAGAATAGAGAAAAACAAGACTATCAAGTTTTTTGAGCATCAGTAGAGTTCCCAGGTCCCCTAGTCCCAGGAAGATATCTATGAGGTTTTGGAGTTACCAACATAGAGAAGCAATGCAACGAAAAGTGTATATTTTCAAAATAAAGCTTGATAATTAGGGATGTTAGGAAGTGGGTGCCCATAGCACAGAAAAAATCAACCACATAATGCAGTGCTTCCAAAACTAAGTTCCTATGTCAGAGTACTTACAGTTAGCTAATGCTAATACTAAATTACATCTTGAAACCTAATATATTGTGCTTGAGTTATCAACATACAATAACACCGAGCTTATTTTTAGTATTAGAAATATTCTGACTTCCTTTTGCATTAAAATAATCCATGAGTTTTTCATTAATTTCTGAACACTTTGATAAACAGGATGTATAAAACTTCCTGGAGTACTGCAATTTCCAGCTATTTGTTTTCCAGAATTAAGACAATGTGGTTTTGTACTATTGTATGAATAGTCTAAGAGGAAATGGAACACAAAGTCTTCCCTTTGTTTCCATTCAACCACACAGTTTTGGGAAAGGATTATCTCCATATTCTTTTTATCATTTGCAAAAGGCTTGGCTAATGCACTTTGGCCAACACTCTTCTTGAACAGCTCTAAGACAATGCACTTAGCTGACTTGGAGACATGGTGAACTCGTTTTAATATACATTTCTTTTGTTTTGGCATTTTATCATCAAATTTAGCACAGCAATTACAGACTATTATAGAACTGTGGCCAACTCTGGCTCCTCAAGTGAGCCTGCATAGGTCACATGTTGGATCCTTCTGCATTCCCAAATAAAATATTGTTATTAGACAGTACTCAAGATGAAAAACTCTCAGCCTAGAATTGGCAATGAATTTTACATTCACGAATGCCAGAAGCAATTATAAGGACATTGAGCCCTGTTTTAGGCTGAACTATTGCTCCATTTGCAGCCACTGGCAGCTTTCCAACAGCATGCTCAAATCTTATTAGTCAGGGTGGTGACTATTTGTTCACCATTAAGGAGCCCGAGTGTCACAATACTGCTCCGACTTTATGGTCTCCAGCAGCTGCTCCTAAGTCTGTGTAGGGTACAGTGTTGTCTCCTGCTTTGGCATCTCTGACATCTTCCTGGGCATGGCTTCCAGTTACTCCTCCATAGTACCTCATGTCCCAAAGGCCCTGGGGTCCCAAAATTACAACAGACTTCCAAAAACTTTGGGAAGTGCTATTAAGTATCCTCATTTTGCAGTCCCAGTCTTTAACATTCACAGTTTAACATCCTCAGAACACATGGTGAACAGGATACTCTGCAAAGATGCCATCAGATGTACTGTAATTTTAGACAGCATTAATTGTATGCAGTTCCAAACAAAGCAATAAACACCCAAATGCAACCCCTTCTCTAAACTGACTCTCCTATAGGACTTTCTTAGGGTGTCTGGAGTGTGTGCAACATCTACATTTCCACTTTCTCTTTGCAAATATTGGTTATTTGTAGCAGCATGAATTTCCTTTTTACTCAACATCCTCCTAGTTACCTCTTTCTTTGACCTTCTATATTTGCATAGTCAAAAAAGGCAAAACAAAATCCAACAAAAATGTAACTATTGTCTTTAAAAATATTAACTTTTTATTTCTCCTTCCAGCTTTAAGGCTAACCACTCTTTTCAAACCACTGCCTGTTTACCCTTTTCTTTTTTTCTTTTTGGGGGCCTTTGTGATTTCAAACCCTATTTTTCAGTAGAAAAACTGCATATTCTATGCTTTGATCTAACTCAGCATCCTAAGACATTTTCAACAGAATGGAAATTATTTTTTAATGACACTCTATTCTCTATAGTCTGAAAAGTATGCATATATATATATGTCTATTACCCTCATTGATAAAACATGGTTAACTCTACTTTTACTAAGCAATTCCACAGTTTTGAGAAATCTGCTTCTTGTAATTTAATGCATATAAATATTCTTCTTTCAAGTTACTATGATAAGCTATTATTAGAATATGGAGATTTTTTCTAAGGATATCTGAAATGTACCATCAGAATGACTAGCAATGATGGTGCATTGCCATTAGAAGAACTATTCATTAAAAAGGCAGCAAGATAAAAATAAGGTTGTTATCTTTCAGTGGAGTGAAGCTTCCCATTTCAGAAAACTTTTTAGTATAAAATTATTATTTTCATGGTCAATAAAAATAATAATGTAAAAATTTTGAAGTGTTTGCACTCCCTTTCTGAAGCCAGACATAAAAAAATTGATTCCATACATGAGTCCTTGCCTTTATTATAATCCCCTCTATCTCTCCAAGCATCCAAGTGAAAGCTCACATCCTAACCTGAGGACCAATAGATTTAAATTTAGACAAATACACTCCATAGGAGTAGAGTCTTGCAAGCACGTGGGAGTTTGGGTTGATTGTTTCTTGTTGGGTTTTTTGTATAGTGGGTGCTTCACCTCAGGCTGCAACTACTTCAACTGAATAGGAGGCACTCTTTAAAATAGTTCTAAGCCTACTACAGACTAGTTCAAACGCAACACTTTCCCACTGGGAATCAAAAAGTGGCCAATAAAGATCTGGAAATTCTGAGATTACATTCCCTGATGAAATGATCTCTTGACTTCCTAATTAATTAACCACATCATTTTCTAGGTTGAGATTAAAAGAATCTGTGCTGCAGAGTTAACCCTGAAATGATGAGAGCATGAATAATTGGTTCTGTGCCAAAATGGGTGGACAAAAATTGTATTTGGAATGAATGTTGTGAAAGAAAATAGTCACATGACTGCTGCAATATCCTGCAGTGGAAGGGATACAAAATTTTTCACAGATGAAGAAAGAGCATTAGAAGTAAAGAGCAGCTTTGTCCTCTCCAATAAAACAACAAGTACAACTCAATACAACTCACAACTTTTAGCAGAGGCTTCCTCTCAGCTACAGACTTAGAGCACACCTTTGTCAGCAATGAGTACAGTGGGCTAGTGGCCACCTCTGCCCCCTTGCCTTGTCCCAGAGGACTAACTGGGATGAAGGAGACAAAGGACAGGGAATGCAACACCCAGTGTCTTCTCATTAATCCTCTGGTGGCTCTGTGAAAGCCGTTGGCAGGGAAGGAACTTCCAGAACAGCACATGGAGGAGCCCTCAGCAGTTCAGGCTGTTTAAGCTAATTTATCATGATAATTAAATACAGGTGATCCAGTTGTAGTTTATCATAATTGTTCAGAGGATTAGAATCTCCTACAGAGACATGTCTGGGAGAATATCTGCTTGTGTTTTAGCCGGGCTCGAGGCTATTAAACAGGCACCTTTTAGTTCTATGTTTTGGCAAACTTGGCTTTATTCTCCTGCGTGTGAATAATGGTATTGTTGATGGCCATTATATCCAGTGTCAGAGTCACAGCATGTAACCCATGCACTCTGTTAGCACTGGAGCTCTGCCAAGGCCACCAGAGTCGAGCCCTCACCATTCAGGTAGGTGGCTCGCACCACTTGCTGTGAATGAAGACAAAATAGAAGTAGTTACTCCCTGGCAATCCTTCCTGCTTCTTACAGCTTCATTCTGATACAGAGCATGTTAGATTCAAAGTTAATCTGGAAGGGCAGGGTTACACTTCTTGTATAGACTAATTTGTAACTGATTACTTTCACAAAATTATTTAAATTATTTTGTCCATGACAAATTTCAAATTTTAGATTAACCCTATATTGATGACATGTATTTGCATAGAACTCCCAGGAGATACCTCTAAACACTTGTCAAATGCCAGCAATTAGCAAAACACTAGGTAAACAGAAAATCTGTTCTTGCATAGTTACTTCTTAAGGCTAAATACTGAAGTCTTTGTAAACCTGCAGTGTCCATCAGTCATGGAATTATATAAGCATAAGCACTGAAGGGTGGGAACATTTCTACCCTCTGGGAAGCATTAACATGGTCAAGACACTAGTCAGCCTCATTCATTTAAACGTCATTTAAAATGTACTTAGAGCTTCAACAACACAAAAGAAATTCACAGAAATTTCACAGAATTTGAAAAATGATAATTCCAGGAAAGCTTATATAATGAAGGACATTTTCTCTTATGTTTATACAACTTGACTTCATATTAACCTCTCCTGATATTTTGATTACTTTATAGCAGTACAAACTCAGCATGTATGGTCAATGACAGACTCACCTCCCCAGTGCTCATCACACACTGTGAACAAGGTGGTTTTATTGGCTAATCCTGGGAACACACTGCTGCACTCCATAACAATAGCCTGAGGAATCATTATGATGCAGGACACAATCCAGATAATTATAATGCTGTTCCTGGCTCGCTTGGCTGTGCTTTTAAACATCAAAGGGTGACAAATTGCATACCATCGATCCAAAGCAATGCAGCTGAGTGTTAGGACAGACACAGAGACTGAAACTGTCTAAAGAAAAAGGAAAATTGTGCAAATGTAAATGTAGGGCTTTTTCCCAGAGTTTTAAAAATTATTTATGTTTTCAACATAGTTAGTTCTTTATCTGCAATTGTTAAATAGACTCCCAGAAAAAGACTTCTTTTAAAATCACTTCTTACAGAATTACAACAGATATCTGCTGTGTTCCTTCTAAAATCCACAAGACAATTCACACATTAAGATGAACTGAATAGGTGTTGCAAAATCAGATTTTGAAATAGAAAATTTAATCAACTGGGAATTTATAAAACTTTATTTGAAAAAAAGCTTTTAAAACATTAGACAGTGAAATTTATCTTTTTTTCTTTGTAGAAAAATTTATTTGTTCCTTTCTATGTTATATTAGCATACCAAGCCATCATTTTGCTTTTTATTTTTATGAGAACAATGAAACTCAGGATGTCATGAAAAAGTCCTTGACTACAATCAGCTTAAGTCAGACTAAGACAGTTTACTTTTTTTCCAGTAAAGGAAATAACCTATCACTTCAGTTTTATTTTTTCAATTTGTATGCTAGGTGATCACTCACTCTTCAGATTTTCTTTCACTAGAATGGAGGTTTTGAAAAAAAAAAGTTGTGATTTTGTTTGTATCAAGTAGAGCTCATTGCTGCTAGAGAACTTTGCCTTTGACAACGTGACTCTTTGGCCATAGAGGTGTCTTCTGCAAATATAAATTGTGCTGGAGGCACAGAGCTGATGATCTGCATATAATCTGGGTACTGTTTAATTCTTCTGAATTTTAATGACTACAAAGCCAAGCACTTGTCATTCTAGTTTGCCCAGTCAGTTCATCCATACACCTATTCCTAGAAAAGGTATTTGTCAATCATTTTGATGCAAATGATTTCATAACTAGTTAAGTCCATGGGTAAATGAGTAGAAGCAATTATTGCCTAAGGCAGACAATCTGACCAACTCCCAGTGAACCTGGATACTTTGACACAAAACCAGTAAACACAACAGAAGTCCATACTGCCTTCAGAAGAAGGATTCTCTATTCTGGACACTTGTGCAGCTGTTCAGATCCACACAGAGAGAATATTAATGACTTTATTTCTATTTACGGATATTTATTGCTTTACATCCCTTCTGAATCATTAACAAAGGTCACAAAAAGTAAAGAGTATCAGAAAAACGTCCCAAAAACTGTATTGCAAAAGTCCAACAATCAGACGGATGAAAACCATTCTTTATTAGGCACAGTCATATTCCCAAGTGGAACAGTCTTTTAGGTCTCAGCATGTACTCTGAGATACCTACTCAGTGTCAGGTACAGACTTTAACTGGATTAGAAGTATTAGGAAGATGCCATTGTCATTTCTGGTTTTCATAACATGGGTAACATGTACACAAACATAAAAATAATACCTGTAAGTAGGGAATCACTTTACAGAGGGTCTGCCCAAAGAACCATGTTTCTGTGATGTCCACAACTAAAGTTGCTGGAAGACAAGTAATTGTGACCAGAATGTCAGCCAGAGAAAGATTCACTATGAAATAGTTGGTAACAGTCCGCATGTGATGATTCTTCCACACTGCAAGGCAAACTGAATTTGGAAAGACGAGTTAGTGAGATGGAAATGACTTAGGAAATGCTTTAAGAGGAAAACATTTGACTTTATGGAATTAAGGACATTTTTGTGCCCTTTGTTTAATATAGAATATCTGAATATACAGTTCAGTGCAAGAACCATGTGTTTTCTTTTAGAGTGGAAAAAGAGAGTACATGTAGAGAGATTCTTGATACACAAAGAGTAGCTTTCCACAGACTGCAACATGGGAAATAATCCAATATATAAAGCATCTTACTTCTCTGCTAGTTAATCTTCATTAACTACTCATACAACTTCGTTTATTTCTCTTCCAAGCCATTGGCTCTAGTCTACAGCAATACACATCTACACCTGTAAAAGTTTATCTGTTTTCTTATGATAGCATGATGCTTAAATCAAATTGCTACAACACAGAATCTTGCAAACTGTACAAATATAATGTTATAAAATATTTTGCTGGATTTAATATATCTATTGCATCTGCAGAGAATCTGTAACAATTTTCTGGGTAACTGTGATATGAATTAAATTAATAAAAGTAAATTTTGCTGTATTAAATGTTACATTTTTGATGATGATCAAAAACAGAATGTAGAAGGCACTTTAAAGCCTTTAAAGCTTGCTTTGTATATTTTATGTCTACCTTTTTCAAACTGAAAGACTTCTAGAAATGAGGCAAATCAGTCTTTAAAATCATTACACTAAATTCATAAGCTGCTAAATTAAAAATGCCATAATTAAGTCTGAGAAAGTAGCAGAAAAGTCATTTTAAAAGTAATTTTTGAAGTCAAACCCTGAGTGACTGGAGCAATCAAAATCTTTTGAATTATTTAGATTTTTAAATTAATTCACCCAAAGATCTTTAAGAACTGATGCACAAAAATTTCCAGAAACACCACAATACTTCTTGTAGAAATGCCACAATACTTCTTGTAAGACAAGAATACAATTCATTGTACATCAAAGGGTCTTCCCTGCAAACAATTATTCATCCATCATGCACATCTAGATGAAGATTCAAAGTCTCCTAATCTGTCAGGATATAGCACAACGCTTAATTTAGATACATTAAACAGATCAGAGAATGTGAAAAAATTGAGCTAGAAAGGTCTTCAAGAAGTTGCCCAAACCTAAAATGGAATCTGCCAGAGTTAAGCCATTAAAATAGCTAAAACAGCTGGGAAAAAATACACAGACTTTAAGGCACATAAGCTCTTGAGATCAGATGCTTCTTCAGATCCTAAGAAGGATGATGTGCCTGAAAGCTTCTGTCTATCTTCAGCTGTATCAGCTAATCTAATAAAATATATTACTTCATTCTACAAATCTTGTCTTATGTCTTTAGAGCAACAGAACTACAGCAAGACTACAACTAAGCAACTATTGGCAAGTTTACATTTGAAATTGTACTATATTTGAAGATATCACACATCTCTTAAATGTTTAATTATCTTCCCTACAAAAAAAATTCTTCTGATGTCTAATCTAGTCTTATTTTGCTGCTATTTATATAACTTTTTTTCGGCACATAGGCAGGAAGGAATGACGAAGAGTTTTTTCCTTCAGCAATGCTTCACATATGTAAGGATTTTTGTTACGTATTTCCTCAGAACTTCAGAGCTCTTTATTTTTTACTCTCAGTCATTTCTAAAACTTCTACAACCATCCTTGTTGCTGCTCTCTGAACACTTTCAGACTGAATTGAACCTTTCTGGTGAGAGTTCAGTGACCAAAACTGGCAGAATACTTGAAGATTTTACCATTGCAGTGGCAGGAGCTGAGACTGCAGGACTTCTTCATGAGGGCTGTGTTTAGACACTTAGACTAGGACACAGACACAGGGAGAGGCTAGGTGGCCTTCAGTTTCTCTGAGACCAGGTGATTTTATTAACTGTCTTCTTAAGATACAGGCTTCCAAGGTTCATCTAAAACCTCTGTTGTGATGCAACATATGTTCTTCATATATTTTAATGTGTTGCAGAGATAGCTTTGGATTCTGTTGCTTATATAAATTTAATTTTTGCTATACATGTATCATGCTTTCATAAATGCAAATGAAAACCTCTCTACAAAGATCTTCACTGTTCTTGCACTGGCTTTGAAGAGGATACAGTATACATTTCTTCAATTGTTCCTGAATACAGAATTTCAGGTTTTCTTAGTTTTGGCCTCAGATATCTAACAGGGAAGTTTGCAATTGGAAATGCAATGCTGTGGAAAAAAATTGCAAAAAACATTTCACTTTCAATAATTTTAATACTCTAAAAATTTGAAGATCTGGACATTTACTTATCGCTGATCCTTTATCTTAGGTGCAATTAATATTGAAAGTATGGTCCTGTCTTTTACCTGGGAAAAAGTTGATATTAAGTGGCAATGTTTTTTGTGTAGTTCTCATTACTTTTATCAAGAGGCAAAAATTAAATAAAAAGTTATTTAAAAGTTCAGAGTTCGGCTACTTTTTTTCTCATATTATGGTTTCAACAGTCCCATGTTCAACCCAATTCAGACAAGTACATAATTTACAGCCATGGATGTCAGTGCCTAAAGCTGCAGGGTTTAAACAGATACGTTTGGTCTTTGACCAGGCCTATTCCCATTCCTGTGCTAGTCCATGTGAAAAAGACTTGAACATAAACATTATTTCTGGTAAAACAAATCCATTAAATTGACAAATATGAGGTCAATCTCACTGGCAGCCAGCTGTATCAAAAATCAATTCGTAGCATTCTGCATATTGAGTTCAAAGCTGTCTATGAGTATGAGCAAATGAAACCTTGTGATACCCCAGAGATCTAAGAATTACTGCCATTTCCATCTCTGACACAAAGAAAGTGAAGTGCAGAACAGAAGTTGTTAAAGGCCGTACAATAAATCAGACACAGAATGAGAAACTTGGACTCCTAATTCCCTGCCGTGTACTAAACCTTCCAGATCACACTGGCTTCACACAGATGGAATGTAGATGAACTTCAGTATTTGCTGTTCCTCAGAGTAACATAACAGACTGTGCCTCTTGCTACTCATGGTATAGCAGTGTTTCAGGAAAGCCAAGGTACAGAAACTACCCCTGAATTTCATTGAATTCTAATCCATGGGGCAGGTACCTGGAAGGTGAAAAAGCCCAATAGGTTGCAGGCATAGAAATACAAGATAATTTGTTACTTTCTATTTTTCTGCTTATGTTTGTGTATTTCCCCTTTTGACCTCTTCTCTTCTTCTCAGCATAAAACATTTCCCATTCTTTTTACAGCACATAGCACAGGAGCACCTTAATCAGCTTTAAGTTTACATAAATATTTAAATGCTACCATAATAATTAAATATCCCAGAAACTCATTCCATTAATGTATTAAAAAAGAGAGATTGTGAAGAAAAGCCTCTGAAGTATTTTAAAACCAAGTCAGCTTTCTCTGCCCTCATCACCCTCTGCTGTTTGCAGTACTGTTTTCAACCTGCCACAAGCATTGGTAATGTTTTCTTTCAGTGCAAGGCTAAAAAGCTGTAAGGATCTGCTACAAGTTATTTGAGTACGACTGAATGATAAAAAGTAATAAATAAGTCCTAAATGACATAAAATTAGTTCAATACATTCCTTCCAGACTCACTCTGAGTTTACTAGAGTCCAAGGATACTCAGTAGTCTTGGACAATAGCTTCATTGACAGTGTTCTAGCAGCTCATCAAGAAAGATTCTCTAGCCTGCTATTTTATAGGCATGAAAATAGACTATGCCACTGAATATTGTGCAGCTAGTTTAGTGTCAGAACAAAAGAATTTCATCTACTCTCCACTTGCACTCCTTTAATTACACATTTTCATCTCAGGCTGTTTTACAGAGAGGCACTCAGCTCACACAGAAACACTCAAGTAACATGCAGGGGAAAGGAAGTTCCATGGAGTGGAAATGCCATCTGCCTACCCAAACAGAAATAGCAGAGAGCTGTGAATTTCCACTTATCTTGAAGAACAGAAGAAAGGATAAGAAAGGCAGTAAAGATATTCAATTGGGAGTGTATTTTACCCAAAAGTACTTCAAAATTATAAAATAGGAGGTGAGGCCATCAGCAACCTTCCTAAAAACTTGGGAGATAACATCATGTTAACAGGATGCCTGTGTAGTTGGAGCACAGAAGATTGGCCCAAACTAAGTTCTTTAGACCTCCATTAAAAAATCTGTGAAATAGTAAAAATAATTTAATAAAAATTCAATTTAACATTATGTGCAAAGCTTTTATGCAGCCTTTGATGTTCCTAGCTATAAATGGGACTAAGAAAGAAAGTGGGGGAAGTGGTGTTAACAGAGACACTGGGGAAAAGAGGATTAGAATAATGAAAAAAAAAAGAGAGAAATTTTGAAAAGCAGTTCTGAAACATGCTTCTGCTGTGCATGATTTTCCCTACTCCTAGTGCTCTAATGGAACCTAATTACCCATCCAATGTATTGTATTATTTTCCATTTTTTTGCCTTTATTTTACAAAGCCAGTCAGAGAGCTATACCCGCAAGTGCAAGCAGGCAGGCCAGGTTTCACAAGGAGCAGGTGTTTTTCTGAAGGCTGTTAGACTGTTCCAGATCCTTCCTCTCACCGGGGGCACGTCCCTTCTTTTTCCAGACTTCAGCAGAGCTTTAAGTGAAGCTCTTGCTGTTCCCACCTCTTCCACACAGTGTCAGTGAAGGCTCGGAAACCAGCTGGAGTAGCCTGGCTGAAAGCGTTTGGAAAAAAACTTGTGGAGGCTGTCCATAAGTCAGGAGAGCTCTGTGATAACGAAGCTGGTTTCTGGACCCATCCTCCAATCACTGACGATCTCCCAAAAATGTCTCACAGGAAAGTCACAACAAGGACAAAATAATAAAACGTTAAAATCAAAATTTAAGACGGATTGCTGTTAGAAATCCATCAAGAAAGCCTCACCTCATATTCCTGAAGAAAAAAGACCCTTCTCTAATATGACAATATAGTGAGATTGTTATTTCTCACGTACAAATTTAGTCCCTGTGGTTTAATGTCCTGGGGCATTTTAATTAGAGGCTGTAATGGTGTTTAATCAATTAGCACAGCTCATTGTATCTCAAGCTGAATATGAAAACAATACAAAGGCTCCATCTGGTATAAACTGCAGCTGCTTGCCTCCTGGAAGATTTATGCTGTCTTGAGCATATTAAACACAGTGCTGCAGTCCTTCCACTGGTGGACTCCTGGGTCAGCTGTCAATTTGTTTTCTACATGTCAACCCTAAATCATTTCCCTTACACTCCAGAGTCTTGCCAACCTCTTATTCAATGGGTCATCTTTCAGTGATGAATAGAAATGTAATTTCCATAACCAGCAATATTTGACATTTTCATATACAAAGGAATAACTTTATCACTTACCTAATTTTTGATGAATAATAAATCCCAGATGGAAGTTAACAAAGAATTATAATTTTTTATACTAAACTACCATTGTAGTTTAGTATGAAAAATTATAATTTTAAATTATAATTTTATTTTGCTTTGGTAATTCAGTCTCACAACTGTTTGACTGGAATATCATAATATAGTAATCCAGAAGTTATTTGGAGCTGATCCTGTGATTATAAGACCAGGTAATCAGCATCTCCAAATGCAGAAAACTTCTAAAAAACTTTACTCTTTCACACTATTTTACAACCAGTGACAAAAAATGTGATCATTAGCTTTGAATTATACATTATTTATTCTCTATCTCCTAACCCACCCACTCCCAATTGTTTTCTCCTCACAATTTATTGGTTCTCCATGTGGAATTCTTCCTCTTTTCTCTTTTGGTGATATTACCTGCTGCAAAACAAGATCTGAGTGGCAGGGTGTCAAGGAACACAATCACAAAAGGTTGAAAGGATAATATCTAAGCAGATGTGCTACCAAGGGGAGTTCTGGAGAGCTAGAGCCCCTTTTAGTATACTAAATGTATACTGCTGGAAGGAAAAATGCTGTCATTAAAACTATCTTCATTATGAACACTCTTGATTAAGGATTCTTCTGCTTTGGCTTAGAAGTCTAAAAATTAGGTGCCTAAGAGTAAGCTTATTTAATTTAAGGAAGCCTTCTTGTGAGTCCTTTCAGTAATTTCATTGATGATCTTGATTAAGGGAAAAGAAGCACTTTAAATTGCAGAGGATATTTAATTAGGGGTTTTTGAAACCAGCAATGAGAACAAAAGATCTAAAACAAAGCAATATCTTCTGTGAATAGGGAGATGTTTAATCCTTAGGCTGCCCATCTCTTACCCACTATTAAGTTCTAAACTCACACATTACTTCATTTTTACATAACTAATCTTATCTGAAAGAAAGGAGACCAACATGAGACCAGGCTTACATTGAAAAGTAATAGAAAGAATGACACAAAGAAAATACAATGTTTTATACAATGTTTATTATAAAGGAAATACTGAAAAAACCCAAACAAACCTGTATCTGGTAACAATGCCTGGCAGATAAGAATTGTCTTTGAATATGTGATAAAATAGCTGAAAACATGGCCAGTACTCTGAGCAAAGTACATGGCCTACCAGTGAGGCATAACTCCTCATCAACAGGAAACACCAAATGGGTTCAAACATGTGTGAAGAAACTCTTAGAAACACGACAAAAGGAGCAGGTGGCTGGGTCAGGCTCCCTTGTATAAACGAGTGTGTATGTGTAGGTTCCATCACACAGGAAAAATAACAAAATTGTAAAAAATGTAGTTGAATAACACAGAACACGTGAAATCTCAAAGTATTTTGTTGAATATCAGATTCACTGGAATGTACTAATGGGGAAATGACACCCACAAAAGACAGTGAGGATCTACATAAGTAAAACAGATGACAACAACTAGTTGAATTATTTAGATTTTTAAATTAATTCACCCAAAATGCCTGGTTTGGTCAGCTCTGGAGGAAGTGAAAGGTACCATCACAGAGTTTTCCTAATCTAACTGTATTGATTAAGACAGACAGATTGGTTTAAAATATCCACCCCTCAAATCATTGCCAGTATTAACTGGCAAACCCAGTCATCTCTGCAGAGCTGCCTATACTGACGGATTAGATGTTTAATAATAATAATAGACTTTATTGCAAATAAAGTCCGCAAAATCTTTATCCACTCTTCCTATTACAGGTGGAAGAGTCAGAAATTTAGATGTCATACTGTATATGACACTATGATAAAAAGATTTCACACTTCGCTGATTCAGTTTAAAGCTGCATGACGTTAAAATGGTGTGTTTTACTGCTGAAATGCTGTGCAACTTTGAAAAAATATGCTTCAAAAAGCATCTATCAGTCACTGCAACGAGTTACACTGCGAAAAACCTTTCCATGTCCACGTCTCTTTCTAATGGATGTGTAAGACTAGGTGCCTTTTCTGCAGGGTATACAAAGAAAATACAATTCACTATGCTAGTGGCATGTTCCAGCAAATATCTTGCATATTATACAGCTTCTGAATCTGTATCATGGATGCCCATTGTCAATATAATATTCCACAAACTGACTAAAATCCTTGCAGTCCTACTGTGCTAAGAGCCAGGAGACAGAGCACAGTTCTGTCAGAGCTGAGTGTCCCCCAGGCTCTGCAGCCTCTGCCCCCTGTCCAGGAGCTAGCTGTCCATGCTGGAGGCCAGCTCTGGTATGGGGCAGCATGTAAGCTGGAAGCAAGCTTCTGGGAACACAGCTTTTGGAGTTTTGGAGTACTCTTTTGAGAGTCAGCCTTTTGCCCCAGAGCTGCATTTAAGCTCAGGCTCCCACACTAAGCTTGGGCAAAGACCAGGTTGCAAGTGTGCTTTTGCCTTGCTGAATTTGATTGTAAAACTCATGCACTGACTTGATTTTCTGGCTTAACCTCAGACTTGTTTCATCACTATAGATTCGTCTGGGGATTGCTGGGAGGTGACTGAAACCTGGTAAACATCTTCAGACCTACCAAGCTCTCAGGAGCTCTGGACTGTGTTGGTGAGTACACTGCCCTGTCAGTCTTGCTGCTGCCCTCAGCTCCTGGCACCCCTTGCCCTGGGGAACAGTCCATCACAGCCCTTCTCTGACACATCCCACCTGTGAGACAGGCAGTAAGTCAGCTGCTTATGTCCCAGAAAACAAAAAGGTTTCACTTGACATGCAACACAAAAAATAAACTATTCTTTATAAACAAATAAAAACATCCCAAACCCTTCAATATTTTTTTGTTTTGAAAGATGGTGAGTAATCCCTAGATTATGCAAACAGCAATGTACTTCAGTTGATACTTGAACTCTTACATAAATTGTGATCATACTTTATGTTAGGTAGAAAAAATATATATACATATTGTCTCATTTCCTATGTGCTGCCTTCTTAACAATGATAAAGCCATTCTAGTTATTATTTGTCCAACAGAGAAAGGTGACTCTCATGCTGATATTACAAAGTCCTTTCAGTGCCAGATTCCCCAAGTAATCTGAAAAAAAATGAAATGTAATAATTTATTTATTAAATGTAATTAAAAAAATATGCCTCACCTACAGCAATGAAATAGGATTCATGAAGATCATTTAAGAGAATACATGACTCATCCAATTCTACTAACATAGGCATGCATGTATGCCTAGACCTCAGTATTCACTGGATATCTTTAAAATTATAATAGAGCAGCATTTGAGAGAGTTGCCTATTCATAGGCATTGAGCAGGACTCTGGTATTAGAGCCATACACAGACTTTTTCTGCTCCAGCCCTAGAAAAATCAAATGGAGGCTGTTGAACTCTATGAGTCAGACTATGAACTCTTTGAAGAAAGGAGCATAGTTGGCTTCTTACAGATCTCAGCAAAACTAGCAGTTACTGTAAAACAGGTAATAAATAATCTATCTATTCAGAGAAGGGTAAGTCTCTCACAATCTTGTTCTGAGTTGGAATGAACAGCAAGTATCATGAAACTGTGTGAGTAAAGAAACTTTCTGAGAGTTCTCACTGATGTACTGCATGGTCTCTTACCCTTGGAAGCCAGCAGTGTTGAGGACTTTCAGGCTGGGCACTGGCAGCCTGTATGTGCTGAGGATTTCAGCTCCTGCCAGCTCTGGGAAGGCTTGCCAAGAGGCCCAGCAGCCCAGCTGGTGGGATGCCAAAAGGTTGCTTGTTTTGCCTTCAGTCTTTGATCAAACCAAGTCATCTCTGCTGTACACTTTCTTTTTGATGAATGCATGTTCCCTGAGAGAAGCCATTTCATTGGAAAAATCCTGACCCACATGAGTGAATAAGTTCAACCAGGGTCATTTTCACCCTTCATCTGTATACACAGTTAAATATATGTAGTTGTACAGTACCTTTCAATCCCTTGTAGTCTTACTCCAGTTATTAACTACTGCAACTGATCAGCATGGAATGGCATCAGTAACCAGAGGCCTTCAGACATCCTAAAAATACCTTTTATTCTTTAATTATCTAGTTCCCTGTTTTTAAGCAATGTTTTTAATGACATGTTTTCAAATGAAGAAAAAGGTCTTCACATGCATTCTACATTAAGTCAACATGCATTCTACATTAAGAAGTCCTATGTTTTGCAATAGATGTGCAACGAAATTGCAAGACTTTCATTGCTCAGCAATAGTAAAGAAAATTTTTGGTCCTATTTGCAAAACAGAAAGTCCTTACCCTCCACACTTGTTTTTCTTCTAGTGATAAACAGAGACCAAGTGAAGAAGAAAATAGGATAAATCATCATAATGATATTGCCATCTAGATTTCAGATTCCCTGAGAGTTTATGTAAATATGCCATAAAATCATCTTAAAATCTGTCTCTTTTCCTTGACTTACACCAAAATATCTGGTGAGCAGCCAACCACTCATACAAGAGGATCATTGACATGAAGCACTTTGTGTGCAATACTGAAACCTGTATTCAAATACAGAGACTTGCTAATGTTTTTCACTTTAGCTGGTCTGTGCAGCAGCTCATACAGTCTGTGTCAACTCTCCTATTAAATTGAAAGCTAAATACCAATGCAGACCTTGTTTAAATGCTATTATTAGTGGAATTCCTGCTGTGTTTCTCGCTCAAGTACCCAATAGATGTCAATCAAAGTTTGAGCTTCTGATTCTACCCTTGGCTGTTAATTAACTGTCAAAATGCATCAATCCAGTTTATTACTAATATCTAAGGGATGTGCTGTGCCTTCCACTTGCACAGATACAATTTCTGGGACACTCCTTATCCCATGTGAGTACACAAACCAAAATAAGAAGCCGAAATGTAATTTTCAGCACCACATACGGAAAGGGAGAGGTTTTCCCAGTTGCTTAAGTGTTATTTGAATAGAACATGCTAAAAATAGAATTAAAGCATTGACTCCACATGCCACGAGTTCTGCCACACTGGGCAAACACAAGCAAAGGAAGACAAAGTATCATCATTAAGGATGACACTATAAAGCATTAAGGATGATACTACAAAGCACTAGTAGCCAGTAAAACTCTCTTTAGAAACACTTCTACTCTTCTTTGAGAAGGTCTATGACTAAATCCCAGGTTAACCTTGAATATGGATTTTTCAAGCACAGAAATCAGCTTCTCAGAGACATCATCAACATGTGCTGTTGTAGAACATCAACTGTTCTACATCAGATTTCACTGGTCGTAAAATTTCCCCAAAAATGTCTTTGCAAAGAGCATTAGATCACATCCATTCTCTCCTCAGAATCACATGAGCCTGCAATCAGTGCCGTGTGAGCTTTCTTGAATAAAGATGAGACAGTATTCAGTTACTAAGCACCTGCAGACACCACAAACAATTCACCCATAAACAGAACCAGCAATATGGAGCAAACAGCTTGAGGAGGATGACAGAATCATTTAGTTTGGAAAAGACCTTTAAGATCATTAAGCCCAGCTGTAAAGCTGAATTATCTATTGTAGGGTTTACTGTGATTTACAGGAGTGGATAGCAAGGTATTCAGGTACTTCTCTGCCCATTTTAAGACAGAAATATGCTATCATGTACTACAACTTGGAGAGAAAGTCTTCCGAGGACAAAAAGTGGACATTCCATCCACTAAAAGAAATGGTGGGTGGTCAGTCGGAGGCCGGTTTCCATCCCAAGCAAAGAGATAATATGCACAAATGTGAGGAAAGAACAGCTGCACATCTGCACTGGTATCATCTCTATTTGTGAGTGCACAGAGAGGAAAGCTTTTCTCCTCGTGGCTTCAGAGGGGAAAAGTGTAAACGACAAAAGCTCCTATAGCTGAAGATTTGACCTTGAATCTTTACTGGTGAGAGGACAGCTTGTCTACAGTATCGGTGGAGGATAATAGGTAAGCACAGGTGGCTCTCCTAAAATAGTCTTTGCTCAAAATCAGACAGAAGGACAGCTTTTATCCTAGTTTAAAATAAAGCCTCTTTGCCAGGGCGATCAAGCTGGCTGCAGAGCAGTGGACTGAGCAAACGCGCACACAGGCACTGAGCACAACGCTACAGAGTTACTAAAAAAAAAAAAAGCATCATCAGTCCGTTGAAATTTTAGAAAATGCCATTTAAAATATTGCCTTTGGCTGTAGTCTCATTTGCATCTCACTTCGGGAAGCCTGTGGAGTTTGCAGTGACAGCCCTGACACGCACAATTCCTGCTGAAAAAGATGAATGAAAGACCCGTATGGCGGGGCGGGGCTCAGCGGGCTCTGTTCAGAGCAGCATCACTGGGATGGACACCGGCAATGCCAATGGCCGTGACCGCAGCCCAGGGGTTCTCCTGGCGGAGCCGGCTCCCGGCTGCCACACCAAGTCCATTCATAAACCCAGAACTGCTGAGGAGCAGCGCCGGCTCCGCTCCCCCGTTCACCCGGGACGCAGCCGGGTCCCGCAGCCCGGGACGGGGCACGGCCGTGGGGAGAGGGGCACAGCCGTGGAGATAGGGGACGGCCGTCCTGGGATGGGGACACGGCAGCCCTGGGATGGGGACACGGCAGCCCTGGGATGGGGACACGGCCGCCTTGGGCGGGTGTGAGCACAGGCGCGGCCGCTCTCCCCTGCTCCAGCACAGACGCCTGTTCCGGCAGCCTGGCGAGAGTCGGGGGCGGCAGCGGGCTCAGGGGAGGAAAAGGAGAGATGGGGAGCGAAGAGGAGCGATGGAGGGGAGCGAAGAGGAGCGCTGGAGGGGAGCGATCAGGATGCTGATGGGCAGACCCCTCTTCCGCTCCCACACACCTCTCCTGCCCACCGCCCCAGCCCACCCATGCCCTCCCTCCACTCACTATCCTCAGCTCTCCGCCACACTCCAGCGCCCCTACCGCTCCGTTCCAGGCGGCCCCCGAGCAGCCCCAGTGCCCCCCCCCCCCGCCTCCTTCAAGGATGAATGGGAGCGGGAGGAGGCGGGCTCCAGGAGAGGCGCCGCCCCGCCTCGCTCCCTGAATGAGCGCCGGGAGCGGCCGCCTCGCCCCCGCCCCACGGCCCCGCTCCGCTCCCGCCGCGGGGACGGAGCGCGGCGGGCGCTGCTGGGCACGGAGCCGCGCGTTCTGTGCCCGCCGCAGCTGAGCGCACACCGCCGGCTCCCGCCTCGGGCCAGGAGCCGCCCGGGTCCCCGCGCCCCTGCCTCTCTCTCTCTGTCCTGGAGAATCACCCCGCGCTCGATATCCCCAGCGCCGGGCAGCATCCTTCCGAGCGGGCTGAGAGGCGGAGCCGCTGCCCAGCCGGGAGGGTTCAGCACCTCGGCGCGGGGGACAGAGCTTTCCGCCGCCGGGTCGGCCCGGTGCGCTGCGCTCCCTGCTCCCTGCTCCCTGCTCCCTGCTCCCTGCTCCCCGCTCCCGGTTCCCTGCTCCCTGCTCCCCATGCCCGGCCCTGGAACGAGCGGCGCCGCCGCAGCCCGTCTCCCGCCTAGGGGGAGCGGTTTTTACGGCCCCTTCCGCGCAGCCTGAACTTTCCCCTTCGGCTGGGGACTGCCGCCTTTCCAGGGGGGTGTGCCAAACCCACCCCGGTTTCCAACCACCCTCCGTGCACAAGCCATCTCGGGAAGGGAGAACGGGAAGTTTTGGGGAGCTCGACTCACCCAAGACGTTCCCGACGAGAGCCACAATGAAGACGACGATGTAGCCGGCGATCAGCGCCCATTCATATTCCTTGGGATGCAAATACTCCTTCCAGAGATATCGCAGGAACTCCTCATCATCGTAGTCGGAGGAAGGGGTTAAAAGAGCCTCCCGCGTTTCGTTTAGTTCCGACCCACTCGTCCAATTCCTGTACGGAGGGGAACCATCCTCTGGTTGAATCCCGGACATCCCTGGTGGTTGTTCTGGATGCTGGGAAAAAACAACAGCCAACAAACCCAAACCCAGACCCTCTCAGAGCATCCGAGCTTTCTCCCGCCGGTCCATCGAGGCTTGTGGCTGCCAGTGCGAAAAGCAGGGTGTGGGGAGAAAAATGACGCGGGAACTTACGGGAACCAATGCGGGAACAGGCTGGGGATCCGCGTCGGTCCCCAGCCCGCCCTGACGAGCCTTTTCCCAGACCGGGCAAGGGTTGAAGCCTCCCCCGCGGAGGCTGCACCCCCCCTGCACCGTCGTGGAAATGGCTGGTCGGGGTAGGTTGCATGCCTCAGGTGCCAGAGTGAGCCCGCCCCCGCTGGAAAAGTCACGTCCGTGTCAGACGATGCCGATTTTTGTTCCCCAAATCATGCACACGCACCCTCGCACACCCCCGCATCTCTGCATGCCTCCCCCCCTCTTCCTCCCCCCGCTTCAGCTCATCCCCAGCTCCTAATCTCTCCCCGAACCGTACTTCCAGCTTGCCCATCCCTCTTCTGACTCTGCTTCACCTCGGCTTCTCACCCTCTCTTGCACAAACACTCCCCTTTAGACCTTTCTACATTAGATTCCAGATATATTCAAGATATTTGTAAATTAAAGGCTGTGGAAGGCTGCGGTGGGAGGAAGCGCAAGGTTAAAGGAGCCATTAGAAAACGGTGGCTAATGAGGCTGTCTCATTTCTGTGCTGCTTTGAAAGTTAGGCTAAAACGGGAACCCTGTGGGTTTCCCAACACTGGTGGAAAAATCCCTAAGTGAGCTGAGCAGATAAATGTGAGGTTTCACTGGATTTGAAGATTAAGAGACCTCCCTATATCTTGAGTTTAGTATGCATTCACTGCGCTGAGCTTGTGTCAAACATCCAGCTCGGGATCTCGGTACAGCACCTACCCCTCAGCTATTCTGAAATGGGCTCAGCTGGCAGAAAGCAGTTCAAGAGAACCCAGAAGTGCTAGTTAAGCAGCATGATAGGTTTCCTGGCTTCTGGTCATTACTTCTTGAAATATTTTCATACTTTGCCAAGTGTCTGAAAGAGAAGAGATAGGTCTGGACTTGTCCCTCCATGACTGATAAAATCCCCTCTTATTCAGGCAATCTGTTCACTTCATATCTGAATAATTTAATGAGTCTGATAAAAACACCATTTCTATTGTGACATGGCACAACTATCTCAGTTAAGCATTTCAGTGCCGGGTCTGCACCTCCATAGAAAGGGAGGAAGTATTAAGATGTGACTCTACCTCCAACACAAGCATAATAGAGAGGCAGATATTCATTCATTAACACCGTGCATAGAGTGCTTAGCTCTAGACAGTACTTTAGGATACCCAATTGTTTTTTATGGGTGTGCAACCTTCTCTACTGCCTTCAAAGTTCAATGCAGCATAACCTACACCTGGAATACCTCCTCCTATTTCTATAGATCTACATGCTTTGGTTTAGTTCCTTGTAAAACAAAGAACAAAAATTCCTATTCCACAGGGAACCTGAGTGAATCTTTTAGTCTAAATATGTTATAGAGTGAAACATACTCACATATACAGATAGAATCAGCATCTGTCCTGCATAAATTAGAAGGGTAAACAAAGATTAGATACTCTGCAGCTAACAAAAACACCTAAGGTTTTATTAGTTGATGTATGAACATTGCGAAGTGATTTAAACTCTCCTGACAATGTGGGAATGCAGGATTACTTGGTACACAAGAAGACACCTATTGATGGAGCTCATCATGGTCTTTGCTAGTGGTGAAGAGATTTAGAGAATGAGCATTTGGTAATAGATAACAGAAAATCACACTCATGCCCCAGATTGTTTCCTCTGCTAAAATGTTTGCTTCCAAGTTGCCAAAAAATCAAGTAATGGCTTTTTTGACATAGAGTTTCTTCCTCTGTCACCAGTAGTGACCCCACCTGCAGTGCTGCATGCAGCTCTGAGGTCTCCAGCACAGGAAGGACATCAACCTTTTGGAGCTAGTCTAGAGGAGGACCGTCAAGGTGATCAGAGAGATGAAGCACCTCTCCCTTCAGGAAAGGTTAAAAAATTGGGATTGTTCAGGCTGGAAAAGAGATGGCTTGGGGGGACTTAATTGTAGCTTCCCAGTACCTGAAGAGAGCCTATGAGAAAGATGGAGAGGGACAAAAGTATGCAGTGATAAAACCAGGTGGGGGGTGGATTTAACCTGAAAGAGAGTAGGTTTATACTACACATTAGGAACAAGTTGTTTACTGTGAGTGTGGTGAGGAACTGAAACAGGCTGCCCAGAGAAGCTGTGGATATCTCATCCCTGGATGTCTTCAAGGCCAGGCTGGATGGAGCTTTGAGGAACACTGTCTGCTGGAAGGTTCCTTGCCTATAGTAGAGGGGCTGGGACTAGATGATCTTTAAGGTCCCTTCCATTCCAACCCAAGCCATTATATGATTCCTATGAATAGTAGGAATGGAATTAAAAATACATAAATATTTGGAAGTAACATGAATTTGTGAAAAACTTGTCATAAGACTCATTCTTTTTTTCAACAAAATTACAAATTTGACTGATAAATAAATAATGGACTATGCAGATTAATTAGTTGCGTGAATTTGGCGTTCCTAGAGAATAGGAAGACATTTGCTTTGATACCACACATTCTGATTAGGGAGCAGGATAGTAAAAAAATCAATGTAACACACATTATAAAGATTAAAAATGGGTTAGCTAACAGATCCCAGAATGAAAAGGCAGACAAAGAATCATTTCTGATTCTTTACATTCTATGCATTCCTACTATCAGTTCTTGGTTCTGTTATTTCTTCGATGACCTTGAAGAAGCTGGCAGGTGACCCAAAGATCAGGTGTAATCAACTAAACACACATGCTCGTCACGAATCTGTAGGTGGAAAGCTTCATTTGGTCCTTGGTGGTATAAATGAGTATACCTATGAAAAAAGATTAAGTTTTAAAGTATGGGCAAAACTTAGTGAAAATATTCACTGTGCACAAAACTCTGCTACCAAGGAAATGGTTTTCAAATGGAGCCATTTTTGCTATGCATTTTAAAATCAAGATCAAATGTCTTTCTAAAAGATAAGTGCTAGATGAGATGAGAATTAATTCAGAAAAATCACATGACATGTAGTGAAAGAGGTCAGACTAGATGATTATGGTTGTCCCCTTCTGGCTTTCTAATCTGTGAAAGTGTGTTAGCTAAATCAATTCCCTTGATGAATTTTGGTTCTGATTTATCTTTTCTTTTAATTATACTATCTGCATCAAGCTTGGTGCAACAGTTTAAATCTGTTCCTTTCATATGTTAGTGTACAACAAATGTCCAAAATTATGTAATTCTTATTTTAACTGTTTGGGGGGTTTTGTTTGTTTTTTGGCTTTTTCCCCGTTTAAAGCCTGCTTAATATGTGGTTTTACAAACTTCTATAACCAAAGAATTTATTGGTGACACAGTACTTAAAAGACACTTAAATTCAAGGGTATATCTATTAACCTTCTTATCTCAGGAGAGTACTGTCCGGTACTTTATTTAGCTAAAAGGTTCACATTTATTGATAGCTCTTCTAATCCATAACTTTCCATCACTAATCCAAAAATACTGATATTAAATTACCAGCCCTCGAAGATATGTCTTGTGGCTTTCAATATCACTTATTATATGATATTAGACCATGTGAATATCAATCAAACAGAATTTTATGCTTTATTGCATGTGATAGCTCAGAGGAACTGACATTCATAGAGAATAAACAAACCTTACTTCAGCATCCAAGTTTATCGCTTTGTCAAACATATTTCCCCCTCCATAAAAATAATTTTATTACAGACCTACATTTTTATTAATCACACAAATAGGCAGCATTTTTCTTCTGTCAGAGACTAGCCCTTTTATTTAAAAATCCATTTGATTCAGAGTATTAGTTCCATAGTAGTCAAATACCATATTAAATTAGGAGCCCTTTTCTCAGGTCAGAATTAATTTTGAATTTTTTGCCTCTTGGTTTAAGAGGAGCTCAGCTGGCGAGCTTCTGTTCTGCCTTAGTTGAACATTATAGCAGGTGATTTTGTTGTAAGCAAACCACATGAACACAAGCACTTAAGAGAAACAGACTTCTGTGCAGGCAGTAGAGACAGACTGTGTGAATGCCTTCCTTCCTTCCTTCCTTCCTTCCTTCCTTCCTTCCTTCCTTCCTTCCTTCCTTCCTTCCTTCCTTCCTTCCTTCCTTCCTTCCTTCCTTCCTTCCTTCCTCCTTCCTTCCTTCCTTCCTTCCTTCCTTCCTTCCTTCCTTCCTTCTCCCCCCCCCCCCCCCCCCCCCCCCCCCCCCCCCCCCCCCTCCTTCCCTCTTTCCCTCTGTTCTCATGTAACAACTTTTTTCTGTTCCTTTGTCTCTCTCATGAAATATGCTCCTGAGAGTAGAAAACCACCAACCTTAATGTTTATTTACTTGAGTCTTCCTGGCCAGCAAAATTTCAGATTTTGCCCATGAAGATCCTCCAATATCTTTCCTCCTATAATGGTATTTCAAGGTGGAAGTGCTTCTCCCTGGCAGCAGTATGAAGTAGTTTCTGAGAAGCAGATGGACTATTATCAATCAACTAAATAGTGAAGGCGATAAATGAGCAAGTAGAAATAAGCTAAGAGCAAGAAAGGAAGACTGAAAGAAAAAGCCAGGTTAGAAACCTCTACACCCATTAATTTGATTGGAGTGATAAGGATGGTGGCCATCAGACAGTGAGGTGAAAAGGACCACAAAAGAAAAATAGATACTTTACTGTATTTTTTTGAACAGAATGAATTAATCAGTTAACGTTATAAGTAAACTTAATGACCCATCACACAATGCATTTGCAACACCATGTTTCCTTTAGGTCTGTTCTTGTCTTAGCATCAAGTCAGTGATGAATTGTAGGTTAAAGGTTCAAAACCAATTTTAACATAAGAGCAGCTCAAACCACCTGCTAAATTATTTGAACTGGAGATATGAGAAGCACCCAGCAATTACCTTAGTTTAGGCAACCCCAGGCATTTTTCTCCTCGAATGTAGAAAGCAGGATCCTGTTAAGCAGGATCTCTTGTTTTAAACAATGCAAAAACTTGCAAAGTTATTATTACCCCAATATGAGCAACACTCATTTATTAGCTGACTAGCACCATTAAAATAAGTCAAAGCTAAGATAATTTGCTCTGTTTCTGGTAGTGATGAGATAGGAAAAATTAGCTGTTGGTTGGCTCATGCCATCTTCATTATTAATATCCACCAATGCAGAACATATTTGAAGTGAAAAATTCTGATTCTAGTCTCATTCACTCTACTGTAAATTAGAAGCATCTTCATTCATGTCAGTAGAGTTATGCTGCTGTAATACAAATTAGAGTATTACATTAGAGTAATTCTAATAGTATTACTATTAGAGTAATAGAGTTCATAGTTGTTCAAATTCAGATGAGCTGAAAGCAATATGAGGATCTGATTCTCAATGAAAACTCTGTTGTCCAGCTGGGAACAGAATTGCCTAACATCATTCCTGTATGTTAAATATATAATTTCCAAGGGTGTGCAATGCATATACATAAAAAAGTACATGCTGCACCATGCTTTTCTTGCTCTGTGTGCTTATTAACAGCCAAGTACTAAAAGGGGTTTTAAAGCTTCTTTTTAATTCTTTTAGGAAAAGAAATGGTTTTGATATATGAAAATGAATGCATATCATCTGCAGTATTCTCTCCTCCACCAAGTGTACAAATATTTAAAAGCAAACACATTGAATGATCGGGGCACAAATCCAAACACAGATAGAACAAATTAAAAGACACCTTTCCTGAAAATGTCTCTCAACTGTATAAGGAATTTTTTTAAATTAAGTCAAGGCATGCCCAATGATAATTTCAGTCAGCAAGTTTAAATATGTAAAAAAAAATCTCTTCTTATCTTCATAAATTTATGTAAGCACTGAAAGTCATTTTTGTAAAAGCTAAGACAAATTTATTATAAGTCCATCAAAGCTGTTAAATTAAGCTGGTTGAATTCCACATTGCAGTCAAGAGCTCTGAAGCCAGAGAAAATATAACTTGATATAGAACCTTTTTCTTAAAATTATTTTACCTGGACTCTTCTTCTGACCCATTTGGAAATAGCAGAGGATCTGTGGTGTGATCTGAGGCAAGTTATATGTTTTCATATTAAGTATTTTGAGGAACAAGGAAGAGGAACACAGCTTTTTAAAAATAAATATTTTGGTTATTTTAAAGGAAATAAAGGCCTTTCAAATGAATTCAGAAAAAAAAAAAGTATGATATATTGCAAGGTTTTCATGGTGATTAGAGCATTGGATCTGCCCTTAGCAAAATGGAGCAAGCAATGGTCTCTATTCTGCAGAATGTACGTTTCAAGCAGATGAAATAGATTAGGAATGGGAAGTGAATGGTGACAAAAATGGCTTTAAGGGACTTATCACTTTCAATATTATCAAAGCTAAATGACACCAACATGTATTACAGGCCTGTGACCTGTACTTTTTCTATTTGGGTTCACTGGTGTCCTGACAGAAGGCCAGAATAAAAGAACTACATCATGCTGTTGCTTTCATCAAACTGGTTCTTACTTTGTTCTCTAACCCCTCCTGTTGCACAAGGCCAACGAACCCTCCAGTCATGGTTACATCTCTGGCAGTGGCCAGATATAGATGAGTAGAGGAGAACATAAGGGTAAGGCAAGTTTGCAATGATACTTCCCAACTTTCTATCTTCGAGCAAGATGCAAGTTAGCAGCTTCCTGAGGCGAGTAATTACATCTGGCTAACAGATAGGTCTTAAGATGTTTTTCCCAAATATTTTGCTTAATTGTTTCCTGAGCCCATCTGAACCTCTGCCTTCCACTAAAACCAGAAGCAATGATTTCCACAATAGGAAACTGCTGAATCTCGATTTCAGCAATCATTTTATTTTTGCTAATTAACTTGCCATAACAGAAAACTTTGCTACTTTTAAAATTCATGCCCTGAATCATCTCTGATCTGTTTAAATAAGGTCCAGTTAACTCTATGGGGGTGTTTTTCTGTCACTTGTTTGAATTTTGTTTGGTTTGTCCTATATACTATGCTTCATTGGAGTACAGCATTCTGTAACTTCACTACCAGATGAATCATCTCAAATGGTGCACTTTTTGGCACATTGGATTTCAGATAGTAAGTTTAAAAACCTACTTATTTTTATTTTAAGTTTCATCATTAGATTTCGTTTTCCTTGGATAAACTGTGTCCCTAATATCAGTTTGATCTTTTATTAAAGTTTCCCCTGCTCTTAACAAACTGACTCTGCTCTTTATGCCCTTTTTCAGACATACTGACACTGCTCTCTGTCTAGCCCTGTTCATGGTACTGAGAACATTTCTCAGGTCATCTTTACTCAAAGACTTTCTATAATCTGTTGCTACTATATGACCTCTTGAGATTTCCATTTTTAAGTTAAGTTTTCAGAGAACAAAAGAGAAGTATTTTGTCATGAGGAAAGTTCACAAAGCACCAAAAGCATTTGTTTCTATGTCATTGTTCGCCTCTTGCTATTTTGTTTCTTAAGGTGTGATTTCACATTCTGTTTAGGTATGTGTATTTACATATGGAATTTAAAGACTTTAATGCTGCCTTGATAGTTTATTCCATGCCTGCTTTCTTCTTCTTTTTCCTAGTTTAATAAAATATTTCAGTTAGGTAACAGGGAAGAGCGTAATTTCCTCCATTAATTTTCAATGAACTGTTGCAGGAATATTTTTCTCTTTCATTCAATGAGCTTGTAGGTGGCTATACATTACTTTGGACTGCAACATGCAGAACTTTGCAATAATTTCTCTTATTGTTACAAGGTTTCTTGTGATAGAAAACCATGTTTTGTGCATCAGAAATTGAAGCCATAATGGCATTCAATTAAAAAAAAAAAAACATAGAATTTCTTACACATTTTGTCACAGAATCATAGAATTGTTAAGGTTTGAAGAGACCTTTAAGATAATCAAACTCATTAACCCAGTACTGCCAAGTCCACCACTACACCGTGTCCTAAGCACCACATCTACATGTTTCTTGAACACTTCCAGGGATGGTGATTCTTCCACTTCCCTGGGCAGCCTGTTCCAGTGCCTCTCACACTTTCAGTGAAGAAATTTTCCCTAATATCAAATCAAGACATCCCCTGTCACAATTTGAGGCCGTTTCCTCTTGTCCTATCACTTGTTACCTGGGAGAAGAAACCAACCCCCACCAGTCTATGAGCTCCTTTCAGTCAGTTGTAAAGAGCAGTAACATCCCTCACAAATCTCCTTTTGTCTGGACTGAAAAACCCCAGTTCCCCCAGCATCTCCTCATTAGTCTTGTTCTCCAAGATCTTTCAGGGCCAAAGTGCACTGTTCTGCCAGCATAGACTGCACTGATTTGTTTCTCTTCTGCATTTTTCTACTGCATCTATTAAATGTATATTTACTAGGGATATTGTTAGAGAGAAGTCTCTACTCCAAATTCAACACCAGTGTGAAGAACTTGATTATTCATGCTGTAAGATATGCTGGGCCAAAAAAAAAAAAAAAAATAGAAGAAGTTGCCTGTGCTACAGAATGACTAAAAGTAGAACCTTTTGTGGTCTTCTCCAGCTCCCAAAATATTGGTCATTGCTTTCTGTTTTCGTCTCTTACTGTCAGTTGCATGTTTCAGTAAGTCTTACCTTGACTGGTTGTGTATTAAAGAATATTATTGCACAGTATCCTATTAGACAGTGGCTGGCTTAGTTTTTTACTCTGTTAAACACTGTAAGCCAACAATTCAGCTTGAAAAAAGAAGAAAATAAACTAAAATGCCCCAAAATGTCAGAAAGAAAAGGAAATGTTAGAATTTCTAGATACAGATCAACATTGCACTGCAGAAATTAGCATAGCCTGAATATCAGATGAGGATTTTAGTGAATTAAACTCATATTTTTTCATCTCAGTCAAGTCACCTTGCATTTTAGAAGTCAAATCTAGCTTCAGTTCTCATGCCTGAGAATACCGGTACTTACTATTATAGGAGATTTTTCTCTTCCCTTTGCCACTTGACAGCATTTGAGCCCCAGATAATTATAGTTCTGCCTTTCCTACTGTAAAGATGTGTGTATGCTTTGCAGGCAGAGCCTATTATATATGGAGGGGTGAAGGAAGAAGTCACTTAGGGACCTTCTTTGCTACTGATGAAGGCAATTGTGGAAGAATCAGACCTGTGACTAAGCCTATGCAGACTTCACCTATTGTGCAGCACCACACTGGGGCTGGCGGGGGCCTGAATGGGCTCAGATGTGTGACAATACACATATCACTGTTGATTTGAGCCATCAGATAGAAACCCATCAGCATAGAAACTTTCCTTGCTTTTCCTTGTATTTATAAGCAAGCTGCCAGCTCAGTCATATTATTAAAAAAAACTATTATAATCTCTCACAATACTGTTACACATTGAGACACCAACACTGAAAAGGAGAAAGACTTATTTTCCTGTGAAGTTGAAAATGTGAGGCAGTGCTCAATATGCTTTGAGTGATGAGTATGAACCAGGAGATTGTAGCAGACCTGGACCTTTAAGTTTCTTTCAGGAAGGCTTTGGAGGTGAGGTTGTCTCAGTCTCTGCAATTCTTCCAGTGATTGTGAAGATAAATAATACACTTCTGTGGGATTCAAGACTATAAACAAGACTGACTCTGTGATACTTTCCATTTCTTCCTCTTCTAAAATGTAATTATATTGGCTGCACATTTTTCATTTACTGCTATAGAACAGCTTGCAAACAAGGCATCCTTGTCTCAGTTTAATTTCAGCTGGACCAGATTAATCAAGGTATTCACCTAAAGATCTCATGGCAAAGCATGAGCAGAGCTTGGAAAATTATAGTTTGAAAAAGCACTATTCACTTTTTTCCTTCCAAGTTTGCTGCCTATTTAAATACTTAGACCTTCTCAGATGTTTTTTGCTGTTTCTTTAGTAACTTTTTCTTTTGACTACTTCAAAATTTTAAGTGTGAAGACCATTTCTCGTGAAGCACAGCTGAACTCTTAGCATTTTCAACTTTATGAGGATTCTGTATGTTTATACACATCATTGTCTGTTGCTTGCTACCACCTATAGAAAACTCTGTCATCATTTAACCCCATCTTCTATTTACTCATCCACAAACTGAGTTCACAGAATTTCCTTAGTGTGAATGTCTGTAAAAACATAAATTTTAGGTGCTATAAGTGTAGGGGGTGAAGGATGGCAAGCTTAACACCTAAATTTATACGAGTTACATAAATCCTGATACTGGTGCACTGAAAATATCCAGACTGAGTCCACTAAGTGCAAACTAAATGTCAGAACACGAGAAATCCGTCCCTTCCTTTAGCTATTCTGTTTCCTTTCTGTAAATTTGCTTTGCCATTCAAGTTGTGTAGAAAACCACACAAATTATTCTGGCTTCAGTATATCTGCTCACATCTACAATCACCTAAACAGAGTTGATTTATAACTTGTGTAGATATTTATGTATTTTTTACAGGACTTACAAACTGCTCCTTTGTTTTCCGTTGTTCTTCCCAGAGAAAAAGACCGAGCTGGATCATGAGGTGGAAAATCTACACTGAAAAATGAGCTGTTGTAAACGCACCTCAGATTATTTGTTACTTTGTTGTTAAAGTTTACTGAAGGTCTCTAATTAATATATATAGACAGCAAGAAAGGACAATTAGGGGAAAAACACAAGAGTATGGTATAATTACACAGATCAGTGTTGTGCCATCAGTAATACTGTTGGAAGTGCTAGTGAATCTATCAAAGAGCACATTGCAGGTCTTGAAGATCCTTGTAAAAAAGTGGTGAGAATGATAAACACCATGAGAATTTCTTTACAAAATTAGAATGTTTTACCATAGGAAACAAATAAGAAAGAATATCAGTATGGGTGTCAAAAATGAACAGCAGAGCAAGAGCAAACTAGGTGTTTCTGCTCTAACTTATGGCACAAGAAGGAATCACCAAATAAAAATAATAGTGGGAAATAAAGGATAGATCTAACAGCTTTTCTTCTAACAAGGTAAACTATAATATATATGTAAACTATAATATATATATAAACTATAAAATTAATTAAAGTAAAAAATTTAACTACCCTTTAGGAGGTCTTATAATCAATATATACAACAAGAATATCCAGGCTTGTCACTGCTAATTATAACTAAAAGTTTGGCTTAGCTTTCCTGTGTTAGAAATTAGGTGAGATTTCTGAAGTTTCCTGTGGAAATCCTATTACCTGTAAATTAATACACAATGGAATCCACTAATAATGTAATAATATGCACCTTAAAACGAGCTAAATTTCTTTTCTCCACAAATCCAGCTTACTGTAAGTAAGCCAATTATACCCAGGTAAATTACATATCTCCTGTTGTCACAAAATCACTGTAAACACTGATGATTACAATTGAACTGAGTGTTTTTCAAATTACATTATTATCTTCAAAACAAGAAAACTATTCGATCTTGAATATAAGATAATAACAACTGTGAATAACTAAGAAAACAGACTTCACTTTTCGGTTAAAGATGAAAAAATATACACATCAGAATGATGCCAAAGAATTGCTGATTTTTATATATTTTTAATATAATTGTAGCTCTGTCGACTATTATTTTATAATTATATAGCTTCTTTGCTAACAGCAGTACTTTTCCTACATGCTAGACAAGCACATTCCTGGAATCCTATTCTAATCTTGCTTCTTCAGTGAACCAAGGCTGTTTCACTTTCTCATTTATTTAGACATAAACAATGTAGGGCTAGAAGCAAGGGGGAGGCTTTTGTAGGGGAGTGAAACAAGAAGAGATTTACTTCATTAACTGTACTTCTAATAGTGGATTCTTGTTAATTATGCTAATTTGCTAAACTTATGAAGGTGTTGAAGCCCTGTATCACGTGTGCATTTTATCATCTTAATCTTGTTTGGCTCGTGATTTTAGGGGCTATCAGGCAACAAGAACATAAAATTTCAACTCAGATATGCAGATTAACTCCCCCAAGTTTGTACCTGTGTGTTAGGCAAGATAACTTCACAGAACTGTAGTAATCATATATTCTTGAAGTCTGTATTCAGGTCTTACTCAGCTCTCCTACAGAGAATATGAGAGGCTAGCATAAGTTACCTGGAAACTGTCCTAAATTGCTCTTCAGTAATTCAAGATATTTGCACAGAAAAAAGTTTTGTCCCCCTAGACCCATTGACAGAGCTTAATGTTGTAGGCTGAGAGCACACTGGATAGAAAGAAAAAGGGCTCACACTGCCTCCTGTACATCAATCCATCTCCTAGGAAACAAGTATTTAATTCATTACCCGGAAACTGTTCCCTCACTCTGCTAGAGACAGAGTAGTCACATAATATTTCTCCACTCTGTGGAAAGAAATATAGTTGAGAGGGAATATGCTTTACCTGGAAGCCAAATGCTTCCTTTTTCTATCAATGCCATTGCAAGCAGCATTACAATGTTGAATTGTACTTTACTGCTGTAATACTGAATTGTACTGTCTTATGACTTCCAATACTTTCTTTCCGTCTGTAGTTAAGATGTGTATTTCCTACCTATTGATTATTTCTTTTCTTTTAATATTGTCATTCCCCGTGCCCTAAGGAAAACATTTTCTTCACTGGTCAATGAGATGCAGCATTTTCTGTTGTTATATACTAAATTATTATTCTAAAACTCTCCTACTGACCAGTTTTTGAACTTAAATTTTAGATTTGCTCTGTGAGTAATGTTTTGCTGCAAAGTCATTCATACCCAGTTTAAAAAAATTAAAAATTATTTGCATTTCAACAAAAATACCAAACTTGAATGTTGAGGAAGTTTCAACTTTTTTCAGAATTTATGTATTTTTTAAGAACTTACAATTATCTCTGCTGACTTCTGTTTGTATTTTTATTTTAAAGCAAACATTTTTAAAGCAGCAATAAATAAATCAAACATGAGTTATTAAAGATTAACAAAGTACTCAAAACTGAAGTACTCAAATAATCACATTTTCATTTTTGAACCGACATCTGGAAAATATATCACACACACAGGGATGTGCCACAGATCAAAGGTAGCACCTTTCAGTTGTTCACCTTTGATCCACATGTTCTGCTAAATAGTTGTTAATCAGTTTGAGAAAAGTGCTGCTACTTAGAGTAGAAGTTGACTTCAGGTCATCAAAGCATTTACAGCCTGCTTATCTTTGTGCTTGCCCCTGTAGTTCCTATGCACGTGTTTAACTAATAAGTGCAGCAATGAATGCATCTAGAATTTATTTAAACGGGGCCAGGGGCTGTTCTCTGATCGTGAGCGAGTGGGTCACAAGCTTGGTACATCAACACTACTTTACTCTCATCTTTGGGTCTTTTGATGGCCTCTTCACTGGTACTGGCTGTGTCTATACAGTAAACTAAACAAAACCTTTGCAGTACCTGAGTTTTGGAGGTTTGGAGGTTAAACTAGGGCAGGAGCCATCTTCAACATACAGTTTTCAGAACACCACACATTTTCCAAGAGAAGAGTTTATTTCTGCTGATATGAGCCATGCCAGGTTCCTGGCTTGTGTATTTGTCCCCAATCTTATTTGTTGCCCTTCTTGAAGATGGGTGTAACATTTTTTACTTTTACAGTCAGCAGAAATCTTCCTTGATTGTTGTGACTTTTTAAAGATCATAGAGAAATGAAATTTTATAGTCAATATCAATGAAATTAGCTGGTTCCTTTAGCATCACTGGATTAATCTCATCCCAAATAATTTAATTTTTTTAAGACTTCCTTAGCTGTATCTTCCTCTGGTGTAAATAGTGTCATTTTCACACCCTCTCCAACTAGATGCAAAAGACCTGAGAGCAGACCTTGCCAGAAAAGACTATGAGAAAAATGCCATTGAATACTTTTGCCTTTTCTGTGTCCTTTGCAATTAGATGAGCACACTGAGCAGCAAACCCATATTTTTCTTAGTTTTTCTTTTGCTGTACATTAAGAAACTCTTATTTTCATTCATGGACTCCACCAGTTTCAGCTCCACCTAATATCTGACTTTGCTAACTCCAGCCCTAGATGTTTAGGCAATATCTCTATAGTTCCCCAAGTAGCCCAACCCATTTTTCACCTTCTTTGTATTTCCTTTCTTTGGCTCAACACAATGGTAAACCTGCTTTCAGAACTGGACATGATAAAAATGTTCACAGTCACCTGATGTGAAAAGCTCAACCTGTACAAACACTTCTACTTCAAATGTGCTTGTAATTTTTGGAGGAGCTTTAAGTTTAGTCAGGGAACATCAATTTTTCAGAGCTAGCATAAAACATTGATAAATAACCCACTACAGAATCACAGAATCACCAGAATCATCAGAACTGCATTCATGTCCTTATTTTTCACCTGTGTACAGCTAGTACTGCCAGGTGACCCAGCAGCACTCAGATTTTGTGTTGATCATGGTTGAGCCATGGCTTACAAGGACCTGAGAAGCAAGCAAGGAGCTGCTGGTTGCCTCTCCTGTCGATTCCAGCTGCAGGTCCTGTCACCCATGTGACAGGTTGCTATGTCAATATTTATTTCCTGCTGGAATACACACTGTTTACTTACTTAGGATGGATTTTACTTGGAAGAGAAGTGCCTTTGATGTTTTCTGTGACAAGTACTATATGCATTGTGTTTGGACTGAGTTTTCAGCTAAATGAAATTAGGCAGTGCAGGTAATAAATCATAGCCCTTGGAAATTAGAGCAAACTGCCTTGTTCTTATTCCAAAATGCAGCAGTTAAAAGAAAACCACAGTAGCCTAGAAAACATAAAGAAGCAAAATTAAAATAAAACTAGTCATCTCTGAGGAAATTATTATGGGAACAGACACAAAAGAAAAATGTGGAGGCCAAACAGGAATATAGAGATGTGCAGACCTATCTAATAACCCAGAGTCACTCACACTGTTGGAAATCGGAGTCATGTCTCCCAGTTTCAAACCTTGTATTTTATACTCCAGACCTTTGCATCTCAGAACTACAGGACTATGACCAGTGTGGCAATGTGGCCCATTAAAGAAAGAGAGGCATTCACAAGCCTGAGCATTTCAATATATTCTTTACTTCCAAAAGTATACTTTTTCCTTGAAGTAGTGGATCACAGCAGAGCTATGGCTGTGTGTGCCGTGTTGTTTCAGCTGCTAATCAAAGCCTCCATTCCCTGTACTGGATACCTGTTGAGGGTTACACATGGGAGGCTGCTGGGAAGGCTTGAACAGATGCTGTTCTTAATCAGCACCTATTAAGTTTTCTCCTGAGCTCAGTTTGGCTCCTTGGAGGAGTCACTTAGCTGTGTCTAGGTCGGGTGCTCGCAGGGATGATGTTCAAATATAAGACATCATAAGTGCTGGTACAGAAAACCACTGTGCTTCAAGGCAGGCAGCCAAGTACCATCGCCAACAGCTCACAGCCTTTTGTGGGAGCTTCCATCTGAGTAAACAAGTGGTATTTATCATGAAAGTGAGGCTATGCCTATACTAATAAATTAGTATTCCAGGCACAATTCTCCAGAAATTGCATCGATACTACTTAACTATTTTACTTTTCAAATCAGGACATTATGTCCAAGCTATATTTCAATTCACTAATAGAAGCCCAGGAATAGTCTGAATGTGTAAGGCCTCTGTCAGTTAGAGGTCCCTGGAAGTTTGATGTAATTCTGAATGAAACACAAAGAATCATTTATGTTTGAAGAAAGGTGTGTGGTGCAGCAGCTTATGAATATTTCCATCAATGCATTAGCATGACTAGACAGATCAACTATTATAACTCAAGGATTTCTGTTGCAGAGTAGTTCAGCAAGGTTCTTAGAGCAAGAGATAGCTTAGAGCCATTTTAAATTCTTCCACCTGCTCATAGCCTAAAGGCTTGTTCAATACCAGAAACTAGAATTGCAGGAATATGTCAGTGGGTCTAGTAAAGCATAAGGAATTGCCATTTATAAATATGTTTCTTTAAAAAATCAGGAAACATTCTCAATGTTTTTACTTAAAGCCAATTGGTTTTGGTTCCTATCCAAGCATTCTGGAATTTTTTCTTCAGTGACAAAAGAGATTGCATAAAGTTCCTAGGGAGCAACTTGAAAAAAATTATTTAGTCAGTAGCTTCACCTATAAGGAAGGAGTTCTATAACCTGTGCTATAATCCATGTATTTCTCACGTTTATATTGCTCCCAGAAAACAAAGGACAGTTATCAAATTCTTTGAAGGATTATAACTTCTTACAAAGATGTAAGCTAATTAAACCAGCCATGGGAAGTCTTGCCTTATCAAGTACTGGCAAAGATGGGGATGGTGCTGATTCCAGTAATGTATTTCCTTCTGGTATATGAAAATTCTGTTGATAAAATTGATAGGGAATGCCTTAAGGTGAAAAAAACCCTCAGCAAAATCCCCAATAATTCTTCACTTCCAGAAAGGCATCAGAGTTGAGAGTCACATCTTCAACATAAAACAGATAGCTCTAGGCATAGAAGAGTGTACATACTACATTTAGCACACTAATATTTACTTCCCCTCCCCTCACCCACCCTTAAGGATTAGCCAGTAGAACGTTAAAAAAATGAGCACACTTGCATGGGTGCAAGTGACAAGCTCATATTATCTGGAGTGAATAAGAAAATTAACTCCCTGATTTTCTTTTTATTTTGTGAGTGATTATGTATAAAAGAGGCAACAGAGGTCTAAAAACAAAAAGAGCAAGGAATCCAAAGTGATTATGTATTGGGATGACAGCAAAAATTCACAGCCCACAGAGTTTCTTTGTTAAGCAGTAACACAGGAGGTAACAATATCTCCTGGGTTATAGAGGCTTGGATAGAGTACAGATGAAGGTTGAAGGAAGTACATTCAACTCATGGGAAGCTTACAACATGTTTCTATTTGAGAAGAATTTGAAAAGTTTCCAGCATGCTGATGGTGGACATATTTCAGACCCAACACGACTCCATTTAATTTGAAAAATAAAGATCTTCTATATATTGTGATGCAGGCTTAGAAGAGCAAATTATTGGTTAAAAAATTACAGAAACATCTCTCCTAAGCTCTCCATGACAAAAACTATCTATGCCAATGTCTGAGTCCAGGCACTGGAACTTCAAGGTCCACAATTCAAAATGGTTAAAATTGTTCTGGAACTGTTTTTTAATAAATAATTCCTCTTCTAAAAAATTCTAGGGAATTGTTCAGCAGGTAGCCCAGGCAAATAAATATTCCCAGTAGAGTCTATGAATAAAGAAGCCTCCTGTCCTGCAGTCAGCTTAACTATACTAAGGCAGCCTAATCCTGTCAGCTCTCTTTGGGACTGGAAAATGAACCTGGACATTGTTACTTTGCTGACACAGATGCAACCTGACAAAATTTTGAACATATCACCAATGTAGATTTATTTTAAATCTTTCCATCTAGGCACTGGTGCTGTCTTCCATTTGTACTGACGCACAGAAAAATTACTTTTCATATCCTCTGTGAATATATAAGCAGCATGTGAAAATAATAGTTAAAGTTGCTGACAGTTAAAATGCTTCTATTGGAGGAAAAAAGATCTCCTGATCTCAAGGGATCTAACTTTATCATTAGGATAATGTCATTTTAAGCATGATTAAAAGCAATCCTTGTAATTTTCCCACCTTCAGCAGAATTATATTTCAAAAATAAGGTTTAAACTGTAGCACATTTGATAGTATGTGCTAAATAATTTGCTTTTTCCACTGACTGACAATCACACACTTTCACTGAATTATTTCTTAGACAACCTAGTGAGAGTTCTGTGATTTCCATTATTCATTACTTTTTTGAGCTGATAGTAGACAGGAACTCCCACAGCTGTCTTCATTTTGAGAATAAATGAATGATAAAAATGTAATTTTTCTTTGTCCTACACACAAAGCCTGTTTTCCCTCAGTAAAAGAGGGAAAACTTTTAGTTTGTCTGGTCATCTTCTCAGTCAGTTTTGCACTCATAGAGCACCCTTCTTTGGACCAGGTGCATGACTGCTTTTCACCCTTTTTTTCCTCATGGGTGTGCATTCTTCCAAAAGTCTTCAAGCCTCTTCAGTTGCACCCAGTCAGAGGGAAACCTCTCACAAAGTGTAGCTCATCTTTGTCCCGGCTCTCTCAAGGCGCTGTCTTGTTAATTTTTACAGCTGTCAATCTGTAAAGAAGGCTGAACAAGACATGTTTCATTTAAACTCAATTTGTTGTTTTCTGTTGACCCATTCACAGAAACCAGTAACACCTTTCAGTACAAGAAATATCTATACTGATGTCATTATTTCCTGTATTATTCACGGCGCAAGAAAACCATAGCAAGTTTGATGATAGTTAAATTCAATCCTGCCTGCTGGAATTCCAGCGTGGTAATTCTGCTGGCATCCCTGCTACTTGACCCGAACTTGGAAACTCCACCTTTTTGTGGTTGCTATGCCCACAAATTACTAGCTATGAATCAGCTTCACAAACTGTCAGCAGAAAAACCCTGGGAAACCTGTGTGACCCTGAAGGCTGTGTAGGCACCTGGCATCGTGGAAGTAAGAATAAATACCTGGAGCACGCATGGGGAGTGGAAGAGTTCATTATCATTAAAATCTCCTGATGTCTGTTTGCCTGAAAAGTTAATAATACTAGCATTCTCTGTAATCAGAAACTGAATGGCTCATTGCTTACACTCACAGCTTTGGGAGGATTAACAGGAACTCCTCTGGGCAAATAGGTCAGCAAGTCCTTTGGCTCCACACTGAATGTGGGACACCTGCAGGAAGCTTTCACATTGTGGCAGAATTAGTTAAGCTGTATGCCACTAAAGATAAAATACAGATACCAGATTCTATTTAATAGAAGATATCCTCTTGGCATCTGCTTTATCTATGTCATGACAAGATAATTTAGATGCTGAACTGGAACACCCAAGTCAGGATTGTCATCCTCCTGGGGTCAGAGTGGAGAGAGAAAGCAAGGCAGAGAAGTCTCTAGAGAACTGAAATCTTACAGACTTGCCTAGAAGCCTTTCCTGACCAAAGAAGGCACTTGAAGAGCCTGTGTTTTGAACTTTAGTGTCTTTGTTAATTGCTTAAAGATAGGAAGAAAGGTTTTATCTAGCATACGGCTTGGATAGGTGCCAAGTAAGAATAAAGGCTCTTTATGTGCCTTCTGTCTGGAACTTTATGAGCTGTATCAGCCCCAACCTGAACTTGACACACATAACTCAGATCATTCTCAAAAATAAAGGTGGAACTTTCTAAAGTTACTGAGCCAATTCTTACTAACATATTAATGTATGGAAGATGATGTACCTCTGAATCCACTTTAGAAATATCTTGTTTTCCTATCCAGTGCAGAAAACTGTATTCAGACACCAATGTAAGATTTTCCTTTTTCTTCTGTTAATTGTTTATGTTTAAAAGATTTACCTTCTATGTAAGTCTGTGTGTGAGATATGGATATTTGAGTTAAAGAGCTACAAGCTGAAAATTAAATATAATGGAACACATATTAAATCTTTGAAATCAGGTTTGATTTTACTTTTATATTTTTAAACTAATATTCTAACGTACTTACAGCAAATATCTTTTCCTCCTAACTTTTTCATTCCACTACGACTCACATTTTTAATTTGGCCATTTACAACTGATAAAATAGCATTAGACATTCTTGCTTGCTGCAAGACTATTCTGCTTTTTAGATGTGGTGAAGTCTGCTAATTCAGACAATTTTAATTAGCATGCAAGACAAAATATTGTACAAGATAAGTGGATGCCTTATCATTAATATACCAACTTAATAGACTTGATGATTTTACATCAATTCTTTAAAATGAAAAATAATGTGTACAGCATACTCCTGTCTGGTAACTCGTTCCTCGAATTTCCATTTTTAATAAATGGAGGCTAAAAATAGTTTTGATAGGTTATAAAGTATTTCATGGTATTACTTCCTGATTAGTTTACTGCTGTTTTTAATACTGGCATAAGAATTTGCAGTTTGATCTTCTCAGTATTTTGTCTAGGTTTTATTTTATCAAACAGTTTACCAAAAAAGTTAATTGATAGAAAAGAAATGGCAGCTGACCAAACCTAAGTGCAGAACTACTCAGAAAAAATACAGAAGTATCAATATCTGAGAGATTTGCATTGTTCTTTTTGTTGCCTGTAGTTAACTTGTACTAATCCTAAATAAGCAGGTGAGGAAAAGGGTCAATAATATCTAAGTGTTGTACAAATTTAAACATATCTATAACTGATAACACATTTGATAGGTTCTGGGGTCTGCCAGTTCCCTGATAGTAAAGCATTGACTACAATGAAAAATTCTCCCTTAAAAAAAATTTAAATGCACGGAAAAGAAAATAAAATAGTTGCAAAATGAATAGTTTGGTAAATATTAGGAAAATTACATACCTGCAAACCTTTGATTATTTCTATTATTTGGATATCTGCTTGGATTATCAATAGACACAATGATTTAGCCATGCAGATTTTCATCTCAAGACACAGATGCTGCTCAAATTTGAGTTAAAAATAGCCTGTTTTGCCCTGTTTGTTTTGGGGTGTACTTCCCGAAAATGTGTCATTAACACAGTGACTTAAAGGTAATCCTGAGTAGTATGTGCCAGGGAATTATGCCCGTATAATGTAAAAATAAAACAAAAAATAAATCAACATATAATAAAACAAACAAACAAAAATCCCCCCAAAAGATCAATACCGTCAATATATACACATTTGCCTTCTTTGATGTTTTCAGGAGCAGGGTATATAATACAAACTTAGTAAATATCTGACATTTTCTGAGAACAAACCAACGTTCTCTGACACCTACTATGTTATTTGAAACTTTTTAATTGGCAAAGTGTTTAAGCGTATGTTTAATGACACCAAAAGAGAAAGATTATCACTATCTCTCTTTCCCTTTTAATTTTCCAGGGTTTTTTTAATATTTAAAAGGTATTTTTATGCAAGTACTTCTGTTTTATTAATCTGTAGCCTGGCACATCTCATCCATGTTCATAATACATCAGCCCTCCTTAGGCTAAAATCTATGTTTGTGAATGCAATAATTCTCTGGTGTGTAGAACTTGGACCTTGTGCTTGTCTTTTATGGTATAATATCTCAAAGAGCACAGATGTGGAACCCAACTCACAATATGCAAACAAGAATCAAATTCTGTTTTCTTTTACATCCAGGCACCCCAGGACATTAAACAGAATAAATCACATGAGTGAAATTTTATCAGTAGCAAATTGCTTTAGGATGGCATTCTGACCTCACTGGATTACAGCTGATCCTTCCTGTTAACACTGATGGATCATCTAACTGTCCACAGAGCTCATGGATTTTCTGAAGTTCCAGAGCTTGAATCGTTAAAAAAGCTGGTATGATCACGGACAAAGACCCTCTAACTAATTAAAGTTAGACAGTGGTGTGTTTATTCACTGGCAGGCAGCACTGGAGTCACCTACAAAAGGCGTGACTGCCCTGAACAAGGTTCTTTGCCATCTATTTATTCCCCAAGATCTTACATACAATACATTTGCATAACCCCAGCACCTCCCATCCCCATCCCATATTAAAATGAGCCCATTAGTCCTTCACGCGTGCACAGTTCTTCTCTTGAATTTGGGTCGGTGGTCTCGAAATGGGTCACTGGTCTCAAAGGATGAAGTCAGGAGAGTCTTCATCAGGTCTCAGTGACCCTCTGGCACGATCCAAGGCCCCGTGTTTCATGGTTAACAGTTTACTTATTTTACGTTCTTCTGTACGTAAATTTATATAGCAGATAATTATACCAATTAGCTCTAGCCTAAGCATCTAGTAATTATTAACCTACCATTTACCTACCTAGCTTACATCTTGGTCATGAAAACTACTTCTACCCTTAGCAAAAATATTAACTTTTTAAAACCATGATTCAAGCTGATCCCTGCAGGCAGCAGCAGGTTTGCTTGTAATAAAGTGACCTAACGTTACCTGTACACAACACTATGTGGGTGTGGCTGAGTGCCACACCTGGGATCTGCACAGTGCAGTAGGAGCAGAACAGCCGTGCTGAGGTAAGGTCCCTCAGGTGTGCTGCTCTTCCTCAGCTACTGGCAGCCCAGGAAGAGTATTAAAATACAACAAGCATGTAATGATACTTACATATAATCTCCCACCTTCTAGTGATTCTTGAGCTAGGTTATTTGTATTCAATAGCACACCCGGTTTTGTTCCACAATATTGTCATTTAATCCTACTGTATTTTCAATATGCACTGCCTGCTTTGAGAAGGATTCTCTTTCTTTACAGCTATACTATAAAATTGTTGAAGTTGCTCTGTGAAAGATTGTGTGTAAATGCTCCATTTATATCCTGTTTAGGTTTATCAGATGTCCTCATGTGTGTAGGGAGATGAAAGTGGGGACAGAGGAGCTATGTCTATGAACAATATGTCCATATTTCCTTACAGGAATCCTGCCAGTGCTGCCTTGTAGAAAAAATAATGTGACTGCCAAAAATGTTAAAATCTGTCAGTTATAGCTATTACTAAAGGACGACATTGGATAAAATTTGAGAATATGTAGAAAAGTATGACATGGACATTTTCAACCAATTTCTTGAATGTTTGTCTCACCTGTCCTTAATGAAGTAAATTACTGCAGTTAATATCATAAATACAGGAATGAGAAGCAGAAAAGAAATAGCGCATACATTAAAAACAGTGATCTGCATATACAAAAATACGTTTGTAAATAATGTTGTTTTTCTGAAGAAATGGAAGAGCTGCCATTTCTAGAATTTGATATACTAACCTTTAGTTTTAAAGAGACTTTTATTTTAGAAAATAAAGGAACGGATGATCAGCATATCTGGCATATGCATGAGGTAAAAATGGAAATTTGACTAACAGATTATTTCATAGAAAACTGTTAACTTTGACTAAACTAGACTACTTTGTATCAGGCTTTCCCCATACATTAAAAAGAAAGCACAGTTTAAGAGGAAGAGCGGTTAGAGATCCATTGAACCTTGACTATTCAGTGCTGGCACAATATCAAACACACATCATTACAGTTTAGCACATGCTTCATCTATCATTATTGCTAGTGAACTGCTTTGAATTATCCTGTGAAACACATTATATGGTCAGCTATCATTAGATTAAAATAACTTGATATAGTAACTTCTTCAAAGTCCTTGCTAGACATTTAAGGTTTGCCAAACTAGGCTGAAATGAATGATCTGAGAGATAATAGGAGTTCCCGGGGAATTTAGACATTGAACAATGAGACAGAAATATATTCCATGTCTGAAAACATTGACATTACTCAGTGTTTTCTTATCTCAATGTATTCACTAGCTCTGATGTTTTTTTCTTATATATCCCTGAGCTGCTCAGTGAGCATTTGATGCTTGCTATTTTAAAACCAAACTCTGTTTAAAACCACAAATTATGTTTTATAGCTTTGCTGTATAACTTTAATGTAGACTGTAGAAGTTCATATCCAAAAAAAACAGCCTAGAAATATTGCAGTTCAGAGCTCCCCAGCTTCACTTGGCACATTCATAGTCAGTCAGTTTTCTTAAAGGATCAAAATTAGGCACCAGTGCATGCTCAGAAATACGGTGGGATGGAGAGCTAGTTATTCCTCTCACCTTTAACCTCTTGTGTAACTAGCTGAAAAGTGTTCAGAAAAAGGCTTCATAGCTCCAGAAGTCTGAAATCTAAAATACCGAAAAAAACCCCAACAGGCACAAACAAAAACTCAAAATATTTAGAAAGTATTTTTTAATTTCAAAGAAATGCAGGATAAAGGGCTCTAAACCATTGTCCCAGAGAACGATAATCATAACCAACATGTTTTAAAGCTTTGAAATATTGTTTAGCCTATCCCTTTTAAGAGATTCTTTTTTTACTTATATGTTCTGAAGATTGCTTAAATCTTCACTGTGGTGACACTTTCTCCTTTTTCTATTGAGCAGTTTTTGGTTTATGAGCATTTTGTGCTATTGATTTATTTCTTCATACTCCTTAATTAGCCACGTTGGCCTTCCATGCCCTTTCCTCCTTAAACCCTTGTTGAGATCAATTTCAATTAAAGACGGGTTCGTGACATAGAATTCTGGTCACCATCTTGAGTAGGAAAATTTTAGAGTTTATGTTCAGTTTTGTGGCTCAGGGTCTTGTTTAACTGTATCTGCTGAAGCTTGTCTCTCCTTTAAACCTTGATCTAAAAGCTTGACAATGGATGAATGTGCCTTATAATTTGTTTATGCATCATAAATGCCAAAATGAGTGATTTACTAGGAGAGTATTAGTTTCGCTTGTTACTTTTTTTAAGGCTGAGAGATTACAGAATGCAGTACTCTTGTACTGTTTCTCCTCAAATTCAGTATTTCTATTTCTGTAGCCTTATTCCTAGTAATAGACCAATGCTTTAAAAAGACCAGCATTGCTGAAAAGAAATAAAATATTAATTTTTTAGAGCATCATACTGGATTATCTTCCTCATTCTTGGTGTAGAATCAATTCTATTCCTTTCTTGTTTTATTTGTTTTTTATGGGTTTTGAATTAACATTTTGTGGTTTACTGCAGTTTGCCAGATGTTGCTCAGCTGTCTTCACTACATTCTATTTTCTCCTTAGTTCTTTTAGGTTGTTATTTATTCCCAATATTCTGTATAAAATGGCTTTTTTTTTTTTTTTTTTTTGTGGAGACATGGACCCTCAATGTGCTTTCCTCTTGACATGAGCTGCAAGCATCACAAAGTTTTATATTCAGCTTAAAAGAAATTCCCTATGCCATGTTACAGCTAAGCCTCTAATCAATGACCCCAGCTGACTTCAGTGAGTCTCCTAACAACAAGAAAAAGATTTTTTTTTGTAATAGTGCCATTTTACAGATCCAGTTTAAAGCAAAATAAATTACCAGCTCAGAGGCACAAGAAATGGTATCTCCAATTTCTATTGAAGAGGTGAAGAGGTAAGGCACAGAAGCCTATAACTGAAGGTAGGAAAAGGAAGGATGGAGCTTAAAGTACTTTATAAGTTCTTAAAGGTTCATAACATAGACTCAAAATATAAGTTCCTTCTTAAAAAATAAAGCTTTAGCTTTCTGGTTTGTTGTTTTCCATTGAATTTAATCAGCTTGTGATGACTCAATTTATGTTTAGTGTCTATAATCAAATCATCACTGAAGCTCTGATGACAGTTTCTAAGAATGAAGTCTGAGGGAAGGTTCCACCCCCTCCCAAATTACTACACTCCCCAGCCTCCTCACTGCTGGGTGGTGTGAGAGGCAGAGAAGGCCTTGACATTTTGTAGGTGCTGCTCAGCAGTAACAAAAACACCCCTGTGTTATCAACTCTGCTTTCAGCACAAATCCAAGACATGGCCCATACTAGATATGAGGAAAACCAGCTCTATGCCAGCCAAATCCAGAATGTATGTGCTTCTGAAATTTGTCACTCCTTGGGGCCAATTACCTCCCTGGAACTCTGCATTTCTAAATGAAACAGAAACAAACATAACAAGTCTTCTCCTGATTCCTGGTGCCTTTAAGTAAAGGGAAAAAACATTGTTTGAAAAAGAGGCAAGAGTAGAGCCAGCCTCATTAAATCTTGATAATTATTTAATGGCAAACTTGAACTGTAGGCCTCCCTCTGTTTAAAGATGTTTTCACCAGTATTTGACTGCTAGGATAGAGACAGGATCAGTGGGCTAAAAACCTTGACAGACTAGGAGACCAGCCCTATTGATCTGAGAAAGTAAGATTCTTCAGCAAAGGAGAAACCTCTCATTCTGTTTTTTGCTGCTAAGATAATTTCTGTATTTTATATTGAAGAGTCCTAGAAAAATTAGTGACAGGACTAGATCTCAGGCTCCTACATACACTTATTTAACTGGTGGGTTACACAGTCAGCTTCCTTCTTTCTGTACCTATTCAGCCAATGCTCTTGGCTGCTTGTTAACCCAAATTCTGTAGGATACGGAAGCAGATTATTTAGGAACTCTCTGAAAGTGGATTTGTGTTCAGATATGTAGACTTGGACTTCCTTGGGACCTACAGAAAATGTACGCAAGTTTCTCACTTTGCCAGCCTACCATCTTGTGCTCCAGCTCCACTCACAGATTTCAGCAGCACCAGTAACTACCTGTCCTAAAATCTGTTTTACAGCTGGTTGAACCCACATTGCCACTAATGTCAGCAGTTAACAGAGCTGGATAAATATTTCAAATATATATCTGCTAAAAAATTCCACCATTTTTCAACATAAATACCCCAAATATATCTAAGAAATATAATGGAGTATTTTGTATATGATTTTTAAAATTAAAAAAATTATTATGCTCTTTGAAATTTTGTCATATGTAGATACAGATTGCCTTTAGAAAACAATATTTTCGTTATCTCTAGCTGGGTCACATGTGGAGCAAAATTAATGGTCACATAGGCAAATGGTAAAGTCTTCCATTTAAACACAGCTAAAAACCAACAAATATATATATACCTTTTCGATTCTATATTTACTCTTAATATTGCAGTCATTCTTTAGGATAACTAGTACTACCAGTTTTGGAACCTATGGAGTTTATAGATTTACCATTAGTTTTTGGAATAGAAATGGTTTCTGAATTAGGCTACTACATCAGGCTGGTTCATATGTTGCATCTATAAGCCATGTTTACTCTAACAGTTTTCAGTTAGCTGGTGAATTTCCAAAACATTTCTAGGGAGATGGAGATTTTTCAGCATCAGCAATTTTAGACTGTAATTGTTGCTCATACAATTTGGGAACAAACTGTGCATCCCTACAAACCTGTGAAAGTCAGTGTTGTAGGTCATGTCAAGCTGGAATAGATTCAGATGTTTTGGCAATGAGGATCAAAATTTAAAATAACTTCAACAAAAGAAATGACACAAAATAAATAGGATACAATTCAGTGAAGTTAAATGACAGAAAAGGAATAATAAAGAGCACACTGACTAGACCTCAGGTCTTGAAAACAAGGCCTGGAATTTATGAGCAAAAAATAAATGAATGCACTAACTCTACAGTGAGAAAAGGCAAAAATTTTGAGAAAAGGCAAAATTTTAGCCTAATGTTACAAACACAAGCAACATGAAAAATAATTGATCTGTTCCATTAGTTATTGGCAAGATGCCAGCTGGAGAGGTTTAAGGAACAGTGGATCAGCTTGGGAAGAGCTAAAGAAGAATCACAAACGATTAAAAGGGCTAGAATATGTGCCCTCTGAAGGAAGATTGAGTAAGTTATTTTTGCTGAAGAAAAGTAGATTAGAGAAAACTTTGTAACAGAATTCAAGTGTACAAAAATCTATGTCAAGGAGAAGAAAAACATAATTTTTTCTGCTCTTTCTTATTCAGGATAGAACAAGGAAAAATGACCTTGAGTTCTAGCTAGGAAGATTCTGATCAAGGAAATGTCCTTACAGTAAGTCTAGACAAGAAGTGGAATAGATATTTAAATGGGGTATGAAATCTCCATCTCAGAATGCTTATTTAAAAAGGTTAACAACCTTTATCTGAGCAGAATGAGGGGGGTAATAAATCATGGATAGTATTGGACTAGGCAATATCTGAAGATCCCTTACAGTCCTATTTTATATTCTTCTCTGTACACAAAATTTTATCAATTAGAAGTACATGACTAAAACCTGAAAAATAAAGCATCTCGTCTGATAACAAAACTTACTCACTGGAGAGACACACATGTACTATTTACTCACACTGCCACTTACAAACTGCTTTGTAAATCCACATCACACTTGGGATCACAGAATCACAGCATGGACTAGGTTGGAAAAGACCTTTGAGATCATCAAGTCCAACCTATGACTTAACACTTCCTTATCAACTAAACCACAGCATTGAGTGCCACATCCAGTCTTTTTTTAAACACTTTTAGGGATGGTGATTCCATCACCTCCTGGGCAGATGATTCCAGTGCTCAATCATTCTAGCAGTGAAAATGTTTTTCCTGAAAACTTCCACTGGTGCAATTTGTGTCCTCTCGTTCTGTCAGTGGTTGTCTGGGAGAAGAGGCCAACCCCACCTGGCTACAACCACTTTCAGGTAGTTGTAGAGAGGGATAAGGTCATTGTAAACACCATTCTGGGAGACTTAGTTTAATTTGACTGAATACAAATCAATTCCCTCTCATACAGTGATATACTCAAAAATATGAGGGAAAGAAAATTACTGCAATGTGGTATTTTCACTAATTTTTTGCTATGATTTATAAGATGTGCACTTCTTTTGCACAAAGTTTAAAAGCCCAGAGTAATATAACTGACAAAACTGCAGAGAAATGACATGACTTACTTCTGTCTACCTTTCTCTTTCCCTTCATCTTGTGACAAGGTTATTTTATTTTTAAGAACAGCTTTTGATCTAATATTTCAACAAAGAAGCATTCATATTTACGTTTTCAAGGTACTGTACTGTTTTGAGACTTGCCTAGAATATTGAAGAGCCACATTACTCCTTGACGTGCCAGTCATGTTGTCTCTTTGGAAGATAAGCACACAGTTTGATAGACTAATGTGAAAATACACCGAAGAAAAAGTATTTCTGCAGGAGCAAACATGCACCCTTGTGATGAGTGGAAGACTGAATGATAGATATTATTTTTCTATCATAAGGACATGAGACCCTGAACACTGGCAACATTGTATTCTATGGTGTTTGTGGATGATATTTAGGAAGGCTTTTGGTTTCTTTTCAGCTTTCAGAATGTCTTAACACTCCCACTCCTCAAGTGCGTCATTGGCAAGGGAAGTTTTAAAATGCACATAATAGCTGTTTTATTGTTCAAAACATTGATCCCACAATATTGATCAATTAGTACATTCAGTATTCTTGCACTGTTGTGGAGCAACTTTCTTTCAGAGACAGGACTGGGCAAATGCTTTTTGTCAAAACTTTTTCTCCAAACTAATTGAGAATTAGAAGTGTATTTCCAAATCTTATGGGAATTCTACATTCAGAAGAAATATAAAGTGTCTCTGTTCTGTTGCAGTCATCAGCATTTAAACCATTTTGTCTGTATGAGTCTGAGGAATTTTAATGGGGCTGCCTACAACCCCATTAAAAATATCCTGTGAAGGCATGTTCTTGCTCCACGGAGAAGACTGGAGCCTTTTAAAAATTACCAACAAAAGAGTGAGGTGCCCTTGCATTGGTTGTTTCACTCAGATTATAAATGTCATAACAGGGAAATGGGAAGAAAATGGGATTTAGGACACCATAGGAACTATTTCTGACCTTGTAGCCTTCAGGGCATGTACTTTGTGAACTTCAGTATCTCGTAGACTGCAATTCAGTAATGGCACATCCTCACTTCTGCACTGGCAGTAGGCAAAGCTGATTGGAGAAAAGGACCTCAGGGGCAAGATAGGATAAAACAAATTTGAGGAAGACAGAACATGATACTTCAAAGTGAAGAGTACACAGTGGACAAAAAGGTATGAGCTGTGTCAAGCTACCCCCACTGTACATACTTCAAAATTAATTCCATACTGAAGCTTCTGCAAATTCTACGTGATTTAAGACATTAAATTTGTCATGTTTATGCATTGCATAATGTGATAGGTTGACTTGGGAGGAAGAAACTCAGAAGTTCTTCCTGGGGGAGTTTCCTTTGTGGGGGTCGGTTCGCTCCGTGCACACACATTTTAAAAGGAAGGTAATCCCGGAAGACGCCCTCTTTGTCTTTCCGGCGGCTGGGCAGGTAACAACGACCCGAGTCTCCCTCTTCCCCATGCCGGGGGGGAGGGGAGGCTCGGAGGTCGCTTGGGCCCCGTTTGCCAATGAGGAGGACTCGACGGCCGGGGGGAGGAAAAGTTGTGTGATAAAAGCTTCACGGCTTCTTCCTCCACCGGCCGCTGCTCTGGCGTGGGGGATGCTGGCTCTTTATGCTGCCGGCTGGGCCGGGCCGGGTGGCCATGAGCCATGCGGGCCGCAGCCCAGCCCCGCAGGGGCTGAGTGGGGCCACCGCCGCCCTCCCCCAGCACGGCTGAGCCTGGCCCAACTTTTGGAGTTGTGTTAAACTTTAACTCTTTAGTGTTCAGATAAGATTTGCAAAGCCTCCAGCTTTCCCTTTGAATATGAAAGGAAATAAGAAGATTTCTGAAGTCAGTGATGTAAGAGCTAAGTATTTTAAGATGGAAGGAGAGTGAGAAGATGCTGAAATGGCTGAGAATCTTTTTGGGAAATTGTAGGAATGAACTGATGTACTGAATATTCCTTTAAACCATTAAAAGAGACATGAGGGGATGGAAATGTTCCTTCTTAGGAGATAATTTGACTAAAGAACACTTGTGTTGGGAATTTGAATTTCTGTCTTGAGAAAAGAAGGGGATGGCAGTTTTTTTCTGAAGATGAAGCCTGAGCAGAGAGAAAGGAGACAAATAAAAATCGTTACTGTTGGACATTTCAATTCTTAAAAGTAATACCCCATGGAATAGACATGACCCACATCTACAACTCTGGGACGGCTGTAGATTGGGAGGAGCGTCACGGTTGCAGATTTCCCGGGCGGATGCAAATCGTGAGAGGTAAAACTACAAGAGGACTTTTTTTTCTTCTTGTGGAACACATCCCTACAACTTCGACAAGAGGAAACTTCTTTCTCCAAAAGTAAACAGAAAAAGACTAAATTAGGCACTGACTGAAGTATTTGTTGTATGTTTGTTTTGTTGTTGTGAAGACTGGGAGAGGGAGGGACGGAGTGATGTGAAAAATCTTATTCTGAAAATTTTTTTTTTTTTTCTCCTCCCTTTTTCCCCTTTTTTGTTTGTGTAGTTAATAAATTTTCTTCTATACCCTTTCAAAGTTTTAAGCCTGCCTTGCTTTTTAGCTCCTGGTTCTGTCTCACAACAGAAAGAAATAAGTTTATTTAAATTGGCAACTCAAACCCTAGACACATAATCATTTAGCATATTAAATCTCCATGGGCTTTTTCCCTGATGCTAGAAGAAGGAAGACTCCACCTTTTCCCAGGTAAGGATGAGCAAGAAACTCCTGCTCTGAAAGAAGTAGCAAGAGAAGGAAGAAAATTGCATCCCAAGTTGTCTCCCAGGAGTAGGAACTGAGTTTGGAAAAGCCTCGGATCACTTATTCAGACAGAACACACAAAGCTTAAGCCAGAAACTGAGTAACAGTGTTCAGTGGCAAGTGCTTTATTCTCATTAGACTACTACAGGAAATGGAGGACCATGATAGAGGTGGTTGTAGTTGGAGAAAGATGTCAAAAAGTCAAATGCATTTGGAAGGGAATAGCTCCATGAAGCTCTCTTGTGGCAAAGCAAGCCAGTGGCATCCTAACTACTTTAGGAAGATGCTGCCATTAGTTCTAGGGAGACAATCCTACCCCTCTGCTCAGATCTGGTGAGACACATCCGGAATACTATTTCCAGTCCTAGGATTCCCAGTACAGGAGAGACATAGGCACCCTGCTGTAGGTCAGTGAGTGACACAGATATGACTAAGGGATTGGAGCATCTGTTATACAAGAAAAGCAGAAAGAGATGGGACTGTTAAAGACTGGAGATAATTTATACACATGTATCAACGTGTAGGCCAGGGTAGTAAACAAGTTGGAGCCAGACCATTCTCAGTGGAATCAAGGAAAAGAACAGGAGGCAAGGGTCATAAATTCAATTGTAGGAAATTCCACTGAAACATTAATTTTGTTGTTGTTGTTTTGGGGTTTTTTTGTTTGTTTGTTTTTGTTTTGGGTTTTTTTGTTTACTGAGAGTCATCAAACACTGGAACAGGCTTCCCAAAGATGTTTTGAAGTCTCCATTCTTGGATTAAAATCCTGATGGGATATGGTTCCAGGTAACCTGTTCTACCTGACCCTGCTTTGAGCAGAGGTTGGGACTAGATGAACTTCAGAGGTCTCTTCCAGCCTCAGCAATTTTATGCCTCTGTGAATTGCCCTTCTTGCCCCCAGGGTAATGGAGGCGTCTTATGCCTTCATTGTTGCAGGACTGTCCTTGCAGTTATGCCAACATGGTAGATTGCCAGTATGAATTTAATCAGATTTTAATGCTGAATAATCAAAGAACACAGTTTGATTTTAAATATTAGATTATTCAGATTATTCAAATTATGAGGAAGATTTATGAATTCAAAGGCTGAAACTCAGACCTCAGTTTAATACCTGTAGATATGCATGACAGCATGATTTTGCATTTCAGAAAACAATTAACACATTCTTACACATAACAAACTTAGCAACTATAAAACTCCAAAACCAACTCTGACCTAATGTAAAAATCAATGAAAAATATACAGTGCTCTTCAAATATATTGTACTGGAAATATTGCTGTGCTGTGTTTTTAAGGAAAATGGAAAAAACTATTAAAATTACAAATCTGAAGAAAACAAAAAAAATGTATTTTTCAATTATTAAATGATCTATAAATCATAAATGTTGAAATATTGCTATTTGCAGGTAGAGTTTACAACATCAGCAAAAATGATCTGATAGTTATTAGTGATTTAAAGGAGGTTGCAGAACTCAGAAATATCTACTTATACTCTGCAAATCTTCTTCCAGCCCAAATCTACCTCATGTTTGAGCAGGGAAAGTGCATTTCATTACAGGTACCAAACCTTGGAAACTTGGTTAAAACTGATTTTTAGATATCCATTTTACAAAATTCTGCATCCAGCATAATTCCAAAGATTTGTATGTGTTAAGGACATTACAGCCTACCTGAGATGGGACTCTTTAATGGTAAAAGGTCATTAAATTTTAGATTACTGGTGATCAGATAAATGATTGTGCAGTATGTGTAGATGACACATCATAAAAATAATTATTTTATATATATTTGTACACGTACCTACAGATAGATGTAGATATAGGTATAGATAGGCATACATAAATACAGCTGGGGGGACATTTCCTGGTGGTAAAAATTTATAATTAAAGTGTAGAAGGAACATGTGTAAAGAATGAAAGACTTTATTTCCTTGAAAGATAATTCTTTAGGGGAAAATTCTTATTTCGTGAAGTTTGTTATTTCTTCTTCGATAAAATCATTCAAGTTGGATTAGATCTATAAGATTGTTGAGTACTACCATTAACCCAGCACTGCTGAGTGCAGCACAAAACCATGTCCCTGAGTGACACATCAACACATCTTTTGAACACTTCCAGGAGTGGTGAATCAACCTGTTTCAATACCTTTTCTTGAAGATGTTTTTCCTAATATCCAATCTAAACCTTCTCTGGTACAGTTTGAAATAATCTTCTCTTGTCCTGTTGCTTCTTACTTGTAAGATGAGGCTGACTCACAGCTCTCTACAACCTCCTTTCAGGTGGCTGTGGAGAGCAATAAGGTCTCCCTTCGGCTTTCTTTTCTCTAGGTTAACCCCAGTTCCCTCAGACACTCCCCCTAAGACTTGTGCTCCAGACCCTTCACCAGCTCCATTGCCCTTCTGACACGGCCCGCCTTCTCCACCCCGCTCCGGCTCGCCCAGCTAGCTCCTGAAGGCGAGACCAGTGCCGAGAGTGGCCCACTTCCAGGATTCAGGGGAACCCGGAATGTGGGTAGGGCTCTGAACCCTCACGGCCGTACACGTGTCCGGGGAGGAGCAAAGGATCGAGACAGAGTCCTTCTGAGGTTCCGGGGAAGCGGGATTTATTGCGGGAGAGAGGACAACCTGGATCGGGGGAAGGGAACCGCAGAAGGCAGGGAACACAGGTGTACAGCAACTTAAATAGGGGCCCTCCCCCAAGGGAGGGTACAATACAGCACCAATGGCTACAGTTTGGGGTGTAACATAAGGCAGGGCTGATTATACATACAACGAATAGGGGGAAACATAGGCGGGGAAATACATGTAACATCAAATCATATGCTAAGAAGGGGATGACTGATACAGAAGATACTAGAAGGATAGGGGGGGCTAGGAGGGATTGACAGTCTTCGGGGCAAGGACTAGAGTGAGGGACAGGGAAGGTACTGGAAGGTGGGTGGGGACTTGGGTTGATTGATCAAGGGAAGGCGGGAATTAGGGCAACTGAATTATAACGGGGGGGGTACAAACAATAGAACAAACCATCTAATAACAATAAAATAACGCAATACAACACCCTTCTCTGGACACTCTCCAGCACCTCAATGCCTTTCCTTTAGTGAGAGGCCTGGAACTGGACACAGGACTTGGCACCTCACCAGTGCCAAGTGCAGTCACAGCCCTTGTCCTGCTGGCCACACTGTTGCTGATCCAGCCTGTCCAGACCCCTCTGCAGAGCCTTTTTACCCCCCAGCAGATCATCACTCACAGCTAACTTGGTGTCATCTGCAAACTGACTGAGGGTGCACTTGATCACCTCATCCAGATCATTGATAAAGATGTTAAACAGGGCTGGACCCAACAGTGAGCCCTGGGGATCACAGCTTAGGATTGGTCACGCCATTTATCACCACTCTGTGCCTGGCCATCCACCCAGGTTTCACCCAGCAACAATGTCCCAGTCCAAGCCGTGACCAGCCAGTTTCTCCAAGAGAATGATTTGGGAAGTGGTGTCCAAAGGTTATGAAGGTATAGAATTCCAATATACTAGCAGATAGGAGAGGAAATCAATCATTTAATTTGTGAATTTTACAGATCAGATTTATGTAACAAAATGAGAATATAATCCAATTGCTTTAAAGGTAACTTCTCAAATTGACTTCTCAAATTACTAGTGAATGGAAATTGACATAGAAAATTCTGTGGTTTTGCTTTGTATATTTAATCAGTGTATATAAAAGTCCATGCTAAATTATGAATATTTAGGAATTAGACCTTTTGAAGTCATGCTTCATTAATGTAACAGGATTGGGAAAATCAAAGAAATGGGCTGGTTTTTGCTTTTGGTTTAATATCAAAATAAATACAGAGGAGAAGCCTCTGAACATGAAAGCAATGAGACAACAGATGGATGAATCATTGCAGAGGCTCTGATAAAAATACAGTGACCTCACTCAGACATTCAATCAAAAACCCGATCTTTTGTTGTTTGTATGAAGCTTTCTTCAAAATGTGGAATTAAAAACCCAACAGATTGAATATTGTGTGGGGTTCTTAATATCTCAGTTCATCTGATTTGTTGTCTAACCTATTAGTATATTACCTTAGAGAAAATAATTTACAGAATTTTTTTGAGTGTATGCAACATATTTAGAAATTATTTTGAACAACATTTAAAGAGTCCTTCTGTGCTACTGAGATCAACTAGGAAATTTATTTATCCATCAGTTTTAGTAATCTATATCTATTTTAAAAATGAAGAAATACATTTTAAGGAGCCATGATTTCAACTCTAAGTCCATCACAATAAATGTAAAGTTCAATGCCCCATCTCTGTGCCTCTGGATAGCTGATAAAAAAACTACCCTCAGATTGAGGAGGTGCCTGAAGCAAGCAAAGAAGAAACTCACTGAATGAAAGGGTTTTAAAACCCATCCCTCTTAGAATTTTGACAACTGAGCAGAAATTATTTTTGATCTGTTTACATTGCAACTAGCGAATTCTGTAAGACCCAAACTCAACTAGGAAAAAAGTCAGTGCTGAGGATCTGACATTCACACTCTAAATGTTTCAGAGGGCTTTTCCTAGGAATAGGACAGCTTAGTCCCTTCACCTACTGAGGAACCACAGTCTAGATTCTTGAAGAGTTGTTGAAGAACTGAATGGACAGTGGTGGTGATAAAGGACATGGTTTCCATATCTTAGATGAAAGGAAGGAGTAGGCTACATCATCATGCTCCTCTGATAATCTCATCTGCTCTTTTGCTCTCTGATACAAAAGATATGAGTTAGTTTGCCACAGTGGCCCTGCTTTACTACGGTTGAACAAAACTCTTCTCTAAGAAAATATCCTGGCAAAAAAGAAGCTCGGAATTATAAACTTTCATTCTAAAGAGGGCAAAAGCTCCAAATTCCTTGGCGAATAAAAGCCGTTCCTCAGTTCCAGCTGAAGAGAAAACATCCAGAAATGTATTATTGGAGAAGCTGGACCCTGTAAACACATTAAGGAACATTCATTGCATGCCATATGAATTCCCTCCTTAGATACAAGCTTTCATTCACCGTTTTTTCAGATGGGTCCTTATGGAAAGGTGGCACTGAATGTCTAAGATTGGAAAAAGTAGCAGCATGGCCCAACTTGAACAAACTAGACACTTACATAGCCACAGTGACAGAGGCTCCTGGTAAGTTCATGTACTGTCATGTTTGGGTACTCTAAGCAACTGTTTGGACTTCAATTTTGACTATAGGCACAGAAATTTAAAGGCCGCTTCTGAAAAGGGTTTGTAATTTAAACGTATAACAGTTATCCCTTGTGAGAATGAATGACTAGTACAAAAAACGGAAACATTAATTTATAACAAGCAAAATTCTTTCCTTGATATTAGAACTTTTATTGACAAATATAGCAGGGAGGTACAATTGATTTTTCCACTAATATTTTTTACCAGCAATATATTCACTCAAGTGTAACTTCTGTAGTTCAACCATCAGTTTGCCTTAAACCTGTGATTTAATCCCTGAAATATCACCAGAAGTGTGAATTATTTCAAGACTCCAGGACTGACTGAGAGCAAATACTGCAGAATCAAGTGTGTTGAATATGAACTCATAACCTCACCAAACCATCTGCTTTAAAAAGTCAAATAGAAAATATAATTTTATTTAGATTTTGTAGGGCAATTTTCATGCTGACAGACGGTATTTTAGGAAACTTCTTTAAGATTAGTCTCATTAATTTTCCCATCTAGTGAAGAGGGAGATTCCTTCTGAGTTAAGATATGAGTAAATGGGAAGACTGAGATTACCCCCATGTTGTGTCTCCGCTGATTAGAGTGAAGCATACACAAGTATGCTTCAGTTTCCTAATCCTACTTCCTCAGGAAAGAAACCAGGCCATGGAGACTGACAGATATGGAAATATCTGCTGATGAAGGCTCTAGCTAGGGCTATGTGAGGAGGCATGCTTTACAATCAGTCTAAACAGACCTTTCCACCTAATGTCGTAAACTCTCTAAGTCAGGGGCTTCCTTTCATGTCTATAAATGCCAAAACCACTTGTCAGTAGTAGATTAAATACATATTTAGATATTAAAATTAATATGGTACCTTGTGGCAGAATTAAACTCTCACTCAATACTTTGAACTCTTCCCTGTTGAAGCCTGTCAGGAACAAACGTGATCCAGCCAACTCATGGAATAAACTTCAAGTGTGTATGGGAGGAGAGAGCATCTTCTCCTTTAAGGATGTGTGGTCAAGGACCTTTTCAATGCAAAAAAGGGATAATAAGAATAGATGGAAAGTATAAGCAAGAAGATGCAGAGGCACAAACCTGACAGACAAGCATAATGGAGACAGACAAGAAATAAACCTGTCTGGTCAGAGTAGTTTGTGGGCTATCAAGAAGCTGTAAGCAAACCAGGACTTTGCAAACCCGAGGGTGAATGAAGATGGGAGTCCGATGGAGCTATGCATGCTGATGAGGGAATATGTAAGGGAAGGGGAAGCATAGAGGAATGAAGGGGGAATCGGATCAAAAGGGGCATAAAAGATGCTGGTTGCATGTAAAATGGAGTCATTAACACACTTGTTGGATGGAGCCCTGCAGCTGATCATCACAATTCATCCTATCTCTTTATTACATACTGTAGTAGCTAGATCTGCATGATCTCACCCTCTGTTCCACATGGGTGAGGGCAAGGTCTGAGCACTACCTGCTGGGGTTCTGGTGTGGGTGAGATATTGTGGTTCAGCAGGGGCAGCTGAAGAAGGACTCACAGGTCTCATGCCTGGTGCCAGTTTGGGGTGGGGGGAAAGTGTATTATTACTCTCAAGATGGGTGTGCACGGAGTGTGTGTCTTCATTCAAGTTCAAACAGCAAACTCCAAGCTGGACTCGGCTCAGTTGGGTGCCTCATGTTAGAGCAAGAACATCATGCAGGTAGAGTCCATGGGGACGGGGTGCCTGTGCAATGAGAATATGAGTCATGTCATTTTGCAGCAAGCCCTGAGCTAGACCAGCTGGCAAATCGGGAACTCAAGGGTGGCTAAGAGGGTCTGGAGTCCCGGCAGGGGCATCAAATGAGCAGAAGGGTCATGCTGCACTCAGGGAATCCGTGACTGTGCATGTGCTTGTGAGCCTGGACACTGATGTATGTGTGTGCCCACACAGGAGACCTTCTGTCTCTGCCAGCCCTGGGGGAGGAGAGGATGGTGCCCTCTGTGCTTCTCTGATGTGATGTAAATCCTGTGTAGGCGCAGCATCTTTGTGCTGCCAGCCATGTCCCTGTCTTGTAAGTGTCCTGCGTGTCTGGGACAAGTGTTCAGCTTCCCTAGGGACAGCCACATCTCACAGCCTGGGAAGAAACCCCAGGTCTCTGGGGCACCAGGCTGGGCTCCAGAGGTCAGGCAGGAGAAAGTCTTGGGACAGACCTGCTGGAGGTGGAAGCTGCCACTAACAACTCTTGGCAATAACCACAGTCAATTTTATAATACAAATTTTTTGCTCTTTAAATCTTCTGTTAGTCTATGAGAAATAATTACCCTCTTTCTGGAAGTTATTTGAGAAAAAAAATCAATATTAGGGTACTTTCTAACTTAGGTGTATCCAAAATGACTTTTGTAAAAGGTCTTTAACATTTCCAAGAAACATTAGTTCACATAATTTTTATATTTAGGAATAATTATACATACGTATAATGACACATTACATATTACATTTCACATACGTAAGAAAAAGGAAAAGTAATTATTTCTACAATGAATCTAATTACAGAAAGGTTTTATGGAAAATGGAAATGTCAACCTTTAATTAAGTTCATGTTGGACTCAAATTCCAAAATGCTTGTTTAATCAAAAATAAATATTCCCTCAATATAGCGTATACTGAAGAGTTACAGTAAGAAATTATCACCAAAACAGAATAGGGAAAGGTAAGTTCCTACATTTTATGAGATTCATTCACTGTTTCATTGTTTCTGGTTTCAGTAATATATTCCTCCAAGGAATCATTACATAGATTAAATGATCACACAGAAACTTTTAACTCTTTTTCATAAACTTCTACTTTAATATCGGAGAAATATTTTCCAGTTGTCCAGATGCAATACACCAGAAAAAAAAAAAACAAACCTAACATGTGTCATGATATCCACCTTTCTTAGTGTCCTGATCCACCTTATGCTACAGTATTTAAAGAATGGAAGAGAATGTCCTGTGTTCATCCTACTAAATCTTGAGCCTCTCATCGAGGAGGCTTGACTTTCTGTACAATCATGTAACCCTCAATTAAAATCCAGGTGAGAGAAGATGTACAGAATACAGCAATCACCTTCAACTTGAATTCTTTTCAGAGTGCAGCCCACTGATGTGGGATGAACTGTGGGCCCAAGCCTTCAACTCTTGATCTTGAAATAAATATATTAATCTTGTCTTCTTTTCTTTTACTTGTTTCTTAAATAAATTATCAATAAAATTCTTAATTAATTGCTAATTACAGATGCACAGGTGCAGAGTACCTTTTTGGTATGCAAGGGCTGTCACATGAAAAGTAAATCAGGGGTGTGTGATTGATGGTTGGGTCCTTTAGCACAGCACTTTAGCATTTCAGGATGGGTGCAAAGCACCACAGTCTTGGAGACACATGAAACATTGTTCAACTGAGAACAGCAGGCAGGAATATTAACACTTTTGGCAATGGTTACTGAATTTTAGATTTTATCTGCAGAGTGAATAAAATGATTAGGCAGCAAAACTTCAATTTAAAATTTCTGGAAGTGCCAATTTTAGTACTCTAGAAAATGAGTCTGTAGGCATATGAAACAGGGGAGCTGAATCTGAGAAGCACTACTGACTCTATCAGTCTCTACTGATAAGACTGGCCTTTGATTCTCCCAGGTCCTTAAGATCAGTGGGAAAATCTGGAGCAAGGATGACCTTTCCTTGGAGGAGGAGGACCAGGTTAGGGAATACTTCAACAAACTGGACATCTATGAGTCTAAGGGGTCTCATGTGATACAACAATAATTACTTGGAAATTGGCCAATGTTATTGTAAGACCATTCTCAATTGCCTTTGAAAGGTCAGTCAAGGGACGCTGGGACCAAATATAATTCCTGTCTTCAGAAAGGACAAGAAGAAAGATCTGGACAACTGCAGGCCAGGCAGCTTCACCTCAATTCCTTGGGAATATATATTTTCAAATATATGTATTACAAGAAGCTGGTTAAATCTAGTCAGCATGGATTTACAAAGGAGAAATCCCTCCTTACACTTCTGATAGCTTCTGCAATGAAATGTCCAGCTTAGTAGCTGGGGAAAGACCAGTGATTGTTGTTTATCTTGTTTTTAAGAAGATATCCCACATAATATCCTTCTTAAAGTGGTGAAGTTAAGACTATGTAACCAAAAGGAACTGTTTGGCTCAAAGTGGTTTGATCAGCAACATGACATCCAGCTCAAGGCCATCACCTGTGGTGTACTGGAGGGGTCAGCATGAGAGACAGTATTGGTCAACACTGCCACTAATTACCTGGATGATGGGACACAGTGGTCTTTCATCAAGGCAGCCCTGCTCAGGTCAAATCTAAGGTATTGTGTCCAGTCCTAGGCTCTCCAGTACAAGAAAGACATGGTCACACTGGAGCAGGTCCAGCTCAGGACCATGGATATGGTTAAGAGATGGGAACATCTGATATACAAAGAGAAGCTTGAAGAGATGGGATTGTTTAGAGAAGAAAAGGCTGAAGAGGAATCTCATCAATATGATGGGATATATAAACCTGATGGGAGGATATAAAGAAGAGGGAGTCAGGCTTTTTTCACTGGTATTTGGTAAAAGGAGAACAAACAATGAGAACAAATGTAAATACAGGAAATTCCATTTAGACGTGGAGAAAAAGTTTATTACTTTAAGGATGGTGCCATGGAACAGGTTGCCTAGAGACGTAACTCAAAACCTCCAACATTTTTTTTTTTAATGGCTGCAGGGGACTGGGCCACTGAAAGCATGTCAGGGACCTGACCACTTTTGCTGTCCTTGGCAAGTAAGGAAGCATTATTTCAGCAAGGAAGGATGAAAACAAGTTTGTTGCCTTATTTTGAACTTCTTTTATATACTTGAATGCTGAATCAAAGACTCAGCTGTGAAGGTAAATATAACCTGAGGCTCTTAGGCTACAAATCAGGTTGAGTTCACGGAGAATGATAAAAATAAAAATGAAACTAAGCCCAAACAACAATGCCAAAAAATTTCTCTGAAGGTTTATTGAGTTCTCTGGTCAACTGAAATGCTATTTTTCTTTTATGAACAACATTAAAACATATGACTGTCATAGCACTTAAAATTATGTTGGCCTTGTGTGGAAGCAGTGATGGCAATTTTATTTCCATTGACTAGAAATTAATCAGTGCAGAAATAGTTGTTCTTTCTTCACCAAGCTAATTTAGAGAGATTTAACGACAGAACATCACGTACTTTTTGCCATTCCTTTTCTCCTCCCATCTGATGGCATTTGATCACAAACACAGAGAAACTGATTTTCTGTTAGCTCCTGATAAACACATCAGCTATCAAATATAATAAGATAGTCATGAAAATCTGAGAGTAAATATGAAGGCAATATATGACAACAGAATATTTTTTAAATTGTGTATTGGCCTTCATCCATGAAGAAAAGAAACATCACTGCTGGAGTTGCTAATACTTGGCCAGTAGATCAGAGATCACACAGATTAAATGATAAAAGCATTGGTTATAACTGTAGACAAAATTAGAGTATTTGGTGAAGGTAATTATATTTGATATCACAAACATTCTGCTACATTGAGAAGGACATTGGAAAGATAATATTATTTTTTTCTATTACTTTTATCATGGCAAAAATGTATCAGGAATCGATTCCTCTGAAAACTGAGCCTCACCCTGGATGCCTCTTGATAACTTTCTTTGGAGAAAGGGTAGGTTATCTGCACTGATTTCTTTCTTTCGGGTCTGCACCAGCTCAGTCTTGATAGAAAAGCATTTCTATTGTCAGCTACAGCTGCTCAAGGCACAAAAAAACCAAACCAAACCAAAACCAAGACAAAAATATGCATAACTTGGAGTTTTTTTGAGCTACTGGCATCTAGTTCTGTCATATGAGGGTCAAAATCCTTCACTGAGATGACCAAAGATATACTCATCTTTCCCTCTGAATTACTCAGAATGCAGACTAGACATAGCCCCAGAGGCATAGAATAAGTTGAGAAAAAAAGGAGAGTGATAAAAGCATAGATATCTGGGGGCAAAAGCAAGAAGATATAGCTTGCTAAGGGATAAGAATAAAAGAATCCACCAGTGTGCTCATAATAAGAGGACATTCTGTTAAAATGTGGTACATTTTTTGGAGGTAGTACCATACTCATTACTTTTTTTAGGTCTCAGTCCTTTTCATGCACAGTCTGAGAACACAGAATCATAGAATTATAGAATAGTTTGGGTTGGAAGGGACATTTTAAGGTTGTTAATCTAGGCTCTCTGCAATGACCAGGGACATCTTCAACTAGACCAGGTTACTCAGAGCCCCATACAACCTGCCTCAAATCTTTCCAGGGGAGGACATCTACCACATTTCTGGGAAACCTGTTCAGTGTTTCACCACCCTCAACGTAAAAAAAAAAATTCTTCCTTATATCTAGCCTAAATATACCCTTTTTTTGGTATAAAACCACTTCCCCTTGTCCTCTTGCAACAGACCCTCCTAAAATGTCTATCCCCATCTTTAAGTACCCTTCCATTCCTGAAAGGCCACAATAATGTCTTCCAAGAAATCCTCTTCTTCAAGCTGAACATCCCTAAATCTCTCAGCCTGTCTTCATACAAGAGGTATTCCAGCCCTGTTGATCATTTTCCTGGTCTTGTCTGGAATGGCTTCAATAAGTACATGCCTTTCCTGTGCTGGGGATCCCAGGTCTGGATGCAGCACTGCAGATGGGGTCTCACCAGGGCAGGTTAGAGTAGAGTGAGTAGAGCAGAGGGGCAGAATCCCCTTCCTTGCCCTTCTGGCCACACTGCCAGATGCAGTGTGCAATGCAGTTGGTCTTTGGGGCTGTGAATTTACATTGCCAACTCATGTCATCCATCAGCACCCCAAAGTCCTTCCTAGCAGGGCTGCTCTCAATCCCTTCATCTCCCAACCTTTGCTGATATAAGGAGTTGCCCCAACCCAGGTGTGGCACCTTGCACATGGCCTTGTTGAACTTCATGATTTTCACATGGACCCACTTCTCAAGCTTATCTAGGTCCCCCTGGTGTGTCAACTGCACCACTCAGCTTGGTGTCTGCAAATTTGCTGAGATAGAGAACTTGATGTGGTAAATCAACAGGTTAAGGCCGACTTAGAGAAGCTGATAGTAGTGAGATACATGGAGCTGTAAGAGATTAATTCAAGGATGTTGAAATGGCACATCATTATGAGGAGGTTGACTGTCATCTACAGAAAGTAGATGACAGATGGAGAAATTCTCTGCCAGGTGGGAAAAGTTAAAATTATGCTTATCTCCATGAAAAGCAAGAACCACCTTGCGAACAATAGGCTGATCAGCCTTACCTCAGTCCCTGGAAAGGTCTTAGAGCACATTTCCTTGCAATCCACTTCCAGTTTATAGAGCAAGGAGAAGATAACAAGGAGCACACAGCCTGCAAACCCTGCTTAATCAACATGATTGTGAGTAGGTTACCAGGTGATGATAAATAAGGGGTGAAGGGCTGGACTGAAGTGCTTTAATCCAGAGGAGATTTGGGAAACTTGAGGATTGAGCTAAGAGAAGCCTCACAAAGTTCAACAAAAAGAAGTGCAAAGTTCTGCTCCCAGAGAAAAATAATCTCTTAATAATAATAGGTGAGGAAATAGCTGAAGGTATAGCAGCCTGCTGTAAAGGACCTACAGTGTATGTGGCATTGTAAGTCATTCTACATATTTGTCACAGTCATACTGCAGACATCCTAAGATTAAAATGAGTTATCTCTCTTCATAAAGTATAGAAGATAACTGGTCATAGTTTTGGTAATCTCAAGGTGAAAGATGCTTATTTGGTATCTTGGATTTTTTTAATTCCTGTGAACTTTTCATGTCATTGGACTGATCAATAATATTTGAATTACCTTTAAAAAGTTTTGTTCTTACCAAATTAGTAATCAATTCTAATATTGCATTTAATATCCCCATTAAAAATGGGGGAAATAATTTACATATTGAAATGTGCCTCTAAACTTGCAAACTAAAAGTTTTGAGATTCCAAGGCTGGCAGAGGTATGCTATTTATTCAAAGTCTCCATCTTCTGAAAAGGAGTTATGGACTAGACTAAATCCCACACTTTTAGAAGTGCTTGGGGGAGTATTATTGGTTGAGACTGCCAGGCACAGTGATAACAACTAAATAGTATAGACAGTTGAGTTGCCATCCTGTTCCTTTTACCATGCTGCTTAACTTACTAATATGGAGGTAGCAAAAGAGCTTGAAGTAAATCCCAGTAGCTAAAACGGCAAAAGAAAGTGTTTAAATTTTTTTAAAGGCAAATCTGTTGCTCAGTGCAATATTTGAAGTATAAAAGACTCACATTTATATGTAGAAAAGAAATTTTTATTTATTTGTGTTTTATGAGAAATAAAAGTGTTCTGGCACAATGCAACAGTTTCACGTCATGACATCATCTGGCCCAGACAAGTTACACTTAATGGCCTTAAAGAGAGGAGCCGGAAAGCTCTGAGAACATCATATGGTTTAATAAATTATATATTAGGAATTAAACTTTGAATATGGAAAAAACCCCTGGAAGATCATGTATTTCCAATATTTAGATATGAGAAAAAGGGTGAAATGAAGCATCACTTCTAAACAAGAGAATAGCTAATTCAGGGCCAGCAACAATGACTTTACATGGAACTGACCAGCTCTGAGTGACTGGCTATATACTCACACTTCAATCTTTGCAAGGTATTCAAAGCACAGTCTTAAATGAGGGCATATTAAAAAAAAAAAAGAAAAAAAAAAGAGCCTTGTGATGCAAAACTTGAAAAGCACACTCTATCCAGTTAATCAGAGAGAAGCTATGATGGAGGTTAATGTCCATAACAGTTAAAGTATGCTTGCAATTTCCATTGTAGTGTATAGAGAAATATTTCAGAGCTACAGAAAAGAGCATGAGATAGCACAGTTGCTAGAAGTTGAGGTTAGGCCACTTCCCTGAGGATGAAAATTAAATGTTGGAGCAGTTCATAAGAAGAGGTGGGGGCATGTTAAGCTCTTGCAGAGATATTGGATTTCATTTTAAAAGCCAGCCATTGATCCATCTCCTGGGAGCCATCCTGTAGTCAGTGTTCAGAGCAAGCCTGCACAGATCACCACGTGGTCCCATGGCACCACCTGAGTTTCTCTGTGCTGAGCTGCCCATCAGACTGGGTCAGAGTCCTCAGTGCATGTCCTGTCATACCCTATGCCCAGATCTTGGCTGTATGGACCAGTATGGACCAGTGTCTCTGGAGCTACCAGAGCAAGCTGAGTCCTACCTCAAGGCTCTATGCACTGCTAGTCTTAGCCCTGCAGGAGGGTAATTCCAGCCTATTTCAAACTCTTCATTTGGAGCCACTGTAGGCTTGTTTTGAATTTTGTCCTATCACTGTCATTCACATTAGTCTTTGGACAAAAGAACTTCTCAGACTGAGAACTTCACCTGTATCTCCCACTCCATACATGGTCAAAAGATAGCTGCTCAAGTTGTATGTTAAAAGCAAGTGATCCCTTCTACCCCATACTGACAGAATGCTTTTGCAGAGTCTTCACAACTGAATGTTGGAAAGCAACTGAAAATACTCCTCCTGTGGCTGTAAAAGGAGAATTAAACCCAACACTTTAATGATTATTAAGATGATTAGACAACAATAAAAAGGAATAATTAGCAATAATTTAAAGAGCTTGTTGTTATGAAATGTAATTCTCAAATCCTGTTCTCTTTCCTCTCTTCTGAAGTAATAAACATTTTCTGGCTGTCCATGCCTAAGCTCCTAGCACATTGTGGCTGTACTGGGAAATTATTGACACCATTAACAGTCTGTTAGTCAAGGTTCCTGGCAAATGGTTTTGGCAAACCTCGGGTTTGATAACATGGATTGACTGATATTGCATGCACTGAAGGCCAGCCAACACACATAGTTCAGTTTTTATCTCCACAAACCCAGGAGCTGGACACATTTGAACTACACTGGGTGGATCAGCATGCACTGATTCCTGAGCTGAGGCTGAGATGTTGCTGTTATGTCCAGCCATGCAAGGGCAGGGCCAATACTGAGAAATTAATGGTGAGGAAAATACTGCTTGGGTCTGTCCTCTAGTCTGTTTAAAGAAATAAATGCATGTATAGGTATAGGTGGGTATTTCAGCAGCATTACCCTGAGAGCATCAACACGGCTATACTAAATGACAGTGCTATGAAAATACCCAGTGTGACTTTGGACTTGAATTCTCTGGTTTTAAGAGAAGAACAAAACTTAAAATGTTATTCTGGATAGCAGCCTTATTATGAGGGAAATATGTGGAGTGAACATAATGTTAGTGCTACCCAGCTGTTCCTTTTACCTTCTCCTTCTGTTCTGTAAGTGCTTCTATAGAAATATAACACCATAAAATACATGAGAAATAGCTTAAGAGCCTGACTGGTAAAAGAGTATGCCAATACACCAATTTTTGATAGTAGATGAAGCCCAGAAACAAGAAAAATAAACAGAAGGCTAAGCAGAGCTTTCATGAGAATAGAGGCTATGCTGCCTTATCAAAACCAAAAAGTGAAGTATTATTTTGTTTTAGGTGCCTTGTAAAGAAAATAATTTCTGGGATACTGAAAATCTGGGATGTCCAAACAATTGCATACTAAACAAGTAGAAAAAAGGTACAGGATTCAGCCATAACAATGTGTAAGCAAACTGAACAAATAAATGTGAGCTGATTTCCTATGGCTCAGAAATCACAAAATAAAAGCAGAACATATTAACATGTATCTGCAGTTATTTTTGTCTACCATCCCCAAAGACTAATCAGCCTATGAATACTTCACATGCTCATCCCAGACAACTTCATCAAATATGATAAATATGAAAATCAATTTGAGATGGTGTGATGGTCTAACACCAGCTGGAAATTAGACTCCAAATAAGCCACTCCTCTTCCCCCTGCCCCTTCCCATAAGAGATGGACAAAGGCAGAGACTATGGGTTGAGGTAACAATTTACTGAAATCAAACAGTCTTGGAAATAAGGAACACACAGTAACAGCAGCAATATAAATAACAGAAGTATATGAAAAGAGAAGGTGCTTTACACACAAAAGCTGTTTACCACCTTGATTTAGTTCTATGTGGCTGCTGGGACAAGGCAGGATGCTCCCTGTAGGTTGAATCCGCATGGGCCCCAGGACAAAGTGAAGATGGCAGCCATTCCCACACAGCACTACATGGTTTCCCCAACAAAGACAAGATGGTTCCTACGCAGCACCACATAGTTTCCTTGGACAAAGACAAGATGGCAGCCATTCCCACATGGAACCATTGTTTGTCCTGACAAAGTCAAGATGGCAGGTGCTCTCCACAAATGATTTTCCTATCCCTGAGCCCAAGGCAATGGAAAACAATGACTGACAAACCCCCAAAATCTGGATCCTCTGTGCTATGCCACCTGTTGTTTTTGGAACTGCTGTGCTCCACTGGCTCAATCCCACACGGGGCCGTTGCTTTGCACTGTTGTGCCCCACTCCACCTGCCTCTGTGTGCCTCCTTTCTGCTGGGCTGGGATCAGGCTCACCTCTGCTGCTCTGTCGCCCATGGATACTTCCCACACCAGAACCACTTTTCAACACCACTCCTTGGAGCTGTACCTTGGAGGAATGGGAAGGGTACAGGCAGAGACAGAGGACAATGTCTGCAGGGCTGATCCTGACAACCTCCCTGATGGAGAGAGGAAGGCCAAACCTCACACTTCTAGTGACACATTCATCATTTCTTCCCCTTAAAACCAGCCTCCAGTGATGATGTGTGTAGCATAGAACAGCACCCTGGCCATGCCACATGGTGCTAAGCCATGCCCCCTCACTGCATTCAGAACAGGTGGGTATCTATGCAGAGATTCAAACTAAGATGAAGATATTTAAATTAATAAGTGTCTGTAGGCACATCAAGTGTCTCATTCCTTGCTAGAGTCCATGGAGGTAGAGCTGTAGAGAAAGCAGCTCATCTTCAGCAGTAACCTACAATGAAATTCAGCTGCCTAGATATTGATGTCAAGTATTTTCTCAATTGGTGTATGGTAGAATACCTGGTTTCCAGTTTTCAGAGGGATGCAACTCTCACGTAATCTGTGCCTCAGTAGCTATAATGCACTTGCCAGTGTGTCTGAATAGTCTGGCACTAGGGGACTACATAGAGGCAGCTGAATTAGCTGGTTCAACTAACTCACTCCACTTGCTGAAAAGAAAACTTAAACACATACAGCACCCTCAAATACCTTAATGGGAGTCTTGAACAGAATTCTGCCTGCAAAATCTGTTACAGAGACACTGCATGTGATAAGAAGCATGTGCTATAATAGACTCTTTGCTATCAGCTGACATGGGTAGATGAATTATTAAATTACATTACTTCAGCTGAAAGATTATGACTAACTGAGAAGATGCAATTGCATAAATAGTCTTACTTAGGATATATCCTCTGTTTTCTTTTAGGTGTTAGAGGCTTCAGAAGCTTTTAGATCAAATAGCATTGATATAGTATAACAAAGTAGGATAACTCATGTCTGAAAGATCTCAGGAGTCTATAGTCTTATCTTCTGCAGTTCAACTGAGGTCTTACCAGGTTGCTCATTCCCTTATTTAATCCAGGTCTTGCAAACCTCCAGGGAAAGAGCCTACTCGATCTTTTTGGACAATCTGTTCCAAATGAAATAGAACTCCAAGGAGAACTTGTATACTTTATGTGCACCTTTGAAAATGTTATTTAGAGCTTAATTTTCAGAGACATATGAGCATTGCATGCAGTCCTGAAGAGGCTGAGAATGAGGAAGAAAAGAATTTAATTAGACATCCACAGAAAATGTCAAATTATGAGGAGTTTTGCAATAAGTATCATTAATAAGATCACTCTGGATACTATATTCCTGTTTCAAGACAAGAGATGAGAACAACCTTACAACAGATCATGACATGTACAGTGATCAGTACACCAGATTCCACCTTTGCTCCATAGTTAGGACAGAGTGGTGTCCATCCAGCTGCTCTCAAGAAATTAGGTTGCAGGTACAGAAAAGTACAGAAGAGTGAGGAAGAGGAACTACCAAACCCAGAAAGAGGAAACTAAACCCAAAAGATCTTACCAGCAATATTTTAACCAGACTGAATCTTGGACCCTCTAGAACCAACAAACACTTAGCAGAGAAGGCACTATACCACAACTAGGGAACATACGAGTTTATTGTGACGTCCTCTTTAATCATCTGCAGGTGAATTAGAGCTTTTGTATTCGCAGTCGGTTTTATTGCAGATGTTTGGGATGTGTTTTCAACAAGGACAGTGGACGTTTAACCACTACCAAGAGGCTTGCTATGAGACAAATAGGTAGTTCTTACCTCACCATATATCTGTTGTGTTTAAATTTGCTCATTTATAAGGTCAGAGAAGTATATGCAAAAAAGCCCCCAGTACCAGGAAATTGTACACATGCATCAAAATAGTTTAGCCAGGTAATGAATTGTGGAGATGTATTCATGTCCAAATAACCAGGAACTTTAGAAGCAATTTAGTCAATTTGAGAAACAAATTGGGTTTGGCACTTTACACAATTGTGTAATGCAATGTTTAATTAAAAATTGAGCAGCTTGTCCAACCTTTGCATTTCCTGACTCTGATTTAGCTAGGTTTGTTATATAACCTTTCCTTTATGAGAGTAAATTACATTCTGTCTGTGAACTATGGAAACTTTTCCCACATCAGCTGTGGAGACAGAAGCAAGGTCACCATTCCTTCTCCTTTCCCAATGGCCAAATGTCGAAGGAGAATGGAAAATATAAAAACCTCCAGGTCACAGTCCTTTCTCCTCTGCTACAACTCCTTAAAAATAAAGGAAATTTTTTATTAGAAAAATTGGGGAAACTTTTGTGCAGAGCATGAAAATTGTCAGCATTCAGAAGAAATACATTTCTTCTTAGTCCCTTAAAATCACACTCAATACACTCAGTTTATTAAATCTGAGAATATGACTTACAAAGTAAGCTACAAATATTCAGATCAATGTGGAATCAGCAGCTAGTAGTTCTTAGAATAATTAGTGTTCGTACTAGAATTTCCAAAAGGAAGTATTCTTTATAACAGTATTGTTGCTGTTTACCATTTGGGATGAGTGGATTTTAAGTTAATTTTCATAGGAAGTGATGCAGTACTTTGCTTCAGGCAATACTGATTCAGTACACTAGAGTTTCTTTAAAGCTGTCAATCCTCAGAGCACAGAAAACACACGTCTAATTGAGACACAAGCAAGCACTGATTTTGGACATTACTTCTTGATTTTATAGCTTGTTAGCTGAAGTAAATGATGAAGAGCAAAGAGAGAAAAGGGGGATAAGAGCTAGGAGTAATAATAATATGATAAATAGCATCTTTAAAAATTAAGTTTACTATTATTATATGAAAACAGCAGCTGGTAAATGCAATCAGCCCACAGGAAAAATGAATATGGAATGGGAAACTCATCATCCATTCTCAACTACCAGCTGGAGCAGAGAGGCGTTGCAGCTTGCTTCCTGTCACTGTAAGTCTTCTGGCATTATAAAGCCACAACTACAACAACTCCACACCCTACAACTCCAGCTGTGAGTGCCTCCTTATACATGCTGTACCTACTTTTGTTGCTTTCAGGCTGCATTTTAGTGCACCCAGGCCTTAGGACCCAAGAGAGATGACTTGGAAGAAGAGATTAGGTGAAATAACCTGTCTCATATGAGAGATTAAAATACAAACAAATAAGGAATTGCTCACCATGTCTTCCAACGAAAGAATAAGGGGAATTAAATAAACCCAGAGGGTGGCTGGTCACTCTAAAAAAGAAGGTAGTTCTTCTCAGTGCAGGCATAAGCTGTGTTCATGAAATACATGTCTACCTCTTCATCAAGAGATTTTTGACCTGTAGGGTGGTGAAGGTTCAAAGAGTATCTTGATGTCCTGGTAATCTGGGCATCTCCCAATGGCCATTGGTGATGACATGATGCAGAATCAGATGGACTGGTGTAGTCATCCTTTCTATTCTCCCTGTCTGTATTTCCCTCATGTTAACAGTTGCCAACAGCCTTCGGATTCCCTCTTTAATGCTCAACTAGGTGATCCCTAATAAGAAGCAGAAGATGAAGAGCAAATTCACCTCCTGATTCTAATTTTCCACTGTAGCTGCCAATAGGAGACACAATATGGCCCAGTATTTTTCCCTTTAGTTTAAACAAAAGAAAATGAATAGTCTGACCAAATACTTTCTCCTCAAGCAGAGAGCTTGAATGAATACTGATGAACACTGAAATGTTCACTGAATTCAACTGATTTTTCCTGTGGAAAATATCCTGGAATCTTAGATGCGAATGAAAAGAAAGATCATGGAAACCATGACTGCATGCAACTAAGTGAAAAACATTGAATTTCAAGAAAGTTTAGCTATTTAAACATGTGCATAGTGCTCTCAAATAACTTTGAATGAAATCTTCAAATATTTTGCTGAATATTTTCACTAAAGATTTCATAACATATCATGGAGAAGCTAAACCTTAGCTGACAATCTATCAAACAACAATTGAAATGTATTTTGTAAACTCAATCAAATCTAGCAAATGCAGAATGTGCCAGATGGAAGAATATACATTTATGTAAATATACATTTATTCCAAAATAAGATGACTTTGCACAAAATGTAAAGATATAATTATGGTTTTAAAAGTACAGTACATTACAGAAGAAATCTTTATACTTGGTAATTATGTTCCAGCAAATTGGATCATTTTCAGCATATGGATAGTTACATGTGAGATCCTACTGCATTAATTTAAAGGTCATGGCTTCACCAGAGAAGTGACTTCTCAGCATGTGTCCTCTGCCCTTGACTTTATTATGGTTTGCTCATTCCTAATATCTCTGTTTATCAGTTTGGTGTCCTTGCTGGCTACATCATGCATTTTTACAGCAAACATTACAAGTGAGAGGATAATTCTTCAGAAATGAAAGCCAGAAAGTTTGAAAGATTTACTGACTAAGGAAAAAAATAAAGGGTATCTGGCTCTTACTATTTAATATATTTAGCTGTAGGTTGAATCTGGCCAGAATATTTCATTTGGCCTTGACTAATTTTTCATAACTCTCTCCTTCACAGAAACACATAAGGGCTGTATTTATATAAAGAGATCTAATCTTCTGATCCAACAAGTAAAATGGCAATTTTGAGAAAGAAAAAAAGTGACTATTTACTCAAAATATAAGAGCATCTTAATCTGTTGTGTACATGCATTTTTAAGGATATTGATATTAAAAGTGCATAATGTAACTTGTAAAAATGTCGACCTAAGTAGCATGTAAGTCAAAAATCAACACAAACTTATGACATTTGTACCAGTCTTGGAGAAAAAAAAGCAAGTGAGGGAAGACAACAAAGCTATACAGTCACATTTTTAATAACAAGCCCTTTTTATTCTCTAGATAGTGGTGGGCTGAAAACTTTAAGGCAAGGGCTCTACTTGTTATTTTTTTGTGAATAGACCAATACAGCTAGTTAAATCTCTGCTACTCCTTTAGGAGTTGTAAATTTTGGAAAAAGTGTAGCAGAGCAGTACTTCCCACTTGTGTTATAAATTGCTATGAAGAGGTCTTATTTTTATAAAGTGATAAAAATTTTAATGGTTACAGGGGGAAGAAATTTATGCGATTATATGGAGTTTTGGGCAGTTTTGTGACAAACAAACGTGACAAAACAATGTATTTCATCTGGGTACTTCTGTTCTGCAAATGGTTCAGGGCAACAGAAAGGAAAAACAAGTAGACAGTAACAGTTCTTAAAATTAGACAACTCCTTAAATGTCTATTTAATTTGGGAATAACATTTTGACTCTAAGTGTGTATACAGAATGCATGATATGAAGACTGATAATAAATTAGGTAGTCTAGACTGAACTGTTATACAAAATGCACTAGGTAACCTTCCTATTTCTGCCTCTGAGTTTAGTGTTAGAAGTCATGCATCATATTTTATTAAGACATCAGAAAACTCCAGACATACTCCTAGGCTTGCCAAAAACCTGTGCAATTTGGATTAGCTCACCAGAGATCTTAAATGAAAAGAACTGGAGATGCTCTGTGGTGTTTTTTAAAGCTCAGAAAAAGTTGCAAAATGATGGCTTTGTTAAGCAGAAAAAAATAATGAAAGATGGACAATCAGTTATTTGTATAAGGAACAGATAGTATTTGTAGGTAGAAAGTGTGTATGGAAAAGGGAGCAGGAAGACTACCATAAACGTGGGAGATTCAGTTTATGATCTACTGACTAGATTGATAAATTTTCATACAAGGAATGAAGAAAGGTTGTTGATGGTCAAAAGGCATTCATATAACTACTACATCAGGCAGGTAAAAATCCACCATTCCTATGTACTGACACTACAGCACAAAAGTAAATTAACTTAATAAAAATGAAAAGTATAATCTCTTTGTTGGAGTGAATTTGCTCAGTTTGAACTAATGATTTCCAAGGTCCCTTCTAACCCAAACCAGTATGATTCTTTGAGACTTCAATTAGCTGGGAAGAAGTGGGTTACCTGCTGAGTAAAATGTGAGAAGGTTTTTTGGGGCCTGATATTTTGCAGGCTGACTCCATCTCTATATTTGATTTTCTGTGTGACCTTGAATGAGCTATTCAGGGTCAAATGTATTTCTTATGCTTTATTCACTGTTTTCATTAAAATGAGTCTTTCCCTTCAGTAAGGTAATGAGAATTGTTTTCTCCCTTTTCAGGCATGAATTCCTCTGGTTGAAATAATTTTTCATTTTGTATTAGTTCCATTATTTAAGCTGAGTTATATAAAATGTAAACTTACATGCTGCTAGACTGGGCAAAACTTGCCTTTCTGCATTGCAGAATTTCATGCACAAATATGATGGCAGAAATGGCAGTCTGGCTCAGGGAGATACAGCAAGACTAATTCATTGGAGCCTTTAAAATGCAGTTTAGAAATGAGAAAAGCCTGTGGGATCTGGTTTCAGGAAGATACAGTAATAGTCTTTCTGCCTCCTAGATGGAGCTAAAGCACTTGTCTCCTGTATCTTGGCTTGTGGGATGGAGGAAAGCAAGTAACATGACAAAAAATTGTCTTCTCTTACACTTCTTGATTACTATTACCTGAATTTTTTTACACTCCTAAAGAACACATTTTGCAGAATAAAAATTAAAAAGCTTGGTCTCCATTTTGCGAGGACAATCTTTTGTGAATGTAAATCAGGATAAAGTTCAGGATAAAGCCATATTTTGTTTCTCTGCGGGCAGAGACAGTGTTGCTCGCTAGATACATGCTTCAGCAAGCACTGCCAGGTACCCAGTTCAGCTTCCTGGAAGATTGATGTTCAGTTTTCTTCCCCCTACTGCTCATGAAGGATAGATAGAGGACTTCTGCCCCCAGGACAGGGACCAAACATACAGCCTAGATGAGACCTCTTCAGTGTTTATAAAGGAAGAGTTGCCACAGTATTGAAAGGGAGGAATTTGAAAATAGAACCCACAAAACAAGGTAACATCAGGAACTGAGTATAGGTGCAAAAGCAAAGCAAACCTTGCAGCTTTTTTCACATGTGAACAAACACAATCCTAATAAAACCTTCCAAAAACCCCACATGAGTGAACACAACTATGCCATTCAAATCTATGTATTTTGTTTCTGGGAAGGTTATACAATGTTAGGAAAAGCATGTTCCTCTTTCAGAGTTCTAGTGAAACTTAAGTCATAAGCATCTGCATAGGTCTCTGTGTCTCTCTGTGAAATTCAGTACCTGTCAGTATACTGAGACATTTAATTTTCACACCCTCATTTGTGGTGAGTGTCAGCAATTCAGACTACTCTACCCACATTTTGGGGTGATGAGACCAAACGAAATTGAGGAGGCATATCAAAACAACCACAGGGTGAGAGTGGAAAGGGAAGAGACAAAAACTCTTCACACTGTATAGAAATACAGAAGAATCACAACAGATGAAATCAGAGTCTAAGAACATTAGAAAAATAAAACGACCAGACCTAAAGACTTTTTAGGTTTGAAAGGGGTGAGAAGATGAAGAGGTAGCTGGTGTCCAGCCACACCAGCTGCAGCTCAGTGTCAACTAGGATCCAGGAAAAAAGATCCTGGCTATCTGGAAGACAAGGTAGTTAGTGAAACTATTATAGCAAGTTGGCAGAGCCGAGCCACTGCAGAAGAGAAGGTCAGACCCCTTCCTCTGGGTTACTCGGCTTCTGTCTATGCTTTTGGACTCATGAAACAAACAGATCTGAAGTGCAGCCAAAGAGGCACTCCTGAATCTTTATGCCTGGCATCTGGCTTGTCTGCATTGCTTATGGTTTTAATGACATAAATTTATTGCAATATCTTATGATGGCTGTAAATTATTTAATTTGATGCTTGAGGTAATTTTTAATTATTTAATTTGTATTTGTTCCCTTATGTTACTGCCTCTAATAATCTATGACACTGATCCTACAATGACTTCCTTATTGGTGCATCTCTTTTCTACTGTGGACCTGCATAAAAGGTCTATGCATATGACGAGGAATTTTCTCACTTCTTTTAATTGAACAATAATTATCTATTAAAAATTATTTTATTCTCTATCTTATTCTCAATCTATAGAGAAAGTATCAAAAAATATATTATTTTAGTAATATTTGAGACCTAATTAACACTAGATTCTGGTCCTTGAGCCTGCTTTTTCAGAGAGATGTACTCTACACAATATGTTTGTTAAGTTAATACACCTGCTTTAAAACCAGAGCAGGTTCATGTTTGGAGACTGAGGCCACAAGCCATAGGATTTTCCTGTAAGTGTCATACCTCAACTCCAGACCTCCTGATGAATGTTATTATGCTATAAAACAACATCATGTGAAATTCAGGCTCTCCTTCAATATTTCAATATTTTTACTTCTCCAGGATGCCTAAGTATTGCAAATTCACGACATTGATTAACAGCCACATTCCACAACTCTCTAGTTTTTTATACTGTGGAATCCTCAGAAAAGTTACTTATCAAAAACAAAAATATCCCATGCCCTATAAAATATGTTAATGCTCTGTAGTTGTGTATTCAATATTTTGGCATGGGACCGAGCATAAAGCAGACTGAAATTAAGAGCGTTATATAAGTCTTTAAAGAATATCTACATAGGCCATATTTCGTCATATTTCTCTGGCAAAATCACTACTGACATCTTGGCCTGGTTCTCAAACACAGCAAATGCAGCTCCTACCATCTCATAGACTGGTAACAGAGCTGAAAAAATTCTTTCAAGTTGTACCCTCATGTTTACATCTCTCCTATGATCTATGCTTATGTATGCCCAGATGTGCCTGAAGGATTAAAACTGCATTAGTGCGTTGTCTTCATTGGCATTCAAACAACTTACATGGAGAGATATTTTGTCCCTGTGCATTGACAGAGCTGCCATGGAACCAGTTTGCACTGAGTGTCACAGCAGGTTGAAGGCTTAGCTAAGAAACCAAGCCCATGGTCTAATCTATTGCTGAGTACAGCTGAAAACAGATGTTAATTAAACTGCAATTACTTCATAGCAAGACTTGCATGTCAATTGAAGATAGAAGGGAACAACATGAAACTGATGTCCTGGATCATTGAACTATCCAGCCATAATGTCTCAAGGATACAGAGACAACTGGCTTTGGGATTGCTGCAGCCTCTGTGAACTGGAGCGTCAAAATCCTGATGAAGGCAAAAATAAGAAGATATTCAGAGGCTTTTCTTCATGACTGTTACTTGAACTTAAGCTGTAGCAAGTTGACATTTAAATAAAACACCTGCTCTCATGGTGAAAGGGATTCCTCCTGTGCTATTAGCTGGCTGTCTGGCATCGCATCAACACATTTTAGTTAGACCTGCAAAAAAGGAAGTGTGATCCATAAGGAAGCCAGACAGGTATGAGAAGCAGAGAAAATAGACAGATTGCAGGGAATGAGACCAGTGGGAATACTGGTCTTGCAGATTAAAATGCTGCATGATTTTATGAGCTACAAAGCACTCTGGAACACAGATATGCCCATGGAAGACAGAGATCAGAAAATTAAGTTTTGAAAAGTAAGTAACACTTTACAATCTCTTTACACCTTACCAAAGTAACAATTTACAATCTCACTTTTACAATCAAAGACTCATGAAACAAACAGATCTGAAGTGCAGCCAAAGGAATGCTCGGAACACTAACAGTGCTAAAAGTGTTTGATGAGAGAGATTGTAGAGCGGTAAATGGGTGACTGTTTTGGCTTATCTTTTAAAATCAAAACCAAGAATCAGCAGAAACAGTAGATATGCTGCAGTGTTGGGCAATCTGGTATCCTCACTGAAAATCAAGGAGAAAATCTTAATAACAGGCTTATTTTGTGAGGTATAGTAGTCTAGTTTCTAGGACAGTCTGGTGAGAGAAAATGAGCTTTGCCTCCAAGTGTTAAAGAAAATTGGCAGGCAAAGATCAAAAACTTGGTCAAAATTATGATGTTGATAAAACAGCAAAAATTTAGAAGGTCAAATCTGAAAAAGTGCAGGACTAGAAGACAACAAAACTATATTATATTCAGTGACAAAAGTAATAAATATTTTAGGTCAATGTGAATATATTTCGAGAATTTTTTGGCCTTTTTTAAATTGCTTTTTAATGAAAGAGCCATTTTCTAACTGTGACAGTCACAGAGAGGCGTAATGCTCTGACAAAAGAAATTTTGGAAGAGGACATTTCCACCAGTTCACAGCAAAGACAGAAAACTTACAAACTGCGAAAGCAGAAAAGAAGATATCTTAGATAACTTTTGCTGAATACAAGGACATGAATATGAGGCCTAATTCTATACATCATACCACACTGTGAAAGGCATTAATTAATACACTGCATAATATTTGCACCCTTGATGAGCAGTTGCATTCAACACTAAGATGTGGTACTGCACACAGTAAAACAGTTCCCAAAATTTGGATTTGGCCATAACCTGACATAATAATCACATGAAGTTGCTTTCTTCTGTCAGCAAAGTGCTGCACTCTGGGTGGAACAGTGTTTCTTTAAGAGGATCCAGACAGCAATGATATCAGATTTAAGAGGTGACAGCATTTAATTGATGCATTTTTCATGCCTTAAGATACAATAATGCCTAAAAGGAAAGAGACCTTTTATTTTGTCATGAACACCCATACAGGGAAATACAAGGTGTATAAAGAATACTTTGGTCACTCATAAAAGCAAACTTTTCAGGCTTGAGAAATCACAGCCATTTTTATTAGAAAAGGTTGTGATAGACCTCCACAGTTTTAAAGTCAAGAACTTCCAGGTCAAAACTATCAGCCTCTGAGTGCTAAATCATGCCAGCAAGAATTATGATAAGTATTGACAGCAGATGCTGCAAGTTGTAACATGCATGTTAACATGTTATGTACATTGTATATGTTGCTTAGCATATGAATTAATGGGTCACAGTACATGCTAGCATATTCAAGTGTATTTAGTATATAACTGGAATTGAAAAACAACTTGTGACCCTTCTGGGTTCCCTATCAGCATCAGTGATCCAAGCTACAGTCTAGTATTCTGAAATATTTAGGAAGATTATTGGCTTCTTTCAAGTTCCCATGGTGTGACAAGTCCTAGTTAAGCTTGACCCCAGGAAGTACTATGCAGACTGCAATCAAATAAAGGATGGGAAAGGTGTAGAAAAACTGGATCCTGGAGGGAGGAACTCAAACTGCACAAAGGAAGAGGCTGGAAGTGTCACTATGACATCAGTATGAGTACAACAGGGCTAATGGGAACCTACCTGCATCCACACCTTAATTTGATTTTACAAGCACTGACTCCTCTGATGTTATTATTCCCTGTGCAACACACAAAACAAGAACACTCTGCCCACATACAGACAGACAAGGAATCCCAAATAGAATACAAAGATCTGGGATCTGGCCCTGATAGGGAAAAAGAACTGGATGTGAACAAAAGCCCATCTTCATCACTGAGATGGAAGACAGTGTCTTCTGAGGTACAGACATGAGATAAGCCAATGGCTTCATAATAAATACAGTGGTGATCCAGGTCAAATGGAACATGAATACAATATATTAAAAGTCCCAGATTAACCCTAAGTGTTTGTTATATAAATATGGTGCACATCAGGCAGCAGGGATGTACCAATTACATGTCAAGAATTTCTACAGCTGCAGTTGCTCCACACTCCATCCTAGCAAGTAAATCCATTCAAAAAGGCTGGTGCATACTGCCTTCATCTGTCGTTCTTCCTGTTCTGGAGCTGGCTCAAACATTTCTAGCTTGAATGCTCCAACGTGCTTGCCTAAGCAGTCAATTCACTTTCAGGATAAACTTTGCAATTTTAAAATCCTTATATTTTTCCTTTAATAATTATTGGGACAGCCTTTCTCATACCGATTTCATGCAGGAAACATTAAAAATTGTATCTGAGTGAAGTAGTAAATGTGCCTATTTTTTATAAGAAAATTATATTCTCTTTTCGTGAAAGATGATATATTATTCTCCTCTGTCAATTCATTATTGAGAAAGACTCTTATTCTTATTTATTGTCCAATGTAGACATTAGATTTTGGAACATATTTAATGGGAAATATAAGAGAGGACTACAGTGATTACAATTATTAGAATCATAGAAAACGGTTTGATATCTCCAAGCTGTAGGCCACAAAACACATCTAACATGAGACTATTTCAACAAACCTTCAGGAATCAACAGAAACATTAAGAACCCTTCTTTTCTAGAAGGACAGGGCAGTGCTACACCACAGAATAGAACAGTATATGTACATTCCAACAGCAGATCCAAATGGCATGTGTCATAACCAAAATGCTGAATGTCAAGTAAGATACCATAACAGAGATAACAAGAAGCAGTCACTTATTAGATGTGAGCACCTTGTAAAGAGTGATTATTTTACATTCTGGCCACATTCTTTTTCTGGTACTACAGAGGAATTAAAATAATTTTGGACAAGTTTCAATCGTGTATTTTCTTACTGCATTGGTTGTGAGAGAAAATAGGTAAGTAATTAAAGTGACTCACACACCACATTGGGACATGTGCCTTTTCTGCATCAGTGAGCATCTGACGTTGAAAAGTACAGATCTTAAGAGTCTTCAGTCTTTGTGAAAACTGCCACATGAATCCAAATTACTAGCTTGAAGAGAATTCTTTTATTTCGTGGCAGTTAAGTTGGTGTAAGATAAGCATGAAATGCCTTTCAAACCTATCAGGTGACTGTTAGATGCTTCTGCATTGTTCTGATTTTGAAAACTGATCTCCAGATTGCAGTAAGAGAGTACTTGTTATTTAACACATCTTCTACTTTTCTGTTATGTATGTGTTCCTTTCTGCCCACTCTACACACGTTAGCATATATACACATATTTATGTACAAATACAAGTAAAGGGGCTCAAGACTTCAGTCTGCTGTAACAGGTTTCAGTTATCCCTTTTGACTGTGGTACCTGGAGAGTCAGAGGTAGACCATAAAGAAAAAGAGACACACAGAGATAAGGGATATTTCTATATTGATACAAGCCAGGATTCAGCTATGTTACATTTAATATTTCCTTACCACAAACAGGTTTTTTCCACGCAAATTCATAGGTATGTACAGAGATCGCCTATACTCAAGAGGTCTCTGAAAAGTGTAAAGTTGAGGACAGTTGGCACCCTATCACATATCTAATATATCCCTTTGTAAATAGATGGATCAAGCACAGGCAAAGTCATCAGCTTTTCTGCCAGCATCTACCCAAAATCTGCTCTTTACAGACATAATCATGGTTGTCAGACTAGCATAAGAGCTAGTCAGGAAGAAGATATATGAAGCTGAAAATGTGCCTACACATGAGTTGTAGGAAGATTGTTACATGGTTCACATCTCTTCCCACCCCTCCTATCTCAACCCCCAAAACTTCTGCATCTGTACAAGATGAACTTTTTAAACAAACAAGCAAACAAAAAATTTAAATTCATGTTGGCTTGCTCATGTTGAAAATTTTCTGACAAATGGCTTAACAAGCAAGTTATATGTCATTTAAACGACATGAACACTCAAGGGAATGGCCTGAATATATGTCAGGGGAGGTGTAGGTTGCATATTAGGAAAAGCTACTTCACCCAGAGAGTGGTTGGGCACTGGAACAGGCCTCCCAGGAAAGTGGTCACAGTACTAAGCCTGACAGAGTTCAATAATTGTTTGGACAGTGCTCTCAGTTACAGGGTGTCCTGTGCAAGGCCAGGAGTTGGGCTTTGATGATCCTAGTGGGTCCTTTCCAGATGAGAATATTCTGTGCTTCTGTATGATGGTAATCAGTCTTCATTATCCTACAGTATTCATTATTTCAGAGATTCACTTTAAAAGTCACCTTGATTCTGTTATCAGTAAGATAAGAAATATTATGGCTTATCTCTTTGTATTATCCTCATGCCACACCTTGGCTTGAGTCTTATGAGTTGATGGGTTAATAAATAAAATTAAGAACTGTTCAGTGTCTGCGTTGTTTTGGAAGTCTCGCTGTTGTATTGCACTCTACCCTTCCTTTATATTGGCAGAGCTGGAATGAGATATCATACCAAACAGGTCAACCTTGTCTCCAATTTGGTTGCTGCTTAGAGCACAGCTTTCTCTAAGTTGAGAATAATACAGTTTGGGAACAATTTAATTATGATTAAGGATGATATTTACACATTCCTTCCTGAGGCAGAACTGAAGATAAACACAGTCGAGAAAATAGCATGTGCTAAGTTCAAGTAGACCTGTAGTAGGGACTAAAACTTTTAATATTCATGAAGGACTATGTATTTTCCCATGACATCAGGAAATAAACTCCCTTCCTTAGCTGAGCAGCCTTGCGGGTAGGGAGAGATACACTTATGCCAATGAATTACACTTCTTCCATCTTCAGTAATAAACATGCCTGAGAAGTACTGCAAAGAGCTAACTTAGGTCAGATTTCATACCTCATGACTTAATTGAAGGCCTGTTCTTCATTCTGTACTAATCTTACATCTATTTCCATGGAGATGAAGGTTTTGAATGCATTCATCCCTGAATGACTTCCACTTCTTTGTTATTAGGCAGGTGTGCAACATGCAAGGCAATCATCCCAGAGAAATTCTGCCTGTTCACTTTGCTCCAATGAATATGAGCCTTTCAGGACATTTTGTAAGCTGCACTTTCAGGTGAGTCAACAGGGAGTATGCTTAAGTGGATAGCCATGCCCATAATCAAGGGGCTTGACTTACAGACTTCAGAGTCATCATGGGGTGTGACATCTCTGAGGAGAGCCTAAGAAAGTTCAGAGTAGATGAACAAAAAAGTCATTCTAGTGAAAACCCTTTAACTTTTTTCATTTTATTTTCTGCAGTCAAATCAGCTGTGTCGATATCAGTACTATGGGCATGTTTTCTTGATTCTTCCTCTCCTTAGAGCTAAACATTTTGCACTGAGGAGAGCTCCAGGTCCCACTTTCTGTTATGAATATAGACATCTACTAGGTCATTTCAGGGTAGATTCAGAGAAGAAATTTTAGAAAATAATTGAGCAATATCCACTCCTACATAGTTTGCATTCCCTTCAGAGTTTATCTTGCAGTCTAGTTATTTATTAGACTTCAGACCCGAACCAGGTGTTTTTAAGAGAAATACTGTGAGTCAAATAAATCAGTTCAGCACTTTGTAAAAAAGATCAAAGCATTTACTGAATGTCTGTTCATAAACATGAAGATGTTATTACAGAGTACGCAAAATTTCCCAGACAGATGTGATAAAATAAAGACTTCCAGCACACAATGAGTCATATTTTTTCTCTAGGGTTGAGATATTCACAACTGAGGGGACAGTAAGAGGGTATTCAGGTTAGCTGTAATTCAGAGAGAAACATATGAACTAAAACATAGATCAGTGGTGCTCTGGTCTCTGCTCCCTCCCCAGACAGCCGTACTTGAGGGTGACCAAGTTGAAACAGAAGTGGATACTGCTGACAGTAGAAGGAACATCGAGGAAATCCTCAGTTTCCCATTTCTAGTAAATTACCTAGGACAAAACAGATGTGTGAGGCCTAAAATTTTTCTATTTGCCCTACTGAGTCCTTTGAAGTATTGGTAAGATTCACCAATTGATAGCTCTAAGGCACCTCAGCTTTAGTCCTATAAAACCACCTCGCTACTACATATTTGACAGCTGCACCTTGAGAATATTGAGTAGGATTTTAATTGTGAATATTAAATAATTACAACTTCACACAAAATAACATTAACAGCAGTAAAGGAATATTTATGGATTGCGACTGTGAGTAATGACTTCAATGTGGGTGATCTTGAGTTACACAACGGTATAGTAACTCTTCTGTAAGAGACAAACACACTTGAAACTTCTGACCAATCTCACATCACTGAAATGTAAGAAAATCACTCTGAAGGCCAGTGGATTTGTTCAGATGCAAAAACTAGTGGGAAAGGAAGCTATTTTCTCCAGATCCTGTGATAACCATTAATATGCAATAGTCGCATACAATGCCTGGCAAACTTTGCACAATAGTTGCACAATTAAATGTAATAAAACACTTTGTCTTCACTATTTGTCTTCATTCCTGCATGCTGTTTGTAAGAGGTTCTGAAGGGTTAAGCACATGGTTAGGAGGCAAGGAGATGCAGGGAAATGCAGCCAGCTGTTGAATGAAGCATCAAGACATGAACAGGACAATTACTCGAGGCAGTTTTCCTGCCTAAAACAACAGGAAGCTTCGTCTACTGGATATGAATTTTTAACAGGAGACCTTTGAAGTGACTTCAAAGACATCAGGTGATTAAAACAGATAAAGGGAACAAAGGGAGAGGCCGACCCTGTGCCATAGGAGTGTCTGGGATGCAGAGAGGAGTGAGCTGGGGTTGGCAGACAAGAGCCTGGCCAGCTAGCATGCTCTCCAGCTAACAGCGTGGACTAGCACAGCAGCCTCCCTCAGGGACTGCACTGTCCACTGCTTTCAGAGTACACGCTGTTTGTTCCACAGAGACTGCTGGTGGCCTCCATCTCCTGAGAGTGGACACCCTGCCTTGCCCTGCTCTGGGGCCACAGGTGAAGGAAGGGTCTCAAGGCCCTACTAAAACCAGGTTTAGGAGAGGTTGTTCATCCACAGGAACTGCATCTGGGGCTAACTGCAAGTTTTCTCCAAGGACATCTTGATAAGATACTAGCTGAAAGTAAAAGTATCATTTGGGATAAGTGCACAACACCTGTCCTTCACATCCTCTATTCTAAGACATCTTTCCACAGGATGTTCTTAACACAGACCTGAAAAGTAGCAATATTTCTGTTCTATTTCAGAAAGCAAAGTCTAATGCAGCTGCTGTATCATAGCTGGCAATTACAGAAACACTAGCAATAAAATTAAAGGAATTTTCTGAAGGTTTTATCCATTACTTCACAAACCCATGAAAAATGTCATTATTAGCGTATTTGGTATTGGCAAGCTACACTTTTGAAAAAAATACTGCTAAGAAATTCTAAGTGCCCAACTTGGGACTATATTGTGGCTATAATATCAGTAAAGTGCAAAAAGTCTTTCAAAGTATCTAAAACAAAATGCAAATTAGTTTTCTTTAACTGCCATTTCAGCTAAGTTATTTAGTTAAAGGACTGTACTGTTTGCAGAGAAAAAGGAAGGACTAATTCATAAATTCCCAAAACAAAGTTATTCTTTTCAGCACAAAAAACAGTCTAAATTTTAAGTCCTCATTTATTATTTGATTTCACTCACGTTGCTTCATTTTGTACCTGTCTACACAGGAGGGTTGTTTGTGGTATCTTTTCTGGAGTGGGAAAGAGGGAGAGTCTGAAATAATTTTATGGAACACCTGTGATGTTCTGTGGAGCAACAGCAATTGACAGGTCACAAGCTGAATAATGCTGAACTAAATCAGGAAACACTGAATCTGTTAAAAATAAGATGCCAGAGCACACTTGTACCTACAGAGATGGCTAACATAGATATAATCTGCAGACGATCAGAGTCATAAAATGCACAGTGCAGCTTGCACATTAAACCCAAAGGTTACAATAAATAAATGCTATTCATCCCTTGAGAATACTCTCTCAAGGAAGAGATTGCCACGTGAGAACAGCAGCAGCTCCATGTGCAGCAGCAGTTTCAGGCTTCATGCAGGAAGGAGGAAACTGAGGTTTCCCTCTACCCACCTTGCATGACACCTTTGTGACTCCTGTATGACGTGCCAGGGACATACCCAGCACTGGGGGCTGCAGGCAGGAGTGAGAATGGGACACACCACACTGTAGTGCTGCACAGAAGTGCAACTTCTAAGCTTCAGCACAGCCACAATGATGCTGGGCAGCCATACAAAAGTCAGCTGTTGTAAAATACCCCAAATCAGAGAACAACAGAAGAGAGATGGGACCATTTCAAGATAATATTTAAAAGTCATTCCAGTCAATCACTTTTGACTGTTTTTATGTTTCCCTTTTGCACATGCTGTCTCCTTTGAAAGTAAGTGCTTCTTTTTGAACTGGTTGGTCTGGAATTTCCACTTCAGAATGACTGAATGCAGTGGTCAAGCTCCTTTGGAAAAGTTCTTCTAAATATTTTTAAGTCTAAAAATTCACAGAAATAGCTCAGTCTGAAGGGGCAAAATGAAATCAAGGAGCAACAGTAAAGAACAAAATCCTCCTTAAAACACTGTTAGCTACTGACAGAGACTTAGGGAATAATTTTACATCTTCTCCCCTCCTTTCTGAGTGGTTGATCCATTAGCCCCCATCATCCTGCTTAGTTCCATGGGAATCACCAGCAGCCTTCTTTCTCCCTATAGCACACTGGCTTTGCCCTCAATGCCATGAGGAGAAGCAGACACCTAGATGCCTTGCATTTGTCATCTCATTTTTCCATCTCAGCAGAAAATTGTGAGAAAAAAATAAACAGAGTGGAATTAATTCTACAATTGTTAAGTATTGTTACCTTAAAAAGCAACAAACTTAGAATTACTGTTTTGTTACCACAGTAGATGTCTTAAGGCAAAATCAAACATTTTAGTTTAAGAGCACCATTGAAAAAAATACAATTATTGAAGAACAAATCATGTGCAAGCCTCCTTAGTAAAATTTCCAGAAATCCACAGATATTTATTCAGAGTAATACTGCTGCAAGTGCTGCAGATTGCAATGACCAATGTTAAAGATATTTACACAGCACAGTTGTTTCCATCTTTTTCACAAACCTGTAAAGTTACACTCAACCTATTCAAATAAACCTAGCTGTAAGTTATAGAAGTAGTTTCACCTAGTGAATAAGCAGGCAAAACTTTTTCATCACTCTGTCCTGAAGGTTATAATGAGTATAACTCAGAATATTTTAAAAAGGGATACATTAAGAGGCAATTTAGGATTTCTTACTGTCTAGACAGAAAAGATATGAGACTGCAGCAGCCAATTGTACCACGGACACAGGAGATGTATTTTGTCCCTGGTATAATGCAGACAGGTAAATGGAAGAGAGTTTTCGTTTTTTAGGGTTTTTTTGGGTCTTCTTGTTTGGATGGATTTTTTTGTCTGTTTTGTTTAGCTTTTGGTTTTGTTTCTTTTCCTTTTACAGTGTAGTTACTATATACAATGGACCAGAAACTACCCCAATTAAAGTACCTCCAGCATAACACCCAATTTACTCACACTAATCCAAATTATTAAGCCTCAAAAGCTGGCCTGGTTTCTTCCAGACTAGAAAGTCACTGAAGACATGTAAGCTGTCAGTATTGTAATTTCTGACCACTTAAATTCTTCTTTGGTCATCCCTAACAGACCCAGATCTTGCTGGAAGAGAGACAATTATCTCACCTTTCTCATAACTCTGCCTCAAAAGTTTCTCAGTTAAGTTTGCCTCCATTTTTGCATTCAAGGTACCTCATTGTTCCATCTATCCCTGGTCTTTTTGTGTCCCTGGTTGATACGGAAAGTCTTCATGGAGCTGAGGGAGAACCAGTAGCTCCCTTGGATTACCTCTGTAGGAGCACAACTGATGAAGATGAACAATCAGGTAGTAAAATAGGCAAGGACAAGAAAAGAGGTGTCTGTTGATTGAGAAAATAGGTCAATGGTAGAAGAAATCCTTCCTTTTGGTCCTTGTATCTGTCTCTGCTTCTTTATTCTAGAAGACAAACAAAAGATAGAAAAATGGGGTTGCATGATGTGTTTAGAAATCAAATCCTAGCTGGCTACATAAGACACCTGTGTAAGAGCTGCTGAATCTTAATCTCCCATGTGCTAGTCCAGTACTTAATTTAAAAATATTGCCAATCCTGAAAATCAGGACTTGGGACTGCCCTCTCTCAGGTGTAAATCAGCATGGAAATTGCCTCACTGTTGTTCAGATGTAGCAGCTGGGGACTCTAATACTAGCTAGGAATATTGAATACATTGCTGGTTTACAGCAAGCAGAATGCATTCATTCACATTACTTTTACTTTATGATTGGTTTGCATTTTTTCATCTGTACAGGGAATATGCATCATGCACATAAAAAGAAAATCCAAACTAAAAGCAAAACCAAAAGGATGTTTGAAAAACTCTGTCATCAGATTGCTGTTTTCTGTACCCATTTTTCTGGAGGTGATCCTTTTACACCTGTATCATCACCATACTGAAAGCAAATTAATTGCATGTTTCCTAAGTATCATTTCCTGTAATTGATTACTAGCTAAAGTAAAATTCAGAGAACACTCTATTCTTACTTGAAGGCCAGTAAGGAACCATCTGCAAAACCACAGATGTTTATTAATATGAACTTTATTCTAAGGCATTTTTAATACCTTGTTAGATCAAACAAATCAGTATTAAGTATTGAATGATTATTTATTTAATACTATAAATATTATATGTATAAAAATATCATAGGATATAATCACTTATCATGCAAAGACTACTATCACACTGGGACATTGACAGTGAACCTCAGAAACTGGGGGTGGCTTAAATGCCAGTTTTGTCATCTCTTCAGTAGCCATGTCTATACTTTAGTCCACACTTAAGAACAGAGATATCTGAGCAGGCTGTTAACTGTGGCACTTAAGATACTTTATCAGTCTCATTATACCTGCAAAATTGACTGTAACTTGCATTTTTCTCTGGAGTATCATTATGCATTGATGCTGATGCTGTGCTGGACCCATGAATGCATGAGTAGCAGTGTGAGGAGAGAAAAAATTCTTTCAAGAAATGAGGGAAAACTGAAGACCAGATCCTTTATGATGATTGTGTGGTTTTGATCTGTGAAATTTTCATCAGACAACACCACAGACCAGACCTGCTTGAGACTACTCAGAAGTGCTTACAGGAGTAGCTATTAACTCACTGTACTGACAAGGTCAGATTCCTGCTTCCCATAGTTTTGTGTCACTTTGTGTGCTTTCCAATGGAGAAGTGAGAAATCACACTACTGGCTCTTGCTCTGGCCTTCTAACCATTTCTCCCTGCCACAATAATCTGCTTCCACACCAAAAGGAACATAAAAAATATTGATGGGAGAGATTTTTTTTTTTGCTTTCTCCCTTTCTGTGATATTCAGGAAGATTGTTTCAGTTTCTCAAACAGCCTCCCTGCCAGTAATAGCAATCTCCTGAAGCCTGGTGTGGTCACTCATCAGCATCAAGAGAAAAGGTTTTGGGACTGAATTTTCTCTTTAACCTGACAGTGCGTGAATTGGAACAGGATACAGACCTTCTACCTCTAGGTTTGAGCTTCACACTCAAATTAAACAAATAAAAACAATTGTAGGGAGGCTAGGGGATATATAGAGAGCATTTGGACAGGAGTCCATGCAGTTGTTGGGAAACATTAGGAATGCCAGGTGAGGTATCCCCCACCCTGTGTGCTGAGCACCTTGTGGGATGGGCTCTGCTCCACCTCTGCTGCTCAGTGTGGGCAAACTCTGCTCTCTGCCCATGAAAATAACAGAGGCATCTAGCTTTTGTAGTTATCTGAGATTTGTGCTTAAAGACTAAAGGCACAGATGAGCATAGTGCTCCATGTGAAATGCTGGGCTTCATGAGATTTTTAGTTGCCACCTCATTTTGTTTGTCACTTTGAAGCACTGCTAAATTGGCTTGCTGCTGGCAGGGAATTAAAATATGCCAATGCACATTTTGGTTGCCTCAAGCAAGTGGAAGGATTAATATATCCTTCTGCCCTATGATTCTTTTTTGCATTTAATTAAGAGATTTACAGATGTGCACACAAGTCTTAAGATATAAATACAGTCACCCACATTTCCTCTCACATTAAAAATATTTCTAAATAGTTCAAGAGCATAATGGCTCTTGTTTCTCAATAAGAGGAGAAAGCAAGCCATTATTTGTGAAGGAACATGCTAAAAGATACTTAATGGTATACTTCTTGAAACTTTAGATACATAAAATATGCAAAGTCATGTCTCTTGTGTTTCTATAATTTTGGAACCCAAGGCAGTCATGATAATGGAGTGAATTATTTAAAATTCAAAGGAATAAGATCTATTGATTAATAAAATACTTTTGATCTTGAGAAATAAAAAATTAAAAGTTTTTTTTTTAAAAAGGAAACATACAATACTTTTTGCTCAAGGAAATGCAGGTGAAGTAAATGTTTGAATTTAAACTGTCAGCTATCAACTTCCTTTATAATTAATCTCTCAAGATCATGAGATTAACATTTTTAAAATAATTGATCTGAAAAATAATCCAAACAAATTACTGGCTTGTTGACTGAATAAAATATTCTCTGTTAATCTAAAGATTATAGACTGTAAATTTTTATCTACTGAGAAAGTAATCTCTTTTGAATTATAGACCATTGTTGAATATACTTGTCTTTAGAGCTGATGAAGGTAGCAAATAAACTCATGTGAGAATGTATGCATGGATATATAAATAACCCTTAAAATATTAGCTCTGTAACAAGTAATGCTCCTCAGGAAAAAATATATTCCCATACAGATAATTTCACCTCAGAGAGGTGAAAGAAGTAATATGATAAGATAAAAGCAGGGCTAAACACAAGTCTGTGAAATGTGGGTTTGTGGAGCAACTTGAGCCCACAGGTTTGCAGCACAGACATAAAACCAAGAGCTAGCACAGAAGTCATGTTATGAAAAAAGTATGAGCAAGTATGAGATATAAAGGTGCCTTCTGGTTTACTCTTACTTTCATGGCTTTTGTTCTCTTTGGCCACATTTGTGGTGGGGGGAAAAAAAAAGGACAAAAATGCTTCAGGAAAAGCCTTCATTCTGCTTATAATTTCCTAAAGTTCAGAATTTTATTGTTTGAGAAGTTTTATTGCTTGAAGTCTGCACATTGTGCATGAAAAAAAAGGAAATTCAGTTTAAAAAAAGAGCTAATTTGTGGAACATCTGTTCTTGAAATCTGCAGAGCAAAACAAGCTTCCCTTTCACAGCTGATGTCTTCCCAGCAAGTGAGAAGGATACTATTCTGATCCATGATGTGTGATCCTATCTCTGCCCAATCATTTGAAGCATCAAAGGATGATGACACAATCTCTTGGACAATGGTGCAATCCCTTGAACAGTGGCAAAGACACCACTGTGAATCACCTGGCTGAAAATAGGCTGTATACAAGGACATTGCTCCAGAATATTCCTCCCACCACTAAGAATTTGCAGTGCAGGGACTGTATGAGCCTGAGATGGGTGTCAATGAGGTAACTAAAACCCAGCAGGTTACTTATTTGTAGAATTACCAGTGACAGATGCTGTCCTCCTAAAGGTTTTTTATGTAGCATAATAAAAAATCTGCTGTCAAACAAGCTTCTGATCTTCCCAGATCTCTTTTCCTCCAATTTTTTTGTTTTTAACCAAACCCTTGTTCTTATCAGAGAAGGAGGAACAGAGGATATGAATCTTGAGGTATGCCTGGCATCTTTATGGCACTTCTCCAGCTAACTATGAGAACGAGTATCTGGTAACCACCTGCTTCCCTATGGCCTGCATTGATTGCTGTAACGTTTTTAGTTAGGGAAACAATCCTGAGGAATTCCTGAGAACATCCTGACTCCAAGGCCTGTCTGCCACATTGATTTATCTACTTACAGGCTGAGCCCTCTGCATCACTTTGGTGTAAATGGACTTGAACAGACTTAAGAGCCAGCTCCCTGTCCCACCTTAGCAACCACTAAGATATTTTTGTTTTGATGAGCAAAGTGAACAGAACAGTTGTGAAGACCATGGCTAACTGATTTGAAACTGGCCACTGCACACAGAGTAATGGTTAAGCTTTTCTTTTTTTTTTTAAGGGTCGTCTACTTACTGATAGTTATCACAGTATAGTGTCCCAAGTACTACTAGTCACTACTTCAAGATAAAAAAAGACAGGCATCACAAATATAGTGTGAAAGTTTTTAGTTTTTGAGATGCATATGGAAAAGCCATTTAGTATATACAAAGATCTGCAATTTTACAGGCACTTAATAGAATAACAGAATCAGTTAAGTTGGAAAAGACCGCTGAGATCATTGCGTCCAACCTATGGATACAGATTTTAGCAACATTTTAGTTTGGAATGTGCCTGTGCTAAACAAGACCAAATTTGCACGCCTGGAAATAGACTCTCCAAGTCACCATATTATTGGTAAATTCAAGGCAGTGGAACCAAATGGAAGTAAAACAAGCAGACATCCATGTCTGCACCCACAGCTATTTTGGCATTCAGGAACAGTGAAGCCTTGGGCTTCCCATATTCCAAAGGGGGATGACAGCTTTTACTTGACTACAAGGAATTCTTGGACAATAAAGTAATTCTGCCAAAACTCTAAATATTTTTGTTTTCAAAAAAGGTTTGACAAAAAAAGTTTTGTCACATTTTAACTTTCAGTAATGACTGGCATGCAAGTACTTTCCTGCCAGAAATCCCCTACTCATACATTCATTGATCCTCATTAGGATATAGGCATACTTTCCTTCTCAATCCAATTGATATGTCCGAAAAATGAAAGGCATTTTGGTTTTTATATATTTCCTTAGTGATGCTGAAATGCTGCACACAGAGTTGCTGGCAGGGTAAGTTTACGTTTGTCCTAAGTGAGGAAAACGAAGCAAAGGAGATGAGGTAGTAATTATTATAATGACTTTTGTGTGTGGGAACTGAGAAAAGACTTGAACTCAATGAACCACGATGAGTTTTATTTAAATTACAATGTAAGTAGAAGTTCCTGTACAAGCAGGAGGCTCAGTATTATGCACACAGGTATGTGCATGGGTGCCTGCAGACACCACGCCACAACCCCAACAATCAAAATCTTCATATGAGGTAAATCACCTCAAGATTCTATAACTTTTTATAACTGAAAAAGTGCAAACTTCCTCTCTTTCTCATCATTCCCTTCCTCCATTAAGTCCAAATATAGACCATAAGCTCTTTGCAAAGGCTACTATTTTTTAACTGTTTTTTCGTAGGCACTGAGCAAATATTCAGGATTAAAATCAATTTCTCATGAGCTCCCATGGTACAACTCATGCATGGAGTTGTAAGAAGCTAATTCTCACAAGCCATGTGCTGGAAATTATTTTTTCAGTAGCAAGTACACTGCAAGAGATAGGCAAACAGATTTTCTGAAGGATGTTTAATTTAAATAGGGAAGAGGAAATTAAGGTGGAGATAGGAGGAAAAAGAAAACACTATTGAACCAGACAATACTAGCAAGGCAGAATTGATAGGAAGGCAAATAAACCCAAAATATTACAGCAAGGAAGTGATAGAAGGCTCTGAAAGCAAACATGGGATACTAACACTGTGAATTTTATTCCCCTACATTTTTTATCCCAATTACTTTCATTATATTATACCAGTATTTTATTCCAGACATTTTATTTTATTGATGTTGGCTTTGGTCCTTTGTCTGTGGTTTGTGTGAGCTTTGTCCCATAGAAAGTACAACAGTTCTGCAAACAGTGATGCTACCACAAAGCAGCTTTGAGACCTCAATTTGTAACATTTCACTCAACATTTGTGATGTCAGCATTTTAAAAAATATGTTTAAAATTTTGAAATGAGAAATGCCAATAACAGTATGAGCCAGTGAAAAAACGAACATAGAAATGAGCTGAGCTTTAAAAGAAACATTTTATTTGGTAAAAAATAAATGTAATAAATTATTCAAGGCAAATTTTGGTTTGTATTTGTACATACACAGTATACCCATAACATAGCTTCTATGTAATCCAGGAATTCCATCTTAGGAAAAAAGGATTTACATATCAAGTAGTTTTAAATGAAACCAGCACAGTCCTTTACGTCTGTCAGAACTGAAACCAACTTGATGGAATTCCTTTCCCATGCTCCTCACTCCCCAAAATTGCCCAGGAAAAACCATTCTGGATCTTGTGTATTTGTAGCATCCCTCAAGCTTCTTTTGCATCGTCTAGGTTAGTGTCTCTCACATTTTTTTTAATAAAGAGCAACGAATTATTATGTTTCCTGCCATGTTGGTGCACTACCTTTTATTTTGAACTGGTAAAACATTCAACTGGTAAAACATCAAGAATATTCACTTGTAATTTCATTTTCTAATTTTTCCTGTTTCCTTTGCTGTGTGTGAATATACCTGCAAATGCTTTTCAGTTTTGTCTTTTTTTTTTTAGTAATTCAAATCCTCTTTTGAGATCTTATGGATAATCACAGATCCACACACTCTGCTTTAAAGAAGATTAATCTAAAGTCTGAAATCAGATTAATATTTTCACACCAGCATGTGTGACATTTAAAAGAAACATATCAGACATGATGTCTAAATGTGGTGTTGCCATGGGTCAAAATTAGACATGACTCAAACAAAAAACAGAAGCACATAGTCAATAATTACCCACAATACATCAGCTGGGTTTGCACTAAGAGTTTTAATACCAAAATCTAACAAAACACGTATGCCTGGTATGTTTTATGGCCTTGTTTAAAAATATAAGCATGTTTTTAGTGCCTCATTGGAATACTTCTTCAGAGTAATATTCAAGAGCTTGTGAAGCCGTAGATGATCAGTCTGAATTTTGAGTACGTTGATTGCTAAATGAGGCAAGAACGGACATACATAGCCATGTAGGAGTCCAGTGTTTGAATGCTAATTAATTCGTTGCATTCACTTCTCAAACACAATGAAATATTGTCACTGCTGTTCAGTCTTTCAAATATTTCCACTTCAACTGGCATAAATTCTGTGTGTTCTGGAGAGAAAAGCGATTTTTCTCCCAGCTGTATTTACATACGGAAGCAACACTATCAAAATAAGCATGTATCATGGCCCACACATCAGAAATTATTAGTTTTCCCTCCAACTATCTTTTGCACTTAACCATTGAACTTTTAGGTATTTTAACACATATGGTGAAAGAAAGATGGATAGCCTTCACAGAAGCTTCTGGGAGATGCCAAGTAATTTTCAGCAAACGAAATTCTCCTCCAGAAATAGAGATATTTTGAAAAAATACACAAAGATATATATGAAAAAAAAAATATTTATTCCTTTCAGAAGAAGGGACAGGCAACTCAGGACAACCACAACGATATTATGAAACTTTGCAGGGAGAAAATTAGAAGGGCCAAAGCCCACCTGGAACTTAACCTGGTCACTGTCAGAGAAGACAATTAAAAAGCCTTCCATAAACACATCAGCAACAGGAATGTTGAGGAGAATCTCCATACTTTCTTGGATGTGGGGGCAAAAGCATAGTCACAAAGGAAGAAGAAAACACTGAGGTACTTAATGTCTTCTTTGCCTCAGTCTTTACTGATAAAACCCGTTGTTCTCTGGGTACCAGCCCCCTGAGTTGGAAGACGGGGATGAGGAGCAGAATGAAACCCCCACAATCCAAGGGGAAATGGTGAAATATCTGATACACCACTTAAGTCTATGGGGCCAGATCGTGCCTACCCAAGGGTGCTGAGGGAGCTCGCAGAAGTGCTCACTGAGCCCCTTTAATTTACCAGCAGTCCTGCTTGACTGGGAAGGTCCCAGGTGACTGGAAGTTGGAAAATGTGATATCAATCTACAAGGACCAGAGGAGGAGGCAGGAAACTACAGGCCTGTCCCCTCTGATCTGATGCCAGGGACACCATTTCCCACAGCATTCTCCTGGAGAAACTGGATGCTCATGGCTTGGATGGGTGCACTGTTCACTGGGTAAAAACCTGGCTGTATGGTCTGTTGGTGAATGGAATCGATTCCCATTGGCAGTCAGCACAATAGTGTTCCCAAGGGCTCAGTGTTGGGGTGAGGCATGCTTAGTATCTTTATTATATCTTTATATATCTTATATTTATCTTTATGATCTGCATGAGGAGATCACATAGACCCTCAGTCAGTTTGCAGATGACACTAAGGGAACTGGGAGTGCTCATCTGCTGGAGGGTAGGAAGGCTCTGCAGAGGGACCTGGACAGGCTGGATCAGCAATAGTGTGGCCAGCAGATCCAGGGCAGGGATTGTCCCCCTGTGCTTGGCACTGGTGAGGACACACTTTGAACACTGTGTTCAATTCTGGGCCCCTCACTACAAGAAGGATATTGAGGTGCTGGAGAGTCTCCAGAGAAGGGCAACAGAGCTGGTGAAGGGTCTGCAGCACATGTTTTACTACTTAATTATTCAACATCACAAAAGCAAAACTCAGAACTACCAGCTTTGCTTAAAGGAGCCCTGTTCTGAGCTCTCCAAGAGCAAATGTTTTCTTCCATCCTGGTTCCAAGTACAGAAAAGCATTCTCAGAACATGCAACATGTTTGGCATCATGTGAAATGTGAAAATTGTAGACTTAATTGTAACTCTTAGAGCTGAAAATTAGGAAAGATTTCAGACCCTATATAAAGGTACCCAGCCATCTATCTTTAAGCACCTCCCTGAAATAAGGAATGAAATGGCAAGACAGTCTTTTGAGCACTGCAGTCTCCTCTTTTGTCACTGGGGTGCTAATGGAATATGTACTTGTGCAAATGAAGACAAAATTGGAGGAACATGCTTCAATTACCTATGAACTACTGCACCTTTATGTTGCTCTAACTCTCCTGACTTAAATGAAAGCAAACCAAAAAACCCCTAAGTACTGTACTATGTAATACAACCTTGATATGGGGAATAAATTGCACTAACTACCACGGTAACCTCTGCATTACACAGCTGCAAAGCTACTTGTTGATTGTACAGCTTACCCCACATAATACTACAAATGAAAAAACAGGTATTTATCATACAGCTTAGTAGAGTCAATTTAAATTTTATTTTTACATTGTCCTGCAACAGATTTTGGTATTTTTTTATGATGTCTTATACACCACAACATTTTTAATACATTTCAGAAAGCTGAAAAATGATCAAACAGTTGTTGTCTTTGAATAGTAATTTTTCACCTATGCACAAACATCTAGTGCCTAATAAGCTTTTTGTTTTTCTCAAGGTTTGTCACAAATACTGCCATCCTCACTTATTAGACAGCTGGCAACTCACTTTTTCTTGATTTATAATCTTTCTTCACATCTATTTCGCATTAGCAGGAATAAAGAGGGCAGTGCAAGGTCACTAATAAGAGAACAACCAACAATTTTGCAATCTGAGAGGCGGCAGAAGCTGTTTATTATGAGGCTGAAGAAATGAAGCCACTTATGCACTGTATATTACGACTGTATGTATGGGTAGTTTATTTATGACACACATTGAATGAGCACTGTATGAGGAGCCTGCATTTCCCAGCTGCACTGCCCTCTGCTCCCAACAGTGCTCCCGAGGGCCACGCTCAGCACTGCCCAGCTCTGCCCAGCTTTCACAGAACTGCCCTCAGAGATGCGTGACACTGCTAATGGAGTTTTATTACTGCGGGAATGGCTTGACACTTCTTATGGATTTCACAACTCCCAAGCCATGTGGCCAAAAGACCGTCATGCACGGCAACAGCTATTACTCCACAGCCTTACAAAACTGGGAGTGCATTGGGTGTGTGTGGGTTTTAGAACTTGTAACGTGCAATGCACATTTAGGACACACTGAATAAAGTGCATCTCTTTGGAAAGGCAGACAAGCTTTGGGAAAAAGAAGTTCAAAAATACAAACTCTAACTTTTCCCTCAGAAATCTGCACATTCTTTTTCTCTGCTGATATAAGGATTTTTTTGCCCCCTATATTTTCCTTTTTACTTTATGGACAACTGGGTTCCCATGGAGACATGAGACAAATCAGACAGTACTGGGTGAGCATTTTCCCACTAACAGAGGCTCTGGAGGGAACAAATCAACACTTGGTCCTTGCAGCACCTGTGGACCTCTCCAGTGTGCTTCACAACCTTCAAAGCTGTAGCTGCAGGCAGAGCATTAAGATGGTCTTCTCATGGTGTCAAGCAGAGCCTTATCCTCCCCAAGCAGCACTGGGTCTTGTAACATTCCTAAAATAGTGATGTCAGTACATTAAGTGTCTGATCCTACTTCTCCTGAGGGCCGTGGAATTCACTTCAATTAACCTTGGATGAAGCCTTAGTACAGACCATTCCTATGTGGGAACTCTGAGAAGAGATCAGACATGAAAAAAAAAAGCTAGTTCTACAGAGATTTTTTTGCACTATCAGGTCTATGAGCAGGCTCTTCACTGAAGGCTCAATCTTCTGTGCAGGTGAAAAACAGCAGTATATATCTACAAACACAGATGACTTGGTAAATTAAGTATCTTGCTTATCAGGACTCTTTAATTAGCAATCTACTTTGAAAAATACAATAAAATATTTCCGAATTGCATGAGTACAAATTTCCCAAAGCTTATTACAATATGGAAAGCACTGTCACTTCTGAACTTTCCCCATGACCCTTGTTCTCTCTCTGTCATTTCTGTCCCAAATATAGTTCTGCCTATAAGCATTATGTCAGAGATCATTAGAGTATGAAAGAAAACTAAAGATCTTCCTAAAAATACTCATCATTTTTCGTACCAGCTATACTTCAATTCAGGTACTACGTGGACAAATGCCCAATTGGCTAAAAAATTATTAAGTATTTTTAAAAGTGCAGTATGGCATTGCTGTTTTCTGTGTAGCTGTGGAAGTACATTGTGCCTATGCTGAAAACATGCCTTGAGAACTAAGACACTCCTTATCTTGGGTCTGAACATGTTGCCTCTGTTGGGACAGAATATAAACGTTTGTTTGGGAAAAATACTAACTATGGTATTTCATCAAAGGAATGAACAAAGTGCTCACCAAGAAATTTATAAAATCTTTTGTGATCACAGGTAATGGAGAGACGTAAACTTTCAGCAGAGGATTGAGATGCAAATCTTTGTCAGTCATAAAAATAATTACCATACCCACAATGAAACTGTTACTGCTATCATGCATGAGCCATAATAAAGTTGCCTGAGAAAAAGCTTGAATAAAAAGCTGACACTGCTTCGTTGAAATCACTGACAGTAACTATGGTGACTTCATGGGAACCAGAGCAGGTTCTCTTCTCTTCTTCAGAGAAGTAGATTTCCATTTAATATATATTCACAGGGCCACAGGTAGGTAAGACAAATGAACTTCATTTGTGCCTTTTGCATTTTTGCCTTTTGCATTTTTGCCTTTTTGGTATTTCTTTCTAAAGAATGATGCTAAGACTTTCATGGTGGACTCCTCCATAGGACACTGTGGGACCTTTCAGATCTAAGACTGAAGTTTTCTCCTAAAACTCTGTCCTGAAACACAAAGATCTGTATAAGAATTCTAAGCTTTTAGCAGTGAAATTTCAAATAAATCTGAATTTGGAACAAAACTTTCACAGAATATCTTACAGCTAAATGGTTATGGAGTCTTCTAAGACACAAACTTCACACCCAGGACAGGGTAAGCCAGTTGAATGTTCTGGCTGCGCACTGCAGATGAGAAGTGGATGCCATGCTGCTGCCCAAACACATCACCACACCTGTGTTTTTCTAAGCATTAACCTGTAGTCACCTATTATTGAGAAATTTTTTATGATGCAGAGGCTCAGATAAACCAAATGTGTCCCTTAGACTGCAGTTAGGTGCCTCAATCCCTTCATTGAAGTTTAACACTTTCTGCTATCACCCTTCACTGATACTTTTTTTGTCTTAGGAAAGGCGCCTTATTGTTTAATGTGATGATTTTTACAAATCTCACTTTTAGCTGCCTAATTCCTCGTGGGGCTCTAATAGTCATCCTGACATAAGGCCATTAAAGCCATAGTTGCAAAAATATCTGGCAACATTTAAAACAGACTGTTGCATGTGAAGCTCAAAAACTTACCTGAGAAATGGAAGTCCACAGAATTTTTTTTAACACCAAATAGAAAAATGTAATAAAAAAGCTTTTTTAACAAAGACATTACAGAATACTGGCATGTTGTACAAATGTAATTAACCCATTGAAATTTAAACTAGTTGTAGGCTATGTTCAAGGCACCTTCTTTATAAATAGTTTTTTTTAATGTTCATATTACATTCACACTAGTTTAACCATGTAAACAAGTCCATGAAAACTTAGATTAAGGTCACTTTCAAATCTGTATGCCAAATACTTCAGAAAAATATCATATTACACAGAAAACTCAATAAAGTAAGATAGATCAATCTGCCCAAACAGTTCAATAGATCCTATGGGGTAAATTATTAACAAGATGAAACCTAAAAGAGGTTTCCAAAAATTAAAAAAAGGTAACATACAATGCATTAACACTTGTGTTTATCATTTGAAAGTGTATATAAATGCTGAAAAAATATGATTTACTATTCCTAGTGCTATCCTATTTTTGAAGGGCAAATCTTTAGAAACAGTATGATCTGAAGTTTAAAAACATCCCCCATCTTTTTCACCCCATGTTTATTAATCTTACAATATGCTAGAATGTATTTTCTTCACAAGGAAAACATATAAAATTAATCTTACAATATTGACACTATAAACAACTTCCTTGAGACATTTTCTGGACACAGAATTTCTATAAAGATTTAAGTATAATAATTCTACAATTATTATTTTTAAAAATATGTACATTCATTCCAATGTCCTAGACCCAAGAAGAAATCCAAGTAAACTCTACAAAAGTTAGCCAGAGTCTTTGTCCAGTTAAGATTATGTCTAGTTTTGCAAGTCTTGCTGTATTTCAATATAATCAACAAAATTATAACGTTACTTGTTTTTGTGTAGGAAGTTCCCAAACTTTTGCATAAATCCTCTCAGCTTGTTTTCATTAGGCTGCAATGGGTGGTAAGCAGTAGAGTTGTAGCTGACCATGTGATTACTCCTGCCATAATTATTCCCTAAGGTTTTACTTTTGATATCTGATAGATGTGAAGTGCTGTTGGCTGCATTTCCTGCAGGTTGGCTGGCATTTTCTATCTTACAGAATGGCTCAAAACGACTATAAACACGCCTTTCACTCAAACGAGATCTCAGCTCTTCTTGGCGCTTTGAGCTTGCCAGCTGTGGTGTCATTGAACTTGCTCTTTGGAGAGCAGAAACAGGAGCACTTTCAGAAGTAGCATTTGTGGAGATTTCCTTTGCATCTTGATACTGAATCTGTTCTGTATTAAATCTTGGAGTAGATGGATCTCCTGCAGTTTCTATGAATTTACTTTCAAGGGGGCACAAGAGAGGACACTTTTTATTGCTCTCATCAGATGGAGGTTTTGGAGACTTTGGAGACTTTGGTGACTTTGGAGACTTTGTTGGACTGCCGGTGACATCTTCTTTACTTCTGTTCAAACTACCTTGAGAATTTGATGATGAATCTCTTTTTCTCCTTGGGGAAGAATCTGTCTTATTTTCAGAAATCTTTGGTTTTTGATTCTCATCTTCAGAAACCAATGTGTCAGAACTACTACACATTCTGTAAAAGGCAGGACCTTTGTTTTTTGACAAGTTTTCCTTCTTGTCTGGTGTGAGATTAAGAAGTGACCGCAGTTTCTGGGATCCTTTCTTCAGAAAACTTGGGGAATTCTTACTTTCCTTCTTTGATGTGCAATCCTTACTACACTCCTCCCTGCTAGCTTCAGTGAGAGCTGCCATGGAGATTGCCTTGCTAGCAGTTGGGCTCTTTAGCTCTCCTTTCAGGTCCTTTTCTTCCTGTGGTGAGTGGTTGGTCACATTATGCAAACTTTTAGCACTCTTCAACATGTCTTCTGGAAGTTTTGGACTAATTGGCTGCTTAAGTCTATGCCTAGTCAATGTGCTGTAAACATAATTGGATGCATGTTTGTTGGTACCAGGATCCAATATGGACTTGGAATTAAACATGGGAAAACTTCTCCTTTTCAGCATATTTTCATTTTGAAGGTTCTTCAAATTTTCTGCATGTTTGTCTGTACACAGTGTTGTGTACAAATACAGTGATGAGTCACCAGCTGCATTTGAATTCACACTAGGCTTTGTGTTGTCTGCAACCTGAATTCTGTGGGCTTTTGGTATATCTGATTTAAGAGGAAAGTTTGTGCTAAGCTCATCTAAAATATGATCCGTTCCATTTTCCACACTTGGAGCATGGTTAGATGTCCCTTTAGGTGTTGCACTTCCCTCTGACCCAATTATAGTAGAATTTGATGAACTTGCACAGCTGCTTACTTCCTGCTGTTCAGGTAAAGTAGGCTGAAACACCAGCGATGATCGCAAGCGAGAATGAGAGTACAGTGCATGAGCTTTAAGATTTTCAGCTGTGTCATAGTTATCATATCTGTCACCCAAGGCTGACCCATTTGACTCTACTGGACAATCTGTCTGATCATTCAAATAGGACTTTATTCTCCAGTTCCGTAGGAATGACTTTGTTGTGTGCTCCAGGGTTGGCATCCTCTGCTGCAGATGGCGGATATGATTATCTGTGCCATTAAAAGACCTCCGCACTATTGAATTTCTCTCCGCAAGATTTACCTTTGGTCGTGAGAACTGATCAGCAAAACTCTGCTGGGGAATATTGTAGTTATTTGCATATCCTCCTCGTAATGATGACACAATACTAAGGCTATCAGATGGCATTTTCCAAGTACTTGGTTGATTGTTTGCTCTGTTAATAGCTCTGTTGAGCAATAGGTAAGGTGTCCTTTCTGGCTTCTCACCAGCATAACTATGTCTCTTCCAGTGCTCATTTTTTTCACTAGGTTGATACTGCTGGATTGGATTTTGAACATTAAAACCTGGATTAAATGGTTGCTTATTATAGGCTTGATTTCTCAAGCCATATTTATCTATTTCATTTGCTGCATATCTTCCACGAGATTTCCAAACAGGATCTATCTGGAGAACATTGTCTTGCCTACCAAAAAGGTTTCTTTGGCTAGAAACTGAGGCCAAGGAAGACACTGAATGTTGGTATGTATCATTATCCCAGAGAGTCTTGCGACTGTTTACCCGCACCAATTCCGGGGCAAATGAGCTAGGAACAGAAGAACGGGCATACAGCGTCCTGAACTCTTCATCAAAGGATTCAACGAGCTGTCCTGTGATAACTTGAACCATACTGAGGTTGGTTTTTTCAAATGACCACATAAAGCTGAAAGAAGAACAAATCACTATCAGATAGAGTTCTTTTTGAGCTAAAGTATTACACTAATCTTTCTTGATAAGAAAGCTTTTACACAAACCTTGGGTTTGTAAAAATACCTTCTAAATAAATAAGTTGAGGGTATGATTCATGTAATATGGTCTAATCTAACACCAGTTAAATTCAGATGGATATTTTCCACTGATTTCAGTGGGGGCAGGAATGAGTCTATAACTACCCTCATAATAGCCCTTATAAAAAGTATTCTAAAAAAGGACTGACAAATGTATAACAGCAAAGTACAAATACCTAATGGAAAAAAAATCACTTCTACAAAGTCTATGGCAGGACTTACCTACACCCACTGTATTAACTCGTCAGTCAGAGAATCTTACTGTGTGATTATGTTGTGAAAAAAATACATTTGAAATAACATGTAAGACTGCTTCAGCAATTCAGGATTTACTTAATTCTAAACATTTTCAAAAAGATGCATCTCAGAATTTGAAAAAAGTGTATTTTTTAATATGCATACTGCACTGGATATGAATTTTTTTTAAATGGCAATGAAAATGCTTTGATAATGTTTTTTTCTCTTTTCTGCTGTAAAAGACTGAACATATATTCAAAGCTAAGTAGCTACAATTAATTTACAGCTACAAAATGAGATAAAATAAATTAACATGTACATTAAGGATGCTGTACAGGACTAATATCATGGAGTAAAAACCACGATTTGTAGGTTACAACAAAGAAAAAATTTGTTTTGCAATCTTTTTTTCATGAAAAAAGGGGAAAATTAATGAATTTATTTACTTGTATTTTCTTCTAGATGTTAGAAAATAGGTTAGTTTTGTTCATAAAAATATCTTACTGATTAAGTTTTTTTGCACTACTTTTGTATTTTTCAGGAAGTTATAGAATATCAATATAAAATGAAATCGTGCTGGTATTTTCTCCTATTAATTCTCACAATTAAGAATAACATATAATATTTGAAAAAAACCCTAAACTTTAAACTGAGTTCAGCGACAGAGTTCAGAAAGAGTTCTTTTTCCTGTTACAAATCACTAGATTCTCTTACAAAGAAGGCCTAATTTCCACAGAAATTGATGATTCCAGCCCCTGTGGTACAAGGTGCTCAAGCAGTGTTGTTTTCCAAACTGGAATGAGAAAACCTATCCCATTGTCACAGACTATGACACTGTGTGCAGATGTCAAAGCATGCAGGCTCTCCCTGAGTAATTTATGAATTTGCCACTTACCTCACTACCATTTATGCATGTCAGTCTGAATTTGGGGCTGGCTGAGTCTTGGAGGAAATAAAAGGTCAGATTTTCAAAAGCTTACAGTGGTGGAAATATAAAAGGCAGTGCTGTGGATCTGGCACCCAGGCACTATGCTGGCAGCAACTAACTCACTTGGGCCAAGCAGAAAAGCGTAGCATGAAAAGAACGATAATATTTAATAATGTGTGAGTTAAGACCATCTCTGCTTTGACTTAGGTTTTTTCCAGCTCTGCAAGGTTGTAAGTTCTTCCAGCCTGTTTTGCACATATACACCGGAGGAAAACAGAATACAGAAACTTAGCCAAACACAGAGAGAGACATGGGCAATTTTGAATTTGACCATCTAACTAGAGTGCGACAGAATCAATCTCTAATGTTAGCTTTAGAAGATCATTACATGGAGGAACTATCCAAGATAGCTTATTAAATAATTTTGACACTCACTTTTCTGGAGTGAATGTTAAACAAGAATAATTCAGACAACATAAGACAAATCAGGATTTTTTTCTCTTTAGCAACTCTCCAATTCTCCAGCTGTAGCAGAACCTATACTTTTATTTCATATTTGTGAAAAATGAACAGAGGATTTCTTAAGCTAGTTAGCAATAAGTACATATGAAAACTTGTAAATTACAGAAAAAATAATCAAATTTACCCTAGAAGAATTTTCACAAATACAAGACCTCCAAATTTGCTATAGCAGCAATACTGAGATGACCAGTTTGTTACAGACACTTCAGTGATTGATCTTACCTGTAAGAACCATATAGGACTTTCTTACAGTCAACAAGAATAAATTTTTGTTCCATTTTTCCGTGGAATTTTGCTCCTGTTTTAGAATAGTAATCTTGTCCTCTCACTGTCCGCACCCTCATATTCTGAAAAAGACAATCAAAACACTTTACTTTGTCTACTATAGTCCATGTTTAGCATCCAGGGGACTAAAATTCAGAGGAACAGTAGGAGAAAAGTTACATTATTGCATATTAATAATTTTGCAGGAAATGAAATGCTGATCAAACTTATAGCCTAGGGCTATCAGTTAGTGTTTTTTCTTCAAGACTGATGAGATTCCCTAGGCCACAGAAAATAAAATTCCACTTTTCCATAGCCACCACTTCAGGAAAGAGGTTCTGGCAGAAGATATCTTCAACAAGGGAAAGAGGTTTTGTACTGGAAAAAAAATTATTTCCATCAGCTGATGCACATGCTTATATGATTTCCAAGTATCTCAGCTAATCATAGAGAATATTTAAAATAATAAATAAATAATTAATTATAGCAATAATAAAATAAATAATTAATTTAATAATAATTTTCAAAAAGTTCTTATGGGGATGTAGAAAAAAAGGCATTTAACAGAAATTGTTACACAAAAGGTGCTTATTTTATAGAAAAACTAACATTTATATTCAGTGCAAACCAACCTAAAAGCATCTACCTCATGTAACTATGAGACACAAAATGCTTCAAAAGACATAAAAGTAGCTTAGAATATAACTGTGCATGATCACAATATTTACTGTGGTTTCTAGCCTTGGAATAGTTCTTCTAGCAACCCTAAGTTTTCCAGTGGGAGTAAAATCCATAATTTAGCATTGGCAGTAAGAAACAAGAACACATGATTATTACATACACTGTACATATGGAAATGGTGGAAAGTAAGCCCTGGGAATGCACAGGGATGTCATGCTTCACAGGACTGCTGCAAGGGCAGGCTGCAGATCATGGCAGACATGCTCTGTAAAGGTCAGCTACAGGAGGAAGGGCTGCTCATGAAGCCAATGGGAAAGACTGTGTACGTGGTAAATCCAGCAAAATCAGGAGGATTAAATAAATATGAAAGGATGGGATGGGATGGGATGGGATGGGATGGGATGGGATGGGATGGGATGGGATGGGATGGGATGGGACGGGACGGGACGGGATGGGATGGGATGGGACGGGACAATTTCAGATGGAAAGGATGTACAATGATCATCTAGTCCAACTCCCTGACAAATTCAGGACTGACCAAAAGTTAAGGCAAATTATTAAGGACATTGTCCAAATGCCTCTCATACACTGACAGGCTTAAGGCATCGATCACTTCCCTAGGAAGTCTGTTCCATGTTTAACAACTCCCTCAGTAAAGAAATGCTTCCTAATGTCCAGTCTAAACCTCCTGTGGTAGGTTGAACCATTCCCATGCATCCTGGATACCAGGGGGAAGAGACCAGCATCTCTTTCTTCACTTCCCATCCTCAGGAAGCTGTAGAGATGTTCAAACTTACAAACTCATTTTAAATTCCAGACTATAAAGTATGACTCAGTTTGCAACACAGTGAGATAAGCCTCCATTATCTATGGGAGCACTTCTACATTTGCCTAAAACATATGAAGTTCTAGTAGATAGAGATTGTAGGAGTTTTAAGGTTAATATCTACTACAATCCAATGAACTTCATCTTTCCAAACAAAAAATTCAAAAACTTAGGAGAAAATATCCATGACATGAAAGCACACTTCCAAATAACACACGCTTTCTAAATCAGTGTATATTTCAGTGTTGGTATCTTGAAACTTTTATCGAATGAAAAATCAAACCACAGAAGCAAGAGTTACACTTAAAAGGTGCTGAGCTGGAAAATTAGAGTTTAACTCAAGCTATCAAAGTTCTTTCAACTTCATTCACCATTAGGTGAGTTTTTGATTTGCATTTTTGTCAAGTTTTGAATACAAATTCAATTAATTTAAAATGTACAAAGCATTTAAGAATTACTTTTGTTTGTGAGCTATATGTCTAGCAAGTATAAAACATAAAGTTTATCTCTTAATTAGATAAACAAAACAAGTATTACCTAGAAGTGCTGTAAAATTTTAAAAGCAAAAATACAGGTGAATACTTAGATTTATTTTCAGAAACAGCTACAAAAGAATTAATAACAACCCAATTTGCATTACTGAATGCCAGGTTAACATAAATTTGCATCTCTAACTGAGAATTACTTTTGCCAACCTAACGTTCCATCTTTTTCTGCATGTCAGTTAGAAGTTTTCTTATTGATAAAAGTAAATTTTCATGCTTTTCCAAAGTGATTTTGTTGAACAAGCCCCTTGAAAAAAATAATTTTTTCACCAGCAGCTTTTCAAGCTTTATCTAATTGTATTAAAAGCTTTTCTTTGAAAGATAAAAGCTATGGAAATAGTAATTCCCGAAAAAGAAGAAAATACTGAAATTTACCCATTCTAAAGATAACCATAATAGTAACCCTTTATTTTAATAAAATCATGTGAATTAATAATGAAATTTACATTTGCTTTGATGACTGTTTTACCCAGTTCTATATACCACATAATTATATGTGTATTTCAGACTTATATTTAATTATATTTAATCATATTTATGTCATTATAATTTGAAAAAGGTAACTTGAGAGCAGCTTATACATTCTTATACAATGTTGGCCTAAAGATATGCCAGTTAAACACATTAAATCTTACTTAGATAAGGTCGGATCAGTATTGGACAGGATATCATTTGGGAATCCATGCTGGAGGCACAACCAAGTCTAATGGCTTGCAAATTACCATACTACACAAAAAAAAAGCTTTGCCTTAGGTATATGTAAGTTGAAATATAACTTTTAAGTAGGCATATGTAAAAAGAAATAAAATTATTTGCATTAAATTCCTGGGGGGGTTTAAAAAAAATTGTAGTCACTCTGTTCTCCCTTTTGTTTACCTTCTCTTCAGTATTTTTCTGCCTGTAGCTTTTCCATCCCTATTCCCTGATTCTGAACTCTTGTCCTCCATTGGTAGGTTATCCATTACCAGATGGGAACATGACAAGTGGCAGAGATCATGCTCAGCCTTCTCACATAATACTTCCTTTTCCTGCACAGTTCATCCAGAATTCTTCACCAGCTTCAAACCCTCTAATTAAGGTGCCAGGACTGCACACGTTTAATAATCACCCAAAATCCCAAACCACCCAAACCATATTTGAGGATATATAGCAACAATGCATTCCACTTGGGATTAGAAGCAGTAAACACACATACTGAATTACAAGCCCCATCTGACAATATGACATGCTGGGCTTCACCCTCCTGCCTGGTTTCATCCTCAAGACTCTCTTAAAAGTAGTGTGCCACTCATCACAGCATCACTGTGGCTAAAGCAATCATTCATTTATGAATGGAGAGTTTTGAAGCCAACTTATCCAAGAGTTTATAGGACACTTAGGAACATTTAAAACATCCAGTGGCTGCAGTTTAAGGATAGTCATCAGTGCTATCCAGGTAAATGACACCCAGTGATGAACAAGAAACAAGCTCTAACTTCTTTTTATGTACATTTTCTCTACATTTTCATTCCAGAGAGTGCCACATAACCATTATTTAAAATTTTGAGGCATTATTCACCACTACACCTTTCTTTTCCTTAGTAAAATCTCTCCAATATGATAGCTAAGTACGGTGAGTATACTAGTCCCAAACATTTCATTTCAGCACTTTTTATTTGTAGGCACTGATTTTATCAGTGTTCCATTACTTGCCCTGTACTTGTTGTCAAGAATATGCATAAAGAAGAAAATGGATGTCTACCTAATATTTAGCCTAACAGTTTTAAAGGAAAAATAGTCACGTTTCTCATATTGTTCCTCATTACTAAAATTTTTTTTTTTTATTCCATGCTCTCTTCCCTAGTGAGACAAAACAGGTTATAGAATGATAGAATACCAGATTGGAAGGGACCTCAAGGATCATCTGATCCATGCATTCTTTGCAAAAGTCTGGTCAAGATGGCGCAACACCCGCCCACTTGAATCTTAAAAGTGTCCAGTGTTGAGGAATCCACCACTACTCCAGGGAAATTATTTCAATGGCTGATTTTTCTTATTGTGACAAAGTTTCCTCTTGGAATGTCTCCAGGAGTAACTTGTTCCCAGGACCCTTTGTTCATTCCACGCGACTCCTTGCAAAAAATGAGTCTCCATCCTCTTTGTAGCCTCTCTCTTTCCATGCTAGAACACAGTGATAAGGTGTCCCTTTCTCTTCTCAAAAGCTGGAAAAAACTCAATTCTCTCAGCCTTCCCTCACATGGCAGCTTCCCAGTCCTTGGATCATCTTTGTGGCCTTTATCTGGACCTTCTCCAGCCTGTCCACATATTTTTTAAGTAATGGGGATGAAAACTGAACACACTGCTCCAAGTGTGCCCTGACAAGTGCTGAGTAGAGTGGGATAATGATTTGTTAATCTCTGCTGGTGATGCTGTTGCTGATGAGCCCAGCACGCTGCTGGCTCTCCTTGCAGGAGCAGCACACTGCTTGCTCACATTGAGCTTGCTTTCAGCAGAACCCCAGCTGGTTGTATCCCAGCCTGTGCTGCATTCCTGGATTATGCTTTCGCAGGTGAAAGACTTTACCCTCATCCTTCCTGAACTTCTTATGCATCTTGTTAGCCCACTCTTACAGCTCATTCAGGTCCTCCTGCAGGGTGGCTCTCCCTTCCAAAGTGCCCATTTATTCACTCTGCCTGGTATCACCAGCAAACTTCGTCAGGGTACACTTGATCCTCTCATCCAGATCACTTATGAGGGTATCAAGCAGCTTTGGGCCCAGAACTGATCCCTGGATGACTCCACTTGTGACAGATTGTCAGTTTAAAAAGTAGCTATTGACCATATATGTGCTGTACAAATGCGAAGTAGTTTTCAAGTTCGCTTCTATTCTGACTTTGAACATGACTTAATGGTCACTCAAGACTTGACTGGAGTCTGGTCCTTATCACAGAAGTTCACTCACAGATATAACATCATGCTGTGAGTGGCTATTCAATAACCAAATTTACCTTAGATGTGGAAGTACTGGAAAACTTTTGATGATTTTGGTAACACTGATGAGAAAAAACAGGCTGCAAGCAGGTCTCAAGAGCAGCTCCTACTGTGTATTTAAACATGCCTATCTGGGAGTAGACTTCACAGAAGGAAAGTAAAATCAATTAGTGGTTTCAATTTCCCTTTCCCGCAATTCATTAAAAATGCTGATGAGATTATCAGGTAATAAACAGGTCCTGCCAATTGTTTTCAATATCCTCTTGTAGCAAAATGATTCTTCATCATTAGCAGAAGAATAAAAAAAGAGGTTTCTCCAGAGCATAGAACCTCCACCATGTCTCCCCTCATATCAAATAAAATACCTGTCACTAGCAGAAAAAAGAAGAAAAAAAATTTAACTATTGGTTTCTGAAAAATCACCTGGGGAAAAAAAACCCCAACTCTTCATCTTTCAATGCAAAGGAATTGCTGATCAAGCAAGTCAGAGCAGTGACAAAGTTAATCAAAGAAGCTTAAGTAGAGAAAAAAAAAAAGAAACACATTAATTACTGAGGACAAATGTAGAGCAGTCAGAAACCTAATGAAACTGAAAAAGAGAAATGGGAAAGTACAGGAAAGGAATTATTTGAGCTCCATTGATGGCTACGATGTCGAGATTAAGTATAGTAAGTATTAATATAAGAATATTAAGTAAAAAACAACCTACAGGAAAAGATGCTGCAAGAAAGATTAAAAATAATCCTAGTAAGCCCCTGATTTCATAGTTTCCTATATGGAATTCACAAAATAACGACTGAACATATCGTCCATCCATTTTTTCAGTTACATGTTTCAATAAAGAAGGAAACATGCCCTAAATTTGGAGTCAGCCTACAGATGAGAAAAACTGTCTGCACAGACATTTAATGAAGATTTATGAACAAAATCTTCTTTCATTTCCATACAGAAGACTACTTACTTGTAAATCTGAATTTAAAAATACAGTTTTGTTCATTACTGCATCTCAGTTTTCTTTACTTATTCGAAGGGAGAGAAAAAAGACAGAGGTGTTGAGTCTGAAAACCTTTGCACTAAACTCATCACGAGTGTATGGACTAAGAAGCATCATCCAACAAGACTGAACCAAATCATGGCAGACAATAACAAAACCAATGCTGCTGGTGCTACATCTTCGGGAAAAGGAATAGACTCACACAACTCTGTTCCCTTCTTGCCTTCACTGAACAGAAGGGCAAGACCAGAAGCCAAGAGCACAAGAAGTTGAAGATGTTTATCTTTTTTGTGAACCTTGAGTGAAGTGAAAAAGGGAAAGGGACAAAACATCGTACAAATACTGGCTGTTCTTTCATAGTCACCTGCATTCCACTTTTATCCTCTAAAAAGGCACAGGAGTTAATGCAGGAGTAATAAACTGCTATTCTCAGAGCAACATTCACTGGGAGTAGCCCATGGACGAGAAGACTATTAATTTGAACAGCTTTATTACAAGCTAAACTGGAAACTCAGCATACAACAGGATTACTGCTTAGCTCTTTGGCATACATTTTTTTATTTTCTGATAAAACTCAAAGTATTCTAAGTTAACCTTGCAGAATAAAGATGTATTTTATTTCTCCCACCAAAAACCAGAAATGTATAAAACACAATGTCACTGAAGTGGCTACAGACAAACTTCTCCAATCCACACTAATCCATACAAAATCCACTCTAATCTATGTATATTAATTCTTTCAACCACAGTATAAATACCTCAAAGTCTATAAAAGTGCCTTATAAAGACAACCTTGAATCCAAAGGAGGTAAGCTTTTCAAACAGCTGTGGATACGCACTGCATGGAATTAATTTCAAAATACATATGGCATTTTTGAGACATCACTTGAAAGGCACAATCCTAATTTTTTTTTTTATTTTGGAAGGACAAAGCTCATGACATATAGAGACATAGACCATTTTTGGCAACCTCTGTGGCATAATTAACCCAAGTAAACAGCAAATGGTGGTATCTCAAGTTCCAGAGTATGAAAGTATTGCCAAATACTGACTTGATGAAGGCAATCACTACCAGTGTTTATAAAACACCACGGTCTTGGTGTTTTTTTCCAGAAGTTCCCACAGCTCTGTGTATTAGGCCACCAGAAAGCAATCCCACACTAATATACAAGAAACAAGCATGGAAAGTAGAGTGGGAATACTTCTGAGGACCTAAGTCAACACTCCAGAGTAAAAATGGGTATAAAATAGAATTTTCTCCAAACATCTACCAAAAAGTCCTCACAATCCTCACAAATACACCACATCTCTACCCAATTGCTGAACTGGGTTCTTAAAATAGGTACTGCTAAAAAGAGCTTTTATACTACTTTTGACTGGCATGAACATAGCTTAACTAGTTACAGAGGCAATGAATTTCAAATGGAACTATGAGCTAAGGCAGTGCTCAGAACTTTGCAAGGAGACTCTGACAACATCCTTGGAACTTCTTCAGTACTGTCAAGAGTAGAGTAAATCTAGAAGTATTTATGATGCACTTATGTCAGTTCAGTGCAGCTCATTATATTCTAACCCCTGATAAACATTTGGGCAGAGCAGGACATCTTGTGAAAATGTAAATGTCATCTTGTTATCTCTCTTACAGGATAAAATTGCATATTTAATGCGTAAAAGCAATAGGACGAAGCACAGACGAAAATATGGATTTTCAGGAAAACACTAATAAAATAGAATCCTGGGCCTCTTAAAGTATTTTAATGCATAACATTAAAGAAGAAATCATAAAATGAAATACACAACTTATTAATTTATCTCAGTTTTATGGCTTTATTTGCAGGCAACTTTAAGAGGAAGGAAAAAACGAAGCTTAGTTTTTCAAACATGCTGTAATCCTCAATACACAGTAATGGAAAATTATTTTATAAATTATATATGAAAACTATGTCATTCTATGGAATGCTCTTGTTTTGACACTTGAAGAACATGCTTTTAAAAATATATATATCTGTAGAGAAAGTTCTGCTGAGAGCTTAGCTGTTTATACCTGGTTGTTAATTTAAAGAATCAGTATTCAATAACCACCTTTTCAATAATAATCACTTTTCAGTGAGCTGTGGAGGAGTAAGTAGTGAATGTTCAGGCAAAGGAAGATAGGATGCCTTACCCTGAGCCTCTGAACTTGACAGCCCTGTTTCTCTGTCATCTTCAGAAAGTGACTGAAGTTTGATTCATCAAGCAGGATATATACTGCAATCCCTCTAGCAGATGCTTCCACGATTTCTCTAAAAATATCCACATCCGTAAACATATCCATAACAATGGCAACGACCTGAATCAAACAAGAAAGACATAAATTATTGTATTGTATAAACTCATATATATATATATATATAATGATTCACTGAAGCCTGCGCTGAGCAGCTAATACACGAACATTTTTTACACATTAAAATGCTCTATTTTCTATGCTGTTCCACTTAACCTGAAGGCTTTCAAGACCACCAGATCTTCTTTTTGAGAAATCAAGTGATCACCTGTGTGACGTTTGTCACAAGTACCAAAGTCCAGCAAAATGTGGTATTGTGGGTTGTCTTGGTTTCGTCAGGAATCAAGTTGATTTTGTTCCTAATAGATGGTACCATGCTGTGGTTGGGATTTACTATAAGAATAATGTTGATAACACACTGATGTTTTATTTGTTGCTGAACAGGGTGTACTCTAAATCAAGGACTTTTCAGTGTTCCATGCTCTGCCAGTGAGTGAGCAGGTGCATAAGAAACCAGGAGGAAGCACAGTTAGGACAGCTGACCCAAACTGGCCAAAGGGATATTCCATACTGCAGAATGTCATGGTCAGTGTGTAAACTGAGGAGAGTTGGCTGGGAGGGACCAGTCACTGCTCAGGGACTGTCTGGGCATTGATCAGTGAGTGGTGAGCAATTGTATTGTGCATCACTTGGCTTTCTTGGGTTTTACTTCTCTCTCCCTCTCTCTTGCTCTCTCTCTCTCCTTTTACTCACAGTTATTGTTATAACTACCAATAGTATCCTTATATTATTATTATATTTTACTTTGCTTCAATTATTAAACTCTTCTTATCTCAACCCACAAGGGTCTACTTCTTTCCAATTCTCTCCTCTATCCCGCTAAGGGGGTGAATAGAACTTTGTTGCTGGCCGAGGTTAAACCATGACATGGGTGTGTGTAGTGACTGGTTTTATGAGGAAAAGGAAACCCAGTAAAAGAGAAAGGGAGAGAAAAGCAGCAATATGAATGCTGTGGAAAAACTTTCAAAATAAAATTACAGTATGCATAAAAAAAAACCTCAGAGAAAATTTTTGTACATGGGGCTTCTCAAACTTTCATCATTTTCTCTAAAGCTAATGGCTCAAGAGCTTGAAGTAGCTAATAAGCAGATACTTAAGAGCTAGAGGCACTCTTACTGGGACAAAGCCTCCTCAGCTCATGAGAGCTTGGCTCAAGAAGATCAGCATGTTGAACACCAGCTACCAACATTTAATTTGTGCCAAACATATTTAAAACACTAAAAATATAAAAGAGAGAGAACCTACATAAAATAAAAATAAAATAAAATAACAATTAAAACAATTAGATAAGGTAAAAAGGTAATTCCTGAATAAGAGAAAAGGAACTAACTTGGCCTCTTCATTACTGTCACCTGTCAATAAATAGTCTTTACAAATCCACTAGTCAGAGAGGAGTTGATTAGCACAAAGAATTCCGTTCTTTCAAAAATCTTTGGTAATATGCCAATGCACTACCTCATTTTCTTTACTGACTTTTTGAAAGTAAAACTTAAATGTGTTTTTCTTAAGTACAGAATATATTTCTGTATCTAAGGACTGAAAACACAAATGTATATCTTGACTCCAAGGATCTCATCACTTTCAGACTGCACCTGCTGCTTGGTCTTGTTTCTGACATACACAGTGCTACCTGAACAAATTATTCACCCTATGTATTCATCCATCCATCTTGTTTCACTTGCATCTGAGAAGAAAACTGCCAAGACAGATCAAGTATGGTAGGTAAAAAGACCAAAAAATAATCTGTTCTCAAATAGTCTGTTTTATTACCTGTTTCCTCCTTCCTCTAAGCTTCCTAATTTCTTTCTAGGCTTTCCTTTTCTTCAGATCTTCAAGAAATACATGCTCATTGCATTCTAGGATCAATTTAAATGTAAGAGAAAAATCCTGAATGGATGCATTAGTGTACACTGATACAAGTACATGAAATATTCAAAACCCACAGCACAGCCCTCAAAAATTATTCCAACACTTTCCTAGGGCAGATAGCTAAGATATTCACGTTTGCAGCATTTTGTGGTTGAAAAGACCACTAGGACTGGAAAGATGCAGAAAAGAACCCACAAGAACGTGTAATAAAAACTAAAAACCAACACTGACTAGAATGGCCAAATCTATCTCTATGAAGAGGAAGGTAGAGGCATAAACACATAAGCAAGCAGGCTAGTAAGTTGGTGACATAAGAAGGATGCATGTGCACTACTGTGCAGATATTTCTTCACTTGGGAATGAACAGGGGACCCTCTTCACTAGTAGAATTGTTCTTAAACCATTTAGCTTATTAAATCTGGAGTAATTCTGCAAAGCATCAAGTAGTCTTGCAAGAAAATGTAGGTTTCACTTCCAGAGTTGGAATAGGGATTATATTTTGAATCCTGAAGCTCGTGCTGTCTGGAAAGTCGTTACTAGAATTTGAGTACATAGATGCAAAGCCACAGTCATGACCTGAAAACCAAATGGGCATCCATTTGTGCATTCCCTGCAAACCAGAGGTGACTCTTGAATGTCCCCATTAGGCTGCCCATTTACTCTTAGCAACACTTAATTGACCTATTAAACACAAACATAATCAGGCTCGGCTGCTGGAGAACAGTACCAAATTTGAATAATGCATATGATACACATATGATACATACAATATATAAAAAGTCATCAACAATGAAAAGATAATTTCTGCATACTGATTTCCATAAACCAAAACAGATGTTTGACCATAAACTATAGGTTTTGATTCAGAAAGAGTGGATTCCATAAAGGTCATGGAATAGTCTGGCCTTTAAATGTATTAAACTTCCTTTTTTTTCCTCCTTTTAATAGCGGTGTGTGTACATTTCCCCAGCTTGCCTACTTTGCAGCAGAAAGGAGTACTGCACATGGGAAAAGACAGAGTAAATATGGTATTCAGGGTCCCAGGTTTTGTTCAATTAAGGAGACCAAGATTAGGAAATTACTTCAGTGAGGTATTCTACGTTGTGTACTTACCTTTAATTAAAGCTGCAACAACAGCTGCAGGATTAGTTACTTGCTGCATCACTTCGGAAGAAAAGATTTCACTACTGTGTTTTTACATTTGTTTTTTGCAATTGCAGTGCTAATTTCCACCCTGGTACTTAACACAACAGTGAATTCCAGCAAGAAAGAAAAACTGATATAATTCAAACTGCAGAAATACATCAGAAAATTGCCCATTCCATAAATTCTGTTTCTTTCGGGCATAACAATACCCCTGAGTTAAGAAGATCTCCTCAAGGCAGAAAGTTCTAGTGTCATACAGGAGGCTTCCTTACAAACTGCCATTTTTTTTCCAAAGCATATTTGTTTTCCACAATGCAAAGATCTTTTTAAAAGGGACAATTTATGCTTTTGAAGCAAATATAGTAGCCTTTCAATCATTACAAGAAAACTGGATGGGTACAGCAGTTTTTTTGAAAACAATAGAATTTACAAATCTTGTCAAACTGATTATCACCCTGATCAAAAATGATCCTCATTTGGGAGCAGCTAAGCAAGCATGTTACACTTTTAGGGAGGAGAAAATAGTTGGTAGAGCAGACACTTGCTATGCATAATATCACATAGCACTGAAATTATGCACAGCAAGAGGGAACTACCATCACCTGGGTATTAGACAGAAGAGCACATTTCAATGATCAACTAAAAGTGAAGACAGTGCAGAAAATAGTTTTTATGCTAGTTTTCTTTGCCCAAAATTAAACTTAAATAATCTTTTATTGTCACTACTAGTATTTTTATCTTATCTACCCACTCTTTCCTTTTTTCAAGTGATGAATGCTTTTTAAGCTTAAAATTTGCTTTCAATGACATCCTTACAGAAGAAGAAAATCTGCTGAAGTCAATAAGCACAAAATTACTCCTAATAAATGTGACAGAATGCTCAATTTAACTAAAGGCAGCAGTAGAGCCATATGCTATTATTCTTCTTACTCTCTTGACACTAAGACTATGCTTTGCAACAGGAAAGTAAACTACATAGTCTGCTTTGGCATTTAAAATACATGTAAATACAGACAGGAGAGTATAATTTTGTTGGATAGCATTATTTTTGATGCAAATATTCTACACTATATTTTTCAGTAAGCTGATTTATTTAATTTACATACTGGTGAGGAAAGTGCCATTTTAAAGCTCAGTATCTCTAAACTATCATCACTTTAATACAGAGTTCTTTTCATTCTTTCAAAATTCTTAATAATCTTCAATTTCGGTGACCGACTCCTACACAAAGTACCAGTGACAGGGTTCACAAAAGCCACATACACACTTGTTTTGAAGGTTAAAAAAACCAGATGTAGCTGTTTGTTTCAGCTATAGTTGAAACATCCTGCACATCTTTGCTAAACAGGAGATTAAGTACATGGTAACATGGCAACAGAGTGGATAATATGACACCATGGAGGAGTAAATGGAGGCCAATGTTCAGTTCTGTGGCACCTATTATGCTACAGGGTAAGTTACTGCTAGTTTGGGACCATCCATGTGCATTGTATTTGCATAAATGGTTTTCACTTTCAGAAACGAACTCTATTCAGAAGCTTATCTAGAAAGAAGTTGCCAATCCCAACAGTTAACACTTAGCATTAAACATCTCCTGAGCGTGTCCAGGGGAGGCCACCAAGAGGGCAGCTGCCCTGTGCAGACAACGTGAAGGAGCTGGGTTGTTCAGCCTGGAGCAAAGATGGCTTCAGGGAATCTTACAGCAGTTCCCAGTACTTTACAGAGAAGTTCTCGAGGGTCAATGTAAGGTTCTTTGTCCTACAGTGGTGGCAGGACAAAAGTCAAACTAAAACAAGAACAGTTCTCCCAGGATATAGGGAAAGCCCCTTATTCCCACAAGGACACCCCAGCAGTAGAGCAGGTTGCCCAGAACGGTCCACTTTCCATCTTTGGAGATTTTCAAGACCCAGCTTGATAAAGCCTTGGGGAACCTTTTCAGGTACTACAACTAGCCATGCTTTAAGCAGGAGGCTGGGCTGGAGACTTCCAAGTGACCAAAAGCTGCAACTCAACGATTCAGAGATCTTCACTCCCATCATTGTCAAAGTGAAAACAAATTTTGCCATGTTTGGTAGTAATTATAAACTTTGCTGTGAGGCCTAAAGAAAACTATAAAGAGACTATAAAAAGAGAACACTGAGTAATAAAGGAGTTTTTCTGCTTTACTTCTTCCATTTTTGGTTAAGAAAAAATAAGTGGACTTTAATGTTCACTGAGTTTTAGGACATCAAAATCAACCTTTTAATAGGTATGTGCAACAAAAGGCCTTTACTGCTAGCACTCAGTAAGTCTATTTTGTGAACCCTTGACAGTTTCATTATCTCAGCATTACAAATTCTTCCACAAATATGAATTATGATTCTCTAGGTTATATATTGCAGTGTGTGTCATTTAACAACTCCTTTGCTATAAACAATAAAAATACAGGACTCCTCTACTAAATCTGCTTCCTTAGGGCAGGCTTTACTAGAGACACCTACCAATATCAATAACCTAGTAAGGAATAGTGCTGAAACCCTACCCTACACTACAAGAGTATTGATTTCTTGTAACCTACATGTGGCTTACTTTGGGCATTACATGACAAAAATCCATACTGCTGTGCAGTGCTTTTAAATGTCAGCACCCCTTCTCACCCCAAGAACAAAGAACCACATCTCTGACAGAATTATTAATTCTATTTTCATTGACCTTTTCTCTGTTACTCCAGTCCCTTTTTTGTAAATCTCTGTTTTGAGGATGATGTCCTTGAGGCATAGGCTCAGTGCTATCTGAGTCTGGCCTTTCTCAGAGATCAGGCAATTGCAGCAGTGCAGAAGGAGGATACAGTGCTTGTACCACACTGTCAGGAACAAGAGGCAGGCAGCAAATTGACTGGTGAGTTTCTGGCATCATAAGAGATAAATTTGGTGATCAATGCAGACAACCTTCCCTCTAGTAAGCTATGTAGTATGTCCCACAAATTATTGTGAGGTTTTTTTTCAATTTTATTATGTTGGGTTTTATGGTTGAGGGTTTAGATCCAATTTATGATTTCTGCAATTCATATTAATAGCTCCCTAATAAATCATCTGTTATACTTATTTTCTGGCACTGTTGCTCACACCAGAGTGCTTCTAAGACAAAAGTTCATTAATTTGGTATTAATTTGCAAAATTGAAGACAGCCCTGAAATGCTTTGCACAACACATCCTCTTATTGCAATGTCTACTTTGAAACCATTTGTGCTGGATGAATTGCTGTGGTCTCACAATACAGTAACAGATGAGAAGTCTTGCAATAAAGTGCCAAAGTGTAATATAATGAGGAGAGCTTGCCTGTAAATACAGCCTAATACAGTCATATAAATAGTAATCAACCATCTGAGTATTATCTATTCTCCTACAATTTCTGTGGCACTATAATGGAACAAATACTGAGATGATTTATACCTATGCAACATTCATGAAATTAATGTCACTACTTGTTGCATTGTCAGTACTTGTACTATCATCATAATTGACCCCCTGAGATCTTATTTAATATATTTAATTTGGGTCTACACAGACAGAGCGATAGACAATAACTATGCAGTGTACTCAGAAATGTTCTTTCATTATTGCATTCTTTAAAAGCAATTTAATTAACTACAGGGTGAAGTCTGGCAGTTCATTATTACAGGCAGCTACACCACCTCAGAATCAGCTCTCCTAACCCTTTCATCCTTTTTCCTCCTGCTGCTCCAAAGTATTTCTACCATTTACTCTGAGGACAGAAAAACACAGGTTCTCAGAACCAAGTACACTTCTGTTCTGATCACCAAGCTTCATTTTATCATGTCATATATCACCTACAAAACCCAAGATTTTTAAGCTAAAAACTACGTTTATATGCAATAAAAATTAACTTCCAACATATACGTTAGCAGACTTCAATAACCTCAACAGCTTCTCTCTGCAGCAGGATGTCAGAGAAATTCAACAGTAACAAAAAGACATGTAAGTTCACTGTCCAGAAAACATAAACTAAACTTTTAGCTGTCTCCTGCAATACAAAAAGAAAAACCAATGCAAACTATTAGAAAATTATGAAGGCAGGTAACCACGTAAGGCAACAATACAAATAGTTTTAAGTGTTTACCTGCGTAGCACACATGGTAAAGCCTTATCTGTTCTGTCCAAGAAACACACACAAAAGATGTGCAGTAGGGGAACTTGCTAGCTATCAATAACAGGGGAAAATGTTCTGCCAGCAAAGAGTAATATGACAGTAAAAGAAGGAGCTCTGAAGAGGGATACAATTTTACTTTGAAAAACACTGGGAAGATAAATTTTTTACAATGAACAATATTCTTAAAACTATACGAGAATTCTGCTTTTTGCTCAATTTAGTAACTTTTGTATAGCTTAATACCTCTGCAGAACAGACCAGCATTAATCTTTTGATGGGTGAAACTAAAACCAAAATAAAAGTAAAGTTCTCTAAAGTAAGACTCTTTTCTCTGAAAAGTGAATGTATAGAAGCCTTCTGCATTACCTTTGAGTGAGCTATTGCAGGCCAAGCTAGCAAGTCATACATACACCACCTTAAAGTGACACCTTCTCTGTTACCTCTTGAAATTCACACAACTGGGAATTTTATCTTGCAAAACTTATGGGAGTGAGCTACATTAATTCTATAAATGTGATCTTTATTTATGGGTTTGGCAGTTGTTATTCTGGCTGAAGTATTAATAAGAACTCATCGTGAGCTGACCAAATTACAGGAGACATCACCTCACTCCAGCCAGCAGCAGAGGCAGTAATTCCTCTGAAGATTTACTTCCACACGTGCAGAATTGAGTGTCAGCAAGTCATGGCAAGGAGAAGATGGAAAGGGATATTCCAGGGATTCTTCATGGGGGCTTTCCAAAGAGCATTTATAAACCTAATCCTTAGAATGAAGGATCTGCAAAGAAACAGCTGCTGCTCAGTGCTGGCACACCATAGACAAGAAAATATTTACCTAAATCTGCAAAAATCTGTCATGCATTATTAAAACAACAAACGTTCACAATGCTCAATTTTAACACCTTCCTTCCTGCTTGCAGTGCTCCCATCAACAACTAAAATGCTCTTGGTATTTAGCAAGCAAGTTGTGTTCTGTCACTGAGAACAGAAGCAGGCAGAGGTCCTACAGAAAAGAACATAATGCAGCACAGAAAATCCTTGGCAAGATGGAGAGAACTCATTAGGGACCTTTCTCTGCCCTTTCTTCTCTTGCCATTGATATTGCTGCTGTATTCCCAGTGCCATGTGGGCTGCAGCTGGTTGGGTAGCAAGATTCTAATATTTGTATTTAGCTCTTCAGAATGCTCATATTCAGTTGTTATGTTGAGAAGCTGCCAAGATTTTTCTAAGGAAAGCAAACAGAAAGGAAATGCCAGCATTTCTGACAGCCTACGACTCTGCTACACCACTTTGGAAATTCATGACAAAAATGAAAGTTACTTCTTTAGCCTCTGGCTTTCTCTATGATCAATTTCAAAGACTCGTTGCTTCAGAATTTTTTGTTTATTTATTTAAAAGATTATTAACAGCTTCAATATGTGGGTTCTCACAGGATCCCTTAATATTTGTGAATGTTTTGGCTACTTGAATTAATATTATAATGTTATACTTTTTATTTTAAATTTGTTTATAAGTGGAAGCACTTATTCCTGTGTGCAGTTTTTAGTGACTGCACAAAAAGAAACAGTGCACAACAGTGTGCACATAAGCCTTAATTATTTTATTTAAAAGTCCCAGTAGTATGAGTTGACCACTGTAAGGTTAAAACGTCTGTCAATACCTGAAATTATTATCTCACACCTGAGAACAAGGGAAAGGGACACCTCAAATTCAGGGGGAATAGGGGAATGCAAAGGAACAAAAACATTTTTTAAAATGTATTAAAATTATTCTTTCAAATTACTCCTGCTTAAAAATGCTCCTCATGTCATGGTAAACTAGATTGGACATTAATACTTGTAAGGGCTCTTCCTGTGATTTCTTTCAAGAAGTATTAAAATAATTGACTCCTTATCAGAGAGTCAGTGTATGTATGAGATTTCAGGTAATCTAGATAATAATTCTAGGGAATATTTTGGGATTTTTCCACTTTTAACAGTATATTTTGGTGGGGCTTCTTAGACTGGGAATGGAGATGTTCCAAGTCAGTCTGCCTTCCCACTGATTCACTTGGTTTCCTCAAGAGTCCAGTATCCGTTTTCAACACTAAGCCTCTCTTCCTGAGAGCTTATATATTGAAACACACTAGACAATATATAAAACCCCACAATATGAATAAGCATTTGCAGGCTGTAAACTTTAATCTATAACGAAAGCATTTCTTAAAGAACTTTGTTGGCCTTTGTTAATTAGTCACTTGGAAACAATGAAAAATTGTCTTCGTCAAAGGCAGATTTATAGGAATAAGAGATGATTGAGACAAACTTTTCTAGACCAAGAAGGATAATTTTGCTTTTAAGTTTGCTTTTGCAAGAGCTGGGTACTGTTTGTCATCTTTGAGACCTTAATAATAAACTTGTTTCTGAAACGAAATGAAGCGGGAAGAGCTGAATATCTAATATTTGTATTTTATAAATAAGCTACATATTTAAAATATACTGCATGGGTTTCAATGCTTCTACTAATGTGTATATGTATCAGACAAAACAATCCAGAAAACTTAAGTACATAGTTCAATTGTATAATACTGTTTGAAATCTCTTGCTCTTGCTTACAAGAATAAGTAGGTACAACAGGTACAATTTGCACGGAAGAGAATCCAAAAAGAAAGGCAGGTATATAATACAGGGGCAGAAACAGTGCTGACTGACTCCATAGTAGATGCTGGAAAAGAATGGAGTTAGATGAAAATAAGTGTCTCAAAAGCAGGAAAGGCTTATTACTGCATTTCTATGCAAATAAAATTTTGCTGTATCCAAGCCAGTAGACAAACCTGATGTGTTTCAGAGTGGCTTATGACCTGGAAAGATAGACTTTGGAATGCCTATATGCAGTATGGTAAGCACAGTCCACATGGATGATCTGTCAACATCTTAAGCAAGCAGAAAAATAAAAGCATACAGTTGTGGAGGACTTGTAGCCGTACACTGTTAAGTCCATGAGTCTTAAACCAAGGTGATTCATGCAAGGACTAATATTTTCTGACATGGAAGACATTGCATCCAAGAGAAAACAAATTTATTTTTGTAGGCAGTGTCCAATTAAAAAAACAAAACCAAACCAAGCAACCAAAAAAAATGTTAAATCACCAGATTTCAAATCAGTGAAAGGCTGCAGACCAATGAGCATGACCTGATTATATAATTGACTTAATGACCTTGCTGAGAAACAAGTCCTAATTATATCATTAATTGTTGAAGGTTAATCCTCTATAGACATGCAAAACTTCTTCCAAAAGATAGTCTGCATAAGAAATACTGGTAGAAAAAGTTTTTCAGAGATAAATGTAGAAGAAAAAGAGGAGAAAAATGGGAGTCTTTGCAGAAGACATTGTTATACATCAATAGAACCCTAACTGAGACTAGAACCAATTCTGGTTAGAAACCTCCTCTAGTTCATGGTCCAGAGAAGGTAGTACCAAAGTGAAGAAAGGAAGCTGTAACAGAGGCTCCTGCTAGTCTTTGGAAAGTAGTGGCATAATTTCTTTGTCTTTAAGAAGGTTAAGAAGGAACATTACTGTCTACTGCAATAGAGTAATATTTGTTGCAGCTGCAATTAGCAGACCTGGATGGTTGACATGCAAGACAGCAAAATAATTTTGCTGTTGGTCTTTTTTAATTAAACTTTTGAGAATCAGGGAAATAATGATTATGGCCACAATTTAAAAAACAGCATGATGCCCCGAACTGGTTGCTCAGCCTGACTTCTGAAAGGAAAACCAACACAAGAGTCAATTAATACAAAAATGAAGGCTAATCACATACGTAGGGAAGGGTAAATGGGAAAACATCTTTACAAATATTGCTTATTTCATCCCTTTTTGAAATAAAGCTTTTGTATTCAGCTTCATACATGTGATTGAGAGTCAGTAATAGACACATGAGGTATACACACTTAAGGACTGGTTATCAGCTAGATGTTTGAAGTAGTTGTCCAACGAAAATATTTTGATTGCATTTATTTCTAGCACCTGTAAAGCCCAATGATATTCAAGATTTTCATACTGCTGTCACAAAAGGGGAAGCAAACCCATTATAATTCACAGATTATTATGGCCTATTTCTGTTCCCCCTTCCCTTCCTACTGTGACTGCCTTTACCTTACTTCCCTTTTCCCTCTATTTCCCCCCTACCACTTCACTCCCTTAATTCTTTCTTTCTTTCTCCCTTCCTGTCCCTTCTTCCCTCTTTCAAGGGAGGAACTCCAAACTCATTTAAATTTGAGACTGAAAAAAACCTGATATTGGATATTGAATGTGGGGTTAAAATGGGCTCCTATGCATTTTGTACAAGCTTAAAAATACCCCCCTTTTTCTTCCACATTTTATGACTATACTCTTATGATAGTCACAAAAAAGCTTTTGATTCCTGCTACAACTACTATTTGTTTCAATGCCACTAATTTCAAATTCTACAGATGTACTTAAATATGTTTAAGGAGGTCAACTCAAGCAGCAATATGGTTAGAGTTAAACCAGAAATATACAGAATGCAGGCTGTTTAAAATTACTGGTCACAGGTCAGTGATGGGTCAGTATAAAGGAAAGCCAGTGATCCTCTGGTATAAATTAGAAAGGATGAATAATGCAGGGTCTAGCTCTGCCAGATTCTCTGTTCACCTTTAAAATTTTTCTAGTTTAGCTACATGACAGAGTAAAATGCATTAATAAGTAGAAATAGAATGCCTGGACAATACCTGTGGTAACATTAATGTTGCAAAAAAAGCAACAGCCATTATGTCAGATCAATCTTCTTGAAACATGTATCACAGACATAGAGTATGCCTGCATGAGTTCATATGGCACATAGTTACATCTGCATGCCAGTAAAAAAATACAATCAGATGATCTAAACTATTTACTTTTTTAAACATGCTGCCAATTGAGCAGGAACCTTCCCTGAAACTCATGAGAAGCAGATTGCACCACCTGCTCACAGAGCAGCCACAGCTACTTGTGCAACATATTGCTAATGACTGTGTGCTGGCAGACTGCATTTCAATTTCACCTATTTTAAAGACAGGTTTTGAAACTAATTAATTAATTGTTGTCTGCAAATCATGTTCAGGTCCTCAGGTGAAATCTATTACCCTGGCATGCTAGATTATTTATTACAGATAGGAAGGAAAAAGGAAAAAATAATTGCAGACTAGTCTGAAAACATCGGCAGAATGTCCTAAAGATAAGAAAAGATTAATCTTATTAATAAGTAATTATGTGCAGCTTTTCAGGAAGAAAACAGATTCAAATTTTTATGCACAGTAACATATGGAGCAAGATGTCTGAAATAGTAGGGAAGCAATTATAAAAACCCTGCTCAAACCTCCCATGAAGCAAACTGAAATGAAGGAGATAAGTAATGCTGCAATTCTTACAGCCCCAGTGGAGTTAATAGTGAATTGGAAGTAAATCAGGTACTAAACAGAATTTAATTCCCAAATCCAATGTAGCACTTAAAAAACAAAACAATAAAAGAATTACAAGTAAAATTATTATTAAAAGGTTATAACTTCAGTACCAATGCTACGCTTTAAAAAATATTGTATTTATAAAAATTATTTCAATTTTTAAATCCTTTAGAAACTTTTTAAGTGAAACCTGACAATTTGAGCATGAATCTTGCACAGGCAGTGAGGTATTTGAGGGAGTTGCAAGTTAAGGGACAAGAAATGGAATTCAAAGACACAGGTGAAAAACATTTAAAGGAACATTTCTTTCTTATTCGTTTCTTCCAAGTTTTTGCTGATCTTTTGCCTGTATGTGAGCTGACTTTTGATTAACCGTCTCTGTCAAGCAAGAAGCAATACAGCTTTAGAATTATCTTGGTGACACTATTATTTCGTAAATGCAGGTAGCATCATTTCAGTGATCTGCATACAGCTCTTCCACCATACAAGACCATACAAGTATTAATTCTTCACTTGCAATTTGATACTGCAATTATACAAAATCAGAGGAAAGATTACTTGATCCTTGTGATAAAGTCTGATTAGGTATTTATAATACTCCATCTTTGCTATCAACTACTCTTTCCATTTAAATGTAAAAGTCTATTTTCAATGGTTACAAATTTATTAAGTGTATTCATAATGTTTTCTTAGATCAGAGCCCTAGGCCACTTCCAGGACACATCTGGGGAAGACCAAACACACAGTCAGTCAGGCTGCAAGACTTCCTTCCAGATTCCATCTGCCTCAGCCACAGTTGGGCACTATGGTCTGCTCCTCTCATTTTTCTCATTCTCACAAGGATAGGATGCATAATGAAGCACTCATTTAAGAATCATTAAAATGAACAATTATTCAAATAAATGAGTTATCACTGTGCAAGTAACTGAACCCTTTATACTTAATTGAGCTACTGACCAAGTTAATAGCAAGTAATAGGGTTCTTTTTAATGGGCAAAAGAAAAACATGCTATGACAAATCTTCCACTGTACAGCCTCATGTATGTGACAGCATTACCCTTTCTACAAAATATTCCTCCTAATGTGCATTGCATGCCAGTTCACACACACACACACCTAACTTCCATTTGGGTAATGATAATCAGAGATCTAATCAGGAAGCCTGCTGAACATCTGCAAGAAATGCAGAACTCCTGCTAGAGCAAGGTGGTATTCTACAAAATATCACAGCAGATACCTGAATTTAAGAATGGAGGAAGAAGAAAATCAGTCTTCGGGGCACCTACTGCAGCTCTTCAGTACCTTTCTCTACAAGATTTGCTGCCTATTTGTGCCAGTGAATCCCCTGCAGCCACAAAACATTCCTGCATTGAATATCTGTGTACCTCAAGGGTATATATGCCAGGAAACATGTGAGGCAGAGAGGAAAATTCACTTCTTTTGCCACCAAAAGCAGAACCTTCTAATAATAAGGAGCAAAAGCAGAAACACCACTGACCAAACCACCCATGGATTTACATTAAGCCATGTTCTGTTGGCAAATTTGCTCTGCTGGAAAATGTGCCAAGCATGCTAATAGCTAAATATACTAGATAACTTTAGTTGTTTGAAGTAAGGATGGAGATGAGAACATGCAATATACGTCTGTGGAGGAGAGGTGAACATTTTATTCAAAGAACACTTTGTAAAGTGTTGCTTTTTGATGCAAAATAGTGCCTTTCAAGTAAATATTTGTTCTTACAAAGTACCTGTCAGGTCCCAGGAAACATCTTCCCTTGAGTAACCTGCCCACTACAAGTTCATTCCAGAAAGCCTCTGCATCCCAGACAGCTGTGCTCCCTGTGCATGTGTGCATCCATGGAATCCCAACTTTCTGTAGCACAGTGTGCACATGTGCTTGTAAAGGACTGCACACATGTGCACACACACTGACTGAAAACACCACATTTTATTATTTGCTTCTTTCCTTAAGACAAAAAGTTTCAAACCAGCACTGTATTGACAAAACAAAAAAAGAGCAATCATTCCAGATGTAGTAACAGGACAGTTTTTATCCTTTTTTCTTGCTCACTTAAAAAGATGTACATATTTTCCTGCTCTTCAGAGTCTTTCCCTGTAATTCTGAATCTGCTTTCAGATGTTGGTGCAAGTCTATTATGATTTTTGGTTTACTGTGACCAGCAGTTGGCAATTAAAAGATACTACAGTCTCTTTTCTATCTTAGAAATGCAATATACATAATTTTCACTGACACAGGAACAATTTTTGCTATTAAACAAGAGTCAGGTATGCAGAGGTAAGACTCTCATGACACTTCTGTGAGTGACCGAGCATTTGCTGAAATTAAACCTAAATTGTTGCACTGACACTAACACTGTTTCAAGTGAACAACAAAAAGTTATTTTCTTGTTTCTCACTGATGCATAGTAGAACATCGTGAGAAAAACAGTAACATCAGAGTATGGACAGATAATGGGGAAGCAAACCACTCTGTTTCATATTTGGATATTACTGAAATATTTCTGCTTGAATGCTCTAAAGCAAACAAACAATCTCATGGACAGAACAAACACACAAAAGGTTGATGCAAAATATAAAGTTTTAGACCACTGGAAGCACTTGAAAAAGGCAGATTTCAGCATAAGCTCTTGAAACTGCGTTTCCTACCCCTAGCACAAGTACCCCAAACTATCTATATGTATTCACAAATCACTCTGAGATTATGTTCATATTTTTAGGTGAGGAGTCTGTGTTCTACAATGAATTTGCATACAAGTCTTCCAAGTCCTATACCAATATATTTAATCAGAAACTTTTTATATTCAGCAAAAATAAAAACGTACAAAACCCCCCGTATTTTTAAAAGGATATAAAAGACCTTTGAATGGAGAGAAATGCAGGGAACAAGAAAAACATATAAATCACTTCCATTTTATCCAGTTCTAGAAGATATTAGCATATAAATATATCTTTAATAGAATTATGTTATTTACAATCTCCCAAATCATCCCTGGAGCAACTAAAACCCACAAACTTATTGAAATCTATTTCTACTACTTCTCTGTCATAAAAGACTGCAAGAATTACCAGGAAAAATAAGCATCTTTTAAAATTCCTCTTAAATTAACACTTAAATGCACACAGAAAGCTTTTCCTCTGTAAAGCACAAACCATTTCATAAATGCAAGAATAACATATATATCTAAATAATATATATTAATAAATAAAAAATATAAATATTTTTAGATATAAAATAATAAAATAAGATTTTAGATATATTATAAAAATAGATCTATTTTTATTTGGGAAACTGAACACGCACAGGGCACATGTGTGTGTGTGTCACGCCGCTGTCCTGTGCAGGGACACCTGAGTCAGCCCATTGCTAACGAGTTTTACCACTGGGAACAGTCTGGCCATGCCAAGCTGATGCTCTGAGGAGGTGAAGACACCCTGCTCCTCGCAGGTCCTGGTGACCCCTGCTGTGTGAGCAGATTCTTAGAAACCAACAGCCAGGGCTTGTGGAGAGGCTGAGCATCCCAAGGTCCCTATGAAAGCAACTCCTGCAGCTACAGAAGAGCCCGAGCCTCACCTCCCCCTCCAGTCCTGCATTTAGAATTCTCTGCACCTTCTCTTTCGGCTGACTGTCATGTTGAGGGATGAGATACACAAGCAGAAAGCTCAAGCAAGCTTGGTCTGGGCTTGTAACCTGGGCTTCCTCAAGCAAATTCCATCATTTAGAGAAAAGTGATTGTCTGGGTAATTATGAATTAGATGCCCAGAAGTGTTGATGGTAAGACTAGCACCTACCTGTTTTAAGGTCAGATTTATTCTATCAGCGCTTTGAAGATGCAACACTGTCAGGCTTGTGTTGTGCAGGGAGTCATTATCATTACAGTCCCTTTTGACCTCAGAACCTGTGAATCTCTCAGTTTTATCAGTCTCTGCTGATTCTGCAGTCAGAAACAGCTACAAAGATGAATAGGGAGAGGCCAAACAAGCTACGAGTTTTTAAAAGCTGCAAACACTGCTCACAGACTCATGTTTACCCAGCTCTTTTTCAAAACAACTTCCAGTAAAATCAATTAGAAAAGCATCTCTGAAAAGGAAAGCAATGACAAGGCTCATGAAGAGGACATATGAACACAGTAAAAGCAGTGGCATATAACCAAGGAGTACAGAAAACTGCCTTATACAAAAAAATAGCATTCATCAAAATACCAGAATAACTGCTAGTCTTTGGGGAAGATCATATCTCTATGAATGAGCACATGACTAAAGGCCTGCCACTGGGGTTTTGAGGGGAATGACCCTGGAGCATAGGAATTCTCACCAGACACAGTGCAGAGCCACTCCAAACTCCCAGGCACAGAGAACCCCAAAGCACGCCTAAAAAAAAGCAAGGAAGCAAAACCTGCAGATTCTGTGAAACACAGAGGAATATCTCACAACCCAAAAACAAATGAAACATTTAAATTGAGATTTCCTCGGTTTTGTGGTTTTGAACAAATTTGAGAATGGAAGGCAAAAAGAGTGTAATGGTTTGTTACCACTAAAATCCTTCTTGGACAACCTGTTGACCTTCAAGAGCCAACCATGACTTTGAAATTAATTAAGCAGTCCTACGTGAAATACCATTCTCCATTTTCATAATGCATTAATTTAGTTAACTATGTTCATAATTACAATGAAAGATTTTTGGCATATATCATATTCACAGGTGTTCTGCATTTCAGCCTGTGGCAGCTGCTGACAGCAAGCTTTTCAATGAAATTCCAGTATGTGTGTGTGTGTACGTGTGTGTTGTGTGCATTTATTTATATAAATATTTTGTAATCTATTAATACAGATTATTTAAAAGCATTTAATGTCAGTTTTGACTTCTTTTTTTTAAACAGGTAAAATGATTTCTCTTATTTATTTTATATATTTTATAAGCATAAAATTTATCCAAAGAGGATGCTTTGCATTTTTACTGTTTCAGGCCAAAATCCAATTTAGAGCCACAGATCAGCAATTTAAAAACAAAACCAGAATGGTTTAATGCTTATTACTTACAATGTAATTTCTTTATTCATAGCTGTTGGAACCATAATTTTCAGAACCTTCTCCACTGTTAGGACAGCAATGCCTCCAATAGGCATTGAAAAAAAGGGGTTTAGTACCATATGAGATTTATTTTCTTTAGGGAAAATTTTAGATTCTTTACACAGATTCCACCAAGACTGATCAAAGAAACTGCCCAGATTTAGATCTACCGAGTAAGGAAAAATTATGCTTAAACCTATGTCTGTTTATTTTTGCATGCACTATATATATTGTGAATCCCCACACATACTGTATGACAACAAGCAGCTCTGACTAAGTTCCATTTGAGTTTTAGAACTAGAAAGTCTGTGTGAAAATCAGTGTGAAATGGAAGGTCAACAATGCCACTGTTACTTCTTTAAAACAAGTCAGAAAGATTTCTGTATTTGGAATTAAAATGCCACAGTTTTTGTTTCTCATTCAGTATGGCAACAACAGGTAACTATAACCGTGGTCCTAGAATGTTTCAACAAATGTACTTAGCTGGAAATCTCCCCAAATCTTTAAACACCTAGCTTTTTGTGGTATTTTCAAACTTATTACATTCCATGGAAAAAAAGTCTGACAATAAGTATCTTCTAATGAGTCTTTCAGATAAAGTACTCAGCTTTGTAACTTTAGTGCCTGCATTAAAATACTGTTACTATATATTTTCCCTTTTCAAATTATCTGTGTTTTTATGTGCAGTCTACTACCTTAAAAATAGATAGCTGAGTTATAAACTAGACAATAACACATTAAACTGAAATGTTTTCTTCTTTTATTTTATATGTCAAAGGACTACTTTGTATAATTAAATTTAGCAAATAATCTCCTCAGACAGTATGAACAATGTCTGCACAAAGTTTAGCAGACTATGAAATTCTGATCCCTAGAATTTTTTGAAACACCACTACGAAAATTCAAAATAGGCAGACCTGCCTATGTACACACCATTTTGTATCAACATGTCATAACTGTCCATTTCGCAAGGTAACTGTTTTGTTTCAATTTAAGAATATGGAGCGTTTTAAAACAAAATCCATAAACTATTTTGGCCAGTTCTTCCACAATAACTAAATTCCAGATGTTAATTTCTTACTGATTTTTCTTTTGTTCTTCTTACTTGCATGCCAGCATGCATATCTGCTTTTTGCAATACATTTTGCAATCATTTATAAAGCCTTAAGAGTACAAACTGAGAAACTTTTCCCTGGAATTTTCCTTGCAGTGTACATAAGCTCAGTGTGTAATGTGGCAGAATATAAGAAAGGCTGTATCCCACATATAAACTGTTATGGTTTGCTAGCAGAGGACCTAATCATTTTTGTTGAGGCTATTCATAGGAAACTACAGAATAAGTTGTTCTTTGATAGGTACTCTATACTGGCAAAATCTGTTCTTGCTCTTTATGTATCAACCTGATAAATTAAGTCTTGCTCCTGTATTTCTTTAGAAGGGACCAGCCTATCCTCTATAACATCCATCCCACATCTGCAAGACCTGGGCCTGAATGCAGGGATCAGTAAAGGCATGGAACAGCATCTGGGGAAAGGAAAACATTCCACTGGTTTCATGGCTTTGCTTGGCTTTTAGAAATTCAGTTATTCAACACAGTTTTTATTGAGAATAAAAGAATTACAGCAATCTGCTTAGACACATATTATTATTTTTTTAATTGCTCACAGTGGATGCAATCACCCGAAGATGTAGCTTATTTTGGACTACAAATGTACTGTGGCATGATTTAAGAGAAAGGGATTAATTAAACATTCAAAATCAGATCCTTAATGACATATGGCCATATCCCTAGGCATCAATCCTGAAAACATATGCATGTTAAGTTAATATAACCTCTCATGTACACAAATTACAGTATTTAAATCCTCCCAGAGTTACAGATCTAATTTTGCTTGAAGAAAAAAGTGTCTTCACTGAGCAGATATTATATTTTTGTGTCTCTGCCCTTTACTAAATATCCCCCCAAAAAATTATTGTCAAGTTTTATTAGATGTATTGTTTGATAAAATGAGATGAAAAGCAATTGTGTATACAAATCATGGTTGTAATTAAATAGCCTACTGTCATTTCTGATACATAATTGCTCGATCTCTAAACCAAAAACATCAGTAAGATAGTCCTGTTCAGAAAATATACCTTCACAATATTTAATGTCAGATCTGCAATTTATAATAAAAATTAGAAACCTGGCAATAAAATTTATTTGACTAGTAATTCAAAAGCATTGCTGTGTTTCTAACATCATGTTGGTGTTTTACAAGTTCTCACTGGGAGTGACAGAGGAGGGAAAAAGACACAAACACCATACTGCAAGCACTGTCTTCAGGTATGCTGACTGGCAGCCTTCAAGGCAGCCATATTTCTTCACTGACCTAAGAGGGAGATTTTATTGCCAGATGTCCCACCTGGAACTGCTTTCCAGAAAGGTACCAGAAGTGTCTAGAGCAGGCAGCAAATGTTCACCTCTGTCTGATGCGCACAGTGAATTGAGAAAGGACAAGAGGAGATAAGGCCGTCCGAGGGACAGAGCTGGAGAGGGGTGTAAAGAGAGAGGGAAAGGAAAGAGGAACTACGACCAAAAATGTATGTATGATGGGTTCCTGTTATACTGTAAGTATATGCAAATATACACAACCTTCATGCTTTACTCCACCCTTTTGATACAGATTGTCAGGGAGTAACTTCTTATCAATGCTCACCATCACAGAGTAGAGCCCAGCTGGTTCAAATATCTCTGCATGTCTTAAGCCGTCCCCTTCCACATGATGTTCAAAGACTCCAGTAACCTCAAGCTGACAGCATTTTCACCCTGGGTGCAGACTCCAGAGTGTTATGGTCCCTCAGAAAGTCTGAACAGTGTTTAGTTGCTGCACTGGTTTCTAATTAGAATCAACTAAAAGGACTGGCAGGATCCCTGCTCCTCTGACAAGTCTCTTTCCCAACACCAAAGAACAGCGCATCTTTTCCTTCCTTTGCTCTCCTTCCTCCAAAAAGCACCAGGAGCTCTGGCTTTGAAAGGCTCTGGCATGTGCAAAGAAGAGCTTCATTGCAACGACACTGTTTAACTCCTCTAGCTTCAAGATGAAGGACAAAGCCTTTACTTGGGACAGAAATCCAGTAACAGGTGATTGAAATATAACATGGCACTTCAGATCTGGACTGAACTTTCATCATTAAACTTATGCATAAGAAATCAAATCGTCTGGCTAATGAGGTTTCTGGCACAAGCAGCTTACTGACATTCAGTAATCTAGAATTCATTAACAGAATAGATGATAACATTACTCCAATCATTTTCTGCATCATAAAATCCATTAGAAAACACAGTGATATTACTGGTGCCATGTTATGTTGAAACATGAAATAAGGTAATAGCAAATAAATAAACAAATAGAAGAATCATAGTTCCCAGTTTCATCTCTATACTTAGTCTTCTCATTTCAAAAATATATCCTTTGAGCAAAATAACATAGTTTTGGTTACATTTTAAAGCAACTTTCTGTAGACTTGTTAGAGTACATACTGCTGTAAAAGTTAGACCTGTAGATGGCTGTATTTTTAGGCCCATCCTCAGCAAACAAAGGCTACTGATCTCTATCAGCATATTCTGTGCAGCCACATAGGCCTGCCTATCATTTAAAAAAAAAACCCACACCCTTAAGAATGACTTTTCAGGCAATTATTGCATGCCTGTGCTAATCCACCATTACTCAGTGACAGGAAATTATCAGAACAGCAGACAGCTTCAGATATTACTGTGCTCTGTCATGCTGCAGGGAGACCTAGTTGCTTTGACAAGCAGCATCTCCTGGTATTTGGAGCAAATCAGTTTTGCTGGCTTGACACTGTAACTTCTGTTTGCTGCCTCTGATGTCTCTAATCAGAAGGCACAGCCCACTAGTAGGGTGTTCTGCACAGCTTAAGAAGAGCTTAGTTGCTTAGTGGACATTCTTTGGGAAAGATCCCACTGGTAATCACAATTTTCTTCTGTGCTGGTTATATTGATCTCATCCTCAATATTATTTTTTCCTTATCAAGCATCAAAAGCCTAAAGAAAAACACTAACTACAATGCCTTCTGTGGGCTGATGCCACTCAGATTCACCTGAATTCAAAGGTGATGTCTTAATGCTTTACCTAGTGCTTAAGCCATAAAGGGAATTTATTGAGCTGAAGTGCAGCCTTCTTGGCAAAGAGTGCCTGCAGCTCCGGGAAACAGCATGAAAATAAGGCTGAGATGTTATATCTGCTGTTTGAACTGAAGGCACACCTATTTGGCTACCTGAACACACAGTCCTGTGCTACTGTTCAAGCCTGATTGCTAGTGGATGATGCAGATCTCAATGTTTTCTTTTCATCTCTAAGAGATACAGTGCATAACTTCTCATATTATCCTATCACCCAGCTTCGTCTCTGACAGCAGGATCACTGGCAGAAGTGAAAAGGCCTGAGGGGATCTGGTGCTGCAGTTAGCAAAAATCCCTGGATAAAATATGCACCAAGAAGCTTTCTGAAGGCAGCCACATGCCCACACTCTTTGCTGGGGAAAGCAGAGGTCACCACGGACCCTGTTTCTGAGGAATCTGTTCTGTTTCCTCACACCGTACATCTTGTGGGCAGTCAGCACAAGCACTCCAGACCAAGAGACAGAACTGGTTAAGATAACCTGCTCCTAGATAAGGTATGAGAACACTGTATACGTCACACCCTCCTTATCTGAAGCTAAGAAATGCTTCTTGCTTTTACAAATGTATTTGAAAAGTAAGCATTACACAGGTAGGGTTTGCAAATTTTATCAGGGAAGCACTGATGTTCATCAGGAATTAGTCTGTATAATTACAAATGAACAACAGTAACTTTTATCAAAAACTAAAACCACAGAGGCAAGAAAATAAAAAATGGCCCCTACTTGCTCTGAGTACTGTTTGCTAATGTATAATATTCTCACACTTTTGGTTCATAACTCTGTCTTTAAAAATAAATTGTGATTTATATTCATTTAATGTTCAATGTGTCTCAGGAGTCTCATTTACAAAACCACACACATTTTGGTTATGTTTTTTGCTGGCTAAGGATAAAGGAGAGCACACAGATACTGAATCTACTGTTTATACTGTAGTAGTGGTGTATCTGTACTGGCTGGCACCAATCAGGAACAGATTACAACACCAGTAACGTGTATGATATACAGACATGCAGTGAAATATCATAATGTTTATTGCTTCAGAAAACAAACACCTAAGATATGGGAAAAAATGACAAACAAGGGCAAGGAAAGCAGAGACATAGTTTGGCTGTTTATAATTCTGTATTTGTAATGCAAATAACACTACTATAAATTCAGCTGGCTTACTGATCAGTGGACTGTATACTGAAAAATTATTAACTGTTGATCAAGCAAGCCGTGGCCAGATCTTGCAATTATTTATTTTGAACAGCTCTATTGAGGTGAGTCATTTTATGGATGTCTGCAGATCCTACACTAAAGCAGCAAGCTCAGCATCAGTTACACCCTGTTATGGTTGTGATGGCCAATGCTTCCTTCCTTCCAAAGGTAAATTAAGCAGAGTTTAACAGAACAAAAGCCCTCTGAGGCTGACAGCATTTCTAAAAATGTGGACTTTAACTTCTCTTGCAATTTTATTGCATCTGTATTAGAAAACGGTTATAGACACACTTTATCAACAGGCTAAAATGGAAGGCGTGACTACACAGCTATCTAGGGCAAGGTCTGCACTTCTTTTAGAGAGGCAAATAATAAAGTGTACTTTGACTCTTCTGTCATCTATACTGGAATACTTGCAGTACTCCTCGAGGAAAATAATGCAGCATTAAGCAAGTTGTTCTGAAATAATTACAAGTGAAGTAGATATCTGTACTCAGATCTGATATATGAATAAACTTAATACATGTAAGTTACTGGCATGCAATCCCACTCCTTCCAAACAGAAGAATGGGAAATTTTGAACTTTTCTACGTACCTTCTATGTAGATTCTATCACACTGTGTTACACAAATACTGCTTCAGTACTGCAGGTATCTGCACACCGAACTACGCTCATTTAAAAATCTACCACAGATAATATAATATTTCAGTTTCCAAATTCTGATATATATAACAAATTCAAAGTTTAAAATTATCCTAAATGTGTCCCCCTCAGAGCATCACTGGCTGTGCTGGAAAGCTATCATGAGTTCAAAAGCTATGCTAAAACTGCAAAAGATGAAAAAACGCTTCTGGATTTATGAATGTTAGGTGATTAAGGCTGTAGTTCTTCAGACAAGATTGTTTCCTGCTGGAAAAGAAAACCAGAAAAATGGAGATCACTCCTTTTTTTTTTGGACAAGCAAGAAGAGGAGAGGGACAAAACCCAAATACACTAATCTGGGCCCTGAAAGAAGCATTCTGCCTAGGCAAAATTATTTTAAATCAACGGGTTTGTATTTATAGTATGTTTTGATCCGTAATTGCTTTAGCATAATGTAGTGCAAAGTTATTGTTGAATATGATAAAGAACACTTTAATCTACTGAATGTGCAAAAAAGCATAAATGACTTCTTAATGGCACTTTTGTTCTGACTGACAGAGGTTTATGTCAATGAGAAAAAATGTTTTAATGAAAGGAATTGCTACAAAGAATATATGTATGCTTACTTCTCATATGTATGTGAATGAGAAAGACATTAATAAAGAAATACAGCTGCCTGCAATATCTGGCCTTTAATCTTCCCTATTCCATTTTTAAATTCATCATGGAAGTGTGGTATTTTGATAACACATTAGCACAGTTCTGACATAAAAATGGCAATACTTATAAATTATTTAATTACAGGTATTGAAGATGTCAAAAGTCTTTCAAAGATTGAAACCTGTGAATAAAAACTACCAAAACTAATTAAAAATTATGTTCTCAAAGATTCCCACTCCCCAGGCTCTACCCTCTGCTTGCTCTTCAGTTTTGAATTCCTTCCCACGTAACAGGAGCACTACCAGGAAAAATGTGGGTTTCATGTTTAGAGCACGAAGAATTGGATTTCACAAAAGTCCAGGTTTTCCAGATTAAAAAATTGCTTGCAGATGTGTCCCATCGATGGCAGTCCTCTCTGCCTGCACTGTGAGTGCACTGCTAATGCTGCTCTGGGACTACCCCTACATGGGAGGGGGGCAGGACAGCAGGGACAGAAGAGGAGAGGCAGGTAGAATAGTGTGAAGGCTCTGAATCCAAACAGAGAAAATGCCTGAAATAATTCCTTGTTGTGAGCAGCACTACTTTGTGGTAACAAAAAATTGATACTGGGTCACACAGTAGCAGCAAGAGCAAGACAAGTCCTCTTCCAACACACGGCATGTACTCTGTACTCTGTACTCACATGTGCTCTGTGCGATTAGAAAAAATGGGACGTGATCTCACTTCCTGAAATAATTCTATCACAAACTAAAAACTATGTTCCACCTGGAAACCATACATGACGGCCATGCGGATTTTCAACCATCAGAAAGTCTTTTAACAGAAGCTGAGAGGAAGTTAATGATGAATTCACCCTTCAGCAAAGCAGCTGAACCAAAAGGCACCAGATGAAATCCTTGTGGGGCAGAATATCTTGGCAGGGAAAATGCTGCCTATATGTTTTCAGCCGGAAACTGAGTATTTCTATGTGTTACTCTCATTTTAAGAAATTATATCCACTGCTTATCTGACACTTTAGAGATAATACAGAAAATGTCTGAGAGAGACAACTACTGCATTTATCTATTCTTTCTCCCTGAATTCAGCAGATTGCTCTGGTTTTTACACACAAAAAGGTGCAGCCCCTCTCTCACCTGCTTGAAATGATGCAATTAGTGAGCTAAGACAAGCACTGCCACAAGCACGATTCATTATCATTGTTCCAGTCTGTGTTCAAATTATATTTAAAATAGTTGGCAAAGAGTATTGGTGAAAGAGAAATAAAAGATTGCTCAATACATCCATATTCTACAGGTTATTTTCTGTATAGAAACATTACTCTTCATATAAGTATATAAGAAATTTATTTTCTTTCATATCAGACTGCAGCCAGCACTAGACTATTATTATTTTATTATACACATGACCAAATGAGATTAACAGTAAATAATAGTGAATAATTAACAATAATGAATAATAATTAATAGCAAATAACAATGAATTAATAGTGAATCATTTTTTCTGTAACACAAACCTTTCACTCTTGCCTGAAACAATACACCATAAAATAAAAAAAAAACTCTGAAAGTAAAATAAAATATTTTTCTTTTTATATATTTGTAAAACAGTCAACTGTTTTTGACAAGATCCGCTGCTTTAGAAAACAATGCAGGCATTACATTTTGTACATAACCCTCTCTCACAAGAATTCAAAGGAAGACATTTTTGACTAAGTGCTTACTACAGTCTGTCCAGCAAGACTAATAACAAGTCACACTGATTCACAGTGTAAAACGTAATTCTTTCCCAAGGGTCCATGCTTTGCAACTTTTCTCATTAAAAACACCAATCACGAGTATTTCAGCAAAAACAACTGCCTTTTTTATTTTCCAAAATTATAATACACTAACCATTCAAATTTTTATTTAAGCTTCTAAGCAATTACATTTTTAAAAATTCTTACAAATATCACTGACTTCATGAACTCAGGCTTAAGACTGCTAGTCTATTTAAATAAAATAAAATCAAATCAGTGAAAAGTATTGCATTATTGCATTATTTTTGAATAATGTGCAACCTCATATATTCCATCATAAATCCCAAAAGTACGTCAGGAAAGTCTTTAAGAGTTTTCTGGTGTGTGCTACAAACCAGTAACCCTTGGGTTGTCTAAATAACATGGCTTTTTTACAAAACAGGTTTTAATTCTCTCCAGGAAGAGCATCTCCATGGTCGGCAGAGGAATCTAGTTACTGTAAAAGAGAAAAACACACTGCCAGAAGGTCCCTTTGGTGCCTTGTCTCTTCCCTGTTGCCTCACCCTGTCAATCACTCCTGAGAAAATAGTACAAGAGGTTTCTTGCACACATGTAGAAGCCTCATAACTGATGGTTTTGAGGCAACTCTTATGAAAAGTCACAGAGGGAGAGAACACTTCCTTCATTATTGAAGTCTCTGTGTTACAGTGTACTAAAACAACGAAGTTTCACGTTAACCAGCCTCAACCCCCTATAACCTGTCAGAGATGAGTAATGACCTTGATAGCATTTCCCAGATGAATAATCTCAGTAAAAACTGCTAAACATTATCAGTTGCTGTTCAGACAGCCCAGTCGTGATGAGTCAGGCTCTAGGAGCACCTCAAGCCTCAGAGAAGCCGGAAACCTGACACTGATTAAAGGTAGAAGCCTCCAAAACATAAGAGAAATAAGGCTACCAGCTTGTTTACAAAAGTCACTATCATTAAGGTCAGACAGACCTTGCAGTGTTTTTTCCTCATATGGTTGTATCAACATGTGAAAAAGACTTGTGTCTCCCCAGTTGACACAGTCACGCCAAACAGCCTCCTTGTGTGAACACAGGTTATGTTGACAGAGGAGGGTGGTTGGCAAGCTGTATCATTTAGAGATGAGGTCTAGTTACACCACCTGTAAGCCCATCTTGTTGACATCTTGGTTTGACCTAAGGCACTCTCTAACATCACATCTATCCCACAGAAGTGTGGTAGTATATAGGTGGCAATGTAATGCCATGCTGTGTACAATTGAGCTTCCCTGCTCTAACAAAACTTCAGAAACATGTATCACAACCATGGATTCATCTCATTAAAATGTTTAGCTCATTTTTCTAGGATTTAACAGTATTGATCCTTTTCCGTAAGACTTCCATTATTATATCACCTGTAAATTATAATGAAGGCGATGTCTATAATTTTTATGCTTCTTGTGCATTCAAGAAATATGTGACAAGATTTTATTACAACATTTTCCTATAGTCACTGGTTTTGGTCTAGTGTAGCATGGCCTTACAAATGATTTTCCTCTTTAGTCAGGAAAAAATCAGTCAGCAAGCAAGTTGCTTAATGTTGTTTACAACATCTTCTTAAGGTCAAAATTAACATACATAATAATCATTTTAAGGAGTGACACTGTGATGCATCAAGCATGAAAGAGGTCAAGAATAAGTCCATTAATAGTGTCACCTTATCCTTATAAACATCCCAATATTCAAAAGCATCAAGGTTTCAAGTGGCTCAGTCTCCTCCATGAATTTTTGTGATAGTTTATGCATATAAATACACATCAAATGGGTTCCTTCATGGAGCCAATTCAGTGCAGAAACATTCTCTGCCTTGCCCTTGTAGCAGCTGGTTTCCTACTACACCGAGTTCTCAGGTAGCCCAGGGAAATCAATGCCTGAACTCAGACACTCAGGTTTGGTGCTTAAATGTAAGTGGTATGAATATAACCATCTCCAACAACCTGTTTATTTTCACACATAAGTTTGCTGAAATTCCCATAGATTTTGCTTAGAGCTGTGTTGGCTGACCATGATTTGCTGATTTATTCTTTACAAGTTTCTGTTTTTCATGTGTAACAATATCCTATTGCCTTTGAATAGTCTAAAGACTACACATCTCCACTACTACATAACAAAGAACCGTGTTTAATATAACTACATTTTTTAAGTGGCTTAGGGGAAGTGCACTAAGCTGTTAACAAAGGGCTTACCTACTCTAAGCATGATTTAAATACCTTACCTTACTTAGAAATACTTTAAACTTTTCCATGTATCTGCAGACAAAAGAGGCTGAACAACACTATGTCTCTCAGATTTAATTGCTGGTCCCTGAAGCAACCAATCTATATCACTGTATCAAAAGTGTTACGGTTCTTGATGTTGAAGTTGTGGTGATCAACTAAACAAACATTTCAGCTGTCAGATTTGACAGTGACACACATAAAACATCCTTTTTATACAGTAGAAGCAACAAAAGCACATCAGGGAGCCAACATACTATGCATTCAACCTATTTCCAAAGCAAAGCAAGAAGAACACCTAATTTTTTTCTGCATTCAAGGAGCAACTAAGGGCGAATGGTGTAACTTCTTGGCATTTCAAGACCTTGAAGCAAAACTGACCCAGTTTTCGCAACAGAGTTAACAGTGTTTTGCTTGTTTCCCTTACAGCGGATATATGCTAGGTCAGGAGCTCCTGTTGACAGAGTATTCTGGGCAATTCACGGTCAAGTCTCACTACATACCAAAACAGAAAACACCAAATCTCACTCAGAAAGGGATAAAGAGAGAATTAATTAACTCTTCCATGAACATAGCCATTCTAAATTATAAACTGTAGGATAAAAGGCCTAGTGATAACTCTATTATGGAAACAAATTATATGCTTTATCTAAATATAGCAGAGACATTGTAAAAAGACGCAGTCCTTCCCTACCCCACCCTGTTCAGTCCGTTTCTATTGCACACATTTACACGCATATTTCAGCCACCGAAGTGCTCACAGATGTATGTGAGACAGAGCCCATTCTACCAATTTTAAGCTCATAGAGTCATGCAAAACACAATTGTATTTCAGGGGGAAAACTAGAGAGTGTGACAGATTTGCCAGAAAATACTTCTGAAATTTTGTCATACCTTTTAAAGAGGTATTATGACCCCATGTCAAACAGATCTGCATGCTAATACTTTTTATTGATTTTTAAACGGCATTGTTTTAAAAATTTAAAACTTAAAAGTTTTAAACTGACACACTGAGAGCAAAAGTGGTTTGTACATACAACACTCTGTCACTAAGGTGTAAACTGGGTGTGCTGCAGGAAACTCAAGACAGAAGTGCTCCCAAGTGGAGACAATTACATCTGGAAAAATGTCCAAATTTTCTACTCAGTAATCAGAAATTAAGGCAAGATATACAAGTAAAATCTATTTCCTTGTTGCCTAAGTCTAGTTTGTTATTTTCATTCTGAGTTTGATCTCTGCAAGGACATGCCAAAATCGCAAAACCTGACTCTCAAAGTACATGAGTTGGATGAACACTGAGGTGTTGTTTTCTTATACCTGTCTGCCATGCCAAAGCAATGAATACTTCCACTGATGCAAGAGAGAAACATCAGTATAAATCCTGATGTTATACGGAATTGTATCACTTAATGTATATTCACTGAGGTTAAACAAAAGATGAGCTGATAATTTACAAATTTCTCATGCACTGTTCAGCATTAAACAGTAATTTTTCAGTTATTTCTGAAAAATAACCCATAATGTAGCTAATACCAACTAGAGTAATTATTCATTATAATGGTAGTATTAATTAATCCCTCAAATTAACCCTTGATCCCTCAGAATGAAGGTTAATAACACGTGTGCATGTGACACCAAAGGACTGATCTCAGTCTGGGAAAACCTTTCCAACTGAATTGGGATCAACTAGATAATTTTTTCCTGCCAGGACAAAAATAAAAATAAAAACCCCCTTGTAATAAAACACCAACTAGATTATTATTATTATTACTATTATTATTATTATTATTATTATTATTATTATTATTATTATTATTGCCACTTTTCCCCCAATATTATTTTTCATGTTTACCTTTCTTGCATCTCGTATCATCTTCCGAACAGTTTCCTTTATGGTGTAAGGCTGTGCTCGAGGTGGATGAAAAAGCAGATCAATATTTGTGCCACCAGAAATTCCAGGCATCAGATAGGGCCAACCTAAGTCAAGATTTGGAGCTTCCACATCTGATTCAATGGGCCAGTAGGTTCCCGAGGAAGAGGTGTCATCAATGGAATGGTTAGAGGAATAAATTGTGTTTTGGGGAAGTTTGTGAACATTGTTCAAAATATAATCAATTTCCTCATCTGCTAGGAACTCTGAGCATCTCTCTTTGGAAAGAAATTCTTTGTAGGCTTCTAAACCTCCTTCAATCAGGGCATCAATAGCTATTCGGTACCATTCCTTGTAATGAGGTTCGATATAGTTGTCTGATCTGCATTCATCGTGTAAGGAGGACAGCAAAGATGAAGTTTCCATTATCGCACGTATTTTGTGTAAAGTCTTTTAAATGTCCATTCATGAGCTGATGAAATGTATCTGCAAAGAGAAAATAAGAAAACAATATTTCTAGATATCTATGACAAGCACAGAGTTATTAACTGAAATACTTTTTTAATAATGTTTCTTTAAGTTTTTCTAGCATCTTCCAAGCATTTAAAATATTTTGAAGAGCCTCAGGGACTACTATTGCCAAAAATTAAATATTAAAGAGATAGATAAATATTAAATATATAATATTATATTTCAGAGATAGATAAAGAGCTTTTACATAAAGTAAACTAAACACATAATTCAGTGATTTTAGGAAGTTCTGATATTACAAGCTATGTCAGAGCCCATAGTACACCAAACATCCACACGAGTAACACCAATGCATACCCAGTGCATATTCCAATACACTATCATAGATTGAGTTTCAAAACCCCCTTTGCAACAACTGACTGTCCAAAGACATGCTTCAGAAACCAATTAAATTTCCTGCTTTTTGATACATTACTGTCTCTGCAATAGATCTCTTTTCTTTGGCTTCTTCAAAACCACAATCATGCAGGTACTTCTCTTTATCTATCTGTTCTCCCATGCTGATCTAATCCATTTGTTGCTCCCAAGCAGGACCAGCCTACCTCATTTCAGTGAGTTATGAGGAACTCCAGAAAGATTTATCCTCCCACATCTGGGATCATATTCTGAATCAGCAATTTGATGTCTAGCTTCCACCCTGCTCATTCCTTCTGCCAAAAGGAGCGGCTGCTTTAATCTTTTTTTTTTTTTTTTCAAAACATTAATAACAAGTTGTTTGCTGCTGATGTTTTATAAATTCCTTCTTATACTTTTTAAATTTAATCTGAAAAGGTCTGAGTGGGTTGCTTTGTGCTGTGCATTGGAGATTTAAGAAAGAGGGAGAACAAATATCCAATGTTTCTTCCTTCACATTTCCGCAACCCTCAGCAATTCACCAAAGAAAAGGGCAGGGGGGGAAAAGGTGTTTCATGACAGCAGCATCAGCATAGCCATGTAAAATAGAAATATGGTAGCACATCTTCTAGGCCTAGGGCATGAAGCTGAAGAGAAACCCTGCAGAAGTAGGAAGAACATCCAACGAAGGCAGAATAGTTAGAAAAGACTTGATAGCTTGAAAGTTAAAGTTGGGTTTCCCTACAAGCCTAATTAATAGTATAGTAGTATAATAGCAAATAGTCATATGGAGTTCTGATTTCATTTACTGGCATATAAATGTAACTTAATTTCCTCTTCCCATCAAGACCTTCCAGATATTTTTGCAAGCAGTGCAATTGCTTTCCACTTTCTGTTGGGAACAGTTTAAATCTTCCTGAAAGGAAATGCAAATTCGCTATATTAACTAAAGGAATTAAAATTAAAATCTCCATAACTACTGATACTTCAAAAACCAATTAAATGTTCAATTAAACCAAGATTTATAAGGAACTTGGGAAGTTGGAGGTTAAAAAAAGACCAAGAAATAAAAATCCAGATCTGAAGCTGGCATCAGCATGTCATATGGAATAATTCCATTTGAATCCTGTCTCTCAGCCAAGTAGCAGGGCAGATCTTCCCAGATAGGACTGCTTTCGAGCCTGGGGGAAAGGAGTGTTCCTGGCTGCTTCAAGAGTAGCTCTTTGTGGTGAACTGGAAAGCAGAACACGAAAGGGATCTGACTGCTCTCCCCCCAACTAAGAACTACATGTATTCTTCTGACAGCTACTCAGGCCTTCATTCCACACTGCTCTCACAAGAAGAAATGAAATGTTATAAAATAGGAGTGATACCATTTCCCTTCTCACAGATGCAGATACAGCCTGTAGCAGAAGGTGACAGAGAACTAAGCACACAGTACAGGCAAAACAGACAGACTCAAAGATTAAACTCTTAATACTGTAAAATTAAAACAATCACATCAGAAGTGGCCCGATCATCTGGACACGGTTTTCAAGACAATTTAGATACAGAATGAAGAACAACCATGCATTACAAAATGCAAGTAACTCAGCTGAGTTGTTTTCGAGTCTGAACAGTAACACAGATGACTTCATTGAGATTCCAATACACTCCTCTTTTAGGGCCCTCCAGGACAAGTCATTCTGCATAGTCACTGTAGTTACACAGTCAGTCTTAAAAGTCAGTCTTATTATGACATATAAGAATAAATACAATTTTACAAAGGCAAGTGAAAGATTCTTCTAAAATTTTTAATACTTTGGAATGGATATACTTCTACAACAGAAATTTTTCCACTGACTGCATATATATAGTTGAGAAAGATGTGTTTATTTCAAAAGCCTGTCTGGATTGATTTTTCCTTCTTCTCATTCTGTCCTTTGAAAATAATTTAAAGGAATAGGACTATACTTAATATGTAACATTGTGCAATATCAATTATTGACTGTTATGAACAAATAAAAAGCAAAACCACGTGTGTTCTGCCTCACATGCATTTCTTTAATTTGGTTTAGTTTTTTCATTTGTTTTTCACAATAGTATACTATATATTGCTTAACTTTTCATTGAACATAATGAATTAATTGTGGCATAGGTCAAATACAGCAACTTACACTCAGACTTATGCTGAAAGCAGGGTATACATATAAATAACCATGGAAAGGTGAGACTTCTGGTGCAGCATCTTCCAAACAAGAATAGTCATTTTACAGTGAATGTCTTTGAAGTTGATGTTTGATTTACAAGTGCTGTTTATAAAGGAACCTTAGAGCAGTGCACATTAATTTAAGAAAGTAAATGTAAAATTTGCCAGCATGGAAATAAATCGCAGAACACTTGAGACAAATGAAAAAATTTTAATCCTGGTTTTTGAAATTAAGGACATCAGCATGAGACACATCCATATGAAACAAAAGAGAACTCCCAAATTAAAACAATGGCTTCAGGTATACTTGACAAAAGCTCTACATATCTTGACACAGGTATTTTTCTCCTTAGAAGGTAAGAGCTACTGTGCAGAAAATGAACCAATGAAACCATATAATTCTGGATAAAGAAGTAGAGGTTTGCACAAAATTATTAATAAACTTTTTGTGCCTTCTTCAACAACGTATTGTGATTTCTGCATAACAAACTTGATTCTTCAAAGGTCCTCCTCAGGTCACCATTCACATTAGCAAGGTTGTGCAGAATGAGGCCAATCTCTGGAGGCTTACAGATCTTTATCACACTTTATGTACATGATCACAAATTTTACCAGCACCAGGAAAGTTGTCGTTCATCCTCTGAGAAATAACCTTGTCTTATCAGACAAGCATATCAGCATATCAATCATCTTCTCTGCTTGAACATAGGGATCAGTCACTTAAAGCTTTTTTAGTAAGTGCCATTAATAGCCTTAAATTGAATTTAAACTCCAATGGAGCTGCTAAAACTGGATCTTCTGCTGAAGAGCACAAATTCTGATTCCTGCATTGATGTGATCATCTTGTTCTTCTATTAATAACATTCTCAGACATTTCTAATGCTATTATCAGGAACCCGGTAAGAAAAGACCTTTTTCTATGAGAAAGAAGTAATTGTGCCTTTATATAGAAAGATTTAGAGAGTATCCCAGACTTCACAAATGCAGCAGATGACAAATGTCCACTAAAGAAAATTATGCAACATTCTACATGGGTTCCAGACTAGCACCAGAGACAAGGAACTTCCCTGCCATAGTAATATTCACAGGATTTGAAAAATATCCTATTCAGCAACTTTAAGGAGCAGCTCTAACCTCAGGCTCGCACAGCCGGTCCTTGGTCAGGGCCTGGCCATGGTGCTCTCCTCAGGATGTCCTTATCTCTTTTCTGATAGAAATGTGATTACTTTGACAGTTTCTGCACAAAGTTCCAACCTTGCCAGGAAATTTAAACTAGGGGAACAGCTTGTTGCAAGCTGCTGCACAGGCTTTTGGGGCATCCACCTGAGCGTCTCTAGCCATGGGCCATAGGCTTAAGGCTCCCCACGGCTTAAGGGCCTGGCATGACCAACCTTTAACAGAACAAATAGGCGTTTTATGCCTTCCACCAACCTTTCTATTTAAGAATTGCATCAAGAATAAATAATAATTACCTTACATTAAGCAGTGACAGGCAATTATTTAACTGTTAATGAAATTACATTTTTTGTGAATACAAACGGCATCAAATCCAACTGAAATCCAACACCGCAAGCGTTCCTACTGCTTTTCTCTTTCTCTTTGCTTTTTCTTCTTTTCTCTTTCTGCTTTTGTTTGTTTGTCTGCTTGTTTTGCGGCGGGTTTTTTGGGGGGAGGTGGCTTTGTTCGTTCAACCAGAAAGTTAACTTTCCGGGCAAAACAAGGGCAGCGGGCGCTCCGCTGGGCGACACGGCACGTGCGGCGGCCCCGGCCCGGCGGCCCCGGGAGGGAGCGCGGCGGGGGAGCCGCGGGGGCCGCGCCCGGGCCGGGCCGGACCGGACCCCGCCCGCCCTCAGAGCCGGAGCCAGCGCGGCCCCGCCGCTGCCGCCCGCGCTCCGCGACCCGCGACCCGCGCGGCCCCGCTTCCAACGCCCCGCGGCGCCGAGCGGGATGTTGGCAGGACGGGACACTGCCCGGCCCTGCCCTGCCCCGTCCCGGGGGAGACTGAGGGGAGACCCACTTACTGCGCCGGTGCCCCGCGTGGGGTCTCGCCTCTGGAGCGGCGGGGCGGCTCGACCCGGCTGCTGCGAGCGCGGCGGCGGCGAGTCACGGCGGCGCAGCGCTCATCGCAGGTACTTCCCGTCGCTCTCAGGCGCGGTGGGTGTGGAAACCAGTTACAACATGTCAGGACGGTGTCGCACCAAACCGCCGCCTTGGGAGCGGGGCGAGGACTTGTCTGAACTGGGGAAGCCCGGCCCTCTCCCGCGGAGCGAAGGGCAGCGCCTTTCCCGGGCCCCCCGCCCCGGCCCAGCCCGGCCCATCCCGCGCTGCCCTGCCGGCCTCGCCCTGCCCGCCGGCCCGGCCGGCAGCCGCGGGAGCCCGCGGGGCAGGGGCGACCCGAGCCAAGGCATCGGCTGCCCCGCGGCGGGCCCGGGAGCTTAAACTCGTGGGAGATTAAACTCAAAGTAAACGTTGGCTTCAAGAAAAAAATAAACTCGTCAGCCTCGAGTCACGGTTTCCAGGTTAACTCCGGCGGAGCAAGTCACGGCAAGGGAGCGATACCCGTTTGAGACCGGATATATGGACAAGCCCCTTTTCCATAGCTCAGTTGCTTTGAAAAGGCTCTTCTTTTGCTCTTGATGTTTCGGGTGAGAGAAACGGACCTGAAGGTAGAGCCCCCCGTCCTGACCGCAATGCACCTGGGCCTTCTTGCTTCATTCTCCTCGCCGGCAGCAGGCTGGGCGCGCAGCATGGCAATCCACGTGTTGAAACCTTGCAGAGCCCTCTCGGAAAGTCTCTTTGGAAACACCATCACCTCGTCAGCAGGATCTTGCAACCAACAACAGATCAGCATATCCCATGTGCATAACAAGAGCACTGAGGGGTTTTTTGTAATTTTAGACGTTTTGTAGACTTTGTCCACATCGTACTCTGCTGCCTAACTGCAGGCAGCTCATTTTTGAGGCGTTTAAGACAATGCAGTATAACCCTGATAATTAGGCTTTATCAGCAATAACTCATCCAGTCTGGCTTTAAGCACAAACTCATGTTCCTAACCTTTACTGCCTAATAGCAAGTGCCGCATGTATCCTATGCTGTGACATTTCGATTATGTATTCTGAGAAGAACAGTAAAAATATGCAATATCTGCACAGCAATAATTGTATTTTATATATATACGTATATATATATATATATAAGTGTGTAAGTCTGGTCATCAGGGTGAGATTTTTACCTGTGCAGTTAATTCAGGTAGTGGAATGCACAAGATAAAATAGTTGGTGTTAATATACTCATAGAGTACCCTTTACAGACAAAGGAGCATCTGGATTAAAAGATTAGACTCTTCTCACACTCAAGAAAGAATTTCTCTGGTTTTGATGGGAAAAAAAGGTGAAAACTGGTTTAAAAACAGAATTTTTAAATGTGCATAGAACTTTATAGTTAGTACACAGCACTTTTTATCCCATGAAAATATGTAGTCAGGAAAGAGAACCAGTTTCTGTGGAAACTCTTCCAGAAGGAGGTGAGCCTACCTAAATTTTTAAAAGAGCAGATCTATTTCTAAAATTATTTATGAAACAGTAGGAAGGTGAATGTTCACAAAACTTCTTTTTGATCTTGACTGAATTGGTTGGACTTTTATTACACAATATTTACAAGCCTGTGTCTTCTAGAGAAGTGGTTGAGTATAGGCTTAGCATGAACAAAAAGCTCTAATGAGTCCAATCATAGCTTTCTAAATAAGGAAATTTGCATGGAGGAAAGTACCTAGGTTTTTTTTTTACCTCATTAGTATCTGTACAAGAAAAGGTTTTTTTCTATTCCCTTACAATTTATCAGTTGAAGCCCTCCAGTAGCTATACTAGACCAGACACTTCATAAAACCTAACTTGGGTAATGCATTTTGGAAACTGTTAGCTGTCAAAATAAAGAATGTTTTTACCTAGCAGGTAGCAGCAAACTTCTGTGTCTTGCAGCCACAGGCATCAGTGGAAGCAGATGGTACGAGCTAGCTTAATAAGCAGTAGGACAAATTCTTAAACAATAAGTATAAAACTGTATTGTAAAAGTATGAGGCAGAAGTATGTGCTTCAGTATTCCTGCTCCTAGAGTTGTGGAACTGACTGCAGCAGTATGAGGGGAAGGGACTGCAGAAATTGGGCAGCCCTCATTCGCCTAAACAGCTTTGCCTTTTGCCATTGTAAATGTAGCATTGGGCAGAATCAGTTGAAGCATTCTATTGTTTGGAATTGTTTTACTCTAATCCAACCGATTCATAAAGCCTCAAAACTACAGAAGTTCTTAGACATAGCTCTTTCATAAATTACATGGGATAAAAGGATCAACTCAATATATTTGATGGCACCATCTTTAGAATGATTGTCTTAGGTGACCTGGATACTTGGTGTGCTCAGGTGAGATGATGGTGCTGATCATCCTTGTTACTCCCATCCATTTCCAGTTCTGAGACTTTTTTTCTGTATTAACAGATCATCTTGCCCTATATAAGTCTAGCTGAATGCAAGCAAAAGATAAAAGATTATTAGCACATATGGAATGGCACAGTCCAAAGGTTTATTATGTGGATGATTATTAAGGATAAATACTTATATGAATTATATTTATATTACTACTGCATGCTTACTAAGATTTCATTTAGATTTACTAAAGGGAACATTGACTTGGAAGCAGTGGATGTTTATACAATTCACAATACCTATGAGTTGAGCTTTTATTAGATTTTAACAGATGAAGAAGGAATACAGTCCTGAAGATTCATACTATTTAGAAATCAATGGCCATCTAATCTAAAGCATAAGCACAGAGACCCCACATACTAATATTAAAATTAGAGGAAATGTGCTTTTACAAATATGAATATAAAAGGAGCTGCGCTGCATTTATACAAATCTTGATGGGTAGTGGTACAAAATCCACACTTTTCATAAAGTAGCAGAGAGAAAAACAAGACAGAAAACTGCAAATTAATATGGAAAAGCAGGCATCCTACTCTCGGTACATCTTTTTCAAATTAAATAGTCATAACCTACTCTATTTGGTATCATATTTTTAAATCAAGAATACATTAATTTGGTCCTTGTAATACTAAGGAAATACTTGGCAATGTTCAGTCACTGGCTAGTTTGCAATTTACTTTCACAGCTTCTATCAAGATAAGGCCAGTAGTTAAAATACAACGTATTGAAGCCAAGGTCTTTTACTGAGAGGATTCCTAACCCATATATTGAGACCTGATTATATGTGCTACATACTATATGGTAGATTTTTGTTATAGGTCAAGTCCTGTGTTAGAGGCTTGTACCAGCCTTCTGAAATTACTTCAAGAAGTTCGGTTGTGTGAAGAGAATCTGTGTGTTTCCTTTGAGAAATTTATGGTAAGAGATGAATAAAGTTATGCAAAGTATGTTGTTTTTGAGACATAAGTAAATAAATAGAAATCCACCAGTCTTTATTTTCTGCCTGCAATGTAAGTAGCTGAGAGAAAGAAGGTAAAAGAGCAGAGTGAGAGAGGTGATCGAAGGTGAAGAAGAGTTGCCATCTGAGGAAGAGTCACGCAGTCTGGGACTCTTCACATTCAGGCTGGAATGGTGACTGAGGCTTCCTGGTGTGGTTCATTGCATGACACGTAACTCCAATGTACAACAGGCCTGAATACAGAGGAGGAAGCTCCTCTGAGGTCAGCTTTAATATGAAGCCAGTATCTCTCTCTCAGGCAGTTCCAAGACAAGAAGTTCTAAACTGATGGAGGTTGACAGAGTATTCTCTGCTCCTATAATTCGTTCCTCTCACTTTCCTCTTTGCCACTAGTCTGCATGTGGGCGTGTATCTGCAAAGGACAGATACAGGGCTACACAGACCTTTGTTCTGAATTCATGCAGCTGTTCTTATATTCCTTCAGAGCATGCTAAAGCCAATGCATAAAGAAATTGTGGAAGCACAGATTTCTTACTTGGAATTCACTTCCTTCTCTATGGGTCAGAGAGGTAGCTCCTCTTGGTCTTCTTACAGGCTTGAGATGTCAGTGTGTGCCATTAAATATGACTCCACCCCTGCCCTTGGGGAAGAGGACTGCACAATGGGCAGTAGGTTTTTCTGAGATTTTATGTCTTCTGAGATTTTAAGTGCTCTTGTTATTCTGTGTTCTGGACATTTTTCTGCCCAGATGCAAACGTTGTTTTAGCTTTCAAAACACATACTTCAGGATGATTCTTGTAATTATATTTTCTTTGCTCATTTGCTGTTACTTTAACATCCACCTTTGACTTACTTTGGAAATAGTACTCACTGTACTATTACCACTACAAGCAGGCAGTAATCCAAATTTTGACAGAAAAATAAAGCAAAAAATTAAATGCATCTTATTTTTCATTTGATTGGAACACTTTCTTGTATCTTGCTCTCCACTTGCTCACTTTACCAGTGAACTTTCTGAGGTGTCTTCCTTACTGGACATAGCCTGTTCTCCTCATCAGATCTTCCCAAGGGATGGTGCACTGCCAGAGTTTGAAATCTTAACCGTATATTTTGTGATTCAGATTCAGGACTTAAGGATTTAGAGGCTAGGGATGAATGAACTTGTGTCTTCAAATCAGACATACTTTAGGGTAATGTGAAAATGAGAATCCTATACTAATTTAGTAAAAGGTAAACCTACAGTATTATTTTTTTAAATTATATTCATTTAATATTATAGAAACTACTATATACAAATTCACATTGTATATAAGAATCAAATTATTTAACACAGCCATACACCAGTTGGTCCGAGATTTTGAGTACATTAAAGTCCAGTTTGCTGTTTATTCATTAGTAAAGGAAAATATCTCTTATTGTTTAAGCTGTTTTTCCTCATTACAGAGCCCATGAATGTCCATCCCCATGTAGGAAGGGAGAATAAGTCCCTTATGGAATGGCAAGTTGTCTGCTGTTGATCTTAATGTTTTAATGATCTGCAGATCCAGATCTTGCATCTGGACCTTTGGCCATCACCAAAACCACAAAACAACTACAGCGAGTTCATAGAATCATGGAATGTTAAGGTGTTGGAATGGGCCTTAAAGATCTAGTCCAAAGCCATGGACATGGCTTGCCATGGGCAGGAACACCTCTCACTAGACCAAGTTGCTCAAAGCCTTGTCCAGCCTGGCCTCGGACACTGTCAGGGATGAGTTGCTCTTTCAGTTTGTACCTCCTTGTTCTGTCTACAGTTTCTGACAGAGTTTGTCTCCAGCTTCACTGTAGGCCCCTTCAGACACTGAAAGACTGTAGTGAGGGTCTCCACAAAAACCTTCTCTTCTCCAAGCTGAACAGCCCCAACTTTCTCAGCTTGTCTTAGTAGGGAAGGTGCTCCAGTCCCCATCAACTTCATGGCCTCTTCGGACTTGCTCCCACAGTTCCATGTCCTTTTTATGCTGGGGACACTGAACTGGGTGCAGCACTACAGGTGGGGTCTCACGAGCATGGAGTAGAAGTGTAGAATCACCTCTCACCCTGCTGGCCACGCTGCTGTGGATGCAGCCCAGGACACACTTGGCCTTCTGGGCTATGAGCACTCACTGCCGTCTTGTGTTGAGTTTTCATCAACCATCACCCCCAAGTCCTTCTCCACAGGGCTGTTCTCAGTCCCTTCTCTGCCCAGCCTTAGTGGTGCCTGGGATTGCCATGACCCAGGTGTAAGACCTTGCATTTCTCTTGGTTGAAATTCATGGACTTTGCATTGGCCCATGTCTCAAGATTCTCAAGGTCCCTCTGGATGGCATCTCCTCCCTTCATGTAGACTCTTGCTGTAAGGGTCTTTGAGTCAAAAGGAGAATTCACAGCTCCTAGGTTTCCTCTGACTGAGAAAAGAGGTGAGTCCTGTAAATAAATTCATAGAGAAAAATGAAATAGGGCTAGAGGGAACAAATCGTTGCTTGATTTGCACATGGTTTATTTTCAAAGCTGTAACCACTGTGGCAGTGAGTTGGTGCTTACAAGGACCCAGTTTTGGCCTCGTATTTACCTCTCTGATTGGAGGTGAGGTTGGCAAAAAGATGAAAGGTCTTTGTCTCCTTCCAATCCCAGAAGTGCCTGGAGCTAGTTTTCCTAGGAGCTGGTTACTTGGAGTCTTCAATGTTACCCTAGTGTTTGCTTGGATGCTCCTGGTCCTCATGAACTTTATACACCCGAGCCCATCTTTCTTGTAAACCTTTTCTTATTCTAAAACTTGGGGAGGATTAAAGGTCTCAGAGTGCCCTTGGGAGTCCTCTGGCCATCAAAAGTAGTAGTGGCAGAAGTAGAAGGGAAAAATAAACCAAGGAATAGAGTGGCCTATATCATGTAAAAAAATCACATTGAAGTCTCAAGAGCGAAGGAAGTAATATTAATATTCTAAAGTACCACCATAATAAGTCTGAATGCAACTGCTAGAAGTGACAGATTTAGTTTTTCCTAGGTAGATTCCCAAACCGCTAATGAAGTTACAGCCAAGGAAGTTATTACCAATGGCATAATTGGTAAACAAGTGCCAGAAATATTCCATTCCCAAACACAAGGTTTTCCTAAATGTCCACAACATATCTGTCCAGAAAACAAAAATGCAGTACGGAATGTTTATTGTCTGAATGGTATATAGCAAATGCTGGAGTTCACTTGTGAGCATTATGAGCTCAGCAAATGTTTTCCCATTAATTTGGTGCTTTATAATCAGTGTGAAATTGTTAATTTACATGTAAAATTAATTAAACAAATATAATTTATTCTGCATTTATTAAGGTGTCCTCAGAATTAATGTAGTAGTGCTGTGGTGACCATGATAAACTAAGAACATCTGTGATACAGTTTTTTAAGAATAGATGAAATCTTTTATCGTAGTATCTAATGGTTTTGTGAAAAGCAGACAAGCTTGTGGTTACTAAAACATCTCCAAATATGGAGATATTCAATCTTCATTTTCAATCTTCCAATGTGGAATAGACACTGCAAACTTCAAATACAAGTACGATTTGTGAACTGCTCTGGGTTAAACTGGAGATGTTTCAACTACAGAAGAGAAACAATATCCAGGTACAGGAGTAGCTATATTAGATCCATCTAATTCAACATCATGTCTTTGACAGAAATTGGTTAGGAAAAGGTATTTGGGTGAGTTTGTGGTCTTCCGTCTTCATCTCTTAGCTCTTTCAGAGGCACATGAGAGTTGGGGATGATGGATCTCCATCACTGTTAACCCCAAAGTGTGCTCAAAACCCAACATATCTGAATTCCCACGCAGATAAAGTACAGTCTCTTGTTTCAATATGTTTCTTGCTAGGAGGCTGTGGGAGGAAGGGAATACACTGTAATGGCACTTAGGCAGTGCTCTCTGTGACAACGAGATAACAAGATGCAAGAATCACCGGTTGCAGCAAGAGAGATTCTAATTGGGCACCAGGAAATTCTTCACTGTGGGGGTGGCTAAGCACTGGGATGTGCTTCCTGGACGGCATGTGGGATCCACCTCTGAAGATTTTCAAAACATGACTGAACAAGTCCTTGGACATCCTAATTTAATTTTTCAGTTAAACTGACTTGAAGCAGGAGGTTGAACTGAATGACTTCCAGAAACCCTTTCCATCAGAATTTTTCTGTGTTACTGTGATTCTGTCCTTATTTTCCTTCCTTTAACAGCTGTAATTCTGGCAGATGTTATTCCATCTTTACAATGGTAAAATTCTTAGCTGAGTTTTTTGAAACTAGTATTTCTTTATGCATCTCTATTGTGTGTTATATTGTAATCCCCAGTCTTTAACTGAAATTACTTGATGATAATCAAAATTTTGGGTTTATAAGTTTAACAGTTTTACATTAACAGCACAAAAGAGCACTGCAGAAGTTACTTCTATTAAACTGAGGAGGTTTGCCAATTCATGTGATAATCAACTGAGAAACAGTGAGAAATAATAGCTTGGGGTTAGGAAATAATGTTATTATCTGACTGTGTCTAGAGATATTATCAATAACGGAATGGCTAACTTCTCTGGTACTTAAATTGGCCGTGAAGTTAAAACAGCAAGAGCAATGGAGACTGTTCACTCGTAACACTGGAGTCTTCAGCTGTTAATGTCTTTAAGAGCTGTCTTGAAATCCTGAAACCGATAAATACATAATATTTCTAAACACCAGCTTAGGTCTGGAACCATAATTGTGTCATGGCTAAGTGTGTTCCTTATGTATGCAGTACACATGACTATCACTTATGAAACTTCAGGCAAAACAAATACTGTCAGATTTTTCTGGTAACTGGTGAGCTATCTGACATCAGAGAGAAGGTCTGTGTCAAATGTTTACAAACAAGCAAGATGAAAAGTTTTTGTACTTTATCAATAACATTGATATGGCTGCAAGAGATTGTGTTTCAGTGTTTGGAATGCTTTGAGTTGTCTGTGACATATGATTGTTAATCTGAAGTAATCAGAACCTTGAACAGTATCTTGCACAAAATATATTCATAAATTCAAATATTTGTGAATTCTTTCCATTCCCTTCAGCTACCTGAAATGGAAAACCTGTGTGATGAAGGCCTAGAGGTGGGTTTGAGCTGTTATCATATGTTTATCGATTATGAGATGTCATGTGTTCACAATTCATTTTGATCAAACAAATACATTAACATTTAAGTAGCAATCTTAATCTGACTAGTAAATAAATGAGGGTGGTTCAACTCAAGTCAAAATATGCATAGACTAGGGAGTAACTGAGTGAAAATGGAAATTGGAAGTTGCCCTTGCCAAGAATTAAACTTGTTTTTAAGTGGAGTAATTTATAAAGAAACAAAGAAAGTATTTAGAAGATAGAAAATATCTTAAGTTCAGCCATGCTGAACTATGAATGTATGGCATGCTGGAATGAGGCAGACTATCATAAAAATATTAGCCACTATAAAAATCTTATCCAAATGAAGTAAATACTATCCTTTCATTTCTTTATCAAAGCCCAAGGAATTCCTGAATGAAGTAGCCAATATGATTTGAACTATTACAAGGGGCTTTAATGACTAGCACAGGATTTTAGACTGTTGAAAATTGCTCATCAAATAAGCTCTTCTCAACTGTTATTCTAAATTGGCTCCAGAGAATCTTAATTTTCCTTTTTAAAACTCTAGTGTGCCAGTTGCTCTGTGCTTGTGTATACAAGGATCTTGGTCCTTATGTGCACTTTCACACCTAACTCATAACTTCTGAGTTAGGTGTGAGATCTTATGAGATCTTATGAGATCTCATACCTGATCAACTTCTAGAAGCCTTGATTTCATCCTCTCACAACCCATATGAGGATCAGATCAAAAGGTTCTCAGGTACTTTGGTTCTCTGTTGGCTCTGATCCTCTCAACTACATTTCAGACATTTCAGTTTTTATTTACTGTGATTTACAGTGAAATCATAGAAAATGCTCCCAATTCAACTTGCCTCAGTCAGCTTTAGTTCAGATTTTTAAAAAGCAGCACAAATTTCAGCAGAGATGTGAGCAGAGCTCACCAGAGGAGGCTGGTGCAGACTGCAGTGAGTAAGGAAGGTTTCCGGTGACCTCAGAGGCGTGAAGGGCTGGTGACCTTCTACAGCATGAGCCAGAATGCAACATGTCCACACCCACAGGAAGAGCTACAAATGCAAGGTCATGTCCAGTTGTTATTATCCTGGTATAGGAAGCAATAAAAGAACAGTGGAGCTGGAAGACAAGTAAACAACAACACTTAGATTTTGATCAATAACCTCCAAGTTGGCAGTTACGTTAGGCATTTAATTGCTATGTTATTCATAGTAGAAGTAGGGTTTTTTTGAAGGAGGGTCGTAATGAAACATGGTCTGAGTTTGGGAAACTACTGGCCATGTCAGAAGTAGGACAGAGTGAGAGACAAAAGGATAAGTGAGAAATACCAATATAAGTAATTGAGATGTGATAAGAATAGGAGTATTCCTTAAGGGCTAGTTCATAGGCAAATAATTTAATACCATCCTCTGTCATCTCGCTTCTGACTGAATGTACACATACATACTGTTTTAATATACCTTCTCAGCAATGTAGATTTCACTGTCAGAGTTTTTTGCTTGTCATTCTGCAGCTTCCCAATAAAACCTGCTATTCCTGAAAAAAAAAATTCTCCTTTCTTCTTTGAGTTTGTTCATTACTATTGCAAAATGTTCCTCCATAGCCTAATAAAGTGCAGAAGTAGCTCTGTAGAGTGTCTGTTTGCTTTGATTTTATTTGATTTCATATTGGGCATTGAAGAAAGCCAGATACAACAAACAATGTGCAATAATCAAGAATATTTATGGTAAAAAGTGCCTGAGTGACTATGGGTTTTAATGAATTGTTCTTTCTCCATTACCAGGTAGAAAATAACACAGTGGAGATGATCAGGTCGTCAGCAGACATATAGGAGTCACACTATCCATAGAAGAAGCCTTGAGAAGTTTCTGAAAATGCCTGGCAGCAAGGGTGATCTTAGCTTTGAGAATAGAAATATGAAGATAGGGAGAAAGGAGATTTGTACAACATTTAATTCTGTGTAGTGTAAAATTAAAGTTCTAGTTCAGTGTTATTATTCATGACAGCAACTGGAAACTGTTTAGATAGTGCTTACTGGACATGTATTAACCAGGATGCTGAGAAATGCAGGTGGGTGATTGGCTGCTTTGAGGAGAGCTGTCAGTGCAACTGAGCAGATTACTCCAATGAATTTCTGGCATCACAATAAATGGAAATACAGATGAAAATACAAATATTCCATATGGAGCTTAAAATATACAGACAGCAAATGTAACACAAAAATGAAGTGTATAGCTTATTTATTGAAAATTAAGGATTAAAAAGAAAATTAGATAGAAGTGATGATTTATTTAATAAGAAAAAGTAAGTAATTTATGCATAGAACTAAATATATTTGTCCAGAATATGCTGGTGCTCATACTTTGAATATAGCTCTTCTTCAAGTTAAGATTAGGTATTAAGAGGAGAAATAAATATGGTAATGCAGAAAAGATGATCATGAATTAAAGTCAGTATTTTTCTTTATCTGGACATTTATTGTGTATTAACATTGGACAACTTTATATTTCAGATGTTGTACCCCGATTGTGTTGGAATGCCTGATGTTAAATTATTTTTAGTGCTGGTAAACTTAAATAAGTCTGAATTCGTATGTATTACAGTCTGCATTTAACATTCTTAAATAAAAAGCATGTTCCAGTCAATACAGGTATAATATCTTATCCTTCATCATTTCCTCCATCATCCTACAAAGTTTTGGGTAAGCCTTGCCAATAGTTCATGAAACAGCAGGTACAGTTCCATCTGTTCCTTTTCTCCTGAAGGAAATGTGTTTACATTTTATACTGCTTGGTTTTGTAGGATTTTGTAGGAAGAGTTGGGGATTTAAAGAACAAGCAAGCAAAGCTAACAAACAGATAGCTGGTATGTCTTAACAGGAAAATTTAAGACTGAAGAGACATGCCTTGCATTTGAAATGCAAATTGCTAAACACACAATGGTTATTTTCTGTCAAAAATAATTTTACAATTCATGGAATGACCTACAAAAAATTCCTTCTCTTGGAGACTCACTTTATTTACCCTTAGACAAAAAGTTGGACTGTTGTACACATAAATTCATAAGAGTGTTGTATTAAACAACAAATCACATTTACAGCTTTTCGATAACAGTTGGATATTTTTTGAATGAAAGGTGTTCTTTCAATAGTGTCAGAATTCTATTTTCCCATCAATTTAATTGATTCTACCTGCTTCATGCATATGTAATGAACTGCTGACCTTCTTGATAAGTTTTCAGCAACAATAATGAAAGTAACAAATTAGAAAAATGCTTACAAAGAAATCAGAAATACACACAGAAAATAAAAAGGACAATCAAAATAGTTTTATTGACATTGTGAAGACCAGAACTTTCAATCTTTTAAACTATTTCTTGCAATAAAATCTTCATATAATTAAAATAAATTTGCCTACAGGGATAAACCACGCCAAAACAGTGATTGGAAAGTGAGGTGCTTTAAATGTGAGGAATGTTTAAAAAAAAAAGGCTTCCTGTGCAAATTTCAACCTGCTCTTTTTATGTATACACATTATCAGATAGCTTTCAATTACATGATTGTATCAGTATTGTTTCTTCATATTTGGAAATCCTGCCTTATTAAAGGGGTAAAGGGGTAGTTATTCCTTATTTCTTCTTCCTCCGGTATTTGATATCAGATCTTACTCAACATCCAACAGGCAGATTCTGCATCAAATTCAATATTATCTAATATCTTCATGGATTATTGTGCTGTGCTCTTACCATGTCATGCAAGTGCTTCATAAAATTACTTAATCTATGGTTTTATGCAAAATTAAGTGCCACTATTATCCTCATTTTATAAGTGAGAAATTGAGACATGTAAAGATTAAGGTCAGATTTGTCAAAAACATTCCCTAATTTTGGATGCTGAACACGAGATGTTTCATTGTTCATTTTCAAAGCACAAAATACTTTTACCACACTCTTTATCTTCAAAGCACAGTGTTAATCAACTTGATCAACTTTAAGAGCAGTATTGTAGCTGTGTCTCTGCCTGGAGAGACTGTGATTGGGTGTTTAGCAAATGGATTTATTAGCTCCCTATCTGAGAGATGGGGTACACTGAGTGCTGCAATAGGCCTTGCCAGAAGAGGAAAATGGTGCTTCACATCTGATCTAGGCTTTGGAAGGGTTCATGCTCTGATAATTTAGGGCATGCATTTGTGTGGAGTGTGTTTTAGAGATGCTAAGGGAGTACCACTTGAGCTGAAATGTCCACATGATGCTGTGCATATTAGGAAATGCAAGAACAGTTCCTGTACTGTCAGGTAAGTGGTGTCTTTATATCAGCATGGTGACACACCTCTACTAACAAGCCCAAATTTTCAGAGAGGTGAATTAGCTCATACACAGTAACTTAATGGCAATAGTTACCTTGTTTGTGAGCCAGCTCACTTGTCTCATTCTGCAAACAGGGTAGGCTGCCCACAGAAATATATGTGCCTGCTTACCCTAATCATGACTGATGCCACTTTGTTTACCCCTGTTTTGTCACAACAGAGCATCTGTATCCCTGCCTTCCAGTTTTCCATCAGTCCCAGAAATCATGCCCCTTTCTACCATTACAGATGCTCAGAGTCCTGTCAAGGTTTTCTTCTCTGCTTTATTTTTCATGTCAAGCATATCAGTAGGGAGACCAGAACCTGTGCATAGGATAGATAAAGAAAGGTCTCAGGCATTCTGAAAAGTAACTCTGATAGCTGAAAATCCATTTGCTCCTAGGAATCAAAAACAAGGCCACTTATTCCTTATGAATGACTCTTGAAGAGCAATTTTGTTGCAATGCTTGGTTTTTTTGTTTTTTTTAGTAAATATGTGTCCCACGTCAAACTCCTTACGTATGTTTTATGTATGGCTTCATCTTATGGAATGATCTCTTCCACTTTTTTAAGGTCTGCCCAAAATCCAGGATTTGTAGATAGATAGATACTTGCTGGCACGTTTTAAGTGCTCAGTAGTGAAGTGTAGTCACAGTAAAGTACAGAAATCTACTAATGAAAGGGGGGAAAAGGACAACTTTTTTTCTTTTTTCTTTTTTTTTATTATTGAAGCAGTATATTGGAAAATTCCTGCTAAGGAAATGCACAGGTAAATGGAGAATCCTTTCTGAATTAGTTAGTATTCCTATGTTTAAATGTTTTGGGACCTTTAATGGAAACCAAAGTAACTGATCTGAAAGAAGATGATCTGTTGATAACTATTGTCCAACTAGTCTAAACTTGACATGCTTAATTATGTTGGCACATGAACAGACTCAGTTATTTTCAGATGTAAACATCCTACTGCTATAGAGGACACTGATACTTTTTGCAGCTTTTACAATTTGCCTGGAAGCAGTCTTCTCTATGGCATATCTGTTCACAGAAAATATTTTATTGCAAGGAAAAGTGATAGCAACATATTCTTGCAGCTGAAAGCATCAAGAAAAAAATTATCTCATTAATTCAGGAACTGAATGCAAGCTTAAGTTAAAGTATTTTCATTCAGTTATTAGCTTCCTTATTTCCTTTCAAGATAAGCAGCGAGAAGCCCTGCATCTTCTTATTGTGGTACTTTTAAAAAATGGTTTATCACTTTCAGATGTTACCAGTTTTACTTTCCTTTATTTCCCTTACATTTCTTCTTCTTACAATTCTGTACTAGTAGCCATATTAAATCTGTGTCTGTCATTCTTACATCTTGCCATTCCACATGTTTATTTTACATCTGTAAAGGTCTTTTAGGTGGATAAATGTGTGTTTTGTGACTTTTATCCATATTTTTATTTCACTTACGCTTTCCATTATATTTTGTAGATATGTAGCATGTCTGCCAATGACTTAAACCTTTCTTACAATTTCTTATTCTTTCTTTCTTTGTAACATAATATTGTGTTCCTATGTAAAATAATCCTAGTTTTATTTGTTCCTTCTCCAAATACTCTCGGCTACATGGTGCTTTTAACAGTTTAGCAGGACAGGGGCTATATTGAAGTATACCACCTCAGGAAAAGCAGGATGAAGGACTTTGCTGCCTTCTTTCAAGAATGGTTGTTTTAATAAAAGGGAACATCATACTACATATTAGACACATAGTAACATATTTATTTCTTGTACTTTGTTTAAAATACCAGAATAATTTAGTGTGATTGGTGACTGTTCCCTGTTGGCTGTTTTGCAGCCATCAGAGCTACCTTGATGCCTTGCCAGGGTTAGAAACACTAATTGTGTCCTAGTTTTTGACATATAGGACATGATGGAACTTGGAGTTCATTTCTGGAATATTAGGCTGTTGGGACTTAACATTGACCTATTCTTAGCAATCTTGCCAAAGAAAAGTAATTTGTAAACACTGTAGAACTTGGAAAAATATTTAGAGTCACTGGAGCCACCGCTGTGCAGTGGAATGTTCTTAGTCCTGGAGATCTGGGCTGATTATTGCAATCCAAGCCTTTTGACAGAGCTTTAGTAAAATGATAAAGATTTAATTTCTGTGTGACTGTTTCCCTTTCTTTGTCAGCTGCTTTAAATTTCTGTACTTGTGTCTAGTTTCTGAGATGCACTGTGGCACAGGTTTTTGTAGATAAAATAAGACTGTACAGATCTATAGCTGTACAATTACATTCTTAATGTGTTGACAAAAAGTTTAATTCACCAACTGCCAAGCACAGGCTTGTTGAAGCATTTTGTATTGCCAGCAGGTCTGGTCATTCTGCACCAGTATCAAGGTTTCTACTTGGCTGCTGCTAATAGCTTAATTAATTAACAGCAATTGATGACCTCCACCAATGGGTAAACTCTGAGCCTGTATGTAAGTGTCAGCAGATAACCAGCTGGTACTATATTCAGCCCATTATCCATATAGCCTTTTCCTATAGTGAAATGAACACTTTGGGAATTCAGGAGTTTTGGAAAATGGTTCAAAATCTCAGTGCACATTAAAAAGAAATTTCTATTTTATCCCACTTAAAAGCTGAAAGAGGGCTTTAAATAAAAGGAATTTCAAATATTACATAAATGTTTTACATTTATTCAAAGATTTGTTTGTGATGATTTTGCAGTGCTGAAGTGCTTCTATTTGTTATTTAGAAAATAAAAAATTTTGAGATCTTTTTTGTTTTCTGAGTTCTTACAAGGTCGCAAGGATATCAAGACATTACCTGACTAAGCAAGGTGGACATTCCCATCAACTTCAAATTAAATCAATGCAAATAAGGGCTGTTCTTAAGAGCAGAGATTTGTGAAACTTTGCTTTAGTTGACCATTATGGCGTAGAAATTAAAAGACACTGGTATTTGATAAACAGATCCCATAATGTGGGGATTATTAATTAATTCACCCTAAGTTATCATCTGTCTCCCTGTAGCTGGCATCAAACTGGGGCACCAGGATGAGTCTGCCTTGTTCAGGGATGTGGTCATGCATGGCTGGTATTAGGAATGGTGAAATCAGAGCCTCACTTGTTCCCTAGCTTGTGCTCTCTTGTGTAAATACTGAGTAGCCTTAAATTCCACTTTGCCCAACATTGCAAACCAAGAAACGAGCTCAATTTAAGATGGAAGAAACATCTCTAAATTGGCAGCCTGTTTAAGCTCAAGGATATTAATCAAAGCCTGAAATATTGGAAGGAAAAGTTGTCCAAAGGCTGCTAGATGTCTTTAGGAGTTTAGAACCATTTTTATAAATGGTGATAAAAGTGATAAGAAGTGCTCTCTGCTGACACTTTGATGAGATGTGAAAAGACATATTGTTTTGGATTCAATAAATGAGTGACATTTCATATACCTACAAAGGTAAATCAGTGAATGCTTCAATGACAGTGTGAGGCTAAAAGACTTTTTGTTTCAGTTTTAAATTTTCAGTAACATACTTGACCTTCACTGCTTGTATTAGGTTGAAATTGTGTTTGGATGTTGCTAGTCCATTAAGAAATAGGGTTAATTTGCAAGTGAAGTTTGTATGAAGTAAAGAACAGGGAAAGAATACTTCTGGCAGACAGTGTTTTCCAGTTGACATTGCTGTTTGATGGAATTATGTAAAGTTGGCACATACAACACTTGGTGTAGCTTTTCTCTGAAATCAGAAAACAGCTAGGTACCATTTTCCTTGGGCTCTGAAATGACCATCCATGCTTTCTAAGTTTTGTACTTTCAGCAGTATGAAATGAGCCAGAAGAAAAATCTCTATTAAATCTTTTTAGACAAAGAATATAATTCCCCACAAATCCATAATTTTTAATATTACAGGTCAAGGAGGAAGGTCGATGCTCAGCAAAGTCACAGAGATAGATGGGTGACTGTAATAAGGTCTCTATAAACTACGATTGCAAAAGACTGGCAATGTAAATGGAATATGTTTATTTGGAATTGTGTAAATTAATCCACTAATCAAACTAAAGAAATAAATTATTTGGAGTACTAGCTGAGATCTATTGAACACTATTAATCTGAGCATCAATGTCAGATCAATCTCATTGCAGTTAGGTCATATATTATAAATAACTGGTTTGGTTTTCAGTATGTAGAGATTTGCAGTTTCAGTCTAACACCTGTGAAATGGCCTAATGCTTCCTCTGCTGCTTTTTTTTGCTGAACCTTAACTCTGTTTGGGATGCTGCAGTCTCAGGAGCTCCTGTCACTGTTGCACTGGGATGGTTTGTCACTTCACCAAGCTCATGGGCGAGTTAGTTCCTGAATCATTTGTACTGCCTCCAAGGCTAGACCTAACATGCACCCTCTGAGGGCTGGCTGCAGACTGCAAAGACCCATCTAAGCTGGTTTTAAGTGGATGAGATGGGTATTGGCACTCAGCTCCTCGCAGTGCAGGGCAGCAGCATCAAGCAGTGTGTCTTTGTTGACTTCTAAACTATTTGCTCAGCTTTCCTGGTGAATTTTGCAGCCTTGCTCATCTGCACCATCTGCAGTCACAGAAAAAACAGCAGTGTAAATATATTCCTAACCTGAAATTCTGTCCTGCAGCCACTAATGCCAGGGAGACAACAGGGTAATAATTCATGTACGAACAACAGGAGTTTTAACTTCAGTAATATCAATTGAATACTAACAATTTCACAGTTGTGAACAAGGGCTTCCAGGACATATTACATTTTTTATGAGACATTGTGTAAGTCACTCCAATCAGGAAAAGAAATTCAACTTACATAGAATATTTTAGAGCATCCTTATAGTCAAACATAGACATTAATAAAGTTTTAAAATGTCTTCACTGATGTGCTGAAGACTTTGCTGCCTCCAAGAACACAGAATATCTTAAAAAATACCAAAATTTTGAAGTAAAGTTAAACACACTGGTAATAAATTTAAGCTGAAAATTACTAAATTGAAATTATAGTCTTTTGACTGAGATATAATTTCACCTATTTTAATAGTTTTTCTAAAAGTAAATTGGCAAATATCTTCATTAATAACAATTGTATATTTGAAAGAGAAAACATTACATTCTCATAGGTTATTAAAATAGAACCTGAGTTAAATAGAAATTGCATATACAAGGCAAGCAAATATTATCTGTCAGATTCTTTTATTTTAAATCCTCTGTATTCACAATTTTTCCCCTGCCAATTGTACTATATAGGCCTGCTTAATATACCTATAACTGCCCTTAAAATCTAAAAGCCATAAAGTTCAACTAAAAATAAACTTGAGAATTGCAGAACTGTACAGTAGCTAAAATATACCTAGATTCTGTGATACCAGTAAACTTAATTGAACTTTTGGTTCATAAAAAAGGGTACAAAAAAAGTCAAAAGTACTGAATTGCAACCGTAGGTGACCTCTACTGAAATCACAGATCTTATGATGTTGGCACATAAACAAGAACATTTTAACAGCGTGTTAAAGTGAACAATGTTTTGCTACAGACAGCATAATTTTATTTATTAGCCTTTTATGCAGCTTTTAATCCACATGTTATTCCAGATACTAACCCAATGACAAGATACTACTTGAGCAAAATGATGCAATGCTAGTCAAATCTTCTGACAGAGCACAGAGAAGAGATGGGTAATGAGAGATGGTAAAACACTACTTAAAAGAAACCTCTAAATCTCTGTTCTCAGGCATTTACATGAAACCTGTTGAACATGTAGGATGGAAGTGCAGGCTGCAGTGCCAATGTTTTTTAGATGTATTTGTCATTTTTAGTACTGTAACCATTCACTAAAAAGGTAACACAAGTCCTTCAAGAAATTATTTCCTCAAAGAGGAGCAACCGTCTGAATCTGAAATTGTCTGAACTCACTTTTTAACTTTTATTAAGGCAATTTTTAGAAATGCTAGAATGAAATCACTCCTTTTCTTCCCTCTAGAACCAAACTCTTCACTGTGGTCAGTCATTAGACCAATTTTGAAGTTTCTGCAAAACACATCTCATGATTCTGGATCTGCTGCCTGCTTGGACATGGAGTTATCTGCCACATCTATTTTCTTGATCTCCAAATAGATATTATGGTCGTAATCAAACCTTCCAAATCAGCAGTGAGGCTGTCCAATGGAACCTGCATATGACACTGGCTGAAATAAGAGCCCTTTTGCTCCTGGATTAGTTCCTCCCAATGTCTACTGCCAAAATTCTTATTCAGGCCAGTTAAACATAACTTATTCACCATCAAACTGATTGCCAAACTGATTGTAAAAATCTGGGATAGGAGAGAGAACGAGGATATGATGTTATCTCCCTTGCCACTGGTGTAGTGGTAACTGAATGGATGCACGTAATGAAGGGAAGTAGCAGCTTGACAGTACTTTTAATCAGTGTGATAGACACCCCCTACAATTGCTAGAAAAGTTCTAAAGCTGGGGAAAAGACAGCAACAGTATGGAGCACTGGCACCTTGTTTTCAGTGCACGGAAGACATAAACCAGACCGACCACATTTTAAGCCCTCCCTGTAGCAAAATGTCTGGAAATAAGCCAAGGGTCCATAAGGCTGGAACAGCTAACCATCTACCCTACTTCACCTGTGCAGACTCATCCAACAAGATAATTTTATTTGGTAGTGAGTCAGCAGGACAGTGACATTGAGAATACTGCTGTATTTGTATGTCTTGGAGAGAAGTGCAAACCCAGGTCAAGTGTGGCAGGATTTATTAGATTAATTATACACTGTAAGTATTGATCAAGATCTATGAAATATGTCAGGGTATGAGAAGCTAATCATCTATATTTACACTTCATTTTTCTTATTCTGGAAGCCACAAAATAGGTATTTTAAACAAGGCAGGAATCTTTTGGGAGAGATGTTACCTTTTCATGCAATCTTATTCTCTATTAAATTGCATGGATACAGAAGATCAGGAAAAAACTTTGGAAGTAGGAGATCACCCTGCTGCAAACCATACATGCACTATCAGTGCAAATGGAGGTCTTGGAGCTGTAAGCATCTGATTAAATGCTCCTAGGATTAAAATCTGTAGGTGCTTAGTTGTGGCTATCAGTCCCCTTTCAGCCATTATATCTACATGTATGTCTCTCTGCTTAGATGACACATGTACACCCACATGAATGTGTGCTTGTGTTAACATTCACCACATTCATTTATATAAGCTTTCAAGACCCTGGCGAGCCCCTTCATTATATTTTCTCTCCCCTGTCGAGTTGCACAGGGGAGTGACAGAGAGGCTTTAGCGTCCAGCCAGAGTAAACCCATATACTTCCTCATGAGGGGAAGCAGAAGGGCAGGCACTGAGCTCTTATCTCTGGTGACCAATGACAGGACCCAGTTTTGAGGGAAGTCAACTCACTAGAAGTAGCCTTGAGCAAGAATTCACCATTCTGTCTGCATAGATGTGCAGGAAAATCTGAAAGGGGACTTGAAAGCTTATATAAATGAGTGTGGTGAATGTTAACACAAGCACACATTCATGTGGGTGTACATGTGTCATCTAAGCAGAGAGGCATACATGTAGATATAATGGCTGAAAGGGGGACTGATAGCCACAACTAAGCACCAAATACTATCGGGGCAAAATAGGTTCAAATTAGAGATATTAATTGAATTTATTACTAACAAAATCAGAGCAAGATAATGAAAAGTCAAGTAAGACCTTAAAAACGCTTTCCCCCACCCCTCCCTCTTCCCAGCTTGATCTCCTCCCCCAGCAGTGCAGGGAGACTGGGAAGGAGGTTACTGTCAGTTCATCACCGGTTGTTTCTGCTGCTGCTCAGGGAGAGGAATCCTTCCCCCACTCCAGTGTGGGGTCACTCCCACAGGTGATAGACTCTCCAAGGTGAGTCCATCCCACAGGCAGCAGTCCCCCTCAAACTTCAGCATAGGTCACTCCCATAGGGTGCAGTCCTTCAGGGACAGGCTGCTCCAGCCTGAGCTCCTCTCTCCACAGGCTTCCCATGGGGTCACAGCCTCCTCCCAGGCATCCATCCAACACAGGAAGATAACACCATGAGATGTCTCTGCAGTCTCCGAGTCCACTGTTGTAATTTCTTTCCTGTTGGTATCCTGCCACCACTTGGCCCTTAGAGCAAGGTGGGTTTGACTACTAAACTAAAAAGAAGACTCTTACCCGAACATGAATATTTGCAGCCTTGAATATACCTGAAAGCAGTGCCTCTCAAACACCACTCTCTAACTTTATCACAGCACTTCTCTAACCACCCAAAGATCACACAGGATGACACTTACATGTGCTGTGTCAAGCTGTGTACCAGCACTGCATTCTTATATTTTTTAATGACAGCTAGGTTCTTCATAATGGTACTAGATTGGAAATAAAGTGGGAAGCACACACATTAGAGGTCTCAACCCGTAGTTATTTACATACCAAGCTTCAGGACAATGTATTGCCCTGCTAATAATCAATATGATGTCTCATGTTAGTAAGTTCAGTGTGTATATAAATCGCTGCTCAGCTGAGGGTTGTATCTGATTTAGACTGAAAGTTAATTGGATGTGGATTCTATATGCCTTTATATTAGTAAAATGGAGTGCATATCTATGGGACTATCAGGTAGTGTTAAGTGATCTGTGTGTGAAAGGAAGGTGTGGATACGTTTTGTACACATCAGGGTGTGTTTTTAATTTTAAAAGTATCTGAGTAGAATTTTGCATATCTCATCACCTCGCCCCTGCTTTTATCTTTCTTGGTTTTTTGTTCTTCCCAATCCTTTAATTTTCCTGCTGCTTTTATCTGCTTTGCTTCCTTCCTTCTATCCTGCTAGACATCTTTTCTGCTTTCATCTAGCAGGTCCTCTTCTCTCTCTCTGCTATCCCCAAACACATATCTCCAAGCTAACTCTCTTCTTTATAATCCACAGTATTAGTCTCACACCTTTACTTAGTTTGGCCTTTAATCCTGTGTTTTGGCATGCTATATTAGGGCTGTAGGTTCTTTGGAACAAAGAAAACATATTTCATGTTAGTGCAGTACTGCTCACAATTCACTACAAATACTTTGGAAAAACTGCAACAAAGTGCAAATTGATTCTGCATATTGGTGGGCTTTTTTGGTATTTTAATCCTGTACTTGTCAGTTCTGTTTCTTAAGATCATATACCCTGAACTCATATAATTATTTTTAAAACCATCTGTTCCTCAAGAAACTACTCAGATGCTAGCAGGTAAGGAAGACAGCTCATTCATTTCGGACAGAAATACTGTGTTTCTGTTACAAATAATTATGAGCTTGCCTTTGCCTGAAATCATCTCCTAATGGCACTACTCACAGAGAAAAAATAGGTGTGCTTATCACATGCACATCCTATGGGAAGCAAGCAGAGACAGTTAATCCAGACTTCTGTGGTTAGAGTTCTTTTTATGGCAGGAGTGACACAAAGCAGATGGTTGGAAAACGAAACTTTTCTTGATGTTGATTTGTCAGCCTCTGTGATATAATAATCTTTAAAATGCTATAATAAATAAATATCCAAAGTTACTTTTGACTTTGTAAATATTTTTATATGCTCAGTTACTTGACTAGAAAACCAATTTGGCATATTTTTGCAAAATTTCAGATAGGTTACCTATCAAGTTGACTATTAGTCAGAAATTACTGCAACTAATTTTCTGACTACCAATTAAAACTACAATCATTTTGTGGAACATGTGTGCTTTACTGTGCTAACTTAGATGCTTTATATCCACTTCAGTTTAGAAATAGAGGAGAAATAAGAAGTTACAAAACTCGTCCAGTTGTCTAAATATTTACTTATATGGAATAACATGCAAAATGCTTTATACATGAAGATATTACAAGCTGTGATCAATAATAACTCACTTCTTAAAAAAAATAAATTAAAATCCTGATATTTACTGTAGACCTATTTGAAAGACTTGTTGAATTTTGAAGATAGTTTAAAAAAATTTGCCTGCCTGAATGTTAGTATTTTCATGTTTTATTCAGAACATAAAAATATTTTCAGATCTCAGCAGCTGAAATCTGACTTCTCTCACCTCCATTTCCCTTCACAATTGGGACCTTAATATTTCAGCAGAAGCAAATTCTTGAAACAACTTCCAACAAATATGTCTTTCTAATTTTTTCCTATTTTTAAAAATGTCTGAAAATTTATTATTTCTACTTTGCTGTGGTGAACAGAAATAACAAAAAGGAAGAATGTCAGGAAAATAATTTTATTACACAGGCAGATGACAATAGCTTTCGATATAATTGCTGTCAGCTCTATCTGATCTTGACTTTTATTCCTGAACAGACATCCCTCTGTCATCAGACTGAGGTGGAAAATGGAACTTCCTTATCTTCTATGCCAGTGTGAAAATAAAGCCAAATCCACCTACTTTCTAATAGATGATCTCTTTGACAGATGATATGTCCTTTTCTGGGGAAGACTGCAGTGGCACTAAATCTATATAAGCTTTAGACTACAGCAGCAGCCACAGGCTGGGTTTGAATATTCTGCCCAGCCTCTCTCATTCACACAGTAGGAAATTGCACCATAGTTTAGCTACCTCTCAACCCCCAGGTTTGAATGTGGAATTCATATCTGCTTTCTCACTTCTAGCCTCAAGTAGGAAGTCTCCAGAGACCACAGAAATCCTTAAAATGGCTGAAGAGCCCTCATCATTGGAGGAAAGCCCTAGGCACTTGGTGTATTTGAGGTAGGAATGTAAATGCAGAACAAACCAAGCACGAGGAAAAAATGTTTCAACTTGCCACGTCTTCTGATGTAGGCTGCCACAATACTTTGGGAGGGCTCTAATGCTTTAATGAGAACTCACCTTGCACTTGAGCTATTTATGCAATATTATTATATTCATTGAAGACAATTTAATGTAAATACTGCTGTTTTCTTGGAATGCCTAGGATGAATGTGAAATAATCTCTATTTCAGAGAAAGGAAAACAATTGTGAAGAATCTGCATGACACAGATTTATTTGCCATCAGCCATCAGCTGCTGCTGAAAGAACAGACTTCTGCTAAAATGAGAGCTGAGTAGTGGTTCATTTGTTCTGGCTGCACTTGGCTGTTCATCTGAGGTTGTCTGATTCTGAGTCAGTCTGATTCATACACCTCTATCCTGCCCTTCCAAACAGCCATTTGTAGCAGACTGAGTTTTATTAGGGAAGATTACACTTGTCACTTGTACAGTGTCCTTAAGGATAAGAAGTCATCTAAAGATAGTGGAACATAAAGACAATCAAAGTTATTACTTTCAATCCCTCTACTACTTTTTACCTGATTTTTGAAGCCCCATATGGATCTGATACCTGGAAAGGCTGACCTGGAACAGAGACTAGGACAGAGCAAAAGGGATAAAATAATTATTTATTGAGAGAATATACCTTGGGCAGTGCAAGAACCCGGCCAGGGCTACACCCAAATCAAATCCAAGATGGATCCTGGACACGAGTTTTTACACTTTTATAAGTTTTGGTTCATCCCCGTATTGGGATCAGTTGTCCAACCACAGCCCAGGCTATGAAGTCTCAGCCCCCTGGCTTGCCCCCTTTCCTTCACCGTTGTTTATGCTTTTTTGGGTACCAGTTGTCCTTGATTCTCTAGCTAGGAAAGGATTGTTTTGTCTACCTACCCTGTGAAGAGAACTTACTAACACCTAACATGAAGTTTCAGAGTTACATACTAAGCAGCAGAGAATCTGAAAAATGTAAAAGCTAAAACCCAAGGCATCAGATCCAGTTCAAACAGGATATGGAAATACACATGCAGCTGAGTTTCCTAGATGTTTAGCAACAGCAGTAACCACTTCTTAAATTTGTTGTTGTTGTTATTGTTGTTATAAATACCTGGTTTTCATTTAGTGATATAAGCTACCAATTCTTAGCAGCCATTGTAGCTTTCAGAAAGAAAAACCTTCTCCATACCAGCAAATGGGTCTTCAAGTTGATAAGTTCTGTTCTTTTCTGCAGTGTCAGAATGAACAATAGATTTTGTTGATGCCTAAAATTTGTTTGAAGTAACCCAAATAAGTGTCAAAGATATGCAAATGGTAATAAATTACCAGGTCTTTTTTTCACCTTCCAGCAGTGTAGATTGCTCCTCATAAGTAATTTTATCAGTAAAACCATCATGGTTGATTTTAAACATGCCAAGAAATCTAATTTTTCTTCTCCTCTGTAATCTTCTTCCATATATACTTTTGGCTGGATTCTTCTGGCAAAATGTCTAAATTTGCTTTTCCACCATTTTTTCCCCATTTTCCTGCTATAGGTCAAATATGCTTCTCCACTTTTCTTTTGTAGTTCATCTGTGGACAGTGAGGCTGATGCACTTGACCTACACCTCCCAGGAGGCTCATGCAGATTGAAACTGGAGCACAGCATTTTGTGAAGGAGGCCAGAGAGTAATTTTCATATGGTAACTGTGTAAGGACACATCTGCTTGGCTGAGGTGCAGCATCTATTTGCTCTCAGTGCTGTCAGCACATCAGCAGGCAAACAGGAAACGAGAGTTTAGGAGAAATGGTCTCTTGGGAGGTCTAACACCGTACTGATAATGTGTTATTTGTTTATAACTTCTGAGTGTTTTCAGGTCCTAATGTTCTTTACTCTCTTTATAACTTCTTATTAAAAAGAAATCTCTTGCCATTTCTTTGAACCATTTCCTTCTAAGCAATTTTTTTTCCCAAAAGTGTGTGAACTTCAGCGGGCATAACATTCCAATTGTAATCTCCATTGCAAACACAATTACTGTACTTCACTGCTCCAGGCACCATTCTCTGACACCTCCAGGTTCCAGGCAGCTGAGCTGATTCTAACAGGACTGTTCACATGGCCAGCACACACATATATGTGCAGACTTAACTGCTTTACATTTACAAATTTTGCATGTCATCTGCAGCATAGCTGACTGTTCATAAAGAATGAAATGCTGGCAGTGCTCTAAGTTTCCATATAAGCATGGGTCATTCTGATGTGCTTATATTTCTCTTGGATAAAAAAAAAATCACATTTTTAAAAAATCCAAGGAACTATGGGTAAACTGCTGCTTTGAACAAAATCACAACAGGTATCTAAATAACAAAGGGGGATTTTTTTCTTCCTTTTCATCTCTTTTTCATCAAGCACCTTAGTTTTATCTCTCTAGCCTCATTCCCAAGGAGATTTCCCATTCTAGCAATGTGTCTGACATGCATGACAACAGGAAAGAGAGTTTCCTTTGATGCATACCTCTTAGCTTTGATGAAGATCTCCAATATAGCATGCATATGGCTACTATTAATACTTAATAAAAGCTCACCTTGACACTCAACTCTCCAAAAAATTGTATGAACAGACACAAATAGCTTAAATCCAAATACACCCAAGGCCAAAATCTGGTTCAAGTCATTAAAAAATGTAAGACTGTGAGTCTTTTTGTATGCTGATCAAACTAATGGCTTACAGTGGTTTGCAATGACTTCTGAGTATCTCTCTGCCCCCTCTTATGTCCATGGATATATGGCTAACCCTTGCAAGATTACTTCAGTAAACATAAATCTAAAGCTGTAAGATATCAATGCTCCTTTTAATACTTATCAGGAATGGAAATCTTGCTAAATCCAGTGAAATTGAAATTTTCCTGCTGTTCTTAAAAGGTTTCAGTATCTAGAAATTGTACCCTGCTCCCTGCTGTATAGAGCTTGTCCCCCCCAAGCTGAAATTCCACTGTTGGCCTCTATGTGTTATTCTGATACACAGCAAGTTGCATTGGGTATTTTAAAAAACATGCATAAGACATGGCCATGCATCTTAGGCATGGATTTGGCCACTTGATACTATTGCACTTCGGTGGTTTGGATTATGGATACCTAAAAAATATATCCCTTATTCATTAATCAAGACGTGTTTAGTACCTGTTTTATTTCTAATTGTAGAATATTTAATTACCAATAGGAAAATATTAAGCTACACAGTTGCAGGTGGTTTTATTGCCAAATGCCATGTTTGATGTATTCAATTATACTATAAGGAGACCTGACACATTCCAAACTTCCAGACAATGCTGGCAGGAAGGCAGGCAAACAGAGTGCTAGATTGTCACACCACAGAGAAGTGCAGAAAGGTTTTGATTATCATAGATGTTTTTATATCAGCACCCAATCACTCTTTGGTTAAGCACAGTGTTCTACGCTTGAAAGAGACACAGACAAAGGGGATGACAAGGAATAGAAACAATACTAATAACAGCATGACAACCTGGGCCAATAAAACTGTCAGATGTAATTCAGATCTTTCTTGGTGTAAAACAAAAATATGTTTAAGTGTCACACAGTTTTATTTCAAGATCTTTTGCTATTTTTCTTCTCTTTGACTGCTCAGAAGAAATATCTGCATTCAAGCATCCTGTGCTTGTCAGTGTGTTGGGTGGAATGCAGATAAAAACCCATGATGTTTTAGCTTTCAGACTCAGAATTTGCCATTCTGGATCCTGGAACATGAGCCCTATCTGTCTGCAGAGGTGTGTGCTGTGGTACTGTGCCATGTCAGGGGCAGTATAGAGGCTTGGGGCTTCTCTATGAACTGTGCTGCTCTTTATCTGCGTCTTCTGACATATGGAGATGTGGTGCCTCCTCAATAGCCTCAGACAGCCCCAGCATAAGGTGACAGTGGTGGTATATTTGCCTTTAGGTACTACAGAGAATGTGCCATCTCCTTGCTTCGAGATTCAGAGCATCCTCTTAATCATTCACATTTAGATGAATTTGGCATTATGCTTATACGTAAGGAAAGGACTTAAATTTAGACATATGTCAAGTTGCTGTCTTCTTGCAATTGGAAAACAAGTAAACATACTAATTTACAATCTCTAGGTTTTGAATTGACATTGGAATTTTTGGAAAAGGAACAGAAAAACAAGAATTAATCTGCGTGTAAATATCAAGTTGATTCTGAGATTAATCACTTGAAATAATAACAGTTTTAAGACTCATTCTTTTCATTTTTAGATTATCAAAGTTTACAATCCCCTATAACTAATTTAAGCATTTTGGAAGCAGGTTACTTTTAGATCTGTGCTTAGCCAAAATTATGTATTCACCAGTGACTTTTTTACTTAGCTGACTGAACATCAGCAAAAGCAGGTAGATGTAAGCACTGGAGTAGGATCAGAAGAGATAAAGGCTTAAGCAGTAAAGTGTGCAATAGCCTGATACAAGAAATACAAAGGAGCTTCCAGTGAAAAGACAAAAGCTCTAGCTTAGGAGCAGCCTTGTATGTCAGTCACTGCCATTGTGAATTAATCCCTCTTTATACCAGTGTTAATAGCTTTCTGGAACACCCACAAAAATAAAAAAAAACAAACAAAGATAATGAGAGGTAATTGCATGAAGAAGTTGAGCTTCTGATTTAAACTATTGTGTGTTATCTTACAGATAAATGAATTCAGAATCAACAGCCATTTCCAGAACTGCATAGGGTTACACACAGTTACAGTGGTTGAAAGTCATGCAGTTACCCTGAGTAGATGTGTGAGAAGATACATTTAAAATTCTAGATTTACTAGTGAACCACTCTTTTCAGCATGGCATAAGGGTTTCATGTGTCACAGAAGAGCCTGGAAGTACAGAGTTTATGGATCATCCGTGTCAGAATCTCCAACTAGAAATTTGTACCAGAACAGTTCACCTTTGCTTATTCATGGCATCATGGACTATATCTCTGAAGAGGACTGTACCTGTGAGTTTTTAGAACTAGAAGCCTGAGCAGTATGAAATTAATATTGACAGAAATGCACAAATTCAAGCCCTTTTCTGCCAGCTACAGAAATTTGAAGGGATTTTCTCTGAAAAGAGACCTTAGGGTTAGAAGCAGCTTTAGACTGCATGAAAATGAAACACATTTCTGTCAAAAAAATTTCAGTGTTACCCTTGAATCGTAACTTCATGCTATCCATAAGGTTTTTGACATCCCTTTATACGTGTTATATGTGCTGCTTCAATTAAAACAACAACAACAAAATTATTAGAAATGGTGTGTCCTCCAAAACAATGCCAACATAGTTGAGCATTTAGAGAAATAGATATTACCAATACTGGACCCACAATTATGTGATGCAATCCCTGGTGTATTTTGTAACTGGATGTTACTGAACTCAACACAGTCACTAAGCTTGTGTTTTTACTGTGGTTTCAACAGTGTTGTTTTTCTACAGCAGAGACCCAACAGGTTTACTAGGTAACATGAGAAAGGTACCCCTAAAGTACTACTAATGAAATATTTCAATTACTGTTTATTAGGAACATTAGGTCAGTCTTAATTATGTATTTTTTCTAATATTAACAGTTGGAAAATATTCTTTTTCCTGAACAATATTTACAGCTACTAGTTCATATTTTTAAGTTTTTATTTTCACTCCTGTCAATCCAAAAATGTGAAAAAACATTCAAGAATACTGTGCAAACCATGGATGCTCCATGCTATAGGTGAGTTATTCTAGAATTATTGCCAGTACAAAATGTTAACTCAAGGTATGACTAGTCAAGTTAATGTCAGAGGATCACAGAACAATTCAGGTGTGAGGGAAACTCAGGGGGTCTCTAGTCAGGCTTCCTGCTCAAACCAGGATCAGATGTGGTAAGAACAAGTTGCTCATGGCTTTACCCAGATGAGTCTGAGAACTTCAGAGGCATGAGACTGCACAAACCTTTTCTGGGCAGCTTGCTCTCTTGCTGGGCTATCCTTATTGTGACAAAATTTCTCCTTCTATCCACTCCAAACTTCCAATTTCAGCTTTGAATTTGCTCTCAACCTCCCGTGATACGCCACTGGGAAAATCCTGACTCTGCCTTCCAAATAACTTCCCTGTAGGTCTTCCCTGGAGCTCTGTCTTCTCCTGCCTGGACAAGCCCATCTCTCTCAGCCTCACCTCAAAGGCAAGTGCTCCAGCACTGACGGTCTTGGTGCACTTTCCCAAAATAATTGCAGCTGATCAGTGTTTGGTGTTTTAGGAGGAGACACAATGCTGAATGCATGTTTTAGATGTGGTCTAATGAGTGCTAAATGGAGAGGGATAAACCTGTCCCTGATCTACTGGCCATGCTCTGCTAACACAGCCAGGTGCTGTTGGTCATTCCAGCTGCCAGGACTCACTTCTGGCACGGGCTCATCTCGGTGTCCCAAAGAACCACCAGGGTCTCCTCAGAAAATCTGCCCCTCAGGCAGCCAGACCCCAGCCTCAATCACTGCCAGAGGTTATTTGCCTTTGTCTGTCCTTGCAGAATTGCACAATTTGTTCTCAAGGTGTGAGTTAAAGGAGTCACCATGTTTGGTACCATTCCAAGCCATACACATGACTGGGAATCAGACAAACTCACATGAACCAGGAGAACAGCAACCATTTTCCTTTCTGCTTTTTACCCTTGGGCAAATCATGTCACCTCTCTGTTTTGTCATCTAAAAAAGAGATTTGGCATTTACTGGTATATTTATTCCCCTTGGCAGAGCACTCATGGCCAGGTTTATCAACAGTATTTGATTTCTTTCTCCTGAAACACAGGATGAAGACAGACCAAAGCCAGGTTTTCACCTACAGAGTCATTTATTGAACAGCTGCTCAACAAATAGATAAAATCAGTATGTAATTACAAATATATGTGTCTGGCAGTGAACCAAGTGTAAAAGTAATTTTGCTTTAAACCTATTTCTCAAAAATATCTAAATTTGAACAAAAGCACAAGCTTCATTTTCATCAGAAGCATCCCAGCAGAATTCTGAGTGTAGTGCTTACAGGCTAACTCCAAAGTTGCTAAAATAGAATTCTGTGTGATTCATAATTAATTTTTTCTTTTCCATTTTTAATGTTTAATATTTTATCTTTTAGCTCATTTTTGTAGTCTCTGTTGTAGAAGGTGGGTCATCTGCTGATACTTTTTCCTTGACAGAGTGCTAAATAAGCACTTTATGATATTACAAAGTTTGCCTTGGGATTTACTAATTGTCTGAGTAACACCCCAAAGGCAATGTTTCCTGAGAAGCTGGACATTGCAGAAAAAAAGGAAATCTGCTCCTTGGGTTGTTTCCAAGTAAAGTTTGCACATTATTTTTTCACCTACTTTGGGACATCTGCACTATACAAAAAAAAAATCTAGGGCAAACTTTCAAACTGTGTTTCCCTCTATGATTCATGCTGCACACCCTGTGCAGCAGGGTGTGACTCTACACGTTGGGAACATGTTTGTACAGATCCTCGCTGGATACCTGTAAAACACAATGGTTATTTCTGACAGAGGAACAAACTTGCTCAGTAAGTAGAAAATGCTCCTCAGCTATCAACTTTCCCACTACATTTTTTGTTTTAAAAGGTCCAGCCTCATGCAGATAGTAATTTGGAGGTGTCCATTGTAGGCCAGGTGTTAATTTTGTGAGAAATACACCACAAAGTATTGATTCCTTTCACCAGTTCATCTGTCAGGCTGCTAGCAGGAAAAACTGCTACCCTCTAGAAATGGTTTAAAAAGTAATAACTGAAGTGATGCTATTCTCCCATGGGACCTCTTGGCTGTCTGTCGTTCCTCCCACCACACAGATCATGGCACATGTAGCTCTAATACAATCTTCTGCCAGCAGAATTAGAAGACTCAATGTGTCTTCTTTATGGGATGTCTCCTTTTGACAGTGAGATCTCATGCCAATACCACAGTCCCTCATGTATTAGCCCTAGTGTCAAAGAAAGAGTCATATGGCATAATGAGGCCTTGATACCTACCCAGGTTTTTTTCCCTGTAGATAATAAAAGGCATCTAGATGCAAGCAGTTCCAACTCTTTCTTATCCACAAATACTGTAACTTCTTTCATATATAAAAATACATAAAGAGAGAAGGACTTGGAATCCTTCCTCAAAATCCCTCTGGAGGAGTTGTATACAGCAGCTGGTTTGCAAACTCTGTTACCATGAAAATTCTGATTTGAAAGGGAAAGAGCACTCAAGCTCAGTGAAAACGTACAGTAAACATTAACCCTGGAAAAGAGCTCTTGAAGGAAATATTTCTTGGCTGCATTTTTCTCTCCCACACCAAGATGTGCTGTACTGACATTTTATAAATGCTGTGGGTGTGGTCAGCAGTAAATCATGACTCTTGTGGGGAGTTCACTCCCAGCTCCTTCAGCTGTATTATGCCTTGAGGGTGGCTGTCTCACAGTGTGCTCGTGTGCAACTCAGTGCTTAGGCAAAGAATCTTCGCATTCATGTTACAACATGGGAAAAATATTTCTGTAACATTGGGACTTTTCCAATTGCATTTTCTCATACCTGATGATCATCCTCATACTTAAGCCCTCTTGAAAAGAAATGTCTTGGCTGCGTACACAGCTAGAGCCTTTAGGGCTCTGGGTTTTCTCAGGAAAATGATGTTTACCTTTCTGACAGAGTGCCAAGCATTAAAAACTCCTTCCTGCAGTATCACAGTTAAAGAAGGCAAATTTAAAGGGAAAAATAAAATTAAAGCCAACAGGACAACTCCACCTTTTCCATTATAACAGTTTGCGAGCTTGAAAAAAGATAAAAAGCAGCAAATTGCCAAAATAAAAGCTGACAACTTATGCAATCTGTTATTTCAGTTGACAGAAAGAAGTATTTAGGTACCTAATCTCAGTGGTATCTGTGCATTATTATGGTGCTATAGCTGTTAGGTCTGACCCAGCAAGATATCTATTATTGAAACACAATTGTATGACTAACACAGCTGAGTTAGTTTCATTCTTTTTAATATGTCTTGCTTTGTTAAAGATTTGTGTGCTCCTCTGATTGCCTTTTGTCCTTTGACTAGACTAACATATTCTCCATCATGCAGCATTGGTCTCTGTTTTAGGAAAATGGATTTGAAAGTCAGCTGTCTCACATTGGCACACACGGAAAGTCTCACAAATTCATCCAGTAGTAAAAATATAATAGATTACAATGGTTATTCTGCAAGAAACTGTGAGGAATAAAACTACATTAAATACTTGTGTTGAAGATACAGCTCTACCTTTGGTCATTTTGACTATTAATCAACTTTATTTTTATGCTAATACAATTTTCTACATTTAAAATCAAACCCGCAAACCAAATGGAGTAGTACTGTTATATAGTCTGACTATATATTGTGATATAATCTTGTTATTGTTGTTGTTGTCATACTACGCCTATTGTACTGTTTTAACCACTACTGACAATTCATTTTTTCCACAGCAAAATGAGAATGAGGCACTTTTATAGACAAAACAATGTGACAGTTGAAGTTCCATTAAAACTTCTTGCTTGTAGTATTTAAATCAAACGAAATATGTTCCTTCATCTGCTGAGTAAAGACTGAAAGATTTTGTTGTTATCAAGTTAATAAAATCTAATTCAGGACTGAATTTCTACTAATTATGATTTTTAAGATACAAAATTAAATTAATTATGAAAACATTATAAAAATATGAGATCATATTTTAATGTACAAGAACCAGTTATGGAATAAGATACTTATAATTTCTGTAATTTTTGGTTAGTCAGTCTGTTTGCATCAACCCCAAGTACATAGCTGGTCTTTCTCATTCTCTTTCTGATCCTTTGTCTTTCAAGAAACAAACAGAAAAGGAGTGAAAACTGCTTGCTGTACAGTCTCATGTTTGTTCTAGATCTAAGCTGAGGGTTTGGAAATTGAGCAGGCTTCTTCAGAAGTGTCCTGCATTGCCTAGAGGTCCTTGTTTGCTCTTTGCTCATTTTCTTTTTGGCTTATATACCATTAAAGCTCCAAAAGCTTCATCTGCAGGCTAGTAAATCCTATAACCCAGCTCAGGTTATCCTTAATCCTGCAGCTCTGTGACAAAAAAACCAACCAACTAACCAGCCAACCAAGCAACTGCAACAACAACAACAGAACAAACAAACAAACAAAAACCACCACCACCATAAAAAAAAAAAAACAAAAAAAAAAAAAAAAAAAAGAAAAAAAAAGAAAAAAAAGGAGAGGGAGAGAAAAAATCCCAAATGACCATTAAAAAAAATTGGGGTTTTTTAAAAAGCTAACATCTCAGTAATATTTTCTTGCCTCAACTTTCCGTTTCCAATGAGATACAGGGAAAAGGCTGAGAGACATGCCACCTCCAAGGATTTTCCTTTTTGTGATGAGAAAGATAAAATACTTCAAAGTTAAGTGAAGAATATAAAATTTTAAAGTGGTCAAAACTTTTCAAAATGTTACTTAAAAGGACTAGGATACAGACTTTGCAATATCTCTTATATGCAGTCCTTCATATCTGTGAATTTGAAAAAAATAGTTCTTATGATGAGGCTATGAGGAAGAAAGTCCTCCCTTTAGAGGAGGGAAGATTCCCTCCCTTCATTCTCCCTTAGAGTTATACTTTTGCAGGTGAGGAAATATCTTTTTTCAATTTATGCAGTACCTAGCTGCCTAGTATAATCTTAATGGATAATTTTAGTACTCTTATTTCAGAAATAGGAAATACAAGAAAATCAGGGCTTGCTTCTGTAAGTTTGGGGGGCTTTTTAATTAATTTAAGCTTTTGTGCAGGCAAAATAGGAATCAATGTTTTGCATTTAATTTTGCAAATGATGTTGACATTTTAGTTTGCACAAGAATGATATTTCATTTTAGATGAGACCATTCAGCCAGACTTGTAGCACCCTGAATGTTCAACAAAGGCTAATACCCTTTCATTATCTTCAAGTTACTTATGGATTAGCCATAATGTGGTAGACATGAGGTAAAGCCCAGTGACTCTTATTAGGACCTGATAACTTCAGATTTCTTCCACTATTCATAACAAAACCAAGTATGGACCCCTTGTAGACTTCTAGAAGATGTCCAAAGCAGTCACCATAAAATCTTTTCTGTACTGCTAGCAGGAGGAAGATTTGTAAAGTTAATATCTTCCTGGAAATGCATGTCAAGGCATCTGTGGAATTGTTCCAGAAGCAGCTCAGCTGTCAGGCTGGTGCAGACCCAGCACAGTTTGATGTGGAGGGCAGAGGGAGAAATGAGACAGCATCACTCTGCTCACCCAGCAGTTGTTCACCTGTTCTGTGGGACTTGCCATTGCACAGGTGTGGGAGGGTATGTTATCATGTACCCCTCTCCTTGCTTTCATCACCGACTTCGTGTCAGCTTCATCTTCAATCTTCATCAGCAATTGATGTTTCCCACTGACATCTTCAGGAGCATTCCTCTCGACTTCAATGGGATCTAAGTTGAACCTTTTGTGTTACCAGTAGAAAAATTTAATAAATTGGCAGTAGGAGAATGAAGTATTTCAGCAATGGCAGGAATGCCTTGTTTTGCCTTGAGTTTGGTTTGGCTTTTTTTTTTTTCCTTCTGAAGAAATCTTGGCAAACAACAAAATATACTAATATATACTAATATTTATTGCATTTCTGTTTAAGCATTTACCACCTGGAGTCAAAAAATAAATTATAACACAGCAAAATAAACTGGCCTTGCATTGTAATGCGTCCTGTGTTAAAAAGTATTTCTGTTGCTCCTTCAACCTTTAATCAGGAAAAAAAACTCATCTCTATGTTTGCTTTTCACTAGAAACATCAGTGACCCAGGGTTTCAGGCAGATACAATTCACATGAGATACCATGTTGCAGCTACCATCCCTCAAGGACATGTCTGTAAGGGTCGACAAAAATGAAATAATACTTGTTCTTATATTACACTTACGGTATCCCAAATGTTAAAATAAAAAGAAAAGTTGTTCAAAAGACAAAAAATATCATTGAAATTTTGGTCATTTTTTATCATTAATTTTGAAGTCATAAACAGTAGGATAAAAAATGTTATTGTTTTGTAGTTAATCCTCCCAAATAGCCTTGGTTATTAGACATAGGGTCAGGTATAGTCCAGAGAAATACAAATTTACCCTTATTTTTCATAGAAATTTAACAGAAAAAAATTATAAAAGGATACCTGTTTACATATCTAAAATAGCTCCAAAAGCCAAGTTATATACATCCTGAAGGAGTTTTACGAGAGACTGATGAGAAAAAGATAGTGTTGGAGTTAGGCAGATATTTCATTGTTCAAATAAGAGATGAGCAACTTTGTATTCCTCAGATCCTGGTGGAGTTGTAGCAGTAAGCAGCAGGGTAATCTCCACGGCAGTGTCTTTTTTGGAAAAAGTCAAATAAAAACAAATGCAGTAAGCTGAACATCTGTATTGTTCTTTACCTAAAGTCATCCTCACTGAAATAGAAAGGTGAGTTCTCTCAGTGATCTTCCTCTGTCACAGGCTGTAATCGGCCTTTAGGATCACCTGGGAAAGTGTTGATTTCTCACCTGGCTTCTGGCTCAGGCACAGCTCTACTGGAAGCAAAATGATTTTAAATTTCCTTCCTTCCTTCCTTCCTTCCTTCCTTCCTTCCTTCCTTCCTTCCTTCCTTCCTTCCTTCCTTCCTTCCTTCCTTCCTTCCTTCCTTCCTTCCTTCCTTCCTTCCCTCCCTCCTTCCTTCCCTGGCACTATGAAGCAGAGGGTCACTTTGTAGTCACACTAGCCAGTTGTGTGCACGTGTCTGCAAAGCCCTCCTGTGACTTCCTTCCTCAGGGACAGACCCAGCAGGTCTGCCTGGCCAGGAGTCTTTCTCATTCTCATTCTGATTAACATTTTGTAGTGTAGTGGTCTAAAGGGCTTCTTCACAAAAAAAAAAAAAAAAAAAGAAAAGAAAATAAATATATGTATTTCTTTTCTTCAGAAATCCTGCCTCATCTGGTTAGTGTCAGTCAAACTTTTGCTGAAGCAAATCATGGCATTAAGTACCACAGAAATGGACGCTGACTCCAATGAAATCTGAAAGCTCTGCAGAAGATACAGCTTCTTACTGCAGCTCAGTGACTCAGAAGCTGCCATGGATGGAAGAAAATAGGCTGTATCTTAATCTGCTCTGAAGTGGCTACTCATGGAACACTGGATTCAGTATGAAACCCTAAAATGCCTGTTTGCCTGGATAGTCTGTTCACCTTCTCCAGCTTCCCTCCCTTACATTGCTTTCCTCCTGCAGCTGTTGTGTTGGATGCTAACACTGGAAGTCACAAATGCTTCAACCCCGATGAGGCTGAAGGCAGAGCATCCCTGTAGAGCATTCTGCTGCTGGAGATAAGCTTGTCCTTGAACCTGATGGAGCATTCAAAACCAGACCACTTTCTCTAGGTGCCTTACTAGTGAGAGAGCTGCTCCTGGGAGCATGCTGGGGGATACACTGTGCTGTGGATTATTTCCTCTTGTGATGAAAGTGAGCAAGTTCCTCTGTAATGAAAGATTTGATGTTTGTACTTCATTGGTGTTGCCTAGATGTTGTAATGACTGATGTCTTTAAAACACAAATGATCTTGCAAACAATAGAACATTATTAAGGTTTCAGAGTCAAGTACTCAAATCTTAATTAAGCCATCTTTTGCTGAAAGTAGTGACATTTTAGTTGCATAGGTCACTTGTTTCATTAAGCATGAAAAGAGATAGTGCTCCAACAGTGAAAAGTTGTATATTGTGTTTGCTTCTCACTGTTCACTGTATACCCCATGACCTTATTTGCCTCACATTATTCAAACACTTCTGTAAGGCAGAATTATTCATTTCCTTTAGGGTGTCAGAGTGTTTCACAAACATTAATTCATTCACTCCCACAAAACTCAAATTAATTCTTTTTTTTTTTCTTTTTTTTTTTTTTTTTTGTAAGAAAAGCAGTACAGTTGTCATTTAAGGTCAGAGGTTTCTATCAGGTTGAGGTGTCAGTCAAGGTGATCTGAACCAGAAACTTTTAGAATACTTTCAACTGTATCTTCAGGATCAGCATCTGTTGACTTTAACTGCAACTTTTACTTTTTTATATGCAATAAAAAATTGTTTCTAAGTAGAGCTTGCACATACGCATAAATATATTGTACCTTACTTTTGACATTTTAATAATGTGTCTCTGGTCAATTATGCTCTGAGAGATATTTTGAGTCCATATTTTCTAATTTGGTGCTCATTGGGCCAGTGCTCATGTGCATTGGTCATTGGAGACTGTATACTGGCATCATTGATGCTAGAGATGTCATCAAAATGCCTTGAAGGCTGTCTATAACTCAACATTCTGAAGGAGTGGACTTAGCATAGGGATCTCTCATAAAGATATTACCCTTGGACCTTCACCATGACATTATTCATTATCTAAATGAATTGTATTTAATCTTTCCTGAACCTCCATTGAAATTAAATGTTTATTAAATGCATGTACAGCAATTGAATTTTTTTGTGTTCTCAGTATTTTAATAAAATTTTATACCCTGTCTACACTGATGAAGCATAAGTTGCTTTATTATGCAAATTCACCTGTTCTACATATGAGGTTCTGCTCTAAATTTTAGTATGAGATGAGTTTCCTGGCATTTATAAACCCTATTCTAAAATGTATTTGCCTGTTCTTGTATTACATGATATTTGGTCTCTGCTGTATCCATACTATATTCCAACATACCTGTGCCTTTGTAAGAGAAGTTTAAGAAAACAAAAGAGGAGAGTGCAAATACACCTCTATACAAGTGCACAGTGTCCTACCATGAAAATACATTTGCCTTTCAAAGACATGGTGAAATGGCTCTAGATGTTTGCTGAGCAATACAACAGTCTAACCACAGTAGTGTCAGATTTACTGTTAAAAAACAAAGGGGTTTTGCAACAAAGAGCTCTGAAATGTTCATGCTAATAACAAAGTTTTATATTTGGTTCAGAGACTAAACTGGGAGCTGGACAGTTGAGAAAGGACCTTAACAGGACTTTATTGCATGTTGAAACTGTTTCAGGCTTTTTTTGTGATGAATGACCTATTGAAATAACTCTGTGGAAATATCTCCAGGATGAAATTGCTTTTCAGCAAGAAAAGAAGACGTAACTACATCCCTCAGAGTCACTTGAAAACATAAAAGTAAAGCTTATTTCCCTCTGCTTTGCATATTGGAAATGTTAATTGAAAAAAATTATTAAGTGCCCTGTAGGGACCTAATTTGAATTTCTTTTTGATTTTAATGGAATTTGCATGAGGCACTTAGTTCATAAATTCACCAATTATGTATAATCGAGCATAGAGCTTTATTTGCTGCATATCAGTATAAACTTCCTGTTGTTCTCTATTGTTCAATTATGAACACACGACTTTGGATACACCCATTAAATGAATGTGACTAAATTCAAAACTCTCTGATACCATCGTCTTTTTGACTGTGACAGATTTCCAAAATATTATTTAGCCATTACTAAAGCATGTTTTTCATAACTTCTATATTTAGTTTTGTTTCATTTTAGATGTATTGTCAAAGTTCATTTCCTGCAGCCTTTTTTTGGCAATCCATGTAATCCATGCTTTGTCTGTTATAACACTCTCATAACGTGCCTTTGTTTGGTACGTCACACATCTAGCTATACCAAAAATACTGGGCTCAGTATTGTTTACTTTTTCATCAATGGCTTGGATGAAGGAGCAGAGGCCTCCTCAGCAAGTTTGCTGATGACACAAAGCTGGGAGGAGCAGCTGATACCCCAGAGGGCTGTGCAGCCCTTCAGAGGGACCAGGACAGGCTGGAGAGATGGGCAGAGAATTGTCTGAAACTCAACAAAGGCAAATGCAGGGTCCTGCACCTGGGGAAGAATAATGCCAGGCACCAGCACAGGCTGGGGGCTGACCTGCTGGAAAGCAGCTCTGTGGAGAAGGACCTGAGGGTCCTGGCAGACAAGTTGTCCCTGTGGCAGCAGTGTGCCCAGAGGGCTGGCAGTATCCTGGGGTGCATTAGGAAAAACATTGCCAGCAGGTCAGGGAATGATCCTGCCCCTCTACTCAGCCCTGGTGAGGCCACATCTGGAGTGCTGGGTCCAGTTCTGGGCTCCTCAGGATGAGAGGGACATGGAGCAGGTCAAGCAGAGGGTGGCAAAATGTTTTAGGGATCAGAGCATTTCTCTTGTGGGGAAAGGCTGAGGGAGCTGGGCTTGTTCAGCCTCAAGAAGTGACGACTGAGAGAGGACATCATCAATTTCTATCATTATCCGAGGATGAAGACAATGCAGCCAGGGTCTTGGTGGTGCCAAGTGATGGAACAAGGGGCAGAAACTGGTGCACAGGAAGCTCCAGCTGAATACCAGGAAGGATGTCACAGTGCAGGTGACTGAGCAATGGTACAGGTTGCCCAGAGAAGTTTTGGAGTCTCCCTCAGTGGAGATATCCAAGAACTACCTGGATGCAATCCTCTGCACTGTGCTCTAGCTGACCCCCTCTTGTCCCTTCAAACCTGGTCTGTGATTATGTGATATTCTTTGTGATTTTTGCTCCTTTAAAATGCAATTTTTAAAATAGAAAATCTGTTCTTAACTTTACAACTGAGCTCTATGCTGGAACAGGACACTGTGAATCCAAGTCAAAGGCAAATGTTGTGCACCCAGAAGAGATTCTCCTGGCTTAGAAGCTGCACACAGTGACTAACATATAATACATACCATGAAAGCATCTGGCTTTCATTTCCACTAGGAGGACCCACCTAGTCACTTCTGTGCTGATGTAACTGCTGGGGTATTAAACTCATCAGCAGGCCATTAAATAATATTTATTTGTTGTGAAGTCCTTGTGTCTGGAATTTCACTCCCGTGTGAGATACAAGGGCATATGCCAAACTCTTTATTGTCCTGATGATATTCAAATAGCATCATCTTCACATTTTATATTAGTTTTTCGTCAGGTAAGACACCTAGACCAGTGTAAAATGATCCTAGTTAAGCATCTATTAAAGGCAAGAATTTATCTGTTCTTCAAATCTGGGGATTTAAATCTCCATCTGAGACTGAGACTGTATCCTTCTGAACTATGCAGAGATTTTGCTAGTGGCAGCTAGGACAGGTAATTTAGCCAAACTGGAAGTGTGAATTACTTCCATAGCATTTCCAGCCCTTGGATTCACTTGGAATCAGAAAGACAATTGTTCTCTGCTCTCTTGATGTAGCTACACACTCAACACCACTTGGGTGATGTGGATGTGTGAGGAAGGAGAGACAGAGGAGGTGGAAAGAGAGAAGGCATTCACTGAAAAAAAGGTGATGCAGAATAAATATTTTCACCCTTCAGCTTCAGAGCAAAATATTGCAGTCTGAGCAACTACTGTTGTATTCTCCAGGGCTCTGTAAAATTTATTTACTGCAAAAGTATTTAATTATCCTTGTACAAAACAAAAGCAATAAAATGAAGTTTCAGTTAAGTCCTTAGCTGGCGAAGTTCAAAGGGAAAGCTGAAAGGAGTTTTACACCTCTGAGACTTAATTCCAAAGAATATTATCATGCTTGAGATTTTTTAACTTGTAGTACGTGCTTTTATCTCTAAAAAAAACTCTCCAAGTTAAAATGAAATATTTAATTGATTACTTCAAGAGGTTCATTCTTTCACTCTGTCTTCATTCTAGCCTTTTTTTTTAAGTAATTGACCACATTTTACATTCTTTTTTTAAAAGACGCTAGAGATTGTTTCCTCTAGAGTATTTAGATTTTCTCTATTTTCCCCAATACCATTTGTAACCTCTTCAATCCAACTCTTTAAAGGCTATTTTTTAATACTTTGCCAATGTCTGTTTCTTCTGAGTTTCATGTCCTCCAGTTATGTTTGGAATCTCAAATTAATGCAAATTTTCTTATTTTTTTATAATGGATAATTCATTATGCCAAAAAATGCTTTGAAATAAATACTACACCGTAAGATGTCGGATTTACTTTGTTAGAATACATATGTATTTCAATACACATCAGAAAACTTGTCCTCACAAATTGGTACTCAGAGAAACTTATTATTTGAATTTATGGCTTTTAAAGTCCTGTTACATTGTCTCAGGCTTTTGAGTTGGACTTAGAAATTTTTAATGTAAGAACAAAAAATAACCAAACAACCCTGCCAACTCTTGGCACTTGACATATTTTGATATTAGAAAACACAACTAAAAAGGACAACAGCACCATCTAAGAAGAGCCCCACACTGATGTCAGCTCTAAAATGAGCTGTGGAAAAGCCACTTCGGTAATTTCTAAGGCATGACTTAATATTCTCAGGTATTTGTTTTTTCTTTGAAGAATTTTGCTCTTTTATGCCATCATTCTGTATTTTTGCTTAACTTAGGGCGTTTAATATGTCTAGTGCAAACATTTATTTTAAAAAAGGAAAAAAGCCACAATAAATTTGCAATACTTTGAAAGTTCAAAGGTCTCATCTGCTGACTTACACAGGTTTAAAAATAACAAACCTAAGTTGGTTCATTAATGATTGATTCTGAAGCTCCATCCTCTCAAACAGGCAGCCAATATGTCCTGTAAAAGTGCCTGAAAAATTTTTCAGAATTAATCTACTGAAGGCTTTTGTTGTTAAATGGAATAAGTTCACCCAGTTTGATAGTGTGGCAGATGGGGTAGAATTTTGGGAGAGACTGTCATTTTCATAGACATAACTTCAAAAGCCTCTGTAGTTGGTAGGAAGAACAGCACTGCAGCTACAGAAATCAGTGTAAAATGAACTGCAGTGTTTCATTTGTGCAGAGTTGCACATTCAATTTTTAACAATATCAGTGGAGCTAGAAATGGCAGAGGGAGATTCTGGGAATTTTCTCAGCATATTCCAGTGTTGGTATTAATGCAGAGGTCCCTTTCTTTTTTGGGCTGTTTAGTGAGGCAGAAATTACACAGAGACCTTAGATCATGGAAATATTTGAAAGTGACTTCCAGGTAATATAATCCAACCTTTTGCTCAAAGCAGCACAATCACCAACACTACAGTCATTCACATCTGAGTTTTGAAAGCCTCCAAGGATGGGAGTATCTGTTTTAATGTTGCATTGTCTCCCAGTGGTTTTTTCATTGGTTGGTTTTGTTGTGCCGTGTGTGTTTTCATTTCTGCCATGCACCTCTCCAGGTTCCCTGTTTGACCTTCTTGTCATACTGATTGCCACTGCTGAGAAGACTTAGGCACTGGCATCTTTGTCACTGCCCTTCAAGTAGTTGCCACGTGCTGTAGGAACTTCCCTCACCTTCACCCTGCTGAACAAGCTCAGCTGCCTCAGCTTCTCAGTTAGGAAAGGGTTTGCAAACTAACAAAGACTGTGGAAAAAGACTGTCAATTTAAACCACATGCAGTAAGGTGATGAACAACTGAGCTGGATATATGTGAGAAAGCCATTGACTTGATTACTATGAATCTAAAAGTAATACAATAATCTAAAAATAAAATTATTATAATCAATACTATAATGTCTAAAATTTTCTATTAGCATCAGACACTTGTTACTTTTAGCACTATGAAAACTCAAGGTATAGCAATTACTCAATTTTCAGTTTGCTTCTTTAATGTAACAGTTGTAGGAATCATTTCCAAATTAATACTTTATAGAAGTTATGGGAAAAGTTATCCAGTTTGGTCCTATTAAAATCCGCACAGACAAAAAAGTTGAGTTAAGAGACTCAGAAAAGTCATGAAGCAAACAGTCAAAATTTCTTTAATCCTTTGTTCATTTTATTAATTCCTGCCCTTTGGGTCCTTTTCAGATGAGCAAAATTCTGTCATATTATATTAACAGTCCATAGGAGACACCATACTACCATAGGTTAAAGTGCTAGTTTGACAGAAAGTACCATCTTCCTATTTTTTCCTTCTGTTTCAACAGAAAGATTCCCAGGGAACTAGATGAAGTGGGAAAGGTGTTTTGGCCTGATAAAGATGATTCTAAGTGCATTTTCTACATGAAAAGGTATGCAGCCATAACTGAAAAGTGTCTCCTGTGATTAAGCTATCTTTCAAAAATCATTTTAAACTTGAGAGATACATACGTCAGATTTTTGTTTTTATTAAAGTAAGAGTGTCATGTGCAGTACAACTTATCTCTTCAAAGCTGAAAGCTGATCAAATGCAAAATTTTTAAAGTTAAGAAAACCTAATATGTAGTGAACGTCTCTGTTAGTGGAAGAAATTCTAAAACCAGAGACTTACCTTGAACTGGGAAAAATGCAAGAAATAAATACAAAGGATAGAAATAGATGGTTAAAATTATTTTTTCCCTTTAAGGTTGCAGGAAAAAAAACCCAGCATTATCCATTCCCACAAAACCTAATGTCAGCAGGTTCAAGCACTGCTTTCCTTCCTGAATATTTTTATTTTTTGCCAAGAGACAGGAGCTGGGATTTATTTCTAGTAAATGCGCCTGGAAAAAAAATGGAAGGACAGAAATGTCAGGACAAGTAAACATTTTGTGTCATGGCTGGAAGAAAAAAAATACATGCTTTTCATAGTTACACTGTCTACCCTCACAATTCAGCAAGGGGGAGGGGATAATAAATGGGCAGAAAGCAATAGAACAGGGCAGGAAGAGTGAAATAAATTACTTGAACAGGAATTGGGATAAGAATAACTGCATAATTGAGTGAGAGACTTAACACCTCTGTCAAGAAGACTTAATGTTCAGACTTGAAGAGTTACATCAAATTTCTCAATAAGAAGTACTGTAAGAACAGGCTGAAGTTGTAACATTTTTAAATGGGAATTTCCATTAGGCAGGTGGATATAATTTAAACATATATAACCACAAATATATCTTGAAAAATTTGGGTGAAGAAGGAGATATTGGGTGAGAACTCTTCTGGAAATACAAATATTGTATGTGCCCTTTATGTTGGGAACTATGTATAAATAAATTTTGTAATACATATCAGGTATTATGGCAACTCAGAGTATAGGAGTTGACAAAAAATTAGAAAAATAAGACATCTTAATTAAATTGTGCATTAGGCATGATGGTTTTTTGTTTCATCACAAAGTCTTTTGTCTTCTCTAACAGCATCAGTCTTAGACAAAGAACAGAAACTGGAAAATACACTGATTGACAGCTTTTGCACTTTTCAGCTTCGCCTAATGGAATTCCCAGGATAGCTTCACAGCAGGCTTGCTGATTTTCTCACAAAGCCTAGCAAATTCCCTGCAGTGGTCTGGGAAAAGAGGGTGTGAAGAGCTGCATGCTCTGTCCTCCATAGAAGATGTTGCACAAAGAGACAAACAGGTGAATAATGGAATGGTTGCTTCACAATCTGCCACATTTAGCTATTTTGTTATACATAAAAGGTATGTCATAGGTAAATTGGGATGTGACATATAAGAATAAAAGACCTGACTCAGATGTCAGCAAACTTTCCTCTTTTTTGAACAAAGGTTTCTTCATCAAGGGAAATAATTGTATTGCTATAAGCTGGACCTGGGGAGTGAACTAATGTGCATGCTGTGCAAAATGATCATTTGAATTGGCCCCAGAGCAAACAAATCAAACCACCTTGGCTGTAAAGTTGTTTTCCAGAGTAAAACTGTTTTCAAAAGGTCACATTTAGTTGAAACCTGTATTTGCATCAAGAGATGACTTATTACTATCACTAGAAGTGAAAAAAAATATTTCTATGTATAGAATATATGCTATAAAAAGTACACTTGTCTGATATGCAACATCTTAAACATAAAAACTCATGTCATGAGAAATATTTGTGGTGGTGAGAGCAGCACCTGTCTATCTTAGGCCATACTAACAAGTATTTCTAACATACATATATAATAGATGTAACACATTTGACAGTATTCATTTCCTCTACATAGCTCAGTATAAAGGACACTGGATGCAGGTCTTGTCCCTACCTTTACCAGTAATCATCAGTTGGAGCTAGCTCAAATTCTATTGTTAAAAACGATCCATTTTGATAATAGAAGTCCTATAGCCATAGGAAGATGTCAAACTTTAGAAATTAATACACTTTTTGTATCAACCCTTCAACCTTTGGTTGAAATGGAGAATACCTTTCTTCTCAAAATTAGTAGAAATATTTTATTTTACAACTTCATGTTAAAAAAATCCCTCTTTTGTTGAAAATCTTTTAATTTTCCCTGATATAAATACTCATTCTATTATTCATTTTCTGTATTTCATCATGTAGAGAGAATAAATTGTTCGAAGTTTTTTGCCTATGCTAATGCCATTATAATGTATGTGCTTAAAAAATAACTTTCAGTCTTTCCTTAAATTTATTACAAACAGAATCTGAACAAAATGTATTTGTTAGCAATTTTCGAATTTATTGAATTTGTAGCCTCAAAATTTGCCATGCTCTTTCCAATAAAGAGATACATTTTAGTTTTATTTTTATAGCTATAACCAAGTCCAGATGGCTCTGTCTTTTACTCTCCTGAAACATCCAGTTGCACAGAGGAACATAACCTAAGAGAAGGAGAGTTACTCACAGTTGTCCAGAGAAGCTGTGGATGCCCCATCCCTGGCAGTGTTCCAGGCCAGTTTGGATGGGGCTCTGAGCAGCCTGGTGCTGTGGGACGTGTCCCTGCCCATGGCAGGGGGGTGGAATGAGATAATCCTTGAGGTCTCTTCGAGCCCAAGCCATTCTGTGATTCTAAGCAACCTAACCTGAAGCAAGGAGTTATGTCCTCTATTTTCCTTTGAGGACATTGTAAAAATGTACTAGCAGAGGTTGAGGTCTGGTAACACAATGTGCACTGTGTTGCTGTTCACAGACAGATCAAAACAGATCAAAATACATGAAACACTGGCCTAGGAGCTGGGAAGAGTGTGGTAAGTTAAGTAAAGCATATGTTTGGCTGGAGGACAGAGCAAGACGGGCTCCATTGATCCTAATTTAAACTTGATGGTTTACCAGTTAGTAAAGCCTGAATCTGAACCAGTGGCACAAAGTCAAAAAAAGATTTTTCATGAGGATCCATCTCTGGATCCTGAATTCTCAAGTAATTACTCAGATGACTGTAATAAAATGATCTGAGTTTTCTCAGAGTATGAGCAACATCCTTCCTAAATGCATGTTCAGATCTGGTGACACAGTCCTGGACTGGATTGCTTCATCAAGGTTATAACCAGCACATTCATAAAATATTTGCGGTAAAAGATGTAACCACTATTATCGTGGCAATCCTCCCCCCAGCCCCACCTTAAAACTGAAAAACTCTAAATAGCATGAAACAGGAAATTTCACAACGCACACTGTGTTGTTCAGGGAGGTAAGATCTGTTCAGGGAGGAATACACAACACACTAATTTGTAGGTACCTTTACTATAACTCACAAGTGTCTTATTTGGTTTAATAAAGTGCATTTCTTCTTCCCTGCTTCCTTTAAGACCACAGCAACTCATCGCACCTGTAGAGGAAGACACAGCATAGGACACAAGAGTCAATTAAAATTATGTCCATAGCCCCTAATTACCTGCATTTAGAATAGCTGACAAGTATAGCAAAAGCACTGAGCAGGAAGAAACGTCAACAATTCATTAATTGACCCCATTACTGCCATACTGCAGAACTCCACAAAAATATTTTTGTGAGCTAGTAGTGAGTAGGATATTCAACAAATACAAAAAATAAAAATGAATATTTCCATAATGAAAATAAATTCGAAGTGTGAGGCCACAGATACAATACCATATTGATCCAAAATGGGAGATAAAAGTGAGAAAATACCATTTTACTTAGATGTCTTTCTTAGTTTATTAACAGAAAAGAGTAAGCTTTTGAACATACTCTGTATCCAGTTCCTTCTAGTAAAAATTCTCTCTCTAGAAAGGCTGCATCCCACTTGGCTCTTATGTGTCCTACAAGGCCCATCTAAGCCAGCTAGCTCTCCTCAGAACCTGCTGAATGGAGCTAGGAGACAGGCTGTGCTTCTGAATTCCTTCCTGCAGACAAGAGATCTGAGGCCAGGCTTAGAATCAAAGCCATAGAATAGCTTAAGTTGGAAGGGAGCCCTAAAGATCATCTAGTCCAACCCTCCTGCAATTAGCAGGGACAACTTCAACTAACACAGGTTGCTCAGAGATCCATCAAATCCGACCTTGTATGTTTTCAGGGATGGGGCATCTACCACCTCTCTGGAAAACTTGTTCTATTGCCTCACCACCCAGATTGTAAAAGATGTCTTCTTTATATGTAGTTGGAATCTACCCTTTTTTAGTTTAAAACCATTACCCCTTGTCCTATTGCAACAGGTCCTGCTAAAATGTTTAGCCCCATGTTTGTTTCAAGCCCCTTTCAGGAAGGAAGGCTGCTCTAAAGTCTCCCTGGAGCCTTCTGTCCTCCATGCTGAACATCCACAGGTCTCTCAGCATGTCTTCATGGAAGGACTCCAATTATCTTTCTGGTCCAGTTCTATGTAGTAATTATGCTGAGATGGACACAACTGGCATCATCACCAGTTCTTTATTAAGAACTTCTCATGTCTTCTCTCAGGCAACTCCACACAGTACTGACTCCTTTCTTCACAGGTACTCCACACAGCTCTGACTCCTCTTTGCAAAGTTTCCTTCTTCCTTCTGCATTACTGGCTAACCCCAAGCTGTCCCTTACCTGGCCACCTAACTCTGTTCCTCACACAACCTCTTCTTACCTTGTCTGTCCCTTGCACAATCACACGTCCCTTCCTCTACACAGCCAGCAGACTCCAGTTCTCAAGCTCCAACTACAACAGTCAACTAGCTAGCCCACTCTTTTATAACACCCATCCTCATTGGGCAGGCAAGGCTGTCTCCACTTCTTGACAATCAGTACAGCTGTAATTCATTGAGAAAAATTGTCTTCTGCACTATCTTTACAACCTATCTTTCCACAGCTCTATATCTCCTCCAAATGGCCCATGTCTTTCTGGGGACCCCAGAGCTGGACACAGCACTCTAGGGAGGGTCTCCCCAGAGCAGATGGGGAGAAACACTTCCCTCAAACTGGTGGCTGCCAGTGCTTTTGATGTAGCCCAGGGTGCAGCTGGGTCTGGATGAACTGGATTAGCAGTTCAACTGCCCAGGACTCAGTAAAGGGCAACTCTGTGAGGAAGGAGCAGCACAAGAGTGGGAAAGGTGCTGTGCCCTGAATGTAACAAAGTGCTTTTCTGGAACCAAGAATCAGTTGCTCCTTCAGGTCCCTGTGAAAGGTGAGAGTTACCTGAGTGTCTGTTTAACTTTGCTAAAGGGAAGTTTATACAACTCTGAACTAGGGACTTTTTTTTCTGGGTTTGAGCCTTGATTCTCCTGTCTCAGAGGCATCGTCTCTCTCTCCATCTTTTGGGATCATTCTCCCATTGCAGTTAGACATTGTACTCTGTCCCAAACTTCTCTTTATTTGTAAAGTCTGGCATTGTCAGAGTTGTGGCTGGGATGTGAGTATTGTCCCCTGGCTGTGGGCCGGGGGTAGCCAGCCCGGTGGCAAATCAGTGTCAGCGCCGCATGAGCCACACTGAAATCACCCGAAACTGAGCATATGCAGGCTTTTAATGAGCTTGATCAAACTACAATCAAGATGCCTGGAAAACACCCAGAAATCAAGACTTTCCAGGCCAGAGCCACTAATCTTGTAAGGCTAGTGCTGGAATGGTAGAAAGAACGTATGTCTACCTCACCGAAAAATTTGCAGCTTACCTTTCTAGCTAAAGCTGCCAGTAGAGACAGATATGAGCTAAAGAGTCAAAGACTTTTTTGTGCTGACATGGGCAGAAGCTTTGCACGGAGCATCAAACACTGAGCTGTGGATTCCAGCACACAGGAATTTACCACAGGCTTGGACACTGCCCAGCTCCTCTGCAAGTACATCCCTGTGTACCAGGTATTTGGGATGCAGACTCTGGCAGTCATGCTGTGTGAGCCAGGCAGTGAAAATAACGGGATTTCCATTGAGTATCAGTAAAAGCTGGCAAATGGTCACGTCAGTAATTGAATTGTTTGCAAACTGAGGAGGAAAGGGAGAAAGTCCTGATAGGATAAAATGTGATCAGAATAACAGCTTGCTGCTAAGCAGCTAAAACACAGGCTGTGACTCCCGGGAAGTGAAAGAAAAGCTGGAAATACAGCAATTAAGACTTTTATTTAGCAGTTAACAGGTAAGTACATGCAATGCTGTGTGCCTTTTCACAATCAAGCTCTAACAAGTTAAGAGATATCCTTCAAAAAAAGCAGTGCTGTGCTGTACGCAATTGGATGCATGAAAGGAAAGTGTTTGTTTTTCTTGTTTTTGAACAAAGGTCAATGGAATTGCATTTTTGAAATGGGATGTGACATGAGAGGAACCACCACTTGCATGAAGGAGTTTTTTAGAGGCATCCTAAAAACAGTGTTTTGTCAGCACAGTATTGGTGTTTTTAAATTTAATCACTGCTATGGCTGCAGATGTTCATGAAAGAGTGAATCACAGAAATTACAGAAATGTTTAGGTTTTCGTGCTTATTAATTTCATACTTGTCAGAACAAAAGGAGGGCTGAGTATTTGCCTGCAATGCTTCCTAGCAGCTTTATTGCTGTTGCAGTGCCCATCCTTTCAAAGGAGCAATTTGACCTATCCCATTATTTCTGTCACTTTTCTTGGTTTAGGATCTGAAAGACAAACAATACTTGTAGGTTGTGGATCCTGTCTTCTTTCAACACAATGGAAAGACAGAATTGAAAGAATCTCAGCTAATTTCATCTCATGAAACCTTCTGGCTTTCCTAATCTCTTTCTATGACACAGAGAATGGAGAAATACTAGGGCACTAAATTAAGGATAGGATGAGTTAAAACCCCTCCAATGTCAAAAGCAAACAAACAAAATGAGGTGACTATAAATGAAAGCAAGAAAAAAACCAGAACGGTATAACAGCTGTTGATGTGGTTAGAATAAAGCCAATTATTCTATGAGAAACAATTAAATCAAACAATTAAGCAGGAGGTTGGCATAAGGCAGCTAGGTAAAGCCTAGGAGTATGGGAAAGCAAGCAGGTTAAGCAGGTTTTGCTTCTGTCTCAATATCCCTAAGGTACCTATGGATAATACTGGGCTTGCCTTGCTCAAGTTTCATTTGAGTTACATCAGAGATGCCAAAAAACTGGCGTTGTACTTAACGGAACACCCCTCTCCCACCCCAGACTCCTGTTATTGATGGTTGTGAAGACAGGGAGGTCTTTAATAAATGTTTTCTTGCTCAGATTACATGTATGAGCAATGCCCATAGAGAATTCAGTGGGGAGACGGATCTGAGCTTCCTCTCCTGCATTTGGGAGAGAATCTTTACAACTAGCTCATATTTACTCACTCATTTGGTTCAAGATTTTCATTACTAATACAATGATTGCTGCTTCCTATATTTCAGAAGTAAGGTGACCATACATAGCTCCAAATTATTTCACCAGGGTGTAATTTGGATTATCTATGTTTCATTTGTATGTATTTGTGAAACAGAAGCAGTAATTCTCATGCTCATTTTTAAAAAGGTCAAACAAGAGGTTTTAAATAAATATAGATAGATATCTAATAAGGAGAATGAAAGAAATAGGATAGTTTTAAAGTAGCATTTGCATACTTAATATGTATAGAGATGAAAAATATTGACTGTGTACAGGGGAAAATAATTCCTTTGGATTATCTCTACAAATGTTACATTATCTAAGCCTCCACCTCCATTCCTCATATGAGAGCAGGTTACTGATTCATTTTATGTTTATAAACCCTTCTTGACTGGAGCATAATGTAGGATAAACACCTAATGTTTTCACAGGATCTTCTGTTCCTTTCCCAATCAATATATTCCTAATAATTTAAAATATTTTCTGTTCTGGGTCTCATTTGGTGTTTGACGCATGTAAATTAGAGAGTTACTTTACATTTACCTCCCATAGCTAGACCTGTAAATGCTAAATAAGATAAATGGGCAAAATATGTAATGGGCTAAAATAAAAACAAAATATACAAGTTCTAATTATTGTCCACGTCCTGTAATTTGCCTACAGCTTTCCTGTGGTAAAATTAGTTGTTTATGCCATTTTATTAGGGATCTATTCATCAGAGAGTGCATTGGGCAAAATTTGCTGAATACAATGTTCTTGCAGTGCCATGGAAGACAATCCCTGCTGCAGGTGTAGATCCCTGGTGGTTTTACTTTGTACACTCATTAATGGTGGTCATATGGGGTCTGGAAAGGCTTAGTATTCAAGAGCTATCTGGAGAAAGAAAAGATAACTGTAATTCCGATTAGTAGGATGGGGAAAATTTCTTCTGTTGCAGGGACTCAAGGGTGCTATTAACAGCTAAACCATAACTTTTGCATAATGTTGATGTTCTAGTTGTGCTGCACACCAATTTTCCCATGTTTACAGATGAGGCAATATTTGCCAAAAGACTGTGTTCTAGAGATAATGAATTAATGCTTGTAAAGTATCAAGATTTCCCAGAAGGTTTACACGTGACAAGTACTTGAGATATGTCAGGTTTCTCATTACAATGTATCTAGTTGCAAAATGTATTTTAGAATGAATTAATTTTTCTGACAAAGCAAGATTTAATTTTAAGATAAAGCTTTCTATGACAAAACTGTTTCTTTTCCAAGATTCAAATGTTCCCTTAAAAAAAAAAAAAAGAAATAAACCAAGGAAAAAACAAACCAAAACAAACAAAAAACCAGAACAATTTGAGGAAAACATTTAAAATATTTCTTTGATCTTTTGAGAATGAACAGCCTCACATATTATACTTGAGTTTGTAGCTTAAGGTAAGTTTGTGATACTATTAGCCTAAGGTTGCTTATAATAAAATAAAAAATCATTAAAAGGTACTATTGCATGGACCTTCAACCTCAAAGTTACATGTAACACCTTTTTTCTATGACTAACACTATAGCTATAGTCTAGACTATTCCTGACAAGTTCTAGTCTAATCTTTCCTTAAAACTTTCTATTTCAGTTCAATTACTTTTCAAAACTGTCAGAAATTATCATCCTTCATTTGGAAAACTTATTTAAACAATTGAATTCGATAATTTAAAAGAATGGCCCAGGGGTTTGGATGTGTGTGTGGGGAAAATACAATAAAATATAATAAAATAAAATATATTAAAACGTTGATAAGAAAGTAGATCATATTTTAGATCTCTGTGTTAACCCATTTAAAAACTGGCTTATCAGAAATCTTAGAAACTGCAGCATATAATAAAAAATCCTTTTAATAAACCTTTGACAAAGACAAAAAAAGAACTATCATGCACATTATTCTGAAATTATCACAGAATTGAAAAAAACATTGGAATATCATTTTGAGTTTAGGTCGTATCTTAAACAGTGAAATAACTATTAGGTATGAGGTTCTATAAAATAGTAGTCTTTTTCTATTAATTCTTTGTTTTCGAAAGAAAAATATGAGATTGGAATAGGGTGAGGATGAGATTTAAAGAAAGAATGCTCTTTTTTCCTTGTATTAGCTCTCCATTTAATTTTTAGGAACCTGAAAATAGCATTATTGTAGACCCCAGGAAGTGCTGAAATACAAGTACAATTTTTTTGAAAACACAGATTAAGATGTATTTGGTAAATGTTTGTGCAGAAACGCTAAGTGAGAGATAATTCACACCCTTTATAAATTCTATGGCTTGTTGTCAACAGCTGTTAATCTGACATGAAGCTCACAGTAGGGGTGGAATGTGCAAGCTGTAATGGTTCTGCCAGCATCAAGTGTGTAGGAGGTGTTTAAGGAAGAGCCAGCTCTAGCAGTGTTGGCACAGGGTGCCTCACTTTGTCTGTTTTTCCTTAATGATACTCTTCAAATTACTTGGAAGTTCTTCCCACACATAATTAACCAGCATGTTCAGGACAATTAGATGAAGAGTAGTCTATATTATGGTCCCTTACCCAAAATTGTATTTCCAAATTATAAGGCTTGCTTCCTGAGCAGGACCTTGACCTTCAAGACATATGTACCCCATGCCCAACATAATGCAAACATATGCCATGCATATTAATGTGTGAAAGGCATGTTGCTCGCCTACTAGTCTCTCATGCCACTCAAGGTGTGTCTTACTAGTTCCAGCTTGCAGGAGCAAAGAGTTTTCATTGATATGCTACAGTGCTAAACCAGTTCTCACTATATCTGCAAATAAACAAGCATGAGTGCAGATATAGATACATATTTTATCCAAGTGGAAGCCATCGCATAATGCTAATCCTCAGAAGCAACAGTCTCAGCTTCTCTGTATTCTGTGCTTTTAGAAGAATATCCATGTGTCTCATTGTGTGTAGTACAGGAACACAGCCTTCATTTCATAATCAAAATGTGCCACAGAACCTTTTCAAACCTTTACAGAAATGTGAAATCTGGATGCTGGGAATTAGTAACTGCTCAGAGAAATCTCCAACTTATTAATGCCTCAGGAAAATTGTGATTAACTATTCTCTTTCATACTCTGGTCAAATCAGTAGCATCATACAGAAGTACAGAAAAGCATAAGGGGTCAAATGAGCCCAAATCTGAGGTGAAGCATGGTCATAAATTCTCTTTCTATGTCAGTCGACAGAGTTGTGTTAACTCCTAAAGAGGTTCATAATGCTTGTGCTCTCTAGGAATGCTACCAGGAAAACTGTGAGCTGTGGACTCCAATAGCTCCACTGTGATACAGAGTTGCAGACCAGAGGGGATCACTGACATGAAATAAGTTTCTCACTTCAATGCAAGTCATTGATCTTCCACAGATCCTCTTCTGCTCAAGGTCTAATACAGTTCTGAATCAATATACAGAATTATGTACATAAATCCCTTATATAAAACTCCTTCCATTCCCATCAACTCTCCATTGAGAGATTTTCTGTTACCTTGATGGCTCCTCAAGTTCTTTCTTTTTTTTATTCATTACCTTTTCATGAGAGCTGTGACTTAACAATACCTTCACATCCATTTCATCCAGTATTAATATCTCTTTTTTTTTTCAATGGTACCATAATTACAGCTTTCTCATTTGCACAAAGGTATATGTTTAGGTCTTTAGATCTTTTGTGAAATGAACTTTTCTCATTAAGCAATGAGTTTTAAGTATACATGGCCATCACTCAGTTGTCAGAGTAACAGAGAATTTAAAAAATAGATAAAACAAAAATACAGATAATAGCAAGAGCATTCATTATCCTGTGAGTACATTTAGCACCTTTTCTCCTCATAGCTTCAAAAGTCCTGTTTATCCAGCTTTTGCTCAAGACAAGGGTACTTTTATGTAGCAACAGGCAGAGCTCAAACTTTTAGTATCAAGTCCTTTTTATTATGCATTTTATGGAGAGTTCTCTATGTTATATGTCATAATGCATGGGAGAGGAAGGAATGGGGAAGGTGTGGTTAATACATACAATTTAGTTAACACACTCAGAAGAATTGAGTTCTGAAACCTCCAGTCACTGTATCTCTTCCTTTAGTACTGGTCCTGCTATTTCTAATGTAAAAGTCATGTACATATGCCAAAATTAATATATTCTATTTGATTTCATGGGAACTGTTTTGTTAGTTGTTTGTTAGTTGTATCCCATGAGCAATTCCTGGGAGCCAGCAGTGCTGTCACGGCTCACGCTTGGATTGGTCACGTTTTGGGCAGAACATGATGCTCTGGCTCTTCATAGAGAACTCGGATTTTGAATGACTCATTACTCTCAACCTGCTTCTGACTGCAGTCCATCAGCGTTGGTCCTGTGTCAAAGAAAAAGATTCAGTTAAGACTGAGTGATTTTATATCTCTGAACAATGTAACTACTTCCCCAAGTGTGAACTCTGGGATTCCTCAGCAAGGCCATGAGCTTTGGCCTGTATTCTAGTCGTGATTGAGCCTGTTATCATGGATTCTATTAGCCTCAAAAACTTGTAAGACTGGATCTGCTGCCTTAAAGCAGAGATAAACATCTTTTTGGGTGTGGGTTTTCGAGTCTCATCTTTTTCAGAAAAATGTCAGTATTTTACACAGAATGCTGTCTTCCTGAACATTTCTGATTTCTCGTTTTGTGTGAACACAGGTGTAGGTGACTGATTGCTTTGTTAAGAGCAAGGCCATCTGTTGACAGAAATAAGACCATTTTCTGACTAGCCAGTATTCATAATTTACAGTTATATCATGGATTGTTCTTTATTCTTCCGTCAGCCTATGTGTTTCCAAAGAGTGTCAATGATGTTTTTAACTGATCTAATAAATGGGATTTTAGCCATCTTTAATCACCTTAATGTGCTTTGCTTAGTCAACATCCAGAGCCAAGAGTATTAGATAGATCTGAACACGATATCAAGCACCAGCAGGTGATGACCCACACTGCACAGTTGCTGGTGTATTCCCTGCTGCATGCGCAGTGGTGGAGAATGTTTAGCTCTAAGGACACAAGCCTTGAATGATGTGCCATTTGCATGCAGGACCAAAGGACAGCTTTTTGCATTGTTTTTTGCACATTATATTTAGCAGAACATATATAGCCAAAGAGTCTGACAGTGATCTGCTTCCTTCAAAGTTTAATTGATCACTCTTACAAGTCAATTAAGAAAATAACTGGTCCCAAACTGTCTGTGGCAGTTCAGTTCACAACATCCACAGGCTGCTCTCCTAAAATTAAAAATGTTTATTTTAATTTTTGTCCACAAAATGCTGTCAGCACTGGAGGAGGAGAGGGAGAGAGGAGCTTATTAAGGAGGTTTAGGACCAACACGGGGCAGCCAGGGAATCCCTTGTGGCCAGGTCAAAGCCCTGTCTTTGATCTTCTTGCAGTTTGCTCTTGCAGGTGGAGGAATTCAGGCTCATTTTCTCCCTAGACATATGTGTGACGTGTTCTCATTATTACTTAATAAAATTAGGTCATACATTTTCATTGTTTAATAGTCAAAAAATGCCAAGAGACAGCATCTGATAATGCTATATCAAATAAAAGATCCTGGCCATGAGTCTGGTTATACAGAAACAGTGAGCTGAGAAGTTCACACTGAGGATGTTGGTAAAAATAGTCACTAATCTTTAGCCAAGAACCAAGAACCTGCCAAAGCATAACTATTTCCTTAGAACTATAGTGTGAATAAGCAAAGTATCTAATCAACATATATCCTATCAGCTTCAAATTGTTTTAGCCTGTTCATTAAAAAGTCATGCAATGAAATTAAGATGTTTTTACATAAGCCCAAGTGAAATAAACCAGCACCATTGCACTAACACTTAGTTCTTTGAGAGAACATGCTTTCAATATAGAGATGCTTAGTACTAAGTGATTTGTATTACTTATATTGTCATCCACTAGCCTTCTATTAATGCGGATTCAGATCCACTTATTTTGTCATTTTACTCACAGTTAATAACTAATTTTCAGGCCTGACATTCTCTGGTGGCATAATTCAGTCTTTCAAATACTCTAAAGCATTAGTTTTTATTTTATTTCCACAGTCCCTTGATCAATATCTAATTATTTATATTGATATAAGAGAGCTTATTCCCATGCCAGATCCTCTCCAAGTGAAGGCTATGGCTCAAAATAAAAGACTCATCATCTAAATAACTACTCAATAAACATTTATTTTCATTTGTATGACTACCAAAACCTTGCCAGAGAAACTAAATGCAGTGATTGTGATAAAATATACTGCTTTCATTATCAATATCAGTGGTGATCAATATCAGTGGAGATTTGCTAATGACAATTTCTTTATTTCTCTTTCTCAACAGTATGTAAGAGGTGAGTTGCAAATCAGAGTTCATTTTTTCAGAGTTAATTTTTTGCAGCAAAATATATGTGAATAAGAGCTGAACATTCATGCAGTTTTCTAGTTTGGGTGGGGCTTCATTCCACAAGTTCTGATTAAAATAAATGCTGCAGAAATACGAGTTATGCTGTGTGTTACACAGCAGGAGTCTGAATATGAACTGCTCAAAAATTTGAATGTTGGGTTTTTTGTTTGTTTGTTTGGGGTTTTTTTGGGTGGGGTTTTTTGTTTGGTTTTTTTTTTTTTTTGGTTGTTTTGGTTTTCATCTTATAAATTATATCCACTGTTTCTAATATTTCCACCTGGCCAGAACTATGTGAAGCCATTCCAGAGAACCATGCTCTGAAAGTTATGGTGAATCCAAGCTGCCCACTATTTTTATTTCAGCAACAAGGCTGCTGTTCTCAAGGGTGCTGGATGCTAGATTAATCTGTTTCTGAAGAAGAGAGTAGGGTATTTCTGACAATATCTTCTTTCGTAATAGAAAAACACAGTGCTTTTCTCATCTGGCAGAACGAAAGGATTTAGTTCTCTCTCACAGACAATGTCCCAGCCCATTGAAGGGAGCAGGAATTATGTCCTATTTCATTGAAGCTAAAAATTTATTATAAGCTGAAAGGTTGCATCAAAGTGAGACTGAAGTTCAAGCTTTCGTGCTTAGCTACTTTTTTTCCAAAGGACAAAATCACTGATTTTTTTTTGTAAGATTTTTATTGAACTATTTCAATAGAAAAGATATGGTTTAAATTGAACATAAAATATTTAATATTTATACTTGTTCTGGGATTTTTACTTAAGAACAAATTGGTTTCCATTCATCCTAGCATACATCTTGCAGAATTTCAAACAATTGCAAAAAGTCAGATATAAAATCCATCCATGATTTCGGATTGTTTTGCATTTGGAGCTTGATTTTGAGTACTCAGTGACCTGAATTTTCCAAAGGACTCACAACTGTCAGGTAGGACACTGACATTTGAAAGAAGACTTGTTGGCCGATTGACTCCTGAATGTTTTCACAGCTGTGTTACAGATTAGGTTGTGTAATTGCAGTTTGCAAATAAATTTGCTGTTAAAAAGTAATGTTTTTATCCATCAATAGACATTCAAAGTGAAAAATAACTCAGATTATGACTAAGCAGCACTACATGCAAAAAGACAACAAGATGTCTAAATGTGATTAGCAAAGTGTGGTCACGTACACGAGTGGACTAGAGTGATCCACGTCTCTTTAACAAGCTAAGCTAATAAATCTGCCCAAATGCATTAAAAGAATTTGACTAACAACACTGCTAGTCATTATTAGTATAGAAAGCCATCAAGTTTACAGTCTGGAAAGATGTACCAAATGTAACATAATTTATAAAATCAGCCTAAATATTTTTGGGGTTTTTTTAAAGGAAGCTTCAGAGAGTGGTTATATTCCATTTCCACAGAAACTGTTGACTCATTTAACAAGGGCCTTTCTCCACTCCTGGGGATCCTTCAGGAACACACTGTTAATCAGAATCTATGCTATGGGAACTTCTATCACATCTTGTGATTTCCCCTGTTCATTTTGCACCTCACAAGGCAGAATTCCATAGGTAACTCGAAAAATCAAAATGTTCTGAATCCTGTAGGAAAAATATGCCTGTTCTTAAAATGCCAGAGACATGGAAATAGAAATAAAAGAAAAAAAAATAGTTTCTTCCCTCTGATGCATGATAGTTTTTCATTGATAACTACATTGCAGAGGAAATTCAATGATAATTAGTTTAAACTGACTTTAAGTTTCATTGCTGGTTCAACAGAAGAATAATATAACACTAAGGTTTTCATCTGTGAGATTGTTTCTTTGCATGTATTTCTCAATTTACATCACACTTTTCCCCTCTTTTTAGTCAGTTTACATTTTTAGGAGGCTTTTTCTGAATGGAGTACAAAAATAATGACTATGCCAGCATTTACAAAGCAAAACAAAAACTTAAATACTGTTTAAAATTTCTTTGTAAATCATATGAAGGATGGTTAAAGTTAAATATTGTGTATATGTTCTACAGAGTGACTTCCTAGTTTGAAAATGGCTAAATCTCCAATTGATACTAATTTGTTTAGAGAAGATAGCAAAACTGGAGGAAGGAGGGGCACTGAAAGGACCATACTTGTATATGGGTGGTCAAAGAGAGGGCTGGGAGAGAGATGATTTGAGCAGTTTTGAGTGAAGAGATGGAGAACTGACACAGCAGATCACTCTTTTAAAAGCAGGATGGCAGAGGAGACCTGGGCAAGAGAATGTGGGATACTGAGCAAGAGACAGGAAAGGTCCAGGCACATCCAAACATCTGGGCAGAAGAGAGGATTCTGTGTAATTTCAGAGAGAGATTTCTGTGGAAGACTATGGTTATGTCTAGAGGAGAGGCAAAGACAGAGAATGTTTTTTCCCTCTGTTACGCATCAGCTTCCTCCTTAGTGCCCTTCTCGGGCATAAGACCAGTGCTCCCCCTTCCTGCTCTCCTCACAGCTCCCATTAGGAACAAACTCAAACCATCTTCCTGGGCTCTGGGACCTCTTGGCAAGGTAAGGACTGTCTCCTTCGAGACCAGAACAGCTACAGGATACTGCTACTCCGACTGCACTGGGATGAGTGGCACCAGAGGAGCTGGTCTGGACTAGAGAAGACAGAATGTTTTAAATGGGGCTAACCAGAGCCACACTTCCCTGTGTGACACTGCTGCTCACCTTTCCTCGGGTGCCTGCCAAGCCTGTGCTCCAGCAAAAATTCTGGAATGCAAATGCCCTACATATAATCAGCCTACAGTCTGATGCTCTCTGGTTCCCAAATTCTTTCTGTATTTACAGCACTTCCCCTCAGAGGCCGGGTCCTTACAGGGAGATGTGGCAGAGCTTCAGGAGGAAACTTTGTCCTGTGCAGCTGGAAGCTCACACCACAGCAACAGCTGTACCTGGGGAGTGGAAAACGTGGATGTGAATACTTTTGGACAAAGGAGAGAATTCTCACTTCCCGATGATAGTTTTAAGGCCATTTATTTATTACTAGGGAAGAGAGTAAGACTTCCTGATACACATTTTGGGAAAAAAACCACCAACAATATGTTTTTGATTTTATGAAAGAGAAGATATTTATAACCCTATAAATCAAATAGGTACCTTCTATCAGCACGTGACTGGCCAATAAATATTGCAGACAGACTGTCTTTGAAATTTCCTGTCTTGGCTAATTCCAGACCTCCATATACTGGCTACTGAACTCTGGTCTAGACTGGAAGCAGATATGGATGTCTTTTTATCCTGCTATAGCAGTCATATAAGACCCTTTGGGGCAACTGGGATGAGTCAGAGTGGAAATTTGTACTTATGCATATATATATATATATATATATGCACACACACATACATACAAGTAAAATCTGTCTGTTAGGGCTTATCTTAAAAGTTTTCAGAAAAGTGAATCCTGCAGATTAGGGATTCCAGTCAGATTGCAGCTATTGTGTACAAAGATTCTGAACAGAAGCAAGCAAGATAATTTTATCTACATAGTTTCATTATCTATGAAAATAAATTTTTATGAAAGATGATATAGCATGTGGGTCTCAGTACCACTTAGACACTGAGAAAACAACCTCTTACCTTGAACTTCATCCAGTGAAGATAGCATTTAGCCAGAAAGAGAAGGAGAAATAAGGGCTCAGTCTTGCAAAACCTCCAGAATGAATCCCAAGTCACTTCAATCTCAGAGTCACAAATGCTTCCAAGCAAGCTAGGGCCATTTCCCAGCAGACAGCTCTTGCTGAGGAATACTTAGGAACAGTAAGTGGTAACACTCTTTGATTTGAGGTAGTCTAGCAGAAAAGGCTCCTTTTCTCTGTGTTCCTCTTCTTCCTTTAAAAGCGTGGTCAGTACAAGAGTGCTTTACTCATTATCTCTCACTGCAGCAGGTTCTTCTTGTACTGGGAAAGGTAAAGTGACCTCTATTAATTTACAATCCAAACCAGAGGTTGCTTGATCTGTTTTGAAACCTCAGGCATTAGGAAAGCTTTATTTAGGTGAGGTTTAGTTACATGAGCAGAGACCTGAGGTAGACCCTTCAAAAGCTCCCTACCTGCCTGCCTTAGGTTGTCTAACTTCATTCTTGGAATAAGTAAATCTTCATCTTTGTTATGACATGGCCACAAATTTTGTTTCTTACAACCTTGATATCACCCAGACTTATATCCAAAACTACCCACCTCCTTATCCTTCTGGCCCTACAGGAGGTAAGTCTTGGAAATTAAACCCAAAGTTTTAATATTGGCAGATCATGTTTGAGCATTAACAATGTTTGGCTTTACCTGCAGCATCTATCTTCCCAATTTAGTTCCTTCAATCCTGCTCTTATCTGAACCATTACAGTGGCAAATCAAGATATCCTGTTGAGCTGTGCCTGCAGGAGGTTTTGAATACAGCATTCTGGTCTTGCAGAAGTGCTGGAAGTTAGGAAACTAAACCACAACCATTAAAACGAATCACAAATTCATAATTATCAATTGTGGCACATCAACATATGCACATCAACAGAGTTTATAAACATGAAGAAAACACAGGTAGATGTAAGAATAATTGTTACCAACATATATCTAATAAATACGATGCAAGGGGTAGTTTCTCTCCATTGGATATTGTATAGTTCTTTGTGAACATGTGAGAGGCAAAGCAAAGCACCCAAAAGATTTGCTGCAGGCATTCCTTTCTTCACTCTCCACAGTGAAATATTTTCAGCTCTTGGCAGGAAGTCTGAAATTTGCATACATAGGGAAAGAAAAAAAGTTACAATTCAATACAGTAAAATACAAAAGGAAGAGATGAGAGTTACTAAAAAAAAAAGGAAAATTAGTGATGTTAGGTTTCAGTCTTTAATATGTGATGGACTGGTGCTACAAGAAAATAGATGCAGTGCACTTTGAAAATAATTTTATTGGTCCACTTGAGGATTTAAAAAAATAGCAAAGTCAAATAATTAAACCATTTCAAATTATCCTCAAATGTTATTTCCCAGAATTTTGATATCTAGGCAGTGAAATCTGATTTTTTTTCTTTACTGAGTCCTTCAATACATGCTGTGACTATTTCTCAAACTACTACAATAAACAACCTTTCCTGAAACATCAAATACTATCAGCTGCAAGAAGCGTCTGAGCAAGATATGACTAAAGATCCCAACAGAACTAAAGACAAAAAAGAGAAATCAAAGTAGAACATCATAAATTTCATGTAAAAAGTACAGAATAGAAATAATTAGAAAGTGATTATATTCTAGAGGTCAAGTGGAGGAAGGTCAAATCCTCAATAAATATCAAAACCAGTTAAGCTGATTTTCAGGGCTATTAAGAAGTGAGAGCAAAACAGAAATGTCATTATTTTCTGTCAGTTTGTGAATGTTCCCACACATTTTAAAGAATCAGTACAATCCTGACCATCTATATTAACAGTATAAATCAAAAGGGTAAAAATAATATCTGAAGATGTGAGAGACCTTGAAGAGTTACTAAAAAGATGAAAACTCATTGGCAGAAGGCAAAAAAAAGATTGTGATAAAGATCCAGAAAATCACAAACAGCAGAGATTTGGAGGAGCTGAGTAGAGTTGGATTGTTCACTCTTTGTGACAATATCTTGGGGGCAACAAATGAATCTTAGTTTGTGAGAAGCAACAGGACTAAACTAAATGGCTTACAAGATAAATAGGAAAAATAAAAAAAGAAAATCAGAGTTTTAAAATAATAAAATCACAGCTACATCTCCTCTGCACATATCTTTTCACAAAGGAATTGAAGCACCTAATAGTATGGCCAGCCTGGAGGCAAAAGAGAGCAAAGGACCTGCAGGAGACTCAAAGGCATGTGAAAACTGCTAAAAATAGCAGCTGTCTGGGACCAGCTCAGTACTGTTCCTACCATCCATATTGATTCATTCCCAGCAGTCCCCCAGGCAAGGCAAGGCTTGTTTTTAGGCTGCAGCAACTATCAGACAAAGCCCAGGAAAATCTGAGGAACCCAATGAGCCAGGGATTATTTCCATGATACAGCCTGGAGAGATCCAGGCTGTTTGGATAAGGGAAGGAAGTTTGGCTGTGGCAAGCTGTGCTGCTCCACTTTCCCTAAGGGCCACATCAGACCCTGGTTTTGTATAGATCTATGTGATCACAGTGATTCCCATTAAGCTTTTGGTAGAGCAGAAGGTCTGCTTGCCTTTTACCAAATTGGAAGAAGCTGGACAGGGGATCCCCACAAACACAAAATCATTAAGGATATAAGATGGAAAGCAGAGAAGAACATAGCCAGGACCTCAGTATAATGTTATAGCAACCTGAAAGAGAGGTTGCCCTGTTGCTTGTCCTTGAAGCTATGTGCAAGTGTCTTGTCACTACAGAGAAGAGAACTAGAACATACAGGGATTCATCACTACTGTTTGAGTGGAAATAAAACCCATACAACTGTTCTTAAAACAGGTACAAAAAGGATGGGTATGAATTGAAAAAAACACGTTTTCATGGCGGATCGCCATCAAGCAAGCATCTACTTCTCAAAAAAACAAGGTTTTGGGGTTTTTCTCTGCCTTAGGCTGCACTTGGTCCTGCAAGTATCCAAATCATCCCTCTAGGAGAAGAATTGAAAAGCCTGGGCTGCTTCCACACTTTGTTTCCTCCTCTTTAAGACGATGCAATGACATAATTCTTACTGGAGTCTATACAGAATATGTGACTTTTTGTCTCAGTTACATCAGCATTGCTTTTACACTGGCTGAATATCAGTCAGTTACACCACCTTCAGCCATAATAGCTCTAAGTATTTCATAAATCCAAGGTGCAACCAAGAGCATGGGTATTTTTGAGCATATATGTCTTCCTATAGATATGGAAAAAAAATATAAACAGTCATTTCTGCATTAATACTGTGTTCCTGTTCAAAATTTACAGCAACAAGAAAATAAAATGCAAGCCCTTCTTGGAGCATTCACCCAAAAACTGATGATCAGCAGATGAAAATTCTGTTTATAATGAGTATATAACAATGATGTTGCAACTTGGCCACATATCTTAGTGTAAAGAAGGAAATATTTCTATGCAGCCTGACAACCACCCAGACTGCTATTACCTTTTTTATCTCTATAGCTTGGTCAGAACTACACACATGACAATCAGACACTGAGAAGTAGACATTGGGCCTATTATGGACTCTGCTTTTCATACAATTTCTTTTTGAAGAGGAAAAGTAACAATATCTTCCATATTCTATTTTTGATATCAGAAAAAGGTCACTTAGTCAATCATGTAATTCCATTACATGATTGCTCCTTCCTTGATCAAAGGTCAAAAATGTTTAATTGCTCTCGATTTTTAAGTAATCAACACTACTCGCCATTGGGAATGGGTCGAGGTGATGTTGCACCATGTGCATGACAGGGTTGTCTCTGCAGCCCCTTACCCAGTTAAGAAGAAAGTTCTCATCAGAATGGCTACAACTGAATAAAGCAGAATTGCAGCAGAGCTTGTGGAACTTCAAGGAGCAAAATCAGAGTTCTGTGCATGGCCAGCAGGTATCAACCAGCCATTTCCAGGAGAAATGAATGAAATGAGAAAAGATGTCATTTATGCACGTAACCAAGATGACTTTTTAAACTAAGATATCTGTTGCTCTTGTGGGTATGGTGGTAGGAGTGGACAACAACAATTTAAATGGCTAAGTCAATCATAACCTTTCAATATTTTTCAAGAGAGTAAGCTCTTCATAAGTTTAGGTTATGAAGAGCTCCTTTAACCCACTCATTCATCTTTCTTAGTTTCAAAATTTGTATGAAGGGGGTAAGAAAGTTGCATTTTCAATTACAGATACTTAAAGTGGATGAATATTGTTGATTTTATTGAATTTATTAAGGATATTAGGAGACATGAAGAGTGTCATACATGGAGATTGTGCATCCCAAACCTAGAGGACGTCTTTCTCATATGTCCACCAATTTCAGTAGGTTGTCTCTTTCAAAAAAAGACCTACCAAGCTGAGAAATAACTGCTTGAACTACATCAAATTGCATCATTTTAACCTCTTTGTACACCTAAAAAATAAAGGATACTTCTTTGCAATAGGTTTAATGTTCATTTCTACCAATAGTTGTGGAAGAAGTAATGCTCTGAGTACTTTTTATTCTGTGGTGACACAAAACAGCAAGTGCCAAATAACAATCACACAAACCTCTTGATGAAAGAAGTCAGCAGAGTCGCATGCTTCTGAAAGAGAAGAGGTGTTAATTACAGACCTCATAGTTACTGACCTGCCAAGAAATAATAAGTATATTATTCAAATTAATATGTATTATTTCCTGATTCTTACACATTCAGGTGTTTAGACTAGGGTCAACATTTCTTGTTAAATTCTGTTTTATCTGCAAATACATGGGAGAGCATAAAGCAGTAAAAAAACTTAATTCAGTCTTATCAGAAATAGAACTTATTTAGTTCTCATTAGAACCTATTTATTACTAAAATACCCATAGACCTAAAGACAAAAGCAAGCTTGAAGCAGACACGACACACAAAGATAAACCAATGGAGCTCCAATCAGTAGTGTCAATTTTCCTTCATGTTCAGCAGCAAGTCCAGCTCTGGTTCAAGTGGAAAGTGCTGGTCCCAGTAGCCATCTGTTGCCCCAGGGACTGGAGACCAGGTTAGGGCAGGATTTAAGTGCCAGCTTTCCTTCCCTGTTTTAGAGAAGTTCCACTTCATTGTGACAGCAGTTGAAGGTCCCACATTCCTCTTGAATCGTGTGTTTGAGTCCCTGGGCACTGCTAGTGGGTACCTTCAGTAGTGCTCCCTCATTGGATGCACTTTGCACAGGTAAAGGCCTATTCCACCCAAACCTACCTGGCATTCAGGTGAGGCTCCTGTGTGCTCAAGTCTCTTTGACATGGCAGCCCTGACTTCGAACATCTCACACTGCTTATAACAGCCATGTGAAGTTTAGTCTGTATTTGAGTAGACTAAGTCTTGTCACTGAAACACCCTGGGAATTCCTGTACACAGCCTGTTTAGTAGCACGAGATTAATTTGAAGTCATTGCATCAGTCTAATAGTTAAACTTCCAATCTAAGTGGCATTACCTCAAAGACACTTCCAGAAGATTAATGTCATGTACTTTGTGCATCTCTCAGATCCTCTTTTCTCTCTCTTGATCACAGAAGGAGCTTAGGTGCCTCACACAGACTATAATCAAGAAAAAAAAGAATTTAATGTTAAAGTTATTTAACTTGACACTTTGGTTTCTTGTAGTTTGTTATATTTTTTGGTATTAATTAGGTTCTTTATGGAAAGTGTTGTTTGTTTTGTTACCCATGGCCATTAATATACTTGGACAAGTTGTCATGAGCTCAATACTAAGATAAGTCCCTTTGCATGTGGAAACTTAAATCTGTAATGTCTCACTGGTGCTGGTTTCAAATATTACATCTGGCTGCAAGTAGACTATTTTAAAGCACAGTTTTTAAAAAAGCAGAGGAAAGCAGCAGCTCAAACCACACAAGAGAGTACAGTGAGTAGAAGGCATACAGCTTTATGCTAATAATTTTATTCTTTCAATGTCGAGTGACTGGCATTATCCTTTCTGCAGCTAAAATTTCATTGCGTTTATGTTAGTTAATCAAACAGTTGAAGTGAGTCATTTTCCCAACAGGCAAAGGATTCTTCATGAAGGCCTTCACATACTAAAATCTAGGTACATCGAGTTAGCTGCTGATTTTCCTTGAATATTTAAGCACATGCAAATTAGCTCAGAACTTTCTCTGTCAGAAAATTATCATATAAAGTAATTAAAAATTAGTTATCAGAGATTCTTTTTGCTAATAATTTATTCTGTATTTATTAATAGTGATATAGTGGAAGGATTTAATTAATACATTAGTACATTATATTTACTAAATAAATATTGCATATGTCATGCAATTGAAGTCTGAGGTTAGTTGAGATTTGAAGAGGAACTTGAATTCTACTTTTGTTACCATTTTTTATGTCCTTATGCAATTCTTCAACATAGTCTTACCATACTATTATGGATACACCAAAAAAGGGAAGATTCAAAATATTCAGACAGAAAGAAGGAGAATGATTCCTACTGATTTTTAATAAATTTGAAACCTAACTGTTATTTATGTCTCTAAAGTATTTTCTGAAATTATTTAAATCAAACAAAAACTAGAATGTTCAAACCCTAGTGAATACAAGCAAACTTGGTACCTGCAGGTCAGGATTTTAAACCTGCATGCTATTTTGGTACTTTTATAGTCTGCTTACATATCATATCCAAGCTATTAACAGCAGATATGCCCTTCTGTCCTCACAAAAGAAAAAATCTTGCATTAATAATTTTTGGTTTTCCTGTACCAACTCTGAAGTTCATGGAAAAACTCATGCTGAATTTTTGGCTATCCCTATTTCACTTCTAGTACCTAGCATCAGAGAGGTAAAACTATCTAGCACTCCCCTCTGGAGCAGGAGAGGAGGGAGAAGATACATTGAAGAGTTCATGGGTTCATAAGGACCAGGAAAGATCACTCATCAAATACTGTCATGAGCAAAACAGAGAATTAGAGATATTAATTGAATTTATTACTAACAAAATCAGAGCAGAATAAAGAGTAGTCAAATAAACCTTAAAAATACCTTTCCCCCATCCCTCCCTTCTTCCTAGCTTGACCTCCTCCCCCAGTAGCCTGGCACCTGGAGCATCTCCTGCCCCTCCTTCTTCACTCACCTTGGTGTCTGCAGAGCTCTTCCTCTCATATATTCTCACTCCCCCCTTCTCTGGTTGCAATTACAACTGTGCAATCACTTTATTTCTCTTCTTAACTATGCTATCACAGAGGCATAACCATAACTTCTGATTGGCCCAGCCTTGACCATCAGCATGTCCACCTTGGAGCCAGCTAGGATTGGCTCTGATGGACATGGAAGAAGTTTTTGGCAGCATCTCACAGAAGCCACTGTAGCCACTCACCACCCATTGAGTTTGTGGCTGCACAAACTCAATTCACTACCATATGGCTTGAGAAATTCATTCTTTCTCCAGAAGTAGTTCCATGCTGTAGTGTCATGAGTTTGGTGGTCATGATTCCAGTGCACTTACTATTAGAAGTCCTGCTAAAACTAGATAAATCATACCTGAACTCTCAAAGATCTTCTGGAGGGGTTCAAGTAATATGGGAGATTAAATTTTTTTTTATAGCTCTTTGTGAAAGAGGTGTTGGAAACCAAGTAACTTCAACACCTAACAGCCTAGATTTTACCTGAAAGTACTTGAGAGAATTCCCATGTGCCTCAGCAGTCAGAAAGACTACTGGTTATCAGCAGCTCATAGTCAAAAGAATACGCCCACAGTCTTTCTCCTACTCTGTTCTGGGGTGCTACATTTTAGGCAGAAGACTTTAGGATGTTAGCAGCTGGCAGAAGCATAAGACTTTTTTATGACATATATATACTAATACATTGATTAATTTCATTCTTTAGGATTCATTGTAGAATTCACCATCCAAATGGAGGTTGATAGATCTGAACCAACAATGTCTCTTTTTGTGGATACTTTATCTTTCACTAGCTACTAAAACCTAGCTGGCATTAATCTGTTCGTAATTTTAAGTGTAAAACCAATCCTCTCTAAGGTCAAGACATCTGAAATGGTAAGAGAAAAAGAAGGGAAAGATGAAGAAGGTTTCTACAGCCTTCAGCTTCCATAGTAACAAAGGAGTTTGTAACAAATGTTCACAGAGTACATTTCAGGAGAGAATATAAAACATCATACCACATTTCAAAGAAAGTTGGAGATGCCAGAAATGCATTATCAGAAGAAACATGATAAAGGTTAATTTAAAAAAATCATTTTTCTTTCTGATATTTTTAATCTGAGACATTTCTAACAGAAAGTGAGGTATTTTATTCTGTACAACCACATTTCCCTAGCAACAGATTTAGACCCAGCCATGCCCAAGTGGGCATTCAGAGCCCCACGTTTCTTCTAGATCTGAGTCATTGTTTAAATTCCCCATGTGGCATAAAACAAATTTCTTATTTCTTGCAGATACTGCTTTCTCAGTATCTATTTATCATGAACTAGTTTCCTGACTTACATGACTCACTTCATGAAAATTATTTCTTTCCTGCTAAATTTTGAGAAAATAATGGAGTCAATCATCAATACAATTAATTTTATCCAAGGTCTGTGGTTTTGATTACATGGTGTTTAATCAAATAGGGAATGATATCTCATAAGTAGCATTATTTGAATTTGAGCTGATGAATAAAGCAACTGGAGAAGCCAGAAAACAGAGCAATAACAGGAAAGGTAGTTGGAACAAGTAACACAATGAAGTAAAGGCTGCGACGAAAACTGAGGCAGCTACCCAAAAATGTAAATCTGCATGTTAACACTTAGTAGATATAAACTATTCACACAAGAGCTATCACCTGACACGTGTTCAATTTCCCTGTGTTCTGAAAAGTAGGGGTAGAGCTGAAGAAGAATGGGTATTTTAAGGAAAAGCAGATAAGAGACAAAGTTTCAGGTATAACGGAGCTCTTGCAGATACCTGCTGAAAACTATGCCTGGAAAACAGATATGTGTTTAAGAACAAAAGATTTATGAGCAAGGCCAAGGTCTGTGGTGGCTGGTAGAGCAAAGAGCTGTTGACTGTCAGATTAGATGAAAGGATTAATCCATGTTATTTCTGCTTTGACACAATGAGTCACAGAAAGCCACCAACTTCAACAAAAAAGATAGCATTAATGTTTTTAGTGACAAAAATAAACATTCTGCAATACAATAAACTTTGTGCTGCCTTTTGTTCTACCATATCTGAGAGGATGGCCAGAGAAGAAAATACTACATGAATATGAAACTGCTCCTGAGGCATACTCTTATTTTATGTATTTTTTGCACTCCTGTGTTTATCTCCCAAATACACTTGGGGAATTTTATTTTTCTGAGTAAACTTTTTTCATTTTCTTTAAATTTTTTGTATTTTTGATACAACAGTAGGAGTTGTGTGTCCCTCATTAAAAGGCTTCACAAAGTGTCCTGTCAAAATACTTGACATCCAGACATCCATTCTCATAAGTATTTTGTAGGAATCCTAACATTAGCTCTTAAACAGCTTTCAGTTAAAAAAACCAAACACATCAAAGTCAGTTAACACAATATAGATATCTTATATGTCAAACCAGGTGATTTCTTTCCATTAACTATCCACTGAACTTTCAAGTTAGATCTATCAAGAGATTCGTTTCTTTTTCTTTTTTTCTTCTTTTTTTTTACTTCCATAGCAATTTACAGCACAAAAGAGAAGATAACAGACAAAGTTAGAAAGTAGCATAGATCTCAGATCAGAAATGAAGGTCCTTCTCTTTAAGATCTTCAGAGAAAAAAGCAAACTTGAAGGGAGAAAATAAGTGATACAAAATAGTATGGCCTTCGAAACCAATTTGACCCAACATAATTCAACAGGAGCTTCAAAGGGTGATTTTAACTATGACCCACTGTTCTGTGAAACAGTAACATAGTTAGCTGGTTAGTTTAAAGAAGTTATTAGTGGAATATTACTTGAAAGAATCTAGGACTTTTCTGATAAAATATATTTGCTAGTTACTGATTCAATAACTGATGACAAAGTGAAGCACACACCAAAGCCATCCACAGACAATTTGGTTTCCTTATGAAACAGGAACATGCATAATAGAAAAATAATGGGGGAAAATGTTCCTTATTTTCTAATATAATGAAAGAAGGAAGGAAAGGAAGCAAATGTTTTTTCTGAATAAAACTGCTAGACATGGTGTTCAAGAAATCTGTTTTTCACATGCAATGTTGAGCTTCACTGCCAAGAGCCTTGGAGGACAGCTAAGAGTGTTGGTGGTATATAACCTTTTTACAGAAACATTTGTGTTTCAACTTGCAATAAAGCTGCAGATATCTAAATTACTTTAAAAGTCATTTTTTTGGCTATGACCATGGATCTGCTTCATTTCACTGGACCCCTTTGGCATAATACTTTTGGTTTGAATGTGACCATACTATTGTTAATTGCCATTCCTTATCTGCTTAGAACATCACCATGGACTTTGCAGGAGCTTCCCACTTCCCTCCTTGTACAAACTTCTTCCCATCTCCTACATATACTTAGATGTTTTCTTTGTTTATATACGGATTCTGGTTCACTATTTGCCAAAAAAATCCCATGGCTTTCTTTGTCCTAAATGTCCACTCTGCTATCAGGTACTTTGTCTGTGTTTTTAAAACACCCCTAGAGCCATTTGAAACAATGCCCATAGTGCTTAATATTGGTAAATTCTGAGATATATTATGTGAAGTTTTCAAGTGAAAGCAACAGTCTCAATTCAGAAATATGCAGGAAGGGAACAAAACATCACTCTAAGTTGATCTCAAAGGTGATCTCAATGATGGCAACTCATTTTCTTAGAGTTCCATTTCTTTAACCCAAGTTTCCTAATGATTTCCTCTATTTCCAGTTTTCAAACTGCTTCTGAATCTGTCTCTGACCAATACTAATTAGAGTACTCTCTTTAAACTCTCATCTGCTCCACCAAGTGTTTTAGAGGATGCCAAGCACACCATCCAAATTTTGTGTGCAGCTTCTGCCATCTCCTGTATATCTGTTTAATCTCTGGCCTCTTTGCAAAAATAAGGAGAGGAGGAATAAATTAATGTTTATCAGCAAAAACAGTTAGAAAATAACAACATTACAATTGACAGATTCTTCCTTCAGGAAAAAAAAATCAAACCAAACTAGAAAACTCCTGTTGTCATTCAAAAAAAATTGTATAGATTAGATGTTTAGATGAAGAAAAAGCTTTTTTTTTAAACTGTGTTATTTTTACAAGTGGCGAGTATTTAACAAAAAATGCAAGGTGGGAAATGTTTGAAGAATATTCTGGTTTCTGGGATGAGTATTTTATTTACTTGGTGCAGCACATTATGGCAAAGAGATTTCATAAAATTACATGAACAATGACAAATTTTTTGGTTGCACACCCTTTGAAATCAGTATTTACTACAGAGATATGTCTAGAATTTAGTTACAATTGTTGCTGTGAGACTTTCCCAATCCTGTTAAATGAGCTAAATACCAATTAAGGACTAACCAAAACCCCACTAAAGTTATCATGTTATTTATCTACTCAGACAAGAAATCCCACCTCTCTTTCCTGCACGTTTCAGGTTGCCTATGGATGAGCTTTCTCTTTCTTGTTTACAGGAATTCTCCTGAGCTTACCCAGCAACAGGTTTCACTCTCAGAGAAGACAACCTTCTCTCCCATAAGTTATCTTCAACCTGTGTTGGGCTCATGTACAGCTTCCTTCTAAGATCCCCAAAGAACCAAGAAGAATTTCATGAAAAGGAAAGGAAGAAGGAAGAATTTGCAGAGGCATGGAAGAGACACTGAACAAATGTTAAACTGCAGTCTCCTTTTCTGCTGCTACTTTCTGAGGAAGGAAATGTTGATTGGCATGAAATCGCAGCTTGTCCTGCTGTTCAGAGAAAAAACACCTAAGCAGGACAAACGGCCAATTGAAGATGCCACTATTTTTTGATAATAAGAAAATACATTTTCAAATGATTCAGAAGTGGTATATGATTTCTTGTGTTGTACGTTTCAAGCATACCAGAAGAAATAAATTTTTCCTACATGAGACACAAAATCTGCAGCAAGTTCATCCTTTAGAACCCAGATTTTCAAAAAAGTTACGTGCAGAACCGTGACCCACCACCCCCTAAATAGTCTAAGAGAAAAGGGTTAAAGTAAACAGTAAAGGAACAAAGGCAAATCCAATGTCTAGTCTCTCACCCACATTTCTGCCTTGCTTCCCATCTTCCCAGGAAAGATTCAGAAGAGTTTATAATTATGAAGAATCACAGTCCTATAAAACTTTACAAACAGAAATAGCTACGTTAAATCTTTCCATAACCCCCTCCCCCTTAAGGTCTTAATTACGAGCCAACAGTTCATCAAGAAGACTAACTGAAAATTAAGCCTAGGAGAAATGAAATCCAGCCCTAGTTGAGTCAGTGGGAGTCTTATTATCAACACTGATAACAGTAGAATTTCACACAGGATGTTTGCTCTTGCCACCGTGGTAAATAGGTCAGCATTTTTTTAATGCTTTCTGGGAGACTTTGTAGCAGCCCAGTACACCAGACCTTACAGCCTGATCCTTGCTGTGTCCTACAGTCACAGTGAATGTGAGCACATCTGTACAGACAGAGGGGACAATAGTCACATGTTTCTAAGACTGCTTGTACTTTTACAAATGGGAAATATTAAGAGACTTACACAAACATTATTACTTATGCCTTGAATATAGGTAATCCCTAAATTCTACACAGACTTCAGTTCTATGAGAATTTAAAATTATGTTTTAAGCTGCTCCTTTTTTAAATCCATCATCCATTTGGCTGTGCAAGGGTCCCTTTAAAGTAAGAAACACAGTGCAGACAATTATGCTGCTTGTTTATATCTACTTACTGTAATTTTTATTAAAATAATATTGAAACAAATTAGCATTCTAGCTTGAATTGTCAGTTTGACGCCTGTAGCTTTCAAAAAAGATAAAAGCTGTAAGCATTAAGATTCAAGAGCACAAAGAAATTGTGACAAAACATTTTGATCAGAAAGTAGATTATTAGTATTGTTAGGTATTACAATTTGACATCTTTTTATTAAATAGAAAATGTGCTGTCTGAATGAAAATGCACTACTTTCCTTTCCTATATCTATGTGTTAAGGTTCCTATACAGAATGTACTTGAAATCTTCCCCACTAAACTGGAGTAAGGAGCAGTAACACTATCAGAACCAATGTTCAATAAAAGCACAAAAATACTGGCGATCTTAAGCAACAACTTCCTCATAAGGGGAAGAGGAGGGGCAGACCCTGATCTCTGCTCTGTGGTGACAGTGACAGGACCTGAGGGAATGGCCTGAAGTTGTGCCAAGGGAGGTTTAGGTTGGATATCAGGAAAAGGTTCTTCACCCAGAGGGTGCTTGGGCACTGGAACAGCTCCCCAGGGCAGTGGTCACAGCACCAGCCTGACAGAGCTCAAGAAGTGTTTGGACAGTGCCCCCAGGCACATGTTGGGATTTTTGAGGTGTCTGGAGCAGGGCCAGGAGTCAGACTACTTGACCCTTGTGAGTCCCTTCAACTCAGGATATTACATTATTCTAAGAAAAAAGGATATTATTCATACATATCTTTGTGTCATTTAAAATTCACAAAAGCTGGGACACAAACATCAATTTCATGGTTTTATTTAAGATCATTATTTTTGTATTGCAATATTCATTTGCTGTAACATATTGCTGTAACACATATTTTCTATTCACTAAACTGTATTTTTGTCAGTACTTATCTTTTAGCCTGGAAGATAAGCTTTTAGCTGAAAGATAAGCTTTTCTAGATAAACATTTCTAGAGTGACTCCAGAAGGGCATTCTTGCAACAGGAATGTACTCTGTAATTGATAGAGAAAAATAAAGAACAAGCCAGGCACAAGAGAACTCTGTGTTCATAGGTTCTGCAGATTGCATTTTCCTCCATCTCTCTCTCTCTCTGTCTCTCTTTCTCTTCCTACTCTGTTTTTCCATTTAATTTCTTCACCCACCTTTCCAGACAAAATCTTTATTGAGTAGATGAACTACACTGTCTAGATTCTCACTACTTGGCAACAGCAGAAACCTTGCTCCTCTGAGGTTAGTAACTAAAAGGCATCTGTTCATTTCAGAATGAGTCATGATTCAATATATTAACTCAATCTATTAAAAAGGCAGGATATTTTGTTAATGAAATATCCTTTTCTGTCCCTCCAGGAGCCCCTCTGTCAGTCACACTCCACACCTGGGCTGGGACTGAGGTCCCTTCACAGCTACACCTCCAGACTCTCACAGTCACCTACTTTCTGTCAAAACAGACCCCAGTGTTTTCAGAAAAACAAGCGACAGAGTGGGCTAATCAATTTTTATTTATTAAATGATAAGTATTCCAGATTTAAGAAACAAGGGAATCTTTACTCTGTGTTTGGATGATGCTAAATTGTGTTTTATCATGCTTAGTATTGTTTGAACAAGCAACACTGTAGTGTTCAGCCAGTGTGAATTCATTTAGTCTACTAGGCTCTGTATTTGAAATCCTGTATAAAAGAAAACTTCAAGGGAAATGGTATTTTCACTTAATTTGTACTTTTTCCTGTGCAGGCAGTGAAATATATTTGCTATATAGATCACAGCATTTTATTATGGCAAAGCTTATATAAATGTGGATAAAAGAAATAAACAACAGTTTCCTGAAGGGCAATTCACAAATAAATACAATATTTCTTAATGGATATTAAATTAATATATCTTCATATATACAACCCATGGTCATATGTTGTCCATTTATTTGTTGTGCTAATGTAACAGCTACTACAAACTAGAATGCATGCTTGGATAAATGAATATTTAGCCAGTTGCTTATCTTATAGCAAGATCCGAACTATTTCAGGGTGTAAGGATTGTATCCTAACAGGAGCCATCACTAAGGTGTATCGGGGCGGAGCGGCACCGGCGGGAAGGAGCCGCGGGCGCGGGGAGCGCTGGTGCCGCGACATTCCAGAGCAGCGTCCTTAGGGAAACGTCCTGGTGGTCACAGACACGTTCCTGCTCTCGGGAGGAGAGGGATTTCAGCTCTCTTGTGTGAGCCCCGCTTCTGCCGACGGTGGAGAGAGGGACGGGAGCCACATGTGGTGATCCAAGGCGGAGTTTATTCCTTCTCCAAGGGTCCAGGGACGAAATGGCTCGAAGGGGCAGAGGGAGAGGGGTTGTTATAGGAGAGACAAGGGTCGGGATAGAACAACTAATGAATCATGTGAGGGCACAGGGGCAGGGGGGAAGGACCAACAGGCTGCAAACATTTTACATGAAACGGGCATGCTAGGGGGAACATGACAACCATTATGAGAAGGGAGTGCATAAGGGCATTCCCTCCATGGGAGAGAGGAAGGCTCTTTCTCTGGAGGCTTTCAGCCTCCACAAAGATGGACAAGGAGTGGACAAGGACACTCTAGAGGAGTCATTGCCTTTGAAAGATTAGGGTTTGTGGCAACTTTTACAATGGGTAACCAAGATAAGACAATTCTACAGGCAATTTTTGTGTTGTATAATTACACACTCTCAGCTTGTCCCATTATACTTTTATTCCCTAATGCACTCTAAAACCAGATGCTCTTCAAAATCTTCTACATTGATGTGGGAATTTAATCAAAATAGTCCATCTTCAATTCAATTTCTTAAATTTAAGGGACAACAGAAAGGTGAATATAGACATCATCTTCCAGTGAGTCTTAACAAGATGAGGTCAAAGCAATGAAGGGAAGCAAATTTAGCTACAATCCCACTCCCTTAATGACGAACAATTGAAGCACAACACATCCCTGATTGAGTTGTCTTGTGTTAACATTAAGACGTAGATAAGAAAGTAGAGAGACTACTTTAGTTAAATAAAAGAGAACCACACTAATCTAGGAATTTTATCATAGTGCTAGTAAACAAAGCTAGTAATTTATAAATGACAAAAAAAGAAGCTACATATGAAGGAGTTAGACTGTTGAAATGTTGACAGTCTCTCTCAGTTTTAAAACTCAGCACTGTTTTGGAACCTCCTCCTTCACCTATATCATTTCTTTCAAACAGAAATATTTTTTGGGAAGTGTGGAGATCTTTAAGTTGGTCTATGCATTTGCTGGAGAAAACGATAAAAGGTAGCAATGATGATTATATTAGTTTTGAAATCTTGCCTTAGTAGCTGATAATTACAGTTGCCCATAATTATTCATAAAATGTGCACTTTTGGACTGATTTACTTTTTCTGTGACTATTTTAATATAGGTCTTGAGAAAAAATTCACAGTATATTACTTATTGGTAAGTAATATGGTGAATGCTAGAGCAGAAGAGGCAGATACAAAATATGGAAACTCTGAATTCTTTCTAGATCTATATCATACTGAGATTTTATCAATTCTAAATACCTCCAAGAGAAATGGAATTTCAGGCACATTAGCTGCAATATTGCAGAGGGATCTCATTATTTTTGTAGTAATGAACAGAGAACTTGCCAGGTAAAATTGGTGGAAAGCCAGACACTCTGAGACAACAAAGCAGGAAGAGCTGGAGAACTGTCTTCTTCCTGAAGCCACAAGAAGTCAAGTAAAAGAAGGAAAGTAAAGCAGGTCTTTTATGGCTTACCTGAATCCCAGCTCAGAGGCAGTTAAGAAAAATAATGACTTAAGTTGGAAAAGGCCTCTAAGATCAAGTCCAGTCATTAACCCAGCACTGCCAAGCCCATCACTAAACCACGTCCCTAATCGCCATATCTACATGTCTTTTAAATACCTTCACAGATGGTCACTCAACCACTTCCCCATTCTGGTGCCTGATAACCCTTTTGGCCTAACTGTTTTTCCTGCTTACTTTTCCTCCCTTCAAGTTATTAGAGCTGTCAAAAGATAATAAAGCAGATGAAGCATTTTCTAAGGCACAGCAGAAAACAAGAGAGTGACTACAGCAAGCAAAGGGACATTACTGAAAACCTTTACTTGTGACACACAGCACCTACTTTAGTAGTCAATACATGGCATGTATGTGCCTGCTGGCCCAAAGTATTTCCCTGCTGCTCTTTCTGCTGTGACGACCCACAAGCACTGTTCTAATTCAGGAAGTTATCAAAGGATACAAATTCTTGTTTATACACATACCAGAACTGCTGGAACAGAGCAGGCCCCAAGGAGAAATTATGAGCTAGTACAACCCATTTTTAAATGTCACCCAAGGAAAACTGATGTTGAAAGCCAGATACATGTGTGTCCAAATAACCTTCCTTCTATTTCAGTCACAAGTGTGCAGGGGATATGGAAAGTAAAATGGGAAAACTAGGAGTTCATTGAAGAAACTCATTCAGAGAAACTCCTGATTTACTAACTCCAACACTACTCCACATGTTCTTGGCAAAGGACAAGATACTCTGTGGGTTTCTTTGCAGAAAGTTATGCACAGATGAGTTTATTCCCCATGATTTCCCAAGTGAACACAACTTTGAAACAAGGAGGATAATTTTTTGGTTTGTGTGAGTTCTTATTCTCATTAAAAGCAAAGCTCATTGAGCACTATTTCTTCTTTGGCTTCCTCTCATGTATTTTGTGTAGGAATAGGTGATCTCATACCCCAATTTAACTGATATAGGAAACTGCTGGGCATAGCAGGGAACCAGCAAAAGAGTTTTATACTCTTTTCCACAGGAACAGCTGCCACATTTATCTCTGCATTAATGCCCTTTACTCATTAATATACATATATATAGGTATATATATGAGAGTATATATATATACAGATATATGTATATATGTATGTATGCATAGGTATGTGTGTATATATATATATATATATAAATGTTCATATACACATTCTATTCTAAGTTCTATTCTATTCTATTCTATTCTATTCTATTCTATTCTAGTCTATTCTAGTCTATTCTATTCTAGTCTATTCTATTCTATTCTATTCTGAAGGACAGGTCTCTATACAGGTAGTCCCAGGCAATATGCAGAAAGCAAGGAAAGGAGATTGAAAGAGGAAGGCAGGGTGACTTCAAGTGTGGCTCTCCCGGCCACAGTGCCAGGAAAGCTTGGAGAGGCTGGAGCCAGATGAAGTGCCAGGGAGGCCTTGGAGAAGGCAGAGAGAGCATCAGGAGGAGCACCATGCCATGCACCATGGGACACAGAGCACATGAGAGCAGAAAGGCAGCAGCTTGTCATGCAGCTGCAGGAGGGATGCAGCACAAGGTTGAGAAGGGCACTGGTGCAAAGGTGAAAACTCTGATGTGTCCAGGCAGGAGTGTAGGGGAGCAAGGTGTTGCAGACACGATGGGTCTGTCCACAATACCCTTTCAGAGTCTAAGCTCAGTGACATGATGGGAAATAGTAACTAGCTGTATAAAACCTGCATAAAGGCAGGTGTCCTGGAGAGCACAAAAGGTTCACCTCCACACTGGAGATGTGAACCTGAGTATAAAGCATGGCCTAATAATGTGTTATTTGTGTTGATACCCTGTGTTTTTCCATCAGAGTCTTCTTTCATGGTATAGAATATAGTCAGAGCGGGCATTCCCAGAGCTCAGAAGTGTCACACTTGTCATCATCACTTCAAACCCTGACACGAATGGTTGAACCATTATTTGTAGCTGCACAAGTTCTGAAATTACTCCCCTTGGATCCTGTTTTGTGAATAGTAATACTCACACACAGATCTGCTCTCAGGATTGCAGTCAACTGCTACTACTTGATATTGTGGAGTCATTCACAGAGGCAGTTTCCCTTGCTGCATGCCTACCTGATGATTGTTTACAATACTGTGATGCTTAGGTTGTTGTTAGCAGCTTGTATTAGAGGTGATGTATAGCGATTATGAGCTTTTAAGGTGCATATTTCCTAATGAGATTTCTTTAGTTTATCACATTAGCTTCTAACCCACTGTTTTTGAATGATCTCAGACTTCTTTTAATATTTTTACACTCGCGCAACAGAAATTATGTGACTGCATGTAACAGTCTCATTTTTTCTCAACAGTACCTAAGGTTTTAAACTCAGTTTGGTTATAAGTCATGATGCCTTGGAGTTTTCTGGTTCACCATAATTTCTTGGATTCTCCACAAGTCTTTAACTGTGTAGTGTACATGAATACATTCTGCTTCCCTAGCAGCTCCCCATTTTTGCTTAATCCCAAATTGTTTTCCTTTAAGGTTAGACTATGGACACAAACACAAGTTTTCTTGACTAGAAGTCGGTTCCACAGACCCTCAAGTGTAATTTCTCAAAGCTGACTAGCAAGCAGATGTGTGAATTCTATGAATACCATTGGAGACTTGTGCCTGGACTGGGGAACTTCAAATGCTTAAGGACTTTTCTATTTGCTTCTGATTAACTCCACCTGCCATTTATCCACACCAATCTGAACTATTCATTTATCCCACAGGCATACTTGGCATGGGTAATATATTCATAATAAATTAATTTTGGTCTCTTTTGTATTTAGAAATTTAATTTTGAATACCTTTGAAAGAAAGAAACTGATACTTTAGTTGTTACTTCTGTAAGCAATAAAAAGATAGAAAGAAAGAAAGAAGAAAAAATACAGCGTTTTGCAGGCCTTGATTATGCTTAATACGCATATGCTTATCAAGATAAGCTAGTTCTAATATGCTTATCAAGATAAGTTTCTAGGCTGCTGTAACCAAGAGTAATGGCCCTTGAAAAAAACAACCGTACAGAAGAGCAAATATTGATAAAATGAAAGGGTGCTGGCAAAATTATGCAAAAAATTTATTCAGTGCAGTGTTATGCTTTACACAAAACTATGAATCTATGTAACCAATGAAATAAACCTAGATAAAATAGTATTTTAAGTTCCCACATAAACAGTAGTAACTATAGTAACACATAACAATTTCAAAATTACTAAAGTTGCATTCTTTGGAAAACATGCTGTTTGCTACTCCTGCCCCATACATGGGTCATGCAGGCAGGGACAGATGCAAAAGACCTGTTTGCCTAAATAAAGAAATCTTGTCCTAGATTTTCAGATTGTTGTCTTTTTCTGATAAATTTTAATCAGCTTTCTTTGTATTTGAAGACAATGACTATACTTCTGAGTAGCTCTGTATTTTCCTCCCCGTGGACAATTTGATTTTTCAGATATGACTGTAACAAAAATTAATGATCATGGGGACTTAGTCTTCTAGGCAATTAGCCATCAGGACCACCTGTCTGTGTGGCATGGGCTTGCCTTTTCCCAGGATTGTGGTCATCTATAGGCTTTTCTAGTGATTTACCAAAAGTATTTCCCACAAGTACTTTCCACATTGTTGTATTATATAGCATGGTGTAGAAAACACTGTGGTGACTCTGACACTTCTGCTGCCCATTCCTAGTCATCTCAGTTTTCCAACTCTATACATCAACCACTCTATCACAACAGCCAGGAAAACCTTGTTATCATAACAACTTTTTCTTGTAAAAAAAATTCAAATTATCCTAGTGTTTCAGCTGCTTTCTTCACCCTCCCTTTATTGCCATGTACTTTCCTTGTTTCTTACTTCTTCCTACTTACCTAGGAAGTCATGACCAGTGTGATGGTCAGTGCCAGCAACTGGAGCAGGGCTGCAGCCTCTGGAGCCTGCATGTCTCACGTGTGTCACCAGCTGGGGACACTGGGACAGCGACAGCTCCAGCTCACACTGCACGTCTGAGCCCAGCTGCTGGGGGATCTGCCTCTCACATATGTGCAATGTGTCCCTGCCTGTGGCACTAAGGTTGAAACTAGATGACTTCCCAAGCCTCTTGCAATCCAAACCATTCTATGGTTCACTGATCAGGTGTCAATGAAACAGAAAAATTTGGATGGAGGTTCAGATATTTCACATGGTTGCCAGCACAGCAAAAACACCATTGAGGTCTGATTCAGTGCCTGAACCCTGCAGCTGATTAGGAATACAGTAATACAACCTAGAGTTGTAAAAACCTCTGCTTATAATCCAGGTTGGGGTTTTTTTGCATAAATTATTTTACTTCATGATACCTAAGATCATCATGTTCATGATGGCACAAACGGCACAAGATTTATGGGAAGGGTGGAATGACAGCTGAGAGTCTTCCATCAAATTATTTTTACAAGGCAGGTTTCATTAACATCAATGGAATGAATCATTATCATGTCAGCTTACAAACAGAATGCATGCCAACAGCTAATTGCTTTTGTTTGAATGAAAGACCGTGACAAGCTCACAGTTAAAACTGTTGGCAGTTTCTTATAAGATGATTACTATGACTATAAGAACTGACACAGGCATTGATTCTGTTATGGTGTTCACTAAAATTCCATTTAATTTAACACCGAAATTCTCCACCTAGAACATAAATCAGACATCAGGTGCTTCAGAAGCAGAGATGATAATGAGGCAGATGTGACAGGACTATTTCTGTTGAATCTCTTTGAATGTGTGTTCTATTAACTCCAAGGATTATCTCACATCAGCAGCTAAAAGAAGGAAAAAAATTAAATAAATCCTCTCTAAAGTTTGCAAAGTACCTGGGAAAATCTGGCTGCATTCATTTTGAATCATACTCTCCATTAAATCTTTATCCCAGTAATTTCTTACAGTAATGCAGCTACAATTAGTGAACCAGTAAAAGCTCCTGCTTATCCCATTTCTCAGAAAGTTGTAAGTCTTGAGTACAAATAACAACACTTTTCACCTCACAATCATTGCTCTGCACAGATACAAATTTTAATATTCATTGCTCTTTTAAAAGCATAAATGTCTGTCAACTTAGAAAGATGGAGGAATAGAATAGAATAGAATAGAATAGAATAGAATAGAATAGAATAGAATAGAATAGAATAGCTTTGACTCATATTTTATGAGGACCTTCGCTTTCATTCCCTAAATCCATTTTTAAAAGGCTAATTAGTCAGCTATCATATCAGTTTTCAGTTAAAGGACATTGCAAGCTTGCCTCTGAATCCTCTTTCCATTTCACAGGCATTGCTATGAGGTGAAAAGATGTCAGTGGTTCTATCAATTTGCTGCATTGCAGTTCATGAGTGATTTGAAGAAACTGAAGAAAAGTATGATGCAAATAGCACTGTATGTAAAGAAAAACATATCTCTTCATTTCATGTCTTTGTCCTGCATTGCTTCCAACTGCTCTCAATTTCACAAGTGTTTTCTGTAGGCTGTAGTTGTCAAGGTCAGCTTCTACAATGTTTTGGAGAGGGAAACAAAAGGATGTTACCCTTTATTTTCAAAAAACCTTCCAAATTGTATCAGATGGATTTTAGCTTTTGATTTAATATTCTTGTAAGGTCACCTTTAAGGTCATTTTGTGCAAAGCAGTATGTTCACTGATCAGTGCTGAGAGGAATGAGAAAGGTGAAAAATTTAAACAAGGTTTTTTCCATGTAGCAAAATCCTGAAAATCCATGTAGTTTCTTGTTAATTGACACAGCTTAAGCTCCTTATTTTGTATCAAAATAATTAAATGTTCACTGTGCTCTACTAATGACCTGTTACCACAATTCTCACACAATATGTGGTTTTGCACTTTCTTTGCTTATTTGTTTAGCCTGACCCATTTCAATTGTAATTTAATGGTGTGGAGTTGATAATGAACCAGAAGCTTCACGAGATCTGTTATACATGAGAATGTGCTATTCTTACTAAATGTATTTGTCTGCCCCAGCTGAGTGTAAAACCATTCTAAATTATATTAAATTAAACATTATGTGAACTACAGGAATAATAACAATTAGCATAAATAATAGTAATAATAATAAACATTGCCATTTTTGTCATTGGTGAGATGAATATGGAGCTAAAGCACTAATTTCAGCAGGACTGTCTGGTATATACTGGCTGCAGTATATATAGATCACAATGTAAAATGGAGCTTACTTATCCAAATTTAGAGTCAATCTTAATTGATAACTTTTTAAATCATATAGCCATAAGTCCATGATAAAGATAATAAACATGAAATTCACCCCAAATTGTCTATATGGCCAAAAGATCTCATTCCCCTGAGACAAAGGAGGAAAAGAAAAGCCACACTGCTATTGTGGTTTGAAATACACTGTTTGGAAGCCCATTGGTTTGTACTCATTTTCCCCCCTTCCAGTTAAGCTCTGGGAATTGATCCAGGTTTTTAAGTGCAAAATCTTCACCCTTGTTCAAAAACAGTGTGAGATCTCTTGTTTATAGTATGAGAGACCAAGGCCAAGTCTCTTCCTCGATCGTGCTGACATTCCTGTAGCTAGGAAATGCTTGTCTGTGATACACCTGAGCTGTTGCCTGGTTCTGGAGCTCAGCCAAAAAGTGAAGTGTTGCCTGCATAAAATCCACATGAACTTGATCTCTGGAATTCCCTAAGCCAGTCAAAACTATAAGTACCATCAACAACTCTTTGAAAGAACTAGTCAGAGATGCTCCATTTTCCAAGTAGTGTGTGTAATTATCTGGATGGGAGGGGATGAACAGGTCCTCAGCTTTTCCTGCTTTAGTTAGATCCAACCTTCTCCATCAGCAAATGCCCCACATGTGCAAGAGGTGGTGACTGCTGGCTGAGCACCTGGAACCTCTCTGGGCAAAGTTGTAACATTATGCTGTGCAAAGAGGAAGACTGGTGGTGCTGGGAGGGAAGGGTACTGGTTCTGTGAGTGTGCTGGATGAATTTGGGCCCTTAAGAATCTAGGTTCATTAAGTTTATAATGTCTAATGGGACTGATTTCTTAAACAAGTCTTGGTCTGAGCATGTATACATCTATGAACACTGGAGAATTTAATTCACTTTGGTGTAAAAAATGTACATTCTAAATTAAGCAGCTCATGAGCTATTATTTAGCAACATAATTTTAGACATTAATTCTTTAATATTTTAAGTTCTCTTTTAATTACTGAAAGCCTTTCTTTGGATCTGGCCCCTTGTTTGTTTCTAGTTTCCAGCAAGAATTGGGGCATATTAAATTAACACTGTCTCAGTAGGAAATAAGCCTTCCAACAAATTTTAGTAAATACTCTGGTCATCAGTATTCAAGACTCCTATGCCTATTGCATATTCAGATATTGACTGAAATGCTTTATTAAGAGAAAGGCTCTGCTTTCAGTGCAACACTAACATGAGTCTTGATAAAAGCTTCTAATCTGTATTCTGACCACCATCTTTAATATGTATCAATTATTTGGGATGAAGTCTGGTGGTTAATTGATTGCTTTGAAGACAAGAGGCAGGCAATGTTCTGGTTAGTTTGAGATGGAGGAAGCTTGCATATGTATTGTTTTGTATTTTCAGATGAAAATTATCTCCATATTCCCTCAAAGCAGTTGAAATTTTGAATTTATGAACTTTTATATTCTAAGATTTTTTTAATTGTTGACTTTTTATATATATTGAGTTTATTGTTAAAAACTTATTGTTAAAATTATAAACATAACTTTTTTTTCTAATAAATTTAAGTTAAATGAGAAGCATTAGAAATACAAAAGAAATTGATATACCTCAGAAATTTATTAAGTGGGACACTGTAATTTAAATCCCTTATACTGCCTCAAAAGAAAATCTACTATACGTTTTTAAGTCTAGCTCTTCAGTTTTCTAGATGTTGTAGTTGAGATGAGATTATGGATTCATCTTGATACACTGCTGTCAAATAATTTTACAGAAACGAAATATAGGGCAAAGATAAAATAGCTGTTGCCTTGTGTTTGTGTTAAAAATAAGGCAGAAAACTCTATCTTGCAGAAAAACAGAGCAATATTCAATTGGTCTTTTATCCTTTAGCTAGATTTGTGTCTTTGGAAGAGTGTTAAATGATTGTTTGGCTAATATATAAAACTAAATTGGATAAGTCTTCAGTTAAATTTGAACTCTCTCTATAGTGCACTGTCTACTTGAAGAATGAAGGAAATTATCTATTGTGATTGATACCAGTCTGGTCTATTTTCAAATGGGCATTTTACAACCTAAACAGCTGTCATTTTCCAGCTACATGACATAGCAGGCAGTGTGTGAAATGTGATGTGTTGTCCTTCTCCACAGGGTCTAAAACCATCCCTTATAAACTCAACCCATTCCCGTATAAGCTTTGCTCCTGGCTGGATGATTCAGCCTGCAGAGGGTGCAGGGCAGGCTCGGCATCAGCCTGGCTGGGGACTGCTTTATGTCACTGCTGTGGCTACTCTGATGCCCCTGTCTGCAGCCTCCAGGTACCACTGATCACAGAGCCTTAAAAAAGGAAGGTCAATATGTATCAAAACCCCATCTCTTATTTCTCTCTGCTGTCTCTGTCCTACTGTTCTTAACAATGCTCAATACACCCAAACCCAGTGCTCTTGTTGATGAATCAGGAGAGATCTGTTGTTTTTTTGGGCTATTTTGCAGTTGCACTGAGTTCTGGGGCTGCCTCGTGGTCTGGTACCTGCCATGTGCTGAGGGCTCAGGAGTCAGCCTAGCTGACCACAGCAGTCCCTCCTGGCCCTGCAGTCTCTGAAGTGCTCCATCCATCACAGGTGTAACTGCAGCTCTTTCTTTCAAGGTTTCTTTCAAACTTCTAAAGTTTGTAAACAGCTGAGTAATATCAGCAAAATAACATCAACAGGTAACACTGTGTGACATCTGTACAGAATAGTATGAAGGTATGGTTTGAGCAACTGTGTTGTAAGTAGCTACAGTGAGTGGTAAGTAGCTGATGGGACTTTTCTGCCAGGATTTTTTTCAATTTTTTTTTTCTGTTTTATTTTCTTTCCTGCATCTACGCTATCAGTATCCATGTTCTTCTGATTCAAACACTTTGGAAGAGTCACTCATCTCCTATCTTGAGGCTGTCTAGAAACAGTCTGGTCAGCCTGGTATATTCAAAACTCTCTGTCTAGATGCAGCCTTTCAAAGGTACTTTACTCAAAGATGACTACTACTGTGTTACTAGTACATAATTGGTTCCTCTATTTGAAAGCTATCTCTAGTACTTTTGGACTACTTATCAATTATTGAATACTAACAACAAGGTTTTAGCCAGGAAGCTTTCCACAAGATCCACTACAGCAGAGCAAATCACTGCCTTGTACACAAACCACAAAAATGGAGGTGGAATGCAGCTTCCACTGGACTAGACAGCCAACATCAAGCAAGATTTAAAAATTAAAAATTGTTACTGCTTTGTGTGACTCTCTGAAGAAAAGGTGGAAGATGGAAATCTCAAAAGATGTATTTGTAAATGTTCCCATAACTTTAGTAGCTGCTACTGTGCAATCTCTTGCTCCACTATGCTGTGAAGTTTAGTTTCTACAGGACACGTACCTTTCAGAACAAGAAAATAATCAAATCTTGCAAAAGTATCTAGGACAGTATTTAGGATTAGACTTTGCCTCTAGATACAGCAATACTACACAGCTACGTACTAGTTTATATTGCATTCTTAAACCGTGTGAATTTTTCATAGGAGTAATTTCCAGTTAAAACTATGGAAACATAGCCTGGATTATGTTAAATTTAACTACTTTTAGACAGCTAAATTTCTAAGCAATTTCTAGAAAATCCTGGTCTGTTGTCATCTTTCCCTTTCCCAGCAAGGATGGAACATTGTTTGCCTTGTGCTTTAAAAGAGTGAACTGCAATGTAAGAGAGCTGTACCTAAGCCATCTCAGAAACTGTTAGTAACTGAAAGAAAGGTGAGGATATTGAAACCTCATCCAAATTCCTAGCTTTTTGTCTTCCATTTTAATTAGCAGTATCATCTGTCACTTTTTTAAGGAATATCTTGGCTAGGGAAGTTCATCTCTATATTCATACATTTTGGACTTTATCCTGAACCTGATGCTTGAACAGCCAGACTGAGCCCAAATTTGGTGGTTCATGAGAAATCACTTCCAATCTGAGCAGGTGGTGATGTTTTATAGGAGAGGTGGTAGGAGGCAAAATCAGGAAACAAAAAGCAAAGAAATGAACACAAATAGTCAAAACACAGAAAAAAAAAGAGTTCTTGACAACTGTCAGACTGCAGAACAGAGACAGAATACAAAGGGGCATAAGCCAATTCAGAGCTAAATACAGAGTCACAGTGTAATGGCGCAGAGGCAAAAAAAACCTCTAATCCGAAATTCAATCAATGTATCAGAATTCTGGACAAGGATTTATGAAGAAAGGAAAATTTTAACACTTAAATTAATGGAGAAAAGTCTGCTAAAAATGTGAGTTTTTTGTTAGTACAACAAAATCAGAGTGCTAAAGATTACTGGGAAATTGTGGTAGGAATCACAAAAGGGTGTTAATGCTGAGCAGAGGGAAAGGATCATCCTGTGGACCTGCTGGTGTAGCCCCCAGTGCTGTTAGTCATATGTGCTGCCAGGGCTCACTGCTGGCTCAGGCTTTCCTTACAACCCACCAGAACCTCCAGCCCTTTCCCACAAAGCTGCTCTCCATCCTTCTGTACTGTGGGGGTTATCCCTACCTAGCTGCAGCACATGGGTCCCTGTCAGCCCATTTCTCCAGCCTCCACTTATTGACTATTCCCTCTAACTTGGTGTTGCCCACAAACTTGCCAAGAGGGCAACCCTTTCATTCATCTAGGCCATTAATTAAGACATTATACTGATCCCAGTATCATGTTTATTTCTGAAATGGGATAAACCACCTTTTCCTCTTTTTCCTTTCTTTTGCAATCTAACAGCCACACCTACAGTCTTTTTCCAGTGCTTTGACTATGTGTAATAATTATTTGCTTTGTGTTTCCTGATTCAATCTCACACCTCTCCTATAAACCATGACCATCTGTTTAAATTTGGATTGAGAGATATTATTCATATCTTGACTTTACCTGTCAGTCTTGCTGGTCAGAAAAGACACAATTATGATTATGGTTGAAAAGCAGCCATCACTGCAGAAAATGTACATTAACCAGCAATCACTGTATCCTCAATAATATGTTAGATGTGGAAGTAAATATTAGTTAATATGGCTCCTAAGCTTAAAAGCACTTTGTGGCTTAAAAGCACTCAGAATTTCTGTGGGGATCATTTTCAGCGTTATCAATGCTTACAAAATGCAATGGTTTACAAATGGACATGTTGAACATACAGAAGTATTAAAAGATACTGTCAAGATAATCCTGTGAAGCTATGATGGCATGTTTGAAAGCATTTAATTCCACTAGATATTGGTCAAAATGCTTGTCTACACAATAGTAACCTTTTAATCTGATAATACTATAATGTATGGTTTCTGGTTTTCAAACATGTTAAAAAGAGATGCCTTTTTATACTACACTTTACAAGGCACACATTTCAGATGCTTGACAAGGAGTAAATTTTTTCCTAAATTACAAATCGATACATATACGTCTTGTGCTATAAAGAGCAGTATGTTAAAATGGTAATAAACTAATTTTCTTTATTCTTAAACATGAAAAGTACACACTTGTTGAATCATTGATAGATCTGTTAAATAATTAGACAGATTTCATTATTTCCTCAAAAAACAATTCAGTGCCTGTCAAAAAAGGCTCCAAACATTGTGTGACACCAAGAAGAAATAAATACTTCCACATTTTAAAAAAATGCTCACATATTTTCATATAAACTACCATGATTCAAGAAAACATCTACTGAGAAACAGCTATCAGGGAAATCCGGTGGGTACAGGGGGAAATCATTATGTGGTATAAAGATTCTGTTCATGACTCTAAAGCATAATAACCAAGGTGTGAGCTGGTTTGACATCCTCTCTCTGACAACTCACAGTTTACATTGGCACATCAAACTGGAAGAGTGGAATCACCCACTCAAAAGTATACAAAAAATGTAAACATTAAATTAGTTCTTTTTGAAACAGATACATTGGTGACTATTTCTACTCTGAAAGAGAATGCGTGGCCTTTGCCTGGCAAAGCATTACCTAGCAGTGCATTTGAATGTGTATTGTGCCTGTGAAACATCAAAAGCCACAATACAGCTTCAAAACAGATATTGGTGCCACTGAAGGTGTTTAAGATAACTTCCCCAGCTGATTTTAATTTGTGATTCTATTTTCTTACCAGCAGTACCGGTTTTTATTTGTGCTACTCTTAAACAGCAACAAGAAATTTGTCTACTTCAGGACTCCACTGCACTGTCTCTATAAAACATCTCCTAGTATTTATGTATCCAACATATACTATGGCATAATATAATTATTCTTTTTATTTACTAATTGTTAAAAATATTTTGGCTATATATTTGTCAATACTGGATGAAGATGGTATTTACTCTGTCTACATTAAGCATTTCAGTTTACACCCCTAAACTTTTATCCTAAGATCTCTTTTCACTGCGTAGTGAGATAGAAGAATTCTAGAGAATATCAAATGTGTCTTGTTACTGACTGAAGTTAAATATGCCTGTCCATAAACTATATTGAGAGAAAGAGAGATCAGATTTATAACTCAGGGGCTTAATGGTACATGGCATGAGTGCTCCCGTTATCTCAAAGGAAGTGAAACAAACACTGAACTGTTTTCACTCTAAAAATTAAAAAATCCTCCCCCAAAAAAAAAGGTTTTGAAAGTTGGTGGTGATGCAATTGGTATATTTTCAGTTTATCTTCTTTTGGGTTTGAAAAGCCAAAGTGTTTTCTCACAAGAACACAGGAGACATTAACTTCTAGAAAATCAGTAGTTCCAACCAGTTTTAAGTATCAGCTTCCGTTTAAAATTTGAGACATGATAAATCCCAACAATACTTTTACCTTATCGTGAATTACTACTGATTGATGTGCTATTACATACTGTCACAAGGAAACAGAAAGATAAAATAAGAGAATAGCAATAAATTAAGTGATTTTGAAAGGATAATCCCACTTAAAAGTGTCATTCTTTAAAATAAAACAATAAATATTTTCATCTCAATGCATCTCTCTAAGAACAATTTCATCTACAAAAGAAGAATTAAATCAATATAGTTTTCTGAAAAAAGATTGAATTGATGATAAAAGGTTTAATGAAAATTTTACTACAAGGTTTTGTGCAGATCATCAGTCAGGTTGACAGCCTAAATAAATAATCCAGTTATTTTTAAGTATGTGAGATCCCACTCTTTGGAATGACCTACAGTTTTTTTCCAGTATCATGACATTTTAATAGAATGACATGTTTTTTATGCTTCATTCAATTTATTTATCTTTTCATTTCCTGATTGTCTGAATGTCAAATCTGTGCAAATTTGTTTTCTGAATACTCTAAAAAAACCCCAAAAATGCAAACTGAGTATTTTTCCTGGTTTGACAGGTTTTATAAATAAATTATCCAGAAAAAACAATCAGCCCACACACCTGCTTTGTTTTGACATAATATAGAGTAACCAGATATGCCTAAGGATCTGGATTTTCTTTTATATATTACTGTAAAATGCAGTGGCTTATTGCAGACCCAGAAGCACAAACAGGAACAATATAGAGAAGCTGAATTAGGACACAGATATTTTATTTCCAGTACTATGCAACTAAACCAATGGAGATAAAATAGCCTATAGGATTTCCAGGTCACCAGTCATCAAAGAATATTTGACAGATCCTGGTCTGTTTAAGAATCTGATATAATTGATTTTTATTGCTTGCAATCTTTTTTCCACTTGCTTTTATTGCATTAGGAAATCAGACTTACAAAGTAGCACCTGTTTTCCTGAAAAATTGAATTATCTTTGTTTCCCATATATTCATTATTAGCTTGTTCTTTTGAGACTTACTTTTCTCTTCTCTAGGGTTACTAAAGAGGGCACAAAGCACTGGTTCTAATACCAAGATACTTGATGGCAGACAAGTCCTTAGTGAAAAACAGACTAGAAGTTTGTCACTATAATACAATCCTTAAAGTGTGTTCTATAGTCATAAAGTACAAAAATGTAAACAAATATCTTGAATTTTAATTCATTTTAGTCAAATGGAAAATCTTGCATTATAAAAAATACTTTAAGTAGAAATATAGAAAAGGATACTATTGAGAACAGTGAAGAAAATTTATGAAGTGATCATAGCATCCCTAGTGGCACATTAACACTAAAACATTAAAACAGCAACTTTTAATTAGACACAAGACTTGACTGAGGAGCACAATGCATATAAGAATTACTTTCATCATACAGTGGTGCTTCATTTTGTCTAGAAATTGTAAGAAAGCCGTTTATAGATGAGTAAGATATTTCAGAGAAAATCATACAGATTTCCCAGTTGTATATGATTTTCTTAGCCCTTGCTGTTAGGCATAAGAGCACAAAGACATTTCAATCCTTAATATTCTCAACAAGTTGAAAATGTGTCCTGTTTGCAAAGCTCAGGCATTTGTCTGTCAAGTGTGTTCAGGGAGTGTAACCTGCAATCAGTGCCCGGTGTATTATTCAGGAGCCTTATTCATGTCCTCATTTGTGCCTTTCCATCGTGCCTTCATGTGCTGTGCTCACCCATTGGATGGTCTGGGAGACATTAATTATTCCCACCAACTGCCTGGCCATGTCTACATCACTTCCAGATGGAAAGCTGGCACTCACAACCCTTTTTTCATGGCTCAATCCCCTGTTTGGTGTTTTGATGTTTCATGATGCTTACCAGTCTGCCATGGGAATTTCAGAAAACATCTCATCCTGACTTCTATGTCACTGTAAACAAACTGAAGTTAAAAGCATATATTACTTTGACTGGCCTTCTGCTTCTGCCACTGGAATTGGATTTTTATCCTGTGATATAATCTTTCAGGGGAGGTTGTCTCTGCTTCCCATGGTGCTGTGCCCTTTGGCACAGACACAGAGTCAGGCAGCACTGCTGCTTTTCTCTGAATGCTCTCTGATGGGTAACCAAACACCAGTGCTGAGTTGTCTGCACACTGTGAGATTCGGGGTTTTTTTAATGCAAGATTTTGCCTCAAAATGGTGACTCTTTTTGTCATCATTCTTCAGCGAGTGAGGCAAACAGTTGTAAATGTGTCATAAATCACGATCTCACAGGTCACAGCTGTACGAGCTGCATGTCAAGGCACAATTTGGCCTTTAAATGTATAAACATCTAAAATGCAATGCACATGAGGAAAAGGGCAATTGTAAAGGAAAGAGATAATATATTCATTTTGTTAAGGCAGCGATGACTGGCAGAACCTTAGAAAACAACAATTTGCCCACGCTCATTGCCTTCCTTAAATCTCTGCTAGATTGGGCTTCAGTGTACTTACTGACAAGCATGGGGAGTCCTGGAACTCCAGTGACAGGAAGAAAGATGTTTTTATAGAACTGGCCTTGCTTTCAAGATACACCTAACAAAAAAAAATATACACTAAAACAGAGTTTTAAAAAGAAGCAGAGGAGAAAAAGAAAACAGAGAAGTTGGTTTATTACAGTCATCCCCAAAAATGCAGGTTTCTGATGAGGCAAATGTTTACATTTTGAATACCTATTCAAATTTTAGACACTGTTTTTATACCTGTGAAGGTTGCAGGAGCTCATGCTCAGATTTAATATGTAATATGTTTACACGGTTTACATATATCTGACATAGGTCATTTAGAGACCAAACTTCAATTCTTGCATGAACTGGTTACCGTGGGTTAAAAGATCAAACCTCTAAGAGATAATATATTCTGCCTCCAAATTCAAGATACAGGAAAATAGGAGTGTAAAGATGAAGCTTCCAGATCTTGAAGTAATATTTGATTCGGTTCTAATGTTCAACATGGATAAAAGTTGAAGATTGCATTTATAGTTTTAGATGGACTCAGACAATTTGCAAAGACTTTGATATAAGTAACTTTTCACCTCAAATGTAAAAACAGTAACTCCCATGAAAAATCCATCCAATTATAACAGAGAAAAAAATTGAAAATGACACCTACATATTAAATGACGTTAGTTACAGTATGATTACCAGCATGTCATAAACATTAAAACAGGACTGTGCAAACATTTTCATTTAAAAAAACCACAAAAAATAGTAAACACTCTGCCCAAGCTTCAAGGATATTTGAGAACCCTCAGTGAATGATAATTGCGCCTGCATTTATATATTGCATGTGAGAACATACAAAGCCCCTAATATTTACCCAAATTTGGGTAAATTTTCAGTGAAAATGTCTAAAACAGCAACCAAACAAAAAACCACTAGAACATCAAAAAGGTCTGGTGTTAGTTCAGAGGGTACAGACACTTAGAGGGCAAAGTTTCATTCTTTGCAGAGAAAGATAAAATAAGTCATTAAAAAATTATTAAATTATTAGTTTTCATTTCAGTGTCTGATATAATAGAATTTTACAGAAATTTGAGCTTTATAATTTCTTTTACAGTTAATAAGATTTCTATTTTTTTAAGTATATATCAGATGCATGCAGTTATATCAGAAATGTGTTCAATGGCTGTAGTTTTAGCTGATATCAGTATCTCACCTTCTGTAGTGCTGAAAAATTAAAAGGAAATTAATAAAGAGTGACAAAAGGTCATCAAAGCAAGACAGAAGTGACCAGGTTTCAGTGGAAATAATACATAGAAGAAGGATTGTAAAATTTATGAAATAAATTACTTCAGTCGTACTGCAGGAGGGAGTCATCCTAAAGGAATATTCTCCATCAATGTTCTTAAAGCAGAAATACCAAAATGAGGCTGTAGCCAAATTAGACATTTTTATTATGTTCTCTTTCATGTTGTCTCTTCTTCGATTTTCTTTCTTAAACAATTAAATAACTGTGGTCAGTACCTGAATTACTGAATTTATCTGCAGTGGAGGTGCTGTCCATAACCTGATAAGGTTCTCCCTGAGTTAAAAGAGGAGGACTTACTATGGCAAGAGGATTATATCAATTCATGTTTGCAAAGGTTAATTCCATGTGGAGAAGATCCACAAAAATGATTGCCATCTAAGCCTTTAGATGAGTCACAATGATTCTTTTCCCTTCCCTCCTGGCTTATGGATTTCTATGCAATTAAAAGCCAGACACTCTGAACTAAATCAAAGCTGAATCAGTTGTATAATAAGTCTGCTATTACAAGCTCTGTGTTCCAGGATCTGGCCCAAAGTCTTTAGGTTAAAATCCCGGTGCTGGAACTTCCTTTGTAGAAGGTCAAAAGGCAAGAACAAGCACTGGAGTGCCCAATTTGAAAAAACATCTTAGTTTCTAAGTGAAGGTAAAACAGAGATAAAGTATTTTTTTCTTCCTCTTCCAGGATGAAAGAAATCCAGCAAGAATGGAAAAAGAAAATTGAGAGCTGCTATTAAATAGATGAAATCACTGATTAAAGTAACTGACACATTATAATGTGGATTCATCAATGACTTTTGAACGATGCTGGAATTTTCAAGTTTTTAAAAAATGCGATATTTTCAATGAAAATTTTTGGTTATCATTGCTGTTATTTTTATTTGGGGGGGTTTTGGTTTTTTTTTTTTTTTGTCCAAAACCCAAATATCTGTCTTTCAACACTGTGAATTTATTAACGTATTACAAGTCAGCCTCTCAAAGGCATCGATCTGGAGACCAATAATATATTGTGACAATATATTAAAAAATATATACATTCATGAGCCATTAACTGTGCCTGTAAAAGCCAGCAGACAGGAAGACCACTGTGAAGAAAGAATATACCTCCCAGATATATGATTTCCAAAATACTGCAGCCGTGGATTTGTAGCTTCAACTCAGTTGTTTTCCTAGGAGAAAAGGGTTTATATGGACACAGGAATTAGCATTAAGGAAAGGAGACTCTCACGAATTTTCAGATAACCTGAAGAGCAGCCACTAAACTTTTCACAAGTGCTAGGTAGCTGAACAAGAGCAGCAGTACCAGCTAGCAGATGAACAAGGATGTTCTGCAGAGAGGATGTAAGGAGCAGGATTATCAAGCTAGGAACTTGCATCAGAGAAATCCCTTCCTGCACTGAAAACAGGTTGAGATCTTGTGTATTTTGAGTTTTCAGTTTCTTGTGTTTTCACATTAGAAAAAGATAATTCGGGTCAGAAGGAACCTCTGGTCACCTACTCCAACCCCCACTCCCATCTTGTTCATTCTTTGTAATTTCCTTTCTAAGTCAGCGGATAAGGACTTGGCTTTTTGCTTGCCTCAAGTAAATTTGTTTTTTTTCTTTAAGCTGCTGCCACTCTGCAAAGAGGCAGGGCACAGAGTGCAGTTCCTGTCCTCAAGGGCAGACATGAGATTACTCAGTGTTAAACTCTTGTGGTTATTGCTGGGGCATATAATGCACAGACTAATTTCACAGAATCATCTCTTCTCACATCAACAGTTATTTTCAACAGAACTTATGGAATCTCTTCTGTATGGTATCCTTCAGTTAAGACGGCAAATAGGAATACCTTAGGAGAAAGTTTTGCAATAATTGTCCTTTCCCTGGCTTTCAGAAGTGTGTGATTGCAATTAAATATCTTGCCAAAGCTCATCTGTTTTTTTATTTTACTTTATCTTCTTTTATTGGTCATAGACATTTATAGTTTTCTTATTTTTTACTGCATAGCCTCTTTTAAATTAAGCCAAATTTTATTCAGTGGTTAATGTTGGGTTAATCTAAGCACTTCATGCAGCAATGAGAAATATGTGCTACAGTGTTCCAAAAGTGACTATGAGTGAGATAAAAACACTTCACTTTTATCAGCTTTAGATTTGTAACTCTTATTTTCCCAGGATGACCTATTTCTTGTATTATAAAAGCTCAGCTCTTACAGTGCATGATTCACATTCTGTGAGTTGTGACTTTTATATACCCATATCCCACGTCCTCTTACTCATCAGCTTTACAAAACCGAGCAGTGAAATCCTGACTTGATTGGACTCAGTGGGAGTTTTGACATTGCCTTCAATAATACTGGGATTTCACCTAGGATCTTTGTAGTCTTTAAATGAAAAGCCTTTGGTCTTTTCTTTTTGGAGGGGGAGGAAGAGCACTGAGACACAGGGTGAGAGTATTCATGATTTAACTAGATGTGTCTCTTCCATTTGTGAGACAAAGTAGTCAGTAGAATCAGAGAGGACATAAAGGTGAAGGAATCAGAATTTACTGGGATAGGAATACATTGGCTGGAATCTGCATAAACATTTCTTTTGCCAGGATCTGTAAAGACCTCAACTTAAGAAACCACATTGACTCATTTGACTTGCCACCTTATTTACATTTCTGGTTTCTATTAAAGAAAAGCCAGGCCTGGTTAATTGAAGTTTTAAATTAATCAGAGGTGAAACAAAGTTATCCAGAGTTTTAATTTTAGAATTAAATGAAGGCATTTTCCATTCTCCATTCATTCCTTTATGTCCCATGACTAATGGATCACTTTCTTTCCTCTCTGTGAATGTGAACATAAGGAGTGGGAGCTCCTCTCCCACTGGGCTGCTGTTAGAGAGTTTTCTAGTACCGCTCGCAGTATTTTGTGTACAGGACTCCAACAAAGAGAGAGTAAAATGTAGGGTTTCAGAGTAGGAAGTGCAAACCTAAGAAGAGCCAACAGCATTGCCTGCATGCTCAGCACACGAGCCTTGACCAGTGCAACCACATTCCTAAAAGTGATGTTCCTAAAACACCCTGCTGGAGCATGCTAACAGAACTACTCCATTGCTTGTATACTGATGGAAAACTGCTGCTTGGCCAGTCCTATAACTGAATCCTTATTTTCACTCCCTTTTCAGTTTGTAAGTCTGTCAAAAAATACACTGAGACTGAATAGCAGTGCTTTATTGTTCAGCTGATGCATAGAAGTCACATTTGACAGTATTAAAGAAGTGTCAGAATTGAGCCTTAAAATTAATGTAGCAAAATATGTTTTCAGTATTTCTTCCCTTGATTCCCCAAATACAGTCAGGTGAGTTATATCCTGACTGATTAAACATTGAGCAGCATTCAGCATGAGGTAAGCAAGCTGCCAGCAGCTCCCTGAGCTGAGTAGGTTAGTCTCTACTGCTTCGTCTGCTTTGCTAAATTACATTGCTCTGTGACTCTATCAGCCATCCCATGCTCTCACCCCTCTCCATTCCATTCCATTCCATTCCATTCCATTCCATTCCATTCCATTCCATTCCATTCCATTCCATTCCATTTCATTCCATTCCATTCCCATTGACAGTGATCTTCCCTCAACCACAGACATATATATAATATGTATAAAAACACCCCACCAGCTTTATTAAACTTAGCTACATATAATGCCTCTGAAATACTATGGGTTTCCTTATGTTATAGATAGAAATGGAAGTTCACAGATTGCAGACTTTTTTTGTCTCACTTGAGACCCAGGACAACAATGTGCCAGAATAGAACCCAGTGGCCAGTGACTGAAAAAGTTGCCAGATGAGATAAAAAACTGAAGGAATGGGGTTTTTATTTTGGGGTTGCTATTTTTTGAATGACTGTTCAAACTGTTATGACCTTTCTCTTACAGTCAGGTCAACATTCCCTGCTCCAGTGGAGACACCACTCAGTTTGTTCTGAATGCCAGTCCTATGAATGTCTGTAACATGTAGTGCCCTGGCAGCAGCTGAGATTGGTGACCTCTCCATGGTGGAGAGCCCCTTCTCACAGCTGCAGAGCAGGATGAGGGCTGGGATCTGGGCACCCAACCCCTCTCTCCTGTCAGCAAAGACAATACTCAAGTGGCCAGAAACAAACCTAACTGGTGGTTAAAAGGTTCAGCAGTTTTGTTTGACAAAAGAAGTCAGTGTTTTTGTCTTATCTAGGACCAGCAGGGTCCAGCAGCAGCCAAAAAGGACAAGACATTTTCAGGATCAGTTTTGGAGCCTAACTCCAAATTCAGCTGAAATCCTGTACTAATTTTGGTCTCTTGCTTCATTCCTCTCTGTGATGTGGAGAAAAGTCATCACTCTGCCTTTACAATTTGGAAAGACACAAAGAAATTACCACATCTTGTAACCATTGTAAGGGCTTGTGGCAAAACCCTGTAGTTAGTCAGAAGTCTTTTTATTGATTGAGTAAACTAAATTCAGTTACTTATGATTCAGTGACTTTTAATAACAATTCAACTCTTTCCCCTAACAGTTTCCTGATTAACGTTACTTGTAAAATTGAGATGTTGCCCTAAGAGCTTATAACAAATCAATGCTTTTCAACTCCCTGCAGTGCATGGACAGCTTCTATATCCAGATTTCCCTATTAGACTCAGAATTCGGGCACTAACACTTCACAATACCTTGTTACCTGGCTTTCCTGGAGTGGAAGCGTGTAGGTTTTTATAGGAAGATGTACATATTTCATCCTTCTTGTTGGGTAAAGAAGGCAAGAGCACTCAGGGGGCGACAGCTAGTCTCAAGACGTTTCTGGACTCAGACATCTGTGCTCCCAACTACAGCTCCTGTTCTGGAGAGTTAGAAATGGGTGGCAGTGATAACAGGGAAAAGAAACAGGAAAAAGGGAGCTCTGATCCTCTCTTTGGGATACATTTCACATTAGCAGTGGATAAGAAACAAGAAACAGAAATGGCCTTGCGAGTTCGACCTGTATGCAAGACAACTTTACCATCTAAGAGATTTAACCACTAATTCACTGATTCATATTCCTTGCTTGTTTTTCCTCTAAGTCTTGAGTATGCTTTTGAGTCTGGCACTTAGATATATAAGACATACTTAGTAATATAACAGCTATCCGAGAGGCTCAAAATGATAATTGTTTTGACCTACCTCACAGTGATGGCACTAGTTATTCAGAAATCACTCCACTAAGTGGCTGCAGTAATTTGTACTTTTGATGCATGCCTGCTGAGCACAGCCCTTATCTTTGACCTTGGCATCAATGAAAGCATGGCAGATCCCACAGGTTTTAAGACATAGATTAGCTTGTTTGAAATTATTATTTCAGTGACTTCTATTTCCAATAATGGAGCATATTTTCTCTATGCTATAACATCAATGAATGTTTTACATTGTATTCTTCATTAGTTATAAGCAGCTCTTCTATGCACTTTTCTTGGTTATATTCTGTGTTATTGGTTACAACATAAAAATTTGTAATTGGATCTGCTGTCTTATTTTATGCTTTTGCTCTTATTTTGCAGTGAGGAGCTAAATACAATCAGACCATTGGTTGTGTTACATTTTGTTTACACCATTTTGCTCTTTAAACCAAAAATTTACTGCATTTACTTTAAGGTATTTGTAATGAAGAAACGCTAATAATCTCTCAAATATAAAACTTTATTTTTATAGTTTAAAATTACAGAGAAGTCCTAAAGGTATTTTCCATAAGTTTAGAGACTAAAACATCCCTTGGAAAACAAAATTAAAATAAATTTTATTTGTTATTGGTACTTTTCTTGAGGGATTTTTGATGCAAATTATCTCAGTCAGCCTTTTTACAATCAGAAAAAAAAAACCAAACCAACAACAAATTATTTGTAAAGAACTGGTATCTCTTATACCATGAGTTATAACTGGTACAACTGATAAGAAGACCAGTTCTAGCTGAGAGTAAATCATGGTGTCCTGGTTTAGGGAAAATCTGGGAGAAAATTTCCAAAGGATCCCCCTCGGGAAGGAAACCCAAGCTTCCCTCCCTCAAACGGACACATGGTTAATGAACTATCCATTCAGTTATTACACATTTGTTGGTTATTCTTTTGACTTTCTATATTTTCAAAAATTAAATCTTATGCGTAGGGATTTGAACTGTTGGCTAGAATATTGTTTCTAACACTATTTGGTCTAAAAAAATAATTTAACGTTGTCTGTGGATCTGGATTCATAATTTCCTGAGAAAAAATTATTCTCCCCCTCCAGCTCCATATACAATACAGACTTTCATTAAAACACTTCCAATGTGGTTCACTATGTTCTATGGGGGCTTATTAGGCTGCCTTCAATTCCTTTACAGTATTTTTGAGGACATGTATCTAATTTTTTTCTGTGTACTGATCCTTAAACAATAACCCGTGAAGCAAACATTCAAGTTTGCAAAGACTCCAGGAGGAAGAAGTAAATTGGCTGGGTACTGCTGTATTGTCAAAATGCCTTCTGTCTGACAGATGGAGATTCCTCAGACTGTATCCTGGCCACATTTCACACAATTTGTCTTTCTTTTTCCCGCCAAGAGAAAATGCCAGGAAGATCATCTGGTGTGATAGGTGTGTCCTATTAGACTGATCAAGAAGTGGGAGAACTTGAATGGTTGTAGGTTAATGAGTTTCAAGGAAGACCAGGAGCTTATCAATATAATGAACATACAAATCTCTAGTGAAAGGGAAATTGGTTAGGTAGGGAAAGATGCAGAAGTATCAGCAAGATTTCAGATGCACCTACACTGAAAAGAGAACTACTAGCAAAGTAACAAGAACAAAAACGTGTATATGTAACACATATAAGAATATAAGCAACATTATTTCAGCACCAAAACTATCACTCAGTCGATCATTTCTATAATATGAATGCTGGTGAATAATTCCACTTATTAAGAAGTTTGGGGTAGAATTTTATATAAAGGTTATATGCACTTTCACTGAATCCAAAGTAAAATGGCATTTAACTCATTAAATCTCTACACCATAATAGAAGGAAAAAAAACAGGAATATTGCCATCAGGTATGGTCTATTACTGGCCTCTAAATTAACAAGATCAAGTAGAAGAAGCCCTCAGAAAAAAACAAAAAGGAAAAAGTGGTAGCACCATTATCTGACAGATAGGCTTTGACGTTAATGGCAGATTTCTAAGTCCTGATTCACTGAAGAAAGAGAGTAAAACTTTACAACAGGCAAGTAGGACATATCTTTAGATCCAGGAAGCTAAGACACAGCCAAAGAATAACGTTTTCTTCAGTTGTGAGTAATTCTGGAAAACTGGCAATATGGCAGACATTAATCATAACATCATGCAGTATTTCATTCCTGGAGAACAAGGGAGACCAAACAATAGGAGAGACGTAAAAGCTTCTGCAATAATTGTAACTTCAATTTTCAAAGCAATATTAGAAAGAAACAACTTGAAAAAGTTGTCATCCAGAAGACATCACACTGGTAAGTCACAATCAATATGGGTTTGTCAAAAAGAAATCCTGAAGAACCAATTAAATTTTTTGACATGACAGCAAATCTGAGAGTTGGGTGAAAGCAAATATTTTGAATTGAATAGGACTTTTGACCCTGTCCAACCAGACTTTCACTTGGCTTTCTCCAAAAGCACGCTCCTGATTAGCTTCTCACAAAATGGATAAGTAATTGGAGGAAAAAAAATTAATATTTCTAAAGTTAAAGAATACAAGTACTACAGAGGGGTTTTATGGTTCCATATTCTTTAATATTTTCATTAGGAACCTGAACAAAATACAATGCATTAAATGTGCAAGCTATGTGTAGTTGTGAGCTTACTGTAATTGGAATATTAGAATCAAGGATCTTGACAAAAAAACAAAAGCAAACAGCAACAATCAAAACAAAAGCAAAACCAAAACAAACAAATAAGCAAAAATACCAAGACAAACAATAGGAAAAAAGACTTACAAAAAACCCTTTCTAGACAGGAAATAGTGACAATCAAAATCAAGTATACATAGCAGTCAATGACATGTCATATCAGTGCAAATAAGAATTTAAAGAATTACTGTTTACAAAAAAATAATCAATCATAGTTAAATAATGTTATTGAAATACTGAAAGAGAATTGTTTAAAATTAATCACAGGAAGTAATCATTCTGCTCTTCTCAGCACTGATATGACCTTCCCTGGAGTACCATTTCCAGTTTGGACATTGCAGAATCAAAAAGATGAGTCCTTAAAAATTATTAGACAGTAAATATGGAAAACTAAAAATGTGATTTTAGGAGAAATCTGTGGGGAAACATAATGCCAAGCTTAAAAAGCTGCTGAAAAAAAGAGGATGGGGAAAAGCTTTTTTCATGTCTGCTGAGAATGAAACAAGTAATATGGACTAGAATTGCAGCAGTGGAAGTGTACATCAGGCAGGTGGAAAAATATCTAATGGGAAGGACTGGTAAGTACCAGAGTAAATTGCTTAGCAGTAATGTACTACATCTTCCTCTGCAAGCTCTAAGAACTTACCAGACATCTGTCAGGAATAGTTTAGATACAGCCAGTCTTGTCTCAATCTGGGGAGTAAACTGGGGAGTTCTGATTCCTGTCTCATTTCCTGTGATTCTGAGAAAAATTCTAAAAAAAAAAAGACCATACAGGTTAAAACCAGTGGGCTATATTGGATGACTTGTGTCAGTGTCATTAGAGGAAATACTTGTTTCCTGGTAAAATATGTGTGCTGTACTGATACCTTATGCATATTTTAAAATTCAACATTAATTTCTTGGTCGACAGCATATATTCCAAACTGCTCAATTCTGTCCTTTCAGCATAACCCAGTTTGTGGTCCTGAAAGTTTGACAACATTTCTCATGCAGTACAGTATAGGGCTTGTACAGTCAATCATACTGTCATCCCAAATGTTTTCAAAAATTTTTTTTTACTTGATTAAGTATCCTTGAGGTCTAAAGTGATATTCTCTATTACTGTCAGTCCCACTTGAGCTTCTTCCTGTGCTGGACTAAGGCCAACTGTGACTTCCTTGGTTTGACATCATATTTTGCTTTTTTTTTTACTGGAAGTACACATAGGCTGGAATGAGTTGTAAATTCTGCTTGCCTAATGGATCTGTATTCTACAAAGAAGTATGGACACTCATCTGGAAACATTGTTTTGTTATCTCAATAGCATGCAGGCAGCTACTGCTTTTTGACTGTGAATTCTGATTCTGTTCCTCTAATGTGTTTGTCCTCATGGCAATTTCATTACAGAAACAAAGAGCTTCACATTGTTTTGGTTTTTAATTAGGAAAAATAGTGTTCCATATTTTTTCAAAACCTTTAAACTATTATTCATTAACATAATTTGACTTATGTTTCATGCTGCAGAAAATGGCATCATCCAAGCCAATGAAATTTTCCCTCTCACGTTTTATTCAAAAGAATAATCCAGCCTTCATAGGTACAAAAATAAAACGGTGCTCAGGATGAATGTATGCACTTCTCTTAGCCACAGAAAATGGATAATGGAAGATCACTTAGCAATCCCATATGCTTTTTTTTCAACATTGTTAATGGACCCAGTAGATTGCCTAATGCAGCATCTTGTCTGGCAGGTTTCCGTACAGGTACATTAGGAAGGAGCATAAGAAACAGCATATACCCAGTGATTCCTCTTAGTATACTTTCTTCTCCTATTAATTTTATTATAGTTTTATTCAGAAACATTCTTTTTTATATAATTGATTGTCAAATACGTCCTTTATAAAGAAATAATATAATTGTTACTAAGCTGCGAGTGGGGGGGAATGCCCTGTGAAAATATTTATCTTTTATATTATCCGTTATTGGAAAGGAGAGGAATATTATCTGCAGTAAAGTCAAACTATTCAGTGTAAGAAGAGAGAACAAAAGTTTCCTTTTTTGTGGTTTTAATACCATTAGGATGCTGTAATTGGAGCCTCAGGAACAGGAGCCACCAGCTGAACAAAGAAAGTGCTGCCACCTCCCAGCCAGGCAGATGCCAGTATTTAGTTTTTAAACTGCATTCTTTATACTTGCCATAAACTGTCTTGCAGGACACTGACTTTGAGATAATCTAAAGGAAAAGGTTCTGACATTACCCAGTAGTACTTTTCAGAGCAGCCAAGGTGTCCTAGCATGCTCAGGTTAGCTTAGGAGTACTTTCCAACAGGTGCTCTGTAAAAGAGGAGTCTTCTGCTTACTGTTACCAGCCTGGAGAGCTCCTTGGCAAAAGCAAAAGAGAGATAAAACTCGGATATCTGGGATCCTTAGGGAACTTGCGACAGGTGCAGCAGTACGAGTCAGACATCAATGAACAGGAAAGAAGGAAATGCAGTGACTAGCAATGGTCACGTCAGTGAGAAAAGACAAACATTTCAAAAACACCCTTTAAGTTCCTTTCAGATACAACCTGGAAGAGAGACATCTGTACTTTCACAGTCATGATTCAGATCTAACAGTTCAGATGCAAGAAAACTTCAAAGAGCTAAATCCAAATAATTTTCAGACCTGACTCAACTGTTAAGGGAGAAGCAGCAGCACTGCTAATGCACACTAGTAAATGCTTCAGCTACACAGACCTGTGCCCACGTAGAAACACAGACCAGCCTTACACCATTTGGAAACCTCACACTCACACATCTGAACAGACTTTATGAGCCATTCTCTTAGAAGAAAGGTGAGGAAATAACTCAGAGTACAAGGAATGAGTGATTTTAGTGTTCTAGAAACTACTGCACTGGATTAATGGCTCAAGCACAGGAATGAACCTTAATAAATACTGTAGCTTATAGGGCAATCAGCAGGTCAGTTCACAGTGCACTTTTTACTGCACAACTGGACTTCGCAAGTAGAGAGTGATCAACAACGATGTAGTAAATTCAGAACTAAGGAGGGCTGGGGGGAAAATGCAGTAACAAGGGTAACTATATGTAAATGGATTAACAGAGCTTGCAAAAAGAACATTGTGACTGAAGTTGTGTGTGGCTGGAAAAAGAAAATTAGATTTGAGAGAAGTCTACTGGACAAAACTTTGCTCAGGTATCTAAAATGACTCTGGGATTTTTCTGTAAATGCCTGACTGGCAGGATGGGAAGTGATTGAAACAGTATAATAAGAGGAGAAAGGAAGCTGGTTAGGCCTCACCTAGAAGTAGGCTTCTGTCCATAGAATTACTGTGTGGTGGTTTATTATTTAAACGAAAATGCTAACATTCCAGGTAGCACCTCAGTGAGCTGTGTCTTGGCCACAAGCTCTTTTGTCAGAAACTCACAAAAATATTTATGCAGGTGGACTCGATGGGAATAAAATTATGGACACTTAATTTTTTTCTTTAGATTATTTTTTGGGGCGTGAGGGGGGAGTGCTTCTTAAATTGTTCTTAAAGTATGTGTGAGGTCCAGCAAATACTCAGTGAAATATCTCAAGGCATTTTTCATAATTTTACCCTGTTGTGCAATAAGGAGATCTCCAACCCTAACAGGAAGTAAAATAAATTCCCACATATTTAATGAATACCTCTGTGGACCTTCTATCATTAAAAAAGGCTACAGTTGGCAATAAGTTATTAAGAAGGGATTCAAGCCCATTACTTAAAAAACCAGGTAAAATCTGCTACAGGAGAATGGTGTTTTAGAGAAGTAAGGACTATTTAAGAAAACACAACCTTAATTTCAATTGAACATTAAAAATTCATTATAAGGTATAACAATTTTTCTTTTAATTGCCAGATGAATTCCAGGGGTGTTCTATTGACAATGTACCTGTCCATTTCAATACAGCAGAATTACCTATTTTCTACCAAACTGCTGGGTGACAGGAAAGTCACTTTTCTTCACTTTTTCCTCCATTTTGAAATCACATTCATGTTTGTGTACGTTATGAAAGTTTACTCATCAAAATCTTTTAATATTTTCAAGACATTTTGAAGATTATATACTTGACATATGGCAATTTGATACATTTAATAACCAGAATTAAGAAATTCACTTGGCAACATTGAATACTTAGACATCCAGCTCTACATCTAAAACTATCAAACAATAAATTCTCAAAAATACATAGCTAATATATATATAGGTATATATCCCTCTAAGGCACATAATATTACCTTTATGAGAGACAAAATCTATTTGAACCAGTACAAATGTTCCAGATAACATGTCCTCATGTTTCAGGACTTTCTATTTATATTCCTAACTATGAATTTTGAAAGTTAAAGGAAATACATCATAATGAGTCACTTAGTGCCTTTTGGCAATCCCCTGTTTCATTCATTTTGATGAATATTTCATAAGTGTGAATTGTAAGACCTGAATATAAGATGAAACAGAAGTGTCAAATGTTTAATAATAAAATATATATTAAACAAGAAACACCTCTTTTTCCTATATGTCAGAGCTGTTGGATTTATATTTACAGTATTTTTTTCTACTTAGTCAAAATTACAATAATGAGAAAAATTATGCTCGATTGGATGACAGCAGAATCATTCAGACTTATATGAGCTCTCTCAAATATACCAAGACTATTATGAGCAGGGATATATCTGTCCACTGTGAGGTAAGAGAATAAGTGTTTCTTTCTACATATGGGGAAGGAAAGTGCAGAAGAATGCAAAACCTTCCACAGATGACACAAAGAACACTGACAGAAATTAATTCCAAGGTTTTCAGGCTGATAACTGGACTATACTTTAAGCTTCTAAACTGAAATGTAAGTCACCTTGCCACCTAAAGTCAGCTGTCACAGGATCATTCTATTACAGTGAGTTGGGAATGAAACTCTCAACTCTAATTGATTATTATATTTTTATGGGACAGTATTATATTTTTATAGGGAAGATAGGATCATGCTGATTAAAAAGCCCTTTCCTACTTCAGTAAGAAGATCCAAGCATATGAGTACTTCTAGTAGTGGTGCATCATCTTTAATTCATCTTGAAGAAAGGACAATGTGATACAATTCAAAATAGGCTCAAATATATTTTTAAATCCTATTTATTCAGTCTTTTAATAATAGAATAAATGGAAATTCCAATAAATACTGACAGAATTCAACTTTCCACAGCCTACTACAATATTTTCTAATGAGCATACCATATTCACTAACACTAAAATACTATCTTTATTGAATCTAAGAAGTAAATATGCATATAAGAATTGTGCACACCTGGAGTGTTACATGGTTTTACATTTTATACTCCACATCCTGAAGACTTAGCAAGAGTTTTATGTTCCTGTAGCTAAGTGTCCTTGGGAGGGTTTTAGATACTTTTTACTATTTCTAAATTTATTACAAAACTTACACATCTAGAGAGAAGGGGTTTTAAGTACATGGCCTATATGTAAACCCAAAGTCTTTGAAACTGAAAAAAATCTCCAATATTTTAAAATTGATGATTCATTTACACTTATCTCTTGATTCTATGAGATCTGACTTACAAATATTAACTGTAGGGTTTTTGCAAGACATAACTGAGTAAAAATGCAATGGGTGAATGGTGCTTTTACTTTGAAACATTGCATTCATTCTTGTCTTTCTATTATTGCCATGTGGAGTGCAAGCTGCAGTCAAGCTAAATAAAGCCCAACAAACCAGCACCATTTTAAATGACGAACATGCAAAGAAACAGATGAATGCAATGACTTAATTCACTCAGTTCCATTTGGCTCAGACAGAATGACAGCCAGCTTGGAGAAACTGCTAATGAAACTTATTCATTCTAAAAAGAGAAAAAAAAGACTAAATAGAAAAAATAGAAAAAGAAATAGAAATAGAATAGAAATAGAAAAAATAGAAATATAATAATATAATAATAGAAAAAAAAGAATAAAAATAGTCATTCTAAAAATAGAAACCCCAGCTTGAAATATAATGCCTGCACTTCTGTGGAGGGTAAAGGAAATGGAAATGTAACTTCAAGTACATTTTGGAAAGACATCAACGTTTTCTGGTATTCAAAAAGTCTATATTAACCATTTTGAAAGACCCTCTATACCTCTTAGTGGTTAAGAGCATTATCTGTCTGAAAAAATAAAAGGAAGCTAAATCTCTGTGTCTTGTTACCACTGTGGGGTTTGCACATGTGGTATTTAACATAAGAAATTGCAAAGGGAACAAAGTGCTATTCTAGACTCAGAAAATATTTGTCTTTTTTTTTATTATAATTTATTCCATACAATTCATTTTGTGTAAAGTTTCATTTCTCCTGGAAACTGAAATCCTGCATGAGATTTTTCTTTTTTTTTCTGAATGGTTATAACATTAAACAATTTATTTTTGTCAGTCTCGTGTAATAAACAATTCCAACCTTGTAGATCACATTCAGAACCTTGTGAATCACTATGGATGTATGTCCATCTTCTCTCTAAGCCTCACACAGCTTAGGTGAATGCACACTACATGTGCATTGAAATCAGTCTCACTCCTTCTCAGGACAAGAATTTCCAAAAGGGGAAGTCATAATTTCCAGAAGTATGTATCTGGCAAGTAAAGACCACAAGTACAGAGGTAGAAGAATCTAAGACATATGGATTTACTATGCTTAGGAATGTCAAAGTAGGAATAAAGAAAAAGTATGTGCCTTGTGTGCACCTGGTAAACAGGGATGACACACAATCCACAAGGAGTTTTATATGCACAATAATGTTGATATTACGTGGGCAAATTTCCTTTACTATCCCTCATTTTAACCAGTCCTACATACTCCTTCCCACAGGAATACAAAATAAATGGTTACCTGCCATTGTCTATGGAAGATGACAGTGATTCTGGTGAATCACAGGAGATCTGAGGTTCAACTCACTTAGTATGGAACAACTCAATCTAAATTTCCACCACTAATACAAGAACCTGTATGTAAAATCATACACAAAATTGTGTACCTGTAAGTTTAAATCAGATGCATAATTATGAGCTGGAAAATGTTTATCAATTTGTGGATATCAAAAGGAAGGACAGTGTAAAGTGCAAAGTAAAGAAAATTAGTGATATCACATGATAATTCTAGTGGATGAAGGATTGCATGATGTTATTAGGCAAACCCTCTCAAATCCTTGTTCTAGTCACTATTTTTGTACCTTCTGGAAAGCAAAGGCTCTCTTTAGGATAAATGAAATATTGATTTTGGTTCTAGCTAGACTCCATTAAGAAGCTCTTTTAAGTTACATTGTGTCTGCAAAGAGTGGAGTTTTATGAACACAAATCAGTTTTCTAATACCCATAAGTGGGCTTTTCATGAGCACTCATAAATAATTCACATAACTTTCTTGTACATCAGTAGAACTTGACTTGAAGCTTTCTTAAGCACTTTCAAAAAGCCTTAGCTGTATGTCTGGTATTGAATATCAATGATGACTGAGTTTACTACAGACAGCCCATTTGTTTCTAAATACAGAAGCAAGAGAAACAGCATTGTGAGGAAGAAAAAGATAATCAATGACTCACAAAGACTTTCTCTGTGTTGAAAGCAGATGATTTGAAAGTGTACTTGAATAAAAAAAGACTGTCTGACCAATGTGGTAATGGTTTGGGATGCCTCTGGGTCTGTTAGCTCTGTCTATACTGCCAGATGCACCACTCCCCAACTTCCAAAAGTTGTTTTAACACAAAAGACCTGGAGTGCAACAGACCTAGTCAATGCAAAACACAAATGGAAATGGGGCCCCAGCCTCTACAACTCAAAGAGGCACTAAAGCAAGGGTCAAGTGGTTCTGGCTCAGGTTCTCAGCAAAGGCAATGCTTCATCCTATTCAGAGTGAATATCAGTCCTGGAAATCAAATCAATAGAAAGGAATTGGGCTTCCTTCCTTACCTCTCTCCTGGAATGGTCCAAAGTTTTACTGCATCTCTGGCAATTCTGTTCAATTACCTAACCCTGAGAGGGGTGGAGAGGATTACAGGAGAGCAGGTCATCCCAAGGAAGGCACACTGACATCCAGAGAAGTCTGCTTGTTCAAAGGGTCAGGAACAGTTTCATTTTTCAGCAATTACAATTTGACATTACTTGTGCCATATTGTTATAGTGTGTCCTGCTTTCAGCTGGGACATATTCTTCCTGGTAGCTGGTGTACTGTGTTTTGGATTTATCATGAGAATAATGTTGACAACGCATTAATGCTTTAATTGTTGCTGAACAGTGTTGGCATAAAGTCAAAGACTTTTCAGTGTGTCGTGCTCTGTCAGTGAGGAGCTGCACAAAAAGCTGATATGGAGCATAACCACAGTACCTGATTCAAACTGACCAAAGAGTTATTTCACACCATGGAACATCATGTTCAGTTTATTAACTGAGGCCGGTTATCAGGAGGTGCCAATCACTGCTTGGGGACTAAATAGTCATTGGCCAGTGGGTAGAGAGCAGTTGCATTTTGCATCAGTTCTCTTTATTGGATTTTATTCCTCTCTCTCTTTTTGTTATCTCCCTTGTTATCACTATTGTTATTGTTATTATTGTTGTTATTGCCATTATTTCAATAATTAAACTGCTCTTATCTCAACCCATAGGTTTTACCTTTTTCTGATTCTCCTCCCCATCCCACTGAGGTGGGAGAGTGGGAGGGGCAGGATGAGCGAATGGCTGCATGGTACCCTAATTTCTGTCTAGGTATAAAACATGACACAGTGCTGCTTTCTTAGGAGTTGCATCATATTTCAAAGATGCTATATACATATGGGAAGTTGGTAAATTCTGCTCTGATGGACGTAAAATGAAGAGATGAAGAATTTTTTTATTTTTTTTCAAAAAAATAGACAAAGTTATGAACTTTTTTGATCAATACTGACACAAATTTTTAAAGCATTTCCCTAGAGAAAGCTTTCACATGTGTAGATATGCACAAACTTTAGAGGTTGTTACAGCTTCTTCTGATAGAGAGCTTGACCCCTCTGAACAAAGACAAATACTATTGCCCAAAGTGGCACTGTTCTAAGGCACTGCTCTAAGACAATATAAGTGAATCCTTTCAGAACAACATGAGTACTGAGAAGCACTACTCAAAAGTGCTTCAAGGGGCTTGAAGAAAAAGATGCTTAAAAAAAAAGTTAAAGCTATGTTTTTTTCCCAGTTCAGCTAGGTCTGAATTCCCATCATCAGTCTCACTGAAGTCTATCCATACAATAATTTCTGTGCATGCTCAGTATGTTGACACTGCTTTTCTGGGTTTCTGCATGCATTTCTGGATGGGAAAAGAAGCTGGTGAATAAATTATGACACCACAAGAGTTCAGTACTTTCTATTTAAGAAGACATATGTAAAAGGAGTGTTTCTTGTCCCACTTTTTAATATAAATTCACAGGTTTCACATTCATACCCAGCATGCTGCTCTGTTTTTGAAATAAACAATCTCAAGGCATTTCTTACTCCTCAGCAAGCTTTGCAGGTAGGAGGGGGGATGTGATCCTCCCCCTCTGCTTTGTGCTGGTAAGGCCAGGCCTGGAGTACTCTGGGCAGTGCTGGGCTCCCCAGCACAAGGAGAGATGGAGGTACTAGAGAGTCTCCAGCAAAGGTCCACAAAAACGGTACTAGAGCAGCTCCTGTGAGGAGGAGCTCAGACTGCTGCCTCCAGGCTGGAAATTACTTCATGGAAGTTGATAATCCATGAGGTCTCCATATCCTAATTTTTCCCCCTTCAAGGGATTTTATTAATGACTGCATAGACAGCTAACAAGCTAAACAAAAGTATGAGGGCTGCAATGAGTGAAAAATCTCTCTAAAATCATTGTCTCTGTTATCACAGCATGTGTTGCAGGTGACCATAGTTTTCCCTGTTGGTTGGCAGGTCACAATTTATAATTGAAGCAACTTGCTGCACATCATATCTGTGACCCAGAAGCTGGCAGCTTGATCTTCATCTCTATTCCTTCAGAGCAGCATCTTAAAGCTTCTGTTCTCTGGTGGTACTAGTCATGGAGTTACACGAGGAGTGTACAAAGTGGAGGCCAACTACAGTTAAATACAAAAATTGAATACAGAGGGGTTTTGTCCAGTAATTAATGTATTTAAACACCTGTCTTTTGAGAAGACTCCTCTTATTTCAAAGTGACAGTTCTTGGCACAACACAGTTTGTTGATGACTTTGGTAGTCTTTGGCCATGGTCTGAAGAGCCTGTACCCTATACTGCCACTCTGGGCATTAAACCTGAGGCTTTGTACAGGGCAAAACACAAGAGCAAATTTCTCTGTGAAGGCTTTGGGGGTTATTTTTAAAGTCTCTAAGGAAGCAGGAGAAGAGAAAGATTTTCAGAGGCTTGCTGCCAGGCATTAGATTTGGATTGGCATTATAGGTAGCGTGAGACAGAGTAATTGTAAATTGACTTCACTTTTCACTGCCACCTTATGAGAAGAATGGTAAAAAACAGGAAAAGCTATTCTGGGTGATACTTCGAATGAAGCATGAGGAAACAGATATGGAAGGACAAGAGCTTTTTCTAATAAGCCACTGGTGGTGTTGATATCAGGGCAGAAAGGAGAAAAAGTGGTAATATCTTCAGTTGATAACACTGTGGAAACACAATATAGGGAATAAAGGTAGTCCTATACAAAATATTCAGTACCATATTTTATAGAACAACGTAAAATAGAATATGATGACAAAACCGGTGCTCAGGTTTCATGTTTGCTATCTTCTTAACCTGAAAAGGCCTTGCAAAGGTGTCTTTAGATTTTCAGATACATTTTATGATGGAGAATAAATCCTTGGCCCCAGGCTTGAGCATTGGATTTGACTTTATTTTTGCAATTGTGAGTAGGGGCTGTTTTTGTCTAAAGTATTATCATTCCTGACACTGGTAACAGGGCATACAGTACTTCCCCTGTTGGTAGGGTGAGCTGCCAGGCTTGTGCCCAGCATGGCTGCGGGACCTCCATGGGGATCGGTTCCTTGCCACCTATGGTTCAGTGAAAGAAATCCGGCGCCCCCGCTGATGGCGCTCACTCCACCCCGAGGAGCTTGGGATGTCCCCTTCGGGCCTTAGAGCTCGTCCCTCATCACGTTCCATCCTCCTCAGCTTCTCCCGCAGTGTTTGGTGCCAGGTGCTGTAGGACCTCTGTGGGGATCGGCTCCTTGATGTCTGTGGTTCACTGAAAGAAACCCGACGTCCTCGCTGACGGCGTTCGCTCCTCCCTGATGCTGGGACATCCTGCTCAGACCTTAGAGCTTCATCCACATCGTGATCCATCCTCCTTAGCTTCTCCTGTTGTGTTTGGTGCCAGGTGCTGTGGGACCACCCTGGGGTTTGGCTCCTTGTCCCCTGCAGTTCAGTGAAACAAATGTGGCAGTCCCACTGATGATGTTCACTCCTCCCCAGAGAGGCACAGACATGCCCCAGGCTCTGCCAGTGTCCTTGTCCAGCAAATCTTCTCTGCGTCCTTAGAAAGCACACAACTGGATGTCTGTCCCTGGTGGAGGAGGCCAGGCACTCTGGCCCTTCAGGCCTGCCCTAAGCAACCGAAAGCCTAGTTGTCACAGGTGTCACAATGACTCCCTGGTGACATCAGGGGGATTTTAGGGACCACACCCAGAAGACACAAGTCCCAGCCTCAGGAACAAAAACTTCCCAGATAGCTCATCTCACATGATTCCCTGCAGTTGAGCAGAATTCTGTTACCATGTTTTTCACATAAATTCACACGTTTTACCTTTCACAGCCAGTGCTATGTTCTGTTTTAGAAACAGACCATTCAAAGCCTTTCTTACTCCTCAGCTGACTTGTGCAGGAGCAGTTTCGGTGTGAAGTAGTACCATTTCTGACACTAGTACTCTTTTTGGTAGGGTATGCTACCAGGCTCTGTGCCTGGCAGGGCTGTGGGACCTGCACCAGGATTGCTTCCTTGTTGTCTGTCCTTTTTTATTTCCCGATATTGAAGGGTGTGATGTTTTTGCAGAACTTTCTGTGTGATAAAAAATGCTAAAGCTCTTGCCCTTTGGCTAAAAATGTATTGTTTTATGAAGAGTATTTAAAAAAAATTACAGGAAAGAGTTACACAGCCCTAGTTTGTCAGTCAGGGTTCTCAGCAAAGGAAATTCTTCTCTTCTGTACACTTTACACTTACTGAGAAACATGCCTTTAGAAAGAAAACTTCCTTCTATTCCCCGAAATTTGTGCACTTCTGAACACCCTAACTACCTGATTTACCTGTCATTGTGACTTGAAGATCTCCTGCAGAAGAGCTCTGGACCCAAGACAGTGCTATGAGAAAAAAATCTCTGTATTTATTCAAACACACAGATCCTTGTATCCAGACATGCATGTACGTGCTGCAGCTGCTGTCATGACCATTAGTGTGATCCCAGTTTGTTTTCTGCAGCACCCACTTCCCAAATATCCTTTAGCTCTCCCTGAAGCTGTACTTACACATGTGAAAACTCAAGAGTATCTCACACAGAGGAAGTTGTAAGTAAAAAGCCACACATACATGATAGTGTTCTGGACCACCAACCTGAACTCTTCAATCACCTTGCTTTACCAACATCAGCATGTAGTTTCAGGCTTAAACGAAATGCTTTTCTTAACATCTTTTTCTACATGCTCAGTTCTTCAATTTTTTTCCAATGACTAATAATTTGCCTTATTTTAGGTTGAGATCATAACATAAAAGCCTCTGCTGTTGAAGCTATACACTCAGGGAACACAGGACCCCAGGGAGGACTGAACATCACTGCCATGCATAGGAGGGAAGGTGGCATGCACATTCAGGCTAAAATTCTATGGGCCCTGATGGAATCCACTCCAAAGTAATGACAGATCTGCTGAAAAACATTGCCAAACCATGCTTGATCTCCTATCAAGGGTCCTGGTTAACTGGAAAAATTCCAGTTTTCTGGTAATTAGCAAATGTAATGCCCATCAAGAAGAGTTGGAAGGATGATCAGGGAACTACAGACCTGCCAGCCTGACCTCTCTTCCAGGTGAGGTTATGGAAGAGATCGTAGTGGTTTGGTTAAATTGGGTGGGAACACCAATTAGCTGGCTAGTTTTGAAGAACCAATCAGCTGGCTAGTTTTGAAGATTGACACCCAGTTAAACCACTTAAAAGAGCTAAATAAGCCTCTATGAAAATACATTTAAGAATGGGCAAGCCTGTGAGGAGCTCTTGCTTCTGGCCTTTGAACAGGTGACTGGGTCCTGGCTGGGCCAGCCCCGTGTGGCTTGGCAGGCTGGGCCAGACCGGGCTCTCCTGCAGCACTGGCTCCTTCCCAGGAAGCTGCCAGGCCCCGTTCCGGCAGGGTGGCTGCGACCCCTTCCCAGCAAGGCTAGGCCCCCTTCCCGGCGAAGCCGCTAGTCCTTTTCCCATGGCACCACCGGGGTGGCTATACCAGTGCCAGGGTGACAATGTGCCCAGGACCAGCACCAGGAGTGGCACCATGGCCCGTGGGGACAGCCCTGAGGCCAGGAGCAGCCACACAGTCGTGACTGCTCAGCCAAAATCGGTGTGGCTGGGACAGCACCATGCGTGGCTCGCAATGAACTTTGTTTGCTCAGCTGCTTTTAACCTGCCATGCTGAAGATAGAAGGATAAAAGCAGCTGCAGCAGCTTCTTTTTTATTTTGGCACCCCACATGAAGAGAAGGCGCAGGGTGGCACTGGCAGCCAGCACGACTCTCACGGTGTCGGCAGGGACTATGTGACTAATGGAGAGACATGCAGGTGATTTCCCTGACACAGAACCTGGATGAGATCAAACTTCCAGCACTGCAGAACTCTATAAAAACTGTTTCAATTGATAAAGCTTGAGAAGAAATGAACCTATGAACACCAATTCTCCCCCACATCAGAAAAAGGAAAGAGTAAGACAGTAGAGAAAACAGCATGGAGACACTGAGTTCAGTGAGGAAGGAGTCAGGTCCTAGTTGGGAGGGGATTGAGGAAATGCCTTAGTTCTGAGCTGAAATTCTTTTGAAAAGCTATGGTGAAGATGTATTTGATATATCAGACTTTGTTTTTTCCCTGTAATTCATGGAATGCATTGGGGGATTTAGCATTCTGACCACAGCCATGAGCAGAGGCACTAGTGTTGAAGTAAGCGGATGTTGCAGTATCTGTGATCCAATGAGAAGCTTGGACAGAGAGGGACGAGAGAGACGAGAAACCTTGCCACGGGGATAGAAGAAAACCTCTGTTCCCAGAGATGGATGAAGAGAACTTTTGCTTTTATGCTTGTTGTAGTTTTGATTTGCCAGTTTATTCATTTTTCTGTTGTGAGACAGAACCAGGAGTAAAAGCAAGGCAGGCCTAAAACTTAAAAGTGTATAAAAAGAAATTTATTAACTACACCAAGAAAAAAAAAGTAAACAGTAAATTCAGAATAAGATCTTCAGACCACTCCCTCCTCCCTCTTCCCATTCCTTCTTAACAACATACAAAGACACTTCAGTCAGTTCCCCACTTAAATAATCTTATTCAGTTCACTTCAGAGAGAGGAACTTCCTCTTGTCTTTCCCAAAAGGGGAAGGAAACAGTTTTCTTTTGACTTCACTGTCATGAGTAGCAGCCACCCAGGAACCTGCAATCGTGGCACTCCTCCCAACTTCACAGCCTTCCCAGAGTTGTGCTTGTGGGCCATGTCAAACTCATGGGGTATTACTTTTAAGACTGAACTGTTCCAAAGCAAAAGTTCTCTTCATCTCTTTTCTCTCTGTTCATGCTTCATCCTCAGAAAACTGAGATCCCCTTCTTTCTTAGGGGCAAAAAATTCTCAACACAGGTGCTTTTTGGTCAAATGATCTATCAAATGGAACACTCCAACCCCCCATGTCTTTTCTCCATGGTTTATATGAATTTTCAGTGCAATATCAGCTCATCCCTACAACTTTAAAAAAGGATTTTCAGCCATCTTCACAGCATCTCCTCATTCTTCTTTCCTCTAAAGAAACTTAGCTCTTGCTTCACTGGCTTTGGAGTATCTCCTTTTTCTTCCCTCTCATTCAAAGGAAGGTCGAAGGTCTGCAAATCTTACCTGAGCACTAAAGAGTTAAGATTTCATGGGGGGAATGCAAGGCTGCAATGCTGGACTTGTGCTAGGATCTCAGGAAACTCAGGCCGTGCTGGAAAAGGGAAGGAGGGGGAACAGCTGGGACCTCACTCAGCCTCCCTGGGTCTCACCTACAGCATCACTGTCCATGGCCACCCCTCTCCCTGCCGGGCCATGCCAGCTCCCCAGACTGGGGGCCCAACCCTGTCCATGGCACCCCTCCCTCCTGCCAGCTCCCCAGACTGGGGGCCCAACCCTGTCCATGGCACCCCTCCCTCCTGCCAGCTCCCCAGACAGGGGGCCCAACCCTGTCCATGGCACCCCTCCCTCCTGCCAGCTCCCCAGACAGGGGCCCAGCCCTGCCCATGGCCACCCCTCTCCCTGCCAGGCCATGCCAGCTCCCCAGACAGGGGCCCAGCCCTGCCCCGTGCCAGCCCACAGCCCTGCAGTGGAGCCAGGACAGGCCGGTGTTACCTGCGCTGCTGCTGGAAGAGAAAGATAGCTTTTTTCCAGGTTACCTCCCTCAAAATGTGTTTTCACAGAGCAAACTAACTTTCTCCAATTGGTTTCTCAGGCTGTCAATAACCAAACCAGCCTCCAATTGGTCCCATCAACTCACAGAGGAAGTTCTCTTGGAGAAAAACCTCTCTGAGTTTGCCTTCCTCCAGGTGTAACCAGCACAATGCTAGAACAACTCATCCTTAAAATATCACCCCAATGGCATGGCCCATGAAAGCAGCTGTGGGAAGGCTGCAAGGCATGGGGTGGGACTTCATGATTGAAGATTTCTGGGCGGCTGCTGTTTGTAAAAATTAAAACTACAAGGAACTGTTCCTTGTGGAGAACTCTCCATGGCATGGCAAGAGAGACTCCTCTCTCTAAGTGAACTGAAAAAAGACTATTTTAGAGGTGGTAAACTGACTGAAAGCTCCAGATTTTGTCTCTTTACATTGTCAGTGGGAAAGGAAAGAAGAGTTGAGATAATGAGAAGTGTTCTGAAGGTTTAAACTGATTTCTTATTTTCTTCCTTTAGTTCTGTTAATAATGTTTTCTTTATTCCCTTTAAAGTTGAGCCTGTTTTCCTCTCCTCCTAATCCTTATCTCACAGCAGAAAATGAGTAAATAATTCTAGTGGGTGCACTGGTGATTTGGCCAGTGCTAGACCCACTTCATGAATTGGTGCATTGGCCAGGACAGAGACTCAGATTGGCAAACCAAAACCACTACAATCATCCTGAGTGCCATCCCACAGCACAGGCAGGACAACCAGGGGATAAAGCCCAGCTAATGTGATTTTTAAAGGCAGGTCTTGCTTGACGAACTGATCTCCTTTTGTGAAAAATTGGCCCACTTAGATGAAGGAAAGGTCTAGAAAACATGTCTTATGAGGAGTGGCTGATGGAGCTGGGATTTTTAAATGTTGAGGAGTCTCATGAGGGACCTCACTGCTCTCTACACTACCTGAAAGGAGGTTGTGGTTGGAGGCTGATCTCTTCTACTGTGTCTGCAGAGAGAGGACAAGGGAAATGGCTTTAAACTGAAACAGAGGAGATTCAGATTAGATATTAGAAAAAAATTTCACTATTATGTTGCCTGGGGAGTTGGTGGAGTCACCAGCCCTGGAGGTGTTTAAGAAGCAGCTGGATCTCACTCTGGGTGATATGATTTGGTGATTTAGGGGTTACAGTGGTGGTGCTGGGTTGTCAGTTGGACTTGATGATCTTAAAGGTCTCTTCCAACCTTGATGGTTCTATGATCCTATGATTCTATGAAAGAGTGGAACAGGAGCAGACTGAAATCAAAGCTGAGGTTTTGCCCACTTTATATTCCTTCCCTTTCTGCTATTAGCACTTGGGTGGTCTGTCCATTGAGAAAATTCAGTACACAGAAATTACATTAAATTTCTTGTTCTTCTGCTCTCCTGAAGTAAATTCCAGCAGCCTTTCCAAAATACCATGGAAACTTATGGGAACCCAAGTTCTTAAGTATACACAGATGGCTTGCCTGCAACTTTGTTTAAATATCACCTTCAGTGTCCCAAACGTTAGCATGCCAGTAATAACAAAGGTAACACAAGAAATGCAAACACATTAAAAGGCAGCACACCATGATGGACAGAGAAGCATCAGAACAGTGAAGGAAAATCCACATTAAAAGTAGCCAATTAGTGAAATGCCATCTGTTCATCCAAACTTCACTCAAAGGAAGGTTTCCTGTTTAATGGAACAATAAATTCTTCAGGACTTAGAAAAATGAGTGATTAGTTGTACTTTTTCCCTTCTGTCTTTTCTTGTTGGATGAATCATTATGCAGTTATTTACCTTTAAAATGTCACTAGGGAAGCCAGCACTGTGGTGCTCTAGTATTTTTTGTTTGTACCAGTGTTGTATGAAATTGTCAGGATCTATATTTGCTAGACATCAAAGATGCCTTTTTTTTAAATTCTGGTGCATTCTTTCAGTGCAGTTGAGATAATCTCCTGTTACAGTCCATTTTGATTTAGATTAGTTTTCCAAGATGGAAATCAGAGTGAAACAGGGGTGAGTTTCACACCAGACTGAGTGGAGTGGAACTGTTACAAGATGATCATTCCAGTTGAAACATATTGTTGCTTTAGACTTGGTAAAAGCTTGGCCCAGACTTCCTGAAAAAATCTCTCATATGGCCTTGTTTTTTGCTTTAGACTGAACTGAAGCCCAGCAAAACTTGCTGAATTTTGTTTCCTAGACAAAGGTACAATTACTTTTTACTTCCATACCTGGTGGAAACCAGAAAGATTTATTAAACCACTTCTCTCCCTCTTCTTCTAGCCTTTTTGCCTTTGTTCTAATGTTAAGACTTTCACAGACCAGCAATTTGGGTTCTATTGAGGTCACACTTTTAATATACTTTTTCACAGGTAGTGGATCCTGCTAACTAGTAGAACACAGTGCTCTTGAAAAACTTCTTCTGTAGTTTAAAAAAGAAGACACTCCGTTTCTAAAACCTTGATTGTCCAGTTTTGCTGTTTTCTTGATGAAGAGAAGTACTTTGGCTGGAGCACCAGTCTTAAAAGGCTGAGGAAACTGGATTAGTTTAGCCCGAAGAAAAGGAGGTTGGAGGGGCACCGTATCAAAAAGTGGGGGATTTGTCTGTTCTGCCAAGTGACAGGACAAGAGGAAATGGCCTCAATTGTGCCAGGGGAGGTTTCGATTGGATATTAGGAATAATTTCTAATATTAGATATTAAGAATAATTTCTTCACAGAAAGGGTTTTCAAGACTTGGAAAAGTCTACCCAAGGTAGTGGTTGAGTCCCTATTCCCAGAAGTATTTCAGTGAGCTGCAGATGTGCCACTTAAGGATGCATGCTAGGGATCTAGCAGTGCTAGGTTAATGGTTGGACTTGATGATGTTAGAGGTCTTTTCCAATTCTGTGATGCTGAATGAGAACAGTATTACAACCACATGCAATAGCAATATTGCTGATGAATTTGGACCAGCAGCTGAGTCCTTCACAGTACGACAGTACAGCACGCTAGGGCTAAATATTTGTATTCTGCTCACAAGTTTTCCAGAAATTTTTCTTGGATGACACATTGGGCTGTGTATCATGATTTGATAGACATAAGGAACTGTACTTTTGTGGTTTCATGCTCATTTTGCTGCAGTGAGAAATAAAACATTATAGTCTCCAGAATCTTGCCATGGAGTTGCAGTTGTGCTTATATTAAGGTAGTAGTTTAAATTAATGCGTTCCTATCTATGTGTTTGTGTGGCTGTCACTGTTGGAAAAGCTGAATGAAACATCCAGATAAGTCTAAAATATTTCATACAGAACCTGAGGCTGTCCAGAGCTTCAAGAACCCCAAAACCTTTAAAGCACAGCAGATTTCAATGATGAGCAGAGTCTGACCTCCTGCCTCAGGCTTCTTCCTCAGCTGCCTTCTGTAGGAAAAGCTTTGCGCAGTGCTGCTCCATGATGAAAATTTCCAGACAAAACAATAAATTGTTATAGATGAAGCAATAACATTCACTGTATTGACAGCTAGACTTACAAAGAAAAGAGAAAATATATTCTTTTCATGACATTCATTCTGTCTCTAATATGCCCTAACTAAAAGTTATTTGAGTCAAAGGTGCTTGGTCTGCAGCCATCACCCACTGACCTCTGCCACTATCCTTGGTTCGGGGTGGCTGCTGAACAACGTGGGACCAAGAAAATTTCAGGAGCTGGGAGACTCCACATTGTCTGGAAATAAACATTATAGCTGGATACAGGTGTATCTTCACTGAGGGGATGCAGGAGAACTTTAGAATAAAGCAATGTTACAGTTTGCTGTTAACTGAGGCAAAGACACAGTCTCCCTCCTGATAAAGGCTTGGTCCTTGCAGTGAGGAATGGGTGCAAAGATGTAAGCTCTTATAAGCAACAATTTCCAAATGGTAGGTATAGCACTAAGTGCCCAAGTGCAAGTTCCTGTCACAATTCTAGTAAAAAAATACGCTGAAGATTTACAAACATATCTTTCTCTTACTCTGATTTCTAGAAATGTAGCTCCTCTCTTCAGGGTTTTTCTTAGTCTGGTAACTTTTTATGATCCCTGCTACTGTCGTTCCCTTGTCGCTTCCCTTTTTGTTCTCAGTGCTTGTCTCATCCCTGCTATAGATGCAAATTCCTTATGTCCCTGGGAGTTCTCTTTCCTCTTGTTTCAGGTTGTATTCCTATAAAACCTGTTGCTCTTAAGTTCCACATAAAGCTTTGCAGTTTTGGGTCCCAGTGCTGGCTGCCAGCTTGAAGCTGTGAAGCCTCCCTAATTTCAGCATGCCTACAGGAAGCTCTCCTTGAGGAATCCCACTCTGGGCATCCAGGACAAAGCAACCATCCTAAATAAGAAGCCTAATATTACAGACCAGATCTTAGGGTCTCATAAGGTAATCAGGAGCAGCAACAGCCACTGGCAAAAGTAAAAGCCATAGCAGTGCAAACCAATTTGAAGCTGAAATAAATTATCCCCCCAGAGTGTACTGAACATGTTTTTACAGTGTCATTCACTCCAAAGTTAAATTATACTCTGCTGAAATCTTTGCATTTATAGAATCAATACATGACAAGGGGTTGGGAAATAGGTGTGCAGATGATTCAGTACACTTTCCTCTCAAGTACTGGCTTTGCTCACTAAGAGTAGAAGAGTTATATCTCTGAGAGCATTAAGAGCTTCTGAAATTGCTTGTGTTACAATTTGCTACAAATTCCAAGTGATAAAGGTGTTTTTGTGTCTAAATTCAGTTTACTATATGACACTAAAAGCCACAGAAGGATGTCAATATGGTACTGACATTTTAACAATAGCTCCTTTAAGTGATGAAACATAAATTGTCACCCAACTTTAGTTTAAGAGAGATTATTTAAGAGGCATGAGCATTTGTCATATACCACTGCCATGAAAAATTCTTGAATGAACTTGCTGATGACATTAGAAACCAGGTTCTTATTCTAGAAAGAATGATTATTAAATACACTGAAGGTATACCTGGAAATTCTTTCTTCACTGATATTTCATGGCAGCTTTTTCCCCCCACTAATTTAATGTGCCATGTTTTCTTTCACAGATAATTTTATTCCAGTTGGCATTTGGCCTTTGAATTAATTGAAACTAAAAGGGCTAGAAAGTATTTAATTTCTTCTTATGTCAATAGTTTCCGTATCGATAGTTTAATTAGCAAATAAGTAAAATAGACTTCAAGCTTGTCAGGATTTGCAGCAATGCTTATAGGAGGGGATGTGGGTCAAAAAGCTGCTTCTTTAGACAGAAGTAGCTATGGAAACTTTAGGAGTTCTGGGTGTCTCATTTGCACTCATGGTCCCGATCACCAACACCACGAACTGTGCCTGGATTACAGATATGTCAGTTGAGACAAACAACAGAATGTTTTTTGCATCTTCTTCTGTTTGCAACAGGCTTTTGAGAATCTTGGCACGTTCCTGTTCTCAGGTTAAACAGGGAGTGGAAGGCAAACAGTTCAGGAATTAGTCTAGTCTAGACTGAATTGAGGAGAAATTACATTTTCCTCTTTATTTTATTTTAATTAAAACATTATTAAAATTGTACAATTTCGGTTGTGGTTGCAGGAACAGGAATACAGTCTTTCACTGCAAGCAATTTTTGTATTATACCAAATACTCACTTTTCTGAGATCTACTAGAAAAAAATTAATTTCCTGGATGAGATATTGATACATAGATACAACTTATCTACTTAGTTGTAAGTAAGGTAGATAGGAAATAATTCTTCAGCTACAGGATCAGAACTACTTATATATCTTTGGAATTTACTATCCCATATGACCGTGACCTGTCTGAGCCAATTTTTTTGGAAGAGCACATAATATTTCTGAAATCATTTCTGATTAGAGTATTTATTGAAAAGAGATTAATGCTAACAATATAAGTCCATTTTTTCAGGCATTTTTCAATCAGGAGGGAACTTCCTGCTCTGTGAGACATCAAGGTTTCCAGTAGCCCTGGATACAACATGCTTTTAGACTAAAGGGGTGCTTGTGCTAGGTGAGATCCAAGAGTGCTGTGATGTCTGCAGTGTGTTCCAGGAAGACCTCATGAGGGCTAATAGAAAGGTAACTTAGAGAAAAGATTTTATTATTTCCCCATAAAGACCCAATATACAACAATGGAGAGAATAGATACATCAAGCAGAATATGGTACAGATAAACTATGGCTGTCCTGAAGTAGCTAATATCAGCTGCTCAATATCACACTCATTTTGTCCACGTAGAATCCTAAAATAACCATTTTCTCCCCAGGATTTTCCCCAGGAATTTGCAGCAATCTAAAAGTAAACAAAGCAGAAAAAAAATATAGTGGTTTTCATTTAAAAATATTATTTAAAACTGCAAGGTGCAAAATGCAAAATCTTTTGTGTTAGCTTCTTTTTTAAAAAACAAAGTCTCTCAAATTGGGTGCACTGAGAATTAGTATGTATCTTTTTCTGATTTCTTATAATTTGTTCCTTTTTTAGTTTGATCAAAATTTCAGTTCCAAAATCAGGGTTAGTAAAAATGGAATAGTATTTCTACAAGACAGTTTGATAAATTGAAGCAGAAATCATTAAATGAATATTCAACTCTTTGCTAGTACAAGTGGTTATTGAAACAACAGTGGTCAGAATTCCAATTACAACTAAAAACACATCAAAGATGCATATAGACATATGTATGTTTATATAAAAGCTGACTTTTAAAAAATGAAGTTTTATTCGGGTAGCTATTGACATATTGAGCAACTTATTTTCTGATGAAATCTCAGTAGGTTTTGGCTTTGATACCAGTGAAACTACCTACCATAAGCCCTGCCATCAGCTATGTAAACACCAAAGTACCTTCTGATGAATGCAGGAATAATGGGATGAGCTGTTAGTCATAATCCAAGTGATAAAATTTGACCTACTCTAAATGGCTTAAAGGAAATGTTCTTAGTTTAATTGGTTTTAGTATTGGGGGCTTCTTCTGATGGCTGGATATCAATTGCCAAACCTGTTTAAACAGAAAATTTGTCCTTTTCCAAATACTTTTTAAAATACTATTGATTAATTTTACTGACTTTCATTTGCAGGCATCAAAAGGAACTGACTCTTCATAGAAATTTTTAATAACAATTGAAAAATAGGATAAGATTTGAAACAGAAAAGGCAGTGTAGGAAAAAACACAGGTATAGGTGGGATGAAACACGCTTTGAAATTGAGGTAGGTGATGCTATAGTTTGAGGGTCAGCATGATTAAAGTTGCCAGAGAGAGACTTATGCAAGACACTTAAAGTTAAAGGAGAAAAATAGATGCAGGGAGAGTGAAAGAGAGTAAAGAAATCTATTTTAGATGATCTGTGTTGTTGAGATATTTTTTCTTCTGCTTCAAAATACTGTCCTAAGTATTCACTTACCCAGAACTTCTGTTTCTGTCCATTTTTGTCACGTAATGCTCCCCACCTTTTAGAAAAGAATGGTACTTTGATGAAACAAGCAATCAGAAAACAAAAGCATGTCTTAGGTAGTTGTCGTAATTGCCAGTATCAGAACAAAGCATGAGTAACAAACGCTGATGATTCAAGTGAGGTTACCTGCTGACCTGCGAACCACAAGTTAAATTCCCATTAGTTATTACAAAAACTTAACACAAGTCTAGTTTTAGTTTTTCATTGCGAAAACCTGTTTTCATTGACAGAGTTTCTCTTCTGGTGAGCTTTCCTGCTGAACTGTGTAGGAGTATTGAAACTAATGTGAACAATATTTCTTCAGCTCAGCTGAAGATCCCTAGGAATATTTTTGTTAAAAGTCTCCAGCACCTTTACAGAAATAGCTGGTGAGTTGGGACTGAAAATATTCCTAGCTTTTCTCAGATCAAATTGAACTGCTGACAGCCTTAATCTGTTTTATTGCATGGTGTGGGGAGTTTGATGTTTTTGTCATCTTTGAGGGCATGCTAAATTTTGTGGAAATATCTATAAAATCGTACAATAAATTTTTCCCACCTGCCAAGTGGTAGGATTTTCATAGGAGTATAGCTGTAGCTGAACTGCTTCGTACTCTGATTTTTAGACCTCACTTTATACACAGGGCGGAAGTTCCAACCCAATCAACTGGATGTATTTCAGTGAGCAAGAGTTGCACTGCACACCTTAGGTAGTTAAGTACACGTGGTTTTTCTGCTAGAGCTTAAAGAGCTCTGTCTTGTTTTGAATTTATGCAACAAATGCTTGTCTAGTTACTATTCACAGCTCGTGATGCTTGGGTGCCTATGAAAGGGCAAAAATAAACAGAAAACCAAAGATGTGAACTTTTAGATGGTTTTCCCCAGTCCTAGGATATATGAAATGCCCTTTTTTTACTGGTGTTTACTGGTGTATATCCCATCAACACTGCATGTTTGAGCTGTATCTGCAGTGCTCTAGTCATTTTCAAAGGCAACCAGCAAAAATATGATGAGAAATCCCACACTCTGAATGGGGAAATTGGGATTTTCCTGTCATCATTTTATTTGAACAGCGACAGTGACATCAACTCTCCTTGGCTAACAGTGGACCATCACTTACATGGAACACCTGCACTTTCAGCCAAAGGGAAGAAGAAAAGGAAGACAAATTGGTGACTAACAGAGAGATGAAGTGTGGATTGTAGTTGCAAGCACAAATTGTAGCTACTTATCATTAAATTCAAGGAATCATAAAAACAATGTTTGACATAATGACCCTGGAATGCAATTTATTTTTTAAAGAGGCCTCATGATGCATTTTATTTTCATTACCACATGAATGCTCAGGGATTATCAATAATTGCCATTTCTTTGCCACATATATTTCAGATACAATATCTCATGATCATAAATTTAAAAAGTTATAGGCTTTTGAATTTCATGTCAGGTTCAGATTTACTCCTTTACTCATGGCCATTTTACTAAAAAAAATTACATTAGCTGTAATGTGAAATTCTAATATTTACATCAGTCTCAAAGAGAGAAAAATTGCATTGAATATATATTCATGTATTCCTGCATTTCAAACTACACATAATTTCTCCCACTTGCTTGAGCATGATGATGACCAGTTCCTACAGGGTTCCATTCCTGTGATTAAATGTTTTTCAAACGTTTGTTATTTTCTAAAAGAGTCGACTTCTAATTTCATACATTGATAGGAATTTATTGATTCTCAGAAATGTTTCTAAATGAAAGACTTAGAAGCTGAGATAGAAAAGGACCCTTTTTTTATCCTTGTCTATAACTTATCCATTAATTTAGTTTCCCAGGGTTTGTGTCATCATAGAGACATAGGCACTTGACATATGCATTTTATTTACAGTTGAGATAGAACTGCTTTATCATTAATCAGTGTCTATGGGTATTCATCAAATATTCTAAATAAAAGTATATTCAATTAAAATATAGAGTGCAGCCAGCAGGTCAAGAGAAGTGACTGATTTCCCTTTTTTGGGACTGCCATTTTGTGTCCAGTGCCCAGCCTTGAGCTTCCCCACACAGGAAAGGCTTTAACAGGCTGGAACGAGACCAACAGGAGTCCACTGAGATGTTTGGGGTCTGGAGCACAGGATGTATGAGGAGAGGCTGAGGGAGCTTTGTTCAGCCCTCAGGAGAGAGGGCTCAGGCTGGATATATTTGTTGTCTTCTTCTTTGCAAAGAGTGGGTAAAAAGAAGATAGAACAGACTCTCCTGATACATTTTGGTGGTCCCACCACTTCTCTCTTTCCACATCCTGTACTTGACCTCTAGTGACAGTAGTGATGGCTGCATCCAGTTTACTCTATATAGCATTCCAGATAATTTTCCATGCAGAGTAGCAGCTCAGAGAAAGTGCTGATTGGTCCCTCAAAATCTTCAAAACCCAAATTAAACAAAAAAACCCCAAAACCAACTAACCAACCAAACAAAAAAGGTCTAATCCTGAAGGAGTTTAACAAAGGTACTAAACAGTGGAATTAGTTCCCAAGAGGAATTGACAGAGACTTTAAAGTGAGTTGACACATTCTTGGACAACATCCATTAAAGAGCAATATTGTATTTTCTGGAAGATTACCAAAATAATCTAATCACACTCTTTTTTCTTTTTTCTTTTTTTTGCTTTTGTGATTATTCCAGCTTGACATTTACTCCAAATGAATGCCATTTTAAAAGCAAAGAGATGATGGATCTCATTGGACTTGGACAGACAGGAAATTTCTCAGGGTTATTTTTGGAAAGTTTTAGATTACTATTGTCCCTACCACTGGTATTTTTAGGAAAACCTTTCAATCTTATGTCCTGGTTTCAGCTAGAAGAGAGTTAATTTTTTCTCAGTAGCTGTTACAGGACTGTGATTTGGATTTGGGGTGAGCATGATGTTGATAATACACTGATGTTTTGGGTTTTGCTAAGTAAGGACTTTTTTTCCTTTTGTCCCATGCTCTAATAGTGAAGAGGAATACAAAATAAACTAGGAGGGATCCTAGCTGGGACAGGTGGCCAGAAGTGACCAAAAGGATATTCCACACCACAGAGCTCATGCCCAATACATAAACAGGGGACAGTTACCCAGAAACGTGTCCAGTCTGGGTTCAGGAAGGGGGTTGTGGTGTCTGTCAGCAGGTGGTGAACAATTGCATTGTACAGCACTTCTTTGTCCCCTTTTATTATCACTTGCCATTATTATTTGTACTTTACATTAATTTTGATTATTAAACTGTTCTTATCTCAATCTACAAGTTTTACTTTGATTTTATTCCAGATTACACTGGAATGTGTGGGGGAAGAGATGGAGTTGAGTGAGTGACTGCTTAATTTCCAGCCGGGCTTAATTCATGACACCATTTCATATCCAAACTTTCTATTTTTATTTAGAAGAAAAATAAGAGATTTTAAGAAATCATTAAGAAGGTCTGTCTAACAATTACTGAAAATTACTTTTAAAAGAGTTTTCTTCTCTCTGGCAAAAATATTCTGTGAGAAATACTCCTTGTAGCTTTTCCAAAAGAAACTATCACAATCTTCAGTCAAAAGTAACCTTAAATAAAAAAAAAGTAATTTCATGAAACAGCATTCAGACGCCCTTCAGGAAAAAAACTAAGCAATATGTTTCCATTTACTCCAAGGAAATGTGCTCCAAATGACTCTGTAAAAAGAATTCTGTTGCTCTTTCAAATAAAAGGATGAGTGCTTGTGGCCCTTTATAAAATGATTTTCATAATGTTGTGTCCAATTTTATATAGTAGAGGCACCTCAGCTGCCCTTTTCAGTAATAACTTTCCCTTGATATTAACTCTGTAGGAGCAGGTCCTGAATACACAACTTTGCCTGATAGGTAAAAAACTATATTCCAGTAATGTTACAGAGAATGGAAATTGGTCTAATTTGAACATTTACTAGTTTGTTTTTCAATAAACTACATCACTAAATTGAAGGTGGACTTCACAAGAGAAGCATAAAGAAAGCTATGAGGATAAAAGTAAGCTGATAATTAATCATTGAATAAAATTATTAAAAATGGGAAATATAACCTAACAATAAAAAGGGTTGTCAGCAGTGGCTTCAAAACTGAAGTGTTTTGGAAGATAAGAGAAACTAGTTTCAAGTGTGTTTGCACTCACTTTTGTAGGTAAAATGCTCTTGACAGCAAATACAGTGAAGACTTCTGAAACGTGTACTAAATAATATTATACAAACTGACTCCTTAAGACCAAGGATATGAACTGAAAAAAAAATATGGCCTTAAAAATAAATAGTAATGGCAGATCTTTTATCTCGAGATAATTTCTGCAAATTAGTAGTTATTAGTAGAAGTCAATGCTTTGCATTAACCAAGGATTTAAACTGCTTGCTGGACAGAAATATATGCAGTCCAAAACTTCTCATCTCAGTTTCTTCCCTGGATTTAGTTGTAAAATTGTCATAATGCTACCAGAGAAAAAAGGTGTAACTATTGTGGGTCATGGCCTGTTCTTAGTGCTGGATCACAAAAGCTTAATACACTTCAAAAACTAGCAATTTTATTTACTCAATTAGACAAAAGTTTAATTCTTAATCTTGTATTAAAATAAGAAGGTTAGGCACTGACTAATGTTCACCACAAGATAAAGCTTCTGAGATAATGGTTTCTGGAATTTGAAATGGTAGTTTTGCATAGACTTTTCAGCATGAGAGATGAGTCAAATTGAGTCAGTGAGCCAAGAGTTAAATCACTCCCACTGATCCCATAGATCTACTGTAAAGAATTGTGTGGGTGACAGTCTCATGAATTTAACTGCATGAATCATCAGACACTGTCTTTTCCCCTTGATCTCCTCATGTGTTTCTCTTTGCTGTAAAATGTTTGAGTCTTGCTGTTTAATTTTTAATTATAATACCTGATGTTGATTGTCTAACAATGAAAAAGTAATTATTTTTTCCCCTGTGAAAGAAAAGAGGGAACTCAAACCCAGGCTTCTTTATTCAGGAACAAAGCAGTTTGTGTTATGACTTTTGGTGGTTTAAGATGTTACTTGGTTTTAGCTATTCTGAGTGTAAGCTGGAGTGAGGGCAACTAAAGAAAAAAATATAGAGAAAAACAAAACCCCAGCTGTCACTAACAGTACCCAAGACTTTGGACTTTGGACTTCGGATAGGTGAATCATTTAATTATGTATTAAATTGTAGAATGCTGTTGCTCTGTCTGGCTGTCTCCTGAACAATAAACCACAAGCTCTTTGCCTCACATATCAATTTTACCTCCATTAGTATGGCTTTTTGTGTTAAACGTTCAACCAAAGTCTTTTTCAGTGCATAGAAGTTTCAGTTTAGTAGTTGGCTAAGCCATTTAATCTGCTGCATTATTCCACTTAAATCTTTCAGTGAACTGACAATTAAAATAGAGGGGAAATGTGTTTCCAGCTAATGCACATCTCATTGTCCTCTTATTAAAGCCTTTTGTCATTCTGAGCTCCTTCCAAGCATCTATCTTGTTCATGAAAGATTTTATCAAGACTTTTAATAATATTTTCTTGTTTCCTCCAAGCCTTAAAGTGATAGTCCATAGATTTAATTGCACCCAAAGGCATGGGCTTTTGAGACCTTCCTGGATTTTTCAGTGCCATGGCTTCAGCATCTGCAGCTTTTTAGTGAGGTGTGGATCATATATTGTAGCCTGGCATTGATACTAAAGTGATTCAGAAATAAAAGTCTGAGAGATTTTTCTGAACAAGCTGCAAACAGTCATGATGGATATTTAACTTCACTAACTTTGGAAAGAGATTTGTTTGAACTAGAACCACAGCTACTTGACTGAACTGTACTTTTCTTACCAAATGGACCATGGCATTTTATACCAACAAATCTGCCCCAGGTTTTCTTTTCCTATGGACATTACATTTATTTTCCTAAATGGAACTAAGAAATTCAGAAGACTAGAAAGAAGAGGAAATAAAATTTTAAAAACCCAGCTAACCAACCAATTAAAAAAAACCAAAACAAAACAAACAAAAAAAAAACAAACAAAAAACCAGCAAACCAACAAAAATAAAATTTTCAGAGAATCTGGTATAGAATAAATATGACAGGTTTGATCAGAAATCCTGGCATAAATGTACAGATGTGAAAGAAATTTACCACTAAGTTTATCTTTTATATGAATTTAGTCTTTTTTATTAAGAGACCTTGAGATAAAACTGACAGTTCCATATGTTATTTTTCAGTCATCAGTCTTCTTTAAATAGGAGAGTTTGTCCTCCAAATAATTTGTCCTCCTTAGTCCCACTTGCCGTGTGCAGTTTTGTTGTGCCTCTTTAGCCGATTTTCATTCTGGTGTCATTAAGAGCTGTAATTGTCTATGTATGGATCCACAAATGCATATATGTACATACATACATACATATGCAAAGGCATTCTGTAAATAGTGTTCTACTATGAATATAACGCACCACTGATTTTGGTTTTAAGCAACTTTATGATGCCATTGCATGTGGAATTTCTCTAATCTAATCTAAAATTTTTCATGTTAGCTATTTAAGCGTGATGTTATCCCACAGATGCTTTTATAGTCTTCAAGGAGAAATCAGATCCAACAAAGCAATTCAGCTCACCTTTAGATACTTAAGCTGGAGCAGATGAATGTCTATAAAAGATAAAGGGAAGCATGCAGAGGATAGGAATTTAACTTTTCTATGTCAAAACTTAGCTGTGTGTATCCCAGTCTCCATTACTCACTTTTTCTGCTTACCTCCCTGTGTCTGGAATACTGACACAGAAACTGCCTGAGAGATCCTGCTCTCTCTAAGTATTAGTGGGTCCATCCTGCCTTCAGATTGCTAAAAGTCCTATTTCACAAGAGAGACTGTGACCAAACCCAGACACTCTGCTACCCACAACAGCCTCCACATGGCTGTTCCACATTTTCCTCTCCTCCTTCCATGCTGTTCCACCTTTTCATGTTCTCACCCTGAACCTGAGGTCACATAGTACCTCACTGGAGATAGACTCCCAGTCTTGTCACAGCTGATTTTAAAAACAAGCCTTTGGATGATAGACAATAACTTGCAATTTCACATTGAAGAACAAGGGAAGCCAGTCTAAACATTTAAAATTCTTCTGGCCCAATGATCAATTAGGCAGTTTATGTGTGCATTTCTAGTTTTGTACAAATAGCTCTTGCAAGTTTCACCAAAATGTACTCACATTTTATCACTCCGTTGCCTTATATGTTGCACAATTCATGGGCAATTTAAGGCATTTTCAAAAATATTTCTGAGATATTACAAAAATCAGCTTAATAGGGTCAGTCATTATTATGACTTTTAAAAGTATTGAATTTCTTTTATGGATGGGATTATAAATTAAAATGAGCCTAAAATAAGCATCAACCCACAAAAAACTGTATTTTTTATCCTATCTATCAGCATGCCTCTGCTCCTTTTTTCTCTCCAGGAGCCATCTCAGCTAAGCAAAATGCAAATATTCATCACTATTTTTATCTGAAGTGCAACTATGATGAGATTCCTGTGAGTTTTTTATTGAGGTCAAGTAGTCTAAATTTTCCTTTGTTTCTAAGCTATATATAAGTGACAAAGAACTTACACCCACAACACATATTTTGCATTCAAGTTCATTGAAACCAAGAAATTATATTAAAAAGTGATGGCTTAATCCTGAAGACATTAAAATCTATACAAAGAAGTAATTTAGAGTTCATGAATCACATTTTATGGCTGGACTTATCATTGCTAGAAACACCTAGGTTAAGGCTCAAACAGCCTCCAACTTGTCAAGATCTAATTCCATTTTTGCAGTTAGACAGCTCTGAAAATATTTTCATATGGCACAATATTGGAGGCCACAACGTTTATACATTAGACAATCCGAGGATTGGTAACTCTTTATATTGTTGGATCCACTGGATCCTTCAGCAATATTCAAATTAAGTAAATGTTTTATTAAGTAAATGCATTCCCCACATATTAAACACTGAACAAGTCTGAGGTTTCCTATATATCATCTTCAATTTTCGTCTTTTCCTTCACTTCTTACATGCTTTTCCAGTACATCAGACTGCACATCTTTCCTCCTATTCTGTATTTAGCAGTGACTTTTTAACACAATCCTGTGTCTCAGTCAAGGGACTCAGATTTTGCTCAGAGTGGCCCCTTGCCTAAGGATTGCTATGTTTTCTTTGCATAGCCTGTCAGTTTCCCTTTAAATCAGCATCCACTTGAACATAGAAATACTGAATCACAGAATATACTGACTTGCAAGGGACCCACAAGGATCATCGAGTCCAACTGCTGACCCTGCACAGGACACCCCAAGAGTCACCCCATGTTCCCAAGAGCACTGTCCAAACACTTCTTGAACTCTGTCAGGCTGGTGCTGTGACCAGTGCCCTGGGGAGCTGTTCCAGTGCCCAAGCACCCTCTGGGTGAAGAACCTTTTCCTGATATCCGACATAAACCTCCCTTGGCACAACTTCAGGCCGTTGCCTCAGGTCCTGTCACTGTCAGCACAGAGCAGAGATCAGGGTCTGTCCTACTTTGGGAATTTTTCCTCTATTAACCTGAGTCAATACTTTTTGCAGCAGTATCAAAGATGATCTTACATAAACCTACTGCTTCTCTTGGCTTCTATGCCACTGTCAAGCACACTCTTGTAATCCATATCCAGCAGTTTCCACAACTATAGGTATTCCCAGGGCCTTCATGAAGATGTCTTCACTAAGATCATAAGCACAAAATACACCTTATTTCAAAATTTTATGTTCTTGACGTACTTGTTGAAAATACTCTCAGTAATCTTCCTAGAACACATTGAATCATTATTTATATGATATTCTAGACCACCAATAAAGTAAATATTTGCTTGAGATTCTACAGTCATTTTTCTGTGTATTCACTTGCTGAATTAATAAATTCATCCTTGCATATTCCCTCCATGGCAAAGAATAAAGCCTCATGGTGTGTTTAGTAATTCAAGTATATGCATTGTTAGATACTTGTCTTCTTAACATAGTGGCCCTAGTCTACATTTGAGAGGAAATCCACTAGTCTACTACGCACATGCTTCTGAAACAGTTTCCCAAATAAAATCAGCAGCATCTCAGCAGCAGTTGGTTTCTATTCAGGGCACAGAGAGCCCAGACTGCTGTGCCAGTTAATTATGCCATTTTGGGAGGTCACTGTCAATTTTTGTGTTTCTATTTGCATTCTGTTTGACGGCATATTTGAAGAAAATTATATAAACTTTGTTTACAACTTGATAAATACTTGGAATATTTGTGAATACGCAACCAAGTATTTTTATATGCTGTGTATATATATGTGTGTGTGGGTGTGTGTGTATGTGTATGCAGGTTTTAACTGTATTTATATGGGGTTCAATGGCTTATTCTGTAAACATTATATATGAAGTTTTTGAACAAATGTAAGAGTAGATTAAAAGGTGATGGGTCTACGTGTCTTTTCAATGCTCTCTAAAATTCATAAACAAGGCAAAAATGAAACATCAGTCTTATGTTGGGAGCTAGCAGTGTTCCATCTGTGACAGTCAAATCTTTGGGTTCCAAAGTGGTCATTGACATTTTATTACACTCATGACTGGCAGAGAAAAACGATAAAAGAATTTGCTTTACTCACCCAAGAAGTTTGACTGAATGAGTTTTCCATTTAGATCCTGCTTGTTGAGAGTGTCGATATATTCCCCCTTTGTAAAGGAAAAAATCTTCATACACTTTCATTATAGCTGAAAAACAATAGGAAAAATCACCACAGTCAGCAAACATTACTTCTGTTATTCATTGCACCTTTCATTTTACCAGTGAAATTCTTGTTGAAAACTAGATTGTTTGTATATGTATAAATTGTGACTGATAGTTAAAAGTGTGGGAAAAATCACTCCTCTTTTTCATAAAAATGTAAGGTGAAAGAGCTGATGAACAGAAAATGTTATGCAAGAGAATAAAGATTATAAGTTGCATTTTATGTCTATTTTTTATTTCTTGGGAGCATCATTCATTTGTTTATTAAGAAGATAGTTCTGGGATTCTTTTCTACATATGTTCTGCCACCTTAGTACCATTTGCTTATGGTGGGCTATCAGATCCAGAGAAATGAAAATACTTTTCAGGTCTACATTACCTTTAGATTCCAGTGAATTAGAAGCATTAAATATAAACTTCATTCCATTTTATTTTTAGCTTATGATTTTAACTGCCACACAGCTTGGAACATGAGACTTAGTGAAATCTAATTTCCTAAAGCCTTGTACCACGGGAATCCCATAAATTACAGAATTTACTAACCATTTTTTATGTGGTTGGACCATTTATAACATGTACCTGCAGTATCATGTAAGTTGAGCTAATGCTGCCATTTTTTTCTGTCTGGCATGCTTACAAATTTCTTTTTCCTACCTGAATATTTTCATAAACTTGAAGTAAATTAACTATTCTTACAACAACCTCTATTGTATTTGGCTGAAAATATAAAACAGCAAAAAATTTTAGGGGATGAGAGAGAGCTCTCAAAACATGGTGAGAGGAGGCCATTTGGACACATAGACAAGCCCCTGATATTGTGCCCCTTCCCCATCACATCTTGGTTGAAGCTCTGCCAATGAGACTTGCTGCTCCTGAGCAAGGACTCTCCTTCCTCTCTGAGAAAGGTGATCCCATCATTCCATTGTCAAAAACCCCCAACATTTTAGCTGTGACACCAGCTGTGGAGCCATGTATTAATAATAGATTCAGCCCAACTGTTTCCTTCGATGTTGCTGCCTTCAACTGTAAGTGCAGAGGAGAATATTGTGCCCCAAATGAGACACATTCTTGTCTGTGAAGTGATATCATATCTAAATTTTTTCCATTGAAATGAAGTAGAAATTTTTGAAGAATAACTTTAGGTTATATGATAGAATTTTACCCTTGATTATATATTATGTATACATTGCACTCACCTGCACATGTGTATACATACACTTGCACATGTGTAAATTTATATAGCTATGTATATGCAAAACCTTGCAATCAGGAGCTAAACAATGATATGGTCTCTGGAGTTAGAGTGGTCTGGGTGCATGAAGTACAGGGTGGACAATGATGATAATTCTAGATCTAGCACTGAGATATTTTTATTTATTCTGTGACTTTGTCCTGATACAGACTGTGACTTGGACAGGACAAGGTGATAACAGTCCACCACTTAATTTTGTTCCCTCTCACATAGGAGAGACTTTGCATTTCCCAAAATGAATGGATTAATTATTAATGAATCAGAAAAGGCAGTGATTTTCATAAGGTTGACTATAGCTCATGCATGAGCTACTTCAGTCATCCTGAGCTTGTCAGATCATGCTTATAGATGCAGCAGATTAAAAGATTGATTCCACTATAGATTCCCCTGTGTAAAATTCTTAAATTGGAATTTTTGTCTCTTTTTGATCATACAAAGACACAAGAAATTAAAACTAGTTGCTACAAAAGCAAGCAGTTTAGCTCTATAAATTAATATAGCCAAATGCTTTCTACAGATCATTTTCTTGTGTTAGCAAATCTAAATTTTTTTCCCAAGATCATAACAGCTGAAACTGTAAGTTTTGTGGGGTCAGAACTCTACTGTATTGCCAACAATGTATGAGCCTTTCTTTTAATCGAGACTGACTAACGTGTCAGAGGATAATTTTCCTACATCAGCATTACAACTGTCAGAGTATTTCCTAAAGCCCATGAAACAATAGATGAATGGGCAATATTATATTGTCCATCTGAAGGTTTTCAAAGTATTGGTGAAATTTCACTATGTTTACTTGAAAATGGATTTCTTAAAAAAATCTAGTATTTCATCTTTGAATCCAAAAATGCTAATTGCTCAGTTTCTATACCATGTAAAACAATGACGTAGGTCAGAGAAAAATTGTCATTCAAATTTGAAAGCTGTATAACATAAAATCTTCAATTACATTCCTAAACCTACTGCTTCACAGTCGTTAAAAAACCATATTTTTTTCTTAACTTTGAATATGTCCAAAAATCAAAGTCCATTCCTCATGATCTTGAAAGGATCTTGAATTCCCAGCTATTAAACATTACTTATTACATTAGATAAGACTATCCCTAAGCACTTTGTAAGTTCTTCAGGAATGACAAGTGAATGAATAATGGAAAACCTCCTTCAGTATTTGAAGATCATTTGCAAAAAAAGTATGACATGGTTTTTAAAATTAGACTTTTTCCCTGGCTGCATTTGTAATATGGGAAGATAGAAAAGAGGATCAATGACAAATTACAGAGTCATAACTGTGATTCATTTAAAACTCATATTATAGCCAAAAGAAAAAACACAAGTGATTTCACTCAGTGATGCATACTCTCGGTTATATGCCATTGTGTAGATCTTGATTTTTCTACAAACAGCATTACCTTAACCTGATACACAAAAAGCATTAAATTTTTTTGAAAATTATATGAATTCTTGAGTGGCTAAATCCTAACAAATTTCTGAATATTGATTATTTAATGTGCAATATTTAGTACTAGCAGATTAATCCACCAAAATGTGTGTATACACAGACTATGAATGCTATATTTGAGGTCTGAAACTCTGTCTTGAGGATCCTAATTTTTATCATTTTATTTCACAGCAGAAATGACTGGTTTTGCATTTACATCAAATGCAGTGTGGGAAATAATATTTTCCTTGAGCAAACAAACTTGGACAGAACAAAAAAAAGGATTGATGATGTTGATGTTGTTAAGTCTGAGCTTCAGATTAATTGCAGCTGCCCACATAAAGAGCTCTAAAAAAGTAATTTCAACTCCATGATGCACCAAAATGAATTCTATCTAATAACCAAAGCCATTTGAATAATAAATTGAAGATTATGATAATTCCTTATATAATTAAAGGCAGTAGAAATGCAGAAGTCCCCTGAAGTAAAATTCTTTGGTTTTGCATGAGCCAGCCATCAAAGACAGGTGGAGATCCTGCACTTTCTTCATCATCCCAAGCTCCACATCCATCAATCTCTCTAATTACACTGGCCTGGGCTTAGAGCAGGAATCTGCATTTTCAGCTGCTGCCAGTACCATTCATGACCACAAACAAACAGTATCCAAGGTTTAAAAAAAAAAATGCAGTTCCCTACTCAGTGCTGAAGTCTATTTCTGACCTCTGTGAGGTCAGGGATCTTCATTGCAGAGTTCAGCAGAAAAATTCAAAACTGATAGGCATCAACAAGAACATTTTTGTTCTGAAATGAGAAATTCTGGGGTACTTCAATACTGAATGATTTGTGGGAAGGCCCATATAGTTCAGCATTGCCTTCAGAGGAGAGCAGGTCTGGTGGGTTGACCTTAGCCAGTGGGGGAATCAACCCCAGCCCTACAGAACAGAGTTTGGCTAACATTTACTTCCACCTGCACAGCCACAGATTGCTATTTCACCAATGACCAAAGAACTGTCATGAAAAGAGGCACAGAGATTTGCTGCACCCAGATTTTGCACAAATTTTCAGTGTATCCAGCTCAAGGTCATTTTACTCTTTATAGGCTCTGATGCAGCCATGCTGCCTCTAGGGCCACTGTTTACCCACCAAATGTGTCTGCATGAACTACAGTGCATATGACTGGTTTCTTCACTCTGGCATGTAATTTGCATTGTCTAATATTTTGACACAAGCTCATTGTACAGTCTAATTATTTCAATAATGTTACCAACCTTTAAACTTACCATACCTTGCACTGGTCCTCTGTTCTTGATTTCTTCCATTATATCAGTTTCCTGACAGGAGGTGAGAGCAGCAAGAGAGGGAGCAAGGGAAGATTACATTCATTAAATAAAATTAAAACTTGTACTAATTTATCGTTCTGTACACATACATATAGTATAAATATACCTTTGCATTTGTATTTCTGCTGGAGAATATTTGGTTTATCAAATTAACTAAACCTTCAGAAACATGTTTAAGAAGAAGAACTGCACTGTTATGACTGCATACTTTCTTTTCTAATTTCTATGGGACCACAAAGTATCAGCTTTAAAGATAAAATGCACAACTGAGAAAATATAAAGAATTTCAACTCTTAGGAAAATTCAAGGGCAAAATAAAGGAAGATTCACAGCTCTACTCTTGAAGTTAAGTGAACATATTTTAATATGCCTGATAGTATTCAAACTCCAAAGGAGTAAAATTGTTGAGACAACAGATGAATGTCATGAACTTACTTTTGAGGACACCCTGTAGTGAGAGGCACACCGGTATAACTGATTGGATCTTTCATAAGCATTGGGACATGGCCCATTTGTATGGTTTTTTCCAGGTTCACTTGACACATAACATTGATTTTCAGCTGCTGGCCCCAGGTGTTTGTTCCAAAATGATGGATAACAAGCATACGACACAATCCTGTTCAGGTATTTTTTAAAAAATTATGTCAAGAAGCTTGCTTAAACATTTTTTAAATTTTACTTTAAGCTTTTAATTATTCTGTAGCTGTTGTATTTCAAGTAATATTCCTCAGAAATGTGAATCTTCAGCGGGCATATCTTCAACTGGATGTTGTTTTCTTCAATTGATATACATGATATTAATGATTAAGTTTCCATTACAGTAGTCCTCTCCCTACCCTTCTCCAAAGAGAGCCAGGGTAAAAAATATATTTAGCACTTGTCACCTGGTACATTCATCTCATCAATGATGCATGAAACTTCACACTGAAAAAGATCAATAAATTACCAATCTTGTCAAATGAGCTTTATTTATCAAAAACGGCTTGTGAAATGGAATATGTGGAATACTGTTAGACATTTCTGCATTAATGCCATGCAAGTCTATGAGAGGCTTTCTTTTACAGAGCATAATTAAATATTTTGCTGAAGCAGAATTCTTTAAAATAGTTAGTCCTATAAAAAGCATTTGTATTTAAGTAGCTCATCAATTATACTGGACTTTCTGAACCTGAGGAACTGAAAACTATTTCTACACAATATGGAATATAACTATGCTTGCCTATGCATACTTAGCTGTCAGGAGTTTACAAGATAAGCCCATATATGTTTCAGCTGTTTAGAATAAGACATGGAATTTTACCATTAGCATTTGGTGATAGAAAATCTGAGAATGTCTTTTTCTTTCTGCCCAAAGTAGACCACATACACACAGTAGCACACTGGAGCTGCATGGTAATCCAGATAAAATCTCTTACTCTGAAATAAGAGTCATTTTTGAATCTTTTCACCAATCACAGTTTCTGCAACCTTAATTAACACAATTGAACAGCTTTGTGCTGAATCATGATTTTGTACGTGCTGAAGCATCAACACAACTGTAAACATTAAAAATGCTTTGAGGAGAAGACACTTCTAAAAGATTCATAGAAGAAAAATAGAAATAGATGTGAATATGTTTATATGCACAAATTTAGATATATATATACAAAAAAATGTTAGAAGCAATCAGGATCCAGGGCCGATCAGGAAACTTCTGTAGTGTGTTCATACATTCTTGACAAAATTAATTTGAAGTCACATTTGTGTGTTCAATCTAATGAAAATTAGCATTCATTAGCAATCTAATGAAAACTGTTATTAGCAGGTTGGTTAATAACAATAACATCTTTCTCATACCCTGCAACTGCCAAAAGCCCAAGGTACAAATCAGATTAAGTCCTATTGTGATTAGCACTATTTACATTCATGTCTAATTTTTATACCACCTGCAAATGAAGTGTTTCTTCCTCATTCTTGATGAATATAATCTTTTTGTTTTCCTTATTAGTTAAAATAGATGCTTTCAAAGAGTACTTATTTCTCCCAAATTATGACTTGTAACTGAAATATTTAAAACTAATGATAATTAGTAATAGAATACATATTTATTCTTTAATTAATGGAGGAAGACAAAGAGAAAGCAATATTTTCAGCTCCACTTACAGCAGATTTCACTGTTAATTGGGTCTTTAGTGATTCTGAAAAGTCAAGTCTCAGCACTGGCCTAGCTTCATTGATCTTTATGGAAATATTTTTTTACTTCACTGGGGATAGTTTAGGTCAGCACTTGATTTTTCTGAACATTTGTCAAAAACCTGAGCTAAGCACACTCCAGCAATCAAAATAGCAGAAACTTTAAACAACACTGAATTCCTGCTGTGATAATTTACAAGGCCCTGTAGAAAATCAATGTGTTTTCTCCCTATTGCAGGGTATGGAGATAATGAAACAATGATTGCAATATTATAATTCCTAAAAATAAGTCACCTGAAAGTGTGAGGAATCAAGGACTATTTGACACGGCTCATTCAAAAGACACTTCTGATTTGTATGCCATAAATTTCCATTTTTTTTTTTCATTGTCACAGGTAAAAGGTTATGGATTATGTGGTTTAGCTACAAAACTGATTAAATTATGAGTCTAGTGCATCAAAACAGTTTGGGGCTTTTTTGTTGTTGTTCTTGATATTATTTGCTGTTGGTTACTGTCAGAGACTTAACATTGGGCTAGATGGACCCTTGCTCAGACCCTGAAGCACTGTTCTTGTGTTCTTTCAGTATCTGTTCTAAAGATGCTTGGATATTTACCTTAATGTGTTTATTTTTGTCTGGAAATGTTGGAATTCGTTTTGAAATATCATTTGAACTTGAGGAAAGAAAAGCAGAATTTAGAAATGTTTATAAAAATAGGTAAGTAGGGATACTTTCATGCATGGTACTTTGATGACAAATCAACCATCAGGGATAAAAATGGGTAGCAAGCAAAAGTCTGCCATAGCACAGTGATGTTGTACATGTTGGAGCTAGCTCCATGGCAACATAAAAAGCATAAAAAATGACTAAGAAAATAATACTGGATTGCTGAGATTTGTGGGAAATGTAGATAGTTTCAAAAAATTCATGATGATTTTCACTACTGCCCTTCAGATTCTTTACTGAGATGATCAGCTGCAAGAGGCTGGTGAATAACATGAGGGTGAGCAATAAGCAAGTACTTGGGAGTGTGGAGGTGAAAAGACATTTTCACGAATGTGCTGTGTGAGCTCAGGTGCTGTGGCTTGATGTTTCCAGGCTCACATCAGTCAGAAAGTCTGCTCAGCACAGCACTGTCACACTGCTATTCAGTCAGGTCAAACAATGTTATTGCATTCACACCAGAACAAGCTCCTGCGAGGGTACAGCTAGGTTGATAATAAAGTGCCTTGTAGAGCTTCAGCCTGCCTTGCTTTTCTTTTTAAAATAAATAACTCTTTTATACTTAAATTGCTTCTACATAACAGGCCATATCACTAACCACAGTGCTAAAGTCAAAATAATACTACATTCTGGTATAGGAAGAATTTTATTAATATAGAGCTCATGGTAGTTGTGCCAGTACAGGGGTAACAGTCACAGGGAATAGAAAACTAGGAGATTGTTCCTATTGCTGCAGTCTTTACAGTTTTTCTCTAAAAATAGCATGCTGCAACTGTTGTGGAGATAATGCTCATAAAAATTATTCTCGCTTCTCTTATCTACACCAGCAATTCTTGTTCGCCTGTTTTTAACAGGCAAGAAAACAATCCAGGGAGAAACAGTTGCAATTGCTCTCCCAAAAACATGGGCTACTGAGTAAAATGAGACTGCTCTTTTAGTTACAGAAAATTTTTGCAGCTAAAAAGTGGTTACAACTAAAATGCCAAGTTAAAACCTTCATTTCTTCATGAATGAAGGCTTTTCCCTCAGGGAAAGGTGCTGAGGGGCCTTTTCTGGGTAGAATCATTCAGCTGAAGGATCTCCTGCTTAAAACCTTAAATGAAAGCCAGTTTAGTGTTGAAACTCTGAGAGAAAAAGACAGAGGAACTCTCAAAGTAAACTCTCCCCATAACAATACAAAATCCTTGTCATATCAGAAAGAGTTTGGTACACTTCAGAAAGCAGAGTTATCACTTGTATAGTGACAGGTCTTCTCCTGGATCCCCAGAGTGCCATGTCAACTATGACACATCATATCTGACATTCTTTTGCTCTTGACATGGTTTGTTTGTTTTATAAATAAAATTAAAAGCTGACAGAGAGAACACCTGAGATCTCTCAGTCTGTCAGTTTCAGATATATCAGAGTAAGGAATGAGATTGTGTGAAAGCAAGACAGGAAATAGATTTTGGTATGGAACAGAAAGGACAAAAAAATCTGGTAATGTGAGAAACAGCAGGATTTAATTATATGGTATCTAAAATGTATTTATTGAAATTCTCTTGGAAGTCATTTCCAGGCATACAGACTTCAAGGAGTTGACTGAAAGCAGAATGTGCAGATTTACCATGACAGATAATGATGATATGATGAGACAGTCTGACCATAATGAAATGGCTTGCTCCATAGAGAATATGGAAAGCAGTACCTATCATTTACCTTGTCTTTAATGACATTTTCAGCATAGGTTTCTGTGGTGTTCCTCTAGCTTATTGGATTAGGTAAATTGCTTAGAATATCAGTTGTAGACTGGAATGGTGAAAGGTTGACAGGTCAAAGTGACTGGTGTCTGTTTATTAATGGCATTCCCCAGGAGACAACACAAAAGCAATGTATCTGGGCAGATTATTAATCCAGATGTAAGGTACACTGAGCAAGTTTGTGGAGAATATAAAACTGTTAGGGTGTGATTAGTGTGCATGGCTGCTGTTCAGAACAGCATTAATAGGCTGAAGAAATGAGCCTGACAGAAATACCCTGAATTTCAGTAAAGACAGATGGCAAATCCTACCTCTGAGCCAGAACTGCTGAGGTACTGGCAGGGTACTGCCAGTGTAGAAAGTCGTTTCACAGAAAAGGACACGAGGTCCTGAGAAACAGAAAGTTGAATGTAAGTGAGCAGTGAGCCCTCTTGGCAAGTGTGGACAGGCAATACTGGGTTGCGGTACTGAGAACATAACAAAAATATTGTGAAAAATTGATATTTCCCTCAAATTACTACTCAGCAGATGGAGCTGTATTTTTCATTTATGTGTTCCCTGGGAAAGACACTGATAAACTGAGCAAGTCCAGTGGAAGGCTCTTAGTGGACTGGAGCTGAGGCAGTTGAACTTGTTCAGTTTAGAGAAGAGAAAGCCAAAAGAGGATACCATTCCTGTCTTCAAATACAGAAGGAGAGGTACAGAGGAGATAGAACAAAACTCTTGAAAAGCAGTGAAAAGCTGGAAGGTACCAGTCACAAGTCCTACCAAGGAAATGCTGATATAAGAAAAAACTGTTTTACCATAAGCCAAACAAACTGACCTGCTGCAAGAAAGGTTGTGGAAGCTTGAAGGTACTCAAAATGTGTCCAGGGACACAGCCTAAACAGCCTGATCTAATTTCAAAGTCATGTATTGAGCAAAATGTTAAACCAGGTCACCTCCAAAATTCCAACCAAAATAACTTTGTGATTCCATAAATTATTATATCCCATTTTAAAGTTTCTAGCTGTTCATGGGGAATTTGATAGCTCTTAACTCTGCTTAGTCTGATCTGAAGGAAGAAGGATCTAGGTACAGTCCTTAATAGAGTGTTGCACTCTGGAACAACCTTGGGATGAGATAATTTCAAGTTATTTTATAGAGAAAAGATGTTTGATTCTTTTGAATATTCACGATGTTGTCTCATGCAATTGGCTGCTTACTCAAGGTTGCTTCAAATGAAGAGCCTATATCCCAAGAAACACAGAAGTTTTAAGAACATTTACAGTATTGTCTTATTGCAACTTAAGCAACAGGTTCAATTTAAAATAATCTAAACAGCCGGATAAAATATTTACCCATGTGTTTTCAGATATCTCCAGGCACCATCAATACTTCCACCATTGCATCCATGCTGATTCCTGGTATCACAAGAGATCAAGTTCTGAGCAGAAAGGTTGTCTGTGATCTGACCCTTTGATTGAATTGCTATTCTATCTGCTGCAACACCTGTTTGAAAATAAATTTTCTGTTATCAAAACCAAATAATTACTTACAACTTTGCATTTCTTTTTGTGAAAGAGGGACAGAAATACAACCTCAATATTTTCTGTCTGTGCAGATATCTTCACTAAACAATACTGATATAATCTGTCCAGACTTTTGTGAGAGAGGATGGTGAAACTGCAAAGTATAATGAGTAACTTTGCTGTTATATGACAAATTCTTAGATTTACTGGCTATTATAAAGTCCCAAATATCTAAACATCAGATGAGACATTTGCATAATTGTCTCTGTCATGTTTGTAAATTCATATTCACATCTGGTTGTCTTCAGCAGAAGAAACAAATACTTTCCAGCTTTCTGTAGCTGAATCTCCAAATCTCTTGGTTTTCTTTTCTACCTTTCTTCCCTTCATTTGAGGGGGGAAAAAAAATAGTTTTGTGAAGAAGAAAATTCAAGACTGAAAGTATATATTGGTTTTATTACAAAGAATATTTGGAGATGTTCATGTTGAAGTGTAAATGTAGGACTCGTTGTACCTCCTTCCCTTATTACACAAAATAATTCGTCAGACATAGATACCTTATCTGAATTCAATCAGACAATCACAATTCTTAGTACTTATATATTTATGAACAGATTTAAAGGCAGACTAGGTTGACTAAGTTGTGTGTGAACTACTTTCTTTATCAAATGACAATGAAACAATCATTAAGCCTCACTGCCAGTCATTACTGGTGATTAAATTTTATTTGTATTACTTTCAGCCCCACATTTTTGAATTTTAAAATAAATTTTTAAAAATTCTCTTGAAATCTAAATCCTCATTAAAATCAACACTAACTTTGGTGAACTCTGAGGGAGACTTCAGAAAAGAAAATTTGCTGATATCAGGTGACATCTGTATTTTTTGCTTTTGTGAGATGTCCCATGATAATGAATTTATTTTCATAGGTATAGAAGCTTTTATTGTAAAGTTTTGGAATACTTACAGAAATTATTCACAATAAGAAAAAATTATACAGCAGTGCTTGTCTGTTCACTGAGCAACGATTAATCTCGAAAATTTAGACTGAAAAGGTTAAACAACATTATGGTTGTTTAATATGTTTAACAACAAATGTTAAACCTAAACTATATGTGAAGGCATCTCACAATACATTGCTTTGAAAATAATTATGTGAATTAAAATAAAAAGACTTGTTTATGGAAAGGAAAAATTAGACAAAATATCTGCAAAGTCTTTCCCTCGGTGATCTCTGTTCATCTCTGCAGTAATCTGTCAAAAGAGCTCTTGGTTTTTTAAAACTCCAGTGCATAAGACAGATCAGAAAAAGAGCATGTTCAGTCTGTTTTTTTCAGGGAGCTGGGATTAACTGGCCTAAACTCTCATTCTCTCACTGCTGTGACTTAAAGAAGCAGTTGCAGAAACCTGCACCTGTGAGGACCCACTGGCCAAATTAAGTCATGAAGATTGATCATAATTTTATGAAAAGCAAAATGCTGCAGCTTAGATTGACTTTTAAAGATTTTGGGACAATATAGAGGGAAAGTTGTAGTAATTTTAAATGTTCCTATTTGGTGATAAAAGGTGAAAAGCCAGCTGGTATTATTTTGTTACTAACCACTAAAATTTTCACCACACATGTAATATCAGTGATACCTTCAAAGGGAGTAAAAAGAAATATTACTTGCGGTTGAAAAAGCCCAGGATGCTCCACAATTCTGCTGATCCAAAGGATCGTGAATCCACTCAGGCCACTCATAAGTGGCTGAAAAAATTGCAGGAAACTTTTCTTCTGGAAGTGACTTTCCCTAAAACAAAATGTAGAATATCTTTGTATGCTTAATTTCCTATTTTTATCATAAATCTTACCATAATTTTGCTTGTAAAATTCTTAACTTTTAGACTGAGGAAACCTAAAGCATTGGCCCCTGTGACTTCCCGAGCAGCTCCGTGGTGGTTTCCCCATGGCTGGGTGCTGCAGACCCCTGAGAGCAGGAGGGTTCTGGCACTCTATTAGCTGAGCTGAAAAGCTGCTTCAAGACTACCAACCTGAATAACCTGACCAGTTCCTCTCTGATTTCTATCTCAAGCAATAATTCCCTGTGGAATTTGCTAAGTATGATCCAGCTGGCATTTTTGGAAAGAAAAGCCCTCTGCTACAAATAGCAGTGAAGCTAAATACCTGTTACCCTGTTCTCCCAGACACATGGCTGTAGGTAGGAAATTTTAGTCATTGTGGGAGAGGAATCAATACAGCGTATCATTGATTTGTCTTGTACATAGAGGTTATTCAATCTGAAGCAATTATTCCCTTTCTAGAATAAAAATCAGTGATTTCTCTTCTTCTTTTTAAACTCATAGTGAATTCATGAAAATTCGTGGTCTGCTCTCTAAAGCAATTTTCCAGCCATTTCTGGCACCTTCATCTCTCACCCTTAATTTATGACCCCCTCCAAAGTCCTCCAAGCTTTGAACAAATATTTGCATATGCAATAGCCATCTGGTACGACTGCTAATAATCTGCTATGTGTTCAACATATCAAAATCATTGACCTTTTTTTTTTTACTGTTGAACTTCATGGAATGATGGATTACGCTTCACAAGGAAATAAGAATGGCCACAGAGAATTGCAATATTAGGCCATGCTTTATCTGCTTCAAAAAATTGTTGATAACCACAGTTCCAGAAGGAAATACAATACACAAAATAAGACAATCTGTTCCTAAGCAAAACACTCACTGATGCTTCTTTTCTCATCAGCAGGCTGAAATGATGAAGCACAATGTCTTTTGTCCTGTTTAAATTCCTTTATTTTACTTCAATTTACTTATCTTCTAATTCTTGGTACTCTGGCTAAAACATTTTTCTAAATTGTTTATATGATTTATAATCATAAAACATAAATTTTGCTAAGATGATTTAAACATTTGAGGCCAGTTCTTTCAAACTATTTGAGGACTCTTATTTGAGGACTCTTTGAGAACCAAATTTTAGCCCTTTGCCTGTATCAAGATCACTTTGTTGTGTGTATTGTGAAACAGCAGCACCTCCATCTAGCTTGTACACCTGGATTTGCCACAGAAAATCCTCAGCTGAGAAAAAGTGGGTGAGGAAAAGGGAAGCTTGTACCTCAAGTTTACATCTAACACTAGGCTGGGATGCAGCCCAAAAGGTAAATTGATACAGTATGTGTTTATTCCCAGACCCAGTGGTTCTTGGCTGATCAGGTCAGATGCAAGCTGAGAGTCCTGAATCCATTAAGGAATACTGCAAGCTGTTAGGTCACTTCAATGATTTGAAAGTCTCACCTCCACCCGTACAAGGTCAGTAATTTTTTAAACCTTGCTAAAATATTAATCTCAATATTTTGATTAATCATTTTCAAAGACTTTCAAAAGACTGTTTTTTCTGAGTTTTATATACATGAGACTTGAAACATCAAGTGACACTCAGGAAGCAGCAGCTAATTTAAAGAATAACTCAATGAATTATCATTATATTCAGTATTAGTGAGTAAGCACTAGCTCAATATTTACTTTGAAGATGAAACACACAGGAGAAAACCCAGACAAATAGAGTTTCTTTTATATGATGAGACTGTTCACTACCAACCAGTAAAAAAGAAAAATTTGGCAAATGTTTAGCACAATTATGTGGGTAATGGCTGCTTACAATGCTGATTACGATGCTTCGTTACAAATGAGGCAGTCGAGAAAAGCGAAGTTCTAAATAGATCTCCAGTCTTGACAATGTATTACTTTGTGTATTCCTAACCTTCTGCAAATGTATTTGTTAGCCTTATAATGTAAATCCCAGAGCAAATTCCTCATTAACCCTCAGCCTTGTCATTTAGAAATGCAGGACAGATCTGTAGCCAGAAACACTGGGTTTTTTTCTGAAAAAATTGCTACCCTGATATTGAGAAGTGCTGCTGGTCTGTGGCAAATATCAAGTCTAGACAACTGTTTCTCAATGTATGCTGCATGGACCAGCCTCAGACAGCACAAGGCAATCAGCAAAATGACTGGTGGACTATTTTTAAACCTTTGTATGTACCCTCTGCAGTGAAGTTAGCAGCCTGGCCAAAGCAGGAAGGTAAGAGGATATAAAAGAGCACTCGAATTTCAGCAATGGCTTCTTCAGAAAAGATGGATGACAAATAAGAGAAACAAGGCCAAATATAACTAAATTTGCAAATGTGGAAATAGTTTCCCTGAGGGAAAGCAATTTTTAATTTTTTTTTAACATAGCAAAAAGATTCTGGCGATCACTTGCTTTGTAAAGAGTGAATGGGCACGAATGACCTTCAATTTTCAAGAGAACGACAACTGCTGAGGGTTTTTACTGCAAAAAGCCATATATCAGTGGAACAGAGGGTGTACTCTGTCTACTTTCCCCTTGTTTTCATGACTTTCTTAATATTTAGTGAAAAAATGGTGCCTTATTAGTGAATCATGTTTTTCATTTTCTTCTAAGACGGCACTTAAGTGAGGACCTTTTTGCTGGGGGTGCAGACCTTACCATTGCAATGTACCTCTTGCCAGGACTTGTGCTGACAGAATACACCAAAAGTGCATCACAATGGTTTTAAAGGTGTTGCAATTATTCTTGTGCTACATGAAACTTCAAGAATGACTGTCTCCTGCAGTGAAAATGCCTTCTCAGATGGAGGAGCTTCAGCTTTGTCAGGAGTCAAGCAGTTTAGTGCATTTAGCTGTTGGGCTATACTCAGGTCTAGCCACACTGTGCAACAGAGGGTCCTCAGTTCGGATTTAATTCTTGCTCCATAACATTGTCTTTTGGGTATTCTAATGCACCATCGTGTCAAACTTCACTTCCAGACAAAAGCATCCCTTTGTTGAGCAGGTAAAGTCTTTTATTAATAGCAGAACTTTTAAAAGCTCTATGAGCAACTTCAGGAAGTTTGTGATTTCCCTAAGAATTTTGCAGAAATTGAGAAAATCATATGGAGAGTATTATTTTATATGTTTAGATTTTGTAAATAAAAATATTTCCTAGTATTCTGTGATAGGTATATGATTCCAGGATGTAAGGAAGTCTCATCATGACTAAATGCATGAATGTGTCAAGTTGGATTTCTGAAGAAAAATGCATTGAATCTCTTTGGGTGTCTGGCAGTGCCAAAGGAAGTTGTGGCCCAGAGATTTCATAAAACAGCAGACAGAAAAATTATGGCTGAGAAATGTATTTGTGGATCAAAAGCTGTAAGAAAAGTAGCAGTGCAAGTTGCTGCAGGAAGCTTAATCACAGTGATTCAATAAACTGGATATAATGCAGGACTACTGAGTAAACAACTGCTACAAACTGAATGGAGGAATGGAAGTATCATAAAGAATTTCTTAAAATTTCTTCACTTTCCTGTTTTCCTAGGTGGGATTTGTCCCACCCAGCAATGGAGATGTCAGTCTCTGGGCTGAGTACATGACATCCTTTTTTTGCCTGTGCTATATAAGCTTCATACTGTATCCCTCAAGGAAAATGCCAAAAACAACCAAACAGTCCAACTCCTTCGAGCCTCAGTGCAGTTCACTAGTAACTTAAGGCAGACACCTACTAAATATTGGATTAAATTCTTTTATGCCATTGTCTTATTTTGACCTGCCATCTTCAAGTGAAATGATCCTTCTTTGGCTGCAAAAAGTAGTCCAGAAAGTCCTAAAGGCAAAACTCCAAAGCTTAATTCCTGCCCACTTCTTGCTCTGGCAACCCTTCAGAGCGTTGTCAATTTTGACTGAGTTGGCCAATCTGGGTCTGAGCCCAATGCCTCCCCATGCTGCTGCAGGGAGCTGACATCGTGTCTAACAAAGAATGGTCTGAAACAAGCAAAAGGGTTAGGACTGCTCAAATTCTTGCAGAGGTCATGACCCCTTTCCCCAAAACCCATTCAAGTTGCAGCTCTGCACTGCTGTCACCACAGGGCCTTCTATCATGTGGAAATCCTTGCACCACTGATGCCTAAAGATTTTTAGCTTTATATATATATATTTTTTTTTTTTCAGCTTTGTAGATTTTTAATATATAGCTGTATAATTTTTCATGCTTTCTCACACTTCAGACTAGTAGATTAACCTTTCTCAAACATTTATGCCACCTTCTTGAAATTCTGTTTAAATAAATAGTCTTATTTTTAAGACAAGAATTTCTAACGAGAACACCCTGTTTTGCATCAGCACACAAGAGTCATAAAAAATACAGGGCTGAGAACCCCTTGGAGAGACTCCAAGGGGCAGGCCCAAGGGCAACTGGTCTGGCATAGGATGTACTTGCTAGATATATTAATTAATTAAACTTATAAAATTTGTGGAAATCCCATATCGGGCAGGCACAAAGATATTTTGTGCACCTGAAAGCTTTCATTACGGAGCTGCTCTTATAATATTTAATATTAATATTGTTTGGAAAGTTTTCTTTTGATTGTAGAAACACCACAACACATAAATAATCATTAACAATTGACTTCTAATAGATAATCAAATGGCATCACCTGCCTGAACTATATTGGAGGAAAAGACAAATACCTGTTATACTTAACACTTTTGCAAACCTTGGATCTATATATTTATACTTTTTAATATCTATCTAATATACTCTCTATACTTCTAATTTCACTCTGGTGAGCTAGTTAGGTGGGGGGTTTTTGCTCTGTGAATTCCATAATTTGTGTACTCTAAGAAGGAAACTAAGTAACTGATCCAAGGCATTGGAAAAATCACTCTCAATTCATTAATTTGTATTTTTTCTTAAATTGTCTAACCTACATTCATGACTTAAAGTATATTTGCTTTGATGCAGAACTAATTTCAGCATAAATAAATGATAGGAAATTTAATTTAGCTGTCATGAAAATAGCCATGGCCAAGGAGTTTAGAAAGCTGGTAGTAGAGAACCATTTCATTTTGCAGTGATTCCCATAATTTTGCTGTCCATTTATTCAAAACCCAAAAAGGCTTTCACAACTTCTGTCAAAGATTGCTGCTTAATCTCAGCTGTTAGCCTTAATAAACTGTGCTCAGATGTATTTTTTGTGGTTACAGCTACGCAATGTTTGTGCAAATACTAGCAAATGGAGAGAATTAATATGGAGCCTTCTTAAATAAGTGAACTACAATAATAAGTTAATATTTTTTCAGAGCTTCACTGTGATTAGGATTTTCTCTTGTTCCTTCATATTTGATTTCTGTCAATAGGGCCAGACATTCTATGAATTGTAGAATTGTTCCAGGAACATCATATTCAACATGGAAACATTTAGTAACAAAAACCTGAATCATACTCTTATAATTGTCCACATTTATTTTTCCATGTGATAAAGTTATTAAAAAATTAACAAGTGTGCATGACACTTACAGGAGCTTCTCTCATATTCAGCAAAGACTGAGATGGAGGGAAGGTGCCCAGGCGCTTTTTGAAACCTTCTTCCACTGTCATTCCCCAGAACTGACTGTAGTTGTCAGCTTTCCATCTTCCTCACAAACGAAAACCAAAAAAAACCAGGTAAGAGATACCACTCACATTAACACATTGCTCATTTAAGAGTACAACTAGCAAAAGCATCCAGAAATAAATCTTTGACATTACATTTCAAAAACTTGCACTCAATATGCATGAGAAAATATTTACTGTGGGCTTTTTTTCACTGCAGGATGGAGCAACACAGCAGTACATGAATAGTGGTGATTTGGGGTCAGCATCACATCAGCCTGCAGGACATGAGTGTGCAATATTCCAGAGCAGTACTGGAAAATGAGACACTCAGTCAAAATATTACTGTTCTCTTGAAGTTATGCTCAAATCGTGCTCTAGCCCAGATTCCCACAGAGAGCTTGCAGCCTTGTGTAGTGAGGTATAGTGCACCTTCAAGCTCTGGTGGACCAGAAGAGAGATGCTGTTGAACCCAGCAAAAAGCCCAGTTGACATCTTCTGCCCCAATAGTGAGAGAAAGGGCTCCCCATGGTTCTCTAAGTATTCCCTACTCTCAGGTGGACTCGAGTCAGATTGTAGTGTTGATGTGCAAACTATATGCACAACACAAAAATAAACACCTTTTCAGCACATTTGGAACACACTGAAATTTCCTACTGGATTAGGGCTGAGTAACAGGGGAGCAAGCATTCTCTTTACCCCTTCCATTCTTGCTTTTGTATGAAGAACAAGGAGTGGGATTCATGCTGCCCAAAGAAGCCTCATGGCTCTTGGTCTCCCTGTGGCCAGTGAAAAGTGCAAGCACATGGAGAAGTTGAGTCGTATCTCACCTGTCACCCTGTGACAAATCTCATTGGTCACCACTACCAAGAGACAGGTTTGGGCTCCAGGGACCTAACTTGATTCTTTATCATACTTCAGTTGGTTTAAAGGTCTCCCATGAAGTAAAAAATGTTTCAGCACTCATGGCAGCCTGAAATCTGGAAAGGCTTCATTAGTGAATTTGGCACCCCAGATCCTAGGGAGGTATCTCCCCTGTATCTCTGTCTTTGAATAGCCAGTAGGCTCCAAGGCACAGATCCAGTACTGGGGTCCCTTAATCCCTGTGCACTAGTCAGGGGAATGAGATTGTTAGCAAGAAAAACACCAAGCCCCCAAAGTTCTGACAATTTGATCCCCATTGCATCCACCTCCTCCTCTTCTAGTGGTACCTAGAATCGTGTTAAATGGAACAGTGCTCTCAAGGGAGCAGAAAAAATTACTTTTAATATCTATCCCAAGTAATAAACACAGTGAAGAATAGGGGAAGATGATGCAAATTATGACTTGAGAAAAAATAAATTGTTCTAAATTTGGACAGCATTTTAGATGGAAGTTTACAGTAACTCTTATCAGCATGAGATGTTCAGTATCTTTCCATTTAAAGCTTTATAATCTGCTAATGATTTAGGAAAGTTTCACAAATGCACACACTGTCAAGTTGCTGCCATGTATTTGGAGAAAGAAGGGGTGTGGAAGAGTGCATATCTTGTAATTTGCACATAGACAGAATGAGCAATACTGTGCTGCATAACAAAACTTAAAAATAAAAGGGTTCTCACCCATAATCTCCAGAATTGATGCTCTGAATTAAGTCTTGGCGAACAAGACATATGTCTGTTGAACATTTCCAGAGACCATTGGAACATTTGCTGAAAGGACAAGAATATCATTAAACAAAAAAAAAAAGAATTATCAAAGGAAAAATATGCACTTTAACAGCAGAAGGCAGATGGAGTGGGAAAAAGGTGTGAACAATATAATTGTCAAGAGTGTTTATGAAAACATTGCATCATTTCTTCCTGCTTCACCATCTAATGAGTTGGAGCAAGGTGAGAAGGTTTACAGTTTGTGGGAAAGGTCATATCTGAAAAATTTTGCTTCCATCTTTGTGAGACTAAACCAGGGACTGTAATGTTGATGTTAATTCCTGAAAAAATGTGATGTTTTGAGGAAGGTTTACTCTGGAAACCCAGAAAGGGTTTTGAGGCCCCAGTATCGTGCTCCAAGGACCCTGGGCTAAAGTCAGAGCAGTGGAAGTTCCAAACCTCTTTGGGTGGGGCTGGAGCTCTGGGATTCCAGTCCCTCCAGTGTAGGGCTGGTTTTTGGAGAGTCAGGGCTGACAACAAAGCTCCCCTGCCTGCACTGTCTGCTTCTGTCCCAAGGCAGAGAAAGGGGTGCTCAAACAATTCACCCCTTTCCACATAAATATACATATATGTGTGTGCATATATCCTTTCCTTACAGGTTAATGTAAGTTCTCATTACTTATGAAAAAAAAAAAACAAAACAAAAAAAAAAAAAAAAAAAACCAAAAAAACAACGAAACCCCTTCCAAAAAAAACCAAACAAACAAGGAGGAAGGATTCCAAAAAGTTTAAAGATATTTGTTTGAACTGTATTCAGGTCAATACCCAGATCTAGATTGAAACCACTTCAATTTAGGTTTGACTGAGCAGGAACAGAATTAGGCCAGTGAGGAGGAGATTTTAATAGTCTCATATTCATGTATTGATTAGAAAATCCAGTTTCTCTTGCTGTTCGTCTGAGTTGACTGTAATCTATCTCCATAAAACCTTAATACTTAGCACTACTTTTGCAGCCATTTTGATTTGATTACATGTTTAATATGAATTTAAAAGTGCTCTCTACCTTAATTCCTGTTTCATGACATATGCTAGATAAAATTCAATTTGCTGTTCTCTGAAACATTACCAGGAATTGCAGTTGTCTTTAATTATTGTTCCTTCTCCGTAATATCGGCCATCTTTATAACAACCTGCCAACATAACATATAGATGTGTGAAAATAAAATAATTCTTCAAGTGAAATACTTAAAACTTTTGCTACTATTGTATTAATTGGTTTTTATGCAGTATGCTTGAATTATTTAGCTGAAAGTCAGTAATATGGTTCCAGTTTCTTCAAACTACTGAAGGCAGTTTAATGTATTTTACCTTTTTATAAAATATATTATCATTCATAGTAAATAAATTCAGCATCAGATTCAAAACACTGAACTCTTACATATAAATTAAAAAAATATTCAAATGAAGTTATTTTCTAGTAGTAAAAAGAAAATATTTCTAACAAAAATTAGTTTCTGTCACTACTGTGCTAGAGAAAGCAATGATAGCAACACAGACATCCTTGGGGAAAAGAAGGCATTGTATTGAGAATGCAGTTCATATTTATAGGGTGTCTCACTGAACTAAGACAAGACAGTAGTTCATTGGATAAGTGGGAAAACGCCTCTGGGACAGTACTTCAGGACGGGTCCCATGGTCAGCACCAGGTGTTAATCTATGTTATTAATTCCATTCTAATTTGACAAAGCTATTGTCCAGGGAAAAACTCCCTGCCAGAGCTGAACATGCTATCAGCTTGGGAAAGGATCTGAGAGAACCAGGAGAGACTTCAGTCTGGGAATGATTTCCCTGGCTGTAATCTTCCTAGGCCTCTAGCAGTGTGTCCACAGATTTCTAATTGGCAATTAAAATAGAAATAAGTTTTTACAGGTATAGAATTTTAAAAAGTAGTGAATACTCCAAATCTATTGTAATAAATTCTTTTTCCTTGCCAGATTAATTCTTTGAAAAACAGACAAATCAATTGAACTCCAAGGCAAATGTATGTTTCATGCACCCTTCAAAACCCACTATAAAATGTAAATTGAGTGATGAGTTCTCCAACAAAATACATCCCTCTCTTTTTTTTTTATTTGATAACACTTCATTGAGAAAAGATTTTGGGTGTGTTTCAATATCTTCCACATAAATTGTTTCATCAGTGCATTTGATTGTCAAAGCTTCAGTGGAATAATGCCTGCACAGGGCGTTGGATTGAGACAATAACAAACATTGTACATTTCTCACTCAGGTCCGTGTTTTCTAGCCTGTTCTGACAGGTGAGCCCATAGACAGCGTGTTTCTTGCCCTGCTGAGAGGGCTTGGACTCCCTTTTCCTCTGTGTTCAAGAAGCTTTAATATAGTGTTGACTTGTAAATTTGCATGGCACCACACTTTTCCCCCCAGCACGAGTGTGAGCAAGGCCATGCCCCTCTCACAGCCAGGGCTGCAGTTTGTCTGCCCAAATACACACATACCACAGAATTTTCTCTCCAATTAAACAAGATTCCAACTAGACCCATGAAGAAGGTGAAGAAGAAAGAAACCTCCACCCTAAAACCTCCATCTTGCTTTCCATATATTGCTAAATTTTAAAATCCCAAATTCCAAATTTTCCACCATGCGGTATTACACATTTCTATTCAAACTACACACCAGTGATTCTATTTCTATCACTCAATTTCGGAAGCCTTCTCCACGGCCTCAGGTGAAAAGCAGTGCCCTCCTGTGGGTCAGTGCCTGACAGCACAGAAAGTCCAAAATTCTCAGTATCCAGGGTTCCAACACACACACACACACACACACACGTGCACACCTCCTTCCTTGCCAGGACAGAAACACACACTCCAAGCCCTACATAATTTCATAACCAAATGTAGAAGTGAAGTGGAGGTGATGTATTAATTATAAATGTCTTTATTTCCCTGTTGTTAATTCAGCAGGCCATGGGAGATAGCAAAGGTAAAATAGATCTCACCAAGGCAGTCTGAGCCCAAAGTGCCTGCTCTAATCCAGCTTCAGCTAAGAGCTGAGGTATTTTTCACAGGATACTCAAAGAAAATCACCAAAGTGCCACAGTTTGTCACAGTATGTTACAAGATCAGCATCAGACAGTAGCTGGAAGGAAGACCAAGCAATTTATTTCAAAAATATCAAGAGAAGGAAGTATTGATGCAGCATTTGAGAGATGGAACAGACCATTGGAGCTCTGCTGGCAGGGCTCACTGCCTGTCCCCAAGATAAAATGCAAACCTGGAGTAGTACAGAAGCAGCTTTATAATGATGTATGCTTAGGGAATTGAAGATTAACACCATGCAGTTTCTTTGGCCTAGCCAAATTAATATTTTGTGGGTCAGGAGTACTGTCTGAGGCATCAGTGAGACAACAGAGATATCTAAGATAAAAGACAGAAGACAATACAGCGAGGTTCTCTAGCTCTGAATGTGTTAGGTGGAATATTAATGCATTAAGTGGGAAATTAATTAATTTGAAGATGCAGATTGACGACTTTGTGAATGGGATTTTATGATATGAAAATCGATAATGCAAAGAAGAGAATTTGAGAAATGGAGACTTCCTTCACAGTCTAACATTAATATACCCTTAATGGTTCTTATTTATTTCCATCATTGATGTGAATACTTCTGCCAGTGAAATATCTTCAGGTTTATTCCCTTGTAGATCAGATCACATCTGTCATGTAAAAGCAATCATAAAACTCACTGGATATCACTTTTACACCACCAGTGGGGTGAGACCCAGTGTGTGGATTTTGACAGGGCTTTTTGTACCATCAGAATAACTGACACAGAGATAAAATAAATAATAAGTAAAATCCTGAGATAAAACTCAAAAAGTTCTTCTAACAACAAAAATTTAAATATTACTATAATGAAAATACCCTGAAATTCTATTTGGCATCTAAGGCAGTAATGTGCAGTTTGTTTTGTAACATGAAACACATGAAAGCCATAGAAAAAAACCTGAAGGCTGGGTTTATAAAGGCAGAGTCAAAGCCGCTCCACACATTTAAATCAATAGTGACCCCCAGCACGGTGCACACCCATGGAAGAAGTCCCAGTGTAGCTTGTTTCTGCTGTACACTGCCAGTGAATATGGGGGGATCCAGAAATAAATCACTGAGCACTTTTATTGCTGTACATTCCAGCCCATGTAAAACACTTCATTTTATTGGTTTATTTAAAGAACTACATCTCAGGAGGCTCTGAGAGCAAAACCTCTGGCAACCAAAAGATCCAGTTCTTCCAGGCAAAGGGTACTTCGGCATATGTGGTCTTCAAGTGCTTAAATAATTCTTAGCCTAAGGTAGAAGTATAGTCTCCATTGCTAAAAGTCAGCTAACGTACTTACATAATTTTTAATTATGCTTCCTAATTTTCTTAATCTTCAGGCATTTAGTCCTATTTGTTTCTCCTTTTTTTCATTCCAATTCATCAGATATTCCAGTTCTAGAAACATTCTTTAGAGATGGTTAAGTAACTTTTTCCCCTGCTTTATTTTTGCTTTATTATTCGTCTTTTACCCTCTAAATTACTTACATAATGAATATCCAATAAAGAGATTTTTAAAAATTGCAGACTTTCCATCACTTTGAAGGTCAGAGAACTAGGAATTTTGTGAGATGACATATTAAAAAATATTATAAGATCATCTACAGGACAAGTAAAGGTACGGTAAATGTAATTACTACCCCTGGCAGGTATGTTAGGAATTACAAAACAGCAAACACAAATGCAAAAAATTTGATTAAGAAGGCAGTAAAAATATTTACCCTCACCTATTGCCTTATCTAAACCTTCTGTTATACTTCTACCTTTTAGAGTTAGACTTGTGGCAGTGACCACATGGCAAACTGTTGCAGGTTTTGTATTGATTCAGTTCCATGAGAAGTTTGCCAAAGTAGACTCATCAGCTCAGCTCTGGGCAGAAATACAACTACATGTTTACGTAGAACTTGCAACAAAAACCCCATGTCGAAAATAATACACACCACTGCACCAAATAAAATGAAAACAATGTATTTATTTACATAGAGCCTGAGAACATTCTTTTAAATGGTTAGAAACACTTTGGGAAATCAAATTTGCTATGCAGCATTTCTGTCACTCCCACTTATCAGGTTTTGGCTGCGTGCCTAAGAGCAGTCTCCTGAAGAGCTTGTGTTCTGAGTGCTGAACTGCAAGCAGCAAGGTTATTGCAAAAAGACAGTTAATTTTAAAATGTCACAGTAGGATTTTGTTTATTTTAGGCTTTTGAAACTTTGCTACATTCTCTACCTCTTTAGCCATATTCTCTGCATCTTTGGCCAAATTTGATGTACAGACAGTAAGAAGTTACATAGTCTTAAAATCCACAATACCAAATTTTCTTCACCAGCAGAGATTTGGCCTATCCAAAGCCAAGAGAGGACCAGCTCTCTGAAAATCTTTTTCTCGTTTTTTTGTTTTGTTTTGTTTTGTTGCAATCTTTAGTACTAAAAATAATTAGACTAAGTTTAGAGTAGTCCTGGAGGGATTTCCTCTGCAGACTAACTAGTAAGAAACTAAAATATGCCACAAATCCTTGTTCTAAACACATCCCTTCACCTACTCCTTTTCCAGAGGACATGCCTTCATTTAGTCCTGCACCTGAGCTGTAGCCAGAAAAACAGTGTCCCACAGGAAAGCTGTGCTGCATCAAAAGATTGCAGAACATCTCGGGGCAGTATCATTCAGGATAACCCTCAATTTTGTTGATGATTTGTTTGTACTGATGAATACAAATATTTAGAGCTTGCTGTTCATTTCATGCTAATCTGTGAAACGCTATTGAAATGTTTCAGTTTACTCTGATTTTGACCTTGTGAGGTTATTTCTGAGAAGTTTCAAGTAAAACAGAGGTTCTGTCCAAGAGAAATACAATCAAATCAATGCTATTGTCCTAGAGACAAAGAAATGACATCAAGTATAGTTCTCACTCCATTTTCATACTCAGTGTCTTTGTCCACTATGTCTTTAGTCACACTTTCAGGATGCATACACTCTAGAGACTGATCAGTAATTCTACTTCTACATATATTTTCACTGTAGTGATGCACTAAAGCCAACTGAGCATTTCCTCTCTACGTACCCCATGCTGGAGGTGGCCAAGGCTCCTCTGACCTGGTGGGCTCCACAGGGTGGTTGCAGACATCCCAGTAGTCAGCACAGCAGTCCACGGGCCCAGGAGAGCCCGAGGTGCAGTACTGGTCACAGTAGCACACAGCTCCTCTGGAGACAATGGTAAAGCTGCAGTCATCATCTCTTCCTGTGCAACAGCCTCGTATCCTGCAGGAATTTCCATGGTACACACTCCTTTTAATCCTGTTCCACTTAGCAGAACCACTGTCTTCAACAGCATAAAGTCCTTGGGGGAAATTTCTTCTAGAATCAAGACGCTTTGCCATTGAAACTTCACTGGCAATGCAATATAACAGCAATATCTGAATTTTGTGCCACATTCTTGTGACTCTAGAAGCCCTTTTTGAGGCTTCTTGTCTTTCTCAGCAAATGTTCATTTACTTTAGATGTAATACCTCCAGTTAGCAATCAGAAAGAAATCTGAACAGAAAGCTGCAGACTAGTTTTCTAGGAAGACTCTGCATGTGTTAATTATTAGTCAGATATGTTGTAAACTGATTTATTTGCCCAAGATACAGACATACTGGAAATAGAGCCACAGCTATGTATTCATCATTCACCAAGTGAGAAAGTTTATAGCAAAGTTTCAACATAAACAAAATATGCATGATCCAGTATTTTAGTTCTAAACTTCAGACTTCTAAAATCGAAACAATGTGAGGAATGAGTGCATGGTGTCAAAGGAAGCTCTCCTTCTTTTCGTGTCTCTATAACCAGCATGTTTTCCACATGATTAGAAAACCTTTAAATTTAGATTGTAGCTCATCTAAATTTTCCTTTCTGATAAGCAGAGTGACATCACTGCAGTAAAATTATTCTGCATCCCTCATTTCAATTGTATTTCCAGTGATCTAGCTTAGCCTTATATGCTTCACTTTTTTCACTTGTTTTACTATGGGCAAATTCAGGAAAAAATCAGGTGATATCTGGTATAGACTATTACTCAAAGGTATTCTTTTAAGGTTTGCATTTCTATAGTCAAAATTAACTTGTTGGTCATTCTAATTAACATAATAAATACCCACTGATAAGGGCTCATTACTATTTACAAAGTAAATGGCTGTATTTATATATCCACAAGAAACAAAAAAGCAGATATCAAGGATAAGTCTAACAGCCTTTACTACTTGGTCTGTAATCTCCAGGTTTTTGAACAAAGGGCTTAAAGAAATATACATGGTACTGTTGCCAAAAAAAGATTCAGAAAAAAGTACCAAAGAACTTTGAAGCTCCTATCAGAGATAGCACATAAAGCTTAATTGAAATAAAAAACCCCACGCAAAATTTCTATTCTGAACAAGGCAATTTAAGTCTCCAAAGCTGAACAAGCAGAGATAAAAACCAGTCATCCTCCTGTCTCCATTTATTAGTAAGTGAGAGGAACCTGGAGAAATTAATGGTGGGTTGTTTTCTAGGGAATTAAGGGGATTTTTCCCTTTGGGAAGGCTCAGCGTCAAAAGGCAGCTACTTTTGAAAGCACAGTCAGTGGGGATGCATTGCCATGAATGGTAGAGACATTAGGAGGCAAAGTGTGTGCATGTTTATATATTTGGCCTTCTAATCCAAATACTGAAGTCTTCAATAAAATTCCTTGCCAGCAGTGCTTTTATTGGACCTGCCTCCTACACTGTCCTTGTCACAACTAAGGAGCTGCAGATGAGGGAAAATTACATCTGACCACACAATTTTTATTTTTCTCTCTTGCAGGCAATCTTCTGTATGAAAGATAACAGAAAGACGAAGGTCAGCAACAGGCAATCACTGTCCATCACATTAATAGTACATAAATATTAGCCTTCGCATTTGCTCTGCATTGTTTTTATTGTTTTGTTCATAATAATTCTGTCACTGACTGCAATGATGCAACAAATATATGGAAGATGAGAAAGGATATATTCATGGAAACAGTGAAGTGTTCTCTGGAAATTGTAACTCATTCCTTTTCCTTACTTCTGTGCAGATCTGTCAGCCCCAAGAGAATGACCTCTGATTTGCACTGACATTAGTGAAATTCAAATCTCCTTTGTATTACAAATCTTCAGAAATGCTTTTATCTAGTTATCTCCTTGCTCTGGAAGCATAAGAAAAAATAAGTGGTAAATGTCTGTCAGTCAGATTAAGTGAACAGGCATATATGTCTTTTTAACTCGAAAGACCTGCTGATGATAAAGGCAAGGAATTTGCTTGGAAATAATTTCAGCTCATTTACACAGGACTTAGATTTCTTTTAAAGGAATGCAAAAATCAACTTGTGTTCTAAACACCTTTGTTTTGCAGCAAAGTTAATATAACCCATTTTTCCCACTTGATGGCTTCTGTTCATACCTTCAAAAAATTCACAAAACTATTCCATTGTTGCTTCAGTAAATCGATTTTTTTTTTAGTATTTTCCTCTGTAAGCCAAGCAGCTCTGCCTTCACTGTGTGAAAGCATGCACTGAATTATCTGTAACAATTTAGAAAAAGCTCTACGTGATCCTTTTTCTCTGTTAAAGTTTAGTCTGTTCCAAGCGTAACAGCTGCCCTAAGATTTTGAGTTAGGGTCCTAGTACTAGTTCTAGTTGGCACAATTAAGTACAAAAATGTTTGTCTAGTTCCTCTTTCAGCAGTTCTTGATGTTTACACTTGCGCTTCAGGAAACACCACACATTTGATAGAAATTCAAAGAATAATACCACTGAATGATTGACAAAGTAACAAATTAAAAGTAAAAAACAGAAAAAAATGTTAAAATGTCCAAGAATCTCTTTAAAGATGGACCGAGTTTGTTTCACAGCCTTTTTTTCAAAAGCTGTCCTAATTTGTCTGACTGAGCCTACTGGGCATCATAAAAATCTCATCACCTTCAGAGAGGGGTAGGATAGCAGTGTTTGGCAAGACTTGGTGCTGAAGGTGACTCCCAGGATGGACAGCAGAGCCCACTCCATCGGACAACCATGACATATTCCCTTCTTCTGGCTGCCACACACAGAGTGGAGTCAAGCCTTGTGCAGGACGAATTGCAGTACTATGACCCTATGCCAGGAAAATGAAGTTAAGGACGAATTCACAAAGCCAGACCCCAGGTCAGTCATTTGCCAGGAGGCACAACTCAATGCATCAGAGGATCCATGTAATTGCTTATCTCCAGTTTAAACTCTGTAGTGATACCGTCCATCCCTTTTGTTGATTTCAAATGGAAATTTAACTGGTGACTCCTACCATAGAATGTTAGGTTTCTAATGGCCACAATACTTTATGCTTACTACTCTTTTTTTATTAATGGTTGCAATGCAGTGAAAGTTTTCAAGGCAAAACTGCTTCAACAAAAGTATTATCCTACAGTATATTCTCTCTACCTTGTACTAATGGCAGAATAGGATTCATCCTCCCAAATTGTGAATGACTAGCTCCTAGATGTGTTTATGCAGAGACAAGTTGTGTGTTAAAGTTATTTTCTCACTGTCAATTTAGTCCTTGTATGTTTGGCGTAGGCAAAGGAATGGGGGTGCCTTCATTCTGTTTGGCAAGAACCTGGCAGCACACTGCTGTGGGTTGTTGGTGTGGTAGCAAGCAGTGCCACTTTTAATTCAAAATTTCAGGGCTGCTTTTCTCAAGTCTTATCATGCTAATCCAAGTTACATGTAACTCAGAATAATGGTCACTTAAGTGACAATTTCATCAGATGTCTGAGCCCTGTCACAGTGTGCCTTGTTATTCACAATCTCTGACACCGTTTCCCAATTCATCAGATATTTGAATCAACAGATTTAGGGCCAGAGATAGAGGAAGAGCAACTGACCCAAATTGTGCATGCCAAAGAAATCCCATTCCTCACACAGAGAGATGCACACACATGAATATCCAAGAGTTCAGAGCCAACAACTGCAGGTAAAAGGAAATGACTTTGTGTTACATATATACATCACATGGTTTACATTATTATTATCATTATTATTATCATTTAGGTTGCTATAGCCTCACAGCCCTTTTGCTCTACTCACCACAGCAATTGACCATGCATATTTCCTGTGCCAACTGCATCACTTGGTCAACCCCAAGAAAGCAGGTACCATCTCCTTCTTCTTGCCAGCCATGCTCTTGCCCTGTGTCAAGGTCAGCCCACTCTGGGCTCAGTCCAGTGAAGATTGTGGAGAGTGGGGGACCCTGTGCATGAACCAGCACAGTGCCCATGTACCACCCATACCACTGCAGGTGCTCTCCTAAATGGTGTTTCACAAGGACTTGCAGAACAGGTAGCAGCATTGTGCCTCATACCTGAATAGGAACTTCCCAAGAAGCACAATCAGGCACAGAAATTTGGCAGTGACCCCAATATAGGATGGACCACATGCCACCTTCATTATGCCATCAGTGCAGACACTGAACATATTAACATTAACTCTTGTGAACATATTAACCTGTGCATGGCTGCATTTAGCTTCAGAGGGGTGATGTTTAATGTGAACTTGCCAATCCCAAACCTCATCAATCAGTAAGAGATGAAGGAGACAAGGATTATACTATATTTCATTGACAGTATGAGCTCTCAGAAAGTATTGTGCTGGTGTTGCAAGGAAGTTATGCACATATTGGTGTTCATCTCAACTGTGTGCTCCTATCTGATCACACCAGTGAATCTTAGAATCATAGGATCATTAATTTTGGAAAAGACATTTAAGATCACTGAGTCTGTCACTGTTCTCCACTAAGCCATGTCCCCAAGTGCTACTGAACCACACACCTATTGAACAGTACCTGGCATGATGAATCCACCACTAACCTCAGCAGCTTGTTTCAGTGCTTGACCACCCTTTGAGTGAAGAAATGTTTTCCTAACACCCAATCTAAACCTCCTCTGGTACAAACTGAGGCCTTATCCTATTGCTTGCTACTTGGAAGAAGAGATTGACCCCCCCTGCCTGGATACAACCTCATTTCAGGCAATCGTAGAGAGTGATAAGGTCTCCCCTGAGCCTCCTTTTCTCCAGGATAAACACCCCCAGCTCCCTCAGCCGTTTCTAGTAAGTCTGTATCTTAATCTTTTTACTGATCCTCAGTGTAGCCTAGTTGCCACTTTCTGATTCTCTGCTTTCAAGGATTTTTTTATACCTTAAGGTACAGATTATTTTTTTCCTTTTCTCTCACTGAGTTACTACTCTTACCATCCCAACAAAATCCTTCTCTCTGTGATTTTACTTTTCTCATTTTGCATAACTATCTTGTGAACTCTCTGATATTTAAGCAATTTTCTCATTAAAACTGAGTCAAGACCACAGATCTGTGCCATACCAAACTAGGCTTTGGATTCCAGCCAGTTGAACCGTGGGGCCAAGGATTGTCCTGATTCTGATCACCATCCAGATTTTCTCAAGTATGTCACTGCCCAAATACACCTATTGTGCTGGACACATTTCCCTTCTGGGCCATCTTTAATAAGTCATTTTCTTGATGGCTCGAGTTGTAGCTCATAGCAACAAAAGAAACATCACAAGCATGCACAGAGGAGGGTGAACGCGGCATATCAGACTGCAAGAGCAGTGAGGCAAAAAGGGGATCATAAGTCCTCACTAAAGAAACACAGACATTGTGATCCTGATGGGAATGTGTATTTTACCAGAAAATCATTGCTAAAATCAGGGTAAAGGCAACAAAACGTGGACTAAATATATCACACTATTGAATAAGCAGCATCCATTACTTTTCTAGTACTACAGAAAAAACAATCATTTCCATGTTATTTTGCTCTTTATAGTCTCTCCTTAATTTTTTTTTTCTCCTAATACCAGGATATAATTTCTATCCCAGGATAGAATTTCTAGACCGTAATTGCCAATATAATCTCATTTTTCATTCATAGATGGAAGCTATTTGAACAGAGAGGGAAACTGTTTCTTAAAGTACACACAGATGAACAAAATCACAAACCTGGAGGTAAACAAAAGGATTTCTCTTTTGTCCTTCCTCTAATCCCAGTAGCTGTTTCTCTTGCTTGTGTTCCTTTCACTTATGGGCTTCAGTCTATCTCATGGGTTAATTTAAACTTAAGCCATATGAACACTTGTCTCAGCTAGACATGCCAGAATGGATTTGGGCTCTACAAAAATGAAATTCAAGAGGAAAAGAAATCTGGGGCTGGTACAAATTCAGAAAAAACCAAATACCTTGAAAAAAATGGGCAGGAAAATAGACTATGGCTTTTGAGAATCACACAGACCACATGGCTTTAAATATGAATTTGTCCCACTTCAGTGCTTTACTGAAACCAAGAAATACTATTAGGTCATTGGGGGGTAGATCTATTACAGCTTCTACAGTACTTTAAACATTTATAGTTAGATGGTTTTATATGTATGATTTTTTATCTATTTTTAAATTTTTTTCTATACTTTCTTGTTCTATTTGTATGTGTTGATTTCTGTCCCCACAAACTCTCTCTTGAGCTCACTGAAATGTTTTTTCAGCATTTTTCCACCACCTGGCTAATAGGTATGCCATTCACAAGATCTATACAGTTAATGTCTGTTATTTTTCCATTGAGAAAGAAACTAATACAAAAAATATCACCCTTAAATGTGTAGCAATCTTTCCGCAATATTCCTTAAAATTATGTATTACCTATAGAGAGAAAGACTTCCTGATTGCCGACCTTTTATTCTGTTTTCACAGCTACAGAGTCCAACAGCTTAAAAGCAGGCTGGATTAAAGTTACACCAGGTCCAATAGGGCAAAAGGCTGAGTAGCCTATGCACTACTCCACTTAAGCTGGTTTTTATTTTAATGTTTTTCCTTACGGTAGTATTTAATAAAATAGTTCATCACATTAATTCTGATGAAAACAGAAGGGATTATCATTAAAATATCAGTCTTAATCACAATGCATCAGGAGATAAAATGCTCCTGCACTCTGGGTCAGGGCTGCAATGTAAATGTCCTGAGCATCATGTCAGAGTCACCTGAGGGGTGACTTGTGGTTCAAAGGACCAAGACACTGGGGAGAACTCAGATAGCTCATGCTAGCTTAGACAACCAGCTTCCTTAGATGTTCACAATGCATTTTGAAAGCAAAATATTTACGATCCAGGCTTAGACAACATCATGTGAAAGCAGCACGAGATCAAAAACCCAGCAGCATAAACTGGGAAGAGATGTTTCTTCCAGGTGTGCCAGGAGTGCGGACGGTAATTCTGCCTGCACTCTGCACTTGGCACGGTCAAAAGGGCTATGAAATATCGCATGGCAGGGGAAAATCACTGTGCATGCTCACTGCTGACTGCTGTGGGTGCTGACACAAACGTGAATAATCCCTGGACTACTTCACAAAATGAAAGTGTCTGTGTGGTGGCAAAATGTGACCAAGTTTAAGCACACGGGAGCATTCCTTTCCCAGCAATGCTGGCATTTGTTCTCAGCTATTTGAAACTCATGGAGACAGATTTACAGGAGTAAAAACAAGAATCACAAAAACAACTTTGCAATAAAAATACACCTTTATTTAATTTCAACATTTATATTATTTCTAAAGAAAATATGCTGTGTTATATTGAGCATCTCTTAAACCAGCAAGCACTTCAAGAAATGGCATATTCAATGTGTATCTCTGGGGTTAATTATGCTCATACATAAGATTATTTCTTGAAGGAATATTTGATTGTTATTACTGCCTTGCAACTAGCATACCAGAAGCAATATTTTTTAAATTGATGCTTTAAATAAGATGGGTACTGTGGATTCCTTCTTAATATAGAAACAGGCTTCAAAACTCAGTTTTAGCTCTTGATCCTAATTTGGGGCTGCAAAAGAAGGATTTTTGCATGAACATAATTTGTCAGAAATACAGATTAGTAAGATGCATAACACACACTGAGGTCACTTAGTTTTCCTAATTTATACAACCTGATGATCTAGCTAACAAACAGAATTCATAGTTTCACAGAAAAAAAAACCCCAACCCTAAAGATATATCCAGCTACCTCCTTTGTCCTATAGTTGTGGGAGAAGATGAGAGCTGGCAGATCAGATTTATCTTGTCAGAAGCTTGCCTGTCTGCAGCAGCCTGAGGCAAAGTGCTTTTAGGACTTAAATTTTCACAGAGCTGTAACTGTTGAAATTCAAACTAAATCTCTCTCCTTGAAATTTAGACCAATTTCTTTTTCTCCTACTCATAGGAAAGATGGAAAAGTGGCTAATATCCCTTTATAATAGTCCATCATGAAGAGAGAAACTGCTGTGCCTCTACTCTGTCCTTATTTCTTATCTTCTGTGTGAAGATGCTGAAGCCTTTACACTTTTCTGAATCTCCCATTTGTTTACCACGGATTTTTCCCTAATACTGAAAAAAAAAAGAGTAATTCTCTTCATCATATTGTAAGCATTCCTTTCAACATCTCCCTAAAAGCATCACCTCTTCCACTCAGTTTTTCGTCCCCTATTATCCTCAGATTCTCACCTGAAGTATTATTGTAATTCCTTTTCTGTCTGTACCCTTCTATATTTCTCCATATTTTTCTTTAATAAATTGTATCATATTTATTTCAAGGCACTCTTGTAATGTAAGGAAATTTTTTTTTTAATTAAAATCCTGGCTTCCATGCTGCTTGCAAGTCCTCCCAAGTGGGCATTATCTGTAAATTGGGTAAGCTTATTGTCCATGTCATTGAGAAAGTAATTAATGGCAAAGTTTTATAGTGTTAGAGCTAGAAGATAGCATTCTGGAAGTCTGTGACTTGTTCTCCCACATAGGCAGCAAATAACTCTTCTCAGAGTCCTGCTTTTCAATCAAATACCTATCTACCTTACGTGAATTTAATTTAATCCGTATCCGCTTTGCCTGCTTAGGGATGTCATGTGAGACTACACTGAAGATACACTGCATAAAACTCATCCTTATATCTGCTTTGCTGTCACAGAAGGAAATGAGATCAACTTGATAGGATTTGTTTCTGACGTGTCCCTGTGCAAATAATCTTATCTTCTTACCATTCTCTAGATGCTCACAAATGTGTTGTTTAATACTTTGTTCCAGTGCCTTGGAAATGCTGTTAGGACTGAATTTTATGTGATTCTTTAAATTTTCCTTTCCTCTTTTGCTTAGATAGAACATTGTGTTTACCTTTCTCCAGTTTTCTGGGAACTTACACATCCTGCTAATCACTAGTGTTTGAGAAATTGCTTAGGTTAAGTAATTTAAATTTCATTAGGCTGTTCCATCCTGAATACTCCAGTTTACTTCAGTATTTCTTCAGGTGTTATTTTCCATTTCTCTCCATGATCCTACTCTCAAATTCTTAATAAAAATTGAAATAAACTTTTAATTATAATTAATCTCTTTTTTTTGTGAAGACTGAAACAAGGAAAGAGAAAAAAAGGCACTGAACCTTTCAGCCTTTTGCGTATCACTTATTTGCTGACCTCTCTTGCTACGTACTACATTAAACCAGCTCTCAAGCATAGTACATTATTTGCAATGTGGTGTTTTTTAACTCTAGCAGACCATTCATTTAATGGTAGCATGTGGTTATGTGGTCAAATATTTAAAAATTCATCTTATTTCCCTGATATCCTTTCACAATCTAATTCCAGAGTATACCTCAATTTCTTCCAACCATGTGATTGCACCCCACTTAAAATTCATTCTATTGTGACTTTATTCTGTCATGTTAAGAATTGGAATTATTCTGCATTGATAATTATTCATAGAAAGTCATTCACCAAATATAGCCATCTTATTATCCAAACACTGAATTATGTAGCTAAAGCATCCTATCATCTTTTCAAATAAAATGATAAAGTGACACCGAAGTAGTTACATATTCAAATTGTGACTGTAATAAATTTTTTTTATATAGGGATACTCACCATAATATCTAAACAGAACCTCTTTCATTGGAAACCTATAGAAAAATGAAAATAAAAAGCAAAAACAAAGTGAAGAGGAGAATAAAAACTGCAACATGTTTTGCAGGAACAGTTGTAAGAACTGGTGGAAAACTTCATACAGCGGTTCTCTTTTTTTTAATTACTGGTTTGTTGCACTCTTAATTTACAACTCTGCTTACTGAACCAAGAATTATTTTTCGTGCATTGACATTCTTGAGGAATTCTTCTGCACATAGCAAATTCTAACAGACAAGCATCACCTAGATTAATTGCACATCAGAGAACATTTCAGATTCACATGGGTTTTCCACTTTCACTTCTTTTTTGAACCACAGCTGGGAGAACAGAGCATGCGGCCACCCTTGCATTCATGTGGCATAGGTGTTAATTGCCTCCCCTTTAGCAAGGATTTTGCCAGTCTCCTGTAATAGCCTGGCACCCAAACCAAGGAGTAGGATAGACTACAGGGTGGATCAATAACTATCTGGGACACTGGTCTAAAAATACAGTATTCAACAGTTCAAAATCTCTGTTCCAGGTGGTATTTCAGAGGATGCTAGGGTGATGTCTCCATCAGAGATCTGAAGAGCCTGTATGTCCAGAAAATCTGTGGATGTTCCTAATTTGGAGGGTGAGGGAGACTGGTTTGCCAAGGGTACGACTCCCATTCTGGGGGACTTTGCCAGACTGGAGGAACAGGCTAGCAGAAGATTCATGAGCAAAGGCAAATACAAAAATCCTGCATGGAGCAGGGTGTGGCTTTTGGACCCTTTGAGTCTTCACCCTTTCGTCCTGACTAGCTCAGCTGTTAGGGTGAAGCCTCAGGATCTGCCACATGAACGTAAATAAAAGATAACAAAAGAGGCTCTTTCCCCCTGAGGAAGTTGCAGGGTTTATTTCTTGTAGTTCCCCAGGAGCAACAGGAGATACAAAGAGAAAAAGAAAAAGAGAGAAAGAGAGGGCGAAAGAGCGAGGGGAAAAGGGCAAAAGGGAGAGAAAGAGCGGGCAAAAGAGGGCAAGGTCAGGAGGCACAGGTCTTTTCTAGGGTCTGAAAGGGGGGCGGGAAGAAATTGGATCTCGGCCAGCTAGGTATGGCCAGAGGGGAGAAGAAACAGACTACAGGACATTGCAGGGGTCACGGAATCTACAATTTCCAATGCATCTAGGGAGATGCAACAGCAGGGGACAAGGAGGGATGGAGGAAGTGAACAACCCAAGCAATGGCACAGGACTGTGACTGACAGACTGACTGACAGACCGACAGACTGACCGCCTGGGAAGCAGCTCTGCCGAGAGGGACATGAGGTCTAGCTGACAGCACTGAATGTGCATCAGTCCAGCCTCGTTGTGATGAAGGATAACCTCATATACAGTTGCATTAATTAGAGCAAAACCAGCAGGTTGAAGGAAGTTATTCCCCTCTGCTGGGCACTAACGAGGCTGCATGTGGAACATAGTTTCCATTTTTGAGCCCTCACAATACAAATAGTTTTTGCTTTGTCAAGCAAGCAGAGGAAATCAATGGATAACTATCAGGATGGTTACAAGTATTTGTTGATTTCTGGGAAAGATGTGTGACAGATGAGGGGTGGCTACAGATAGCACTTGTTTAACCTAAAGAGTAGATTAAGGGGTATCTATTTTCCCTTTCCAGCCATTTAAGAACTATTTAACTCAGGTTTGCATGGTGAAAAAAAAACAAGGCAGCAAGTGGGAAAATTTGAATTACCCATAAGGAAAAATATTTTATATCATAAGAGTGATCAAACACTATAGCTAATTTTAATCCGATTTTATTATTCTAATTATTTATTCATTACTAAAATATTGAATAATTTTAACAAGCCTTCTTCAGCCTACAGCTATGTTCTGACTAGCTATTCATGACAAGTTCTATTTCTCAGAACTCCTGCCGTTCTTTGGAGGGGACCAATAATAACAGCTGTTTCTTAATGCCAGGTAGAATTAGACACAAATTGCAGTTTGAATCATATACTGATATTTCAAACTTTATCTTATATTAGTACGCTTTCAGACTTTTAAAGGTAAACTTGAAAACTAAAATATTTACAGTAATTATTTTTATGCAATCACCCTACAAATAAAATTCTATAAATGCATATAATGCTTTTTCCTTGTTGCAGCATGGTGATATAATATGCCATTTCAAGTTAGTAGGCTGTAACTGAAAGTTTTTGCTTAAAACAAGAAGATATAATTGAAGCTGATTAAAGTATTGCCCAAATACTTACTGCAAGATAAATTTCCGGTTGAACATGTAAAATCTTAAAGAAAAAAAAATCAAAGCAATGTTCAGGTGTAAAGTAACTTTAAAGATTTTCTGTTGATATTTGAAGTTTTTATTTGAGAATTTAGAATTGTGCATTGTTTGGACCTTTCTATTTAAAAGCATCAGAAGACAACAGTTTACTGTTTTAGTGGCCTATTCAATTTAGATGTTCAAGAATTTGTCACAGCTAATATCTGGAAATCTTACTCATTTAGTAAATGCAGTAGTTATTTCTACTTTTAATGTTCATTTTCAGGGTCATTAAATTTTCAGCTAAATGTGCTGCTCTAAGTCTATGGAGAGAGCTCAGGGTTGCATTCCTTAGTTTGGTCAAAATAAACTAAGGTGGTAAGACCACAACTCCAGAGAGAAATGGGCAGCAATGCTCTGCCAAACCAGTGTATGCCAGGTCTCTCACTGTCTGGGGAACAAGGCTGCAAATTTGTGCAAGACTGAAAGCAAAATGTGAATAGTACATCCGTGATGTGACACATGAAGAGCCCATGATTCTGTCTCCTAGGAAAGCACAAGGAGCAACACTGTCCTTTTCATGCCACATGTCTGGAAAGATCTATTCCAGTGCTAAATGGGAAAAGTAGGTGCTTGCATAAAGTTGACCTTTGAGTGGGAGTGTTTCTAGTAGAGTTTCCTCTACTTCCATTAGGTACCTATCACATCCCTGTCCTTGCTTTCACAGGTTGCAATCTTCTTTACAAGTTGAAAAGGTATTGGGCAGTATGCAAGAGCTGAATCATTACAGAATAATTCAGGGTACAGTGAGGAGGGTGTTTAACTGGAAGAACATCACTTTGCTGTGATTATGCCATTTAGGCTGGAGCTTTTGTTTGAGGCAAAACCCTTTACATAAATTCTTTAATACAAGGACACTTTCATAAAATGGGTACGTTTTCCTCTTATATGTAGAATCTATCAATGATTAATACTATTGTTGACTTCTGAGCAGAAACACTCCTTAAGTAAATAAGGACTAAGAGCAGTGTATAACAGAACTTTGGACCTTATTGACGTTTTCACAGAATTTCAAATTTCAAGAACTTTTGTTACTTTGCACAAAAGTCGGTAAAATCCTGTTGCCACTGAAGTCGATAGAATCAGCTTTCTCTCATGGGGTCTCTTTATGAATGTTGACTTTAGAAATGCTATTGATTTCTCAAGTAAATATTGCAGATCTTTCATAAACAATAAACAGATAAAACTGAGTAATTACTCAACTGCAGCAGAAGATTACGTGGGACTGAAGTTTCTGTAATGGTAACTGTAATTAGTCATTTATTAGTAATTGTAATTGTAGACTTGGGATTTTGTAAATCACAGATGAATAAGGGTAATGAGGACATACTTTTAGCCCCTGCATGCAATCAGTTTTTTCCAATTATACAGGTACATGTGCCCCACAATCTCTCTAAAAGTTCTGACTCAGTAAAATTCTGAGACTGATTATAACACCATTCATACATCATAGCCTGGGCAAACACTTGCTTTGCTTGAAAGGAAGACAGCACATATCAGGAATTATTGGCATATTTCTTGCTTGTGTTTCAAAGAGTATCCTTCAGACCTCCTCAATTTAAAATGCACTGGTTGTTCAGGAGGATTTCACAAGAAGGAGAATACAGCTTATTTATTTTCTTATTTTCACAGGGAAGTCACAGGTCTTACTTGGTACATGCCATAGCAGAATGATGCTAAAATTACATGAATGCTATTCTTCTGAATACAAAGGTAGCTACATTTTTTTGTTGTTTGTTTTTTGTTTTTTTGTTTTTATTAATTTTTATTCCCAGTGAATACTTTGTTTTGAGGAAAATAATAAGGAGAAACTACCAGCACATTTCCCTCAGTTCCTCTCTTACTCCTTCCTAGAGGTGTTTACATTTCACAGAGCATCTGTCCATCCATTTGGTTTTTTTGGAATGGCAAAAATCACACTTACTTTCTCATTCTGAGAGAGGAACATTGCAAGAGAAGTTAAGTATGAACCTGTATATAATTTTAGATAAAGAGAGCAGATAATAATTTAGATAATATAAGAGAGTGATCTAAGGGTCTTATGATAGCAGTAAGTAATATTGGGCTTATGACTTGGCAGATTTTTTCCTAATCAGTTCATCATCCAAACAGAATTCACTGATAAAAAAAAAAAGACATTAAATTAGGTGGGGATTTGTGGGTTATGAAACTCATAAAGTGGAAATTCAGTATACACAGTTCCTAGAGTCAAGATAGGTTCCCAAATAAAAATGAACAATGCAGGTGCCCGAAAGATGATGTGATTTTAAAAATTATCAACCAAGACCTACCTTGCTTTTCTCAATGCACTGGAAAAGGAAAGCATTAAAACATACAATTCTGAAAACCCAACCACATAAAAGAGAAAATGGTGAAAATGTGTTTGTTTTTCAGAGACAGCTTGACAATAACTTATTTCCAAGGAGCCACTACTCTCAGATCTGCTAACAAGGCTGTCCCAAATAACGTAAACTGCACCTAGTTTGGTGTTGCTCCCCTGTCAGTCTCCAAGACATCATAAATGTTGTTTTCCTTCTGGATATCAAAGCTGCACACTTCCATTTCCAGCCATAGATCTCAAGGGAAACAGATGCCTTTGTTCAGTCCTTCTTGACTGAGAATGAGAAAAGGGGGTCATCTCTAGATGCATTTGTGTCCTCTCTGACACCCATTAAACATACAAAGAGATTGCTCAGCCTTCACATGGCCAACACGATGTGCCCTAGTCAGCTCCTCCTGCTAAAAATGAGATTAAAAATTGGGGAAAATATTAGATCATTTGCTCTGTACCAGTGATCTGAACAGTTGTACGAAAAACGTTTTCTCTGATTTGTAATACAGAAAACAGTAAATGTGTCATCTCTTGATGTTACTTCCTGAGTAGCTTGTAGTGAGCCTGACACAATTCTTCCTGGTATTTCTACATGGACTGGAGTCCACTTGCATAGTCGTAGTTGCAAAGTACACATTAGTGACAGGCCCCAGGGAACCAACACAAATAGACTGCTTGCTCAGCTGTAGAAAATGGTATCTGACACTTCTTTCTTAACTTTAAAGCTAATTATTTGTCTTATTATAAGTTATCTAATAAGACATTAATCAAAAGAAATACAAAAGGTACTGATAACAGCACTTATAAATCTTCTTTTTTCCCATAGATTGTCATTCGTCCTTACAAATGCAAGCACAGCTTCATCAGATACAGCTGTTCTACAGGTCATGGGACAAATTCTCCCACTGTTGTAGTACATTTAATCTTTTTTTTTAAAAATGTAGATAGAAATTCTGTTTAAAGTGCTTGTTTAAAATGTAAAGGAACTTTTAGAAGACAGTTCTAATATATTTTACCTGCCTTAGAACAGACCAAGTTGTCCTCTAACCAAAGGAATTTTGCACTTTTTTAGTGTCTGACTTTACTATGTCAGTATAATATCCTTCACTTTCTGAATTTATCTTAATAATGCATCAGTTAAATTATGTGTCTTGTCTCTTAGAGAATTCTCTTTGAAAGTACCTGTCTTTCCATTAGATTTTGCAAAATTCTTCCTCAATGTGCAAATTATAAAGTAGAAGGATGAGAGACAAGGATCTAGCTGTTTGCTTCCCTCTATTTTCATATGCAGGAAAATCATCTGCATCATCAGAGGCTGCAAATATATACACACACACTTACATAAATACACATGTATACATATATGTGTTTATATCATGTTTTAGAGTTCCTGGTGTATTGCAAATCTGCTTAATCTCAAAAATAAACTTATCCTCAGAACTATGTAGTCTCTCACTGCCTTCTAATGATATACCATTACTTCAATATTTCCGAAACTTTACAGCTGAGATGGAAAAAAACAATCTATCTGGGAAGATCTGAAAGGTATTCTTAGTCTAACTTCCCTTTGTGAGGGCATTTTGGGTCTTTCTTTGAATAGTTCCATAGCAGACACCTGCTTTTGAGAGAATCAAGAAGTGGCTCCTGGGAGAGAGAGGAAAGGGGATTGACGATGTAGAAACAAGCAGAAATGTCAAAGGCAAGGAACAAAGGAGGAGTTTTGGAGGGCTGTGGTGGAGATTCAAACAAAAAGAAATATGAAATAGCTCCCAGTCTCTGACACCCTGTGCAGAGAGGCCAGGGATGCACATGAGGATAAGAGACTACGGTCATGCCTGTATTCTCCTGGAGCAGAACCACAGTCTGCTGATCCACTTGTTGATCTAACATGTGAGATATCAACTTCTTTGCATTTTATCTTCTTCGCCCTTTTTTTTTTTTCCAGTGGAAACTGAGATAAACTCTGAGGATATATTGATATGTTGTCAACAAACTCAGAATTCATGCAAATCCTGCACTTCCAAAATGCTAAGGGCTTGACCCCAAAACTCTCACAATATTTTTCAAGATTAAAAGGAAGTTACTCATTTGGTAGAAATGATTGGCAAACATCCATTTCACTTATTTAAATTACCATGTTGCTGATTTCAGACAAACCAGAATCTAATATTTTAAAATAATAAATTAAAAATAAACTCTTTATAAATATGTAATTATTTACATGGATGCCCTCTCCTTTCCCTATAGATGTGCCAATTAATGCAAAACCAGCCCACGTTCCTATGTATTTTTTTTACATTCATTAAAAAACTTGTGAAATAATTATGAGTATGCACCTGGTAAAAGAGGTCTTGGCAGTAAAAAATTCATTCTTGTGTCATAAACATTCTCATACTGCAATTGTTGGTACTAAGTTATGCCTTCATAGGTGAATTTCTAAAATAGTATTGAAACTGTCCTGTAATGAGCAATGTGCTATTACACTCAAAAGCCAGAGTAAAGAGTGTGATAATTAATTGAATTACATACGTTTATTTCAACATTGAATCTATAATTCATCTTCATGCTCATGATCTTGTTGGATAAAAGGACTTGCCAGTGCCAGCTGAATCTTTTTAATTTTCTATATACTCTGTCTCAAGAGAAAATTGATAATGACTAATAGATTGCTTCTGCTTCTCACTGAATGAATTGTCTAGGTTGGTAACCACTATGGTCCTAGAGTTTAGACATATAAATGTAGAAGGGAATTGGCCATGAATTTAGACTTCAAGAAAATTTGTATCCTTCTTCAAAGGAAAAAAAATCTGGCACTGAATTTTGATACTGGGCAGACTTGAATTACGTTTTTTCTTTTCTGACTCTCTTTTATGAAATTCTCAATAACTAATTATCCTAAGTGCTTCTGGTAGCTGTTGTAGTACCTAGTATTTAAAACAGAAACTATATCAGTGAAAATTGTGGAATGTGTTATTTAAATATGGCTGCATAATTTAACAAACAGCATAATTTAACCATTCTCAATTGCTAACATCCCAACAGCACATATCAGGAACCTGAAGCATAAATGTTACTGTTATTTCAAATTCACATAAAAAAACACAGTTGGCAAAACAGCTTTGGGTTTTTTTCTTCATTGATCATTAAGAACAATTAATGTTTATGAAGTCTCTGCACTGGAAAAAAAAGCAGGTTTGGAAGCTCAGCACATTTTTACTGATCAACCTTACACGAGCTATGCAAATAAAAGATAAAGCTAGCATGCAAATGCTAAAATCCATTAAATGTCAACGGATTACCTCCTTGGAGATGAGCATCTCATTTTCTGGAATAGGCACCATGGGAAGACTGGGCTGCCGAGCCAAGATGTCACAGGTTGGAGAGAGCACGAGGTTAAACACAGGAAAAAGAAATCCATTATCAGTTCAATTTCTATATAAAATATCACTAAAATTTAAAATTAAAACAAATACCCTCAGACATACTAAGGATAGCAAGACCAGGAGATCTGTGCTCAGCAGACTCTTATTACTCCTTGTCTGTATTAAAATCTATGTCAAGGTATGGCCTTTTTCTGTTATACTATATTCCTATAATTAAAAGGGTGTGAAAGGGATAGATCCCTTTCAAATTTCAAAGAGGCATCTCAAGTAGAAATCACAGCAAAAGAGCCTACTTTATGATACATTTAGTATAAGATAATGCACATAAAGTTATCTAAAACTGCAACCATATTTCCATCACTTTGAACATCCGTCTTCTCAAATCTCCTCCAAAAGAGCTTTCCTTAATCTGAAATTTCACAGATATAAATCATACAAATATTTCACACAAAAAATGCTGCATAACAGTAATTAGTATGTGCAGAAAACTGTTTTCAATCTTGGCAACTTTCCATCATTTTGATTATTATATATTTTGCGTCTAAGTAGTGAAGTTTGATGGCTGTGACTCAAGTGAAGAACCATACCAACTTCAATGAGATTTTAATTAGAATGCAGGTAAATAGATCAGCTGGAGTTTATAAAGGCAATGTTAAGATCATAAGCTTGTGACATTTTCTTCTAGAGTGACACAGAGACATCCTCTTTAAAGAAAAGGTTGCTGAAAGTTTTGAGATTTGTGTGTTCGAGAATTCCAAAAGATTGGAAGAAGCCTGCTCTTTTCAGTGTATCAAAGGCATTAATTTGTTTTGGCATTTAGATCAAATATTAAATCAGCAAATTATGTGTTGCTTAAAAATATCGCTCTTCTAAGAAAATTGATTTTTACACCTTGCTTTTTGAGAAGAAAAACTGATCTACTAAACTGTCCCTTGTACACAAAGAAATACGCTGAAGTAGAATATGCTCTAATTTTCTGCAATTACTTTGTGTATGTGTTATATATTTCTCTCTTCCTTTGTAAATTTGCCCTGATTCCTTTCCAGAGAAGGAATCTACTTTAGCAACAATAAAAGCTTTGAACCATTTAACTTCTTTTTTTGTGATTGTTATTCCCCAAAATGAAAAGGCAAAGCAATAACTTTAGGCAACAAGATTATTTATTCAATAAATTTTTACAGAGGAATAAATTCAGGCAAAAGAAGGGTAAGGAAGGGGTAAGGTACCTAGATCCTCTCAGTGGCAACACCCTCTGACACTGCTGTGGCTCCCAGTGTGAGTCAGGCCAAGGCATCCCCCAGACCTTACACCAGCCCCTGCTGCAGCACACACAGGAGGTGTTTGATGCTCTGCATGGAACAGAAATTCTGCTTCCAAACCCAGCCTCCCATGACTACTGAGGCTGGGCAGTCCTGGATGACACACAGGTACAAAGTTCTAGCGACATTTGTGGCATCTTGGCAAGTGTATTCCATTGAAAGAAACCCTAGAGCTGAGATATTCATTGCCTCATCAGAATATGGCATATTCTGTATCCCAGGCAAATTAAGAAGGGTCAAGCACAACAAGAAGAAGGGAAGTATTATTCATATTCTGCTCACTTTCTGATGTACAGCTAAGCCCTCTGAGAAGAATTCTCCACTGCTCATAAGAAAGAAAAATTCCCTAGTCAGGCAGTGACCTGAGAATGCAACAGCTCTTTTTTCTCAAATTGCACAGAGAAAAAAATCAATGAAAAACGCAATTCTATTGTGTTATCTCACCCTGGCCTTTCTTGCTGGTATTCACTGCCTGCTCTGTTAATCTGAAATGCCCCTCTGACTCATGATTCTGCCTTACCTTTTTTCTTGAATATGAGGTCTCAAGTCCGTCCTTAGACCTGACAAAAGTAATTACCTTCTTTTTGTCCAAGAAATATATTTGCTTCCCTTCTTTGATAGCATCCTCTTTTCAAAGTAAAGAGTCAAACTGTGTGACAGTCTCCATATAGAGGAAAATTATTTTTATTTTCTGGAGATACACTCTTAATATTAGTTATTTTGGAGAGATTTAATTAAAAGAAGGCAAGAAATTCACCAATTAATGAAGAAAAGTAGTTAGTCAACAATATTTAGTCTTCTCTGTTTCCACAAGGCTTCTCTGACCAAAACCCCTTGAAGTTATCATAGAAGAGTTCATACATTCTACTAGTCAGGTCTAGTCTTAAGGAAATCACATTTGGCTCATTTATAAAGAATTGTAAGTAGTACTTTAGTGAATATGGAACACATGAGCCAAGTGCTGTACCCTTTGTCTGCTGAAATAACACTTAGTCTTGCAGGTCCCTGAAAGGAAGGTGTTTGGATCTTGCCCAAAATCATACAATTCATATCAATCATACAATTCCTCTGCCAGCTGCAAAGCAAACGAATGTCTTGGCCTGGGTGACTTTATCCCAAAGACCTGGAGGCTCATTATCTGTGTTATTTCCATCAAACGTCAGTGTAAGCCAAAATGTGTCTTCCTTGCTGTAGAAAATGTCCCATGCCTGTCCTGTGTTTAATCAAAAGGCTACAAAATCTTGTTCTTTCCTTCCTGATTTTTCCATAAAAATATGATTTTTTGTGTTTATGACTGCACACGACACAGTCAACTTAAAAGTACCAGAATATGAAGTAGGCAGAATGAGGTTGGATTAGTCCTTTCTTACTGGGCATTGTGTGACTATCACCCCTTAGAGTCATATAGGAATGTGCTTGTGTCCACCAGATCTGAGGTGTGAATGCCACTAGGACTTTGTCGCTGTTAGCTGTAAGATTAGCTATAGAATGGCAAAACACAGCAACACTGGTCTCCTTTCAAGATATGAAAAGGATGACTTTATTGTAACACTACATTCCTTATAAACACTCGATTGCAGAACCGAGGACAAAGTCAAACTCATTGGTCCAAGGAAGAAAACACCCCCTGTAAACAAGCTTTCACCAAAACACGTTTCTCACACATCCCTCCTGTCACAAGACCAGATATTAACATTGTTATCAATTCTTTGAGCTTTCTGTTTCCCTTTGAGCAGCCTGAGAAAACTCAGACTGCTCTTTTCCCTGGCAGTTCAATATACCACAGGACTTTGTACTTTTTATGGGTGTGTAGTCTCAGTGAGACCTCACCAAACTCTGTCACTGGCATTCTTTCATCTTCAGGTCAAAGCAGCTGGCAAGACGTCCTATCTCCCATGCAAATGTGAAAATATTATGTCTGTTGATGGTGGGAGATGAATATTACTTTTATAATGACTAGTCTTTTTTCCTTTGACAGTTACAGAATTCTGCATACTCTTACAAGGTTAATCAACAGTTTTTAACTTTTCCCAATGTTACTCAGATTTCTCTTAATGTGGCATTTTTTCTTTATTATTTCTAAGAACAGTGAAAGAGCAAAATAGACAAATCTGCATTTGTGGCTGCAAAATTGTACTGAGGAATAGAGTATCTTTACAATATATAAGTACTAGCAGCATGTAATTTCAAAGAGAAATTATATATCTGCACAAAATAACCTTTTACAGACTAAGACAAGGCTTAGAAAAATGTGGTTATATCATATCTTCATTAGACCTTTGTTCATTTAGTTCTGTAATCAGCAAGACATATTTGCCTTTAAAAGGTCAGTTGATCTTTATTGTGCTATGAATCACAGCTGCCTCTGAACTAATATAATGCTTTCTGAACTGTTCTCAGCCTAAGACGTTTTTCATAAATCTAAGTCGCTCTCTGGAGGGTCTGCAACCTTTGCTAATTGAGGCACCATCTTAAAACTGGAACCAGTGAGACATAACATACATAAGAAGTAAGAATATTTCTACTATAGTAACCAGAGAACATTCACATTTACACTACTCTGTCAAGTTTTTAATCTCCTTTGAAAATAAATTAGGTACTAATTTTAAACTTATTAAACATAGATACATTCCTTCACAATAGAAAAAATGGCTGATTTCTCAAAGACTAAAACCATTATTTAAACATGTACAACAAGCAATTTCATGAAACAGTTTTATGTATCTCCACTTTATCTGAGTGATAATGAACATTAAATACTCTACCAATAAATGGCAAAACACCCATAGCAGTAGAGCAAGGAACACTTCCAACTAAGGGGAAAGAAAATAATATAATGTAAAGGGGCAATTTATGATTATAATCTCTCTAGTCTCTTTGAAATTACACAGTATAAAATCTATTTGAAAGATTCAGTCCTTAAGCACCAAATTCTTTTGCATCCTGTACCTATATGAAAAGGAAAAGTAGAAAGAGCAATAGCAATATAGATTTAAAATGTGCCTTTAGACTTATGCAGTAAAACATTCTGACAAACTTGAAAATCCTTGTATTTTCTTTTTCCTTCAGGCCTTGCTTTTACACGATCTTCAAAAAAAAGTGCACAAGTATCATTTTGGTTTCTCATACAGGTTTCATACACACCCAATCTGGTTTGGTATTCTTCACTCAATTGCATGTTTCTGCTAATGCTGTTAGTAACAGCCTTTACCTCTGGGTTGCTTCTATTCTCAGAAGCGAGCTGTTAGCCAGGACCAGAATTTCTATTATATTTGGGAATGTTTATTGTACTAAAAAGTCTGGCTGAAACCCACTATGCAGAAGACCTAGAAAGTCAGATATAAGGATGAACTCAAATTTTTTATTATGTAAAAACTTCTAAGAGCGAAGACAGAGCATCTCAAAGAGGTATTTGGTACTTAAAACTGTTTCAATCTGTCCCAGCAGAGACAGCCTGTATAAAGGAAAAGGCAGAAAGAAACAGAAGTGGCTGTAACTATGTTTCAAGAGGAAACTCGAACACTCCCGGGTGCATTCCCTGGGAAGCACGCTCCTGTTTCTAAGCATAGGAAGTGCCTGCTGGGGCTTGATCCTACTGCGTTGACCACACATTTTTATAAATGAGCAGAAGCACACCAGAATGCCAGGGTCAGCATTTATCAGCAGCTTCTCCCATTGGAAACAGGACAGAAAGGTTCTCAAACTTGTCTAACTGCCCAGGCCAAAAGCAGTGACACAGGAATAAATTATTTTCTCTTTCATTGGAAGAGCTATCTCCAGAGAAACGTGACATTCCATCAGCCTCCAGAGCTGAGGTCGTTCCAGGTGCTGCCAGACTGAGGACACCTCCATTGTAAGTGCATGTCTCCTGTTGAGCCTAAGATACCTTTAAGTTCTGTTCTAATTCAATGGCTTTGAAGAAAGCAATTTATTATGTTTAGAAAGTTTGGATCTTTCTAGAAAGTGCTTCAAGTGAAACAGCTTTCTTTAAAGATGAGCTGAGCAGGACCTCTAGATGTATTTTCTGAAGGCATTGTCAAACCAAGTCAAAAGTGATAGAAATTTCATCTAAATATGATATCATTAAAATAAATCATTAATCCCCAAAATTACTTAAAAATAACATACGAAGAAGACACAGCAATATTAATCGTTAATATTTTCCCAACTTGGAAGTCCAATTTGTAGCTCAGCACTAATGAACTGACTTGTTTTCCTCTGATACCTTTTTCTACACCAAAGCAATTTTTCTGGATCACAGATAGTAGATTGATCAACCACGATACACCTACACAAGTGCAACATTTAAATATCAAAGTTCAAAAGAGTGAAAGGAACTGTCTTCTAGAAAATAAAAGCTGTTGGGATGATGTCTGGGAGAAAAGTGTTTTTCCATGGCAACCTTGAAAGGCTGCAGTATTCACAGAATGTCAGTTCTCACTATGCTACTATTAATCAAATACAAACTCCAATGATTAGGAGATTGGATGATGAAGCAAACACCAGAGATTTCATTTTAAAAATAATAAAGATCCCCTTTAAATATTCTACTTACCTATGAGCGTGGAGACCTGCAAGTGATTATGAAAAGTTGACACTTTCAGCATGACTATGGTGGTTTCAGCATGACTTTAGTGGTTTCAAGAAAATTCCATTTAGATCATTTAGGAAAAAAATTAGATTGGCTTGAGCATAAAGTTGGACATTAAAGAGAACTTGTCTTCTGCTACTGTTATAAGTAATGCCTGACCAGATGGAAATGGTAATTTTTTAACATTTCTCACACTGCTTGCAAAAAGGCAGTTCCAATCCATCTTCAAGGCTGTGCTACTAAATATTTAACAAACAGGGAGACTTTTACAGGGTTGTTCATTGCTGACAGAAAGAAAAGTTTGAAAGTCACCAGAGACTTGGAGGCTGAGGGAGCTACACCCACTCATTTTTTGCCTCTTTGCTTGGGCAGGTCATTCCTTTCTCCTTTAAAAAATAGCTGATTTTCTAAAATCTAGTGGTCACCGCCCTGACAGGTATTTACATCTATCTATCGTGCCTCCTGGAAATCACAGAATCTTAGAACAGCACAGATTGGAAGAGCTCAGCCTTTTGAGGGGAAGAGAGCCCAGGCGAGGTTACCTAGCACCCTGTCCAAACACATCTCGAAAACCACCTGTGGTGGGGACTCTACACATCCCTACAGAGGTTGTTCCAGTGACTGGTCCCTCTCACAAAATAAGTCTTTTGTATAACAAGATGAATCCTCTCCTTCTGCTGGTTGAACCTGTTGTACCTTGTCTTCTCCATGTGGCTCTGTGAGAAGAGAAAGCCTCTGTCCTCTCCATAATTATTTTTAAAGTACTGGGATTTTGTGAGGAGGTCCTCCCCGAGCCTTCCCTTCTTCAGGAAGAAAAGACCTAACTCCTTCAGTCTTTCCTCATAGGGCAGGTTCCTCTTCTCAGTCCTTTGGTCACAGCTGTGGCCCTTCTTTGGACTCTCACCAGTCTGTCTGCATCTTTTTTGAATTGTGGAGACCAGAACTGGACAGAGTACCCCAGGTGCAGGGTTGTGCTCTTCCACCCTACACAGTTCTCCCTTAAAGACTGCAGGGATTCCCATCAGGACCATGCTTTGGAGTAAACCACACAGCTCCACATTTCCTCAGACTCTCCATCACTGCAATACTTGTATATAATTCCTCTCTCCTGAGTTGTTTTATTGCAATCAAAAGTAAAAGATTTCTTGATAATAAAACTTTTAACTCATAATTATTTGAACCCAAGGAGTTTAAATAAGAGCAGCAGAACCTGATGGCTGGGCAATAGAGTGGGGAAGGCAAGGTAAGAACAGAATCAGCTCACTTTAGTGGACAACATTTTTATTTCAGACGTAGCCTGTGCACAAATGAGAGGAGGGAGACACAACACCTTGGTTCCCACTGACTCCTCCTATCAAATCTTAAAACCATATTGTGAAATTATTTGGGACACAGGTTATGTATTTCATCACTTCAAACAGTTATAATCCACAAAAACTGCCCAGTGTATCTTTCAGCTTGATCTGTGAAATTTCATCACCTATGGAAGTTCATGTACTTCAAAAAAACCAATCAGGCACCAAGTCAAGCCTGCCTAAACAACACAGTGCCTTTTCAATAAGCATTTCAGACCAATACAGCTGACATTATCTTACACCCCGGGCCAACACACGACATCATCCTGGTTTTAGGTCCTCACCATATCCAGTCTCCCTAATATAAGACATAGGTAATCATTTTGGTTGTTTCCATTTCCCATTTCTGAGGAAATACTTGTTTAAGGTAATTTTTTAACAATAGTGCAGGAAGAGAATAATTTCATTCACTGTGACCTCCTGTCCCTTTTCAATACTGTATTTTTAACATATTAAGAATGGTTATAACAATTTATACCAGCAAGTTTTGCCCTCTAGTGGAAGGTGAAGCAAAACACAAGATATAATTAGAAATTAAACATTCCATAGATTTACCCTGTGGACACTGACCACGTGTTTACTGTGTGGCTGGAGGACAGCAAGTGAGTCATTGCATATTATTCCTTATCCTAAAGGGTGAGAAGTGGAAAGGGGATGCTCCAGAGAACTAACAGAGAAAATAGTCCAGGCTTAGTAGAGAACAGAATGAAATTCCCATGCCGTTGGGATGTTGTTTACAGAATGGGTCTAACTGTTTGAAATTTCAACACCCGTGTCTGCTGTGCTATTTCTGCTACTGCAAGTATTTACGACAATAAATTAAATCATTTCTTTTTTAGAACATTAATAGCTCAGACTTCAGTTGGGTGGTACAGGAAATAGTGTTATGAATTTTATCAGCATACTGATTCAAATGTTAAATATTGATCATGAGAACAAAATCAAAATTAATCTTCCTTTGGTTATCAACGAATGTTAGTATTATAGACCAAAACAGAAGCATTAAAAAATTCTAACTGAAGAATATTTGCTTTTAAGGTGAAAAAACCTGTTTATATTAAAATAGTCCAGCATTGACATCTGATTATTCTGTTTGCCAAAGAACAGCTGACATGACATACCAAAAAATTACACTATCTTAGTTATCTTCAGACACGTTTTTCCTGACTTATTCACTTTTCTATTCAAATTTCTGATTTTTTAGCATTGCTTTCATTAGTAACAGTAAATAGCCATTTTCACTATAAAAATTATTTTATTGGTCATATAAACTATTTGTTTGTCTGAATGCCTTCAGTGAACTAGGGAACTTGTTAAAAATATTTGATTGTAAAATCTTTTCTGCCTAAGTAAATATGTTATCCCAGTTTAGTGAAAATTTAAGCAGAATTTTGTTCTGTTTAAACCAGTCTCTCAGACATGAAAAGTTGCTTTTGTTCAAGCTGTCTCAAAGACAGAATGGAAGGTTTCATTTTAGTTTTAGTTTTAGTTCTGGTTCATCCTCATAAGTGGGTAAAATTGTAATTTCTGTAAATCCCACAGGATGGAGGGACCAATATCAAACACTATTGGCATTGCCTATTAACCTAAACTATGCTTCTAGTATGGAGAGAGAAAGGCATTTCCAGGTATTTCTTTAGAGTCTGACAGTTGGTCAACATGTATTCTCTGCAGAAATTATACATTTTTCCAAAGCAGTCTGGACTCTCTGTCAAGCGTGCCTGAAACTAATGACACATAATTCACCCTGGTACTTCCCCTGAAGAGGAAACCATGACATAGCCTAAAGAAACAGCACCCAATGCTTACATTTTAACCTCTTGCATCCCAAACAAAGTACACTCTACATCTCAGAGTGGGATAGTCTCTTCTAGAAACAAGATTTGATCATTTGCAGCCAGATTCTCTGTTAGAGGAAATAGAAGGGATGCATCTGAGAGATTCCAAAGAGCATCTTTATGAACTTCCACAGCTGATGCTTTTCTAGGGGGAGGCTCTCTTGAGATACTGTAAACACCTCGTGTCAGCTGCTCATCAAACAGACCAGTTAAGGCATAGGACACAATTTTCACCTTACAAAGCTCATTAGCCAGCCCTGTTACCCACACACCTTGGACTACAGAGATTTTTGTCCAACGTCTCCAATGCTGTTTCAAAGAAGACAAAAATATCAGCAATAACATCATTCACTTTGTACTGGCAAGAGAAAACTGTTTGTCAGGATGACAGATAGAACCACTGGAAAAGTCTGTATTTCTCTCAGATTAGTCTCCCTTTGCTCAATCTCCAAGAAAAAAAGTAATACCCTATTACTTTATTGTGAGCAAATGTTAAAACTAATCTGAGCATGAGGGACGAAATCGATTATTCCTGATTTAGAGAAGAAATTGTTTGCATGAACAGTGGTGGGAGCCTGTCCTACCTGGTCTAGAGAAAGCAACACCCAACACAAGCTGTGTCAAGGAAAGGAAAAGCTGTATTATCTCCAGGGAAGTTGGACACTCAGGCTCATCTGAGATTCATCTCCCACAGCACTTGCCAGCACTGAATCCTCATGACTCAGCTTATTTCTGCCAAAAATTAAAAGGATAACAGCCTACAAAGATCTTGAATCACACTATACTTGTTGCTCACTTTATTGTACAAAAGTTGTGTCTGTAAGGGCTGTAAGGATTTTCATAAGCATCACATATGACGGAAGAGAAGTGCCTGAAAGGTCCAGGGTTTGGACAGTCTCTGGGGGAGAAGGATGGAGGACACAAGTGGGACTTAGCTGGAGGGATCAGTTTAGTTGGGTACAGAGGTATAAGAGACCAATCTTCTATGAAAAAAAAAGTAATTAGAAACAAATTAATGGGTGCAAAAAAAAAGAAGTTTGGGCAGAAAGCAAAGTGCTTGTCTTGCAGCTTTTTATGTCCCTTAGGTTTTGATGGTTAACCAGGAAATGTACTGAACTTTCATGCCAGTAAAATCGATCTACACTAGGCACTTTCATTGGCATGCAAGTGCACACACAAAAACCTGCAGTAGATGTCTCTCCCATTAAACCAGTTATATTTTGACTGGTGTCCAGTGCATCTCCCTCCTGCAGCTCAACTGGTGCTCAAAGGATAGTAAAGGAAATCCCTGAAGGATCCTATGCTAGGATAAAATGATCATGTTTGGGACATTTAATGAAACAGGAGCAAAATCAATGTAAGAACAGTGCCTGAAAGGTACAGACAATGGTTGTATCTGTATATGAGCAGGAGCACTCCAGGGTTTCTAACAAGACTTCAACAAGACGTTTGAGACATTTAAGTGTTAAACCAGTGAATGTGAATATACAGTATTTTTTGCTGCTCGAAGATGTCAGTAATTAATAGTGTTTCTGGTTAAGAACACCCAATATGTAAGCTCTTTTTGCACCTAAAAGGATAAAATCCTTTTTAAAAATAGGTTTTCAAAAGATTTGGGAAAGAGTCAAGGAGGCATACACAGATTTTGGTGCACATCTTGCACTTAGATTTTGTCAAGGCTGTTGACACAATACATCCTGGATTCTCACTCAGTTGGCTGGCTGTCTAGACCAGGAACTCCACTGTGCTGTGCCTTTGAGCCAAAGAACCAGAAAATTTGTGACAAGAGCTGTGATTAGTTCCAGAAGAAGCTAAAGCATCGCCCACCAAAAGAGTGAGCATGAGCAAACAGCAGAGCTGAGCCTGGCAGCAGCCCAGCCACTTCACACCAGCCTTGCCTCCTGCCATGCCTCTTCAAAGGCACCAGTCCTGCTTCTGTTAATGATAAACCTTTGCAATCTGGTCACACAGGTTCACACTAAATGTAGCAAATATCTCTTCAGTTCATTCTTATCTTTCTTCTTCCATTACCCAAAGTAATTTATTTTTTAAATGGCAAAAGGGTTTGTAAACATTCTTGCTAATAAATGTTTGCAAGCACATGAATTGTCTAACATTCGTTATGAGTCATTTTATATAATTATGTAACAAAATGCTTAATCTTCCTCAAAAAAAATTTTGCTTCTCCAATTTAAAATTAAAATTTTCATAAAGCTGACATATCAGTACTGCTACAGAGTTATATCCAGTTCCAGTGTATTTCATGGTTCTTTTCTGAACGAAGTAGAACATACTTAGAAAATTCCTGGGATGCTACTGAAATGTACTAAGAGGAAAAAATTATTTCTTATGATGGGAACAATACAATCTCCAGTAAAGGCATATAAAAATGAGGGAATCTTAATACTTTTGGATTGGAACCTCAAAAATATTACACTCTGTCTGTAAAGTGTTTGAAGTGTGGATATCCACTAGGTAACAGTAATACCAGTTGCATAGACCCTCGAGGGGCGGGAAAGGTGGCAGCATAGGCTAACATGAAAAAAAATCCAAAATAAATCGGGGTTTTTCCTTGGTTTATAAATTTTATTGGCACATGAGTGTAAATCTATATACAGTCTACCCAGAACACAGGTAAACAGATGACGAAAGATATCTGTAAGCTGAACTACATCCTTTCCAGATGACCTTTACTAATTTAGGTATTTTTTTTCTCTGTTAATTACTTTGGATTTTCTGCATGAGATCATCTACCTGTTAAAGGAAAAACTACTGTTTATTTTTAAAAGCAATGGACCTCAAAAAGGCACAGCAACATTTTTTAATGAAATGAAGAGCAAACAAGCTACTCTCTGGAGTGCAGAAAACAGTGTGTTCAACAGAGGGATGTGAAGCTGAAAGGCAGCAGTTGCAGCTGGCTGCATCATTATGTCTCAAACTGAATGTCACCCACATAGTCACCAGTGCTCAGTGTCACACTGAGAGGTTTGGCAGGGCAGGGAGGTACTGCAGAGGTCTAAGAAAAATCAGAAGAGATAAATTAATAAAGCTGAGGCCATCTGGGATCTCATCTACTCTCTAACCTCTTCAAAGATGTAGTCTGAAAGGCTCAGTCCTTTCAAGATGGGCTGCATGAAGGAGAGACAGCAACGTTACCTAAAGAGGTTGTTGTTGGCAATGGTATTAGAAAGAAAGGAAAAGAAAACTCAGAGAGAGAGAGAGAATAGAAATATAAGAGCTGAACCTCCCAGCATGACTGGGAAAATCTTCAAAGAAAAACAGGGAAAATCTGTAACAGTATGAGCACTTTGGCCCACAGCCACAGTCAATGCCTGCTATGTTCTTATCTGAGAACAGATTAGCACTGGCTCTTTCACAGAGAGCAGAATGCCTAGCTCCCAGACTCCTAGTTTTAATTCCTAGCTCTTATATCCCATGAAAGCAATAAGTTTATCCAATTTGGGGGGAATATTGGTAGGAAGAACTCCCTCTCTTTGGAAGTCAGACGCCGTGCAGCCAAAAATGCTTTTACTGAGAGCAGGTGAAGGGGAAGAATGAGTCATTAGTCTTTACAGGCTAAAACCCCATGGTTAGAGACAACCAGAGCAATTTTCAAGCTGCTGTCTTGGCACCAAGCCCAGTTACACAGTCAGTGCTGCAGCCCTCCTACAGGCACTAAAATCCCTCAGGAAAGTTTTGCAGGTGGTGTAAGATTGTGCACATCCTCACTTGGACATCCAAGGCTCCTCCACTCACAAGGGATATAATACCAGCACCAGGAACCTACTCAGGGAGGCAGGAGCTGAAGTCAAGAGCATATGCTGTCTTATTCAGCACTTTAGTATTTTCCCTAGATTGCATATTATTATACCATTAATTGTTCTATGAGACCATGATGGGAATCATACAGCCATTTCTCACACAAACAAGACCTGTTAAGTGAATCCAGCTGAATACAAGTCACTACTTCTTTTTTCATAACAAATATGTCTTAATAAAGATTTTCTAAAATAACAAGTACTTTACAGCAACTTGTAACATTACTTATCTTAGAACCAATTTATAAAATACCAATTTATAAGTACTATAAAGCATACAACATAATTTGTTTAAATAAAGGAAGCAAAACTGAACCTATTCATTGTGACATTAACTTTTCCATCTACTAAAGACAGTGCAGTATTTTTTTTATTCATTTCAATGTGTAGCTTTTATAGAAAATAATTTTGCCTTCTGTTGTAATAACAACGTTGGACTCATTATGCTGTCAGTATTTCAGTAATATTTGCCACAAGTAATTTATAAAGTGTAAGTTACTTGGTTTCCACAGTTAGTTTCAAATGTCATAATGCTTCAAGCTCTGGTAATAACCCCAGATTTGTATTTGTCTGAAAAGATGAAGTTTGGTGATTACCTAATCCTTTCATCTGTAAAACTAGAGCCAGCATAATCAGTGTCCAGCCCTAATGAAAGCCCTGAACTGCCCCTTTGCAGGAAGGCTCTGCTGAGGTGGCCCAGGGCAAAAGCTCTCTAGCAACAAGTCCAGATGACTTTCCTGCTCTTTCATCCCAGGAAAATGGCAGCACAATACTTTGGCATGAGAAGACTTTCAGTAAGTTAAAGCATTAATAACTCACTATCAACTCACCTGTAGTCACTGAACTCAAATACTCAGTTTCAACCTCGAAAGTTCAAAGTCAAATTGTAAATCACTATTTTTGTTCATTTTTTTTTATATTTTATATAATTCTACATTCTATGGAAACCTTCTGATGCCACCCATATGTGTTGCTGGAATCCACTCATACCCCAAATATTTTCCTCTGTACTGCTGCAGTACTCTTGAGGACTTCTTGGATTTTTCTACATCAAGTCAGAGCTGTGAGAGGAATGGAAAGAGCTAAAATTAAATTCTTAATTAAATTCTGTTTTAAAAGGAAGAAGAGAGGGTTGCCATTGCTAAAATGTCCAATGTGAGTAGAGAGGCACAGGAGTAAGAGAAATTCAATTAGTAAGGTACTTTATTCACATTATGTCTGACAAGAGGAGTATTGTCAGACCTCTTCACTTTACTTCCCTCCAGATGAAAGATTTGGAACATACTGGATAGGATGTACAATGTCCCTGTACAAACCTTACAGAGACATTCAGAGTCTTTATCATATTTAAGGTTTTTTCTCATTAGTGCACACAAACACAAATGCATGAGGAAAGGCTGTCACAGCCATTTATCTGGAGTTTCTCTGAGATAATGCCTCATACAGGTCAGCACAGCTCAAGGTGTGTTTTTACCAACTGATCCTATGGCTTCACAGCAGAGGGCTGTGGGACAAGACAGCATCTTTGCTGCCCCACCATCACATGTGGTAGAACTGTTCCCTCAGTCTGTGGAGGGACATGGATATACACCTGGGGGAGATATGGACCTGGGGGAGCACTGGAAGTGAAACAGAAACACACTGGGGCTTCTCTGCAGTCTCCCTTGGAGAGGAAATTGTGAACCTTGCCCAGTCCTTGCTGTCATTTCTCTTTAGACAGGATTCAGGTCTGGGCCCCAAATGAAGGAAGCACTTTCTAGTAGATATGATCTAGACATCTGTTTGACAGGGAAGCAGAGGACTTCAACCCTCTTTTTTACAATGTTTCTTACAGACTTCACAAAAAGGTCCTCTCCTCAACATGTAGGTTTTTGCATCACCAGAAAAAAATGGTCCTGCAGAAAGCCAGCTGCACATCTCAGCTTGAAGACTTTCCTTTAGGAGCCAGCTGCCCCTTGGGGAATCAGCTAACTTTTCAAAAAAAACCCAAAATAAACAGGACAAAACAAGGATCTATGCTTACTCCTTCATCTTTAAGGAAACTAGCTGAGGTTATAAAATCCTTCAGAGTGAGAGCTACTCACCTGCTCAATATTTTGATCACTGATTTCTTCAAGGTACTTTTTAAAAGGATTGGGCTGATAGGGCTCCTCCTTTTGCTGTGCACTCTTTCCTTTCACCAGCACAGGACGAATGACACCAGGTTTTGTCTTGACCCATAGCACACCCAGGAGAAAAGAGATGGAAGAAGAATCACATAAAATACCTTACCATTTACAGAATATTTGTTAGACAAGTCAATTCTGGAGTGGTTGTACAGACTGTATTTTAAAGTATTTTCTTAATGACATGTTTCACCACCAAAATTATTCAGGTGTCATGCTGCCTGGACTACTTCTAATACAGATTGTGGGCAAAAGTGCCAAGAGCTGCTTTTAGGCACAGAACTTCATCATTGCCATGTGTTTATTACTGACAAAAATACCTACTGAGCTGTCAGACCATGGTTTGTGGGTTTTGCTGGCTGTTATTTTTTTCTGGCTGCTCAGCTGCAGCTTGCTAAGTTCAAGTCACACTTTATGCACAGCCACACCTCTGCTTTCACACTGGGCTCCTCAAAACAGTAACTGTGAAACAAGGAAGGACAATCCATGATACTGTTAACTTACACCCAGGCAGAAGCATGTTAGGAAAAGTCTTACTGGGGAATAATACCAGTGATTGCATGCTGCATTCTACAGTCATAGAGTCACTGTATCACACATAGGCTGGAAAAGAGCTTTCCAATCATTGAGTCCAACCAAAAACCTAGTACTGCCAAGTTCACTACTAAACTATGCACCTGAGCACTCCATCTACACATCTCTTAAATACCTGCAGAATATTATGTCCAACGAGTGGAAATTTTAAGACAGAGTACCAAAAGTGGAGACATGCTATTGATTTCAGGTACTGTAAATGATACAAATGTAGAATAGAATTGCTTGGATTTGAAAAAATCTCTAAGATAACAGAGTTCTACCAATGACCTACCACTGCCAAGTCCACCAGTAAATTATATCACAAAGAGCCATATCTGCACATCTCTTAAATTCCTCCAGGGATGATGATTCAACCACTTTCCTGTGCAGCCTGAAGAAATTTTTCTTAATGTCCAGTATAAACCTTCCTTGACATGACTTGAGGCTGTTTCCTCTTGTCCTGTCACTGCCTCACTGCAACCTCCTTTCAGGCACTTGTAGAGAGTGATGAGGTCTCCCCTGAGCCTCCTTTTCTCCAGGCTGAACACCCCCAGTTCCCTCAGCTGCTCCTCACAGGACTTGTGCTCCAGACCCTTCCCCAGCTCCATTGCCCTTCCCTGGACTCGCTCCAGCCCCTCAGTGTCTTTCTCACAGTGAGGGCCCAGAACTGGACACAGCACTCGAGGTGTGGCCTCAGCAGTGCTGAGTACAGGGGGACAATCCCTGCCCTGCTCCTGCTGGCCACACTATTGCTGACACAGGCCAGGATCTATGAGCCTTCCTGGGCACCTGGGCACACACTGGCTCATGCTCTGCTGCTGCTGACCAGCACACCAAGTCCTTTTGCACTGGGCAGCTTTCCAGCCACTCCTCCCATAGCCTGGGCACTTCCTGGGGTTGTGGCTGAAGGGCAGGACCCAGCACTTGGCCTTGTTGAACCTCATACAATTGGCCTCAGCCCATGCACCCAGCCTGTCCAGATCCCTCTGCACAGAATCCTCCCACCCAGAAGATCAACACTCAACTTGCAAACTGACACAGAGTGTGTTAAATCCTCTCATAAAGATCATCAATAAAGACACTAAGCTGAACAGGCTTCAGTACTGAGCCTTGGGGACACCCCTTGTGATGGGCCACCAGCCAGATTAGATCCATTCACCACCAATCTCTGAGCTTGGCCATCCAGCCAGTTTTCCTCTCCAGCTCCCTCTGAGGTTCCCCTGGCTCGGGAAGCTCCTCTGTGCACCCCACTGCAGTGCTCCACTGCCAGGCATGCCAGCACTAGAGCCACTCACCTCGGTGACACAGGGACAGTATCTTTAAGGGTTCAGCTGGAAAAGTACATTTTAGAGAATCTGATCAGCATGGATATGTGATACCCATCATTTCAGACAAATTGGATTATTTAATCAAGAAAAAATTCCTTGGTTAGCAACCAGTCAACCAAAAAATTTGACTATTAACTTCTCAATTTAGTATATCTGTGATTTTTTTTTTAATTCTTACAGTAAAATCGGACAAGATGGATTGTGGCATAAACTCTAAATGGAGGTTAAGGGATAATTTTAAAATAGACATGTTCAGTGAGCCAAAAAAAAGGAAGAAAAAGTGTACTTTCTCACTGGAATTTTAAAAGTAGTCAAGCTTTCGGAAATATGTGATTGAATTTAAACTTTTAAATGAGTCAGTTGTATTCTCCTCTGTTATGACATAGAAAATAAATGGTCTCTCACAACTTATGTAGGTAACAACATGACTGCTGTTGCCGTTCTGTGGTTGCAGCACAGAGGGGAAGCTTGCCCAGCTGGGACTGAGAAATAAGTGTTGTCACAGCTTCCCCATCCTCAGTATCCAGCCAGGTATAAAAATGCAGAGAAGAAACCTGATTCACTATTAGATTTATTTATAAAATAAACATGCACACTTAATAAAATCATGCTGTCTATTTATAAGAGCAATACACTTCATCAGCCAGTGGGGGAAAAGAGAAGATTCTATGAAAGTAAGCTTAAAATGATGCAGCTGAGATTGTTGGATGTAGCATGTAAACTGAGTCATGGACCACTTTAAAACAAGATCTGCAGGCATCCAGCAAGGACCAGGCAAGAGGGATGTCCATTGGAGGGGAGGGGGCAGAGCGTGTTTTGTGCTCTGCTTCTGCCCTGGGAGAGGACAGAGCACAGCCCTGGGTCTGAGGTGAAGGCAGCAGAGGAAGGCAGGAGAACACCTGGGTAGAGCAGGGCCCAGGGAGCAAAATATCTTCCCTTAGATCTGTGTCTTCTACTCTCCCTCCTCTCCACAGTTTGGGCCCTTTCATTTGTCTCATCAAGTAAGAAAAACATTCAACTGAAAGCAACAATATCAGCCATGCAGTGATACTAATTTTTTTTAAAGAGTAGTAACTGTCAAGCTGTATCAAAAACGTTTTCATTACAAAGATCAACTTTTTCAAAGATGCAGTGCTTTTTTAATGAATTTATAGTCCGTAGTTAATGACTATATCTTTGTAGGATTGACCAAAAGATACTTATTTTTCTATCAACACTTCTGAAAAGCATCCGTAACATGTCTGGGTTTCAACATAAAGGTAAATATAAATTTAAAAAGAAAGGTACTATTGTTATCAAGTCATTATTATGCAGACAAAGGATATATGGTCTCCTGGCACTCCTCCACACCATGTTACCATGCAATTAAAAGCCCATTGTGATACCTGAAATCATCAAGGGTAAGCTACTCTCCTTTTGTAAGAAACCTCTTCCAAAAGCAAGCTGCAGAAATGCTTTTAAGGAAACATTTTCTAAATAACATCATGTACTCAAGTGCTGACTGAGTCATATGTTTATGTCAGACTCTGCTAACAGAGTGACAGATATCAGCCAGCAACCAGAATTCTAAGTACTTTATTAGCACCCTGACAAACTACATAAAATCTTTGATCCGAAACTAAGAATTTGAACTCTTTCTTTGATGACAAATGTCACAGCTGACATGCTGAGAAACAATCTAAAACTAAGCTTTGCCAAGGAAACTATTGGTCTTCCTACATCAACATCAAAAAATGGTAAAAGCTGTTATGGTAGCACTGGGCTGCCATTGTATGTGTACAGAACTTCCAGCAAATTGCACAGGGCCAAAGCACAAATTCCAGAGCTGACCATAATGATTGATACTGATCCAGAGCCAAGGCATTCTCTGCCATGGGTCTGGCCCAGGTCAGCAAGTACACAATTACAAATAAGCCACAGGCTGGGCCAAGGTGCCTCTCTATAGGCAGCATGGACAGGGCCATCCTCCCTCAGGAACAGAAGGTATTTTGAATGAAAATGAGCCTTGCATAATATCTGTCTGAAAAGTCAGAAGACTGAACATTGGAGGATGGGCACATTAATCTCTAATTTTCTCCCCTGTTATTATGACACTGGTTGTCTCTGAGATTTTGCTGAAACTGGTGAGTCAGATGCCTGTTGCAACTCCATTCCATCTGTGACAGAACAAGGGGGATTTGCTTGAAACTCAAAGAGGGCAGGTTTAGATCAGGTATTAGGAAGAAATTATTTACTGAGAAAATGGTGAGGCACTGGAACAGGTTGTCCAGAGAACAACCTGTTGTGGATGCTCCAACCCTTATCAAGTTGGATGGAGCTCTGAACAACATGTTCTAGTTAAAGGTGTCCCTGTCCACAGCAGCAGGGTTGGAACAAGTCACAGAGTTCCTCAGAGATCTGCTTGGGAATCTGGGCTTTGAATTATGGATGCAGATCAGATAGGAAAGAATGTCTGGTAAGGTGACAAAGTTTGCTGGTAATACTAATCCCCTAAATATTTTTAGTGCAGTATTTTGCACTAAAAATATTGGTGCAGAGAGTTACAGACAGATCTTACAATACTGAGTGAATGAATGATAAAAGGCAGGTGAAACATAACTAAATTCAGCATTGATACATTTCACCACAAAAAAACTAAACTACATCCTTAATGTGGTCATGTTCATGCACCAATGAGCTCATTAGCTAAGAAACCAGTTCTCACTACTCAGGAAATATATCTTGACTTTATTGTGTACAGTTTGGTGCAAACATTGGCTTGCTGCTCATTACGAGTAAAAAGAACTAAATAAAGCACTATAAATTGTTAAGAAGGGAATAGAAATAGCAATAAAGAACCTTATCACATCCTTATGTAAATAGAAAGTTCTGTATTTAGAGCTATACCAAGAGCAGTTTATTATTTCAGTCTCCCAATCTCAAAAACAAAACCTGAAAAAGATATAGAAAAGGGCAAGAAGGATCATCAGTGATATGGGACAGTACCCATACTTTTCAAAGAGTGACCAAGCAATTTTTAATTCTTTTTACATGAAACAGAGATGACTGGTAGTGTTAGGTCTAGGTAATATTGTTAATACCTAGAAAAAAATTGATGTTATTTAGAAAGTGAAGAAAGAAAAATTATTTGCTATTTTAGTACAAGAACTGAGGTCAAGTCATAGGTTTAAAACAAAGGAATAAAGTAGTATTTTGCACCATGCATAATTTAAAAGTAAAGTCTATTGCTAGAGAATGTTAAAAAGACCAAAATATAAAAAATTCAAAAAGTAACTGGAAAAAATAATGAAAGAAGATATAGTCAAAGATTGCTAGGAGAAGAAATTGGTTCAGGAAGTCCCTAAGATTCCATTAGTTGAAATACAAGGGAAAAAATTCTCATCTACATCTCCTTTTTTTCCTAAGCATTCATTAGTGGTCACTGCTACTTGGGCCGGCTCCACAATTTCTCTTGACTCTTCTTCAGAAATTTTGGCTCCAACAAGATGAAATTGTGATTAGAGCTAAAATGAACATCTGATATATAATCTCCCTTTCTTACTTGATCTTACCCTTGCTTTTCACTCATTAAAGCAGCTTTGATGTAAAACAGAGTGTAAGAAGAAACAGATGCTAGAATCTTTTTGCATTTAGACAAAATTGCCCAAGTGAAATATTAAAAGAGTCCAAGAACCAGCAGTTGACTCTACTGCTGTCATACACCTCAAGATTCAGCACAACTCTGTAGTTTGGCATTTGGCCCATGGGTTTCAGGATTTATAGCTACTTAAAACAGGTGTGTATTCAGTGCAGAAATAAAACCCAACACAACTCTGTAGAAGCAACGCCGTTTTGTAAAAGCATTCAGGGTTCAAATAATATTTACTACAGATTTTTTTTTTTCAAAGGACTAGGAAAGCAAATAATTAATAAAATTTTGTGCTTGTGCAAATTTTGAAAAACAGTGTATCACTGCTGTGCTATACATACCAGCTGACTCTCAGTTACTATAGGCACCGATTTGTAAAGATTGGCCTGCAAAAAAAGATTAATATATACAGTATTACATGCAATATCTTTGTGATTATAATGATGATGACAGAAAAAAAATCCAGGTACAGCACTAGGCTTAGCTTAGCTACAGAAGCTTTTCCCACTGATGCAGAGGTATGAGAGAATATAAAATATTCTCATTTTCATTTTACTTCTAGATATAATCAAATGCTGTCAAGATTTTAGGGATTCTTTTTTCCAAGTGCAACAAAATTTCCCATTTTCATCTTGATGTAATATTGAAATATAGATCTTATTTTTCTGAGGCTGCCATTGTCTGTTAATTTGCAGCATCAATGTTATTAACATTATGAATAGTACTGGGTTGAGTACCTTCTCAGCCTTTTCTCACTTCACAGTAGGAGAACCAGAACAATCCTACTTAAGCACACATGTCAATAATGTGGACATTCATTTTTCAGATCAGTTATGAGAAATTCCTATTTTGACCATAATTGTACTATTATTAAAAATCAGAAATATCATCCCTAAAGCCAACAGAGATGAATTATTATTAAATGGTGAATGGAATCATGTCAAAGACCATACAGTTTTAAAAGTTGTTAAATTACATCTGTAGTACTTAGTTGTCAGCTGGTATAAACTGAAGTTAGCTCTCTTTTTATATACTCCTTTGCTGTTTGTACAATCATTTACATCCTTAAAAGGTTCTGAAGTTCATGAGAAAATAAAATATAGCTGAGGCCAAGGCAAATCTACAACACTTTAATTGTTAAATGGCAGTTATTTCAACCTACTTCTATAACCTACTACTCTATATAACCTATTAAAGTAATTAGCAATATTACCATGTGTGCATACACATACCTTTATATGTGGTGGTTATAAATAATGCTTCAGCATCACTCATAAACAAAATTAAGCTCCTGTTTTAACCAAAAAATGTCCTCAAAGCAACATTTTGACAAGCATCTCAATACTAGATATTGTAAATACAGAAATATGATAACTACGGAAAACCACTTCTGTGTGCCCTTTATCTCATAGCCAGAGGACAAACTATCACCTGGATTATTAACTGGGCCAGAAACAGCCTTTTTATATCCTACTAAAGAATCAGAGCAAGAGAGGAGGAAAGAGCTGTGATGCACCTATGCTTTTATAGACACCTGATACATCTCTCAGGAGACTCTGCTGCAGAGTAGAGCAATGGCAGAGTACAGGAGAGCCTGGACCCATCAAGTTCAGGCACCACAGCTCAGCCTGGGGACTCCAGTCTATCTCCTGACACACAAAAAATTCCAAAAACCTTACAATTTATAGGAAAGATTAGCCTTCCAATAAACCTCTGTGTTATTCCCAAACATACTTTTAAATACAGGTTTGTTTCATTCATCCGGAAAATTCCGGTGGAAATAGAAAAAAAGTGTTTGTGATGGTGATTTTCCATGCCATCTCTAGGCTTCCCTAAGCTGAATGCCTGAATTTATGGTATATGTCCATATTCCAGCTTTGGAAGATGGAGATTTGCACTGGAGTGTTATTAAATACACTCTGTTCTCAAAGACTACCTCTGAAGTACATTCTTTTATTTCATTAAAAAGCTCTCCTCTGATAGTCTTCCTAATTAGTATGAGCCAGCACAATCTGTCAAGCAAAAATCACAGTATGCAATAAAATATGCATTCTGCCACATTCTGGAAGCAAAATTGAATTGATCAGTCAAGCATTGTGCTGGCATAAGACTGGTAGACCTCTGTTGCTTTGCCAGCACAGCTTTGATTTGAGGTTCAATAGAAATGCTGAATGATGAATGCTGAGATTTCTCATCACATGACTAAATGAGTTGCAAGTAAAATGTGGAACCTGTAGTAACTGTGTATGCTAGAGAGAATTAAAATGTTAATTGGGTTTAATGTTCCAATAATTGAATGAATGACTCAATACAGATATTTTCATTGTATGTTGGAGTGTGTGTATATGTGACAAAACAGCTTTCATTCATCTAAACTGTGGGTTTTCAGCCAGCTCTGTATCTTGGACAGAAAAGTTTGAATCAATCCCAGATTCTGAAGGACAAGCAAGAACTACAGGACTTCTACCAATGCAAGTCTTCTACAGTGCAGGCTGAGTCCAAAGAAATGCACCCTTCAGTACCCATAAAAAACAATCTGTTTACCAAACAGCTGAATCCTTGCCCCAGGCTTGAAAGAAATCAATTTTAATGTCATATTCACACAGGTAAAATTATCAATAGACACAGCAATGAAGAGATTCCAGTCTGGATGGATTTAGTACAGTGGGAAGACACCTCAAGTCTCAAATGCCAGCACTATATGGAACTACATTACAGACAGTAATTTATGTGCTTGTCTATGCTAGTCAACATCTGATATCACATGTAGACTTCCCCAGGATTGTTTAGGAGCAGACAAAGTAAGCATTTTTGCATGCAAAATATAGAGCAATTATAAAAGTACTTACATATCTGGTTTCACGCCCAGCTGCTCTCTGCAGTGTTGTTGACATCTTGTAAAAAGACAAATAGATATATAATCAGTATGTTGAGTTATTCTGAACAGTAACTCCAAGAGATTTTCAACACTGAGAATTTATTAATTGCTCAAATTCAGGAAAACTTAAGTTTTCCAGAAAGATTCACACCATACATGAGACTAAAGCATAATTAAGTTTTGCTTGTATGTTTATTGCAGAAAATACTACTTAATTTTACTGCTCAAAAATATTGATCCTGCTCTATTGAGGATGGCATTTAATATGAGAATTTTCATAACAAAATTCTTATTATTAGATACCCATAAGTATCATTGTCCCATGAAATTGAAGTTGTATTCGCTCACAAAATACAAAAAATTACCTCTTCATGTTTTCATTTGCAAGAATTTGCTTTAATCCAACTAATCCATAACAATTCTGAGGCATTTACTTATCAGCTCTTTTTTTTCTTCCATGTCTATGACCTTTTTTTACACTCTATTAAGCACTTTTTGACCTCATCTTGAGATCCTCACCACTTTTAGCTTGGTCTCTACCCTGTTAAGCTCACCTTTCCCCCCCCTTTATTTTATTTCATGACTGCTAAAAGATGCCTTCCATTCTCAATTGCTCAAGGAAGTGGTTTTTGGATACTCTAACTCAGCTTGGTAGCAGCATTTTAAGCACTCCAGATTTTTCAGGCATTGGAAAACACACTCAATAACACTGTCAGCCCATCCTTCTCCTGCTATCACATTTCTGTCTTTCAGCCTCTTGGAGTCCAATTCACTGCTGCATGCTGATTGACAGAAGCACTTTCAAAAACGGAAATTAAATTTGAACTGTATATTCAATACAGCCACTGAGAAATGCTGGACCTGTGCCTTATTCTTGCATGGTGGACTGGACATGCAGCAGGATATTTTGAATGGATTAACTTTTTGATGTGTTCATCTGCCAGAAATTCCATTCCTCCCATTTTTAATTGGATTTCTGCCATTTTCACTTTCTTACAGCTATGACAAGTAACTTAAATTTACCTGGATCCAACTGAATACAAGACCTTCTTCCATTGGTTAGCCACCCTTCTGAACCCAGAAAGCACATCAGTATAACTTAATGAAGCCAGGAGTTTAGAAATAGAAAATTAACCCTGCCTCTCACTACCTATTTCTTAGTTATCCAGGAGAAAGAGATGTTGTAGACATCTTCCTTCTGGGAGTGGTGAGACTTGAAATCAGAACTTCAAAGCAAGTCCAACTATTAATTTAATACTCTCATTATTTGAAAATAAATCATGAACTTGGAAAAAAACCCTGTGTTCTGAAAGATGCTTCCAGCCATCAAAGCTAGAAACTGGTTCCTTTGCAGTAAGGACACATGGATGAGATGAAGTCTGGGAGAAGGCCAGAGACCCTGCCATATGGCAGGCAAGGCATGAGAGATTTTTAGCCTCTGAAGCCTTAATACACTCTTTCTCTCTCATAATATATCTCCTTCTGACTTCAGGAAAGCCTCCTGCAGCAAAGACTGCACTGACTCCAGTTCTGTCTTTCCATGCTTTTTTAACCACCAAACACTTTTGATGTTGCATTTCTCAGCTGCTGCTCTGAGTTGCCATTGGTTTTACTGTTGCAGCAATCTCTACTACGTACTGATTTTGCCTGCCTTTATAATTACTTTAAAAGAGCCCTTGCTGTAGAGGTGGGCTTATTCACCTACCTTGCCAACATCTGACTCTGTGCTCATCTGCAGGAAACTTGGAGAAGACTCACACCGGCGCTGGAAATTTTTTTCAACAGAGAATGGACATATTAATGACAAGAGACAAAAGGAAAGGAAGAGAGTAAGTCCATTTCACATACTGATGGGTTACCATGGTCAAGGGGTCCTGCAGGACTTGATCAATGACAGCACACAGCTCTTCTGTTTGTTGTCTGAGCTGGGCAGGGGAGCACATCTGAAAAGGGAGAATGGATCACTCCATTAAACTTTGCATTTTGGCTTTAAATACAGATCTGAAAGATAAATAGCATCACTACCTCTGAATGAGTGTCCAAAGCAGTGTCTTCATTCACACTAGCAGGCTTGGTTGGCTCTTCTAACGCCTGCAAATGAAGAGGTATTGGTGTGATACCGAGTTGAAAATTCTGAAAACCAAGGAAAGATACACTCCTTCCAATACTCTGTTTCCAAAGGTGGCACTTTGTCTTTTGCCATGAAAAGATGGGAGAAAAAGAAATTACAGGCCTAGTGATGTTGTTTAGGTTACCAAAACCTGATTTAGAGTGTAGATACGGGTTTACAGGGAAAAGAGTATTGAAGCAGGGTGAATCATCTCCACTTCTGTAAAACCAGAAACTACCTCTTCAAATTGTCTTCTCCTTCAACCACGCCCCCTCCTTCACAGTAAATGTGGCACAGTGAGTGTGCACCTGGGGTGCTGGGGGCTGCCTGTTGAGTGCCAACAGAGGGCTGCCACCCGTGAGCAGGTAGACAAGGCAGGGACCCAAACACACAGGAGGCCCTTTCTTTTCCTTCAGTAGATGTTTTCTGTAATAATGTTTAAAAATGTTTAAAGAGAATGGTGATTTCACCTTGCAACAAAACATTGTTTGCCGTTCTTGGGTTTTAGCCTGAAATCAGAAATGTATGAAGCAAAATATGTTCTACATTTCTGATCTCACACTAAGCAGATATGCAATTTCTCCAAAACAAAACAAAAGCTTCTTGTGTTTGGCTATACTGCTCACATTCCTATCTATACCAGTACTTTAAGTAGGTTTGAAAACAGTAGAAATCAGTTTGCCGATCCCTTCACTTTGCAAGGGTCACAAAACACCCTCAAAAGCCAAAATCCACTGCTCAGTTCTCTTTTCATCTTCATCCAGTATCTGAGAAGCTCATTCTCCCTGCCATCACCCATTTTTGCTTTGAAGTGATTTTCAAATAGACATCGTGCTGAGACCAAAAGTTGCTCTGGAAGCCTGCTGATGTGTCTGCTGAAGCTGGACTACAGGGAAGGCAACTGCAGGGTTTGTGGAGTTTTTTGTTTAACACATTATGTTTTTGTACGGTTTCATTTTCTTTTTTTCTTTTTTAAGTATAACAGAAAATAAGTGCATTCCAGTAAAGCCCTTTTTCATGTATGTGAGATTCTGCTTGAATGGACTGGTCCCACTGAGGTGGGTGTGAGGGCTGCCAAATACATACAGGTGACATGTGGACCTGTGACGGAAATGTCAGAATCTTTAAAAAATAAAAAAAACAAAAGAAGAGAAGCACACTTATTTCTGAGTTTTATTTTGCTAGTACATTTCATTCCTTTCCTTGTCCAGCTACTGGCAGCATACATTTGCGTACACCTAAGCAAAAATTAATGACAATTTACTTTTAATATTATTATACCATCCACAAATGATCTTGCACAAAAGTTCATTTATGGAACACCATGTCTTCTAATAAAATTAAAAATTGTTGCTTTCCAAATACTTTTTCCTTTCTCTCTATCTCTTGACAAATGTATTGGCTTTAGAGTAGTTGTAGTTCAAAAGGTAAAAAGTAAAAGTGATTAACTTTGATATAAATAAATTAATGTAATCTTATCCCAAGACAGCCCATGAAAAGATAAATAGTCTTTCTCATCTTGGAAGTCTCATCATTGTCACCTAGCTAGAGTTTCAAAAAGACAGACAGTCCTGTTGAAGGGTAGGGCTCACCTGAAAAGCTCAGCACTGCACTCAAATAGAGTGCCCCTGGTTCAATAAGCAATAAAATTAAGTAGAAGAGTCCTTTCAAAACCCATTAGGGTCAGGATTGAGAAAGCAGCCTGATGTAGAGGGATGATGAGTTTGAATGTGAGTTAGGAAAAAGGAAAACTTTTAATCAATCATGAGTTTGAATGAGGAAATATCTAAGCTTCTCAAAATCCCCAAGAAAGCAGTAAGATAATAAACATAATAAAGGGATTGTTAAGAAAAAAACCCTACATGTTTCTGTTTCATAGTCACTTCGCTAGAATAGGGGGTAAAAAAAATCAAGGGTAAAAAACAACTGCCCTGAAGATTTGGGGGAATCTTTCCAGAGGAATTACAGCTACATCCAAAAGTCTCTGTTCGGAACAAAAACTGGCTAATTTAAGAATCTGTCAGCTTCAGAAACTGAGTTCCCAAATATCTTTCCATTTTGGAGCCTTCAGTGACTAAGGAATTCGGGTGAGCACAGCACCAAGGTCTGTGCTCTCCACAGTCTCTCTGAGATACAACCATCGTGCAGGAGCCACACTAGAAAAAGCTGCAGTGTTCTCCCTTTCTGCAGCTTTAGGAAAAGAAAATTTTATTTTTCAAGGCAATTAATATAATTTCATTCATTCTTTCACCTCTTTGATTCTTCTTTTTTTCTTTCTTTTTTCTTTTTTCCTATTTTTTATTTTTTCTTATTTGAACAGCTGAGTTCCCCATAGAATGATTGAAACAGGAAACTATACTTTCTATAACTATTCCTATCACCTCTAGAATGATAAATGGTTCTGTTTAATCTGTTGTTAGCTTTTCAAAACACATCTCACTTTTTTTTCCCCGGCATGACTTCTTTTTATTTTCACGCTTCCACATAGAAAAAAAAAGATATTAAAATGTACAACTACTTTTTTTTTCAAAATTACTGGTGTTACCATGAAAAAATGTTGTGATTAATTTCTATCTACATACTGCTGATTAGTACTATCAACAGTATTCAAGATTCACTTGCTATGCTGATGGTCTAACAATATTAGAAGTGGAACATTCTTATTTAGACATTCAAATTTTTGATTATATGTGAAATAACAGTGGTTCCACAGTTTAAAAGAACATTGCCATTTAGATAATGAAAATTTCAATTTAAATGAAATAACCAGTTGCTGAACCACTATTTTTTTTTTCTTTGATAAAGGCAATTTTGGGGGTGTGATGTATTTGTGATGCCATTGACATCACTGATGACTACAATCCTTCCCTCCTCTTTCTTCTTTTTTGATTGCTAAAACAGTATCAGAGCTGAAAGGACAATGGTAAATGATCCAAACACAATCTCCAGTATTTTGTTAGAAGTCTGAAAGGTCCAGGCAACATAGGGGCAACATTCACCAATAGACCATATCAATAGAAAGAGAAAAAATAATTTTGTGACCTAGATCTGACATAGCTTTCTCCTTACTTTATTGTGAATACCCTGGACTGATCATATTTTTCCCATCACTATCTTTTCTTAAGCCCTCAGCACATGTGAAAAAATCCCACTGTATAATGGAACTTCACATACCATTGATTCCTTTAACTTCTTTCTTGAAGATTTTGGGGGATCATACCGAAAATTTTACTGAAATTATACTGACAATTTTCTTTCCTATGAAATAATTAATACTGAAAACTTCAAGACCATGAAAAATGAGTGAGCTCATAGGCTGCTCCTACATTGGCCCACTTGATTATTTTACAGACAAACTAGATCTTTTATTTAGTCCTACAACTGCACAAATTATTGCCTTTCTTTCTTACCTTAATAGAGGTATTTTTCTCTAGCCTAGAGAAACACTTTGATGTGAACACATAATCTGGATGCAAAAAATTCTCCTAGTAAGTGCACACCAGAAGTATTTGAGGAAAATAAAAATCTATTTTTATCAAAATATTCTCAACAAAGTGTTGTCAGAAATGCCTTCCAGGTCCAGAAAATTCCAACATGCCTGATAACAGCCAATTGTCCAGCAGTTAGGTCAATCGTCTGAGAGTGAGAAAAATTGGCTTCCAGGTTCCTGTTGTATGATTTCTAGGAGCAACCTGTATCTGCAATTGCCATGATCAGTTCCTATAGCAAGGGATTTTTGATAATAGAAAAACTGATGCCTTGAGAGGCTACCTAGAACAGAGGCTAGCCAATGCCAAAGGAATAAAGTAGATATTTATTAAAGGCCTTCAAAGGATACACCCTGGGCAGTACAAGAGCCTGGCCATGGCTACACCCAAGATGGACAACGGGTCACACATTTTCACACTTTTATAAGTTTTGGTTCATTTACATATTGGGGTTAATTGTCCAATTACAGCTTCAGGTTATGAAGTCCCATCCTCCCAGTTTGCTCTCCTCAATTCGCTGTGGTTTCCACTTTTTGGACCTGAAGCTGCAATGGTGTCCTTGGTTCTAGGCTGGAAAAGGATTCCTTTGTCTAACTGTGAGGAGAACTTGCTAACGCTTTATGTGAAATTCAGAGTTATATACTAATGCAGTACAGAATCTGGAAAATACAAAAGCTAAAACTTAAGGCATCATTCCAGGCAAGAACTTAAAGCTAAATCTTCAATGTAGCTGAATGTTGCCATATTTCCTCAGTTGCATTTCTTTCTTCTCATTTAAAACAAAATAAAACAAACAAAAAACCCAACATACCCTCCTTTTCCTTCGGTATGCAGAGGAAAATACTTTTTCTACTTTTTTCTTCCACAAGGAGAATATGGTGCACTACCTATTGTCTGTTTTTGTAGGTGATGGGAGGCAATTACCAGGTCTTTGGAGTTTTCCAAGTGTAGCAAAATATGGAAAGACTGTTTTACTTTTTCTACATTTACTTAGAATTGAAATTATTGTCTGCTTGTAATTAGTTGATAAATGCATTCCAGATGAGACAACATTAGCACCTCTTCCATCCATAGGCAGTCATACTTAATGTTTTTCAGAAGACTTGGTAAGTGTGGGATAAGCCTCAGATGTGAAGCAGGTTTGTTTCATGACACATTCCATCATCCTGGGTTGTAACAAGTGTGCCACACTTCATCCCCAGTTCAGGTTGAGGGAAGTCTGAGCAGAATATTTGCAGCACCAAGCCTGTATGCCCATGCTTCCTTTCCACCAAAATGATGCTCAGACATGGGAAATTCACCCCAGTCAGTATGTAGAGGGGATGAGTAGCTGGACAAATACAGCAAACCCATATTCCTGCATAGACCTTGCTGTAGACCAAAGACCACTGAATTCTTAAGAGAAGACTTTTTTGGTTTCTAAATCTAAAGCCTACAACAGTTTTTGGGTTACATCTCAAATTTTATACAATACTGAAGATTAAATTGAACTTGTTTTCAGAGACTATTTTCAAGACCCTTGAAAGAAAGAAGGAGTTCATAGGCTGCTCCTACATTGGCACATTTGGCTATTATTACAGACAAACGAGGTCCTTTGTCACTCTGCAACTGCACAAATTATTGCCTTTAATTCTTAACACGGGGTATTTAAAGTCATGAATTTTTCTGTAGCTCCTGGAAATAAACTCTTCATCTATCCATTTTGACTGAAAGATATTGTAGTAGATATTTGATAAATACAACCTCTAAATAACAGACACATTACTTTTTTAAATATTACCCAATTCAGAAGGGAATTTTGAATTAGACTGTGACCACATCCATATAATTGTAAATATCCATGTAACTGTAGAACCTACACAAGAGTGAGTGACTGCAGAAGGGTGACTCACTTAGTGTTAAGTCTTAGTGTTAATAAGGCAAGAAGAAATGACTGTGCTCACCTAGTATGAAGTCTTTAAACCACAGGACTATCTGGAATATGAGGAGCCAGAAAATTGTCCTGTCTTGATTTTTCAATTTTTGTGATAAAAAGCCTATTTCAGTTTAATGGTTAATTAATGTTTTCTGTCACATTTTTGCCTTATGCCTAGATTAAACTTGTTCAGCTTCCTCTTCTGGCCAGTGGATCTTATCATCCACTGCTCTGAAGAGTTCAGTACCACAGTCTTGGACCTGCTTCAAAGCTCTGGATTTGTGCAGCTGTGACGGCACTGCTGACTGACCCTGGTTATCATCAGCTCATTATCAGCATTTCTGCCATCCTTGCTCAGGCACTGTGGAGCTGTGCCCTTACTGGCAAGGACATCATCCTGCCATCCTGGCTGCCATCTCAGCTCTCTGCAGAGCATCCCCTTCTTGCTGCTCCCTGACAGAGCCTGACCATGCTGAGGGCAAGTCCCTCAAAAAGTTTTCTGGCTGTGAAGGAAGTTACAGCCCAATCTTCCAAGAGACATCCTGGATAGTGCTTTTTCTGAGCAGAGAACAGGTGATGTGAGAAACACTGGGGTCATACAAACTCAAACAACTGGAAAGTTTGCCAGTGAAGAGATTTGATGAGGTTAAGCCACTTCTGAGTTTCTCAAAGTATACGCATATGTAGACATTCAGCCTTTTCTCTCTACTAATGGGCACATACTTGAACAACATTCTTTGAAGAAGAATACTGGAGGATTAGAAGAACATGTTCTAGAAAAAATATTAAGCTGATGACAGCCGAATGATTTCATAAGCAGAAGTCGAAAAATGCCTGTTTAAATTAAAGCATCTACACAAACGTAAAAGAAAACTTGAGAAAGTTAGACACCAAGAGAAAATTTAGAGGCAGACAAATCACTGCACTTTACATGGCACATGAGTGGCAGTTTTCTGTCATGGGACCTAATTAATACTGTGGATGAATTGTTACTAAGATCATCCACAACACAATTCTGACTCATTTTATTTCTCATGACCACTTAAATTAAGTAATATAATTACTCACACAATGGGAAAAAGTTGACTTCTGACAGCGTGCATTTGTAATTTAATTACATAGCAAAACAGTTTTTTTAGCACCATAGGCTAAAAAATATCTAAAATTATGTTGTATTTCTAATCATATAAAAATTATTTTAATGTTAATAAAACATCACTCATGCAATTAAAATCTTACTGTCCTAAATCTCACTCTTTTTAATGCTGTGTATAAAAAAAAAAGCATAAAATGGGAACAACATAATTACTGTCATTGAGCTAGAACGTATCATGAGTTGCCCACCCAACACTTCTGAGGAGAATACTTGGATATTAAGGCTTGGTACAATAGGGCCTGAGTGTGCCATGTGACTACTTCATGCTTTCTCATAGCAGTCATAATCTAAACTCTTATCAGCTAACACAAAGGGACTAGTTTAGAAGCACTACAACTAGGTGCTGCTGCAGACCAACGGGAGATTGTCATCCAGAATTCCCAAGGTAGGAGAAAGCATCTGCTCAAGCAACGCTGAAACATACAAGTACAAAGTTACTTAGCCAAGAGTCTCTCCTGAAGGCAAATCCTATAGCAGAGAATTGATTTCTTATTAGTACTACATGACTGCTTTCACTACTGAAGGATGTACCAAAGCTATGATTTTCAGTAAATAAGTGGATAACCAAAAGTCTATCTAAACACAGATATCTTTTGAGTCGTTACTTTTTCTATGGATGTCAGATCTCAGGAAACTGGAGTTTTTGAGCTTTCTGTGCTTCCAGGCACAGACCCCCTGGAAAACACTGCACTGAACCTGAAACCTTGGAGAAGATTTGTAAATATGAATAATAAGTTAGAAATCACAAATGTGTAGTGAGTTAGATGTGTGTGTTTTCACTGGGTGATGGGTTTTAAATTTGAGCTTTTACAGTATAGTGGTAGCTAGGGGACAAGATGGAGAATTTTGGGTGGTGTCTTTCTTCTTGTTCATCTTCTTCTCTTCCTTCTTCACAGAACTTAGGTAGTTACCTTTGGATTGGTCAGTTCAAAGTAACTCTAAGGGTCATGGGAATCTATTATCGGGTTAAAAGTATAAATAATATAGGTGTAAAACTTTTACTGGTGTGTTTAGCTTTAAAAGGCCTTGAAGCAGTCTCAGCTGTGGCCATTTTTCCTACTTCTAGCAAGGAGCTAGAAGTGCTGCTATGCTTTCTGTAATTCTTTGATAAGATATAATAAACATCCAAGTCCAAACAGGAGAATCCACCTCGATCGCCTTTCTGATAATCCTGGCTCCGAACAGAAACAGACGAGGTTGATGACAAACCACTAATTAGTGGTGCAAAGCTCAGCACACTCTTACATATGGATGCTGGCATTAGATTGCACAAATCAGTTTACTGGGGATAAGCAACATGCAGGTTGTGAGTCAATGCCCCACAGAGCAGCAGCAATACCATCAAAAGAAATCCATTTTCTTATGAAAAAGTGCAATCAGACAGCTGACATAAACGCACTAGTTCACATCAGGAGTGTGATCTTAGAGTGGGTCCCCTGCTCAGAGTCACCTACCTGGCTTGGCTGGCAGAGTGGTGCAGTCTCAGAGTGCACAAACAGTGCCTTTCAGGTGTAGTCAACCATGAAGTGATACTGCAGGAGTCCACCAAATTCTTCCACCCGCTAACAGGCTTTCTGCTCAAACAAAACCCTCCCAAAATACATTCTGTAGGGGTGTAGAATCTCCTGCATCAGCTATTTTCCTTTACAGAGCCGTTTCTATTGCACCACATTGCAAGCTAAAGCAAACATAACCTTCATTAGTGCATTCAAGATTTAAGTGAGGGAAGGATTAGGTTTTATGCAAAGGATTAAAAAAATCATTCATGATTAAAAGAACATTGGAAAATAAAGGAATGTCTCTTTTTTCTCAAAAAGAATCTGATTTATAGCATTTAACTGATAATTACTAGATCACAATCAGTAATATTTCAAGGAAAAAATTACCATCTTCAGATTTTGTAAACAGTTAAGTTCACCCAAACTAATAAACTTAGGCTTTGTAAATCAGCTGTATATGTGAATAAATATTTAGATGTGTAGTCAGGAATGCTTAAAAAAAATTATCAGAGGCTAAGTTCTTCAACTATGTCCTGAACAGAAAGCTTTTTCTGATAAAGCTACAAACTGGATGTTAGCATGATTAAGTATGTCTATACATGCAAGACACTTAGCTCATTGATCATCAGAGAAAGTTTTTTGTTTAACTTAGCTATTATTTTGAGCAAAAATAATTTGGGAAAAATATTTTTAAAAGAAATATCCATGAGTATTTTGAGAGAGCAAGATACCTTCCTGCAAAGCTTATATTTTCAATTGGCTTTCCAAGTTGAATTGTCTAAATAAGACTTTACTGACTGTGACTTTGGTAGTAAATCAATGCACTGAAGTCTGGAGTTTGAATCTATCTGCCTGTCCTACAGAAAATGATTGTTACCACAAACTACATACTGAGAATGGCCCACTGGCTAGCTCTTAAAGTGCTCAGGAAGAATGGAAGTTAACAGAGGTCAGAACAATGGCCAGGATGGTTCTCACTGTTTAACAAGACAGCTGGTCAAAACTGCATATTTGGGGATGTTAAATTTGAGGGTATAAGCAGCTGTCCAATAATCATTAACTGACCAAGATCTACTGATTGTCAGTTTCCAGAACAACAGAGGTTCAGACACTTTCCAATAACAAAACAGATTTTGACATGTTGCCATAAAAGGCAAGTCCTTTAGGACACTGGGATTTTTTCTTTTTTTATAGTAAATTGATTTTCAGAAATTCAGATTAGTGAAGCCTTTGATCTTCAGTGAAAGTGAATGACCCTGAGAAACGTCTGGAATTATAATCCTGAGTAGTTAGTTCCCAGAATTTACATTCTGCAGTATCCCCCAACAGAAATGTCAGAACTTGTACACGAAGCTGAATGGTCTCAAATATACAATGCAATGCCCATGTCCTTGAGCAAACACTAACCTTCTGTTCCATAAGCAATGTGTTTGTAGGGATTGCTGCAAATGCCTTGTAGCTTGTCTTGATCTTGTACTGCTAAAAGGGTAAACCAGAAAGCAGGAAGGGAAGTAAAACAGGGTAGAAGAGAGAGAGAGGGAAGACAGGGGAAAGGTACGGACAGAATGAAAGACAATTACAATCCTCTTGCAGACACGTTGCAACAAAACAATGCTCATGTATTTCCTAGAAAAACTATTTCTTAAAATAAATCTAGTGGTTCTGTTAAGGTTTTGAAGTCAGGTAATGTACGTGTTTTGTTCTTAGGGATGAAGTAGGGAAAAGCAAATTCCCTCTACCTTATAGCTTCCAAAGTAAGTTTAACCACTTTCTGCTGACTACCATCCTTAAATGAATAGCAGGGGAGGTTGTTTTCTCCAAGTTTTCTTGTGATTTGATATGGAAATGCACAGCTCCTTCTGTCAGTACATCCACCTCAACAACTGTTGCTGAGTGGTGTGATCCTAAACCACGAAATCAGAGAGATTTCTGTGATTGGCTCTCATGAGACTGATTATGATCCTTAAATGCTGAATTGCTGGTTTGAGTGGATAGATCATTAAAATCTTCATGCAGCTTTTCATCTCCTGAATAAATAACTCCACCACCCAAACAAAATAAGTATAGGAACTTTCACACTCTAACAAAGCTAACAGAACTGGCAATCTGAACCATACAAAATGTATGGTTTTGGGTATGAAAATTCTAAGATCAACCTTAAAAAATATTATTTTCAAATCATTTATATTTTAGGCTATATTAGTTTGCCCAGTTATTTTTAAATCTTTACAAATCATACTTTTTACATTTTCTTTGCAAATATAGAGGCTGAGTTCAGTAATTCTTAAAAGATTGATGAGATTCTTCTATACTTATAGGAGTTCAAGATGTAAGATTCTTAATTAGAACTGCTAGAATTGTTATGTTATATTGTAGTATAGTATATTGAGATTTGATACACTATTCCCTTTTAGGCAACAATCTGACAAAAAAAGTGATAAATTCACACAGTAGACTTTTAAGTTAGTGATTGCTTATTTCTGTGACAGCCAGCCAGAAATAAAGTTATTTGTTAATCAGACTAGGGTTTTAATGTACCATTACCTGCAACAGAAAATACTGGTGATTATGGGATCACAGTCTAAATCAGCATGCTGCATTTTGGGTCATTCTTTTGTTTACTTTTTATTTTCTTTATATCTACTAAAGGTCTCGATGACAGGAGAGTGGGCAAAATCTTTACTCAGATAAGAAATTTATCCACACACCTGTCTTGAAATAATGGAGGGCACAACCTTTAATTTCTTTCTATACATAATATTGTTTACTTTTGACTTTTGAGTTGCTTGCTTTTGAGTTTTGACTCAGTCAGAAACTGCAGAATGAGTCATTCAAGAAGTCAGTAATCACAGCAATCATATTGAATGAACAGATTGAAAAGCAGATGAATGCAAACTCTGGAACTGAACTTCTTTCTATTTTTTAGTGGAAGGGGCTTTAGAGCATGGGATAGTAATTCTAACTTGAATGTCTACCATTCAGTTTCCTCAGTCAACACTAATGCTTTTTATAATCGTAGACATTTCTACAGAATTCATCTCATTCCAAAATAGGCAAATAGAAAGGTAAAATAAAATCATCTTCTAAATACACCATATTCTCTCCACTAGCTCTAATAGAATCACCTAAATTGTGCTTGGATATGTAACTTTCAAATGTCAAAAGTAATTTGAGTTGAATCCTAACCTTTGAACATTTAGACAGCAACACTGCATAGCTCCATAGATATATTTATGCATATACAAAAAATGTCTGCCTAACTAAACTTATGTTTATTTTAAACTAAAATAAAATATTGATCACTGAGATGGAAGACCAAATTCCAAATATTAAAATAGGCATATTTACAAAATGTATCCTTGTTTGATTATAATTGATATCCAACTAAAATTGTATCATTGAACATGTGAAATACAATATCTTCACCAGCAAATGGGCTTTTACATATGATGAAATGTGCATCATATATGAAAAGAGAATTATGATCACTTTGAGGTCAGTTGTACTATTATATAAACTAAACAAAGACATAACAGACTGTTAAAATGTAAAAGTTTCAATACTGCTTTCATGTGCTTCATGACTTCCAAATACTGCAGAACCCATGAGCAACGTGCTATTTTTGCAGGTCTGAGATGAGTGGAAAGCCTTTAATTTGGTTTCTCATCTATATTACTATGTTTCTTTATACATTGTTTCATGCTTTCTAAATTTTTCTTTCAATACCTAAATGAACCCACGGGTCACTACAAAATGTTCTAGACGTGCTACAAAGGTTTAAAATCAGTGAGCAAGCATGGTAGCATAGAGCTGCTCATGAATAATCTTTCCTGCTTTACGATAGGTTTTGCAGCTGTACTGAGCTCCATGTTGTTGAAGTCAGTTTGTTCCCTGATTTGGGCAGACCTACATGCATTCCTGAGCTACATTCAAATAGGAAAAATTAAAGAATATGGGAGAATGATGCCCTATGAAACCTCTACAAAGTTTTTTCAAACCAGAAAGCTAGAAGTTGTTATTCTAACAACTGTTCCTGCAGAATTTATCTGTCCCTACTCTGTCTCACTGTCCATTTTTCTATATTAGGTCTGTGAGGACACTATCAAAGTATCTACAAAGTCTAGGGAGAGAGCTTTTATTTCCTGTGGTCACCCAAAGCTGACACTTCACACTGATCTGTGAATTTATGTTTATATTCACTTTGCAAAAACACTCCCATTTTAAAATCATTAACAAATATAAACCAAGGGATAGCACATGCTTATATATACATATACAAACAGTAAAAACAGACTAATAGGTTATCTTTTGATTTGCACTAATTGGTGCATGTCCGAATTCTGGTTTAAGAGATGTTGGTTTAATGTGTGTCTTAATGTTGCTGCGATGACTGTTGAAGCAACATTAAGGTTGAAAAATTACACATGCCAAATTATACACACCAAAGGCAAGCACTTCTAGATTTGTCATTTTCCCTCGATGTTCACTTAGCACATTCATACATGAAAAGATTTTGTCATGCATCAACAATCATCAGATCAAGCAATCTGCTTTTTGTCTAGTTATAAAGTTGAGCTGATTAGTACTAAAGAGACCTAAATGCTGCTTAGGATATTAAAGTTGTGTCTCCTCAAAAACTTTTTTTTCCTCTGTAAATATACTGAGATTTGAGGCTGGAATATCACTGGACAGCCTGTTACCATTAACACATCAGCAAAGTTTGTTGAGCTATAATGATCTAGGGATGGAAATAAGTGCGAGCAGGAGGGGGGTTGAATGCACAGTATTATAAACAGTAGATGAAGCCTCAGGCTCACATTTTAAAGCCATGAGAGACCACTGAATACCCAGCTGCATTAGATTTAGATATTTTAGGTCTTCCATATCTACAGCTGAGTCAGCTTTGTCTACATGATTAAAAATTAGACCAGACTAATGGTCCAAGTCTGTTGTACTGGTGGACATTCTTCTAGCCCCCATGGAATAGTAAGGCAGCTTCAAAAGTGCCACCATATTGCATGATAAAGCAGAATTTGTAGGAAAAGGGACAGTAGGAAAGACAGTATAACAACCTCTGCAAATATAAACCCAGGCAATAGCTCTGTGTCACAGAGAATTTCCTTACAGCCAGAGATCTCACAGTGCTCAATGCACCAGCTATCAGGAACTGCAACTGTTTTGCAATCTGCAGGCTTGGTCATGCCTTACAGTTTGGTCTCAGGCGATTTTTTTCTTGGAATTTCTACAATTTCATATATCTTTTTGTTTCATTAACTAATGCTGACAGGGTGTGACAACACTCTACAGCTTTGCTCAGTACAATGGTTCCTCTTGACTTGTTTGGATTTTTAAAGAACCATTCATGACAATTGCTACTTTGTGCTGATTTTAACCTCTCATTTCCAATTAACATCTTAGTCACCCCTGCCACGGCCAAGGTGTTCGGAGCACATCTGACACAACTTGATCTGGCAGGCCAGGCTGTAATTTTGTGCTGTGAGCAAATAAATCAATAAATTATCACAGACTTTGTGTGATGGACAGAGCTCAGATATGAGTTAGAGGAAGGGAACAAAGCACAAGGGAAGCACAAGAGTGCCAAGATAAGATAAAAGAGGCTGGAAAGCCTCCTGCAGCTCTGGTACCTTCTGCAATTAACGCCTCCTTCTTGCATAGTAGTTCCTCTTCTTTTCACCTACTTGCTGCATGTTTTTAGATTTCTTTCCCTTTCCTTTCCTTTCCTTTCCTTTCCTTTCCTTTCCTTTCCTTTCCTTTCCTTTCCTTTCCTTTCCTTTCCTTTCCTTTCCTTTCCTTTCCTTTCCTTTCCTTTCCTTTCCTTTCCTTTCCTTTCCTTTCCTTTCCTTTCCTTTCCTTCTCCAAGTGTGCCTTGTTCCCAAGCCCTCCTGCAGCAATTGCCATCACTGTTATTCTCACTCTGTGATGGCTCTCCTGTCTTTGGGTGGATGACAAACAGCAGGACCATGGCTGATCTGCCAGGTGTGAGACTTTTGCATTTGCAGTAGGTCTGGCTGTAGGAAGTTTTCTTTCCCCCTCATCCTCTGTCTAGCACACCAAGATCAGAGGAGTACAAAAGAAAGGGAAGAAGCAGAAGACTGTCATCGTCTTCCCTTGCTGGCCCTTGGCCACAAACTCTGCTCAGGCTGAGCTCATTATTGCCTCTGACCTAGTCCCAGGGTGGCTGGGGTGAGGAAAGCCTCCTGGGAAATGAGGAGGACAGGCAGGATGGGGTGCTTGGGAATCACTTATCAGTGGAACACCTAGTTCACATCGATTAGATTAAACTGCTCCTTGCTCAGCCCTGGACCTAAGATCACCACATTTCTATTACTTTCCCTGGGATCACATACGGATTTATTTAGAATGGAGTGACCAGAACAGCTTCATTGTTGATTTTTGATACACCAGGATTTTAGGCAAGCTTCACAAATATGTGTACAAAATGTATAACAGAGCAGCTGGACACAAATCCATCTTTAGTAGTAAATCATCTTACTCAAGAATAAAGTATCTTCTTTTTATCCTAAAGGATTCCTACAACATCTTCTCCATAATACAGAAAATGGTGGTAGCAATTTCAAGGGTAGGATTTCATTTTCACTATCTTCATCATTGATACAAAATATGTTCCTTTTCCACATTTTTTCCACATCCCATATATTTTACTAGTATTCTGCAACATGGATGTGATTTTTTCCTACAGGGATAAAGAACTATTATAAAATAAGCATGCATCAAGAATACCTTGGGTTTGATGTTTTCATGGTCAGGAGGCAGGGAAAAAGACTGTGGTGAAGTCAGCTCTCTGGGTCTTGATGGCAGTGTACCTGGTGACTCGTCTGAGATGGGAGATCTGCACTTTAACACTGATGAGGTGGCAGAATTCTCAGATCTTGGAGGGGAGGAGTTAAATCTAAAATTTTCTTGCACCAATGGAGAATTAAATCGCAGTGGATGGGAATAAATATTGCCAGTTTGTGGAACCAGTGGGGTAGAGTGAGGCCGTGGGAGACACCACTGCTTTGAGATGCTAGACGGGGTAGGAGAGGAGGCACTGATATCATGAACAAATGTTTGGGGTGAATCTGATTTAGATTTAGAAGGTGAGTGCAAAAGACTTGGGGAAGGAGATGAGTGTTTTTCTAGGGGAGGAGACAATGCATCACTGACACTGGTAGAAGAAAGCAAAGGATATGACCGGCAAGTGAAGATGGGCGAGTAAGTGCTCACTCTCTGAGACTTCTGAGGTGCCTGGGACCTGGAGGCAGAATAACCCAGCCCTTCTGGAGAAGGAGAGGTGGAGTATGCAAAGGAAGAGGGAGCTGAGGCACAAGGAGGAGGCAGTGAAGATTGCAAATCTGGAGAGGCAACTGATCTTCTATGGGAGGAGACAGGGGATGACAAAGAATTTTGGCAGTCTGGAGAACGTAATTGAATGGGAAGGTGATTTTTAGGAGAAAGGGACCTCGCTCGAGAGGTGGGATGAGTCTTAGAAGGTAAAGGTAGATGCTGAGCCCATCCTGAAAGCCAATCCTCCTTGCTGGAAGAATCCGGCCTTATAGGAGGGCTTGAAAATGATTTCTTGGGGGTTGGGGGAGTTGTTTTGAACTTTTGATCTATTGCAAGTGTTGAGGAATTAAGGGAGCTAGTGGAAAATGTGGGACAAGAAGCAGGAGAAAGTGGCCTCCGCTGAGAGGAGCCTGATCTCAAAATAGCAGTTAAGAGAGTCAGCCTGGTTGGCAGAGGGGATTTGACTCCTGACTTGGCTGAATTTCCTCTGGATAATGTTTGTGTGCAAGGCTCATTTATACTACATATGGTCGAAGAGGACCCATAAAGAGAGGGTGGAGACAAAGGTTTAGGGCTAGGAGATAATGAATGTGTTACTATATGTACAGGGAGAGGAGACAAAGCATCCAATCTTTTGGAAGAACTGGGGGATATAGACTGAGCTAAAGATCCTTGAATTTCAGTTGAACGTGGAGGATTGGAGGAAAGACTTGGACTCCTTGCTGGAACAGAGGATGTGGTGAAGCCTCCCATTTTGCAAACACAGCCAGGGCTATAGAGACTTGCTGTTTGTAGATTATCAGACAATCGAGGAGTAGAGTGCCAACTCTTCGATGCAGAAGAGGATATTTTAGACATTGAGGGAGGTGAACTATGGGAAGCAGACTGAAAGCAGAGAGATGAGTCTTGCTTAGAAAACCCACTTGTTGACTGCCAGTTGTTACAGGAATCTTCCAGCGAAGAGGCTTGATTCATGTTAACCATGGCACCACACGCTACTTTCTGATTAATTGGAGAAATTAAGTGGACAGCAGGTGATTTAGAGGAAAGATGATCAGAGGTGGAAAGAGTAGAAATTAACTGGAGAGAAAAAAAAAAAAAACAGAAACAGAATTGTTAAAATAGGTGGAACTTGTGGAACTGTTAAACACCCCACATTTCAGTCATGTGGTCATGCGTATAGGGTTTCCATTAGTACTGCTGTGTGGGTTAAAGGCATAGGGCTGTTTTAAGCTTGGACACAAAGCCTGATGGATAAGGTCCTCACAAGGAAGGTGACTGAGGCAGAAAAGCTATGTGGTACTTCGGGTTTATGACACCTCTGGTTTTTTTGATATAAACAAGGTTCAAGGCTACAATATTTTTCATTTTAGGCAAAACCCAAGACAGTAGTGCCATGAGTGTCTGGAATCATGTGATGCCATCCACATTATATAAACGCAATGGAAGGCAAGAAAATTGCAATAGTGTCCCATCTCACTTTGCCAGTTCAGTGGAAAGCAGCCTTTCTGAAAATAGGATTCAAGTGTTCTCTTTCTTGTGCAGTAAACAACCCCTTCTGCAGCACTGTGATATCAGAATGAGAAATTTGCCTGGAATTACTTAAATTAGACATCCAGTCTGCCTCTCACTTCTCCTGTCATTCACAGAGCAGAGCATTTGACAGTCTGCAGGCATGGAAGAGTCCTTATCCCCATCTCCACAGTCTTTCGATACACTAACAAAACAGTAATGAGCTCTTTCATGAGTGTCTTTTTTCTTGGGTCTATCCTAATTAGGATTTGTCAAAACTAATTAGAGCATACAAGTATATTATCAACCTGTTATACAGTTTCATGCTTCTAAAGAAAGAAATTCTCTCAAAATCTTCCAAGTTATTATAATGCTGAAATTAAAAACTGAGGTATACACAATATGAATAAAACATATCAGTATGAAATAGTGATTAAACTCAACTGCAAAACCAAAAGGATACAAATTGTCACCTAACATTTGACTAAGCAATTTGAAAGCAGGGAAATTGACTCCAATTTCATCAAACTTGATGTAAATGTAAGAACACCTATTCAACTACTGTTAGATACCCTGAAAATATTATGCAGCTCTATAAAAGACAATTATACTGTTCAGTTTAACACACAACTTGCTCATGGCTGTGGCTCAGCCTATGAATTATATTTTTAATACATGTCTTACCCATAATAGAGAGGAATTATGATGATGGTGATGATGATTATGATTATGTAATATAGTATTGATATATCACAAAACAAAAATAAGAACAAAACTAATTTTCAAGTGAGAGCACATGATGAAAGAAGCTGCAACAGAAGAGCAAAAGCTTTCAAAGGCAAAACTATGCCTAAATATGGGATAAACACACACTTCAAAACCCTATTAGCTCTTATAACTTAAATTCAGTGAGCTCTCTCTCCTAAGAGATCCCATACAAATAGCAAGCCTTTTAAACCAAAGACACTTTATGTATAAGGTAACTTCAGAAAAGCCAGGTCAATGCTCTGATTTACAGGAATAAACACAAAACCTCCAAATGAGGCTTTACAACAACACTAACTTCCCATTGCTTCTTGTGTTTTATGTGTTAAGGTATCCCATTTCAAAGTGGAAAGTCAATGGATGTATACAGGGTAAATATTTGAATATAAAAATTCATGTTGTTTATATCATTGTATATATATTCTATCGGACTGAGAAATTTGGACTCCTGTTGAAAATGCTGCTAATTGAGAAGATGCAAAAATACTGGAAATTGAGAATAATTTACCAGTATTTAATCATTATGAAAAATTATTTTTAAATATGTCATGAAAGATAAAATTATTTAATGAGATGAAAAGCAGTGTGGTAATAAATCTGATAATCTGGAGCAGCCTCATGAATTTAATAATGAATTCTGGAAGTTAATCGGCTACCAAAACAGAGCTGGGGTATGAAATCTATATTTCAAAATAGAATAGATAAACTTTGCCTTATAAAAACAACAGATTAAAAGAAAGTGAGGAACAAATATGAAACTTCATAATAAAAGGACAGGATGTGCAGTGACTTCTAATTAGTTGAAACTTAATAAGATTTATAAGCAGCTACAAAAATGCCCATGGTAGCAGATAACAAATATGCTCCTGCAAGTAAGATAAAGACATTTTGCAGTATTATTATCTAGTTTAAATACCACTGAACATTTACGTGCTGAGCTAATTGAGCCATTAATCAAGTCTTCAGAAATGATTTCGCTATTGCAATACAGTATTAATAACCACATCTATAGATGATCGAGCTCTTATTTACAGGATCAGGAAATCATAATCAAAGTGGGGTGGAAGTGACTTCCAGAGGTTGTCTAGTCCAGCCTCTGGCACAAAGCAGGGCTCTCATCAGCACCAGAGGCTCAGCTCAGCTGTGGCCGTGTCTCACCCAGTGTCCAGAGCTCTGATGGAGCTCCAGCACCCCCGGGCAGGCTGTGCCAGTGCTGCACCACCTCCCATGAGGAAGCTGCTTCTGATGTCCAGATGGGATCTCCCACACTGCGATTTCAGCAATTGCTGCCTCACCTGCCCCTGCAGAGAAGAGTTTGGCTCTGTCATGTCTGTAACTGCCCTGCAAGTGGTTCTGGGCAGCTCCTAGATGCCTCCTCAGGTGTCTCTTGGTGGGAGTCAACAAAGCCAGCTCCTTCAGCCTCAGCTTACAGGTGTCCCAGATACATTTACACTTTTGTGCTGGACTCTATTCCCTTCCTCACATCTCTCTTGGATTTGAGGGTTGCTGGCCACCAAACTGAGTATGGCTTTACAGTTGCAGCCTCAGCAGTGCCAGGCAAGGTATAATAACTTCCCTCAGACAGCGGATTTTTTTTCTGTTCAGTTTCTCTACTGGTTTAAAACCCTCCTGTGGGTGAATTGGATTAGTGCAGAAGTGAGTGACCAAAGTGGATTTGTGTTTCTTTGGTCTCTGATTCAACTGCAAGCCTTTTTCTCTTCTTGTGAGCTCCTCAGATATACATATCCCAAAAATGTATGAAGAAAGTTGAAATAGGTGGCAAGGTTACATTAGCACAAATGGACAAAGGCACTTGAAAAATATCTTGATGCCTTGTAGTTAATTATTCCAGAATTATCAAAGTGGACATAATACTAGTATTGAGCCTTGCCCAGAAGAAGGTCTCTTCAGCACATTCGAAATGGCAAAACTGAGCTGGACATAAGGCAAATTATTCTGCTTGAGGTCACATTGTTTTGGAAGGGCACAAAAGATGTGGTTAGTTATACCAGCGAGACCGATGTGCTGGTCAAACAGGAAAAGGGAAAGAGTGTGCAAACTGAGAGCCCGAAAGGCAGAAATCATGTCTGAGTGAATTATGTCTTCAATTTAGACCTGATCCTGGGCCCAGTTAACTATGCTTTGATCTCAGTAGATTCTGCTTATATATTGGAAAAAATAAAAACAAATTACCCACAAAGACTGCAACCTGAGAACCAGAAAGTCAGAAGGAAACACTGAAACTGTGGAAAACTTGAAAAAATCCCTGGAGACAACACAGTAAATCAGACTGTGAGCTGAGACCCAATTAATATAAATGTTATTTAGGGCAGTCCACTTTCTCCCAACAAGCAAGATGCACTGCCCAAGCAATGGCAGGAGTTTGTAGGGACTCCTGACTTATTTGTCTGGAAAAGCCAAACCAGATGGCACTCAAAGGACAGAGGAACATCAAGTGACTCAGTAACTAAAAGTCCTCCTGGTTACTGATCCCCCACAGTGAGTCAAGAATTTTCTCCAAGTTGAGCTCATGCCCTGACATTCAGGGAAGCAGATATCCCTCTCAACCCAAAGGGTAAACTCCCAAAGGCAGAAGTCAGTCTGACTCTCTCTTACATGGCTAGATTCTCTTAAACATTAAAACAAACAAACAAACAAAAAAAAAAAAAACCCAACACAATACATAAACATTAAACTATTACCAAAAAGTTCAAACAGTGACCAGAATAACAGATTATTTTTTTCAGATGTTGAATATAGCACAGCATTTTCCAACATCAGTTAGGACCTCTATGTCTCACAGAACAGAAATTGCCAATTTTTTTAAATGCTTTCCTTTTTGCCTTTTGTTTAAACAGTCAGAAACGAATGAAGCTGAATGAGCCCTCTGGGTCAGTTAGAGTGATCCCTTCTGCAACACAGTGGTCCCCAATACTGGTTCTTGCTTTTTTCACATCTGACAGGAAACTCATAATCTAATTATGCTTTTAATTTAACATAATGTTATATGCAATAACTCTTAAAAGGGACATGATAGTGCCCTTAGAATTCAAGAAGTGAAAAGGTAGCCCATATATAGAATCCTTTGTAAAAAGGAAATATACCAACAGATAAACCATGCATCTCTTTAATCTTTTTGTAGTTTTTCCTTCATTTCAGAAGTGATGATCCTTCATCAGATAACAAGTCAGAAAGAGTGATGCCTAAGGAAACACCTTAGAACCAGAACAACACTGAAAGGCAGCTTAGTAAAAACACCTTTTAATGAAGCAATAGAAATGGCTAAAGATACTGAGATAATGAAGACTGAGGAAGTACAGTCTTGAAAACTTGTGACTAAAGAATAATGACAAGATATGCAATTACCCATATTATCTACTGCCTCTCTTCCTGTTCAGGTGAATATTGAGCAAAGTTGGGCATAATTTCTTGTTCTGTGCAATCTTTATCTTCAGTTATCTCACCAGCCAAGCCCCTCTTTATTTCTCAAGTCACCAGAAGCTTAAGAAAGATCCAATATAGGAACTCTTCTGTAGAGTACTCCAAAATTCACCCAATTTCAGTAAAAGCTTTTTTAAAAAATACCCAAGTAAGCCTGAACACTGCTAAAGTAAATTTTTATTTCCTCAGGACAAGTATTCTCTTACAGGCTGCTTCCTCTATGTATGCTTACTTATGGCTTTAACTTTCTTCATGGAAAATTCTCACTGATTTTACTGGGATTTTCTCTGAAGAAATGAACATTTCATATCGCTGCGAATCCCAAACCAGAGTGGATTTCTTATTTACAATGTCTTCAATCAAAAATTGACACTGAATTTGATTAAAAATTGAGTGGCAAAAGTATTTCAACACAAGATAGGAAATCCGATTAATTTTCAGAAACAAAGTAGCCATACTTAATATTTGTTTTTAAATTATCAATGAAAAATTGCATTTTCAAGTGATGGTAACCCAGTCAAGGTCAAAGGAAAAGCCTGAATTTATTTCATGTGAGAAGGATTTGCTGTTTTGCTAAGGGTGGAATTTTCCATTGCATATACACCCTTCAATATAGATCAGTGTTCTTCCCAAGATGGAAGAATTCACTTTTACTTTAAATTTAAAGTTAATTAACATTAACTTTTCATTCAGTAGTTTGGATTGATGCATTTTGCAAATGAAACATTTTGAAAAGACCCTTTTTGGAAATGCCCCAGGGAGAACTTAAAATTTAGTAATTCAATAAATGCACCTATAAAGATCCACATAAAACAGAAATTTCATCTTCATTAGTTCTTCGCACCTTTGCAAAGTCAGGTGTACCAACCAACAACCATAATAATAGGATTTTTACAGGCTCATTCTCTTGCATAAAGGACTGCAAGGTCTACTGAGGAGAAAAAATAATCTAGTTCTGGGAAGTCTGATGCAAATAATTCAAGTGATCTTTAGGCTCCATTGATTTCAATGACCTTACCCAATTTAGACTAGGAATCTAACATCTCCTGATTAACTTGCTGTCATGATGAGCTGCTTTTAAAGGAAAGAACAGATCTGCCTCATCTCCTCCACTCACACACCAGAATCATACGGAGAGGCAGAGTCAGAAGGGTTGGGCCAGCTCCTTAAGGTCCAAATGTTACAGAAATGGCCAATGAAAATGTTAATTAAAGAACAAATTGACCTAGCTGCTGTACAAAACTGGCTCCAGATCCTGAAAGATTTAGAAAGCAAAGGTTATCTCTAGAATCTAAAGAGCTTGTTACCTGATGTTTTTGTGGATCAGTAGTACTGTGGGAAAGTGCAACACCTGGAAGGTGCCCATCGCCAGGAGGTTTCCCTGCCCTGGTGCCAGGGGAAACATGGGATGTGGTCAGCAGCTGAGCACTGATGGGACTGTAGCCATTGGAAGGCTGAGGAGCGTTGTTTGAGGCAGCAGCTACTTCATCTTCATCACCAGAGTCCGTAATCAGGATAAACTCAGCCTTAAAAAGGTCATTCTCTTGCATTTCTCCTTTGCTTGAATTACACCCCAGGGACTGGAAAGCCATTCGGGTGCTGTCTGTACAGACACAGTCTTGTTTGGCCCCACTCTTTAAGACCAGCTCATCAGAGACTGCCTCAGACTGCAAAAGATACAAGGCAAAAGATCCCAATTAACCGCATTTTATTTGCATCCCCCAAAATGTGAAGCAATTTTGGCTTTAGGTAGTGGCTGTCTCTGCACTACCGAAAGCGCAGTAGGCAAATGAAGAATTTAGGGATGAGTACACGGTCGAAGCCACTTCCCCAGGGAATCCCAGCTTCCAGCCCCCAGCCAATGCTGTGGGACTGCCCTCCCAGCAGCTCACAGAGCAGCAGGGGGCTCTGAGCACAGTGCTGGCCCAGGAGCCGAGAGGAGGGTGCAGTCAAGCCGAATGAGCTGTCAGACCACACTACACCAGACACGATGGGAAGGCATCCCGAGCGCGGGATCCACGGAGCAGACAATGCTCCTCAGAGGAGTGTGACAGACAAATCTGGGACAAAACCTATACATATTAATGAAGAAACAAAGGCCCTTAAGACAAGGCATTCTCTGAAGAGAGCAAACAGACTCAGAGGTCAGAGAGCTTTACTGTATGTTCAAGCTTTGCAGCACAGACCACAATTGTTCTTCATATTTTCTGCAATTTCCACATCCAGTATGTCACTTCTCAAGCATGCTTTGGATGGAAGCAGGAACCGTGCAGACTGCACATATGATACATATTAAATCATTCAATATCAAAACTTCTATTGTGAATCATATTTCCCGAAGAGGAAGAATCAGGTAAATGAATAGACATATTGTGTACTGCTAGAGGAAACCTCCAGATGGGGCTCATATTTGAATGCTGCTTGAGGAACATAGTAATTACAAATTTCCACTTCACTTGCAGCTCCATGAGCCCTGGAGTTCAGTTCTTTGAAGAAATACTGGACCACAAAGGGGGATATCATCATTATGAGTTTGACAGTTCTTTTGATTATCTGATATTGGTTGTAGAAATATTGTTCAGGTTCTAGACATTTTAGAAGGGGGGCTAATCTGTGCTATGAAGGCCTCACAACTGCAACAACTGGCAGAAAAGTTTCCTCTGTCCACAGAGAAACACAGGGGATGGATGGAATCAGGAAGGCCTGATTCTGCTTTATCCTGGGCATTGCTTATAACAAAACCAATACTGAGCAGATGTAAATGTAACTAATGAGTTAAACTCCCCTTGGATAATATTCCAGTGAATGTCTCTTCAAATACATCCATCCTGTGCCTAGACCTAACAGATAGGACACTGAAAGGCTGGAACATGTTCGGGTCAGAGGGTGTGAACTCCTTATTACATGGAAAAGCACCCAGAACTGCAGCCCCAGCAACGTCCCAGGGAAGGAGCTGCTACACAAAAGCAGAATTACCATGAGCATTAATATTAACCTGAGGATTGTGGTAGCCTTTCAAGCAGCATGGAATAAAATAAGAGGGCATTAAGTGTTGTGAGGCAGGAAAGGAATAACAAACTAAAGGGAGGAGAGCCAGGAATGCTGTGCTGCTGGCTTCACCATTGGAGCAAATCAAGGGACAAGTTTTCAAAAATCAGAAGCTCACTTCCACTTTGATGCATTACTGTGTGGCTATGCCAGGAAGCCACAGCACTGGCATTTGCTGAAATCAGGATCCAGTGAACAACTCCTGGTCAATTTCCATGTGATAACACTCCTTGCACACCAGCCTTGCTATTATGAAGATCTAGAAGGAGTCCCCCTTATCTGCCATTGTATGACTGACAGAGGACAGAATTGAGATGATCAAGGGTTTCCTTCCAATATAAAGTCTGCCAAAGGCAAAGCAAGCTATTGAGCAGACCTATTGAACTCTCCTTCTCTTGCACAATGATTCCACATCTTGGTAATTAAACCAAGCACAAGCCAAGAAACCATTCAAGGGAAAGAGCTTCAGTTCAGCAATGCTCAAAATAAAACTGCATCTTTAGAAGAAGTGAAAAAAGTAATGCAAACACAAATCTACCTTATTTACAATTTTTTGGTTGCTCAGATCCTTTGGTTCCTCTGGAATTGTCACAAGAAACTTAGAGATATCCACAACCTCAAAATGAGTTGGAAGTCGTCCAATGGATGGTACAAATGTGAAGGTCAATGGTTTGGTTCCAGATTCTTGAGAAGAGACCTACAAAACACAAAATTAGTTCAACTTCTATATCCAAATAAAGATTATTTTTATCAGAGACAATATGAATAACATGGAATAGTTAATCTACATAACTTACATGTCTATTATTAAGTCTACTGGTCATTGTTTTGGTGAGGTCTTTTAATTGGCTAATTGTGTATTAAAGCCTTATTTAACAGATAAATGCTACCTTGGTTATACTCATCAACATTCTCTATATTCTAGAGGTGTAGTGCAGCAGACAGGAGAACTTTTGTTTAATAGCTTGCTATTGTTTCAATTTTCCATAACAAAATCAGAAAACCATATTCAATCCACTTCAAGGCTGTTTTTATCTTTGTTTAACTCCACTTTAGTAGGACAAGAATTCAATTATACCACTGTATTTGGGCAAATTATAGCCCCTACAGTATTTGCTTAACAAAAACCAAATTGGAAAAACCTTTGCTCTGGGGGGGAAAAAAAAACAAGTTCACATTTCTGAATGCAAATGCAGCTAATTCTGAGCAATATCTGAAATAAATTGTGATTTAACTACCATCTCCATTTTCTTTCGGCTTTCCAGCCATATACACCAACTAATTGCTTGTCTGTATGCTTATTTCTCCCTTCCCCTATTGCCCTCTCAGTAGGACAGTGTATATGCACCAAAGACAAGAGAGACTAACAAAGGCCATTTCACCTAAATGTTCAATTTAATCTCAGTGCTCTCTGATCACTTGAACCCCCTTCACAGGAGACAAAACAGGGAAAAGAAGTCCACATCATTGTAAAACTCTCAGCTGCTTTGCCAGATATCAGGAAGAGGAGCTGCACATGCTTCACAAGGTAAATAGAGGGAACCATGCCCCAAACCACTGAACCTGGCATGCTGACTTTTCCACCACTTGTGGTGGAAAAAAATTCTTTTTTCTGATTCAAAACTATGGAGTACATTGATTTTGCTTTGTTATATCATCTGATGTAAATCTTATGACTGCTAATTGTCTTTTCAATGAACTCTAATTCACAGAGGTTTGAACTGTATTGAATCATACAGGAAAACAGGATTATTGCTTCAGCTTTTTTCTCTTTTTTTTTTGCTTTCTTGCTTGTTTAATGTGATACAAATTGAAAAGCTATGACTCTCATTATGCTTCTTTGTAATTTGCATCCATAAGTAAATAGCAATTATGGAACAGAGTGGAATTATGGTTTATATTACTTGATCATCTTGTGGTTGGAACATTAAAATGATGGACACAGATTTCCAGTTTTAAAAAATTCTAGGCAAGTATTAGTTACTTCTAGTAACAGCTGCCTCCTGGAGTGCTTGGGCAAAACAGAGGCAGGTTACTTGTAGAAATGCTGTCAACTCCTCTTTCCTCTACAGTTTGGAAGAACTGTGTTCTCTCAAATGCATCGAGGTATGCAAGTAGGAGGTGCTCTCCTACTTTTACTTCTCCCTCCTTTTCACACAAGTGACCAAGCACTGGAATATATAATGCATGGCCTGAATCCACAGTGAAAGAGTCACAGCTAAATGCTGCACCATGCCAGGAGCTGGGGCTGTTATTTTATGTGAAGGAGAAACAACAGCTCTGTCCTTCTCTCAGGAGTTAAGGTACTTGAGTCTGATCATTGCTTTTCATAAAAGAGCAGCACCATCTTTAAATATTATTAGCCAGCACATTAAACACTTACTCCTTGCACCTGACAAAAGCCAGCAGAGTGCCATCAGTACTCAAGGATGCTGTCACTAGGGAGCAGCTGCCAGTCCCTACAACACAGCCAGGGGTGCAGCCTCCAGCCGAGCCCCTGTGCACCCAAAGGTGCCTCCCAGGTGCAGGATACCTGCACACAGGCAGGAGCACCCATCGCATTAGCATTAGTGATTTCTGTACAGCTGACACAATCCACTGCAGCCTTACACCACTCTGTTCCATACACTAAAATCAGCAAGGCATGGCCTTTGCTTTCCTGAAGAACTGTAGTTCTGCTTTCAACTTCTCTCTCTAGTTAGGAAGTGCAGCTGATGACTTTGGCTACCTTGGTTGTCTTTCAAAACATTTTCCCCCTCTACCTCACCCTCTAGTCATTCTCTCACTTTGACACTTTACAGAAGCTGTTCTGTATCGCTGGACATTCTTGAGTCAGAGGGCAAAATATTCCTTATAAAAGAAAAAGGAAGAGAGGAAATAAGTGTGAAAATAGCAAGCCCAAACAAATGGATTTATGGCAAATTCCAATATAATGTGGCAGCATTGCTAAACTCCCACAGTTTTATCTACATATTTGTAACGAGGAAATACAAACAAGAAATCAGACTAGAGGCTCCAGGCTGTTACATAGTAATGGAGATATCTTGATAGCACCTTATTTTGTATGTATCTTATCCTGCACTTACAATTTTATTGCTTTGGTGGAAAAATTACAAAACACACAAAGAAAACCTTGCTGTATTTGGCCTAAAGACATTGTGGAAATAATCACCAAAATTGCTTGCAAACTGAAACTATGATTGGAAAATACATAAAAATGGACAAAGAATAATTTTTTCAGGTGGGAGATGCCATTAAATCATGGCATTATTTATATTCCCCTAGTGTATATTGTTTTCTTAAAGTTTAGAAAGCATACACAAGCAAATATAATAACTGCATTTCAGACAGTTTTAAGTTGCTAGATACTGCACTAAGCAGTGACAGGACTGTGCTCCTCTTGGTTTCACTCACTGCAATTGAGAAACAAGAACTTCCAGCTGGTAAAACTGGTCATGCAATCTAAGCTGCTTCACAGAAACCTAGGCAAGCAAATATCACATGACTAGCCAGAAAACACAAACATTTCCACTGAGAAAAAACAAAAGAGAAATATTTTTTGCTTTAAAGTAAGTGCTTATTTTCATTTTATAGATATTTTTTAAAATAAGTAAAAATACTTTGACATTTTAAAATTTCAATTTTAATTGAACAATGTGAAGCAGAAGGAGCTGTTACATACTACTTCATTTTTTAAGGTAGAAAAAAGATTTTTGCACCTTGTTTCATATACTCATCTCATTTGCCATCTCTATTTCTGACTGATGTTTCTAAGCTTGAAGAACTGAAAAGAAATGAACAGGCTGGACTTCCAGCACTTCATAACGTCTCTTAATAACCACTCTGATACGTAGAGGCAAATAATAAAGGAAAAAAGCTTCAAATTCAAATACCTATGTAAAAATAGATTAAACTTCTTATCATCTTTTTTCCACAATCAGTACTAACAGCAGAGGTAATTCAGTACTATACATTCCCTGCTGCTGGAATTCACTTTAATCAGTGCAGTTACAGGGGCAGAAAAATACCAACTATGACATCTATTGAATTCAATACTAAGGAACTCTGGTTTATATTATATAATCAATCTTATGCACATGAAATAACTGATTGTTTATAATTTCAGCCTTCAAATTAATTAGTTCTTTGAAGAATACAAATTATAGAGTTTAATATAAATAACCTTTGAATATCCGTTGGTGGCTGTTGGCAGCTGCATAATATACTGCCCAAAAGCTTCAAAACGAAAAATTTATTCTAGATGACTCCCATGAGCTCCTATGTCATCAATTTACAAACAGGTTTGTTGCATAATTAATACCATCAATTTACAGCTGCCCTGGGGATAGTAACTTAAATTATATTAATTATTGTTTTCATTACCACAGCTTCTATAGTCCTTACTTGTAGAGCCTATATTTATTGTCTTGGTTACCTTATGAACACAAACAAACACTTCTATTTAATCTCTCATATGCTCTATATGCATTCAGCATACTCCCTATTTTGTAATTTAAATTGAGGTTCCATTGAGGAATGATTGCTTCTCAGGACTTCCTTCTGGAATACAGATTGCTAAAATGAAATTCAATATGCTGGTTCACGTTACCACTTCTTCCACTGATTTGCTAATGTAAGTCATTCCATTAATAAAACAACACCCTGAGAAAACCTCATTCTTGAAGCATCTAGTTCTTCCTTTGAAGATATTTATTTGTTTAAAGGACAGAAAAGGAAATTATGAGTAATTTGTTATAGCAAAATAATAAATGTGTACATCGTGTAATAGAAACATGTTGACTGAAGCACTGTTTTGGTCAGAGCACAAATTCACATGCCCACAATTCTTGAGTGATAAATATAGCTCTGACACCCGAGAGAGCACAGATAACACCATTCACACAGCCGGGAGGAGGAGCCATCCAAAAACACAGCCATAGTTCTGTAATCTCTCCTTAAACTCCTTTTCTGTGTTCACACTAAAGTCAAACCACAAAGAGACATTGTCTCCTCCTCAGAACAGAGAAAAATCTAGTCAGATGGAATTATCAGTTAATGACATGTAAGAATTTTCAGCCTCTCTTCATATCCTGATTTATTATAGCTATCACAGTAACCTAATATGGATTAGCTGTTTATTGTGTAATATGAGCTCTGGCTTTTCTAAAACCTTTTACAAACAGCAGCAGATGATCAGCAACTTTCTCACTGTGAAACTTCAGAGGAAAAAGCTAAACCCATTCCAAAAATCCAGAATGAAATTACAGTCAAGATGAAGTTTGTGCCAAAGTTCCCAAGGACAGCTGTGGTCCAGAAGCTTCCCCAAGCTTTATGATGTGCCCATTTTATCACCTTCAGCAAATCATTTGTGCTTCTTTCATTACATCAACACACACTCAAATGCAGACAAGTATCTTTTGAAAATGGATGTGTGATGTGTACAAAGCACTAGAAAGAGCAAATGAATAATAGTAAAAAATTGTAATCTATTATTCAAAATGCAAGAGCTCATTCAGATTAAGTGGGTTTTCTCAAACATGATTTTAATAAGCTCTTCAGCCCAGCAGACTTTATACAATTGTAATTGTTCTTTGATACTGCTCTACACATATGCAGCTAAGTTTGATGAAAAGAAAGTAAAAAATAATGTTCAATTTCCTTCTTTTTCTAAGGGTATGTAAAATATCTTGCCTGTTATGCTTACTTGACTTAATTAAATGCAGTGTGACTAAATGGTCATAAAATATTAGACCCTGGGTCAAAGATGACCTGGACATCCTAAGAAGCAACATCTCCCAAGCTAAACACTGTGTTGTAACATCCCAAGCTGCTCTAGTCCATCACCCATGCACAAAACCACAGCTGGGCAGTCCCATAGCCAGACTACCCCTAGCTTCTCCCTCAGCAGGTAATCACCACTTCCTTCTGGCTGTCCTGTGTTCATTTTGCTGTGTGAATCAACCAGAAATTAAGCTGAAATATTGTGGCTGATTTTGCACTAGTGTGGCCAGGCTTGCTATCTGGAATTTCATAGAAGGTAGTCAAGGACTGACAAAAGTAGACTGAAAAAGTTTGAAGGCTGATTACAAAAGACAATTTTTTAAAAATCAAAACAAATCAGAAAAGTGGTGCTGTCTAACATGCACATGGGCTGCTTATTAAATATTTTGATATGGTTCATTGTCAGAAGACTCCTTAGGAAATGGGAGACTTCAGATCAAATCTAGTGCCTGTAGATAAAGAAAAATGTCTGCCTTGAAACTGGAGTCCTTACAAGGTCATAGAACTTCTGCCTTCATATGTAGAACAGCTATACTAGCACATTAACAGATACATTTAAAAACTGATATACATATTATATGCTTATGCAATGTCATGAACCTCTGCCCAACCAAAAATTCTGCACACTGGTTAGTCACATTAGTATAGCAGTGAGGCAAAACAGATCCAAATTTTCCAGTCCATTTTTGAACAATTCTGTCCTGATTACTCAGTGAGAAATTGAAAGTTAGAATTTATTCTTTTTCCTGTAAGAGTTTCTTGCAATTTCAGCCCTGTAAGAGAGTCCCAAAATGCTGTTGTCACCCTCATAGCAACCTTGAAGCACGTTCTCATTAATCTATATGACATCATTCCCTTTATTGTCTTTTCCCAAAAGCTGTGGCTATCAATAAGAGGGTGTAGTTTTCAAATCAAGCACTGGGAGGATAAATAAATCCCTACTTACACCTGTCAGAGCTGAGACATCAGTCTTGTGGGATGATGCTAGCAAGGAACTTCAATTTTATAGTATCACACATCAGCCATTTGCCTTTTGGTGTCACGAAATGTCTGAGCAGTTGGGGCCAGAGGGATTTCAGCCAGAGCAGCTCCCTCCCCACAGAGGTGAGCTCACCTGCAGAGAGGTTCTGCCACCACACACTGAGCACTGCCAGTCCTGCCCACAACACCAGAGGAGAGCCAAGCCCAGTGAGCATCTCTGCACCTCTCCTTTGGAAAACACATTGTAGAGCACGTTTGGTAACACTCCAGTGACATTTTGCAAGCAATGCCTTTTGGAAGCAGGTGGTGCCCAGCATCACAGCTGTGCCTGCACATATCCCTCCATGAGTTTAAAACTACACCTTCTTATTGATAGAATGACAGAACACTCTGAGTTGGAAGGGTCCCATAAGGATCAACGAGTCCAACTCTTAAGCAGCCAGGGATTGAACCCACAACCTTGGCATTCTTAGCATATGCTTTAACCAACTGAGCTAATCTCCTAGCAGATCACTAATTTTGTACAGAATTACTCCAGAAAAAGGATACATATGTGCTAATACTACATGTCATGCTATCATAGCTTGAAGGCTGTTAAAGAAAAACAAGAGATTTTAAAAGATGCTGCCAAAAGTACATGCACAAGATAACAGCAGAAGCCTTGAAAGTCCAAGAGTGGAATAGGAGCCCTAGGGTTATAAGCACAAATCTTTAATAATAAGTTGTTCCTCATGACAAGAGTGCAACCTTGTGTGCTGGTATTAACAGAACAAGCAAAGAACCAGTATCTGGCATACATAAAACATATCAAACACAAGAAATTTAGATATGGGATGTGCTGGCCAATGAGAGGAACAAGTAAACTGTTAACAAAGACAGTTAAGTAGCTTCAAGCAGCTGTGCCCAAAGCACAGGGTAAGCCCCACCATCAACATAATCTACCATCCTGCAAACAACTGGAGATGCTGGCAGCTTCCACAACAATGCATAGAAATTAAAAGTGGTAGAAATGAGAAAGTTGTCCAGGTTGCTTTCAACTGTGTGATCATTGGGAATGAGCTGCAATAATTGGACCATTTGGACTTTAGGAGTGAGTATGTCTGTACCTAGACTACATCATAATAGAAGTCCCATATATGTGCGAGTTTGTGTGCACTTCAGTGAACAATACCATGAGGACGTGCTAAGAGAAAATAGATTGAAGAGAGGGCAAGTGTAAGAGGTAGTGCACAAAAGTATTTCCCAAATTGATCAACTCAGGGGATTAGTGGTCCAGTTGAATACAAAATAAATGATAAATTCAGAATAACAAGTGTCAGCCCAAGACCACTGGGATCAGCAATGAACAAGTTGAATCCCACTCTACTTCTGCACAAAGGGCTGTCCTGCCAGCTGTGGCTCCAGCTGGGCATGAGTTAGTACATGAGGGTTTGAGAAAGCTGCTTGAGTAACCAAATGCACCCTGTGGAAAATGATCTGCTTTAATAACAACAGCCTCATTATCATAATTATAATATCTTGAATAGCAGAAAGGCTCATATAAATGCTGTTTTTGAGAAGGGCTTCCTTCAACTTGTTCCTGTCAGGGAAAAGGGAATTAACAACATTATAACTCTGTGATTAGACTGCTAATTTTTCAATTAGAGTAACTACAAAATTTTTCATCTCTGTATGTGCTTCTCTAGCTTGCAGGAGTTGCACAAGGTATCTGGTCTAACCACCTTTGAGGTTTGGTAGTGATTTGGATGCAGCAGATGAGATGGAGCATTTCCCACCTGTGCAAGGTTTCTGCTCAGTTTTGAAGCACTGCCTTGCTGGTTTGCTTAGGTGCAACTGAAGGAGGAGGAGGTGCTACAGCCTGACTTTAGCAGATGAGTTACTCTTCAAACTTCTCCAGGTTAACAGTGTGTGAAATCCTTCATGGACCCTTATGAGGATATGCTGGATGTCAGGGCTCTCAGTGCTTCAGGGCACACCTGCTGTTAGCAAGAGCGCTTTAGCAGTATTTTGGCAAACACAACAACATTTATTTCACAACAGCATTTTCTCTCTATTTCCCCAGGTATAACTGTATCCAAAACACCTCAACACAGTGTGAGCACCCCAGTCATCCAAGTCTGACAGGAAGAAAGGACCAACTATGGCCCTTTTTGCCGTGGTCACCTGCTAATGGTAGCATTTATTCTAAGAAACATTGTCCTCAAACCCAAAGGACTACAGCTTCAGGTTCAAATTCATTCTCACTGCCAGCACTGGGAGCAAAGAAAATTCTTTCCAGGAGAGGATACAAGGAGAGTTTCCAACAGTCCCCACTCAGAGACTGCAGCTACTTCTGTAAGATTTAGTGTGCCCATTCCCATGCCCCAGGTTAACAGATCCTGTCATTACCTCCTGTCCCTGATACAACCAACCAGCTCCACCTGCTGTCATCAAAACACCAAAATGCACTGATATCCTCATACACGGCCTGCAGCTACTACATGAATGTCTCCACCGACAGGTGCTTCCTCATTTTGATTTTCTGATTTCCTAGAAGTTTCCTCTTCTTCTAATTTTCCTCTTTTACTACTGCTGTCTGTTCTCCACTAAACAAAACTTGTTAAAATGACATTTAAGTTTTTGATCGTTTTTTCAATTTAGTTTATTAAAATATTTTCATTTTTTAAAACTATAAAAAGTAAGAGATTTTGAGAGTTATAATGTTTTGGACAAGTTTTGTTTAATTGGAAAGTAAATTTTCATTTAAAAACAACTCATCTGGCAGGAGGAAAGCAAAGGCTGATGTGATTGGCTTCTAGCTGCACAGATTCTATAAAGTTATTTCCTGTGTTTGGACTCTGCTATTGCCATTATTTTAAAATAAGAATCACATTTTCAATAGATATCTCTTTTCCTAAACTGCTACAACTTGTATCTGGGAACTGGTACTGCTGAGGAACTATACTTTTGGAGCAGGAATCCTAAGAATATTAAGAAAAGAGTTTTGTTAAATTTTCAAAAGACCATACAGCTGCCACCCACATGCCAATAATAGAACATTTTCCATATTTTGGAGTTATCTCACTAAATGATTGTAACACATTCTCAAAAATGTTTTTCAAGATTCAAAAAGCCATCTGGCCTCTGGATTTAACAAGTTTTTTTTATCAATTAGAAAAGGGTATTTTAAAAAAAGAAAAGCAGTGCTGTAATAGATTTCAACACAGGCAAATTAAAACCTTAGTCTTTATCTACTCATATATGACCAGGCTTCCAGTTAATCTGTCACCAGTTTTTTCCTACTGTCATTCGAGCAGAAAGCAATGAAAGTCTTGTAATACTATCTAGCCCATATTCCTCAGCTCCTTTTCATAAAGAAGAGAACAGAGTTCTCCCTGATGGTACATTAGGGATACACAGAGTAGTTCGGAAATATCAGCTGCTAAATTTTCAGCTTTTAAACAAAGCACACAGAGGGGAAGGCAGTTAATATTTTAAACTCTAAGAAACTGATTATTTCATCTTGTATTATCAGCAATTGGCTTCCCATCAGAAGCTGCACCCTTCACAGTCATCTCTGCCAGACATTTAACGAATAATCAATAGAAGCTCATCTACAAGCATTCTTACCTGTCCCCTACTAATAAAACTCAGAGGGCTGATAATTCAGATGCCTCCTTCTCCAGACTGCTGCCTGTAGTATGTAGAACACAGTTGAAAGATAAACAAAAAAGGAATATTGAAAAAGCAGCAGCAAAATGTCTGTGATAAAACTGAAGGTCATATTTTCCCCTTCTCAGCAAGGATTTTCAGAGGTCCTTTTAATGAGCTATTTTCTGAGTAGGTCTGTGTGGGCCCAGAAGAATGCTGGCTACAAAGAGTAATTATTCTGGCACTCAGCTGCTAGCAAACAATAAGGTAAAGCTGAATGGCTGTTGGCTTCTTCTGCACGTTCACAGGAGGGTATGATAATAAACTTAGAATCTTGTTTTCTTCTCTGTGCCAATCATTAAAAAGCAGCTGTCTTTAAACATTTAACTTGAGCTTTCCCTGATATCAAGAATACTGCATGTCTAACAGTGCTGGGGTCATTTTTGTATGACTTTATCTGTTGGGAAGACTAACTACACTTACTCCAATTAAATAACTTTTTTTTTTTACTTATTCTATAATTTTACCATATATATATATATATATATATATATATATATATATATATATATATACAAACTCCACTTTGTCTCATTAAAAAATTGTTTGTTTTCCACTTTGGTATAATAATTCACTAAATACAGTCATGTACCATTCCTCAGATATTTTAGAGTGTAGGAGAAAGAATAGAAGAACTGTAGGAGAACAGCAGACTGTACATTTTGCACCAAGAACAAGCATAATTTCTTTAGCCAACAAATCTGGGTAGTGAGAAAACACTTTATGACCAAGTATGCTACTAATGTCAGGGTTCTAAAGAAGAGTCTTCCAAATTTAAGCAAAACCAGACAGTGTTATAAAGAATACTTGTTGTTTCAGTTGAAAATGTGTAAACAACACTCTTTCCATAAATGCTAGGAACTAACTAAAAAGATCAGAGGATGAAAATACTATAAAAAAAGGGGAGGGGACCTAATTGAGATTAACAAAAATCTACATGCTGTCTACTGATACTTTCTTCAGAAGTTCCTAATATTAGAATGTAGGTGACAATGCAATGGAAAACACTTTTGCATGTAGTAAGAATCAATGTAGATTCAGTACTTAATTCCTGTGTATTTGTATTGTCCTGTTGTATCTTCATTCTAAGAAATTGGAGGAAGGCATGAATGCAATAATCATAGCTTTAGATTAAAGAAGCAATTGAATTAATTTACTGGCAGATCTACAATACCAGAGATTTTATAAATATTTTAATCATTTTAAAATAGTTCAAAGCCCGTATTTCCTATAATACTCCAAAATAAACTCAGTACAATCAAAGTTGACCCTGGCAGTAAGCCTAGTGTATTTCATACAGATTCTTAAACCATCCTCATCACCAGGGAGAACTCATTACCCTCAAGTTGTGCATTAAGTGACATTCCTGACATGCATTACATGGGATGGATTCTGTCTCTCCTTCTGTCAAAGACTTTTAGCATTTTGGTGATGTTAGGAGCATTCATAAGTCAAAGTTCTCTTGTACTGTGTTTTCTATTAGCTAAGGACACATGACATCTTCTTCAAACTGGGTTTTACAGTCCAACATTTTGTAGCCATTCAAAGAGACCTTTGCTCCTTTTGCCTTAGTGGAAGATGAATCTGCAGTCTCCTAAATGCAGAGGTAAGATTCAGGGAAAACATTGCTTGCTTAGTGCAGTGCTCTAAAATGTACAGATTGAGGAGAATCATGCAAGATTTCAGAAGAAATAGTGGGTTTTTTTATTGCTTTGGACCTTTTTTTCTTAAGGTTACTTGAAATAAGTCAAATTTTACCCAAGAACTGAGTAAAAATTAGTATGATTCTGAGTTTCTGAACTTGGTCTTAGCTCTGAAAAGGGAAGAAATATATCTTGGAAGAAGATTGAAATTTAAATTCAAATTAAGTAAAATAGGAGGTTAATATAAAGTTTAAAAAAATGAAAGCATTCCAGTTATCAGTTTGTTAATTCGAGATATCATAGTTTTAATTTTCAAGAGCAGAAATCATTAAACTAGACATGAAATATGCATCCTTCATTAAATTCAACAGAAAAAACCCTATCACCCATGCATTACTTTTTCATCCAGCATTTTGACAAGTTAGAAGATTTACAGATAATAAACAAATTTGGACTTAATAAAAGTCCTTGTTCTGCATCAGCAAATGACTCTTGCAAGTATTCTTTATCCCAGAGATTATATGTCCTGTGAACAATATTAAGAAATGACAAGCATTTTTAATAAAGCTCTCCTATCTGCCTGCACAAGGCACCATGCAATCTGTGAAAGGTTCATAATCAAAGTCTTCTGAACAGCTTAATTAGCTTCCATAACACAGAAGCACACCTAGTCTCAAATTTTAAAACATTTTAAAAACACTAAAACTCAAGGTCATGTATCAAGACCATCCTAACAGCAATGTATTGGCAATCCAATAAAATATTAATTATCCACACTTTTCACTAAATCTTTGGATTATTTAAAAATATTCTTAACTCAGTTTTTACAAAAAAAGGCATTGCTGTACTACTTATGTCAAATTCTTTTTCATAGTGTTAGACTTTATGCTCCTATTGACTATAGCTCTTTGTTCAGGTAAAAAGTGATGAGGAGCTCAGTCTTGCCACGGCTACCAAAAAAGGTGAGGTTTTGATTATAGCAGAGACTACAGATCAAGGGGACAGCTCAGGAACAAGCAAAAGGCAGATATACCCAAAGGTCCAGTCCTCCTCCATAAAACACCCATTCTCTGACTCTTAAAGCAAGTGTAATCAGTGACATGGGTTGTCCCAAAAAGTTGTTCCCTCGTGCAGTATTTGTCTCACAGCCCCAGTCTCTGACTTTGCCTCTGCCCTACCTATTAGGTCTTGTTTGTTAACTAGCCAGAAACTGGCATGGAGAAAAGAATTTAAAGGTTAAGGAAATTGATGAAGCTATTTTTGGAAGTAACTTAAAAGCCCTCTTGTACCAAAAAATTCTTTTTCTCTGCTTTCCAAGAAAGATTCTTTCAGAAAATTACCAAATATACTAGCAGATGATGAAATTCCATTAATTTAAAAGGTTGCTTTTAATTTCAGTAGAAGTTAGATGCTGTATTTTGTTGCACACTGCCTCAACAGCCTCTATATGCTGGTACATAGGAAATCCCATCTCCTCTGCAGTTCTGCACTGGACCAGGAATTTTTCATTTAAGTATTTTCTTCCACATTAAAAAATTCAGTTCTCTTGAACAAAACCTTTTAACAGAACATATTTGGCTTCATTCATTTTATCTGGATGGTGCCTTGAATCCAGGAGGGAATGATTAGTGGAAGCACCAGAATGGATAGACAGAACTGCTTTTGAATATGTCTCTCTTTGAATGACAAGAAGGAAACTCACCCCATGTTTCCTGCAGTGCTGATGAATGACCCAGCTACCAGATTATTTTCAGATGTCTCTTTCTCAAATGTGTTTTTCAGCATAGGCTTTGAAAGAGATCTTCCACCATTAGCATCAGAAAACAGATTGATAAAGGTTTAAACCTTTCTTCTCATAGTCTTTTCCTAGTCAAAATTGTCAGACTCAGTTTTTGAGTGTTATAATGCTGTTACAATTTTCCAGAGTTGGGAAGCATTTGACTGAAAAATCCTGACTCTAAGGCCCTGGAAAAAGGATGTGAGGAGCAAGAAAGGAGCTTTAGGTAACTGTGAGGTGACAGGTTTTGTTCTGCAGCACTCACTGGAACTTGCCTTTTGCAAGCAGCCAAGAGCCACTGCAGCACCTGATGGTCACAAACAAGCCAGAAGGCTGCAAGTGAAGGATCTGCACATCTGATCTGTCATCAGCCTTTATTCTTCTTCCAAAACAACACATATGAGAAATGCACATGGTCACAGATTTGAAGCAATTGGCAGACATTTGTTTTGGCTCCTCACTAATGCTAAATAAACACAAGATTAAGGCTGTACTGACCCACAGCTGTTCTTGGTTAAATTCAACAGCAAAAAAGGTTTATAGTGAGTGATTTGTGCTACAAAAACAAAATCAGGTCTGCTTAAGAACTCTTTGTCCGCTACATATGACACAAACAATTTCTTAGTCATTGCATTTTCACTCCAATTTATTAGAACCTCAAACATTCAATAGAGCATTCAGGATTAAGAGGCTTTGGCATGGTTTCTGTAGAACGTGCATGTCTTTGTGCGTGTGTGTGTTTGTAAAATGAAAGACAGGAGAATGTTATGTGGGCAGAGGTGAAGTGTCAAGAATTTGGGATTTGCTTTTGCAAATAGCTAGGTCAGCAGACTATATGCTTGTCCTATTACAATACACCAGGCCTTGCTCACATGAAACTGAAGAGATTTTAATGGAATTTTTTTAAATCAAAAAATTTAGACTTGAGCAAGATTTTATTATTCTTTTCAGATCACATCAAAATAAAAATAAAATAGGCTTTCATACAATTGCATCTGCTACTTAAAAATATACTTCGTTCCATGAAGACTAATGAAAGGAACAGTTCCATAAGAATTGTGCTGTATCACTTCAGAAGACCAAATTCTAAATTATTAGCTTGTTTCAACCCTAATTACCCATGTGGCACACTTCAGAAGTTGTTTTCTCATCCAAACGTAGTTTATCTCTCTTGGAGCATGTGCACCTGATTGCAAGACTATTTTTAAAGGTTATTATCTGCCAGTGGAGGTACAGATAGTAAACCAATCATCTAAGGACGTCCACAGCTGCAAAATAAAAAAAAACCTACTGTGGTGGAAGTGGATTTATTTAATAGCCTACCATTACTTCTTCCCTGGACAGCATGAGAATGCATCTCTGCTAACAAGGGATAACTCATTTGAATATGTTAGTCGAGCATTTGCAGTCGTGTGGCCTTTCACACCTGGTCAAACTAGCCTGAAACATCATGAAAAACTCTTTTGCAGTATTTCTTAGCCAACAACATTGAATTCTACATCACTTCTAAGATATTTAACTTCTTTTTTTTTTCTTTTTTTTCTTTGCTGTTTGTCACCACTTTAAAATATCTGGTACACTCTTAGAAAGTATATTCTGGGAAAGAATTCTTATGTACTGTATCCATCATTGCAACGGATCAGTAAGATAAACCCTCTGGTAAAGCTTCACTGACTGCACACTCTTCCAGGAATTGTAAAAATGCACTCACTAAATAATCAAACACAACTTTTGAGAGCCTAATAAGAGCTAGTTCAATAAGTGCTAGCAAAAGCTTTTTCCTAATTATTAATATTATAAAATGACAATATAATTATTGAAAAATGAAATCTTAAGTAAAATAAAATAGAGGCATGATATTTGAAGAATATGCAAAGACAGTAATTTACTTATGTAGTAGCAAAGGAAGGTGCACAAAAAAGTCACCAAGAATTCGTTTGCTGTTAGATTTTGACATCAAATGTAAGAGATTTTCAAACACTCAATTAAATTCTGTTCAAAATGCAGAGAATGATTAAAAGCTTCTTGAAATTTTCTGAGGAAAACTGAATCATTGTGAGGAGGAAGCCCACAATAAGAATATTTAAGGAAAAAAAAATTAAAATACTAGGTTAGTATAAGGCAACAAAGAGGGATTCATTTAACAAATACATAGAAATTCCACCAAAAAAATCCATATAAATTAATATTTATAATATAATTAATATTTAGGGCGATGCAGAAGCAGCTAAAGATTAGCTGTTGTTCAGGACACGGGAATGGAAAGGACAATTTAAGTCCCCCGCTCTGGCCCAGTGAATATTCAATTAGTTAAACAACATGAAAGACTTTCATTAGGAGAAACTCACTGCCATGCTCTGTGCCTAATGAAGAAGTGTTGTAATTGCCTGGCAGATGGAGAGATGTGAGCTCAGTTCACAGTGCTGGCCCGTTTCTCGGGGTGCCAGCTCCAGGCACAGCCTGGGACAGGGCACTGCACAGCCAGGGCCCTGCTGATCCGTGTGGCAGCTCTTATAGTCTCCTTCTCGTAAGAAACCGATCCCCAGGTCAGAAGCCTAAATTTGGAAAGAGTCACAGCTGAGAATGCCGAGCAGGGCGAGCTGCTCCCCCGCGGCTCCGTGTCCCATCCTTACCGATTCCAAGGGCCGGGGCTCGGGCTCTTTCCTACAGTCAGCTTCTCCTGATGGCTCCCCGAGGCAGCTTCACCACTCCAGGGTCAGCATTTTCTTGGGTGATTACTACAGAGAGATCCAAATTATCCCTTCCTAAGCTCCAGAGCTCGGGAGACCTGAGCCAGTCTGGGTCACCAGCCGCACAAATGCAGGCTAATTGTGTAACACGTCACCTAATTTAACAAGCAGAGCACGGCTCTGTGCTAACCAAATGACTCATCCTCCACACCAAAGTGGCCACAGCATGGAGGTGCCTCCTTTCCTTCAAACATGGCCCTCCAAGCTTTGGAGGGGATGTGCCATCGTGCATGGACCAAACACTGCACAGCACCTGCAGATGAGTCCTGCAAAGGCAACGCAGGACCAAGAGCCACGATCCACTTTGCTGGAATCAGTAAGTCAGGAGTCTCTCTGAATTCTGCAGAGAGAAATCAGAGTGCAGGGATTGATTTAAAACCTTTGGATGGATTGAAGTATGTTAAGCCTCTCACACACAAGTCAGAAGTGAAAGTTTAAGTTTTAGCATAAGTAAGCAAGCAAGTAAGTAGATAAAATGAGTAAGTGAGTAAATGAAATGAGTAAGTAAACAGATAGAGATAGTAGGTAAATAAATAGAGTAAGTTTTTAGTGCTTTTAGTAAGTAAAAAGTTTTAAATGCCAGAGCAGCAGTACATGTTCTAATAAAAGTTAAAAAACATAATCCAAGATACTAGAAGTTCCGTGGAAGCTCCAAGAACCTAATTTCAGACATAACAAAGCTGTAATTAAGAATATTACATACATTTTTCAGTTAAAACAAGATAGGCCATGTATGTAGTTTATACATAGCCTAGTGTGCTAAGAAACTAAAATTCTAGTAAGTTAAAAAGTAGTGGTCCAAGTTTGTGTCTTAGCTTGTTACAAAGTTTCTGTAAAAAAACATGCATTAGAAAAAGCTGAGGCATTTTGCCACTACATTTTGCCATTGCCTTTTACTTTATGCCACTTGCTTTTATGCCATTGCTTTTTGCCATTGCTCTGCTTTGGTTTTGCCTTTAAAACTGATGTGCTTCTACAATAAATAACTTTATAATAACTATTAGCTACTTAGCTCACGAAAAAAAATAACCCAACAAGTTGGATGCCTAAAAGCACCCAAAAGTCTAACCTCACACCACCTCTCATGACTCAGGTTCCAGCAAGCACCTCTCAGTTCTCACAAGAGCTCTTTTTTGTTCAAATGTGCTATGCTGAGCTGTTTGTGCCCTAGACAAAACCCCACACTTTTTGTACCTTTCCATAGTAACTACATGGTGAAAATAAAAGTCTATGGCCAAACCATCTCCACTGAGATCTAGAGTGCTAAGTTATCATGAACTTGTGCAAGTAAATACCTCACAGCTCAGGTTCCCACCACCCATTCAGAGTCCATGCCAGTTATGTCACCCGAAAATTCCTGTACTTTGGAGGGTTATGCAATTTGCAGCAGTTGTTTTCCAGACTACCCCTGGTAGATCAGCCTAGCATTTTGATACCAGTCATTCACATTCAGAAGTTAGCAACCTCCAATCAACCTTAAATTGCAATCAAATTATTGGCACATCTTAAAGATGCATAAATCATTACATAAGTAATAGTAAAATTCCATTTTTAACAGAAAAAGTATGCTGTTCCAGACATCGAATTTTGATGGAAATATCAAAAATGGATTTGTATTCTGAAAAAAAAAAAAAATTGGAATGGCATTGAATCTGTTCACTACTTGAATTGCTGGCAATGAAATTAATTGTATGACAGGCTGTAATACAAAAATGCTACCTATAAGCATTTCATATCCAAACCAATAAATGCTATCTTTGTCACTGGGGGGGAAAAAAGGCACAAAAATAACTACTGCCTTCTGAAGGAGATATTAAGGGCAATGCTAACAAGTAAACTGAAGCAATATACAATAATCTTACTCCTTCCAAGGAATGTCATGACAAAATCAATATGATATATATGTCAATACATGCCAATGTTATTTGCACATCAAATCAGAGTCCTAGGCCAATGTTTTGCATAGCTGGTGATAAAAGTGACACTGGTAATAGCAGTATTACTTATCAAGATGTGTTATGTCAGCTTGCTTCTGTTCCTGTCAACACTGAAAACGTATAGTGATGATGCACTACATATGCTACCCACCTCTCTCTGCCAGCATCAACCTAACTTATGCCAAATCTTTCTAGAAACACTAATCAACATGCCCTGCTACAGAGAGCTGAGATACTGAGGCTGTCTAATTTAAGATGCTGATGAATAAGAAATAAACTTTCAAACATTATGAGCAAACCAAGGTTCTGTCAATGGATATTGTAAAAGACTGACAGTGATTGCAGTTGGATATTCTAATAGCTTTTATATTATGAAAATATCTCAAATTCAGGAGTAGTATATCTTGTATAACTGCAAGTGCACCATAAATATTATAGATGGTCAGAAGTAATGAATTAGTTTTAGATTTTAAAATGGCTTCTAAGCAACTAAAAAAAATCTTGTTGTTTCTATGAATAAATTACATCAGTAATCCTTGTAGTAAGCACCATCTGAGACAGAAGGTTTTCCATTTACATAATTAGCATGAGGTTAATCTCCATCAGTCAACTGCAACTGTAATAAAACACACTAAGAGCCCTTGAGCTGATGGTATGCAATGCTACAAAAGCAATTACATTTGTCTGCCTGTTATGGAAGTGAAGTTTTTTTATGACAACCAGCCAAGTTCATTTCTAGTGACAGAGAAAACCAATGGTATAAAGACAATAGCCTCAGGGATCTGTCTGTCCATTATCTTCAAAAAGAACAAATTTCATGCTTAAATGTACAGAAATATGTATAAATATCACTGCACCTTTTCAAACCCTAAATCTCTAAAAGCATTCCCAAAAATATACTTGATCAGTGCAGTAAGTACTGCAGTGAAACACCATTTTAAATTAAAACAAATAGCTCTAAAATTGACAAGGACATGACACTGAGGAGGAGGAAAGCTAATGATACCATATTCTTTAATACAGTCCCCACAACGTGTAGGCAAATTCTAAACTATACCTGAAATATGACAAAGAAAGTAGCAAATAGCTTTCTACCCACAAAGGCATAACGATATTTATTCCTTTGGGGTGGAGAATCTCTTAAGTAAAACAAAGCTTTGTTCGTTAACACAGGTCTTGGTTAAACCAGAGATCACCTAGTGATCAACTTCAGACTTCTTATCATCTACACTATCTGTTGATGCATCATTCCACACAAAACACTACATACCATATGGCACCATTCCTGTAGAGCACACTGCTGCAGAGCAGCACTTCAACATCATATAAACCGTTGTAAGTCTCTTCTTTTTCTTTAAAGCTGTCTAGATATGTTGGTAATAGTAAGCAAAACAAAAAAATCTGACACCACTGTGCCTATGAGAAAGCATCACAATAATGATGGAGCAAAGTTTAAAAAGAGCTAAAATTGTGTAATAGTAAAGAATGAATCCTGCAGCTTCAGGAAAGCATAAAAAATTCTGAAGTATCTGAGGAGGAGTTCATTAAAGAGGTAAAACTCAACTGAAGGGACTGTGGGTTTCTTCTTCAGCTGATGAGAACTGCCAGTACTCCTTGTATCTCCCTGTGGCTTCACTGGTCTACACTACAGAACTAGTGGGGAAAAAAAACGAGCAGGAAGATGTTTTCAGCTGGGGACAGGAGACATTTTCCAGTGCCATCTAGCACTCTGAAGCAACCTCTCAGGACAGTAATGCAAATTATGTGCCAAACTTCAGTGATCAGGCTTTTAATAGCACAGGAAAATAGGTAAGGCTCGAAAAAGTATTTTCTATATAAAATATTATCATAAGTCTATAGTAAGGACTATTATTTTTTTGTTATAATGTTTTCCATTAGCATATAACCCATCTCTAAATTCCTTCCTAAATATTATTTAGTATCCAATTTGCATCCTACATAAGCTAGTTATAAGTATTTGAAATGCTCAAATATTCTTTCTATTACACTAGGAAGAGGCTGGCAATATAAAGATGTTTACACTACCAAACAAGCACAGGTGTGTAATATAGGCAGTTGTTTTTCCTTTTTAAACCAGCTTTCTAAACAAAGTCTGCCTAAAGAAACTTAAACCCATGTATTTCTCAACCACCAGGCAAGAAACCTTTCTTGAAAGAGGTAATACTCATTCCCTCTTCCATTACACTGCTTTATATTCAGAAAATATTCAGTATTTATGATTGCTTTTTGCCCACCAATAGTTAAGGGACGTTATTAATAGAGGGTGAGATTTGGGGGCTGGGATGCATCTTAACATTGATTTAGAGAAATTATTCAAAGACTGGATCTCCAGGATGCTGGAGGCACCCGCATTCTCCTACCCCACTCTAGTAGGATGCCTTTTAAAAGAGAACAATGATTTTTTGTTTCCCTTTCCCTTTGTATTAAACAGAAATCACCACCCAGTGGATCTGTTTGGTGAGGGGGGCTCAGACCAAATTCATACGGTCAAAGCACTTACCAAAATAACTTCTGCTTTCTGCATTTGTGATAGAGATATGGTTTCAGATCAGCACCAAAATACTCAGAGCATACAGTAAAATGAAGCCACTGAAGCTGAAATAGATGTGCTTGGGAAATTTTCATATAAGAAAACATTGAAAGCCCAAGACTTGAAGGGAACTAAAAATCGCTTTTCCAGAATTTCAACTGAGATATTTGAATTATATCTGAATCCTACTCTGAGTGGGAAAAGCTTTGCATCTCAGCCCTGGAAAAGGAGACTTCTTCCTTGCCCTGCACTGTAGTAAGCTAGCTGGCAAATATGGTCAGTAAGAGCCATAAAATGTATTTTATCTTCTGTCATCTCTAGCTCAAAATTGGTACAAATTGTGGTACAAATCTGGAAAATAAATATGAAGAGAACAAATTAGTTTTAGATTAAATGGACTGAAAATAATCTACATGCCATAATATTGCACTGTCTCTTGGACTAACCTACATGCCAGAATATTGGAGTGCTCTATCTCAGTGCTGATATGTTACCTTCTCAAGATTTACAGTATCTTTAGAACAGTGGGTTGGTGGTGGGGAGATAAAACTTAAGATGTCCTTCCAATACACTCCTCTGGGTCTGTAAATTAAACAAATGTAAAACATTTTTTTACAAATGCAGGGTGGGGGCCCACAACAAAAAGGCAGCCAGCTCCATGGTCTCATGCATGTCAGGGGTCAAATGGAGGTACAGAATCTTCTAGAGAGCCTGAAATAATTCCATATAACATTTCAGTAAAACTGATTTTTTTTCTCTAGTAAATTCTAATCAAAGCAGACTGAGGGTAATAGTTTTATACATACTTATTTCCACTTCATACAACACAACTTCAGGCAATTGCTCAGTTAAGCCAGCTTGATTTGAAGAGGCTGCAATCCAGTAAGAAATGTGACTGAGGAAAAGAGCAGCACCCTTTCCAGCTCCCATCCAGCCCAAAACCCTGTCTGCAAGTGTTCTTTTTTTTCCTTAGTTCAATTGTCCAGATTTTTGCTTTACCTTAGGCAATGTAGAATTTTTCCCTGGAGAATTAAGTTTTCTCTGTACAAAGCCTAAGAAAAAATAATTTTTAAAAACTACTTCCAATGACTTTTGATTTCAGTCCAATAAGTGCAAGCACAAAGGAAATTAGGTTAATCTGACACCAGGTGCAATGAGTCAGAGTATCTGGTTTAGTCATACAGGTACTAAGTGGGTTTACCTGCTATGGGTACCATGGTCACTGTCTTTGATAAATATCACGGATTTCATTTCCGTCTGTGTCACTATGTGTCTATAGGTACATATGTATCAGACTTCAGCTCACTGTTGCAAAAAACAAGTTTGATTATTTTTTTGTTATTGAGTGCATCGCTCTTGGTGATGCAGCACAGCTTGGCTATGTATATTAATAAGGTTTACCAGGTGACATATAACCCTTTTTCTTCCTACAAATGTCCTTCTTTATTTGTAGACAGAGTGTCCTTTGTAAAGTTACTCTTGTTTAAATGAGAAAAGCCGTTTGTCTGTAAATATTTTATATTGCAAGGCATGTTTTTTCCTAGAACTGTATTTTTCTGCATTATGATTTCCTAACAGAAATGGAAAACTAGATGAGAACAATCAACTGGTTCATCTGTTGCTATAATTTCAGTTAATTCTTGCAAGAATTTTTGCAGAGTTCCTGCATAATTTTACTGCTTTAATTCATACTCAACAGAGTATTTACACTCTGAAATTAAGCAGAATTCAAGTAATGGAAGTGGGATATTTCCACATATTTCTGTCTTGCACTTTCATGACAAAGGCACCAAAAAGTTCTCTGCAGTCTAAGTGAAGCTTTCCTTGATTATTTGAAGGAAGATACAGGGACTGTATCTGTGATGATCAGTGAAAGTTAAATAATTTCCATCTCCTTTTGACAAATTAATACTAGGTGAAAAGTTTTTATTAAGTGTATGTAAATCATCACATGAGTAGATTTTTTTCTCCACATTTCTTAATTATATTTTCCCAAAACACAATAGAGTTGCCAAGGAAAATACAGATAATTGCATTTATCCTACAGCCATTTTTTTTTGGTGGGTGTGATTGCCCTCTCTCAGGGCATGTGATGTCCCTTAACAAATTTTTCTTTCCTGAATAGCAACTACTAAATCTGAGACTAAATCAGAATCCTGAATCCACAAACACAGCAAGGAGAGTAACCTTCCAGGACTAGTCTCCTTGACAATTCAATAAAGGAATCTACAAGCCTTGTGGATCAATCCCAGTGCAGTGGTGACGTGTAAATGGCAAGATTCCCTAAGAGGAAGGAGTTATGGTTATCACAACCTGGCAAATGCTGTACTTAAATTCACATAATTAGTACAAACTGAATGCTCTTCTGACCATTTGATCCTTTATTGTTCAAGAGAGAAACACGAGCAGAGCCTTGTTAGCTCATCCAATATACTAGAAAGAATATACAGTGTAGTAGAATATTAAAAGAGGCTGTGGGAAAAAATAGCTTCAGAAAACATGAAGAAAAGACAGTAGTGTGTAAGATAATAAATGCCTGACATACTTAACATGCTGAAAATACTCTTTCAGACTGGAATCCCCTCTGCTATCAATCAAAAACAGTGGTTCTTAATATAGCCTAACACATTCCACAGGAGTAGGAATGTCGACGGCTGTTTCTTGGGACTGTGCCCAGATTTCAGTCTACATTTTCCCTGCATTTTCACTTGTGTATATCTTGAAATTCACATCTAAAGTTTTGGTGTGCCTGCTGATACCTCTGTTCCACATCAAATACAACTCTGAATAATGAATTAAAAGAATTGACAGACAAAAATTAACATCGCAGTAATATGAAAAGTCAAAGTTTCTGCAATCTTAAAGGGACATTTCCTGTACAGACAGTAAAGGAAACATAGGTATTTAATCAAATCTACATATGAGCTTGTTCAAGGCTCCATTATGGCCAAAGGAGAGAGATTAGACACTTCTTAGAGTGAAGATAGGCATCTAAACTACATCAGAGAATAATGCCCAAGAAGTCCCCACATCCTTGTTGACTGCAACAGGAACCTGGACAACCTCTTCAGATGTAATTGCAGCTGACTAAATTCAGGAGAGATGATTAACAGCTTGTTGATTAGCTCTGTTATCTAAAATAAGAATTTCTAAATTTCTGATTTTTGGGAATGAAAATCAGGTAATTGAGAAAGGTCAGACTCTGAATTAGTAGGAGAAAAATGACTGTAACCTGGGGTCTACCCACTCTCTCCTCTTCAATTATTTTTGAAGACTAGCAAGTAAAATATTGAAATCTTCTGTAGGTCTCAAACACCTATAGCCTGCCTTCCACATCCAAAGTTCATAGCACAGGTCTTGAATAAACTTAAAACAGTACTCTGACACTTTCTTTACAATTTCTGTATTAAAATATTACCTGAAATTTTTGTGGGAATGAGTGCTGGAATGCCAGAATAGCCAAGAAATAGGTCTGAAGGTCTTTTTTTTGGTTTTTTTGAAGAAAGTGTAGTGCTAGAATGCCAGAAAGCACAATTAGGAACTAAATACCATTTGCTGTTAGTTACAGAAACTGCATAACCGGGGTAAATCAAATGATAGAGGTTCTTGAAACTTACTTATAGGCTTATAGGGTTTATGACTTTGAATAAATTTTTCTGTCATATTTTCCTATCGGAAAATGTTAAAATTAAAATATAATTTCCAATTACCTAGTGGAATCAAACTCTATGGATTTGGCATCAGGATCAGGAGAGACTTGACATCAGAAGGGCAACATCAATTGCAAGGCAACATGTTTGTGCCAAGGTTCGGTATGGCAGCAACAGATTCCGCAGCCATCAGGGAGACCAAATTTTTGGAATGGATTTAAGATGGCAAGCTCTCAGTTAAAGGCATACCACCAAGGGCCCTGCAAGCTGAGGCTCATTATCTCCCAGGTGCAGAGACCAGCTCTCCTCTTCCCCTGGTCCTGCAATCATCTCTTATTCCTCATCCCACTCTACACCATGTGCTTACCTGCCCCCTTGCTTTACTTAAAGGAGCAAAGTGCTTTTTTCACCCTGTCTTGCTTTTTCGTATGTTCTCTTTTCCTCCCTTTTGCTAGCTGCCAAACAGACACAAGATAGCATTAATCACAATGTTCTGGGTGACCTTTGAAGAGACACTCTGTTGGGAGCCCTTTTTACAATCTAAATGAAACACATCATCCAAGGAATGGGCTCTCTTGAGGTTACAGACAATTTCATCAAAAATAAGTGTGGGCACGCCATGTAGTCAGGCATTAAGAAAAAAACCCTGCCTTAAGAGTATTCATTGTATAAAATCTCCTTGCCCTTTCCTTCTGTACTGCAAAAGCACCTTAGCTAGTGCCCAAAGGGTCTAGCTACCACTTGCCCAAAGAGTGTCTGAGAAAGGACAGCAAGTAAAATGCATTTTTACCAGCCTACCACATGGTGAATGATTTCATAAAGCAGCTTTTTTCCAGGATACTGTATATTTCTTCTTCTGTGAATGACCTCCCCAAAAGCAATATTCATCTGACAGAAGGTGTCCAGAAGAGAAATCTACATCTAAGCCATGTTCTCTTTACATGCAATAGAGCAGAATTTGCACTTCTGAGATGCAGTCCATCCTACTCAAGGGTAAATGTTTAGTATGAGTCAGATTAATCATAGTCTCATTTTTTTTATCTGATATGAATAAAACTAAACCCACTACAGTTTCTCACTCAGATGCACATTACAGACATCTCAAAGAGGGAATATGATTCCTGTCTAAGCAATATTAGTTGGACCATTCATGCACAAGATTCCCTGTAAATATGAGCCAGTGGATACTTAGAATAAGACGACTACTACAATATTGTAGGGAAAAACCTATCTGTAAAAAGCTACTTTTCTACTACAATGTCATGAATTCTTGGGATAAGAACAAAATTGCCATGAGTTACCATATGAATTTATCAAACAAACAAAAGTGGTGGTTCATATAACACATGATTATTACGAAACTTGCTGCATCAGGAAATTTCAGACGCCAAAAAGAAAAACAAATCAAAACCCAAGAAAATACATCCACGATGAACAGATCCACTTACTTACACTAAGCTCAGGGGAAACAGGAAGACACAGGGATATCTATCCTTTTCACTCTGTCTATTTTTTCCATAAACATGAACCTCAAGTAACCGTCGAGGACAGGACACTGAGCTAGATGGACTGGACCTCCAATCCAGTCATCCATTCTTGTTTCCTGACCTCATATTGCCAACACTGTTCCTACAGCAGTGAGCTAAGCAAGGAATATTATAGTCCTCCCTCACTCATACCATTTGCTTCCAGGATTAACAAATGCAGGTTAAGCCTCCATTTTGCACCAGGAAGCATCAGAAGCACAAACAAAAAATGCAACCCATCACCTTACTTACTTTCACATTACTTCAAAATATTTGTGCTTGGTCCAATCCTCCATTCCTGATACATTACTTCAGTAGAGATATTTACTAGTGAGGAGAGTTAGTGTTGGAGCCAAACACCTACTTGATATTATCCATTCTGTCATCAAGGTGACTCATCAGCAGTGGTCTCATCTTCCATCCTTTCAAGCAAAGTCAAAAAATTGCTAAGAATAGCAGCAGAATTTGACTGCAGAGTGTTTTTCTGGGAAACTCAAATCTTAGCCTGTGACTAATGCTGCTAATTGAATTTTTACCTCTATCTTTTTAGGGGAGAACACAAACAGTAAGAGATAAGCTTTTTACTACATTGTCCCTTGTCCCTTTTTTAATGGCAGTGAAACACCAAACTATGGCTCAAAACCCTCTTCTTAAACGCCTTAACTATTTTCTAAAGAATCAGACACATGGGGATTTCCCAATAATATTTTGGAGTTCAGTAGTGAGCTATCATTGCAACACAAAATTTGCTCTGACCTGTTTGTGATAAAAAATACTTTACATATGACATTCTTTTTCCGTCTGTCCAAACATCCCACTTTCCTTTTACTTTTAAATTATCCATCAGTCTAACTACTGTATTTCAGCAGCCACTGCTGCTATGCAATACCAAATATGAACTCTTATGGCAATCTGAAGGAGATACATATCCCTTATATTAAATACATCTCCTACATGACTGAAAGAACTATGTTAGGGAATAAAAACTGTAATGTTATGCTAAGTCAATTTCTTTTGAGCACTTTTAAATCCACTCTACAGAAAAAAAAGAAAGTGAAAAATCCAAACAAACACAGGAATCATAAATATTTTTTGCACTAAGTAACTACCATTCCCTTCATCCCATTCTACTCCAGAGAAAAATTAATTACTGTTATCTTCCAGTACAAACAGTGTAAATTAGTTATTTCAAAACGGGTAGAAAGAAATAGACATAGAGACACACACACCCTAACAGAAATATTGAAATGATGTTAAAACCAGGAAATAGTTACATGTGTTTTCAAGAAAATCCTTTCAACAAAAAAAAGGTTTGTGTGTGTTTTAGGGGTTTCCCCCAAATTTTACCTATGTTTATTGCATCCAAGACTGTATAGAGAGCCCATAATAACAGGCAGGAACAAGGACTATATCAGTATGCAAGCCAGCTGTCTGGAAAAACCTGCCTTCTCTGGTGGTAAGCTTTAAAAAAAAATTTGAAGTGTTTGGGGCCTTGTTGCTGGTTTTTTTTCAATCAAAATGAAATGGTATATAATCAAAACTGGCTGCATTTGTAGAAAAGGATCCACATGAAGCTGAGCACTAGCAATTAACAGTGCAAATGCTTTTCCTAAAGGGAAATACAGTCAGTGCTTACATTTATCTCAGTATTAGCAGCCAGACACACAGTGCTTACAACAATCATTTCCACGGAGTTATCAAATTTTTCAACTGCAAACTCTGGTCCCTGTGGATATTAAATCACAGAAGCAATCCAAACAAAATCAGTGGAGGAGTGCTGCTAATGAAGTGTGTGCACAGATCCACACAAAGTCGTAGCCCTAAGTACTTATCAGAGAGGAACAGGTGCCAACCAGATGCCAAAAAAATAAATAATATGTCAGAAATTAATAGCAGTCAGTCTGTTGTTCCTGTAAGTGATAGAAGACAACCAAAATGAAAATAAAGGAACCAAAATACAACCTTGTAACAGCCCACAAACAACAAGGGCAACTGCACAATCTAATTTATGTTATCTGATATTACTTCAGGCTTCCTAATGCAGAAAAAATACAAGGTTATCTCTAGACTCAAATAAAGAACCAACCATGGAACTGGAGAGCACTGCAAAACTGTAAAAGGTTAATTCTTGTTATAATGCCCAAAGCTGCTGCCAGGCTGGAGCTGCTTCCTTAACAGCTGCCTCACATGCCTGGAGTGCAGCAAGCAGGAGCGCCACAAATCCTGTAAACACTTCAGGAAATACAGGAAACAAGAGGTCAACCAAAAATGTGACACATTGCCTAGTGCTGTCAAGTGAGAGGGCAACCACGTCACTGAAAGAGTAGCAGCAAAGGGGGATTGTCTGCAATGCTGGAGACATATTAGCCATAGAAATAATAATAGAAAAATAAATCAAGCAAAGAGCTGAAGTATTCTCACTTGAAGGTACGGTGCAAAGTATCATCCCAGCTTTCTGAGCAGAAATGTATCTTCTAGTTATACAGCAGTCGCAGGATATAAAAGTCTTCTCTGTGCCTATCTACATCTATTTCTATAGATCAGCACCAAACAATTGGTTAAGACTGAGTTGCAGGTGCAGTCGAGTGCTTTATGTGAAGTGCCGGAGGGTAAGGAGGGAAATCTTGTTTACGGTTCAGCGAGGCTTGGGTATGGAAATCAATGGCAAAACGTGTTGGTACAGAAGGAAAAGAGTTTTCCCTAGTATCAGCATCAACCCACGTGGAAAGCTGTGCTGATGAAGCCAGCAAGAAAAATGCAACAGCAACAAGGTTTTAGTCTCCTTACTGTATCCCTTATCCTGTAATACGTGAGAAAAACACAACTAAACTTTTTGATGGAAGAGACTTATTAGTGTCTAGTGGGGAAATAACAGATGTTGGGAGAATCACTTCACCAATGTGAAGGGTTGCTATAAATATATTAGCAGAGGCAGTTTCTGCTGTTGAGCCATACTTAGAAGCAATTTACAGGTGTTCTCCCAAGTAATCAGTGAATTCTACACAATTATTTAACAAAAGTGTGAGGAAACTTAATAGTAGGTACAAATGGTGGAATTAATACATTGAAAAATAAAATACACCTAGTCACACATCAATTATTAAAAAATAAACTTGCTGAAAATTCAGCCCAACACATCCCCTATTTTTCCTTCTCCATCTCTATTTCCATGCTTCTTGAACTTTTTAAATTCACACATATCTATTTAATTCTCACTCCCACCATCTTGTAGTATTTTTTTACTTCATTTTTCAAAATAATTACCTTTATTCCTTTTTTCTTTCATTTCTCCCATTTCAGACTTATTACTGTTTCTTCACCTTCTTTAGATAATTTTTAGGACTCCCTGCCTCTCCTGTCTTCCTATCAGCGTTATTCTCAAGTCTTGTCTAAAGTGTCTATTACAACCATGTCTATGGGGTGCAGTACTAAAAAGGTTTATGGTGCATGCCACCTTTTGCCATAGCACCAGTGAAGGCAAAGAGCCCCCAGATTCACTCACTTCTTACTTCACCAGTACTTTTCCCTGCAGCACTGATTTTACTGACTTATACAGCAAGGAGTAGAATGATTTTGCTAAGTCCCATTGCTTCAGGAAACAATCAGGTGCTGAAGCTCCCCACCATAACCGATTTAGTAACTCAAAATAGCACTTATGCTTCAAAAGTTCTCCCAGGTTCAACTTTTCAACCCTTACTCCTCCCCCATTCCCTGTTCATCCCTTTTCCACATCTGTAAACTCACATGTGCCTAAATATGGGGATAAAACACCCTTTAGGCACCCATGCTACCACAGTTGCTTATCCAAAGCTGTTACTGCCTTGGTTCAGCTCAGCATCCACCTGGATGTTCATCTCACAGCCAACACCAGACTTGGATTTATTATTTATTATTATTTATTATTTATTTATTATATGCTCAGGTATCACAGACCACATCCCCTGACAGGCAGCACGCAGTGCTCAGGAAAAGCCACATTACAAAACCAGGCACCAAAGGCATTTCTGATAGTGGAGTGTTGCTGTTCAGCTGGAGGAAGGCAGGTAGGGATGACACACCACAATAATGGGCCAAAATTGAGAAATTAAGAGGTGATAACACAGTAAAACAGATTTGAAAAGTAACTGGCTGGTGCAAATAAACTTCACAGTGATATAATTCATTGTTCTGTGTCTATCTTAAAAGTGCCTTTCAATTTCTTTGTGGGTTAATAGCCCCAAACACCATGAGTACTTGCCATTCCACGTAATACCTAGCCAGTCACTTCAGCAGAATTCTAAACAACTGCTTTCAGCATACAGCTAATAGACATAAATGTACTTTCTGATGATTTTTCTGTCAGAAATGTTCATTCCTCTGAAATTAAAGCAGCCACACAGAAAACATTTTAAATTTATTATATAATTATAGTTTTTAAACTTCATTAAAACTACTTTAAAACATGCCTCATTTTCCAGCACAAAACCATTGTAGACTATGGAAATAACGTTCTGTTTATGAAATCTACATATTTTAAATTACACACATTTAATGAAAGAATGATTTGTGGAATTCAAGAATATAACAGTTTGGGATGTTTATTCATGCATCAGATGGGAAAAAGTAAGTTGGTCACAGTCCTCTGAAGATTGTTTCAAGATCACTCGAATTCATGCTTTTTCCACATATTCAATAGCAGCACAAAACAAACGTCTGAACTTGAAAGACATTTACAAAGAATTCATATGAAGAATTTAGTACACAATAGTATGTGCAGTGTGCTCTGCAGACAAGTAGTCATTGGTTACTCCTAACCTTGAGCTAAAAGGCCCTGATGTAGAAGATTCGTGGGTGAAATTGCAACATACATCATAGAAAATTACAATATTAGTAATGCTAATGATGACACAAATACTACTAATACTTAAGCAATGATTTAGATTCTCCACTGGTTTCCAAAACAATAATTTGGAATTCAAATATTATCTGATTCATTTTATGTTCACTAAGCTGGAGTACTAAAATCCCTCTCACAATTTCCTCCACTTCCCAGATTAAAAAAAAAAGTCAGCTAGGATACTTCCCAGAATGGCCTGATTCTCTCAGAAGCAGGAACAGTCATACCCTGAACAAGTCCTGGTCTCTTCTTTTGAGAGCAAAACCTGGTGTACTCAACTCAGAAGCATCCAGTAATGCTAAAAATACCTTTGCATTCTGCTTCAAAAGTGAAAGCTGGTTTTACAAAACAGCTTATCAACTCCCTTCACACTTTATGCAGTAAATTCTGTCCCATGCCTGCATGTCCCACACCTGCAAATACAAAAAAAACCAGTTCCTCATTGTTTGGCACCTTTTCTACTGTAGGGCAGTGTTTCAGACATGCCACACAGATCATCATTTTACATATAATACAGTCTGTTTGCAAGAAAATATACACATGTAAGTAACAACAGATTTACTGGAAAATCATCATCTGCTCACTCACACATTGCTTGAAAGCAGCTATCTGCTCTTGAAGGGACCTAAATATATTTCATGTCAGTGACTAGCCCTCTAAATCACTTATATGTGATGAAAATTTGATAAATTCTTGGACTACACATGTAAGCTGCTGGATATCCATCTAGAATTGTACCCTCTCACAGACATCAAAAATAGGGTAGCTACAATAGAAGACAATCTCTGTACTTAACAAAGGAAGACAAACAACCATCAAACCAAATCACTGCCACCCTGAGATAGCTCCGTGAGGTAACTACTGTAACTATTTATGTTTTAGACAAAAACCATTATTTCAAATATAGTTCCATCATTGGAACAAATTGTTCTTGTTTAAGGAACCTGAAAGAAGGCATCTATCTCCTGCATTAATGAAGGAACATCTAAACCTGTAAGATTTTGTATGAGAAATAGTAACTACAGAACACAAGTAGATTAATTAGAAAATTCTAATATACAATTTCATAGACAAATAATGTTTTACAAGATATCCACAATACATATAAAAGCATATAAGTAATTCTGTTCTTAATAGTTTCCTATCAAGAAACTCCAACATAGAAAAAGCAAAGAGATTCCTTCAGAATACTGGGCTCAGTATTTCAAATACGATTTGAATTTTGAGGAATATGTAATATTGCTACACCAGAGTATATTGTGAAAATCTACATCAGCATGTGTCAAAACATATCCTAATTCTGCAATGCCCAATCTCACACCCCTTCCACTGCCCAGAGGATCACGGAAATTATTTCCAAACTTTTACATGACACTCATACCTGCAGTACTTGAGCACTTCACAGATGCAATACTCCTAGAAGTGATGTGGTCTGATCATTTACACTTCTTAAAAATGACACATATCTACAAATTTAGCTGCTTTTAAGAAATTGGTTTCATTTGTCCCTAGTAATTTGGAGAGTGTTATCCACACACTTGCTGTCAGGGATTAATTTCTCTATACACTTTGCAGTATGCAGAACCATTTTCTGGACACATCCCTTTGATTGCCATTATGTGGAAGGGTAAAAATGCCAACTTTCCCTTTCTTTGGACATCTCAACAATTTGACTTAGATTTTCTGCATATGTCAAGAAGCATATATTCTGAAAAAATGCAAGAAATATTCAATTGGAAACAGAAGAATGAAATATTAGGTTTTATTTAACTATATTGTACTTATAGTAGCACAGGGGGTAACTAGTCTTTTTTTTAGATTCCATTGTATCCTGATGTAGTTGGTCATGGTGACTCCTAAGCAAAATCACCATTGGAGAACAAAGAAATAGCCTGCAATCCTGTTATTGACACTTTCAACATAACACTTATGAATAAAACAAAGAAAATAAAACAAAGTGAAAATTAAATTTGCTCTGATAATTCTATTTCCCAAACTTTAAAGTGCACTGGAGCCTCTGAAAACCCCAGGCAATCCATCAACGATGCAGCACTGTGTCACCACAAGTCATTGGCAAGGTTGGAGGCTCACAGCCCTGACAGAATTCTAAGCCTTAGAAACCTGGAAAAAACTGAAAGTCATTACAGGAATCATTTATCATTATAATCCTTCAGTACATACACTTTCTTTCTCAGAAAAAGACACTGTAAACTAGAATATATTTCTATTAAGAATAAAATTCAATGAAAAAAAGAAAATCTTTCTTGTTAGATATAGCTACTTCTCTCCCGACACTGACATTTTCTTTGGATTTTTTTTAATATGTAAGTATCAGTGTCAATTCACCTAAAAGGTTGTAAATAAGATTGCTATAAGAAAAACTGCTGTATTTTTAACTGAGATCTGTTCCGTCATATTAGTGAAAACATGATTTATGAAAGAAAAGCAGAGAGAAAGACAAATCATGTCCTTTCCTCTGCTGAAATTTCAAATACAAATACTTTGCATTTTTCTTTTGTTGTCTCAGACTGAAAGAGCTGAGTTTTGGCTCAGGAGCTTTGCTAAGAATGACTCTTCGTCTGATTATCACTTAACTCAATTGATACTTTGGGTTTGATCTGGATATATTTCAAAGTGCATTTTCTAAAGAATACTAAACCATTTCATTCTTGATGGGGCGGAAAATTAATGATCTTTTTCAAACATTATTGTTATATAAGATCATCACCAACAGTTTTATTTTTAAGAAGCAGTAAAATGGTAATATATGTACCTTCAGTAACATTTTCTGAGATGCATGGAGTTTCTACGAAAACAACTTTAAATCTATTCAACAGGGGAAAAATGTTGATGGCTCTTCACTGAATCTTCAGTTTTAAATGTTTAAAGCAAATCCCGTTGGTTCATTTCACATAATTTAAAAACATAAAATTTAAAAAACACTATAATTTCCCCATGTTTGGTTTCCAAATGTTCCTCAAGATCAAGAAACATGATATAGCAGAGACAATGGAAATTATTCACTTTCTGTCTCATAGGGAAAAATGTGAAATTGCTTTGGGGATTTCTATCAGTTCTGGGGTAGGAATACATTCATTTGTATACAATTCAAGATATTAAAAGCTTCAATCAGTTACTTTCTGCTTTTTAGAAACCTAAACAAATTAAAAGTGGTTAAGCAAAATTAATTTTTCACCTACGTTCAGCAAATCTGCTTTTGTTCATTTTCCTCAAGAATGGATCTTTGTTACAAGGAAGACATTAATATGGTACAATTTCCATCAGAAAATATTTTGCAATATGTACTATAAGTCACCATCAGTCCTTTCAAAGAAGGTCACAGTTAACTCTCAACAATGAAGTTTTAAATGCAGAAAGGTTTCCTGCATGTCCTTCATGCTCAATCGAGTTGAAGCTCTGCTCCCTTGATACAGAGAACTTAGAGTTAGGGCAGTGCTTCCCTCTAAAGGAGCAGCAACAGGAAGGAAAGGTTTCAGGTGGTCCTAGAAACTAAGGACCACCAGGCACTGCTCAATATCCATCCTGTTAGGAAGTGGCAGGTACTCACCAGTGCCTCATCTTTTGTCTGCAGCACAAACCCATTCCACACATTGCTTGTATTTCTTCAGCCCGCCTTTGCAAACATCAGTGCAGCAGATTTAATGCTTAAAAGTGAAATATAAGCTACCCTATACCCACTTCTCCTCAGCCAGTGGACTCTTCTCAAGGAGAGATGAAAATAAGCAACCATCACTTGAGGGAGGCTCAAGACCTCACTTGATGTGACTGGGGATGCAGGCCATGCTGAGGTAGAGCAGCACTTTTCTGGGATAAACATCCTTGTTCTAGTTTCTGGAGATAAGCAAACACAGCCCAGCACAAGAGCAGGAATGAGGTCTAGAAGCAGGAATGAGCTGCCAACAAAAGGCCAATGTGGTAGAGGGGGATCAAGACCATCAAACATGCCCAATGCCCTCCAACCCATTTCCAGAAGGATCTAGAAGAATGAACTGCATATGACAACTAATTTGCACAGAAAGTGAGACACTTAGCTCCAGAACAGGCAAAAATTATCAATAAAAACATACCCCCACAAAACGCAGGCATACACGTGATCCAGAACCCTGGACACTCCCTCAGGAGGATTGATGCTAGAGCCAGGACTGGTGATCTTTCTTTCTTTCCTTCTTTCTCCCTCTCTTAATCTCTCCTTCCTCTTTCACCTTAATCCTTATTCAAAATCCACCACAGTGTGTTTATGCCATAAGGTATGAACACTCCAGTTTCCATGCTATGTGTATAATTTACTAATAAAACTTTGCAAGTTTTTGTAACCCTCTGACTCTTGTTGTTCATTTTTGACCACAGGCGTCTGTGAATCTTGGGTACTCCCTTTCCCTTAAGGGTGGGACACCACATGGATGTTGTCCTCCAAGTCCAGCTTCATCAGCATCTGCCTTCTTCATCCCTTTCATTAACCACTTCACTCTTTTTATTCTGTGCATTGTCACGTAGCTTGTCCTGCTTTCAGCTGGGATACAGCTCTTAGTAACACACTGATATTTCACTTTTTCCTAACTAGTGTTTATTCTAAATCAAGGACTTTTCAATTTCCTTTGCTGAGCAGCTACACAAGAAGCTGGGAGGGAGCATGGTCGAGAGAGCTGACATGAGCCACCCAAAGCTATGAGCCATACAGTGGAACACTGTGCTCAGTATATGAACTGGGAGGATCTGGTCAGGAGGAGCTGATTGCTGTTCAGGTACAGTCTGGGCATTGGTCAGCAGGTGACGAGCAATTTTATTGTGCATCACATGTTTTTGTTAGCTTTTATTCCTCTCTCTTTCTCTGTTTCATTATTGTCATTATAATTACTAATATTCTTTCATTTTGTTTCAATTAATAAATTGTTCTTATCTCAACCCACAAGTTTGTTGGTTTTTTTTCTATTCTCTTCCACTGCGTGGGGTTGGGAAGGGGAAGGAGGGTGCAATTGTGTGGTACTTAATTGCTGTCTGGGGTTAAACCACAAAAATCTCTATTTTCAGGAATTTATAAAAAGCAAAAGATTTAATGTTGCCACTCTATTACTTAGTGCTTTCAGAATTAAAAGTGAATTGAAAACATTAGGCTTAAAAGGTTGGAATGAGGATGCCTTAATGATAAGTCTCATTGCGTATCCACACTAAATGTGTTAAAGGAGATTCACAGATGGGAAAAGCCATTTGCATGTTTCATGACAAATGCTGTAGTGTAGCTTGAAAATTAAATTAATATTTGGAAGGGATTTCCAAAAATCATCAACTCCAGCATATGGATTCAAGTTCAGACTACTGCCAAAGCAAGACCATGATTTCATATGATTAAGTCCAGAAAATTTCCAAGAGTAGATAGTCCACAAATTTCCTGATTGTTCCAATGCTGCCCTAATCCTTCTAACAAAGGAGCTTTTGCAAGAATTAATTCTGAATTTCAGTGTGAGCAGCAGGAGTGAACAGTGAACATCTTCACAAGTATCACCCATAACTCACACATTCCTGAGGAATATCCTTGGAAAGAAATAGGTTTTTTCTAAATAACAGTCTCCATAGCCAAACTTATTTCTGGAAACAGTCTCTCACTTGTCATAACTCTCAGGTTATACCTGGGTATCACTCAGGGAAGTATCAAATCAATAGCATACCACAGAAAAATCTTTCCATTTAACTGATTTCTAGAGAGTTTCATGCCTAGAACTGTTTCTCAGAACTGCTTTGTTAATAAACATGGGCTGTTTCTCCATACTAACACTCTTTTTCTTGATGCCTCACCCAAAATTCAATCATTTGAATTGCCCTATGTGACTTTGTGGCAGCAATTGATCCAACTGTTACAAGGGTTACCCCAAAACATTAACACAGGCAATTGCTACTTTTTTATGAGAAGCCTCTTTTACAACAACGTTCAAGACCCTACAGGAATCTGCTGCACTCGTCTTCTGAACCCCTGTGTGATCTTCTGTGGTATTGTTTCACATAAACTCCAACCAAAAATGCACTGATGACACTTCTCCAAGTCTCCAGCTTTTCCCACTGATACAACCAAAGCCTACCTCAAATATTCCAGCAGTGCCTCTGTAAGACTGGCATTAGCCTAAAGAAAAGGCAGCTCTTGCCTCATTGCATTTATGTTCAGTGACAGGATTAGAAAGAAGGGCAGAGCAAGATTCAGCGTTTCCCACTTTCTTTTGCACTGTTTAATATCACATCAACAGTGCTAAAAATATGCTGCTATGTGCAGGCTCCAACTTTATTCCCTCCTCCTCCTTCTGGGTGATTGGTTGCTGAAATAATCCATGCCTCCACACAGTAGGTATGCAACTCCAGGTATGCAAGAAGAAATGCTGATCTAGCTCAAGCTCTGCCTTGGTCACTTTCCTACACCTTTACAGCAAGATGCAATTGCCACCATGTTAGGATCTTATTGCTGTAGCACCCACAAAGCCTCAGTCCTGATCTACAAAGTGCTGGATTATTTCAAAGTGGCTCTTCTGAAGCTATGCTTTTTCCAAAGCTGCTTTAACTCGGGACAAAGGAGCACAAAATGACTTAAGTGTGTCAACTCACCCACCTGAACTCTGCTGAGAGTGACATGACAAAATCTCCCAGAGGAGCTAACACACACCCTCTACAGCAAGAGCTACAACCTTCCTCTTAGGTAAACAGGAATCATTTAAATATATATATATATATAAAATCTTCTCTAACTCTATACTTTTGTGTTTATTTCATTTCATACGTCATGAGATGAGCACGATACTCAAACTTCAGCACCAAATTATCAAATTGAGGAAAGGATTCAGGCAGGCAATGTATTTTTAGAACTTTCTTTTGTGGGTAGGGGTGTTCTTACAGGAGACAGAAGTTGAAGAGTCAAGGTGCAAAATAAACCAGTGAAGAAAGTGGTCTTAAACAAAAACTCACTTTACCTCTCACCTGAACATAAATTGGCAGTCCAGTAGCCACCAGCCTGTCCTTTGCCAGGGGAAAGAACAGGCAGAGGGGAGGAGGAGAGGATTGTGTGTGTATGTGCCATTAGTTTCCTCATAGCATGCAACTGCTGAGGCACCTGCATGTTCTGTGCTCTGGGCTGCAGCACTGTGCTCCTCCCGCGGAATCCCTGCCATCCTCACACACAGTGACCAGCACCTCCTCTCTCCCAGGAGGAAGATGTGACCTTAGTGATCCTACACCACCATCCCGGCTGGATGCGTACGAGGGTGGACACCCTGAGCTCTGCAAGGACACCAGTGTTATAAATTTACTCACCACAATCGAGTAGGTCAATCAATAAGGCAATTTGTTAATTGGCTGATGAGGAACTGGCAAGCAGCGCTGGGGACGCGGGGAGTCTGCGCTCCGCCAAACACGTCCGTCCTACCCCTGGTCCCTGCCCCTTTATCGGCTTCTGGTGGGGTCGTGTCCTGCTTACTGTGCTGGGGTACAAGCCCGAGCAAGCCCCAACACGTTGGCTACCATTCGGGTAGCAGTGGCTACAAGACCCCAGCAGGTCTGGACAAAGCTCGAACACGTTATCAGGTCACACTCTTAGCAAGCAGATAACAGTAAAGTCTGTTCACGTTTGCACAAGCCCGCATTTTCCTTATACATAAAAAGTGAATACAATTAATAATTATAATGGCAAAATAATAAAAAGTACATAAAAACAAAAGCCAACAATTCACAGCAAAGTGATTTAAACATATATAATGAAATCATTATATTTTCCTGTGTCTCATGTCCATGCTTTGAGTTTAGTATTTTTGTTTATATTGATTTCATGGTGTATTTTTCATAATGACATGAATCACTATGTAACATTTCACACTAGACACCTGATACACAAGGAACCTACAGACCTGCCCCTCTCAGAGACTCCAAGTTTCTTCCCTGGAGCAGCAACCACATCTCCCCAGGTCCTTTCCAGGCTCGCTGCCCCACCAGGAGGGGCGGCTCAGGGGCTGGTGTGGCACAGGCTGGGCTCATCCCTACGAGCAGACACAGCTGCTCTGGGGTTCCTCAGCCATGGAGATTTCTGCTGTGCCAAAGATGATCCCACTGTCCGGGCGGTTGACTCCCTGTATCTGCACAAAGAAACGCTCTTCCCTCAGCTCCTCTTCCTTCCTTGTGGCGATCCATGGAGGCCTTAGCACACCTCCCTGGCCACAGCAGGACCTGCCTGGTGCATACCCAGAGGGAGCATGGCAGAGCACTGGCCACAGGGTCCTGCTCCTGGCAAAGAAGCGACAGAAGGAGTGCTGCCATCTCTGACACCAGCCCTCACGGCACCCGAGCCAGGGTGACCTGGCACAAGAGTTTCCATGGCTGTACCCAGCCTTTCCTGCCCTACCCACTCCTCCAGCCTCCACCCAGCTCTCTTATCTCCTGCTTTTCAAATACCACTTCCCATGTCGTACTCGCTTCTCACCTGGTTTACGCATTGTTAAATCAACATCAAAACCTGCAAGCAGCACCTGCCATCACCTCATTAGTCAGCACCCTCCATTCTGGGCTCCTTTAGGTGGCAAACTTCAGGAAACAGTCTGCCTTCTTCAAGGAATCTCTACTTCCCACCCTTCCCGTGGAGAAGGCCTGATATTGACAGGACTCCTAATGTTGCTACCAGAATATGAAGATTAACCATTTTTTCACTTGGGTGGGCTCGATCCAGATTGCCTTGCTCTGTATAAGCTGTATCCACATAGTGTTTGTGAAAAGCAAATTCTAAATCTCTGAATGAAGTCCTGCAAACCTGTCATTCAAAACTTAACCTTAGTGCATTTCAGGGAGTACATGGCATCCCTTCTGATTCATATTTCCATTTGGTTGATTTATTTTCTCTATAGAACTGTTCTTTATTGCTACTCCGTGTAAGAAGAAAGTAAGGAAAAACCCTTCCTATACAAACTAAAGTACAAAGGTTAGATGTTCCCCATTAAACATACCATTGTAAACATTATTTTAAATGCAATAGTTCATTTGCTGTTTTTCATGGGAAGAGAACAGATCAAATAGGAGACAGACAAGTGTGAAATATAATTAAAAGGAATTCAAATAAGGCAATATGCATTAAGGGATGAGGACTTCAGAATGAAAAGAGATTATTTTGAGGTGAACCATCATTTCAGTAGGAAAACTTTGGAATTACTGTGTCCTTCTGAGCTATCAAAGCTATGAAAAGGAAAAGTATGTCCATCTACTTAGTCCAATCTGTTTCATAGTGTGTTTCCCTTCACAAAATGGGCCCTTCATTATCTTCCATTCTCACAGTCAGCTCCACACAAAGACTCTCTTCAGGATTCTGGCTGCTGAGGAATCTTCCTCCAGGAAGCAAGGACAAGAATTCTTTAACAATAAATTTCACAAATATTACGTGAAGTAGCCTGTAGTGGTAGAGAATTTTATCTTTATCTCATCCACAGTAAGCAGTGAATGTTAAGGTACAATACCACTTCATAAAACTGCCTGTGAGGTTGTCTTCTGTGTTAGACAGAACTGGTCTCTATTCAATTGACATGCTACAATCGGAGTATTTTCAGGATGATAAAGACTTTGATCTTTTGAAAATATCTATAAAATATTTGTAACAAGGCATATAAATCCAAGATTGGTCTTAGATACACAAATACATATAGGTCATACAACTACAACATTACAGAAGTAACAGATGCAGTGGGATAGCTCACATGGCTATAGTGCTGCAAGGGACCCAGGCTCTTCAGAAAGGCAGGGAAAAGAAGACAATCTCTGTGAAGCAGCAGCTAAAATGTGGAAAACATTTGCACAGGTTAAACAAGAGGGCTGGGTGAGTGCTTGTGGGTCAGAATCAGAGGAGAGGTCAGTGAGGGTGACATCACAGTGGGACTGGGCTACAGACAGCATGGAAGGGCTGAGGAAGTGGAGAGTGCTCCTCACCATTTCTTTAAACAACTCAAGGAAGTATCTGGACTGCACATCCTGTTTGTTTGGGTTTTTTTTTCACGAGACTTAAGCTTTTGTGACACCTGCAGAGAACAAAATGGCACAGCACAAGCAGTGCAGACAATTTCTGCAGGGCGTCAAGGACTGCTTCTTGATGCGGGCACAGGATGAGCCAAGCAGTGTCATACACAGATGGAGTTGTTATTCACAAGCAAGGAAGAAGTGGCTGTGGATGTTATACTCAGTGGCAGCCTTGGCTGTAGTGACTGTGAAATACTGAGGCATAAGAACTTGTGGGGAGCTGAGGAAGACAAGTACCAAAACACACACCCTGGGCTTTAGGAAAACTGACTTCAGCCTATCCAGGAGCTGGTAAGTGGGATACTATAAAAGGCAGCTTGGAAACACAGAGTGAACTTGGGAAAGCCATTGTGTCCTTGAAAAGAACCTCTTACACCTACAAGACTGTTCATGATTCAGGAATACAAGCAGACTCATCAGGACACTGGTGTGGCGAAACAGAGTTTGCAACTGAGGTGAAGTGCAAAAGGGCAGCAGAGGAGGTGGAAGCAGAATATGAAATAGTGTACGTGTTTGCTCTACTGAAATTAAATATGTGAACAGACATCCATAACAGCATGTACAAATGGTATCTGTACCACAGACTGGCACTGCTTCCATGCAGCCAGTTGACCTGACCTGCATGTAACAAAGAGTAAAGGGCAGAATCAATAAAAATCCAGGACATACAAAACTAGGGAAAAAATTGTGGAGGCAAAGAGAAATCAATCTATCAAACAGAAAGAAAGGCATTAAGACTAAACAGGCAGAGACAGTTTGAAATGGGATGTAAGGGAGGTTGGGGCTCAGCTGGAAGGGGACAGGGAAAGAGCTGGGAGGGGAGGCACAGAGCTGAGGCATTCCTCCACTGTCAACAGAGCACTGTGGAACCCCCTGAGCCCAGGGGTCTCTGTCCCCTCACTGAGCATCCACAGGAATGTAACCTGCCACTGCTAAGGGACACTCAGCAAAACGTGTTGGGAGGATTTAGTTTTGAAATAACTGAACAGTGTGTGACCTGACATGGGCGTTAGCACGGCTCCCATCAGTGGGGTCCCTGTTTGCTATTCTTAAAATTAGTAAATGATGCACACAGAGAAGGTCATTAGTGTTCCAAATGAAGCACTCTGCATTTTGGAAAAGCCTTACTTAATGTTGGCTGCTCAATTCCTTGTGCATGAGGATATGGTCTGCAATTAGATAACCATACTGGCTGATTACATTGCTATGTATTTTCTCTATGCATGAGTTCGAACAAAATTCCAAAGGGTTCCTTTGAAACCTTCCCTGAAGATCAAGTGGATTTTATATACTTTTTTTTAATTTTGAAAAGTTTTCCTCCTATTTTATATATCAACCACAAAGTGAAAATGAGGTAATTGTCTAAAGAATTAATTAATTAATTAATGAGAAATCGAACAATTAAAACAATAAACGATATTCCCATTAGAACTTAATGCCGAAGCTTTAGCAATGTTCTTTCAGATATTGCTCTTTAGATAAATACTGCTTTTTAAAAGAAGAAGTACTGTAAGACCATGTCATTACTTTCAGTTTCACTGCTTTCCTTATTTCCTACCCAATGCACCTTGCCTTGGTGAAGTTGTATTGAAAACTTAACTAACACACAAGCTTGCCAAAACTAATTTATCTGAGGCTGATAGAGGCCAACATTGTGATTAAACAGAAGTAAAAGTTGGCCCACTATGAAACCAAATGAATGCAACACCACCATGTAAGTGCTAAAATATTCAGTGCTCATTTGTTTCTTAGCAAGAGTGATGACCACTTTTCTTCACAGCTTTGCAAAGCCAAGAATAAGCTGCCCTTTTTGTGATATCAAGAAAAAAATCTCATTAATGCCAGGCAAATTATAAATTGCATTGCAAGCTTCAGCTAATTAGGGATAAGTTGTGTTTTGACTGTTTTCACTTTATCTTAATAATTTGTTTTGGTCGCACCTCTTTTCAGTAAGTTTCAGACTCATTCCAGACACAAACAATTTCTTCTGCCATTTACCGATCTAAAGTTATGGAATATAATGTACAAAGATATAGTCCCTTAAGAAAAAAAATACAAGAAAACCACTGGTACTAGCTATCAGTTTGGGTTATGACAACAAAGCAAAGTTTAACCAGATTTCAGTTTTTGCATTTCACATGTACACAAAATGCATTCACAAATTTCCATAATTTCCACAGAAATGTACTGTCATAATTAATTTAATATACACAGATGAAATTTTAATGTTCAAGGTCAGTGGTTAAAGGAAGACTGGAAATACTATAATAAAGTACAACAGATTATTTCTTTTTCGTGCTTACAATTACATTAAAAAAATTTAAAATATCAAGATCTGTCAACATATCTTACCATTTGTTTTTCCTCTAAAGCTTCTCTTCCTGAGGCTTTGCTTTCATGTTTTTCTAACTCCATTTCCCAGGGGAATAAAAACCACCAAATACCCTGAGCAGAAGTGATTCAACCTGACTACATGTTAGATATCCCTGTACTTTTGGAGTAAGGAGAGAAAAGTATCAGGAGTGCTGTGGTGATTTCTGGTCAGCGTGTGTTTCCATTTATAGCCACCGAAAATCCACAAATAGAAGTGTGGAGAGAAGGCAGACAGCTGCCTCTGATAACAATAAACATTGGTTTGGTATCACAGCAAATTGTTCAGGATGGATTTTGGTTACCAGCCCCATTCACTCTCTCATTTTTCCCCTCTATCCCAAAAGCTCATACTGAAAAAGTCCATGAAAATTAATACCTATGTTTCAGTAGCCCCAACTCTCAGTAGCACCAACCTGTGTTCACAGAGATTATTAAGCAAACAAAATAACAAATATGATTCACTGGCACTACATGTGCCAGTCAAGACACAAGAATATAGAAAAACACTTTTAAATAGTGTTTCACCATACTATTGGTCTTTCCCTGTGGAGTGTGTGGGACTATACAGGAGCTATCCCTATATTCCCTCAAGCAGAGAGTACTCTGCTATCCTAGTATCAGAATTATATCTTGCACTTTTGAAATGCAGGAAGAATTTCTAAACTTCCAGCAGGCACTGGGAAGAAATGATCAGTGAACAACCAACACGGAGCTGACAGCCATACGAGGGTGGTTGTGGAGTTTGTGAGCTGACTCTTGAAGAACAACCTGGCTCTGGTTCACAGTGATAAAGTCAGGAGGCCAATATTAGAAACTGCAGGGCTGGAGGAACCTCTCAGTGGCTCTGCTGAGGATGCCAAAGCTTACAACACACCCTTCTGTTGCCACATCATGTTGTCTAAGGTTTGATTCACACACAGGACTGGCTCTGCATGTACCAGCAAGGGAAGGCAAAGCATGAAGACAGAGAGTAACACAGAAAATGTTTGCTGCTGTTAAACAAGAATGTGCTCTCTGCTAATCTGTGGCTCATTAGACATGCTGTAAAGCTGGTTGTTTAAGCATCTCACTAAATCCCTAGTAAACACACATCCTTTCCACCTCTCCCTGTCAACACATTGGTAAAAGAGGACTCTCATAAAATAGATAAATAATCAGATAGGATAAATGAATAAATAAATATTGAACGCTTTTTCATCCAGCATTTTTCAACAGCCCTAACTGGGCACACTCCTTTCTTCCTATTGCTTGATAGATGCCATACTCCCATGATCTTTAGGGCCTTGGGTAGGAAGAAAAGGTAGCCAGTCATCTCCCAACAGTCTATATACTTTATGTATGAAAAGCTGATAAAAACTTAGACTGTTCCTGTTTTGAAACATTGTTCAGAACAAACACAAAGTCACTTCAGTGACAATCGTTCTTCTTTAGCCTTTCTCTTACCTGTGTTTTTAGAAGTGTAAGACAACCATCAGAAGTGTAAATCTGGCAAGGCAAATGCAAAAAGCTAGTAAAATATGCAAGGGCTGCTGTAGCAGAGGGCATAAATTTGAGCTTAATGTCATTAAGTAAAAATACACCCCACTGTGTCTCCTGGAAATGCTACGACAAAAGGAGCAAAAGTGTCATAATACCAGAGGAAAGCTGCAGTTCTCCACTCTTCAGTGGGAAGGCAAACAGTAATAAGAAGTTCATATCTCCATAATCTTTTTTGTGAGGCTGAAACATCCCTGTGGCAAGGGACTTCATAATGGCTTTGCACCACTTAAAGACCTCAAAGGAGGTCTTTAGTGGGCTCCAAACAGCAGCTATGCTGCTGCTTACATTACTGACCATTCCTGCACTATAGGTGAAGAGCCTGAAGCCCCTCCAGTCCCCTTAATCTGTCCATTTGCAATGGTTTTAAATGACAGAAAAGGACAGGAGCACCCCAGGCGAGCACATTCAGCTGCGTGGCTCGGTGCCTTCCCAGCCCTGTCCCTCTGGTAGTTGGGAGACCCTGGATGTCTGCAGGCTTCCAAACAGCAGCTCCCAGGGGAGTCACTTCCTCCTTGGGAACAGATATCCATGTCAGGAAAAGAGCAGGCTCTCAGTGGTGCAGGAAACCAGCAATGCAGTGCTCAAGATGTACACAAGCAAGCAATGGCAGATTTTTATCTGGTGTTTATGCTGTGTGTAACTTAGCACTCATCCTAACTACCCTAAAACTTAATCTTTAATCTCATTTATAGTCTTTATTTGAAGGGTCTGATACTATTTTCATGTGTCAGCTCACTCTCTGATATCAAAAACAATCACTACAGAAAGATACAAGGAATTGATTATGGAGTGAACTGTACTCAATAATTTAATTGATAAATAAATAAGATAATTAATAAGATACTGATGATAGTGTTTCACAAGTGGGTTTACCATTAACATTCTTGTAACAGCATCTAACAGCATTCACTTGAGAACCTCCAATTCTCATGAATGGAAATTTATATTCTGAATGCATCATGCTGTTCACCGTGCAACTGCAAGGCAGTTGGAGCAAATTGCATTGGATATGGGAATATGAAAAAAAGGCTATGAATGCTAGAGAGTATGACACCAAACTTCGTGCCATCACACTAAAATCAAAGAGCCTAGGAAACGCTGGATGCAGAGCTCTTCTGTAGCCTGAATGCTATTATATAAAGACCCTGGAGATGGCATAGAAAAGCTGACATCAACTCATTATCTACCACACCTTGCTCAGCATGGCATTTCATCACCAAACCCACGGAAAGACCATGATCCTAACCATCTGAGAATTCGGTTTTATATAATCATGAGAGTACATTTCTTATTCCTAAAGAGAAATAATGGTTATTCTACTCCAAGAACTTTCTGAGACACTGTTAGTAACTGTATATTTCCTCTTTTACTTCGCAATGGGAAACATAGCAAACAGGTGCTAAGTAAAAAGCATGTTCTAGACATTGCCTAAATTACTGTGCTATTTCCAAACGCTTCTTTTTATTACAGTTACTCATCTCTTGACACCTGTTTCTCTTCTCAGAGCAGGAGAAGAGAAAAAAGAGGCCAAGAGAAGAAGCTGATGGAGGAGAGGGCTGTGGGCTTTCTCATAAGATGCAAGTGCTGAATATCCCAAATAACAGTATTGTATAAATAAGGCATTTAAAGAGATGTGTTTTCTGTGCTCATTTGATCTGCTATTCCTGGAGAAGGAAGCAAGCGAGTATCATGATGTCTGTGTGTTACTCTCAGCTGTGTTTTCACTCTTGTGGCTCCTGCAATTCTTTAAATTTGAACATTTTAATTTTCAGCCTGGCTCAGCAGTAGCCCAGGGCTGCCAGCCAGTGGCTGCACCACACGTCACACATTTGCACTACTGCTCTCCTAAGCCTGTAGCTTTTATTTGCTCAGACACATCATAACAATTCAAGAGAAGTATTAATTCCACCCCTGATGTGGTCAGTGAGACTATACTAAGTTGAAAACCATCTACTTAAGTCACACCAGTTAAAAACCCCAAGACTATTACAGAAATTACTCTCACAGTGATTTATAAAGCTCTAAAAGAGCATTACTGTCCCACACTTCAATCAAAAAGTTGAAAGGAACAACAAGCACAGAACTCAGTAGACTGCCTCACTACTTGTTACGGCCAGTCCAGCAGATGGCACAAGCTGAACTGTCCAGGTTATTTCTGGTGCTCACCCTTCTCTCAGCCCCATCGTGCCGTGCCAGCAAGCATTCCCTGTGTCACCCCAGGTCACATGCACCCAAGGTCACATGCACACGCCTGGAAACGACAGGACCCAGCAGCATTTCCAGCTCGTATTCCATGGCAGCATCCCTGCAGAGACAGCATATGAAGCAGGCTTACCTTCCAGGCAGCCGGGAGCCAAGGGTGGGAAGCTGATCCTTAAGAGAGATGGGTCCACATTCCTGCTGCAGCACCCGACAGCTGCTGCTGTCACTCCCTGGTCCACCCTGCTGGCTCTGCAAACACTCACAGAGCAGGAGATAGCAGGCGTGGAGAAAGGAAAACAGCACAGGCACCACAAGGCTCTGCTTTGTGCACGGGGAGGCAGAGTCCTGCATGCCATGGACAGGGAGCAGAAGGCTCCTTGACAAATACTCGCCAAACGAAGTTTGTTTTTGTTTGAGGATGAAAACAAAGAAGGTTACTTCAACATTACAATAAACTGATTCCAGGAGCTCAGAGCCTTTTTTGACATGGCAGTCCATGGAAGCTGTACGTGCGTTCTTCTCTTTGCAGGTCTTTTAAGTCAGTTGTTTGAAAGTGGACTGTCCTTGTGCTGGCAATGTCCTACATCTACTGTCTCCCAGGAGTACAGATAGGAATGGAAAAGCAGACTTATTTTCTGTCAGATATCCATTGTTTCAGCTGTATACATGATGTCCCTGAATATTACTGCTATATCCCAGCAAACCAAATTATCCTGGGCTGTAAAATATACATCAATAGATTAGTTATACCAAAACAAAAATCTTCCCCCCCATATTGATTGCTACTGTTTGCCATGCCTTCCTCCACAACAATGGATGTAACAGTGATGGGATGGGGCTAATGAAATACATTTATACAGCATTATATACCTTCGTAGCTATCTTTTAAATGATGTGGCAGCTGAGAATGAGGAGAAGCCCGTTCCCCACAGAAAACAAGTGACTGCTCCATAGCAAGGCAGCAGCTTTTTCTAGTCACCTCCCAGGTCAGCAGGAAGTGAGGGCACAGGATATGAGCTGTCATGAACAAACCAACTCCCTTTCAACCTCTCCACCTTCTGTCTCTGCCCATTCTTATCAAACAGCCAAACCTCAAAATAGACATTACTCAGTGCTGGTAAAGACACCAGCATCTGACCTTTACTTCTGCCCCTGTTTCACAGAGCAAAAGCAAAACATAATCAACTGCCACTGGTTTTTTTCTTAATGAAAGCTCAAATAAGCATAGGCTTTGACTAATATATTTTATATAGCTGCATGTCCATAGTGTTACCACCTTAAGTTTATACTCACAGCAAAATTCTCAACACTGCAATATGAAATTTGCCTTGAAAATCCGTCAAAAAAGAGAGATAAAAATCTCAGTGCTTAAAAGTTATCTGAATGGTGACAGCATTTGGTTAAAAGCTTGTCATTTTGATAGCCAATGTTTCAATTTCCAAGATATAATGAAGAATCTAAAACAAACACTTGTGCATGGGAAGTAAAAAGGAAGGAAATACCAAGTTCTCAACACAATTCTTATTTTACTAGCTTTCAACTACAACTTGTTCTTCAATCTAGGGCTGATTTATAACAGCTGAGGGTTTGTTGGTTTGGTTTTTCTGCAGTCTAGTAAGACACAAACTAGTAGTAAATAATACATTACTAGCCAGAGTGCCAAAGCATTTGTGGGTTCTGAGATTGATATTTTTGCAACATGCATTGATCAAACATTAAGTCATGGTGGAAGAATCCTATATATTTTGGAGGAAGAAAAGAGATGGGAAACAAATATTTTAAATATAATTTCATTTATCAATATAATTTAAGCCTACGTTTAACCACATTATATAGATTTTAGTATTAGTCATAGCAGATTCTAAGATAATGTTCATTTTGCAAATGAATGAAATTAGCTTCATATTCCTATTGCTATCATCAATTAAAATGCAGATGTACAAGACAATTAAAAATAAAAGTGGATGCCATTGACATTGATATCATAGTGTTAGTACAAATCCATCTTTTCAGAATAAAATATCCCTTTTTTTACTTTGGACAAGGAGATATTGTTTACTTTGTGACAGCCACACCCTCCTGGGAACTTTCTAATTCTGTAAAAGCCAGCTACCAGCAGTCATTGAAGTTATATATGAATGATCACCTGAGAAATCTTTCTCAAGCATGTGAATAAAAGATGAGGATTTACTAGGTCACTGGGTTGTACTACATTACACTTAGAGGAAAATGAATTTATAAACATCGTAAAAAACATCAATGCACACTTAATGTACAAGAAAAGAAAGTCATGGCATTCAAGTCTAGCAGGGCCAGAAAACCCCACCTCTGAATTAAGGCAGCACTGTGGAATCTCAAATAAAGAACATTCCCAAACAGTTCTTCTTAAACAGTTTAAAATGCATTAGAAATCTGAATAGCAGTGAAGAGAATTAAAGGATCAAAAACTATTGTACAGGACAATTTGCTCTTGAATGCTTACCTCACACACACACACATATACATGTGAAATACAGGCATACTGCAGTAAGGCAAATTAAGTGTTCCACTTATATGCAAGTCACAGAAAAAATAAGTTTCAGACAGTTCTTCATGCATTAGGAATTGCTTCTTGCTTCACTCTCAGGTACACAGTTGCATAAGCTGCCTCCTGCATTTGGATCTAATAAAATACAACTTACAGGTCCTTTTCAAATCCGATATACATTGACATTACTGATATAACTGGAGAAACTGTTCTTTATTACAATAGAATCAGATACAGAATTCCAACACAGATAACATTTCTTAGTGGGTGAAAAAAACCAGCACTATTTAAAGACAGAATTTTCTCTTTAATTCTCATAGAAAATTACATTAAAAGGGACAAATCAAAGGAACCTGGGGAAAGATAGAAGGATGAGCTGTATAGACAAAACATGGACACAAGATTTAAAAAATCCCACCCAACTATACAATTTCAGTGTGTTTCCAAATGGGTAAAATACCTTCTGAATAAAAATCACCTGCTTATTTCTCCACTACATTTAGGTGTTGCAGGGCACCTTTACAAGTGGCTACTGAAACATGTGGTGACATTCACATAACTTGATCCAGTGCATTTCATTTCAGGTTCACAAGTTCTTGCCAAAGGAAAGTTCAAGGCAAAGAAACACAAACAGGTTTCTGCTCTCAAATCCATCCTCCATGTAATGGTTTTCACTATAAATAAGGCATAGCGGTTCAAGTACTACATTAAATGTAATCAAACAATGGGAAAGAAAACCACCCATGAACTCCTGCCAGAAAAGTACTTTATTACGGAGGATAAAAAGCACTGCTCAGACAGTCTGAATAGGCATGGCCTTCTGTGCTGTCAGGCTCCTCGGGCTCAAAGTCATCACGGTCTGGGGGCAGCTGGTCAGCATCTTCATCAGACGTGGAGGGGCGTGTGAGGATTATCCGAGGTATCTTCAGCAAGATGTGAAAGATTTCAGAGAAAAGAATCAGGTCAAAGCAGGGAAGTGTTTAATGGGAATATTTTAAAGGGACAGGGGAAACAGGTGATGAGAAAAAGTATGTGAGAGATATAACAGCACAGAGAATTGCAGAATTGTTTAGGTTGGAAAAGACCTTTAACATCATCAAGTCCAACTACTAACCCAGCACTGCCAAGTCCACCACTAAACCATGTCCCTAAGTGCCACAACTACATGTCTTTTAAATACCTCCAGGATGGTCACTCAGCCACTTCCCTGGGCAATGTGCTCCAGTGCTTGAAACACTCTTCTTATAAAGAATTTTTTTCTAATATCCAATATAAACCTACCCTGGCACAACTTCAGACCATTTGCTCTTGCCCTGTCACTTGTTACATGGCAGAAAAGACCAACCCTCACCTGGGTATAACCTCCTTTCAGGCACTTGTAGAGAGTGATGAGGTCTCCCCTGAGCCTCCTCTCCTCCAGGCTGAACACCCCCAGCTCCCTCAGCTGCTCCTCACAGGACTTGTGCTCCAGACCCTTCCCCAGCTCCATTGCCCTTCCCTGGACTCGCTCCAGCCCCTCAGTGTCTTTCTCACAGCGAGGGCCCAGAACTGGACACAGCACTCGAGGTGTGGCCTCAGCAGTGCTGAGTACAGGGGGACAATCCCTGCCCTGCTCCTGCTGGCCACACTATTGCTGACACAGGCCAGGGTGCCATTGGCCTTCTTGGCCACCTGGGCACACACTGGCTCATGTTCAGCCAAATGTAAACCAAGACCCCCAGGGTCCTTTTCCACCAGGCAACTTTCCAGACACTCTGTCCCCAGCCTGTAGCTCTGTGTGGGGCTGTTGTGACTGAAGGGCAGAACCTGACACTTGGCCTCACTGAACCTCACACAGCTGCCCTTGGACCATCAATCCAGCCTGTCCAAATTCCTCTGCAGAGCTTCTTACCCTCCAGCAGATCAACACTCACACCCAGCCTGGTGTCACCAGCAAACCTATTGAGGGTGCACTTAGTCCCCTCATCCAGACCATTTATAAAGATATTAAGGAGGACCGGCCCCAGTACTGAGTCCTGGGAAACACCACCAGTGACCAGCCACCAGCTGAATGCAGCACCATTCACCACCATCCTCTGGGCCTGGCCATCCAGACAGTTTTTCACCCAGCAAAAGTGTCCCTGTCGAAACCATGAGCAGCCAGATTCTCCAGGAAAATGCACTGGGAAATTAACTCAAAAGCTTTACTAAATTCTGGGTAGACAACATCTAAGTGGGTCACTTTGTCATAGAAGATTAGGTCAGTCAAGCTGAAGTTTCCTGGATCCTCCTTCCAGCCCCTCTTCTAGATGGGAATCACATTTGCCAACTTCCATCAAGTGGGACCTTCCCAGTTAGCCATGGCTGCCAACAGATGATGAAAGAGGCTTGGTGAGCACTTCAGCATCTCTATCAGCACCTTGGCTGGATCCACCTGGCCCCATGGACCTGTGTGTGTCTCAGGTGTGCAGTAGGTGTTGAACATTTCCCCTTGGATTAGGGGGGTTCATTCTACTCCCTACCATTGTGTTACAGCTTAGGGGACTGGCACCCAGAGAACAACAGTCTTTAGTAGCAAGACTAAAGACTGAGGCAAAGAAGGCTTTAAGTAACTCAGAATTTTCCTTATCCTTTGTCTCTATGTTTCTTACCACATCCAATAAAGAAAGGATGATTCCCCTTGGCCTTCCTTTCATTTTTTATTTTATGCTAAAAAGCCATTGATAAAGCAAAATTAGGATAAATTGCCCTTTCCTCTCATTAGCTAACCTTTTAAAAAACCTTCTATATTCTATAGGTGAAAAAAATGATTAAAATATTTTTTTAAAATAAAGACAAGTAAACATGAAAAATTAATTTAACTTCATTATTCATTCAATTCACCCCCCTGAAAGCAATAAAGGATTAATTAGGAACCATAAATCATATCAATTATTGATCTTTGAAAAATTGCATATTTGGGCTTCTTTACTGACAAAATATATTTAAGAGAAACATTAAGAGAAAATATCAACCTTTAAATTTGTCAGTAAAATATGCATACATAGATTTGATTCGTATTTTTTTTGACAATAACTTTGTGTTCTTTGAGAATTATATTGCAATGCTTTAAAATTAATTTAAATGCTGTAACTGAGGGAAAAACACAGTGGCAGGCTCTTATGTGTAGTCAAATAATGTATCAGTAATTGTTTTTATCAATGAATGGATTATTACAAATTTCACTCTGATGCACAAAATCATCCTCCTTTTTACTGCTTTCCAAAAATGGTTTAACATGTAATGAAAACATGTAAGGGTGAGTCAATATATCTAACAAACAGGCAAGATGATAATGTGCAATAAATAAAGTGGCCATCTTCTACTAGCAGTGTGAGAACTTTCAGGTAAGTTCGTACTTCTTATTTATCAGCTACTTCTACTTCTTGAGAACATTTAATGTTGACACCACACAATTCAGTTGTTTATATATTATTTCCCTGCTGTACATTATTTGATTTAGGAAATTACACAAGCATATAGATGCTTTGTGGCTGTTGCATTTTCAGCCAGGAGGTTTCTGCATTGAAGTAAAATGAATTATTCCCCAGGCTCCCCTGAGATTAGCTCTGACTCCCCCTGGCTCACAGCACACTACACATAGACACCAAAGTGCAGGTGTCAATCCAGAGCTGAATCTCACTCCTGGTAGATGTAAACTAATTTTAAAACCATGTGTAAATTTAGTGTATACCCTGGTGTACTGAGCACCCAACTATATACCTTTTTCCCCCTTCTTTTTGTTCTGCTTAAACTAAGAAGGACACATTTGCTAGCTTTAAATAACCTATAGAGATCCTAAGCACTGGCCAAGCTACAACTCTGAGGAAGATTTGCTTTGGTCATTCACACATGGCATTATTTATAACTTTCCTTGCACTGGACAGTTCTGTTCTTTGCTGAAAGATGCTTCTTGCTTAACAACAGCCAGCAGCCAGCTGCTTTGCAGTACAGCAAATATACATCTATACATACAGGTGGTTTACTGGGTCACATAATGAAATTCTGACACCTCAAGAGCCACTGCAGAGGTCTATGCCCTATGTTACCTACAGTCACATCCGGGACCAGGCTTTGCATTTCATTGAGCTGTCAGTTCAAAGCTCAGGGAAGACCTTTCTTTGTGTAGTGTGCTGCTCTGGAATAGACATGTGCACACCTTCCCATGACTGACATGTATTTCATTAGCAATGCAGAGTCACCAGTATCTATTTGTCCTTTTGAAGGAAAGACCTTAGCCATTTTGAATGTCAGCTTTTTAAGTACTCTTTTTCAGCATGGCTCCTACTCCCCAGTTTTCAAAAACCAAAACTAATTCTCTAAAAGAGATTTTCTTCAAACATTTCATGACTGCTGGCATACTATCTTTCAAATATTATGATGGAACTAGGTCTAAAAACTATAAAGTAAATTTAATTGATGAAAAGTGCTCCTTCAGCATTTCTGTGGTAATTGTGTTAACTGCTACAGAAAATACATGGTGTTGGGGAAATCTTACATCTAATCTTTCATGTTGCTGCAGGTAAAAGGAAAGCAGCCCCTCTGTACCCTCTCCAGGCAGGTGAAAGCACACACACACACCAACTCATGCTGATTTGGAGACAAACTGTTGAGTCTTTCTATCAAATCAAATGTCCTGGTCCAAGTGCAGCTGTATTCTCTGTCCCTCTGCTTTCCACACATCTCCCTGCCCACTCTCCCTCTGAAACTCCATGTGAATCCATGCCACTACTGTTCCAAAACCATCACTGCTCCTTCCCCTGCAACCAGTCATCCTCCTCTGTGCCTCTCTCCCTGATGAGATGCTGAGGAGCTGATTTCCTCAATTCTGAATCATAGATACCAATGAAAGAACAACTCTCAGTTGAGGCTTGTGCCAATTATACAATTGCACATGCAACTAAGTAATAGAGCATGCATTTTGTACAAGATCAAATTAAATGAAAAGAGTCTTGGGCTTCTAGTCTGCCTCTCCTTGCAGTAAAAGTTATCAATTAAGCTCCTCTATAAACCAAAACCAACACAAAATGGATGTAAGAAACACACATCACATTTCTAACCACAGTGGCCTAACCATTTCACCTAATCATCCCCTAAGAACCCAGCACTCTCTATCACTGCCTTCACATTCACCAAAGCTTCAGGAACACCATAATATAAGCTTTTTCAGCTTCCTTTACTCTTTCAGTTTTGTTAAAAACAAACAAAAAACAATAAAAACAAACAAGCCACAAACAAAAGAAACTAACAAAACTCATCAACTCTAAACTTGCATCATGTTTTGTTGCATCCTTTTCTCAAATCCAGTGTTTCTCTTCCCAGAATCCTGGAGAGATTTTACTTTCATTTTCATATTTCCCTGCTTATCTTCACTGACCTCAGCATTACCCTATTAAATAGGCAAGTCTTGCCCTTGGAGCTTTTCTTTACTATTTATATTTGAATGTACATTTCCTGGTGCAGCATGATCAAGGAAAGATAGGAAAACAGATTTCCTATGTGTAAAAACGGCACAGCAAAGAGAAAGCAAACTATTTCCACTGCCCATTACAGACAGGGCAAGACAGAGACATTTAGGATGGCAATAAGGAAAACCCTTCCAGTACAGGCATCTGAGTTGCTTGTCTAAGGCATGTGGGAAGGTGTGAAACTTCCATCTTCTGTAGGTAATTCTCCAAACAAAATTGATGCCAGGGGGACAAATTATCTAGATTTTCTATTATTCCATTGTTTTCTCCACTGGGTGTTACTCAGCAGTGTTTGAACTTGTTCAAAATACTTATGTTGAAATTGCAAAGTACTCCTATTTCCATCATCATGCTTTAAATATCATTATTTAAATAATATGGGAACTACTATTCAATCTTAAATTGTCAAAATACATAGAATTTTTTCAGAGAAATGGATAATTAATTACTTGAAAAAAGTTACTATTTATCCATTTTCCCCTGAAATTACATTTTCAGTCCCTAAAAAGTAAACTTTAAAATGGAGATGTCCTGTAGTAAAACCAGCGGATTCACTGTGGAAACTTCTTCCATTACCTTTTTTGTGTCACTTTTTTTTAACATAACCACTAAGACATTCTACACCAAAAAAAATTCAGTTTTATTTGAATCACTCATAACTAAAAATCAGATTATTTCAGACACTCTCATTTAATGGGATTAACAGCCTACATTGAAGCTTGGAGTCCTTCAGCTGGAGCACAGACAGGGGGCTGCCTGTGCACTCCTGGTCCTCTGCAGGAAGAAGTAAAATAAAGCCATCTAAACGACTTTGGGCAATTCAGCTGCAGTGTTGGCTGCAAAAATTCTTTCATACTGAAACAGGATAGGAACAAACCCACAACTAGCTGTGATGCTTGAAAGCAGTTTTTAAAAGAAAACATGATAAATGAGATGTCTTGCCAACAGGTCACCATCCTATAATTTTTAACTTCCAGATGTGCACATATGCTTTCCTTACCTACTTCTAATCAAAATGTCTGTCCAAAACATTGCAGAACACTCCATAAAAGACAGTTCGTTATGTCTTTTTATAATTATTTCAAAACTAAAACTGAACAGATCAAACCCCATCATCTTTTTTTTTCTTTTATAAACCATTCCCTTTCCCTGGCCTCTCCCAGCCCACAGGTCCATACTCCAATATTAGCTGGAGAGGGAAGTTCTCAAGGCAACAGTCACAGCTACAACCCAAGCTTCACATCAAAGGCATAACCAGCAGCAACAGGGCAAATCACAGCTGGCAGCAAGGCCAGCTGCTGGGCACAGAGGCTGCAAATCAGAAGATGAAACAACACAGGAAAGGCCAAAGTTTGATGGAATAAGGGCAGGAAAAAAGAATTTGGACTGACCTTTTATAGGAAGAAAACCAGACATACTTTTAACTCTAGTTCCAACAGGTAAATTTTTAAAGAAAATATTCTTCAGCTAGAAAATACCTGTAATAGGAATGCCTGCCTAGCTAAGCTCTGTATATCTAAATAATGCATATTTTTAAAATTTTACTTTACAGCTGATCTTCACTGACTCCAGTGCTAAGGATGGTACCCTTAATTGGGGAAAACAGGGGAAAACAAAATTATCAACACAGTTGAGAGCATGTGCAGGGATTATGTAAACCTCATGAATAATGTTATGATTTCATACTTAGTCTTACCTGTTTTGTCATCACTGGGGATGGAAGTAATTTTTTAGACCTGAGCAGGAAATGTAGATTTCTCACTAAACAATGAAAACAGTCCTTTGCTAGATGCAAAAGATCACATTCGATAATGACTGTATTCAGAGAAGAAGCTGTCTAAATCGAATCTAACAAAGTAGGGTAATTACTCATGCCTAAAAAATATTGCACTGCTGGAATTTTAAACAAAAATTTTAAAAAGAGGATGTAAAAATGCATTCAACAGAACAGCAGAGAAGGGGCAGATCTGTTGCTGCACAATTCACAACAAACTGGCATCTGATGGCATTCTTAATTGAAGAGATGTCAGCAACAATAGATAAAAGCAACTTTCCCCAATAGGAATCAAGGAAATACAAGTCAAAGAGAGAGAAAGAGATCAAATTAGTTCCTTGTGAGCCAGGGTGCAGCCGGGACAGCAGCTGGGGCAGGGTCGAGGGCTGTGGGACAGAAACCAGCTGATGCACAGCTGTGTGCCTGAACACACACAAATCTGGAAACCCCATCTAGGCATTGAGCACAGCTCCCCCTTTATAGCACATCGGGGACGTTTCAACAAGCATGGGTTTAATGGTGCACCCTCAGCTCTCCTGGTCATGGAAATCCCTGGCTGCATCCCTTTCCCCAGCACTTTACAATGCTGTTTTACTGCTGTATTTGACCTCTGGCCAAACTCCAGAAATTGTGATGTTGGATGGAGAGAGGTATAAACCTCTTCTACACTCTGGGGAAGATAAATCTTTGGTGAGGCATGGATGAAGCAACTCATTTACACTTGGCTACAGATCTCTGCAAAAGGAAATCTATGTGACCTGTGCTGCTACACTTAGGGAGCAACCAGCTCATGACATCTTTTGTTGCTTGGAGTTGGAAGAGGGCAGCACATAATTCAGCTGCTCCTTGCCCTTTGAACAGCCACACTACTCTCAAGCACTGACAGAGGAGCTCTGGCACCATGCTTTTGAAAATGCTGCCTCAGTTTTGTGTGCAGCAGCCTGGTGTGGGCCCTGAGCAGGGGCTACCCCACCAGCCCATTCCTCTTCCCTGTTCCTCTTCCCACACTGTGCACAGTGATTTACTCCAAAATCTAATTCAGCTCAGTATGATTTCCTGGAAATCAACAGACCAGACAAGCAGTAAAATACTGGAATAGGTTGCTCAGAGAGGTGTGGATGCCTATTCCTGGAAATATTCAAGGACAGGTTGGACAGGGCTCTGAGAAATCTGGTCTAGTGGAAGATGTCCCTGGTCACTACAAGTGGAGTATAAGATGACCTTTAAAGGTCCATTCCAACCCAAACCACTCTATGATTCTATGGAAATTTCCTCTGTGTGAATTTTCTAGATATTGATGTATTTTACAGCTTGGTTTTAAAACTGAGTATTTTCTCTACTTCTTGGAATAGCAATAGAACATCTTGCATGTTTCATCTGTCTTTCAGCATGCAGTATATATAACATTTGGTCATGTTGCATTTAGAGCAAAGCTCCTTTCTGTTGTTGCTTTCCGCCAAGTGCCTCCCAAGGGCAATACACAAGGCAAGAAAGATGGAGCTCTGTCAAATTCACAACAAAAATGGAAGATCAATCCTCATCATGTCATATCTGCAATGCTGTCAAGCACAAAAGGCTTTTGTACGACTCAAATTGTGTATGAAAAATCGTCCTTGCTCCATTTCTTTCATCTTCTAATGTACCGCTGGATGACTTCCACTCAGTGACTTCCCTGACACTGGAACCTGATTTACAGATTTTCATATAAGTGTGTAATCATTCATGGCCTGATGCTATGAAAACACTGAAGAAAATGCATTGCTCCGACCACATTGGGAGAACTAAAAGGCATTGCCCCCATAAGCAGTGCTACCCATGGTCCAAGTTGCCAACCCTTTGATTTTTTGAAGAAAACTCATCAGCCCTGTGAAAGGCAGTGGCTGTCTGAAAGCTTGCAGGAATCCAGTACAGTCTCTTCCCCTGCAGTACTCCCACAGAGTCCACGAGGATGCCTTTCACAAGGGGACACATTGCTTATCATTTGTGTAGCTCTTTAAATACTTATTCTCTTTTATTCTCAAATAATATATACAAATAATATCCTACAGCACAGTTCAAGGTGCCTTGCTTGATTCTGTCTTTTGTATGTTTTTGTTTGTATTGTCTGCAGTGCTTATATTGCCTATCGTACAATGGGCTCACTTTGTAGATTTTCTCTAACTTGGGGGTATTTTAATATGGTAACTTGAAAATATCAATTAATGTCCTGTCTTTTTCAAAGGTTTTTCCTATTTAGCATGGTTAATTACAAGCTATGAAAAATCCAAGAACTTAGAGGTTGAAATGAGTCAGTTTTGACCGAGTGCTGTGAGAAAACTACTTAAAAGGAAGAGTGGGAAAAGATACACTGTGCAAACAGAAACATTTGTTGAGAGCAGGAACTTAATTTCAAATTCACAAAATAAGTTTCCTAACCACTACACTATGGAGGCAAACAGAGTGTCTACAAAACACACCTTTTATCTTCCATCTTTCATCGTGACTCAGAAATACTCAGTTGCTCAGATAAAAGCAGAAGCAAACGAGGAGATGAAATGGAGAAGGCAATCACATAGAACATGGGTGCTCACACTCCACTGAAGCTCACACAATGACTAAGGTTAGCTAAACCAACAAGGCTCACAGGCTTCTTTGCAAACATGCAAACCTGCATAAGATGCAAGGCATTGGAGACTTAGATTCCTGACTTCTAAAACTAACTTAGCTTGTCAGAATAGAAAACAAAATAACATAAAAACACCAACACCCTTACCTGACAAGATTAAAAGAGTCATGAAAATGTTTTGGAGAAGGGATAAAGCAGTTCCTCATAAGAAACTTGAAGTAGTAGATCTTATGGTGCTATAGGTCAGTCAAACACTGTGATGTGAGCAAGGTCTTTACTGTTTGAAACAAACTTAAGAAGAAACCTGGCTTTGTTCATGATAAGAGCATTCTGAATCTTACTTTAGTTGTCTCCTTTTACACTGCTTCTCTGACCTGAGTACTCCACTGGCTTTGCTTTTAAAATTGAACAAAGTAAGACAATGACTAAAGAAACAAAAGTTTTATTTTATGTTGTATGATTTCCATTTTCTGATATGTTTAGAACATGCTCAGATGAATAAAGGGTTTGATAATAAGTTTTTTGAGGATTTTTAACTAATGTAAGTGGATCAAGTTTTTTTCCTGAAAAGTCTTTATCAGCTGGAAATGAAGAAGGTAGATCTGCTGGGATTCTCATCCATGTAAGATTTCTCACGACTTACATATGAACAATATGAGACAAAGGCAGAAGACCAGAAACTGCATAGTGTGGAAGATGGTGTATCTGCTTATGAATTTTCTGCAGGCACAAGAGGATTTCATTTTGATACCTTACAGGTTCTAGTACACTTGTCTGTTTTCTCGGCAGATTTAGGAATGCTTGGTATCTCTGCATTTTTAAGAGAGCAGCCAAAAAACTTGGCTTTTTTAGCCTGAAGAAGTTCTTCAGATTTTTTCAGTACTGTAAGCTTCACCTTTTGTTGATTTATTTATTTATTTATTCAAACAATCACTTTTAACTGGTAGCTCTTTCTTTAGCCCGTCTTGAAAATCCCAGTATCAGTGACACTTGTACCCCTGGTGAACTACATGAAAAAATATAATTGAGCAAATTCCCAGGGAAAAGGCATAAAATTAAATCAAATAATATGCTAACAATTTAAGTTAAACTCTAGATTAAAATATTTTGAAAGCTTGATATTACAAAGTATCTAATATTCTTATTATGTTGATAGCCCCAAAAATGAGTCAAAGAAGATGGCATAATGATGCATGTTATAAAATAATAGAAGATGCTGAAACCTGTCAACTCTCTCCATTCAGACAAAATCCTCTGGGAATTTCAGTCAGAGGCTGAATGAAAATATTTATGATGAAGAAAGGTTGTGAAGAGTTGGCTCTATGTTGAGAGGATGGATAGGAAACAATAACTGAACTGGAAATGAAGACTCCAGAATCCAAGTTAAAGTTCCTTCTGTTAAAGTCAGCAAGGACATGTTTTTACATCTCTGATTTTTTTTGTTAAGTTCAATTCAAATATTTATATCTATATCCATATCTATTAAACAAAGTAAAATATGTTTTCATATTTTTGAGGTATGATTAGCATAACTGAGGCTAGTCTATAAAATACTGTATGTAAAAACTATCTACGATAATTAAAGTTCTATCTATGTGTCAGCAAAATACTCAATCATAATTAAAACCAAGGAAGATTCTCATTTTTCCTTTGCAAAACAATGACTCACTGTGAAAGAACATTTCCTTTGTCCAATTAATTGCTGGTCATTCACACTGTCATGAAATCTTAAAGCTGGCACAAAGGGTTTGAAATTGAGTTTGGCTGCATGAGCTAACAATTAAATGAAGTAGTTAGAATGCAGTTCTAAATAAATTTTTGAAGCAGTTAGAGCAACCAAGCCTGTGGAAAACAGAGAGGAAACCTGAACCTGGCAGCAGAGTTGCCTGTTGTAATGCCAGAGCAGCAGGCTCAGAGGTGGGGTGGGCTGTGGCTAGCAAGAATGAGACAAATATTATCACAGAGAGCATATGCAAAGAGGATGTTTTTTAAAATTCAATAAAAATAAACAGATGAAGACAGTATCTGCTGGAAGGCAGGATGATGACATGGAAGAGAGGGAAAAGAAAGATGACACCATCTGGCACATACTCAGTTTTTGCAGAATAGTAATAGGAGTCTCCGGTCTCTCTGTTATTACACTTCAATCCTTCCCTCCCTTGTGTAGACACAACCATCTTCTATTGAAACCTGATCAGAAACACAAAGGAAATGAACCTTCCTATATTCCTAGCACAGGAGAAGATTCTGCATTAAGGTCCTACTGCCACCTGCTTATCTGAACATGCAAAGCAAGTCCTCCGTGACAAGCCAGGCTCTAAACATTTTTCAGATAATAAGATTTCCTTCAGTTACTGAGGAATAAGAGGGACTTCAAAGTGAGAACAGATGAGAAATTGAGCAGTCCCATGTCAGCAGGATACTCCCCACAAGCCCATAATCCCTAAAACTGGGGACTGCTGCTCCAGGTTACAGGCAGTAACATGTATCATTTGCTACAGCACAAAGATTTTGATTTCAAAAAAGAAACAAAACCAGAAATACAAATGTTTCTTCACAAAAGAACCTGGTTGCTTTTGACACTCGGAACATATTCAGCCAGTTGACTCCCTCTGAGTACTCTGCTCTAAATTAAGTATCTCAGTCTAATCTGCCTCCTCCCCCCACTACACCTGAAGAACTTTAAAGGAAGGCATACAATACAAAAATACAGCAATTTCTTCTTTCTGGATGAAAATACTGAAAGTCGGATACTACTGCAATAGATCCAGGCCACCACCAATGTATGAATAAACCCTTTCAACAGTGGTTCCTCTAACAGGAAGCCTTGTGCTTCCTGCAATGCTGACAAAGACTGTAAGAAACAGCTACCAGGTAAAACTGGACAAAAAAAAAAAAAAAACAAATTGATGAAAGTGTTTTCAGTAGGAAAATAAAATCGGTCTAAATGTTTCATAAGATGATGTTGGAGGCCAGAGGCCTCAAAATAATTTTATTTAAGCAATAAATAGAAGGGAAAATCTTTCTTAGTCTATCTCATGGACAAAATCTGTAGCTCAACATGTCAAACAGTGACTAACACAGGAAATCAGAGAAAAACAGTTGCATGATCCATCTGCTGACTTTTCCAGTCAACTAACAAATCACATTAGTTATTTAAATGGCATATAAAAACTGATATGGTCTTTGATTAGATTCTATTATATATTATACATACTTTCCTTGTTTGCCATTAGCCCTGTTGTGAATGGTATTCATAGAGAAAGATTTTTAAAAAGACTGAAAGAAGAGGAATCAAACAAAGCATTCCCATGGCATTTGCTGTAGGAGAAACAGTTGTTGCTTCCTAATACTTCAAGATCCATACAAGATGCTTTTTGACCTTAATTATTCAGATACCTTGATCTTATTGTATCTTCCTAGTAAAGCCATAGTTTCAGTTGTGCACATAGATGACCAAGATTAGGGCAGGTCTTCAGAAAGCTGAACTTGCTAGAGAAGTTAAAAAAAAATGGATTTCTAAAAGCCCCTTGCAGGCTCAGCTATTGCCTTCTGTGACATGTGCAGTAGACTTACTCTCATCAGTCACCTAAAATACAGGCATGTCTCGGCCTGTGACACAAGTGCTCCCCTCCAGTCAAAACATGAAAATGGTCACATCCAGGTGGCAGTTCACCCTCTCCCTCCTAAAAGAGGGATCCTGGAAATGCTGTTCCTCCAACTAGCTAGAGACAGAGTCCAGAAACAGAATAATGACTCAAACTGGGGGGAATGGACACCACCTAAAGTCCCCAAACTAGAGTGTTTCAAAAGCTCCACTCTGCTAGGTGGGTGCTCACCCAGGAGCAGAGCTCCTCCAGAAGCCACTTCCCAGCAGCACTGACAGCCATGAAAATGCTTGGTAGGGTCTCTGATCTTTGATATGTGTGGAGTTCTGTGCCAATCTTTACCAACATTAATGACAGACAACACCAGTTTCTTAGGTAAGAGTGACTTGTAATTTACTGGGGCCATCCTACTTACTGTTATGACATGGTTGACTGTCGGTAAGGGGCTGCCCTTGGGGGAAGCTTCAGTAGAACCAGCATCAGGGGCAGCAGGCTCTGAAACAAAGGTTGCCTTTAAAAGAAAACACCAGAAATATATTTTTATTCAGAATGCTGTTTAAGAAGAGGAGTTCCCTCCCTCTCAAGTTAGTGTACAAACACCTGGCCCTACTGTTACATGTGGTTGTAAAACAAAAGCAAATAAAATTGCAATTCTTGCTGTTTCCCATTTTTGGTGAATTTTATATTTGAACTGTTGAAAATATCAGTTCAAGAATGAGAAGTTGTAACACATAGTGTCAAGAGAAAAATGCTTGTTATTTTGTACACAGCTTAGTCCTGTGGTCAAAACAGCTATTTCTACAGCACACCTCATTAATTCCTTCTCATCACACACACATTCAAAAAGCAGAGAGTTGTTTTCTATATTCTTTAAACAGATGAATGATTCTGCCATCTTGTGGGAGAAGGAGAAATCCTAACTATTTGTACAGTAACAGCAGGGCAGAACAGGATGTAACAGAAACTTCTTCTTTTTCACTTGTTTCACTATTGATTAAGTGAACAGACATTAACACCTAGTATATTCCAAATACTCCCCCAAATAAATAATTAATTATAGTCTCATGGAGGAAGTTGAGCCATAGGGTTGATTTTTAAGACACTAACTTGACCAGAAACTCTGCTCAGAAGATAAAGGTACAGCAACTAAAAATCCTGAGGTTTTTTCCCCAATGATCTCATAATGTGAAATATGTAGAGAATTATTTACATTCTCTCCCATTTGTTACAATACCTTTCATAAAAGAGAAATATGTAAAATTAACACATTTTTATCTACAATTAACCTTTTAATAACTGTCAAACTAACACAGTATTTACATATTATGGAACACCACCCTCTATTAATAATTCCATACCATAGTTTTATAAAATTAGTAGATTAATTTATCATTAAAGTCTTTGGCTGGTACAGGTTGTATCATTATTCCTGACAATTTAACAGACATACAATATTGCTTGCCCTATCCCACCTTAATTCAACATGGACCATGCTGGAGTAAAAGCTATTAATTTAACCAAGTATAAATGACAGTTTAAGAGAACAAGAGATGAAATAAATATGGACCAGTTTCACCTCAAAATAATTTTGTAGAGGCTCTCTTCTTACTCCAAAATTCCCAGTAGGTAGAAACCAAAAAGTACATCAAAAGTGTGTAACACAAAACTGTATGTGACCATTTTTTCCCATTGTTCTTGGGAAATTCTGAAGCTCAAGAAAGTGGCTTCTGCTAAGAAGGATGAGGCTTGAGGTGGAGCAGCCCGAGAGACACATTTATCCCTTGGCACTTGGCTCTGTAAGCCTCTATCAGGGGAGTTATTTTGAGCTTTTCTCTTCCTACCAAAAATCACCTCGGGGAAACAAGCTCATTTAGTTTATATTTCTTTGTTACAATTGCAATGAACTCATCTAGTAAATCTAATACCATGTCACAAGGAAGTTTCTTGGATCAAGTACAACTGCATTTATGCTTACATAACCACTTACTAAGACCTTTGTAAATCATTCATTTAAGTGAATAGTATTTTGTTAAGCACTTTGAACATAAAGATCTGACAACCAGAACATAAGAAGGAATACAACAATTTAATGTTATTATCATTTCTTCATAATGGCAAGTATCTAAAAAGCTAAGGCAAGCCTAGATCTGGATCTCAAGTTCCACAGCTCTAAGTGATTTGATATAAAGATAACAACAATAGAGAACACACTCTACAGTGACAAACAACCCAGCTACCTCAGCCACTCTGTCTCCTGCTTGTACCCCAGCCAAGTCTGGTGGACCATCTTTTGGCAGCCGTGCAATCACGATCCCCTGGGAACACAAAACATAGGTTTCAGAAGTGACAGTTTCTGCCATTGTTCTTAGATGCAAAAAGCAAATGGGAAGTAATTAATTTTCAAGACTTATTGTTCTGTTGCCTCCATAAAAGTAAAAACTAAATGCCTTAGCACATTAGGAAGACCAAAAAAAATAAACCTCCATGGCTGACGCATACAACAATGAATAAAAGTCAGTAATTGTTTACACTGTGCCACGGGGAACAGACTGGAAAACAAAGATTTATTTAAAAGATAAATAAGATGTGCAAAATATTTCTTCTAAATCAAGTTAGCTCCTGGGAATAAACAAATGAGATGGGAGAGGCATGTGGATTGCCAAGGGAGTGTTCCCAAATTGAGGCAGAAAATCATAATTAAACAACAGTGTTTCAGCCATCAGGTTGACTTTTCAAAATCATTGGTTTACATTTGGGTATCTCTCCCAAATCATCCCTTCTGGAGCTCCCCATCAAAATTTAATGCCAGATCTGGGAAATAAGCTACCTATGTTTACCCTCGTTAGCTTTACAAAGATGGAAATGTTACATGAAAGACAATCTCAGAAAGCAAACAACAAAACACAGTAACTCAAGGAACTACTCATCAGTTTACTCCTAATGATCACTAGATACATTTTGAATAATGAAATGCACCTCATCACTTTCTTTACATGAAGATGAGCCCTTTCCACCAGCAATGCTAATACCAAGACTCCCCATTTGACTGCACACAGTAATGGTTACCTGGAAAAGAATTATAATGGATAAGTGACCTGATTAATCAAAAATATTGCCTATTAATTATGTGAGCATTGAAAATCTTCCTCCCATTCTGAACACCAGCAGACATGCCCCTGGAGAGTCCAGGCCAAAGGAATATGGTGCAACACTTCAACACTGGCACATGCAGACTTGCTACCACTGCTTTGAAACCATGGACTGAACGAAGACTCAGCTCAGTGCTCAACTGCACGTATCTTTGACTTGACCTCACACTACCAAAGCTGGATAGATACAGTGAGATGCATGGCTACAAGGGAAGTGGGCTTTGTTGGGGTGTTTTAAAGTTAAATTCTTTTTCCATAGAAGTCATGGGGAGCAATGACAACCCTCAGCTTACTCTCTTTAAGGTAAGCCTCATGACATCTGCCATGCAGTGTCCCCCCTTCTTTGCATCTTTTATAAACTGCCTCACCCAAGGGGAGCTCCCCAGAGACACAGGGACTGTCCCACAGACATGCAGAGCCCCCCCAGCAGCAAGGCCAGCCCCTGCAGCAGCTCCAAACCTTCAGTGGGGGCTGTGGCACATCCAGCACCCGCAGCTCCTCCGCGCCCCGGCCGCTCTCGCTGGGGAAGCTGCCTGCTGCTGACACTGGTGGCTGCCCCTTGGGGTTAGATCCTGGGAGAGTCTTCCCTTTCATTGCCAGCTTGTGCTTTTCTTGTAGTGTTGCTCTGGTACTTCTTTGATCTCTCATGCTATCACTGCTACCAAAAAGGCTGCCGGAAAACTTGGAAATAGGTTCCTGAGGGTTAAAGATAAAAAAGGTAAACAAAGAAACAGCAAGGAGAATCTGAAATAGAGACCTTACCCGTGCTAAGATGAATTTGTTCCTCACTCTCACATTGCTGTATGATAGAATTTACTTCACTGAAAACAAAACTGGAACTTTCAGGGAGAGGACTGGGATTTGTATAGCCTTTCACTAGATTCTCTGGCACTCACAAGCACGTGTAACACACACATATCCATATGTGCATAAATCCTGCAATGCCCGCGACAATAGCAGAGCATGAGAACAAAACTATTTTGGGCAGCCTCTGCCAGCTCTGTAGCACTGAATCCACTGTTCTGGGGGAAGGAACCACACACACAAGGCAAAGATATCTCTGCACAGAAAATAAAACATTTCTCATAGTTCCTCAAAACTCGCATTCCATTTTTGGGAGCATAGGTGTGAGAGGAGAGGGAAGGCAAGCTCCTACCTTACATCTACATATCTAAGACTTCACTTAAGTCTTTGGATTGACTTTAGTTGCAAATGGAAGGAGTGGAGACCTGCAAACTTAAGTGATTTAGGAGTCCTCTGGAAATGGAGCCTCAAAGATGATGCATACTAAAGCCCACTCTGAAGCCCCGGCTCTAGGGTGAATTTAATCTGAGATGTAGTGGGGAGCTCACAATGCCACCCTATGTTTAGCTAAACCACAAGGGCTTGAAAAGAGAATTACACAATCAAAATACATCCACCTAATAATTAAAGCTTCAGACAAGTTTGACTGCAAAATGTAGTGATGTTTTCTAGCTATCAGTTATTCCTGGCAAAGGGTTAAATTAAATTCAGACAAGATGCTCAAATTCTGTTCACATCTTAGGAATGCTTTATTTATATTTAGCTGATTTTTGTTCCTTAATTTGATGGGTTAAGGTCAAATCAAATCTTCATATTGCCCAAATCCTTCTCTCTTCAGTTGGCAGTAAAAGGATGCAGCAAACATACATCAACATCTCTGAAAATAAACTCCGTAAGTGTTTACCTAAGCTTGGAAGTTTAATACCAAAATAAAAAGCAGTGCCATTACCTTGAACAGCTGTGCAGAACCCCACTGGACACTTTATTTTTCAATCTGTATTGGTGCTTTCCCACAATCTCTTTTTGGTTGGGATGGAAAGAAGCACTGCCAATCCCAGAGAAAGCATATAAGGTATGATTGCTTCCCATTTTCACTTAAAAGGGAATTAGCTTAGCTTTGACTCATATAAAACATTCACTACCTTTCTTCTCTTGAGAGAGATTTCTCTTTACAGTGCCAGGCTGACTAACCTGGACACACCTGCAGTGCTGTGGCTGCCAGGGAAGAAGGCCATGAGCAAGAGCCAGGACTGTGGATGGAGGAAGGGGCACACCAGCAGCACTCACAGGGAAGTAAGCAGAGGTCCTGGAAGAGGAGCAGGAACCCCAATTCCTCCCTCATCTCCCAGCAAACATCAGGAAGAACAGTGAGCAATGCCCTGAAAGGGAAAGGCTGCAAGAGTGCAATCACCACCTGCTTTTCCCAGGCTAGGACCAAGAGGACAGCCAGGCTGCAGCACAGGTGACAGACACCTGTCAGGCTCAGGCTGGAGAAACTACAGCAGGCAGGGGCCCACTGACATCAGCATCCTGGAAGAGCACCACCCAAAATTAACATGCAGTGGAGGAGCACTGCAACCTCACTTTTCTACCATCCAGGCCTAGGGAGGTGCTGAGCTGCGAGTGCTGCTAACAACCTACTTACCTGAAAAAGATGGAGGGAGCTTGGTAACTGGGAATATAAGTAGGAGTAAAGTAAAAAAATGTGTTTCACCATTTCTCAGGTTACTCAAACTGCAGGATGAATTGTAGTCTTGAGGGTTGGATGGATTAATTGGAATAAAACATTGAACCTAGCTCTGTACAAGTAGGGACATGAGAGTATAAGCAGTGTAGGTCCCACAAACCCAAAGTGCTCTGCTGCACAGCAGTGTGAGCAGCTAAAGCCTCTTCATAGATACACTTTGTCTCTCCCAGTTTCAAGACTACTTACATCATCAGGATCCTCGAGTTCCTCTGCTTCTTGCTCAGGACTGATCCTTCCTTCTCTCCATTTTCCATTAGCAGAGCTGAATTTGTACAGGTTACCACCATGAAAACCTTCCTTTCCTTTCAACGAGGCCCAGCGAGAGCCCTGGGAGCTCCAGTTATGGCCACTGTACAGTTTAGGAGACTTGGGAAGCCACTTAATAGAGTCCTGAGAGAAAGACGACATTAAAAGAGAAAAGGCAATGAATAGATTTTAAGACAGTGATTGAGGTATGTATGTACAGAAGCTGCCTGGCAAGTTCTGTCAGGCATTTTAGATTCTTGCAAATACTTGTTTCCCTTTTTCACCTTTAAAAGTACCTTCAGCCCCACAGAGACACTTTGCCAGTTGATGGGCACTACTGGTGATACAAAGAGCAAGCAAAGGCTGCTGAGAATAGTGGAAACCTTTAAGGATTTATAAGAGCATGGGACCAAGCCTACCTTCAGCATTGTAAAGAAGAATTAATGATCAACAACAGTCTTCAATAAAGTGTACTATTAAGAAAACAAACAAGAGTACTTAGACCTTTAGTGACCACCTCATCTCATGACCTGAGTTAAAAAAATCTATTGAGTCATTCCTCTCTTCATTATTCATTAAATAAAATGTTTCATTTGTTGAATAGTACCAATAGAAAGCACAACACTTAATTGACCCTGTAAGGATTGCTGATTTACAAAGTGATTATAGTTCAGTAACCCCAAAATGTCCATTACTTATTTGCATAGAAAATACTCCACCTTTCTCACTCAGAAGATTATACATGACAAGTTGTGTCAAAGTTGCCTACATAACTAAATTTCATTGAATTTTAAAACTAATTTTTCAAAGTAACCTTTTTCTTTCTTTGAAGCGTTCTTTAAATCTCCCTTCTGCATTTTATTACAGTCATACAAATCCAATGGCAAAAAGCAGCCTGACACCACAAATAAGATACATCAACGGAGAAAATGAGCTTACAAAAAAAATTTTCAACAAGCTTATGATGGAGCAGTGAGAAGCACATGGTGACTTTCACATGTTTTAACAAGTATTTGATTCAGATTTAACAGTTCTTTAAGTTTCCATTTTCCCCTTTAAATGCAGAATGGTTATGTTCACAAACACACAGAGATATGCTGCAACACACCAACAACCCAGATGTCACCATCTCTATTAGATCTAAGGTGGATAAAGACAAGGAAATAGGACAAGACTGTTCATGCTGGACACACTGATTCATCTGCAGCTGCCAAAGAAGGTCATTCCCTTAGGATTCTTCATTTGCTTTCAGTTTTAGGACGGCTGGAAACACTAGGAAATGGAAATGGACAGTATCCCAGCATCTCGTTGGAAAACACTGTAGACCTTTCTGTGAGTCTTGAAAAGATGATAACCCCATCACAAGATTATTTGTATTATACAAGGAAGGCGTGATTTGCCTTTTCCTGCAGGAAATTTCCTGTTAAACCACATTTTGAACTGCACTGACACTTGGTGATATCGCTACTTGCTGATAAATAGCCTGATTTCTGATTATTCTAAACCACATTGCTCAGGAAACTGGAGTTGATTGTCAATTTAGTTGATCAACGGGAAAGCAGTACAAACAATCACAACACAGCAGTGGCTCCCTTTCCTCCTGGCAATTCAAAATGCAAGGCAAGATATCTCCAGATATCCTTGAATAAGAAAATGTGATACCCTTAAACAGACACTCTGCTTTCTGTGAATATTAACTAGGGGGATAGCAATTCTAATTAGACAGATAAACAGCACACTAAGGGAAATTGTTTGCTATTGACTTGGACTGTGGTATTTCAGAATAACTAATGTGACATTTCTTAATGTTCAGGGTATTTCGAGAGACAGCTTAAATCTTTGACAACTTTTAAGGCCATTAGGAAGTCATAAAGCAATTTCACTCTAAAAATAAATTTGGGTACAGTGAAGCATTTAACTTCTTCCAAGAAAACATCTCATCCTTGTTTGACCCTGATCCCTAATCCTAAACAACAGCTTCTCAAACTCAGCCTGCCAAATTCTGTAAAACCAGTAAAAGTCTATTCTTTCAAAGTAACAGAGATTTCAAATTAAGCTTATGCTGACAATCCCTTCATCATTTTAGGCATACACTCAGCTGCAGTGGCAGCCTCCTGTATGCAAAGGAGCACGGTGATGAACATCAGTACATTTTACATACCTGTGTCCCTGCAGTTCAGCTGGGAACACAGAGCTACAGGGCACCCCTGCTCCCTGTCTGCCTTCCCCTATGGCAGGGTGCTTTACCTGTTTAACACCTGTAACCCAAGAAAATTTAGTCTTTAATATTCGTGATCTACAGTACTACAAAGTAAAATAGAAACAACAGAACAATTCTAGCAGAGAATTTTCACCAGGTCTACACAGTACTGTGGATAGCATTATTTTTATGAAAGCAGTTTCATGATTTGGTTGTATCAATAGCAAAAGATTAAACGAAATGGAACAACTAGAAATGCCTTCTAGTCTACATTTGCATGTACCTGCTATATGAAAAACACCACATGAATTATACTTCCACAAAGTAAATAGAGAAACCAAGCTAGTGAATGCTACTGCTGTGAGTGCATGCTAAAATTATTTTGCAAACAAATCTTAATCCCCAATTGTTTTTCACAACTTGATCATTTTTGATGAAAGAAAAGAAAGAGGGCTGGAAATAAGACAGTGAATTAAACCTCTCAGTCTGTTTTTTTTAACTGGATTTTTTTTCCTGCCAAAAATAAAACCAATCCCTTATTCTGATGTATTAATGGAAATTGCTTTGGATAGGCAAGAAGCTTCCATTACCCCTCAAGGTCATTCAGGTAACAGGTGGTAGATTTCAAAAATGAAGCTCTCTTAAAAAACTTCCAGTAATTTATTAGCTCATTCTCATTTTATTAAATACTATAGGACCATGCTTTGAGATAGGAGGCTACAGGTAAATATCCTATATGAGGAAAAAAGAATCAGTTCTCCTTAAGAGAATATCACAGATTATAATTGGTCTTACTACATAGGCAGAGTTTGGAAGCTCTTTCTTGTGTTTCATATGTGGGGAAACTAAGACCCAAAAAGATTAAAAACGTGATTGGTTTCAGTCATTAGCAGCAAACACAAAGTGAGATACACATAGTTTTATATTTTCTTAAAAGTAACTGCAATGAAATAAAGAAGGCAAATTCTGTATTTAGGGCTTTAAGCTCCATGGGTATGTGGGCGGTGTAACACGGCTGTTTTGTAAAAGCAGAAGTGTTTGGATGGAGAAACTATTTATCAGCCTAGCAGTTATTATGTTCCATGGAAACACATTTTTCTTCTCCCTTCGCTGTTAATGAGCCTAACGGATTGGTAACAGATCATTTTGCTTCAGTTATTCACCAGCAAGTCAAGTGACGTTTTTACCTCCTTTCAACATGTTTTTCATCTTTTCAAAGGCAGCCTCTCCAGAACAGAACTACTGCTCTGTATCATACCCCTGCAGTCAAGAGGACGAATTGTTCTCATAAAGCACAAGGTATCTATTCTGGTAAGATCTCACTAATAAGTGCCCTAGAGAATGAATTTCCTCAGGAAACAAAGGTGTGCAAGTGCTATGTATCACCCTAAAACCTGCTGGTAAGTGAAAGAGACTCCAAAACAATAAAAAATAAAAGCCAAGATATGAAAGGCACTCGTGTCTCTGAAGGACCATACTGAAATCCCAGTGACAGTGAAACACCCTGCTTACAGCCACAGGCTGGTCTCCACTGGCAAGTAGGATCCAATTACCTAGAACATTTCAATGGTCATACACCTGCTACTACAATTCAACTCAATACCCCAAACACACATTCTCACCTATTTTCCTATTTAAAAGATGATTTGCTTAAATAGCACAATTATGGGAGAGAAAAATGCTTTTAAAGATGCATTTCCTGTAACATACACACTTTTCTGCCTCAAAGTACAACTATACATAACACATTCTACTAATCAAAAACCATCTCAGACTCATTCTCTTTTTAAAGTACAGAAGACTGTTTCTGAGAAAGCTTAGAAGAAAGTGTGCAATTTACATGAAACAAAAGCTGAACAAAATGCTGCTGAAACAAAGGCTTCCACTAGAGAAGAGGCAGTGTAAAAGCTGCCTGAACCGACTATGGAAGCAAGCCTTATATACTTTACTGGTAGAAAACACACTATTTAATTTCAAACTCAGATACTCAAGTATTGACTACCCAGATAAAACCTTTTAAACTTCCTGAAAGCACAATTTAAAAAAAATTGCTGTAGCCTATCCTAAAAACATCCACTATGAAAATGCTCTTCAGAGTTGAAGTTTTCTCCCCTTCTGAATGAAGAAAATGAAGAAAAGTCATCAATAATATTCAAACAAACCGGTTTTATTAGTTTGTTTGGATTTCGGTTTTAAGTTGCTTAGTGGAAGTCCAGGATGCCATTAACAAACTATAAAGAAATTCACTCATGTTTATAATCATGATGTTTAATGTTCCAGAAATATGGGACAATCCTATCGCCTATGAGCAACTTCAGAATGATTTAGAATGATTTAAAAATTTAAATTTATTTTGGAATTGAGTAAAACTGGCAAGTTACTCAGAGTGATCATAGAATCACACTGTTTCCAGCACAAGCACATTCCCACAACTTGCCCAAGTTTGCTTCAGGAACAAAAGAAGATAGGACTTTGAAGCGTTTCATTAGTTTTGTGTCTAACTAAAACTTTCTCTGCATTATACTGGGGACGCTTACAAACTGAAATCCAAGCTGCTGATGTTTCAGTGGTATTTCCAAGCTCTGTTCATCTGTGGATCTTGAGGAAAGTTACTGCAGTCAGCACTGGTCTTCTGCAGTGAATGTTGCTAACATTTTGTGTTTGGCTGCTACCACCAGCTGCACATCAGAGATTTCAGCCAAGACAACATTCCCCAGCAACAGATGAGCACATCAGAGGAACAGTGTCAAAGGTTACTGTACATCAGGTGTCCACTTCCTGGTTTTAGTGTCGAGGAAGGTTTGCTAAAACCCTTCTCTGAAACACCATTGAGGAGCCACACAGTTCTCTCCATGGACAATAGTGATGCTGTATTTTCAGGGGAGGTTTTCTCCTGGAAAAAGATAAGCTACTTGTTAAGATCTCAGGGTTCATGGACTAATAACAACAGTATTTAGAGGCAAACACCCTGAACAGGTTACAAATTCAAAACTAGACTGCCATGAACCCTCACACCTGAAGTTAGCACACAGTCCAGCTACACTCACTGAGCTCCTTCCTCCAAGTATTCTGCTCTGGTGGAACCCATGACTGACCAACCCACAAGAACTGCACGAGAGGGAATAAAACAAACAGTGTCTCCAATACCCACCAGAAGAGGAGACAGGATGGCTCCTGCAAAGCAGCTCATAGAGTTCTCCTCAAACCAGGCATGTGCTACTCACTTTGAAAAAAAACAACACATTCTTCATTCAGCTGGTGGAATAATGATTATAGTCTTGACTTGAAAATAAAAGACAGAGGCACTGTCCCTCTGAAAATTTCACAATTGCTTCAGGAGAAAGGGAACACACAAAACAATTACTGATAGTCAAGACCAGCTTTTGTCATATTCCCTGATAGCCACTCAAGCACAGAAACAGATTTGTGTATTTGTCAGAAACTGAAGAAGGGAAACACTCTTATCAAGTCAATTGAAAAACTAAAGTAATTTTATTTTCTGGAGTCAAGGCAAAGAATGATGGAGAATTTTCCATTAGCAAAAGGTCTAGACATTTCTGATAAATTGTGTGCTTCTGTCTCAGTGGCAGGCAGACATTTACAGCAAACCTGAATAGTATCAAACAATATACTAAAAGATGCACTTTCAATAAAATTAAATTTCTAGCGTCACTACTCTCTCTTAAAAGGTGAAGTTACGAGTTCCAAGTAGTGAAACCTGTCGAGTAGCTAATCAGCAAAAAGCTGCTCACCCAGCACTAGTAAAGCATCAGTGCTAGACCAGAAGCAGGCTGAGCAGGACACAGACAAGTCACTCGCTGGGATGAACAGCATTATGCAAGTTTCCAGTACACACTTTCCTGCAATATGCTGATTATCAAAAATATGGAACTTAAGCCAGAAAAATAAACTCAGCACATAAATTACATGGAAGTTGTGGGAAAAGCCTGAAGCAACACAAGGGGGATGGAAAAATCCATTGCTACAATAACTATGGATGCACAAGAGTGCCTTTTTTCTTCTTGTTCTTTTAAGACTACGAATTGTGACTTTGGATAAAGAGAACTTGTATGCAGTAACTGGCAGGTTAATATTACACCCACTCCACCACTATGGTCAGTTGATTCTCCCTGGCTACCTGTTTATAGCTAATAAAACGGCATGCAAATTTTATAGCCTGTTTGCATTAAACTCACCCCTCAAAAGACAAAGTAGGAGAAGTTTATAGAGTAAAAAGTCATAATCATATTCCCTACTCAGGCTCCTCACAGCATCAGCAAGAGAAAAAAAAGAGACTGGGAAGAGAGGACTCCTGCTTTCAAGGACAGACACTGCTTCATCAGAATGTGTGTCATCAACTCTGGCTATAAAACAGTTAAAACTGGCTGCAATGTTATCAATGCTGTTGGGAGGAGAAGGGTACTTCAACCACTCTATAAAATGGCACACACGTGGATCACTCAGGAGACAAGAGGGATTTCTGAGGGCTAGGCTGATGGAGATTTGATCAAACAGAATGGCATGCAAGTCGCTCTGAACCAGCATTAGGAGGAGAGAGGGAAGCCACTTGTCTCTGTTTGCACAGCATGAACCCAAGCATCTTGTTCAGCCCCGAAAAACAACACTTCATCTGCTCTTAATCCATACCACCAGCAGTTGTTGCCATACCTCAAGGTGTACCCTGGAAATTACACTTATTGCCAGACTCCAACACTACACTACCTCACATACACCGCTGAACCACCTGCAGCAGAGCAGAACCTCATACTGCCCCACCAAGAAGCATAAACAAAAAGACCTTAATGAGATACAGTGCTACACAGTATTACTGTAGAAGCCTGAAAAATACACCTCCTCCTTTATCTCTCCCCAGACACTGGATGAAAAAACATTGCAAAAATCCAGATTTCCACTATACAGGTTAACAAAGTGGAGAGAGATGGCAGTGAAAAGCAAGGAATGCCAACACTCCTCTGCGGACAGTAGCAGGTTGGTCTGATGATGGACTTCAGCTTCTATAACCTCTCATTAAGCAACTGTTGGATTCTAGTCTGAGCTCAATTAATTTTCTTTGACAACTGAGTGGAGGCAAACACCTTCAATATGCAATTCATATCACCCATCTTTGACTGAGATGACCACAAGGAGACGATACCAGCCACCCTTGGGTGCAAGAATGTGAAACTGTCCCAAATGAAGGCAACCAGCCTGGATCACCCACTTATTTATCTGTAGCCAGAGAACAACAAATATTCCTTCCACTATTACAAAAAGAAAAAAAAAATTTAAATCACCAAAGTAAAAAATACTGACTGCTGACCAGTTACTTTGTGCCAAAGTGGATGCAGCATGTAGTGCTTGCCTTGTGGTGAGTTTGTGGGCTGCAGCAGTGTCCACGAGCCTGCTGGAATGCACGACAAGCAAGGGCCAAGTGACACAGCACGTATCACACAGCTGCAACAAGATTTACATCTTGTTCTGACTGAAGCAGGAGGTGCACAAGGGTAATTAATTATTTTCATCTGCTGGCAGGTCAGGCAAGACCCAAATCCAGGCTTTACACATTCATCTTGGTGATGGAGCAGACATTAAAAACAAAACATGCCACAGCCTCCAAATGAAAAACTGGCATCACAGAGTCTTGCTGCCTTTAGCTTTTTTAGGAACTGTCTTTTTTAGGAACTTCTTTTCATCTCAAATGGGTTTGCTGCTGTTTACTTAGACTCTGGGTACAGGGTTTCCTATATTTTTAAACTTTTCTTGTGTCGATTCCAGTAAGTATTTTAAAAAGAAAATTCTACCCAAAGCCAGAGTCAGCTGTACCAAAACCTGATTTTATTTTTGGTTTTATTTTAACAGCAGCTTACCAAGAATAACCAGGAGAACTCTCCCTTGGAAACAATAAAACTGTACTACCACTGAACTGACTTAACACCTAGAAACCTCCAGCACCTTCCTGCAAAACCATGTCTTGAAGTTTAAACGAGGAATCTTTGGGAAGAGAAATGAAAACTAATGTGTTTTGCCAAGTTAGATTTGAATACTTGTAGGTGGCTTGAAACACCTACTTGCTCAGTATAAAAAAGACAGCAGTCTCTTTTGTACAAGATTTGATTAAAAATTTAAGTTAAACTAAAAATATTATCACATATCGTAGGTATTAATTTGAACACAAGTTATTATGACTTTGCAGATATCCTCCTTTTCTATCTTCTCCCAGACAGCCTCATACAACCAACCCTTACTGGAAAAAAATGTTCAGTAGAAGGGCCATGGTTAGCCACATAGAACTTCAGGTCTTTCATTTTGTTGAAATTTGGGTTCATTGCATTATCTAACACTAAATATGTGACATTTTTGATCTGCACCTTAAGTCCCTGCACTGAACCAGCCAGTGGTCTTTATAAGCTCATACAGAACATACAGAACCCAGAGACATCAACATCAGTCTTCATGGGCTTTTGCAAAATTGTTATTTACTGAATTCAACTCAGTTAATACTTACCTTTATAAATAAACCAGAATCCACAGATTTAGTAAGGCCTTGAAATCAGCATTGGACAAGTGAAGTGCAACACAGTAACAATGATAGCATTGATGCATAGATACTTTAATTGCTGTTTTAATGATACATCACATCTACTGAAGCTTTTAAAGATGTTTTTATTATGGTTTTATAAAGTTTTATAAAACCACCAAAGCACTTTAAAGAATCATGCTTTCTTGTGTAATACATAAAACTAATTTCATACTGTGCTTCTGAAAGTCTATCGTGCTGTTTTTCAAGTTATTTTACAGATGGCACATTAAAAAAAAAAACAATGGAAGCATGAACTTCTAGTGACTGCAATGCAACAAGGCATCCAAACCAAGATGTTTCATTACAACTAAGTTAAAGTGTGAGTGCATTATGTAATAAACAATAGCTGTTTGGTCATTTAATTTTAATTCTGTTTACAACAAAACTAACATTTGTGCTTCACAACCTAAGATCCCATAATATAAACATAAGTTCTCTGCTGTAAAATTCCCAACAAATTACTGTCCAAAAAGAAAAACATATCTAAAGCAGGAGATCAAATCTACTCACTTTCCTTGAGAATTGCTATATTTAAGACTAATATGATATACCAGACACAATAAGGCACAATGGGTGGTACAAACAAATGAATACAGTTGTCCATGAAACTTGTTCTCATCCACAAATACTAAAATATGTACCGCTCTAGATAAATTTTCTCTTAAAAATGAAATACATCATCTTGTTATGAAAGTCCTATACAAAAATTTAAAATTTACACCATCTGAGCTGCCAAAAAAATAAAAAAGTGTATCGATTTCCCACAAAACTATATTTCTCACCAGCACATCCAGCCACTGGGAAGATGATATCCCAGCACTCTGGAAAAGAAAAGCATTATTTCCCCTGTGTTTAAGACAAAAATATTGTATTCTGCATACAGTAGTGTATTACACTTAAAAAAGCCTAGGACTATTAAAATTACAATATTGATTTGGAAATTATTGGTTCACTGCCTGGATGAAATAAGGCACTTTCTTCCAGCAGGCCGCACTTTTCATGTGTATGGAGACGATGAATCAGGTTCTGGTTAAAAACAAAAAGGGGCTCAGTGAGGTCCCAGGAGACGACAGGAACATTTCAACAGCAGGGGAAGACACAGGAGGTAAAACCTGGAGATGAAACTCTACACGGAAGTGGTCACTCTGTCAATGGCATTATTGACCTCGTTTTTGTTTGAATCCAGTCCTTTAGCAGCATTCATATCATTCCGTAAATTCTCCACTGTCTTTTTCATGTTCTTTAATTCTCCAGGGTGTGGAGTGGCTCGCCTTAGAAGTGTTCTCTAAAAATAAACAGCGCAATAAGTGGTTTTGCCTTTGTCTCTCTGCAAAAACAACATACACTTTCAAGGCTTCAGCATTCATATACCAGATATTAAGTATCAATTCTTTTCCTTTTTTCCCCCCTTTCCGTTTCAAACTACGATGCTCTGTGCCGAGCATTACTTTAAAAGCTGCTTGTTTATGAAGATAGGGAAAGAGGTTTTAAGAAGTCTCTAAGAACAAATTTTCTCCTCTTTTGGATTACTAATCTGAAAGCCACTCAAGTGAAGTACAATTACAAGTTATGAAGTGAAGATTCTTTCATAACTATACTTGGGGATTTTTTTTTCCCCAGAACCATACAAATGATTTAAGATCACACATAAAACATTCATCTGATTTTCAAAGAATCCCATAAGATCTCTCTACAGTTTTAAAGAGTGTTTGTGTGGAGCTCCATTTGCCTTTCAGCCCCACCACACAGTCTGGTTCTCTAGTTAATTGAGAACAAGCACCTTGAGTGGAAGAGGGAGTACTTCTGTCCCAACTTAGACAGAAGAATGTATATCATTGTGCTGAAACCTTTGCAAGAGAAATAGGATTCACAAAAACTCCAGTTAGCATCCAGGCTGGAGACCAACAGAACACCACAAATACAATATATCCATAATACAAATATACATGCAATTACTTTTTAGTGGCATGCATGTAAACTGTGCAGAGCACAGCAGAACTGACGACCCACAAGTGGGTGCTTTGGTCAAGACTGCATCGCAAATCTGCCTTTCTTCCTCCTCAGTAAGATCATGAGCTTTTTTCCCCTAGGAAGGTTCTTGCCTCAAATCAGGCAAATCAAGCACTTATCTTCAACACCTGAGCCCTCATTACTTTTGGGATGGCACGGTTGTTCAGCAGCATCATTCTGAACTCCCATCAGTCAGTGAATGATGCCTGGTAAGAAACATTTTGTTTCTGCTGCTTTGGAGTAAGCAACTACCTTACTTGTTCATTTCCAAACTAAGTAAGAGTTTTTATGGTAACTTTTTAAACTACAACAATCCTGACAGTGCCCTGAAGTATCTCAAGCTGAGATCTAATGAGGACCACCAGCAATGCTTTAGAGCATCATAGGAGCACCTTGAAAACGTTACTGAAGCAGTGTTAAACTTTACCAGGAGTTTTAATTGTTAATAAAAGCTAGTAAAACTACAGATCATGTTGTGTATTGATCTTCAGGATATGTAGAGCCCAACTTAATGGAGAGGTCTTATAAGTACAGTGACAGATGTTCCCACATCCTTTGTTTAAGTGGGAAACTAATGAGCAACATTCCTACTTTTTATGGACACTATGGTTGGTTCAATGCAAATGGTGGAGTTAAAAAAAAAAAAGAGAGAGCAAGAAAGAGATTGGAAATAGAAATTAAAGAGACAAACAATAGCAAACTTCATGGAGACACATGCTAGAGTGTTGGAATCCTAAATTAGACTCTATATATTTTCAGGCAGTAAAGCTTCACAGATGCAGAGAAAGATCCTATCTTCTTTCTGGAAAGAAAACATCTTGAGAAGACAGAGGAAAACAAAGCAAAACAGAAGACTGTCCTGCATCAGAATATAAAAGTTATATTCAAAGCAGAAAAAACAAAGGCATTTAAAGTCAACATAAAAAGCTGCAGCAGCCAACACAAACAGTTTCTTCTCCAGATGTACACACAAAACATGCAATCCAAGCTGAAATATTTACAGCAAGAATGCTCAGAGACTTTTTATACTTCTTCAATAATGTCACAGTGTTTGGAGGTATCCAAAGGCTCGGGAAACATACCATTTCATTTTCTTCTTCATCTTTTTCATCTTCTAAGAAGCGAATTGCACTGACTCTGTTCACTGCCCGCTCATTCCATGTTTCATCTGACATTTCATTTACCAAACTCTCCAATGCACCACATCGTGGCAGGTTATCTGTTAGAACAGGAAAATGTAACTCAAGATTCACAGCAACTTGCACATGAAATCAGACAATCAACATGCTATGTTGTTCATAATTGCACTATCTGAATAATCATTCATCCAATACTTACAAGCAGCTATTTCTACTGTTTTTGCAAGAAAACAGAACTTGGATTCGTTTTCTGTTACCAAGTACATGCACTAAATGGTTTCTGTATAAATTAGGTATTTCTGTACTTGGAACTGTTTCAGAGTTTTGGAGTACTGGCTATATAATTCAATATACTTGCCACTATACATGCTTTTCTTGTGGAACATGGCTGTCAGCTGACAGCTCCCTAAATAGCACTCCATAACATAGGATCATTTGCTTTTACTAACCTCAGCCTTTCAGTATTGCTAGGTATACACATCCAACAATCTAAATTCCAAGCCTTCTACCCTTGAAGCCGTGAGATTCTTGTGGAGAGGAGGAAATCTAATTTCTAGTAGTAAGACCTTTAGAGAAAGTCAACATCTGTTACTCTTCTTGAGCTAGCTTATTCCTCTCCAATTCAAAGGGGTTAATTAATATATTTAATTCTTAACTATTCTTAAAATCCAGGAGCTGAAAACAGAGACATTTCTACACTCCTGCTGTTTTAATGGCTTCTATTTGCTTCAGCCATATATCATTGAAGCACTGGAATTAAGTCTGGGTATGTAGAATACAGACAGCCACAGAAAAGCTGAACTTTTCTCCTCAGGCCCCTTTGTATTAAGTGGAGAAGAATCACATGATTTCCTTTTAAAAGTCCATTCTTAGATGGGATAAATTACTCTCCAGTCATTACAGCAGAAATGTAAATATTAGCTCAGATGAATCCCCTTGAATGCTCACACACAGCTCTAAAATCCTGAGGACAAAAAAACACCCAGAAGTTACTGGAGTAGCAACAGAGCCAACAAAAGAGTTTATGGTTCCACCTGGCCCAGAGGCAAGTTTCATCACGAAAGGTAAAAGCAACTTATACTGCAATTCTACACTAGATAATGAATATAATAAAGTTACTGTATGGCACCTTTGCCTGAAAGAAAATCAGCTTACTAAAAAATAAAAATTCCACTGTTTGCTATTTGCTATGCAATTTATTTTGTTGGTAAAGAGACTGCAGTTGGAATACCACCATTTTTCCATATATATATATATATATATATATATATATATATATATATAAGTTGTATAATCAATGTACACAAATATCGATACTACTACTAGGCCCAATGGCAAGCCTCAAAATAGTGTAATGAGTAATTCCTTTTCTTCCAGATCTGTATTTTATTTATTGTAGCTGCTGTCGCTGCATTTTCAATAACACTCAGCGCCAAGTCTTCTGAAGACTAGTAGGATAATAGAAAAAAAAGGGTTTAATTTTGAAAATTCAACCAGAACTTTGCTACTTTGTTCACTATAGCTTATGTATGTTCTACAAACCTTTAAGGGGACAGCTCAGTAAACAATGAAGTAATACTTCTATACATAATGAAAAGTTGACTCTAGGCACTTACCTTGGCAACCAGGCTCAGAAGGCATTTGAGGAAGCAATACACATGTTAAAATCTTTTCTCCTGTTTCAGGGTCTGTGTCAGTCTGAAATGTCAGCAGAGGTTGGGACTGGTTATCAGACAACCACAAAGCCTTCAGCTTTAAGGTAGTCAGTGAAATGGGAAGATACATCAGCCTAGTTCAAAAAAGCAAAGTAAAAAAGTCAGGGCAATCCCTGGGAGACTTAATAGATGGTCATGAAGTCATCTCAACTATACATCACTCAGTTGGAACAAACAGGATTGAAATTAATGCCTCTAATAGAAGGCATTGCAATAGCCATCAATTCCAACTACTCCGTTCTTAAAAAAAAAAAAAAAACAACAAAACAATACAAAACAACAACAAAAAAAACCCCCAACCAATCTGCAGCTTATCTTCATTCTAACTTTATAATCCTCTGAAGCTGAATAACAGGTACAACTATGCTGAGTTTTCTCTACTGCAGTAAAGTGCCCTGGAAGGCAGGCAGCTGCTTCCCATCAGGAGCTTTACATGTAAACAGTGGCCAGAACAGAAATACATAAGCTCCTCCTGTGAGACAATTATATTGCATAGATGAGATGCCATTCACTTTTCTTCCATTTGGGTTTTTTTTTAAATTTAACTTCCTACTAAGAAACTGAACAATTTGCTGGTTTATGCTTTAATCTGCTTATTTTTGCATGTTGATGTTTGAAGCACTAAGATTCATGAGAAGCTGCAAGGTCTCAAAGTGGGTTTCCTTGTTACTCACATTGTACTGTGAACATAAAACACTCAGTATTGGTGGCACTTGACATTACAGCTTGGTAGCTTCACCTGAAGCTCTATTTATTGCCTAGATTCTCAGTTTTAATTCAAAAATACATGAATCCAGAGGGATTTTTTTATAAAATCCAATCTCTTTCTCCGGGTCAAAGTAATCAAAAAACCACACTCCTGATAATGCACAATTTATGCTACTTTTGGCCCAGGGAGAAGACTACTCTGACAATTTCAACAGTAACACTAACACAAATGCCATAACTAGTTCTTTATTACTCTGTTCTTAGACATAGTATCTTTTGCTATCAGAAAGAATTAAGCAAATACAGCAAAAGAAGAGGAAAATACAAAAATCTCTTGCCTGTTTCCAGCAACATCCAGGACATGAAGTTCAGTGGCCTGTGAAATCTCAGAGGGAATTCGAGATAATCTGTTGTCACGTACAGAAAAGACGTTAAGACTGCAGCAGCCCCCAACCTACATTTGAGAAGAAGGGATAAAGAAAAAGCAAGTCTGGTTTTGTTGCAGTACCGCAGTGTAACAAAGGCATGCAGCACGGGTCACGGAGTGTGTCACAGCACATCCAAGCTACAATGCCTACCACACACTTCCCCCAGAGGTACAGACTGCAAACAAGTGTTAGCTTAGAAGAAGTCTGACCTGAAGCAAGGAACAGTCTCTTGAACATCTATATCTGCAAATAATGGAGATCTTTATATATAGGTCACTTTCTAGCTATCTTTCAGAGCCTTCCACACCTGGAAGAAACCAGTAACCACACAGAAGCTACGCTGTGCCCAACATTCACAAAAAAACCCTACACTTAATTTTTTCTAGCTCTACATTTTACATATTAATTCATTCATTCCTCATGGCAACTTTACATCCAAGCAAGTGCAATGGGGCTTGAAGCAAGGCAAAATGCTAAATACACCAATCAAATCCCAAAATTTGTTGAGTCCACAAAGATTAATGAAGAGTTCCCTAGAAGCAGAAGACTGAGTAAAATGTTTGATACCTTGATTCATTAGAAGCACTTCATTTAAACACAATTCCCACATGAACTGGCCTTCTTTAATCTATTTTAATCTAATATCCTCTCTCTCTATCAATTTACCCAAATATAAGCATTTGCATTCTCAAGCTAATTAGTTTTTTGGGTGCAGAGATGGGATTTTTCAGTTTTACCTTGAAAAATTTACATTTTGCACCAAAAGTAGTTGCTTTCAAAAAATAAATCCCCCACATTTGATTAAAAAAACCTCATTCCAACTTTATGTTCCAGAGGGAACTTCTATAAACAGGAAGATTATTGGTTGTAGCAACTCAAAAGCTGCTTCAAGTCATTCTTTGTTCCTATTAACAAAGGAAACTTACCTTTGTCCGCTTATTGTACAGTTTCAAAAAGCACTGTTGTTTGTTTGCCAGTTACAAAACTCACCATTAGGAGGGGAAAAAGCATTTTTCTTTTCTTACTCCAAATAATAGAGGCAAAATATCCCAGTGCCATTTGAAACTTTCGAGTTAAGTGGACTTAGACTCTAATTATGAAGTCCAAACTAAACACAGTGGAAAATGTCAGTTCCAAAATTAGAGGACGTCTATAGTGACATACATCTAAGAAGGTTCTCCTCTCACACTATAGCCAGAATAACTATACCTTGTAGTCCCCAAAAATTAAGATGAAATTATTATGTTCTTGCTGTCAGTTGTGTCTTTGCAAAACCCCCAATTCAGTCCAAACCCAGGACTGAGATTACAGACAAATAGCACAAAATATTTTAACTAGTCAAAGGAAAAATAGTGTTGATTTAACCTACATTATTTACTAAGGAAAAAGCCACTTTTAAATGATACAACTATGACTCACAAAATAAAACAAATGGAGCATTTACATCCCACTCACCTTCCTTTGTATCACAAATGCTTTTTAATGGAAGAAAACAGGAATCAGCTGCTCAAGGCTTCTGATTCACAAGCTCTTTACAGCAGAAAGTTAAAGTGCTACATTCTTGACAAAATAAAATCTGTGGTATTTCCCTTTAATCACTGCACTCTTAAGATGCAGCTATTTCACAAGATCATCAGTTTTCCCAGCCCTGTGTGTACAACAGAAGCACAAACCTAGCAAGCCATTTTAGCTTGTGAATCAAAGCCCTTAGGAAACAGACTCAAATAGTAAGCAAACATTTCTTGAGTCAAGAATTCTGGTATTCCTTTTAAAGCGTGTATAAATTCTTAAATAATGTGCCTTCACATATTCACAGAACACAGTGTGATATTAAAAAAAAATATATACACACTAAGTGTCTAATTGGTGTTTCTAACATGAGGAGCTGTGAAAAGCAAAAATTACAATTAGGGAATGCTGATGAGCTGGCAAGTGATGTCCTCAGTGTATACAAGTGTTCCCTTTCCATGAATGAAGTTTGCTTTACTCAGTCTTGGAGCATGGAGATCCAAACAGGTTAGACAAACAAACAAAGTCAAGCCATGCAGCCCTGATGAGACCAAAACTTCTCTACTTTTGACAATGGAAAAATGCAGCAGTGGAACAGGGACAGCCTGAGTCATCATGCATTTAAAGCAGTTTAATGGAAGGTAATAGTAGAACCATGGACAGAAGAATACTTACAGGGTTATCAATTTACCTGACCCATAATTTTCCAAGCGGCTAACAATTAAGAAAATACAAGAGATGTTCAATTTATTTTTCTTTATCCATACTGGACAACAGCATGCCAACAAATGGAGACATAACATGCATTCTTCTTCTGCCAAAGAGGGTTGGAATTCTTAAATCATTTAAACTTCTGTTAATTTAACTTTGCTCTCTATCAGTCAACAGGCTGCTGTTCAAAGGTTTTGTTTCATTCAAAGGTAGTGAACACCTTTTATTTTAATAGGGTAGTAGGGTAGATAAAAAAGACACACTGAATTTTTTTAATGAAACTGTTTTTAGAAAAATGCAGACAGCATTTAATGAGCAGCATCAAGTGAGATACCACAAAGAAAAAAAGGACAAGATGACAGTTAGGAATCAACTAAAATCTTTGTCATTTCAAATGAAGATGGCACCCCTCCAGCAGTACAGAAAGACATCAGATCCAATGTTTGAAAACCTAAGCACGAAGCTGTACCACAGAGGCAAAGTGCACTGCATGGCACGTGGAAAGGAAAACACTGCTGTGGCCACCATGAAGGAACACGGTACCAGAACGTCACTGGTTTGGCTCAGAGTGGTCAACTGAGGAAGAGCCATCCATGCTTTCCAAGGGTCACATGCTCACAACAAACTGCCAAACCAGCACATATGCACCAAGGACACAGCTGAGACCACAAGCCCATTCACCAGTTGGGCACACACTTCATTTCCAGCACAGACTTCACTTAATGAGGACAAGCATGTGCTTAGTTCTAGGCACGGGAGTAACTGTTCCAAGGACTGGAGGCTTAAAGAAGTCCTCACACTCCTCTGTAGTGAGCAGGACATCAGGACAAGATCTCACATGAGTTGTGCACGGCTAAGTCATACTCCTGAAGTAAGTTCATTTTAGCAGCTTTTAACTTAAGGGTTATTGACTTGTCACATCACACCAAGTCCAAAGAACAGTGAGCCTAGATAAAAACCAAAAGGAAAACCACAAAAACAAAGCCCACACTCAGACAATAAACGGTCATTACTATGAAGTGCGAATTTTAAGACCATTGATACTATGAAGATGGAACAAAACTGTGTATTTGCATTCAGGTGGGCTTGACTGAGAGTATAATTGTCACTAGGCCGCCTCTGGATTCCACACCAAACTTTAACCTTTTAAACCCTTTAATGGATGATCTTATAGCTCTTTTCTTCTGTCTCAGTCTGAGGCTCATTTTTCTAACAGCTTCCTCATTCTGGAGAAGCAGTAAGGCTTGGACAAACATAGACAGGATGCCAGCTTGGTTGCTGAAACTCCCCTCTATGTTCTCATCATTTAGCACTTAGCACCAGCATTTAGCACTTCACCCTCCTGATTTTTCACCATTCATATACCCACTACTAATCCATTTTAGACAGTCCTCCAGAACTGCAAGTCTTATCAGAATGCTTCTCTGCTGGTGTTTCTAATGACTCTAAAGTAGATCTGTTTACTACTCAAAAGCTATGAATCAATTCTGCTGTCCTTTACCAGTTAGCATCTTTCACACAGCTATAAGCAATGCAAAAAGATGACATTATGACAAATACTGTAACGATTAGTCTTCAGTTGTCATGTCAATAGCTAAAAGTCCAGTGACGCATCTCTTTTATTCAATTCTCAAAAACAGCGTCAAGAACTCTCACAGACTTATACAAGCCTGAAAAATATAGTGGCAATTTAAACACAGTTCCTCTTGTGTTGTAAAATCTTTTCCAGTGTGTCATATCCAAATTTCTGCTTGGGTTTTCAAAGTAAATAAAGTCAGAATTTTCCTTGGGTCCAAATAAAGTATACTAATTCTTTAACTGCAAGCACAGAATACTTTTAGAGGTGGAAAAAAACCACCCAACTCATTAACTATTATTCTGTTGTTATTATTAACTTTAAATTGGCTAGGAAAATCTTCAGCAAACTCACTTCAGCACCTCCTGCACCACTGGTGAATAGTAGGAGAGGAGCTCACCAAAACAGCTTCTCAGCCCTCTGACTCAAGACAAGTTTTCCTGTACTTTTCCTTAGTGCCCTTTCCTTTCCTCTGAGACACACATACTTCTACACAAATGAGAAAAGGGACAGGATATCAAAAGTTAAAATCAGAAAGAATTAAGTGGTCCCAACTTATTTTTAAAAAATAAAACTTAAAAAGCACAGTTAATTGCCAAAAAAAATCCCTGTAGTTTTATCTAATGGAGTAATAATTCTCACAGTATACCTCAGAGACAGAAAGGACACATTGCCAGATCTCTGCAGGTTGTAAAGACTCATTAACAAAAGCATATAAACTGGAAAACATTCCAAGGAGGTTATTTATGCAAGTGCCAAAATCAACACACCAGTTTCATCAGCGTTCCTGTGCCAGGGTGGGATTTCAATACCAAAGAGTCACCAGACAGGTCTTTCAAGTTTAAGGGGAAAAACATTTGTAACTATGAACAGGTTTAGACATTCTCAGTTCTTGCTGAAGTTTGTTTCACCACTTCAGTCAGAGAGGGACTAAGCTGCAAAACGAGATACTGAAGATGAAATCTGTCAGTGACTCAAGCCTTGGTCATACATTCAGTTCTTCCACGTTTTACCTTTATCAGCACACAATAGAACCTTTGAACCAGGAAACTTTGAAGGTATATTTGCATACAAACTCCTCAATAATCCCAAGCAAAGAAATTTTACACCAAAAGATAAAGAATGGTTTTACAAGTGTGCCTTGAAGCAATCTTGCAATGTAATGGTTTAACACACTGACTCAAAATCCAATTCTCTTAAACTGTTGACAAATCAAAACCAAATCAACATCCTTCTATACCCCCTTCCCCAAAAAACACCAAAAAACCACACATCACCACAGAAAAGCTAAAACTCAGAGATTATCTAACTAGGCTACATTAGAGCAGGCACATAATTTCCAGCATCCTATCTAAAAAAGTGGTCTCTGCTATGGGAATAATTCTGGGTGAAACGACAGCGACACCAAGCAGATACAGTATTGAGTACATGTACTCTTCTCCCTAACTGAATTCCACTTTTTTCTACACACATTACAAAACTGGTTTTTTATCCCTCTCCAGCAGAAACCAGTAACAGCCTCTCCCACATCCATTTTTTATCAGGATGAAGACCACATATGCACAGCTGCTTTAGCACTTTGTAAGGCAGAGAAAGAATGGAAGAGGTAAGAAAAACATGTAAAGTAAAAGGGGGAAAGATATTGAGGAAAAATATCAGCAGTGTATACTGCTGCATCTAACTTGGCTTCTGTGAAGGGGGAACCAGTGTTCAAGCACCAATTTTGATGCGTCCAAGACTCCAGTCTTGGCCATACTGTCTCAAGAAATATCTCTAAGCAACACAAAGCAGGAAGGGGTGTTGAAAATTACTTCTATCAGAAGCTTGTGCCTGGCTTTAAATCTTAGTTAGCCAATTTAGGATGAAAATAAACAGAAAACATAGTATGCTTTCTCAGTGTCAAGCAGAGCCTTCCAGCAGACAGAAAAAGGGTGACACATTTTTCTGTCTTCCCTAAGTGCACTACCAATGCATTTTGTATTTTTTTTACCAAGTCAGTAACAATGAGAACAAAAATGGAAATCGAACATTTCACCCAAGACGCCACATTGTTTCTCCCTGCCATCCAAAGAGAAACTCAGAACTGGAATCTTTGCCATTATCAGCCCCCTAAAATGGCTCCTGTGGATGCTTTGCATAACAGCAAACAGTACTTGGTACACCTGTGCACTCAGTTTATGTAGAATAATTTTCTTTTAGAGCTGTGAAATGAAACTGTTCACTTAATTCCTCTGAATTTTAAACAGAAAACATGTACTAGGAAATCTTCATGTTTGGTTTAAAGCAAAATGCTCCTGGTTAAGAAAAATACTATACCAAGAAAATAAAGCTCCAGCAACAGATGGAACATGGGCAGAGAGCAACAGATTCCCTTGTTTTTGAAACTACCACTTCAGCAATGTAAGAAGGCACTCTAAAAAAACTCAGGGAAAAATGTATACTGCACAGCCTAAGCCCAAGGAATACAAAGAGAAATTTGAAAAACTGAAATTGAGAAGTCTTGTTAGCTAGACAGTAGTTTCTGCAATATATGCATATTAACAGTATTTTTGAGGCATACCATTGCCATCAGTTGTTTATGCCTTCAATTTGTAACATTACCAGCTTGGAATTCAAATGCACTGATCTAGGGTGAGATGACCCTGCAGTAACAGAAGGACTGACTTTCTTTAAAATTAAATAATAAAAAATAAAATATCTGCAGAGCAGAACATAAAATGTTACATTACATGTAATTTCAAAGCATTTGTTCTAATGAGACAGACACATTGGTGTAGACGCCTTTAAAGGAAAAATTAAAATTTTATTTCAAAGTCATTGATAGGAAGCCAAAGAGCTCTGATTCCTCTGTTTCCCTGCAAGCTCCCTTGGGAACCACCCTCTCCCATTTTTATTTCCTGGACTTTTACAACTCTCCAGCTCACCTCACTCCAGACACTACCTTCCATTTCCTCATTCTGTGCCTTCTCCAAACACAGGCTCATCCATGTCTTCCTTTCACTTCTGTGCAGGTGTCCCACTCCCTCTCTCATTTGCACTGATGCTCTCTAGACACATTCTCGTTTTTCACTTCACCCTTGGATATCCCCCAATACCTTCACTGACTTAACAACACATTCCACCTCTGAAGAATGTTGCTGGTTCCAAGTCTTCAGTATCTTGCTCAGTATTAATCCCTCTATTGTTCTGCACTGAGCTCCTGACCCCACTACAACCCAAAACAGACAGGCTCCATATTCACTCTGCTTTACCAGATTCTGCAGCTGAGCCTTCTCCTCTTGCCTGCTCCTGTCCTTGCTTCTTCCAAGCCACACTGACTTCCCTTATGCACCACCTCCAATAACTGAGAAAAGTGCTTACACACTACACAAGCTATTAATGGCCAATCTGGAAATAAACTGTAACAGTAAAACCTTCCATGCAAAACTCAGAACAATTCTGCTCAAAGGTGGAGTGGACATAAAATTGCACAAGTCTCAAGAACAGGTATTTCAACAAAGAAAGTCTTCTGCTGAATGAGCACAAGATCAGAAAGATATTAAGCTATTAGAGAGCATCTACAAGAGGATAACAAAGATGGTGAAGGGCTTTGAGGGGAAGCTGTATGAGGAGCAGCTGAGGTCACTTGGTCTGTTCAGCCTGGAGGAGACTGAGGGGAGACCTCAGTGCAGTTACAGCTTCTTGTGAGGGGAAGAGGAGGGACAGACCCTGATCTCTGCTCTGTGGTGACAGTGACAGGACCCGAGAGAATGGCCTGAAGTTGTGCCAGGGGAGGTTTAGGCTGGATATTAGAAAAAGGTTTTCCACTGAGGGTTGTTGGGCACTGGAATAGGCTCTCCAAGGAAGTGGTCACAGCACCAGCCTAAGCTCAGGAGTGTTTGGACAGTGCTCTCAGGTACACGGGGTGACTCTTGAGGTGTCCTGTGCAGGCCCAGAAGGTGGATTCCTGATGGGCTCCTTCCAACTCAGCATATCTGATGATGAAAACTGCTATCAAATACCAATCTGAATAGTTTTCCCCGGGTCTTGCCTCTTGCTAGGTTGCATCACACAGCTTGTCTGGGTAAGCCCTGTCACAATTCTCTGTTCAGAACCAGAAGCACCACAGGAGAGAAGACATTGTTTTGCTAGAAAAGCTGCAGTACTCACATGTCTCCCCCCCTCACCTTCCCTCGACGGCCTTCCCTCACACTGGCCTGTGGCAGCTCAGACCCAAGACACTGGAATTGTTGCTGCCAGTGCCACAGCAGCATCCTCTGCCCCTGCTTGATCCCTCTTCTTCAGACAATCAGCTCTCCCCCATCTCCTTGCCACTTCACTTCCTTCTCATACCTCCTTCCTGAGCTGTCCAAGCTCCATAAGGAAGTGAGCCAGAGCTGATACTCCTCTCAATTTCCATCCATCGGCTGTCACCTGAGTACACAACCCTCCTGCTCCTTAGGTGACTGAAAGTGGAGAACAAAAGCTCAGACCCACATGTTAGATAGGAAAACTAAGAGGTAGAATTACTTGGATAAAAATTACAGAGAAAAAGTAGTACAAACAGGACCAACTCACAGTCCCATGTTCCAATCACAGGATGCTGCTTTCCCGACTTCTTTCCACAATTTATTGCTGAACTAAACTTATAACGCCTTCATTATATTTAGTTGCACAACACAAACTCTAGCCTCATTTCATTCCACATACTCTTTCAATAGACAATAAGTTCTAGTGCTCATAGCTGTAAAATCTGAGGTATCTTGGTCACATCAGGACCTTACATTTAAGGGCAAAAGCAGTCCAGAGATCTCCAAAACCAAAAAGACTGTCAAGACAGTCACTGAGCCACTTTTCAGAGTATGAAACTTTCCCTTTGATATTGGTCACAAGAGTAAGGTGAGGAAGAGAGTGGCAGCACTTTCATACTACATGCAGAAGAGACATACTGGTGCTGCATTCAGCCACCCAGAGCACTGAGTCTTCAAATAGTGCAGGACCTGACATATACACTTGGAATTACCAGTTAAAAGCTAATTAGACTCAAGTTAGTTAAAAGCTAAGTAGATAAAAGCTTTTCTGTTCAACTACAAAGACGTTTTGCACTTCCAAGCCACCAAATCACTACAGTTCAGATCTAGTGGACAAGTTTCTGGTTGTGATCAGTTTGGAAAGAACACCCACTGGATCGAAGTTGCCTGCTGTTTCTTGTAGGCATTTGAAATCAAGAGTTTTCTGCTTCTGCAATCTCATCTGCACAAAACTTACCTCTTTGGGCAAAGATGTTAATTTGTTTCTATCAGCATTCAAATTGTTCAGCTTCTTTAGTCTTCCAATGCTCTTCGGCAATGACTGTGACAACAAAAATAATATACAAACAGAACTCATAAATACACAGAGTCAGGAAACACCACTTAACTCACTTTAAAATTAATTAACAGTCTGATCCACTTTCAAAACTGAAATGTAGTTAATCCTCATTTACTACCAGACTTTCCAAAGAAGATCCAAAGGTTTATATCGCAGAACAAGTGTCTAGGAATGTCAGTTTCTAACACAAATTCAGTCATTAATTATCTCTGCACTAGGACAATAGACACACAACAGTTGTGGACAGAATGCATGTAGGTAGGATGTATAAGCTAACTTTACACTCCCAAAATTGCTTCTCAGTTAGCTATCACCTAACTCAGGTGCTATAAATTGACTGTTGGAGAGGCATCCTCTTAACAGTCTTAAGTTTCTAACTCAACCAAGTACCAATTGAGCTTAAGAAATACTCAAACCTAGTTTATTTACAAACAGCTACTCTTCAAGTACCAGCGTCACATGAAGTTTCAAAATAATGGAAGGAAACATCTAACAGAAGGAATTCTGAGATTTTATTTTAATTGACCACACAGCATATTCAATACCTGGCTAGAGCAGATCAGCAGAGCAAGGAGCAGTACAAGTTCTGCAGTGCTCAAGATTTTTATTCAGTTTGAGCAAGACTGATCCAGATACTGCACAGCAAAAACTGGCAATAATGCAATACAGCACAAACCCCAGCATAAAAAACACAATGAAGTAAGTGATAGCTGCACTCCACACGCTCCAGTTCTATTACTGGTCATGAAAGACCCAAGAGTGAACATGTAATTGCTTAAGCATTTGAAGGGCGGATTGTTACTACACACAACTTGATCTCCAGCATTCATTTAACAGGTAAGAAATAAGATGCATTTAAAGAAAATGCACTACTTAGCAGTAGCAAGGGTGAGTAACCTAAAGAGCTAAGTGATTCAGCACTTAACAGCAGGTCTTATTACTGCCTGCCATTTGAGCAGCCATGACCATGCATACCTGCAGTTGGTTTTCTGTGAGAACTAGTTCAGTAAGGCTTTCACAGTCTCCAATGGAATCAGTTAGCTGAATTAGTTTGTTCTGATCAACTTTCAAGATGGAGAGCCTCCGCAATTTTCCTGCACAGAAAAAGCAACATGGATTTTTAGTCTAGTATCCTCCAATACCTTTAATTACACAAATTTTTACTGCTGCAAAACTTCCAGAAATTGTCTAAAATAATGAAATAATTTTTTAGGTAAAATAAAAGAACCCAAGCACTGCTTCACTTAGTGCTTGCACTATTTTTGCACGTTTTAATATCACTGAATTCATACTCAATATAAATATTCATTTCCAACATTTAAGCATAATGAATTGTAATAAAGTTACAATCTGAATGATATCCCACATAAATATCAAGGATGTGTCTACCCAAATGCCTATAAAAAAGTGAAAATTACCAGTTTATTCCTCAATTATACAATGTTTATTAATACAGGAATGTTCAGAAGATCACCTACACCTAATCAGCCACAGTGAGAACTTCTTGCACTGAAGTGATAGCTCAAAGCAAAACAGGATCAAGGTCTCTTTGTCTTAACAAAGACCTAATTAGTCAGACATGAAATCCAAGTTTATTCTTTAGATGAAAATCAAACTTCTTTGAAGGTGATTTTCTCATGAAGAACAAAATACCATTTCAGGGCAGAAGACTCACTTTGTTCTATTCCTTCGTATCACAATGGTCTTTGGTGCAAAAGTTGACTCAGGTAGAGCCCAAGATGGAGAATTCAGGAGACAACACTAGCTGCTGATACTTCCCTGCCATCCCTGTGTGGTCCAAAACAGTTGTAATAGACTGGAGTATCAAATTCACTGAGGATGCTAAACCATAAAGAGATGTCTGATATACCAAAGGATAGCAACCTAAACAGAAACCTGAGGTTTAGCACAGAGAAGTGCAGAGCTCTGCACCCAGACAGAATAAACCTGTGCAACAGCACAGGCTGGGAAATGAAATATACAGCTAGACAAGAGCCCTGCTGGAAAGGACATGGATACCATGGCGAGCACTAGGTTGAATACTAAATAGCAGTGAGCTCTCATCAGAAACAAACATCAGCTAGACTACATTAGAATTATAGCCAACAGATCAATGGAAGTTGCTATTGCCTATCAACCTGCAATTAGTGAAACCACACCTGTAAAATCATTCTCAGTTTCATGTGATGTTCTGTCTTCGTCCTCAACTCCCCTCTTCCAGCTTCCAGTAGGAAGCTATCAAAGTGGCCAGAGCACATGTGAGCTGAGGCTGAAGGAGCTGGCTTTGTTGACTCCCACCAAGAGACACCTGAGGAGGCATCTAGGAGCTGCCCAGAACCACTTGCAGGGCAGTTACAGACATGACAGAGCCAAACTCTTCTCTGCAGGGGCAGGTGAGGCAGCAATGGCTGAAATCGCAGTGTGGGAGATCCCATCTGGACATCAGAAGCAGCTTCCTCATGGGAGGTGGTGCAGCACTGGCACAGCCTGCCCGGGGGTGCTGGAGCTCCATCAGAGCTCTGGGCACTGGGTGAGACACGGCCACAGCTGAGCTGAGCCTCTGGTGCTGAAGAGAGCCCTGCTTCAAGAGCTCTACAGATCCACCAACCCCACCAAGGATTCAGTGATCAGCTGGGCAATGCCCAGGAGCATCCACAGGGACCAGCAAGGTTCACTTCTGCCAACAAGGTGCACAGGCTGCTGACTTTCAGAAGCTACAGCTGTTTCTGATGTACAACAACTGTACTGGCCAGCACAGGTCAGAGGGCTACTACAATTCCCTGTCAAACACATATTAGGCAGCTGTAGGACCAACAGCTGTCACCCCACTCTCCCAAGTCTAAGTTCTAGATAAACTTTTCTTAGTCTTATACAGAATATATAGGAAGGGGGAAGATCTGACCACTCTTTTCCAAATGTTAGATATAGTTAAATCATATTCACGAGTCCTCCTTCCCCTACACCTTTATTTTGATGGGGGGTGGTTAAAGAAAAAAAAAGTCCTCTCATGGAAAAGGCACACTCCTACAACACGGAACTTTCCATAAAAACAGCTCATGAGTAGAAAAAAAATGCTTGTTTGTCTACTTGTCACAACTACTGCATGGGTAAAAATCACACACCTTAAAAAAGGCATTGGTAATGCTTCAGGAAACATTCTTCAGTTACTGAACCCAATCTAAGGGGCCAGACACAGACAGACTGTAGTTTAAATCCTCAAGGCAAGGACTAATGGGCTGCAAGGCAAATAGTCTTCCACTAGGCTCAGCAGAGGATTAATCACATTGTCCAGTTAAAGATAAATGCACATTGCCATTCAAAATTCCGTATTTTTTTGTAGTGATACTTTCAGCCAGTCTTATCAAGTGACCCACAGCATGTTACAAGCTAAAATTTTACAATGTTAAAGAGTTCTGATGGTGAAATAGATACACTGGGAACTGAAGGGACATATTAACTTTTGTTGTTTGGGAGGTATCAAGTGAAGACTGAAATAGGATTATGAGGGAGTCATTATGCAGACAATTAAAATGCAGCATTAATAGAGCTATGCATTTGTTACTAAGTAAAAGGAATAAAAACCAACATGAGACAAGCTCATCACTTGCACAAAAAACTTCAAAAACTCAAATGACTTCCAGTTACAGTGGATTAAATAGTTCTGTGTGATAGCATTCACTTTGTACTCACCAATGCCATCAGGTAAGACCTGAAGTAAATTCTGAGAAACAAGCAAGTCTGTTAAAGAAGTCAGACCACTAATTTCTTCAGGAAGGCATTCCAATTTATTTTCAGAAACATCCAGACAAAGCAGGTTTTTCAGGTTTCCTACTTCCTGCGATACAAGGAAAAAAATTTAAGTCATGCCCATACACGTAAGAAAGCACTTTGAAAAATGTACCATCACAATGAAATTCCACAAAGAAAAACAATTATCTGTACGACCTCTTAATTGGCCATTCTTTGTATGACCTCTATAAGCAGAAAAAAGGTACATAATTATTACATTTTACATATATAAACTAACCAAGTGATTCAGTCACGGTTTCTTATTTTAAATATTAAACTGGCTTCAGCAGTCAGGCAAGCTGTGCTGAGCACACCCAGGCAAGCACCAGCCAAACTTGGAGTTTTCATTAAGTAAAGACTGCAGAGCTGTTTTGTTCAGAATGGCAGATTATCAACCACTGCATAATTAAAGTTTACCCCTCCCAATCAACCCTAGGCAAATTAGGATTAGTTTCTCCTGGCTGCTACAGCAACATGCCATGACATCTAGGGATTTCATATCTTCACATCTCCCAACTACAACAAATGTAGAAATAGGAATTGGGGGTGTTGCTCTAGCAAGTATATTTGAACTGCCAACCTATACTGCCATCATCTACTATTATTAATGACTACTTAATTTTTATCATGGCAATCCAATCACTAGACAGAGAAACACCTTTGCCTCTGTTAGCCATCAGAGCACCCCCCCAATTCCCATGCACAAAGACATCTCTATACACACCTGGGGACAGATTTCGTTTTAGTCATCCAAATCATCTTTCAGAGAACAGAACAGCTGAGGAAGAAGTGCCTTTTACTTTTACATATATGAAATTTTCATACAGCAATGGCCTTGATACTAACTTACAAGATCAGTTCTTTTGACATGTCTGCCTCTCAAAACGATCTTTCATTAAACAAAAACCCTTTATCCTACAAGTTCATCCTTTGGACATTGGACAATAACGACCAGTTTCAATAAAAATGGCTGCTAAAGTCACACTTGACCTTTTATGAATGATCATCTCTACTTATTAGCCAAGCCAACAAAAACAAAGCCAATTAAACCCACTACACTGTAACTGATTTACAAGACATGCAGTTGACAATGAGATCCATACAGCAAGTAACAGCAAACTGCAGGAGGAACAGAAGAAAACAGATTTTGACTTGGCTGTAAGGGAAAAGGAAGAGGAACCATCCTACATGTTACAAAGTTCTTAAGAAAGGGAATTTAGAGTGTTATAAGCTTTAAATGCTAAGTTCCATCATTCCGTGACTGATGTCAGATGGGGATTTGCCTGCATAAATCAAAATTTCTATTTATGGTAACAGTTCCATATTGTACTTCTTCCAAACACCACACTTAAATGGATGAAGACGACTACCAAAAATGAAAAAAAAAAAAAAAATTCATACTCAAAACTGCAATTCAGATAGAGACACAAGGTGAGGGTTAACTCAGACAACTAATGGCTCCCTGATCTTAGGGCAAGAAGTATAAACACAGGATGTGTCATCCTACAAACTGAACAATGTGCCTATTAGGAAACAATTCCTTTGTCAAAATGCTTAAAAGAAAATTTCTGACAACATACAATATCATGGCCAATCCCTTGCAGAGGAATTTATTAAGAGAAAACCCATACACACCCAAAACCAAACCCAGGCAAAGTAGATTGAGAAAAATATTCCATTTAAAAGCACTTCCCTGTAGAAATGAATGAAAATGTTTTCTTTCAAAAACGTCTTCAAAACAGTATCAGTAGAGCTCATTTTTACCTGAGGTATTTCAGCTAATTGGTTTCCATCCAACCAAAGGTCTTTAAGATTGAAAAGTGCACCAATTGTTTCTGGCTACAACACAAAAAGCAGTAAAGTTAAGTAGCATAGGAGCTTCAAGTAAAAAAAAATGGCCACCCCACAATTACAGTCTAAGTAAACCAATTCTTACTGCAAGCACTATTTAGAGGTACCTTGGTTAGAAGTAGCAAGGGCAACTGTAAGCATTTGGGAACTCCATCATACAAATTAATTGCTATAGTTTAATAAGCTACCATTCTTTCCTGGCATGCACTAACAAATTGACTGCACACACTTAATCTACTGAATATCCATCCAACATTTACCTGAATCACCTTAAGGGAGATGACAGATATATTTTTGGTAGACCTCTTAGTCTTCAACAGTTTTGCCTAAGCCCTTTCCCAAAGATTCCTACTGTCACCATGAACTTTCATCTGTGCTTATTAGCCCATCCAGCTCCTGACACAAGTCCACATGGTCATTGTAACGGCAAGCACAGACAAGATTTTGTGTCCTTCCACTCCTCTTTATTTCCATAAAAAAAGCTGTGCTGCATTCTCATTTTCTAGAGATGAACTGCAGTTTTTGAATAAAGTGATACTGTACTGAACAAGACTGAGCAGATACAAAAGCACCAGCTCACTGTCAAAATTCATCTGTACCTATAAAAAGACTCTTCCTCCAAACATTTTTCTTTCTTCTATTTTGGACATCCTACAACCTATATTTAATCTAAATGATGCATGAAACACCAATGTGCAGTTTCAGTGGTATGTTCTCTTACCAAATGATAAAGTTCATTGTTTCCTAAATCAAGTTCTTCTAGTCGCTGCAGCTGGGCAAGCGATCTGTGAGATGAGATAAATCAAAACAAAACCACATTAGACTAAAGCAACAGAAACCCCATGTATTTGAATAAGCTCATTTTACTGAAACTTGAATTTCAAATTACAATGTACTATAGACAGACAGTTATTTTACCAGTCACAGACTGTGTGCAGTAATATCTTACTGAAAAAATACCTTGGTTTGTCAGTGTAACTCTATGCCCTTGAAACTTAAAACTTAGTATAGACATTTAAATAATTACTTTTCTTTTCTTTTTAAATAAAAATAAAAATCCTCGGGGGTAGCAAATGCCACATACTTTAGTACAGTTAGTTAGATTTATTTTTAGGGGAAATTTAGTTACGCAAACTGGATAAAAATTCCCCATAGTGATAACTATGCAACTCAAGACTCAATATCCATCATTTATCTTCGCAATACAATCCATCAATTTCTGAAACACTTAAGTTTTTGAGACTGCTAACAGAGGGAAGCACAAAATGATGTAAAAAAAAGTTTGAACCGACAGACAAGAGAGGGCCATCCTTCAAAATCAGGCTGTCATAGAGCTCTTGCTTACTTACCCCAAAGCTGCAGTAGCACAAAAAGCAGAGAGAATTAGAATTGTCAGCTACATTACTGACAGCCAGAATTTTCCAGGAGCAATAAAACTGTCAACATTTTTGATAGCTTCATACTGACACTGCATGGCCAAACTTTACTGGCAATTCCTATCTTCTGACCACTGACACTAAAGTATCTTGTGGCTCACTGCTATGAATAGCCACAACCAAGGCACTGGGTAGACTGACAGGAAAAAATTACCCCAAAGCAACTGTGGAAGAGATTCTGATTAAAACAGGTTAATTCTTTTACAGTACCTATTATATTATCTCATTAAGCAGAACAGAAGTCACCAAAACTCTTGCAAGAAGCAACCCGATAGTGAAGGAAGGAAACTCCTTCGCTAGAGAAAGAAGAGGCTGCTTCTAGGCAGACAAAAAGGATCCCCAAAGTATAAAATACCAAGTCAGTCTAACAAAAGACCACCAATTCCTCTGCCACGATACAGACAGTACAGAGACATCTAGATCAACTTTTTTCTCCAAAAATCCCAGTGGGCGAAGTCAGACTTCAGACATCAGTAGGCCTAGTCTGCGACCAAGGGTTTCATCTCCAGGATTTAGAAGCTTTTGGTTACCCAGCCCTAAATACAAACACTTATTTAAATGCTATAAAAGTCTAGAGTGAAAATCTTGGAGATCTTAATGCCTTACTTTCACTGTTACAAAACTTCATCAACAACCCAAATCACCACTCCCAGTGCAGATGGGCTTGTCCAATGCATGCAGGACATGTTTGGTGCTGCTGTATTTCATACAGAATAATTTTTATAGAACAAAGCCAATCCATGCAGACTGCAGGCTCCTGCTACTGAACAAGTACAACTAGAAGTAATAAATACAAGTAGATGTTGCTAAAGGAAGGCTGTATCTCATGCTGTCAGATGGCTTTGATTACTTTTTGTAGCTGTCACGCAGTTTCATGTTAGCAGATTTTAAGAATAATAACGCTTTATGCTAATATAATGAAACACATGCAAATACGACTTACTCAGGTAAATATGTCAGCAAATTTTCTCTCAGTTCCAGTGAAGCCAGGTTATAAAGACTAAAAAAAAAAAAAAGAAACCAAAAAACCACATTTTTAATACATCTTACTTTTTATACTCCACATTTTATGAAGAAAAGTGTGCATTTACACAGTTTAAAACCAGTTGCTATAAACTGATTTTTTGTTGTTTTAGTTAGACCAGATGATCCTGTGAAAGGCAGAATAGAAAGACTAAGTTTTCACTTGTCTCTCTGCGATACTTCAACAGATGAAAGCTAGAAAGTAAACAGACAAAACACAAATTTCCATTTGTTAAAGGGTTTGTAGCTGCAAGTTACTAAACAGAGTATATTATATTATATTACATCTGAACTGCTTTTACTTACTTGCCTTTGGAATCTGGCATGGGCTACCAAAGTTACAGAGCACCAGGTAAACCCATCACTGTGCTAATGACAGCGTGCTCATTACTCTAAGTGACATTATGCTGCTAAGCGGCTCACTTACTCCATATCCCAGGCTTTTACTCGCATCACCATAGCAACATTCAGATTTCTCAGGGGTTTATTTATGACTAAATGGAGCACAAGGAGCCAGACATTATCCCAACACTATAATCTGCTCTAATCCTCCACCATCCCAGGGAAAAATGAAAATCAGATACAGTAACTGCAAATAAGTTTTTGACAACAGAATTATGTTCTGTCCTGGTGTGCAGGCCTTGAATAAAATCTAGATATAAAACAAGAATTCCACTGAATTTGAAATAGATGTTAATTCTAAATTGTACACTTTAGGGGAAAAAACCCAAACAAAGAAGTCCATGCATTCAGACTACATAAATTGAAATATTTTCTCATCTCAACCAATACCAGCTTACCAAATTACAGAATAATGAGTTAGCTCCAGTGAAAAAGCAGCTGATAAAACTTAAACCACACAAAAAAATAAAAAGAAAAATCTTCACATTGCAACTTCAATACAGTTATCTAAGCAGAGAAAATCAACAGAACTGATGTAATGACTAATTAAAAAGGAAAGATGATTTTTAATGGATTGACTTTTGATGGCAGCTGAAAAATAAACCCTTATCTCATGCACCTGTTTCATACTGTGTTCAAAAAACAGTGAATGAAATCTCACAGGAGCTTTGATTATGGTCTTAGCAGCCCTTTCCAGCTTTTAAAATAAGCACATTTTATATTTAAAACACACTTAAAGGACATTTAAAATAACCATTTTACACAACGGGTTCTGTATTCCTCCAGAAGTATAGTTTAAATATATCATATAGGCCAAGATACTTTAGAAGAAGTCAATTACAAATTCAATTAAAAGATAAGTCAGAATAACTCTGCTACTGCTACTCAAAATCACTGTCAGAAACAAGCAAGCCATCACTCCAATGACACAAAAGCAAACTCACACATAAAAATTTTAACACTGTATAAAACAAGATGGGACATGGCATCCAACATCCTCACGGAAGCCAAACAAGTGGAGCGGGAGAGGAGAGGGGTGATGAGAAACGCTCCTCTTCAAAAGGAATGTGGGTCTGATCTTGCTCACATTGCCACCCACAGACTACCATTATGTTTGTGTTTACAGGTTTTCTAGAAACATATTTCAACCTTCCTTTGAATGTTCCACTTTCTCTTCAAGCTTATATTAGGTGAGGTCCATGATTCATTTTTATCAAGAGTATAGAAAAGGGGTGCGGACATCTCCAAACTGCTTTGTAATCTTGTGTTTACACATCAGCCTGCATCTACTTATCTCCCTCTCCATCATGTTGAAGTGTTGAAGAGTAAAACGGTGCAATCTCTTAATTTCTTTTCATACCTCAGTCACCACTTTGGCTGTGGCTGAACAAATCTTTGTCAGAAAAGCGCATTCAATAGCAAAAACTTTGGAACCACCATCTTAACCACCTTCATCATATCATTAGACTGGGGCAGGACAGTGAATCAGCTCAAGAAACTGATCCTGCTTAAAAATAACCTGGCAAGGAGAGCAATACAGATCCCCAATCCAACACAATAAATCCCCTTAAAACACCTGGGCCGGTACAGCGGCCAAGAAGGAGCAAGGAAGGCAGCAGTGCTGCAGCACTGCCAGCACTCACTGGCAGCTGTGCCCTTGTGAGCATCTTTGCAGGGTGACTTGGCTCACCACAGTCCCAGCCAAGGTTCTCTTCTTGTGGCAGTCAGCTACCTGCCAGATCATGTTTTCATCTCTAAGGACAGAGCTTTCTGAGGAAGAAATGCTTTATTTATTCTACAGTTATTCCCACCCACAGCATGCTCACAAACCTAACTCTACCCTGGAACGAAAGAATATATACTGCCCCACACTCCTTTATCCTTTCTACTTCTTCCAAGGTCTTGAGTCCAAATCCTTATAAGCAGACCCCAATAAGCAATATTAAGCTTCCCACCAATATACAGACCTACGTCTATGAAGTTTAAACAAGCAAAGCTGCATCATTAGAGTGAAATACTATGTTTAAGATGGATCCATTTGATAGAAAGGTCAGAAAATGAAAAGAAATTAGTGAATGATTAAGTCTTGACTAGTTACAGAAATGGCTCCCAGCAAACGTATGTGCTGCAACCTAAAATGTGACAGCTATCGTATAAAATAGTATCGTATAAAAGACATGCTAATGTACTGAAGCACTAATCTCCAATACATTAAAAAGCAGAGGTATAGCTCATCCTTACATTTACCAGCAGGTTCTTGACGAATTGTGTATGTGCTAACATTTTTCTGATTTTAAGTTTTGTTAAGAAACACAATTTTAAGTCTTTTGCAAGAAAAATTATATGACTTGTTATTTTTCAACTATCTTTTCTGATTTAGTAACACTCTCTCCAGAAAGTGCAATCCTTCCTCTTCTCAGCTACAAATAGCTATTTTTCACAATACACTAAATGGAGTAATTTCTTTTTTCCCTATGCCCTCAATTTTTCAGGTGCACTGTCAGTCCAGTATTTCTAAAGTCCCTGAAAGAACTAAAGCAAGCCATACCTTACTGATTTCAGCATCTTTCCCTAATTATAATCTCCATGTTTTAGAGAAAAATCAGTCATGGGAAGTTATCATAAAACACAAAGACAATAGCAATCTAATTTACTTAGACTAAAGAAAGATCCATCAGCAGCTGTTCACCAACTGCATGGAGAAATGTAAATGCACCACAGAGCATCACAGGCTGCTTTACAACAAACAGTCCTTACTCCCCAACAAAAAAATCCAACAAAAAATGCACAAGCAAATGTAATTTATATTCTAAAGGAGAAAGAAAAACAAAACAACAGCAAAAAGAGAAAAAAAAAATCCAACAAAAAGCAAACATACAAAAAAAACCACTATCAAAAATACTATTTCACCACAGCTTATAGAAAGAATTAATACTGTAATAATTCTCACTACAAAAGCTACCACATAGACCTCAAATACTGAGCATGTGTGGGAAATTACTGAGCACAAGGAAATAGACAAACCAGGCAGAGGATGAAATTAACTGAAATAATTACAAGTTTTCCATCTCAGCATTCCAGATGATTTCTGGTGTACGGCTGTAACCAAGTTGAATTTAAAGGTACAACATAGCTAAAAATGTCAGTTTCAGTATAAACCAGATATACATTTTCAGCACTCTAACTACAGTAACTGTAGATATTGATATTCATTGTGTGTGCTAGAAGAGCAGAGAATGTGAAATCAATAACTGAGAACAAAACTAATAGCGACAAAGTAGACAAAAATGCTGAAAATGTCTTTCCTGATCATTCCCGTCAGGTTTTGAAAGAGAAATGCACAATTCAACACAATCTACAGAGAGGGAATACCACAAATATTCCTTCATCAACTGCAGCAGTCTACTCTAAAACAAAGGTTAGACTAGAACCATCCACTAAAACCAGAAACAAAGCCTGTTATTCTTTTTCTTCCACGGCAAGTCAGTTTGGATTGATTACAACGAGATTATCAGCACCACCATGTTCCACAAAACAACCTTTTCACAGATAGATGACTCTCTAAACAACAGAGATTCACTGTAGTAGGTTAAAAGGCATCACTGAAGTTAAAAAAAAAAGAAAACTGAAAAAAAAGATAGACGTTCCTTAGTTACTCTGGATGAAATTATATTTTCAGTGTACAGCACACATTGAATGTACTTTATTTTTTTTAAGTTATAAAATACAAAACTCATATGAGTTTATCCTAGAACTTCAACCTTGAGAGACAGTTGCAGCATATTCCTCTATCTATGAGTACAGAAAGTCAGTCTTAAGAGTAACAATAGACAACACAATTCACCCCACTTCTATCCAGTCCCTGCAAAAAGACTAGGAGCTCCAAGCCCTTGGCAAAGACCAGCAAAGGCTTCTGAGAGAAGCACTAAGCATGATAAGACATATGCTATTTCCTTGTGGGAAGGGAAGAAGGGGAAGGAAGAAGGGGAAGGAAGAAGGGGAAGGAAGAGCTAAAATTAAAAAAGTGGAAAGAGAAATGCGGGAAAAGCTAGGAGAAAACAAAGATAGATGACAAAAAGAACTGATATAAAAGCTAAAGATGCTCAGTCAATAAAAACTGAACAATGCCCTTCTCTTGAGTAATAAAAGCTACACTTTTTGACCTCATGTCAAAAGCAGCACACAGCTGAGCCAGCAAGACAAGAGTACAGGCCTTGGGAAATAAGGAAGCAAAGTTGGAAGAGATGAAGATCTAAAGCATCTGCAGAAATCCATGGCCCAATCTGCATCCCTTCCAGCAAGTTTCAGCTGGTTAGGGGAATACAAAATCCCAGATGTAATTTTCCCTCATATCTGTAAAACTGCAAAAAGAAGGGTAAGACAGGACAATGGCCATAGCCCCCGAATTTAGACAGAACAAGAGAAGGTCCTGCACAATAAAGACAGGTAAGGTGAGAACACAGTATAGATTCTGAATATGATCTGGTATTACACTTTTCATGCAGCAGCAGCAATGACTCCAGAACACAGTCCAAGGACACAGTCCAACACACAGAAATGAGAGATTAAGTCCACATTTTGACCAGTGTACCATTTCCAAAGGACTTCAGTTCACTGGGCCAGCATCTGAAGATTACTGGTACTTAGACACCCTGCCTAGGTATACAGCACATACACTTTGAATCATGCATCATGACACTAAACTGGGAAGAAAAGGAGTCTAAACGAGGTGATTTACTGTCTTTTTTTATTTGGGCAGAAAAGCACATGGTTTTTCTGTCTATTCAAGGGTCTTCCAAGAGATAAGTTAGCTGTGTTACTCTGACAATGGCATAAAACTGTATGAAACTAGCCATATTTAAATATATTACCACCCATCCCCACTGGCCAAATGAAACTACCAGCAACGTGTACGACCCTGGCCCAGGACACACCAGTGAGGTGACGCCGCACTCACGTGACAGGAGCCGAGTAAGCTATTCCCATCCCACAAGGCTTCCAGCTGCAGATCAGCAATGCACTGAGAGCCTGATGTTCAGCAGCTTTTATTCCCCAAGAAAATGACAGAGTTAATCAATAACTAGCCAGCTCTCAAAATACCACTTACTCAGACTCTATTTGAAGGTACAGTATATACCTTTGGGATAGGCTCCGATTCCGAGTCACAAAAAAACCTTCATCTTCTCCTCTCTTGACTGTTACCTCAACTACATGCAGACTCTGGAAAGACCAAATGTCCAAACTCCCAAGGCCACATCAACCACATCATCCTGGTCTGGATAAAAAAAGTGCAGGCAGCAGGTTGAGGGAAGCGATTCTATTCTGCACTAGTGAGACCCCACCTGGAACACTGCATCCAGTTCCAGGGGCCCCAGCACAGGAAAGGCACAGTCCTGTGGAGCAGATCCAGAAGTGGGCCACAAAAATGATGAGAGCATCTATTCTGTGAGGAAGGGCTAAGAGAGTTGGCATTTTTCAGTTTGGGGAAGAAATTTTTTACAATGAGGGCAGTGAGACACTGTAACAAGACACCCAGAGAAGTTGCAGATGCCTTCTCCCTAGAAGCCAGTCAGATACAATAGAGCTTTTTGGGCAATCATATCTAATTAAAGATGTTTCTGCCCACAACGGAAGGGTTGGATTAAATGATTTCTGAAGGTCCCTTCCAACCAACCCAAACCATTATATCAAATTAGGTGCTTAAAACTGGATTGTTTCAAGAGCTCCTGTAGCATGTACCCCTTTCCAGAGTTAACTACCACTCCAGTTCTTCCCTGAATCTGCCTTATTTCACCCAGTTACTACACCTGCCAGCAGCCTATCTTCCCTGTGTCTGAACAACCAGCTCCATGTGGATTTTTGGTGTAATGACATTTCCAGTGTGACAAAAGCAGTATCGGTGGCATAAGGAAGGATTATGCTTCCAGAAATTACTAAGAGTCTCTTAATACATAACCACATACTTGGTCATCTATATGCTCCAGGCATGCACTTTTCTCACCTTTTTTAAAAGGTTCAACACTATATGCTTATTTTGCTTCCAACGATTGCATAATGCTGGGATATAATTAGACAAAGCTACCACGAAAGAACCTTGGAATTCATGTCCATTATATGGTAACCTACAAATAGTACGATAGTCTTGCCTTGGTTACCTTTTGCTCATAGAAACTTGTTTTACAAAGTGGATGATAAAAAAGAGCACTGATGAACTTTTGTAAAACTAATCTGACAGAACTGAAAGAGACCTTCTGCCCACACCATGCAACAGGGGAGAATGATTTATGCAAACTCTTAGGTACCGAATGCCAGAAATTCTTACATGAGCCAGAAATTACAGGAAGTATTAATTTCCTAATTAAGGACACTTCCTTATTTCAAAACAAACTGATCTTCACATACACGAAGTCCTGCAGTTCTACCTCGGAACATAAGAGAAGCTGGCAAAGCAACAAGAAAGCAAAGTAACTAGATTTGGTTTTGATGAAGTTGTTATTTTGTCTCACCAGTATTGTTGAAGACCATTCCTCCAGAAATATCTTTGAAAGCTTTCCTCCTCCTCCTCCTTTTTAGAGGCAAAGTAACTTCATGTAACTTGTACCTAAATTAAATATTATTCTTTCCTCTCAAGTTTAAGTGTACAACATTCAGAAGAAAGGCATGAGGCTTTCCTTAGCAGTCTGCTTCTAGAGTTTGATAAGGAGAACTGCATCCTAGAAGTAATTCCTGTAGCAATACCTGAAATTAAGGATTATGTTCTTAACATTTGAAATTTTCTACAGAGCTGGGAGAACTGGACACAAATTAGGGTGGGGAAATACTCCTTCCAAAGACTGATTTTAAATAGGGACCAAAAAAGTGAAGTTGGTGATTTTTTCATTCTGGATTGAAACAGCAAGAACACTGAAAGTCAGAGAAAGTGCATTTGCATAGTCATTTAATTGAAATGAATTGTCAATACCATTAATTGGCTCATAAAAAGCTACGTATCTTCCACAAGTAAAAACAGGATAAAAAGGCATTATGTTATCAGTCACTGAGGGAAAGCCTCAATAGATGGCCAGTAGCACAAGTCACACATTCAAGTTTTAAAAATATAGTTCTACATTTTATGGCCACAAAATTCCCTAAATGTGTTACAGAGATAGTATAGTCTAAGTTGTTCTTATTTGCTTATCAAGGTTACTGAAACGGATTGGAAAGGCTAATCCAATTCACTATTACAGCAAAGTGTAGCTTTTAAAATATCTCCTGTTCCACTCATGCAACATCAATCTTCAACGACTTCAATAAAAATGGAATTATTTCACTTTTTAAAAATACTGCTAAATATATTTTTCTTGTGTAACATATAGGATGCAACATCTCTTATTTAAAGGCCAGATGGCACTGAATTCACTATTACATTGCTAGTGTTCCTGAAATAAACTTCCGAGTTCTTCACATTCAGTTTTGTCATTTACCAACCAGCTGTGATCAACACTGAATGCTCTACCTACTCAAACTCTGTAAATATTTCTTGCCATGCTAAATTCAGTTAAGCCACAGTAGGAGTTTTTAATACTATTTATATCAGCCTAGCAGACCACCTACATACAGTCCTCCTTCTACGTATTTGTGAGATAAGCTTCCCCATCACTTCTGTTGTATCATGTAAGACTCTTATGTTAATGAGACATTATTATGCTAAACCTGAAAAGAGAATTAAATTGTCTTGTTCCACACAATATTAAGAACATTTTCTGTTCTTCATGATGCTACCAAATGCATAAGCTGCACTTGAAACATCCAGGCATACATAAAGAAAACCAGCCATGGGCTGGCCCAGGAATCCATTCTAAGGATTAGTATGCCATTCTGATCTGCTCCTGGACCATCTATATGGAGCAGGTCACCCCCGCCTTCAAAGATCTTTTATTCTCCAGCTACTTCTTCCATGATCAATATTAGAGATTTTGTTTCAGAAGCTGCTAAAAACTTTGAAACCTCTGGAATTAAATACATATATGCAAAACCATCACCCTCTGTGACTAACACAAAATCTCTGGGTATTTGTGGTTCCATAACTGTTGAAAAACACGCCTGTAACAAATCTCTCTGCAAAACAATGCTCCTAAGCACAGCAACGTTTGTTCTATTCTTTTCATTATGTTTGCTTTCATAATGAAATGCCTATTTCAGCATTCTACCTGCTAGCTGCAAATGTTAAGAGGAAAATATCTCTGCTTACCTGGTAATTCCCTTTCAGTAGTAAGGTTCCACAGATCCATTCAGCCTGCTTGCAGCTTGGGGGTAAACCAGACTCATCAGTCATCAGCATCAGAATATCCTTCACATCTAAAGAAATTCACCCCTCCCCACATCAAAAGTTTCTGAAGCTAAAATAAAGCTATGCTACTTTCTTGCATCACAGATTGTGCAGTTGTCTTTAAAAAAAGGGGCTGGGGGAGGGGGAAACTGTGAATGATGAGGATACTAGAAATCATTGTATTTCTGTGACCTTTTGTTGAATCCTCAGGATTTTGAAATCACGTCCAAGTAGGAGACCATATGTGTATTTTTAGGGGAGGAATAAAGATTGCATATGGCAGAGGAAAGCTTTTTTCATCTGCCATGTAGGGAACTTCCAAAATACTCTACCTGCCAGTCATGAATAATCTCTTATTTTAAAGCTTAACATAAAAAAAAAAAAAAAAAAAAGGTAATCTGGTAATCTTTATCTTTCCCAGGCACAGACAAGACTGCTGAAAAAATGGTGAAAACTGGGTATGAGTTAGGTATCTGGTGTGCCAGTGGGCACCAGGTCTCAAATCATAATTTAAAGCACACTAGTGAAGCTCTGCCTTTTGCTTCATGTGTTTAAGAATTTAGTTGATTTTGCTACCCCTACAGAACATGACAGATAACTGTCTTCTTCACATATGTATTTCATGCTGAAAGGACTGTTTTTTCAGCTAAGGCCAACTCCTCATAAAGCACTGTTCTGAGAGTCCAATGCTAGATTAAACATTAGAGACACATAAAAGGCTCTCCAAAGAAGGTACTTGGGTCTTATTCAAGCCTAAGAACCACAAATAAATAAATAAATACACAAACTGACACAATCTCTCTTCTCTTTCTAGACATTAACCCATAAAACCACTATGCACATCTCTAAAATCATCAGTCTTTACTGGTAAAAAGCCATTTTTACCAGTAACCGGTAATTACAGTGCCTGAGGCCAACACTACAGAATGAACACATATGGACAAGAAAGGTGCTGGGCATTAGAATATTCATGCTATTCTTATAAGACATGCCCTAGGAAGCCTCACAAACATCCTAATTTATTCAAATATCCTTATGTACAAATACTCTGCTTTTTCAATTTCAGGAAAAAGTCATGCCCTGTCTTTTGGGTGCTATGTGAATAAGGAAGTATTGAAGAAAAATAATCCTAGAAGCAAGGAGAAATTCCTAAATGTTACCCACGCTGGGAGGAACAGGTTATGCCTGCTTGTTAGGCAGCTCTAGACACAGAGGCCCTGCAGAATAGGCAAGGAAATTAGACTTGCTCTCATTAGACTGAGAAAGGCTGTAAAAGACACTCCTACTCACAGCTTAAATGGTGTAACTTGTTTCTCCAAATGGTTCAACTAGCCAACAGGACAAGTCCTGCTCCAAGCTGCACCCACCTAATTATCAGCTTAAGTATCTCCCATGTATTAGCATTCACGGTTGTACTCTAGATAGCAACCAAATCATGAGTTAAGAGAACACAAATCACAGAGAAACACAAAGAGCAGCACTGGTAATATTAGGATATCTAGTCTGTTATCTAGTCCTGTCACATATCTTTCTAGAAAGCCCTGAAACAATACATGAGCTTACAAGAAGTAGGTTTAATCCAGCAAGAAAAAACAGCACATGTAACAGCTCCAGAAAAGCAGACTGAAGTGGTCACACAGCATAAGAAAAGTTGACATACTGTGACCATGGCTATGCATAAGCAAGAGGAATGACAAAAGGCCCAAGGAAGGCCCTGCCCATGTTCTTCAAACATCCAGTTGAAAACACCTTAAAATACTCTTTTTGGCAATACAAAGGAAAACAAAAATATAAAAGATCTGCACAGAAGAATGCTTAACAGCACAGTAAAAGTACTGATGGAACTCTACATATTAGTAGTTTGAACAAGTTCAGACACTGGCCTGGAACAGTGAAGCTGAACTCTGGCACTCAGACATCAGACCATGGGAAAAACAGACTGGATATCTGACTTCACAAGGAAGACACACTTCCACTAAGGGTTCAACTCAAGTCTATTACCTGCCATTAGTAAGAACTTTCTTACAAACATTAAGTACTGCTGTTTGTAAAAGATTTGCCACTGCTTTTGCTGCTTTCTCCATTTAAGACAGTAAGGCAAATCTCCATCATCACAAGATTGTAAGTAGGTCTCTGTGTCACATGAAAATGAGTTAGAGATTTCACTGGCTGTATTAGGCAGTTTCCTAGACAGCACTATAAGACTGTAAGCAATTAGATGCACTTCCCCAAGGTTCCACATACTCTAGTGGCCAGAAGATCTGCAGCAAGCACAGGGACTTCAAATTTTCCCCCAAACAAGTCCAACTATAGAAGAATATATACCAGTATATATTTGTTTGCTCACTATTTGGCAGATTTCACATAGAGCACATTGGTTCTGCCTATTCTATCAAATAACAAAATGTATTATTATCCAAAGCATTTTGAAACTCCAATATGGCATTTGCAAGCATATCCCAACACCTTATACAATCTTACTTAGTCTGCTGAGCCAGAAAAACAAAATTAGCATTACTTTTCAACTCCCAGCACTGGGGGAATGAGGTCCCAGCAGATAAAAAGAACAAAAGAAGGAAAAACAGAACAAGTTTGTGGGTTTTACCTTTGGAAAAGCAACAGAGCATTTCACTGCTTTTACCAAATAAAAGTTGAGTGGCAGCACCATCAAATTCACTTGTAAATGATGAAAATTTTGCCAACTAAAATAGGAAAGTTGCACTTGTTGGTAGCCAGAAAAAAAAAATTTCTTACTTATAAATTTAATACTAAAAACATCAGTAAAATTCACTCTCAGAAGTGATCCATAACAGTTCAACTTCCTGTTGACTTCCCAACATATTCCCACCTATTTTGAATACCTGATGAGGCAAAACCAACAGCCCCACACATCTGTCTCTGCTTCTTAAAATATAAACCTGGTAATAAAAAATTGTATTAATGAGATTAAAGTGTTTTTGTAGAAATACAATATTCATATTCCAAACAGCTAATGTGGGAATACTGACCAGATCAAAGCAGGCCTGCCAGACTTGAATAAATAACTATCCTTCCAGAAGAACTCACCAAGACAAGCTTGTAGCTCTTCCTAACACAAGTGAGGACCACAGCTTTTTAGTTTCAATATCAAGGATCAGATACTGACTTTAAAAGAGGATGGGTTGCATTGCTCTGTTATGCAAGAGCTCACGCTGAAAGTATCACAACATTTCCACAAACTGCTTAGGATCAGTAGGAGGCAAATTTTTACCTTTCTTTCTTGCACAACTCCACACATCAACATCTCTGCAAATTCTGGTATCCCCGTTTTAACCGTACTTGTTTGCAGCCACCTGCTCCAAATCAGAGGCTACCATCACTCACACTACCAAATGAGAGGCAGAACAAGAATGATAAGCCAGAGCCACCACAGCCAGTGAGCTCTCAGGGGAGCCAACAACCTTCCCACGCTACTGTCTGCAAAGCAGCAATCCACATCATGCTTTTGGGAATCATGCTTGTCATGTTTCTCGTATTTATTTTCAGAATCAGGAAGGATCCCAAATTTTTGTCCTTGATTTTCAGTAAATGTCAAGCCTCAACAAGCCTTTTCTTACCTGCCAGTGCTGAAAAAGCTGCATGAAAAGTTTTGTCAACTTTTACAGTGAAGGAAGAATATCACAGAAGAAGTCCTGGCCCATGCAATTTTTTTGGTAAGACTCTTCCCTAGTCACTGGGCACACACTATCTGTACCTGTTAGTGCTTGTGGGAGGTTTCAGAAGATATTTTCCACTTCTGTTGCAGCTGGCATGGTGCCAGCTGAGAGCTTTCATGGGAAGTGGCTAAAGTAATGCTAGTCTGAACTTGACTACATTGCAGGAGCTCTTATGATTAAGATCCTTTCTGCAGGACTCCTCTGTTTAGAAACACCTGGATTTTACTGAACTAACAACAAACCAGTAAAAATGGTAATAGTTGTGCGCAGCTGTTTGCCAGGGTAGAACACTGAAGATGTTTACACGTGCTCAAGGAGAAAATGGACAAGTACACAAAACAGAGATTCATTATGGGTTATCAATTAGACAAACCAAAATCCAAAGCTCAGGAAATCCTCTGAACCAGAAACAATCAGGGGATGGAAAAAAGAGTCATAACACACACACGCATTGCTCTTCTAAACCCTCATCAGGCATCTACTTATGGCAATGGCAGAAGGAAGCTGGGCTAGATGAGCTTTTGAGCTGAATCAGCACAGTGACTCTCATATATTTAAGTCTGGAGACATGGAACTACTACTTCTCCTTCAAACTGGAAGAGACACCCATCTCTCCACTAAGGGGAAAGAGATTTCCCATCCACAAGTGTGGATGTTTATTTCAATCAAAAGGAGACACATAAACCGTGTTCACTTCACTTTCCATGTTTCCACTTTGGAAGTCTGTCCTTGCAACACTGATCTACATTCCAGAGTGAACAAACATCTTAAAAACATATAAAATGTCATCTTAAGAGCTGTTCCATGAGTTTTCATCTCCACAGCTCCCACTGAAGTTTTTTCAAAACCAGGCTGCTCCCATAGCTAGTTAGGAAGCTTCTAAATTTCCATCCTGATCACAGCCAGCTTTTACCCATCTGTTCTTGTGCCAGCAATTGCCTGGTTTTGAGCTAAGCTGCAAGCCATCTGACATGTTCACAATAATGGATCAATGGTCTACTTAGGAAAGCAAAAGGTCAGATCAGCATGACAAAACATCGAATTAACTCTGCACCTAAAATTCCAAGTTATTTTAAATCCTAAAGAAGAGAATTGAACTACACACATACACACTTGAGCTTTTGCATTAACCTGCTAATGTCTAGTGAAAATGCCATGTTTCAGGGTTTTTTAAAACAGATCCCCCCAACTTGAAAAATAGAAAAAAATAAGGGTAGACTTGTAAATAATTTTATAGGTGTATTAAATACCATTATGCAAGTCATTAATACAGTAAGTGCAACAATAAAGAAAAAAATTAAAAGTAATAAAGTGCAAAGAACTTACTTCCCAATGTTTTCAGGTAGTGCTTGCAGAGAGATATCATTTACTGAAAGACACGTTAGATTCTGCAATTCAGGAAAGCTTTCGGGCAACCTGTGAAGATATTAATTCAAATCAAGGACTTCCAGAAGTATTCTCATTCATGTGAGCAAGACTTTATTTAGCAAATACACACAGAGGAAGGAATGCCCAGATTCCAGCATGACTCAGAAAATTCTAAGGATCATTAAATAAACACCCATGATTTAGAGTCTTTAAAGTTTATTCTGTGTCAAAGAACAGGTGATATACCACTCTCTTCCCTACACCCAATTTGCAACTTCAAAACACTACAGGGCCTGAGAACATTTTAAGCATTTTCACAAAACTGAAAAATAAAATCAATCACATTTAAAAAAAACCCAAACTTTTTTATTATTATTTTTCTATATAAGCAAATGGTAAAATGATTAAATTTTATTTTTATTCAGGCTCCAGTTACATACACGCTAATAGCAAGGCCATTTTATATTAGCTGCCAGTCTGCTCTTCAACTGCTGTTTTTTTGAAGAAACATGCTGTTCACTATGAAGACAATGTTCTGCTGTTACAGCATTTCATTTACTGGTTCACAGCACAACACAACAGCATGTTAGTCTCCCCTTCTTACACTATAAAATGCAATCATATACAGAACACTTCCAAGTTCCCAAAGCCTTTAGGTCCATCACCCAGCTGGTCTTCTGCAAGGCATGGCTCCTCATTCCCCCACCCTGAGGGGCTCCTGTGCCACTTGCTGCTCACTGGCAACACCAAGAAGCTCAGTTTGCAGTTGCACAAGAGACAGGATGAGGTAAAGTGGCCAATTAGGTCAAGAAGCAGAAGCTACTGGCCCAGTCACCCAACTTCTGCTTGACCCCCAGAGCCTGCAACCTAAGATCAAGCTGTAGCATTTGGTTTGGTTCCTGCTCTCCCCATTACGCAGCTCAAGGCACACAGTATGACCTGCAGGCAACTTGCCAAATGGAGGCACACCAATAGGCAAATACAACTCTGCACAGGGGGGATGAGGAGAAGGAAAAAGGCAAATTACAGTGTGGGGCAAGAGGGATTTTTCATGTGATCAATTCTGTACTGCACTGCTTCATACTCTGGACCTTATTAACAGAAGATGCTCAATATCTTCAAAATGTGAGCTCCACTGGAACCACTCATTACCGTTTAGACTCGAACAGGTTTAAGAGTGGAGTTAAATGGTTTGATTGGCTTTTGCTCAGCCCTGATGTTTCCCTAACTCAATGATTATTGTAGGTCCCTTCCAACTAGAACTATTCTATTCTCTCTACAGCAGGCAGCAGGACTACCATATCTATAATAAATCTATACATGTGTATAAAGATCTATAAATAAATGCATCTGCTTTTTACTGATATAAGTAATATATAAACCTGAAATAATCTGAAAACAGCTGGAAAAATGATTTTCCAGCCACCTTTAATGCTCAGTTTCATCAGTGATTTAAGTTTGACAATGAGGCAACATACTGTATTGGTGGTAGGACATTGATTGCAAAGATCTCCAACTGGCTTTTAAGCTTAGAGGAAATAAGGACAAGAATCAATGGCTAAAAAAAAGTTCGAGAACATTACACAAAAATAACTATTTGACTTTCCCACTTTGTCTGGGCAAATCTCTGCAAAAACTTACATGCTATTATACAGGTAAAACTGAAATTCTGGATCTCATCGCAGAAATACCTGGCAACCACACGTAAACAGTTCCTGGAATCTGTGCTTTCTAACTTATTAAACTGCTTGGAGTGATGTTTTCCAGGACATGCATATGCTTTGGAACCACTTAATCAAGAGTTTTTAGAATTCCCTTAAATTATCAACAAAGAGTTATGAGATCTATTTCAACACCACAGAAAAACTCTATGTATTCCACGAAGCTGTGGCTGTGCATTACAGGTATTGTTTAAGGAAACACATTACTCAGGCCTTATTGAGCACATAGAATGAAGAAGGATAACTAGAACACTACTACTGACACTTTTGATTTCAATACCACATGACACAGATCTGAGCTTTATACACTGCAACTGATGCCTGGAAAAAAGCTGCTCAGTGACCCTCACCACTTGTGTATCTAAACATCAGTTCAGCCTCAGTTTGCTTTGCTGGATTTTTGTGGTATTATTATCCTCACTATATAAATAGGCTACAGAGCCACGGGGATTAAGATCACAAGTGTCCCTTTAATGCTCAGCGATGTGACTTGCAGAGAACTTAGGAGGCACTATGGGCAATATTCAAAGCACACCTCTGAGCTGCACACGTGGGAGAAGCAGTCTTGCAAAACCACTGGAGTGCCTTAAGCTCTTACAGACTCCTGTTTGTTACACTGCAGCAGCCCAGCCAGCCAGCTAACCCTGCGAGTATCTGGCCATCTCAGTACAAAGCAAAGCAGGTCAGTGAGCACCCACTGTGAACACTCTGGCTTGTGTGACTTGCTCAGCATCACAATGGAGCTCTGTAGCAATGGCTGGTTCAAGAAATATTTCTCCAAATAGTATGGAAAGGCTTTAACTAGCAAATCACCTCTTCCTTGCCATCTCCACCCTCATTTTACTAGATAAATTCCAAATTCTTCAGCAAATTGAACAGAGAAACGTAAGTAAAACTCCTCTTCCATACTAAAAGTATGTGTAACCTCCAAATCTCAGCTCATCAGAACAGGCTGGCAGCAGACACAGCAGCCACCGACAATCACAGTGCATTTCTGCCTCATGTTACTGCATGTCACGGTGTCCCAATTGACAGGAGAGTGATGAAATGCTAGTCCAAGCTTTAATCATTAGTAAAAGCCATTATCTGCAGCAGCTGATCTAAAGTCTATTCCAAATCGTCAGGCACCTGGGTTTGTGCCAATTCATTCGCTCTACCCACTGCTGTATCTTTCCCAAGGATGAACATGGTTTTCCTAAGCGTTTAAGAAAAGGAATGAAAATCATTTTATAGACAATCAGATTTACCAAATCAGATTTTTCTGGTTGGCTAACAAATTTCATCCCCACCTAAAGAAAGATGCACATCACTTTTTAAATCTGAACTTTTGCTGCAGTCTCTGTCAGACACAAACACAGTTGGCAATATTACACAGAGTCTAGGTCACAATTTTTAAGGGCTTATTTAAAATTGTAATTGTTATATCAAGATTGCAATTCTGGTATGTAGTAGAAGAAGGTGAAGTTACCTAGTCAGTGGATTGCCACTGAAATCTGCTACCTGTAGTGCTCTGCAGAATGAGATGCTTTCTGGTATTTCAGGAATATCTGCAGAAGACAAAAAAGGAAAAAATCGTCAGCAACTGTACTGCATCTGCACTGAAATTATTGCATAATGACAGTAAGTAACTCGCTACTGCAAGGACTTATCTTGGTATCTTTCACAACATTTCAACATGCAAGACAGTTCCCTGTCCAAGTACAGAACTTAGAAGCAGCCCCATTTTGTGCTTTTTCACACCTCATTTTCCCCTCCTGCTCCATGTTCATCTTCCTACTACTCACCTGTCCTTGGACTGATCTTTATCAGACTCTGCCCATCAAAATAATAAGACAACCAATGTGCTAGGGCTATCCTAAAGAGCCAATAATAATCTGAACTTCTGGTGAATTATCAATACATGCCCACATTCTGTAGTGGAATAAAGTACATGAGAAAGGAAAACAGTGGAAGGAAGAAGAGAATGTGCAAGTCTCTCCACCTGTTTCATACACCAATTGAGCAGAAACATCCTCCCGTACACCATAGCCAATTCTGAAATTATATTCACTCTGACAGGTTGCAAATAAGTGCTACTACACCATTTCAGACTGCAAGGAAGAAAACAGAGATATTTGTTCATGAAAACTGGTGGGCTTTTTTCAAGGAACTTCAATATAGCACATTTATCTACTCAAGTCAAGTACGTCTTAGAAATAAAATTGTCTTCTGGCACTTACAGCAAACTGAATATCCACAAATAGGTTGTGAGTCTTCTGATCAAGTACCTGTTTGCTGTCACTGAGATCCAGCAAAAATTGAACAAATATTTTGGTTTCCTTGAATGTCAAAATTAATCTTTATGATTGATTTTGAAAGTAATTTTTTAAAAAAGGCAAATTTTTAAGGAAAGATCAGACTTCTATTTCAAAGTTTTCAGATATTTCCACTGACCTCAGCAGCCATGTATGATCTAAATATATTGAAAAAAAAAAAGGAAATTAATTCTTTTCCTACATAGCTGAGTAACTCAGAATTGACTACCTACATATTTTGTTCAGATTTTCTCCCCTAAAGAGGTGTGATGGAGAAAGAAGGGTAGAAAAGAGGAAAGTGTACCTGCTCACCAGGTTCACCTCTTGCCAGTTAATCTCACCAAAAGCATCTATTTTGAATGCTTCCCAACTCAGGACAAAATCACAGAATGGTTTGAGTTGGAAAGTATCACCAAGTCCCACCCCCCTGCCATGGGCAGGGACACCTTCCACTAAACCAGGTTGCTCAAAGCCCCATCAAACCCAGCCTTGAAGACTTCCAGGAATGGGGGACATCCACAGCTCCTCTGGACAATCTGTTCCAGTGCCTCATCACCCTCACAGAAGCTAATTTCTTCCTAAAATCTCATCTAAATCTAGTCAAATAAACACCAGAACTTTCATCTTGCCTTACACAACAACAAATACTGACACTGAACTTGGCTAACCAACAGCAAGTAAAGATTGTGTCATCCACTATCAATTATTGCTATTCTTCCCTGGGAACTAGCTGGAAACATTCTGAAAGGGACATCTCTATTTCAAAGTTTCTGAGGACTGAGAATTACTTATTTCTTTGCAAAAAAGTCAGCATCCACAAATTTTAAAATGCATTTATGAACACACACAACCCTTTCAGAGACACATGCTTTAGCATGACAATCATTCTCACTGATTAAAAACAAGCCAACAAGCAAACAATAAAAAGTAAAGCTGAAGTAAAAATAACTATCCCAATTTGTTTGAGGAAAAAGATATACACACATAACAATACAACACATAAAGCAGAAGATAACTCCTCATGCAGAAGTTTCTAAAACTAATCACGTGACTGACTTCCTCCAACAAAATATATTTTCATTGCCACACTGCAAAACAGTTTCTTTTGTATGTCTGTATGATGTACTACAAAACCAGAAAATATGCCTTCTCAGCAAAACTATTTTGACATGCTTTTTCTGTTTTAACAGTCTTGGATACTATCTGTAAAAGCCAACAAGTATCCAAGCTAAGAAAAAATTATTCCAATATATGATACCATTTGGAAAAACATAGTACAGGCACTGCTTAGTTTGGATGCATTTGCAAATTACTGAATCTGTTCTGGAAATAAAATGTGCTTTCCCAAACTATGAAGTCACACCATGAGCAAAACACTTCTATAAGAAATGCAAACAGACACAGGGAAAACAAGAGAAATTCCATTTTTGTGGGGTTTTTTTCACATAATCTCTGACCCAGGAGATGGGGGTAAAGCAATGTTCAGAAGATTTTCCATGGTTGAAGGACTGGGTTAGAGACCACCTAGGCAGAGTTGACTTCCACAAGTCCATGGCCCTGTTGGTACCCGTTCACGTGTGCTGAAGGAGCTGGTGGACACCACAGCCAGGCCACTCAACATCATCTCTCAAAGGTCACAGGGATGAAGAGAAGTGTCTGAGGACTGGACAGAAGCAAATGTCAGCCCTGACTACAAAAAAGGCAAGAAGGGGAACCCAAGGAACTGCTGGCCTGCCAGCTTCACCTCAACCCCTCCAAATGGATGACACAAAGGTGAGCAGGTACAGTCAGCATGGATTCACACCTGATCAAATTTAATGCCTTGTATGATGAAAAAACTATCTGGATGGATGAGGGAAGAGCAATGGATATTGTCTCTTCGGACTTTAGCAAGGCTTTTGACACTGTCTTCCACAGTAACCTTGTAGGAAAACTCAGGAGGTGCAGACTGATAACAAATGGACAGTGAGGTGGACAGAGAACTCGCTGAGCTCTAAGTCCACACCTGGAGAGCTGTGTCACATTCTGGGCTCCCCAGTATGAGACAGGGAGCTCCTAAAACAGATCCAACAGAGGGCAACAAAGATATTTAAGGAATAGAAGTACCTCTCTTACCAGGAAAGGCTGAGGGAGCTGGCCCTGTTCACCTCAAGAAGAGACAATTGAGATGGAAACTCATCAATGTCTATCAGTATCTGAAGGGAGGGTGTCAAGAGGATGTTTCCAGTCTCTTCTTGGTGGTGCCAAGTAATGGGACAAAAGGCAACAGATGGAAACTGATGCACAGGAAGTTCCACCTGACTATAAAGGAAAAACATTTTACTGTGCAGGTGACCAAGCACTGAAACAGATTGCCCAGACAGGTTGTGGAGTCTTCTCCGTGGAGATATTCAAGAATCAGCTGGACACAATCCTGTGCAATGTGGCCTAGGATAAACCTGCTTGAGTAGGGAGGTTGGATCAATGACCCACTGTGATCCTTTCCAATATCACCCGTTCTCTGATTCTGTAAAGTCTGTTTTCCTCCCCCTCACTTGGCACTTTTTCACTATTCATTTCTCTCCTCTGCCTATCTGGACAAAGGATGGACAAAAATTCAGTGCAGCTCTCTGAATTTAGGATCATTACACATTTACTGAATTCAAAAAGGTTGAAATGTAACTCATTTTCATTGCCAAGAATCTTACAAGGATTTCTCAAGCAAAACACAAGTTATGAGAAGATATTTTATCACTACATGTGAAGACTAGTATAACATTGCATTGCATAAATGAATTCAGAAAAGAAAAGAAGAGGTGCATTTTACTAGATGACAAAAAAATGGAGTGATAATTGTAGCAGAGAAGATAATGGTACATAATAAAACCACTGACATAATCAATTAGAATGCAGGAGAGGATATTAAAATATATAAAGAAGTCCTTATGTCTCTTGATGGATTAAGAGCCTTTCACCATTAGTGTTGACTACTTAATTTTGTTAGAGACATTAACATATACATACCTGCCAATACCAGCAACAGTAAGGTTGAATACTTTTCTTGCCACTGCTGGATAACCAGCTCAAATCCTACTTAAATATGTAGGATTCTTCTAATGCTACACTCTGATGAATGCTTAGCACTTACACGATGCCCCAGATGTTCTGGCATGCAGATTGTGCAGCACTGCTAATAATAAAGCCATAAACCAAACATAAGCCCTGTGACGTCTGACAGTACAGATACCCTGACAGCAGAAAAGAAATTGTGGCAGCAGCACTGAGTCAAAATCAAGCTCAGCAGCCATGTATACAGGAGGGCATGTGTCACCTTCTCCATTCAAAACACCTCTTCAGGTATTAATTGTTACAGTTTGCACAAGAAATTGCTAACAATTTAGCAAGCCATGTACATGTAACTTTAGAAATGAGTTTGACACTAAGGAATTCTCTACTGTTTAGATGAGGAAATTACTTCTAAAAATCCTTCTGCTTGATTATAATCCTTTCTTCCCCTCCCTCTCCCACTCCGTTTTCTTGGGGGAGAAGATTTTTACAACCGTTACATCGGTCAAACCACATTCTCCCACTTTCCCTCCTCTAATGGCTGGGAGGGTCATTTTTAAACTGATATAATTTTTGTATCACACATTTTTCCAGCATTCTATATTAAATTTCAAGACCGAATAATATTCCATCTACACAAAGGCTACAGTACAGGCAGCATCCTTTATACATCATGCAATATTGAACATAATTTCCAGCACCTAATCAATACCACAACAGCAATGGCCAGGAAAGTACTAGGCTGTGACAGGGCTGCCATACCAGAGCTACTCAAACAGTGACTCTCAAGTAAAAGTAAAAAGCATTTTTGCAAGAACTTTGATGAAGTCTCAGATATGAGAGATGCACCACATTCCTAAGGGAGAGTTTACCATGCTCAAGAGTCTTTCAGGGAGCAACTACTGGATGCAGTCATATTTTCCATCTATGAAGGCAGCACAGGGCACTGGAGCTGGCACACTGCATACACCTCAGCCAAAGTCAGCTGAACAGATCTGATTTACCTGGAAAAAAGTGGAAAGTCCACCAAGAGGTATATACAACACTTTTACATAAGACAGAAACAACTTTAACTGCTTAGTGACTAGTAGTAATTCGTAGGTGTAATTCAGCAGTTGATTCGTTTACACAGAATTTATAGCCAAGGAAGACCGTTGTCGACTCAAAAACTGTGAATCCATGCAGCATTCTCCCTCAGGAGAGATAAGCAGCAGCAAATCAGGTCTCATTCATCCAATTCAATGCACTGATTATATTTCATCCTTCTCTTTTCACATATATAATATACATTATCAACTACAGTATGTACACATACACCCACACACACAAAAGGTCCATTGAAGCATTAAGCACTGCAATACTCAAGTGATTTAGGAGCCTAAAGGTTCTATTGTCACTTCCAGGGAAGTTGGTCTCTGCCAGCCACCTTCTCAGAGGGATCTCTGAGCCCTTGGAAAAGCTCAGTTTTCCAGCCCTGCTCTCCAACCCTTCTCTCCCTGCTAAACATGGAAGGAAACTGCCCACTTTGTCAAATACCTTTTAAGTAGGAATTTGTGCTGCAAGCCTTTGTTTGTCTTTTTGACGGGCTCTCCAGATGGAAAGCCCAGCTGAGCATGCTGCTGTGTCACAGATGTCCCCACCACACCTCTCTACCCTCCCAAAAGCAGCCAAATGCGGCTCCCAAGGGTCTGATCCTGCAGCGGGGGAAGGGATGGAAGAAGGTTACTCATCCTCTCCCTCCATTTCCATACTGAGATCGTGACATTCACAATGATCAGAGGGGTTTCCCTTTCTTTAAAAGCAGGAGGTTTTGCCACTAGCCCTGAAGTCAGAAGTCATCAACCTCTTTCAATGAAGTGCTACAATTTTTGGGGCACAGTGTGACAGGAGTCACACGGTTCTTGCTAAGTCTACTAAGTGGCTCTTGAACATGCTGTAACATTTTCCTCTTCAGGCTCTGAGGCTGAGGATATACAAGACACAAGAAGAGATAAAGCTCTCTTAAGACCTGTCTTTAAAGCTTTAAGGAAAATTCACCAACAGGTTCAGGTTGCATTTTCTCAAGTAAATCCCTTACTGAATAATTAACAAGAAACTGAAGAGACATGTCTCATCTCTCCTCTTCACTGCTTCTGGAAACATCTCTTTTCCAAACGACAAGAGCAGCAGGGAAAAAAGTCCTCTCAAAACAGTATTTCATGCCTACATATATATTAGATATGTTACTTGAAAGAAAACTGTGCAGGGACTAAGAACAAGCTGGGTTTTTGAAGAGATAGCATGAGGTAATTCAACAGATTATCCTCAGCTGCAGCAAGCAGCAGGAACAGAGATCAGGAGCTGTAAACTTGAAACAGAAGGAAAAAAGAAGGGCAGGGGGAAGAGAGAGGGGAGAGCTGGAAGACCAGTTCAGAAGGAAACAATAGTTCCAGGTGAATTAAGTGGAAGACTCCAAGTTTGACAATAAATTTCTGTATTCCCTTTTACTTATACATGCCAGTCAAGAGTTAAACAGAAGAGTTAATGGAGATATTTTTATAAGAATTTCCACCTTGGACCTCAAGGGTAACAGAATTAAATGCTTTCAGTCAGAGAAGTAAGAAGGTAAAAAATGTGAAAACTAGTATTCTATCTACGAAGCTGTGGATGAGAGAAGTGTTTTAACAGCAATTAAATTCTTCAGATTAATTCTTCAGGAACTTCATTGTCATGTCATCTTACATTCTCAGTAAAATAGAAACCAAAACCCAAGCAAATCTGTGAATACAAGAACTAGTAATTTCTGTCAGCAGATTACCATTTTATGATCGTTAATCTAGATTATCTAGAAAATTAAGTCTTTATTTTATGCCACTCCTGTGTGTACTGTCTGATGTTTAACACTCTAGCTGACTTGAGGCAGGCCTAAGGTTTCTGCCTCCAACTTGGCCTGCTCCTCTCCATAGCTTTCCCTTGAATTTGCATGAAGACACTATTGCTAGATGCACACATAAGTACATTAGCAAAGTCTCATCAGAAAGAACAGTTAAATCTGGCAGAACATGCCATGATGGGAAAATCCACTTTTCTGTAATCCATTTTAAAATAACATCTTCTAGACTTCTCAAATTAAATTATTCCATCATGAGATTTCATTTATCTTCCTTTTCTCAATCACAGTCAGCACTTGCTGCTTCTTCCTTCTTGATGAGAAGCCCTGTGCAAGGACGTGGTCCAGTAATTTCTCACCTCACTTCTCCTGCTGCATATAAGGCTCTCCTCTTCCTCCAATGTACTGACATCAAGTTAATTTTAGTGACATAGATTCACAAATCAGATTCACTTTTACATCACTTCTTAAAAGAAAGTAAGAATTTCTACACGTCTGAGGCACTCTGCATAGCTCCAGAGTCCAAAAGTAATTTGCAGTAGGTGTTTCTTTCTTCTTTAATATGCTCCTTTGTACATCGACTCCTAAACTTCACATGTAAGACATTCAAGTGATGATGTTTTCAGTACAAATTTTAAACTAAGGGAGAAATAGGAGATAATACAAAGAAAAGGTATGTCACAAGAAATTAGATGTGTCAAAAAAACTCCAATCCAAACATCAAAACTCAAACACGCAACACAACTGTTAGCAAGCAATCATCCAAAGGAGCAAAAAAATCTCTTATTTCCAAGCCTGCTTTCTTTCATTCATACCAAAAAAATCCCCAAAATTCCCACAAAACCAAAATCCAGTCACTGTTCAGACGCAGACTGAAGTTGAAGTTACTCTACCACCATACAAAACATAAGTCTCTGGTGGGATGTTCCATCACTTTCAGGTGTACACACCAGGGTTGCAGCAACTGCATTCACAGGATGTTTTCTTGTATCAGATAAGACATGTCTAAGCATGAGCAGGAGAGCAATTCTTGTTTGTCTGTAAGCCCTCACTTGGACACAAATCAGTTCAGAAAGCAAACAAGCAAGATCCAGAAGTTGCATATGTTAACAAGATAGATCCACTTGTCAACTATACTGCCTTCCAGGACAGGTTGCTGGCTTGGGGTTTTTTCCTTGTCCACTGAGCAAAAAAGCATCAGTTTCCATCTATTTCTCAACATTCTAAGTTTTGCTATTTGGCACCAGACCTGTATCAGCACATTCATGTCAAGGCAGCTGGTGGCAGCAGACAAGAAGAGGATTTCATGGAGGAAGGCTCTGCTCAGATGCTGTGGAAGTACAGCAGAGGCAGAGGTGGACAGCCAGATAGGCAAGAGCATAAAACAACAGCAGCAGCTGCCAGACAAGACAGCAGAGTCCATGGGAGGCTGTGGGATGGAAAAGACTCAAACTGAGTAGGCTTCCCCCAACTTAGCTTCTCTCTTCACTGTAAAATAGCTGGATCACCAGCCCAGGCTGAACTGAAACAAGTGTTGAAGCCTTTTCTCCGTCAGAATTTCTCATTCGAAAAAATACTGGTTATTCTGCTTTCAAGTGGGGGAGAGGAAGAGGGGAACACTCTCTCACTTTGTGGGCAGAAGGGAAGCAATCCTACAGTACAGATGACAGGCACACCTTGGAGAGCAGATGGCTAAATTAAAAAGGGAAAGCACTGATATGAACAAGTGAGCTGACTCTCAGAGAGCAATGCACATTCTACACTGCCCTTCAGCAGAATGGACTGATGGACACTGCAGGAAAGCTTCTGCCTACTCACCTGGCCCTCTAAGAACTTGTTGAATAAAATCTACCTATCACATGATGCATGTGGTGTCCTGAGGATGACCAAGATCTCTAAAGAGACTTTCAATTAGGTTGTAAAGTGGCTAAAAAGAATGAACACTTCAAATAAAAAGCAGAAATATCAAACCACCTGCAGCTGAAAGCAGAACAGTTAAATACCAATGTTGTAGAGCTCTTCAAGCACTCTGAGAGCTGAAGACAAAAGAAAATATAAGTTTCTAAATTTGCAACTGTGATCCATTTTGGAGGCAAGGAAAACTTAAGAATGAGGCTCATGGAGCACTTGGGACACCAATCTTCTAGAGACTGACTTCCAAAGCCTTGGACGCTGCTCAGACCTTGCATAGCAGCAGCGTAGTCTTTCCTTATACAGTGTAGTGACTGTGGACGTGCTTGTGAGGAACCATCTCTACTGTTACAGTAATCCTAAAGCAGCATATTTACCTTTGTTTAAATTTGTAATTATTTTCCTATAAATGACAGATATGGCACCTGTGTGGAGAGAGGATTTTGAAACAAGAATATCCTGATGTCACAAGACTTGCATCCAGAACAACCACATTATCAATACAGCCATAAGGTCAGTTTAACCAGAAACTACAAAAATGGGTAGCAACTAATACATCATGTAGCATGAATTCATCTCTATGGTGGGTATGAAATATGAATTGTACACATTAAACAAACAGTATTATTCTTACTGGATATCATAGTAAAGAACCATGTTGAGATTTTGGTATCAAGCATCATGCAGAGCCAAATATAGCTTAACAAGATGTGCCCACACACAGATTTCCTCAACAGATGCCACAGCAAAATCCATCACTCCTCAGATCACAAAGTAATGGCTCTCAGCTCCACTGGGAGCTGAATCAGCAAACAGAACTGGAATAATCTATCTACCAATAATATAAAAAAACCATTTAATTCTGCCATTGCACTCACAGCATCTTTTTCAGAGTTTTGAGTCTCGGCACTTGGACATAACACCAAACTGCAAGGTCACAGACCACTTCCAAAGGACATCTGAGTCTTCCACAACATCTGAGTCCCCTTACCTGCTGCCAGCTGGAAAGTCACTACAGACAGTCCATGCAAAACTGCCAGCACAGAGCAACTACCACTGCTATGGGATTGCACGACCAAGTCCTTGGTACACACATTCAATGGAAGCAAGAGGAGCAGCAGAAAAGCCTGCTAGGCTTTGATAACAAATAGACAGCAGGTAGATAACAGCAGTGCAAGTAGCTCCTCTCCTACAAAAGCAACAGGGTCAGCCAGTATCAGAGAAAGGAGGGGACAGCAGGACAGTTCAAATGGCACTCCTGAAGCTGGGAAGGATAGGAAAGCCAGTCCAGTGCCTAATGCCTAGTATCCCAGCTCACAGTGATTTTCCTTTTATGCTAAAAGAGCTGAATGAAACAAGCTGCTGACAATTTGTCAATGGCTGTGAAAGGTGTATGATGTTAGGAATAATAAAACCAGCTTCCACAGCACACCTGTTAAGAGAAAATGTGTGCAGGATAGAAATTTCTTTCAAATAAGAATACAACAGTTAAATCAACACCTTCAGGGCACTTTAAGGAACATGCAGTACCATGACAAAAACACATCACTGGAGTTTAGAGCATTTAATATTTGTCAAAGGCAAACAAAACCCCTCTTCTTGGAGAAGAGGGATACTAAAATGGATTGCACCACCTCTAAAAGAACACAGCATATGTACATAGTATACATAATCCTGCATATCAGCATGCATTAAATTAACTACAGAAACTTTATGCATTGCCCCTCCTGTCTAGAAGAAGCTACAGAACAAGAAAACCATTAACATTTTTATGAACCCGGGATGGCAGGGCCCTAAGCTTTAAGAATTTGGCCTCCAGGGGTTGTGCAAGAAGAAAAGGGGGGATGGAGTCACTGAAAGAAATCTCTTGAGGGATGAGCAGCATGGGTAGCAACCTGCTACAACTCACAGGGATCTGAAACACAGAGCATGCCTTTGGAAGAACGGGAAAATTAATTAAGTGCCAGTCAAGACACCAGGAAAGAACTGCAGAAATTTAAGCACATCTTCCTATCACTGGAGACTGCACTTTATGAATCACTTATGGGTCTTTCAGGACTTACCTGAGAGAATACCCAAGTGCTGTGGGGAAAAAAAATAGTACACAGGCACTTCTGACTGTGCTTAGAGCAGAATCTCCCCCTCTGTCATGCAGTGCAAAGACCTGCACTGGAGCTCAATGCAAAGCGCCTGAGCCCTGCCCAAACTTTAAGGTCATCAAGCAAGAATGCTTCAGTGACCCAGTATCTTCACAGAATTCACCCACGATATGAGAATCATAGAGAAAAGATTTATTTATCATATGAGAAAAGATTTAATCAACCTTGGGGAGTCTGAGGGAACCAGCAGTAGCTTCAGACACACAGCAGGTGAGTATCTATCTCAGAAGATTCCTCAGGGAACACTCTTAAGTTTCAGACATGCTTTGCCAGCAAGTCAAAAGCTCAGGCATCCACTATTGAAATTCTACGAGTCTGTTCCCTTTAGCCTTAGAATGAGTAAATGAGCTTTTTGAACAACTTGATACCAAGAGGCAGATATAAACTGGATTATAACCAAATAACTTTCAAAGTGCTCACCATCACTATGCTGTTTTCTTAGCACAGCTTCTCTGCCCTCTTATATTCCAGTCCTTGATTCATCCTTTCAACCTTAGTGCAAACAACAGCCTCAGCCAGACTAGAAAAGCACAGTAGGGATGCTTCCTAGGAAAACCTGCATGAACACATGGGCCTTCCAGGAAATGAGAAATAGCATCAACATGCAAATACTCCAGGAAAAGTTTAAGAATGTATGGCTGCTAGCCTTTCCAAATCCTTTTCCTTCTGCACCATTGAGGCTATCCTTACCCTCCCCAGACTTCTCTCACATACACAGAGAGCATCAAATTTACATCTGCTCAAGATTTTCTAGTTTTATTTCTTTGAAGGTTTTTTGTAGTTCTAGATTCATTCATTAACCAAGAAACTGCTTAAAGAATTAATTACTGTAGCAAATTTTTAACATGTATACCAGCATGTCTTGGGGCATTTTAAAACACCTTAGAATTTAAGAGAGACACATTTCAGAGTTTCCCTATGGACCCTTCCCAAGCATCTACAAAACAGGGCTACTTATACAGTGCATAACACTGCATGGCACAGGCACAGAGAGCTACCTCCAAAGATCAGGAGAGACTGATCCCTCCTCTACATTCAAACCTCATGGCTGCTCCAAGCCCAGCTGGCCACTGCAGCTTGGAAGAGCACCCAAGTCCACCTGTATGATACACCCACCACCTCAAATGGCTTCAAAGATCAAATGCTGGCCAAAGTGCTATAAAGTAGGAGAAAGGAATACATGTTACCATTTTATTATGGCAGAAATGGAAGTACTCTGTTTATTCAAAATCCTTTCCTCCTTCTATGATGAGAGATTCCTGTATTCCTATACAGAGAACATTAAATGAATTTAGATCTGCATTTTTAAGCTCTTGAGAAAACAGAATGGCCAGAACTGAAGGCAATTAGTGCACCAAACCAGACAACTAGAACAACAAAAAACACAGAACAATGATCTCTTATTTCCCAAGCCCAGATGTCACCATCATACTTTCCTATTCATGCAGCATACTGCATTTTGAAAAGCAGGGCTGTTTTTCTCTGCCTGAAAGGAATTCGAAGAGTTCCCTTTTTTTTCCCTTAGTAGTTTTGGGCAGTCAGAAAAACAAAACCTTTTGGAGTGCAAACCACTGAACAGGACAAACCTGTGGCAGGTTGAGAATAAGACATACTGGAAGGTGGGTTCAAAATACAAAGCTAATAAATTAAAATACTGAAAATCTCAAAAAATCTTTCGCAAGAATTCCTCCTGCAGCATCCCAGATGGTGCATGTTTTGCCTTTTGATTCGGAGAACCATGAGAAAATCATAAAATGGCCAAAATCTGGAAAGTAAGACTAGTTATCTTCTGCCACACCCCACCTGCACCACATTGCATGGTGCATTTTTAATTTGAATAATCAAGTCATGCAGGGACACAATCGTGACATAATTAAGCAGAGGGAAATGGTATCAATCACCTTCTGCAATGAACCACAGAGAAAAGAAAGCAATGCAATAAAATGGATAATTAACACTGAACCTTGGATAGAGGAAAGCAACTGCTCCCTGCCACCTGCATTAGTTCAACACATCACTGGAAAAAATACTTCGCTATGCAGTAACTTCTAATGACACACACATCTACCCAGCCATAAACATTCACACCATCTGCTCTTGTTACAGTTGAGCTCTCAAGCCAACTTCCAAGTCAGGCTGACAAGAGCTCACATGGCTCTGATCCACCAGCTCTTTTCCAACTAGTTATTCATTTGCAAAGAGAATTACTAAGCTAACAGAGGGTTTCTTTTTGTATAGTCTGTCACTGACAGCACCCAACTCGGCCAAACTCAGTAGCCAAACACCACATCAACTAATGTTCATGTATTTCTAAAATGTTTTAACTAATCTGTCTCTTCAGTCTCTGTTTTTTTTCCATTCTTCTTCTCTTAAAAGGTTTTCCAAATGTGCATAAAATTACATGGTTCATAGAAATTTTCCAGCAATTGCCTGGAGACTTGTCACGCTTCATCAATTATATTATCAGATAAAGACAGAATTTAAAACACCAAACAAATAAAGGAAATATGCTATAGAAAGGTGAAGTACCAACAATGTTCTTCAGTCACAAAGAGTCCATGTGAAGTTAAACATGAAAAAAAAAAGTTCCCTGTTACACTGTTTATTTTCTTGAATAGTCAATTACAACCCTCATTTATTTACAAGGTTACACAACCTTGATCACTCCCACCCCTGCCATCACAGCTGAGAGAGCATTTTGTGCACATCCACTGCATATAAGGAGGCAAAAATAGCTGACAGTTGCTCTAATTTGCTAACACAGATTCAGTGTTTTTAGATCACTGGGTCATAAGGCTGCTTAAAGGTGACCCACCAGCCCCTGAACTTCTTGTAGAACTAGTAAGTTCACCAGGCCACAGAAAAAAAGGAGTGTTTTCACTCCATCACAGTGCACAACAATATACACAGCAAGCACTGCAAGCAAACAATAAACCCATGTTGTTTCCAACAACACATTTTAGAAGATAGTTTCTCCCAGCATTCTTTTCTGAATTTATCTCAGCAGCTGACAGACTGATTCTTCTTCCAAAAGCAGAACTAGAAATACCAGCACTCTGCCTCTTGCTAATCTCAGGTAAAGAGCAGAGCAGAGATAAAAAACTGGACTTCTAACCCACAGGCAGTCCTTTTTTAGGACAGAAAGCAGCTTTATTTTTTTCAACTTCTTTTTTTCTTTTTTTCTGGTTTTTTCCCATCTCTAAATGTCAGGCATTTCAGAGAGCCTGGGAAAAGAAGTCAGCATTGTGGCAGATACACATATAAAACTACCACATAAAGCATTTTTTTAACTGGAAAATAAAACAGGCTCTCAGAAACATGGAACTACAGTCAAGCATTATTTTATTACTGCATTTCCACCACAAGCTCCCCTCTGCTCTTTCCTTCCTTCCCATCGAGAACTAGAGGTAAATCCATGAATTAGACAAAAACGTGGTCTGTAGGACATAGATAAAAATTTCTGAGACAGAAAAGCCCGACTAAGCCAGTTTTCTAGACCATGTCATAGTACAGTATAGAATTGAACAAATTAACTTTGGAGCTTACCATTTCGAGACAAATCAAGTTCCACCAGCTGCATGAAATTCGCTATTTCTGGAGGGAGCCGCTGGATTTCATTATCACTAAGTCCAAGTTTCCGTAACTTCACAAGCTGGAAGAAAGGCTGAAAGAAAGAAAAAATTACATTTCAGAAAATAGTCATATAACTCACATATAGGCATGATAAATGATGAGGAATAACTGGAATCACTTTCAAAATGTGAGGTAATTAAAGCTATTGCATGGCATTAGTTAAGCAGATCTCCTTCACACCTGTATCAGAATGAACATTTTGTTTTCATTTTCACATGCCAACAAACTATAACTGTGCTTTAGCTATAATGAAAATTCATGTAAAAAAAAAATCTGTAAAACTTGCTGTTACAATCTTTAGATCAGTGCAGATAGACAGTAGCAAAATCCAGAGTGCCAGCTTCAAGTCATTCATTAATGGGGCAAGACTACCAAGCAGAGTAATTAAAAGCATCCTAATTACACACCAGGGCTCATTAGGAAGTTAATGCAGAGGGACACTTCCAAAGAACAAGATCCAGAAAAATGACAAAGAGGGGCTCACAAGGTAGGTTACAGAACCAGCCTCCCTCAGGAAGGCTTTCTTTCCAGCCTCAAACACTCTCTGCTCTATGGCCCAGTTTCAGAAGGACTAATGAAAGTTGGGCAGGATTTCAGGTCTTCTTTGCTCGAGGAAAAACCTAGCCCAGCCCTGTCCACAGTGAGAACACAATGCAGACAGGATGCTAACATTCCCTGACCCCAGCTATGGGCTCAGGGGGTCTGGCAGCCCCCAAGACAAAATAACAATCAAACAGGCCAAGCTGAAAGTCAGGTCAACCCCAGGCACTGGGAACAGCTGGTGACTGAAAGAGAAAAATGCTCATTTAAAACCTACTGAGATGTAGGCATTCCTAAGAAAGTTGTGGAGCTCTTATTGCAACTTTATTCCAGGCAGGCCTTTCAAGGATAGTGACTGCAAGGGGTGAGGATTTGTGCAGAATGAAATAACTTTACATAAAAGTCATCTTGATCAAAACTGAACAGACTCCTCCAATTCTGAGTGAGTTTTGTGGCCCCAGAGTGCACAGGGAATTTTACCCAGCAGTCAAACACGTGCATCTCACCCACTCTCAGCACGTGTGAACCCCCACGGTTTTGCCCCCTTAGGATAACTGGAAGATATTTGTAAATTTGGGATAGCCACTTACATTTAATCACCTGCAGTCTCTTCTAGGAAATTAGCACCTCTTTGAGCTTTTATTTTATTTAGGTGATAGAGTACGTGCTCTAAACGTCATTCAGATATGACTTTAAAAGGGGCAGTAAGGCATCTTACTAGGACACAAGACAAAAGCAGTTTCATGAATGTTTTACAGTACAGGTTTTCAATCTTATTTTGAGTGTCTTGTGGTCAAGATCATAAATCAGGTTTTTAAGTGCAAAGTTTTGCAGTTCTGCATCAATCTTTCAATATACACTGTGTCACAGAAAAATAAAACACAACTGAAAGTAATGTGGTTTGCCTCAAAAACATGGGCTCCTTTTAGGGGATAAGAAGGATAGAGCTTTAAAAAGTTTATAAACACTCGAGAGTAAAAGATGCACCAGATCTGAATGTGGAATTTCAAAGGCATTTTTGAGTCAGAAAGGCACTCTTCCACCCTCCCCATATTAAAAGTGCTTTATAATAGAGCTGAAATTTTTAGAGGAAGGCAAAATACTCTATAATTCCATATTTCTAGCTCCTTAAAAACTTATATTCCAATTAAAATAGTCATAAATGCTTTTTCATCCTTCATTGTCCTCAAAAGATCCGTATATTCCAATTAAAATAGTCATAAATGCTTTTTCATCCTTCATTGTCCTCAAAAGATCCGTAAGTGCATTTTCATATCATTACCATTCTTACCTTAAAACAAATGTAGTCCTTTCTCTAAATATTTACTAATGACTAAACCAAGAATCCATCAGAAGCTTAGAAAAGCACTTAAAGACACTTTTGTGAAAACATAGCAGGAATATGCTCTGCAGAAGAGATCCCAATCTGTCCTAACACTCCAAAATAAATACTTGCCAAAATGTGTTCCTCAAAGCAATGTGTAGCTGCTAAACTATATGACAGTTATAAATATTGATGTTCTACTACAAATCTTATCCTGAGCAACAGTTGTCCCTGACACATACTCAATGGCAAGTGAGCAAAGACAGAAATCAAAAGCCTATTAAGAGCTGGATATCCCCAGGAAGGTTTGAGGGCCCTCACAGTACCATGTGTCAATGCAGTACATATTTAGTAAACGTGCAGAGCACCTGTGCAACAAGCAGTATTACACAATATTTAAAGACATTCTTGTTTCTTTAGCTGACTACTACTTAAAACAAAAATTAACTGAAAGCTTTATTTTCCATCTGCATAACAATTTTCAATGAATGACACTATTTCCTAGATAAAATCAAACTGCAGTTACATGAATGGCATTTCTTTGAACTTCTCGTTTGTTTTTTTTTTCCTTTAAACTACAGAACTCAATCACTCTTGCATGTTTAGTGCATCCTACTCCCATTTCAGTAAGTGTTCTTCCTTTATCTAAGACACATCATTAATGCTCTGAAGCACTGCTGGAGAGGCAAGCAACTCCTTTTGGCCATATATGCTTTACCTTTCAAAAAGGCCACAGGGAACAAAGAGAATTAAAAGCTTACTCAGGAGAGTTCAACAAACGTAAATATATTATATATACACACATATATATGTGTAGAAATATCTGCAATTTTTTAAATACATGTCAACAAGAAACAAGTTCTTGTTGTAGTACAAGTAGTTCTGCCTCTATTTGATCATCTCTAACAGAATCCAAAGTGCAGTGGGGTTGCTGGCCAGAGCAGCATATCCACCCAGCACGCTCTAATAGCTGGTTTTGATTGCAGACCCAATGCCTCTATGAGTATCTTGGCAACACTTCTAATGCTGCTTAGTTTAGCCAGCCTAATTAATAGTGCCTCAATGAGGAAAATAATGCCATGAGCATAAGCACTGAAGTAGCCTACAACCTGCTATTTAGTAACAGTTCCTGACCCTCAACTGAAGCTTTTCCTGCTATGAAAGAATTTATAGAGGCTTCTATTATATGGATTTTCTAAGAACATACATCTCAAACAGATCCCTTCTCTCACTGCAAAACTAACCAAGTCTCTCTCACCCGGACATATAATTAAAAAAAAAAAAAAAAAAAAAACTTCATTCTGACAAAACTGGGTCGATGTCAGGCAATGGAAGAAAAAAATTAACATATGTGTATGACTCACTGAAAACTATAAACAGATAGTGTGATCCCACATCCCTCATTTTTATACCTTCTTTCTTTTTAAGAATACCACTACAACTGGCACTCAATTCTAGGGGAAAACAAAAAAAAAAAAAAGAGAATTAAGCCAAACTAGTAGGATATTTTCTTCTGTTCAAGTGGCCAAGACAACATGTCTCTGGATTTCTTTCAACAGTTCTCTCCTGAAACAAAAAATATTAATGCCTGAGAATTTTCCCTGAAAATTCAGCACCTTAGCTGACGGGAATAAAAAAGCATAAATGGAAATACGTGAAAACAATAAACAATTGAAGTAAAACACATAGGAGGGAACAAAGACGTATTTGCAGCTAATGCTGTTTAAGGGGAGGAGCAACATTTCAGCAACATCTGAGCTGCTAGAGCCTTAGCAGTGCTAGAGACACGTCACACTCCAAACTCATCTGGCACAGGTAGCATAACTACATCCTTACTGTGTTAAACAAAACATTTCCATAAAAAGGCTACTACTAGCAGCAAAGAGAATTAAAATTAGAACCTTTATGAATCCGCTGCCTATTTCTCACGATGGGCTAGCTTAAGCAGTAGAAATTAGAATGAGACGTAAAGGAGAAAGAAAATTGCAAATTAACTTGTTTCACAGTTACACACACACGAGATAGGATGAGGTTTTTTGCTTCAGGTTTCTTTTTGGTTTTTTTGCAGGCACTTGAGCTGTTGCTGACAAGATTAAGAACTTGTAAGCATTTGCTCTTATGTCACACTTCCCTTAGATGCCAATATGGATTTTCCACACACCCATGCTGCCTCAGCTTTTTAGGCTTCTTCGGGCAATCACATTATTATATTAAAAAGAATTAAGTAAGCTATAAGACAGAGTATGTTGTTAGGTTCTGTTTCTTAAGTACATCTGTATTTATTTCACTCATCTTCCAAACTTACAAATGACCAACTAAAGGCTATCTGTGTTTTAGAATCAAGAAGTGGCACATAGTAATTTAAACACCATTTAACTCCTAAATGCATTTTTGTTTCAAAACCTCACTTCAGGCTCCATTTTCTTCTCCTACACTCTAAACAAAAATCAATGGAGGCACCATTTCAATTGTTTACTTCCAGTCCCCAGCTATGTGTCTTCCTTCAGTCATTGGATAAGGGAAATTACAGACAATCCTTCCCCACACTTTTTATACTGCTTCAGAAAGATCTTTTTTTGAGGCTCTTCTATAGGCAAACCGAAGCAGAAGAGGTAATTTTGGTAAGCAAAGCAGTGAACAAGAGATAAGGCATCAAATCCATGAAATAACCTTGGAACACAGCTGCTTCCCAACAAGGTCCCTAGTCCCTTGCTTTTATCCCCTAGAAGTTACCTTTTTGTCTGCATTGTTGCGTGGCTTCAGTGAGAGCAGAGGAAGCCCAAAACACTTCAGGTGAACACACTGCTTGGTGGTCAGAACACCATGAGGAAAACAAGGATTATATCCCGTAATGAAGGAGCACCACTAAATTCAAGCATTCTGCTTCCTCGGAATGGGTTTAATAACCAGGCTCTGGCACAAGCAATACACGCACATTCCCCATCTGCCTGAAGGGCCAAGGCAAAGAGAGAAGGGCAAGCTTTTCCTCATTCCTCTCCGCCCGCCTCTGTGGAAGTCATCAACAGAATGGCCTGTGACAGACTATCAACAGAGGTCACTCAGTGCTAAGGATTCCAAGAAGACAGAACACTCCGTGCCCTACACTCACCAACTGTTGGAATTTCAAACATCACTTCTACTCCAGCCAGCCACTGGACATACCAGGCTGGAGCTCTCAGCAAGTTGTAATGCAGCCTGCACTCCACTCAAGCCTCAAGACATTCACCCTCAGTCAAAATCCACAACTAACTTGTGAGCAAAAACCTCTTTCTAGGATGCAATGCTCTACATCATTGTCCTAAAATCCAACCCAGAGACTTCTGCCAGTAGCACAGGTGGGAGTGCTGAGGAAAACCAGCAAGAGCACAGAAAACAGACACCTTTCCTGTAAAAGCACATCCAAACTAGCTGCACAATAAAATGCTGAGGAAGCTGAATCCTACTCTGGATTCATGAAGTGTGAGAAGATATCTCATCGGACTCCAGTAAAGCCTAACATGGGCATTATCAGTTTGGCATCTCCTACAAAGCCTGTTAGCAGCATCAGGACCCCTCAAGTCACTCTGCTTTCACCTGCAAGTAAGGACAGCTGGCAACGGCAACAGGGTTTCACAAATACGGATTTCACGGGACCCTTTGGGCACAACACACTTTAATTTTCAAATAAAATACTCCCTGAGATACTGAAACAATTTCTGAGGGCAGGGACGAATTCACAGTGCAGCACAGGAGGGTCATTATGGATCTGATGATCTGCATCAAAGAAGCAGCTGATGGATTTCCTCTGGAGCCATGAAGAGATGCAGCAGCAGCTGGTGATAGACAGCAGAACCTCTGCCTGCCTGTTTTGTGGAAAGCTGGCAGATGGACAACTACTCCATGCAGCTGAGGTCTCTAATTCTGTCTTCACACGTGCCACGAGAAAAACCAGAACGTATTTGGCATGATGAAATATTGTTTCACACACCCAACCATGTATGCAGAGTATATTCAAGCTATCCTTTGGTCTCACAACATTCTACTACCAACTTTGTCATCATGAATATCAGTGAAAGACATCATGGAGATGGACATTTAAGCAGGAGTCCAGACAAAACATTAATAAAATTACTAGATTTCACGAGAGAAAAATATTAATGAAAGATCACAGTTCATGGGCACATATCCTAAACAGAACCTGATGCTGCAACTGCCGTCTCTCCCTCCAATGGGTACTTGAAATGAAAGCCCAACAGGAAGATCAGCCAGGCAAGAAGGGCTGTGGGGGAAGGCCTACAGAAAATAGAGCAAAAAAATGATACCAATGCCACACTGAAGCTGTATTCAGCATCAACCTACTACACTTCTGACACCCTGTTTTCAAAGCATCTGCCATTTTCTGAACCACTGACAAGGATAGGCCAATTGCAGGTCCTACTCTCAGTTGTTACCATCCTTTTAAAAAGATAAATAGGGGACTATCTCAAAAACCTACACACTGCAGCACTGAATCAAAATGCTGTGCTACCAAGCAGTGCACTGACCAGGTTGTCTCCTACTGTTCCTGTCAGGATTTACTTTCTCTTTTATGTCAATTAAGCAGAAGCAAAAAAAGGTTAAAGAGCACTCCATGCTAGAGCTGTTTGTTAGAGCACAGTGGTAAGAGGGACTACCTCTGCCTTTAAGAGAGGTCAGAAAAAACATCTACTACAATGAAAATACAGATTCAATGCAGTTAAATGCATTTGCCATTTGAAGAAAAAAAATACAACCAAAGCCCACATTAATCTCTCTAATGAATTTCTAGCATGCATTTTTCCAGTATACAAGACTGTTGGCAGGAGGTAATGTCTTTTTTTTTCAGACCAACTGATATAATTAGAAAAATAACTCTATGTATAATCATAAAATTTATTTTAGAGGTACAGATGTATAATCTCTGCCCACAAACCTTGTCTCACCTATGTACATCACAAAGAGAAGGGAATGCTACCAGTTTACTACAAAAGTATATGCCTTACAAAAAAAAGTTAAAGGTATCGAAACAAACTATTTAATTACTTTCTTTCAACTCAGGTCAAAAATCAGTAGAGCTAAGCTTTTACTACAAAAAACTGCCATTAGAAAATGTTTCAAACCAAACAGACTTCAAAAGTCTTCTGAACAATTGCAGGAACACTAACAGGGAAGACAATGACTTTCCTTTGTTTAGAAAAAGCAGACTAAGTTCTTTCTCTGCTCCTCAGACTATGGTCTTCCATATTTGATGTCAAAAGGCAAAGTATTTCTTAAAGTCTGAAGCTATACAGAAAAATCTGGAAACTAGGAGGAGAAAACCTAGATATATGTATCTGGTAGCAAACCTCTCTGTAGCCTTCAACACACAGCTCTATGTTTGGAGGCATGTTAACATAAGGATCCAATGTTGCTTTTCTACAAACCATTATGGATTTTAATAATTCAAGCACATACTGCATGACAGTACTAACTGACTATACTCACAACATGTTAAAAAAGGTAACATTCTCAAGATACTGAAGTGTAAAGTCATAGGTTTTCTTAGCAAGTATTTTAAATAGCATTTGTCATGCTAAAAAAATTCTTAAACTTTCAATAAAACTACTTTTACTGTGTGCATACAGTCTGCTTCAGCTTCACCCAGCAGCACAGTTCCCTCTCTGACACTAACTGTAAATACATGATCGTTCAAATCATACAGTGGTATTTCTTTAAGGATTTACAGCACGATGTGCAAAACCACCATGACACTATCAATGTAAAAAGTAAAACAATTAAACATTTGAGGGAGAATAAACCGTGAAAACCGCAACAATGCAATCTGTATTATTAAAAACATCCGAGTTAAAGATAGGCAAAATCTTTGATATGCCCTCTACAGAATCATAAAACAGCTGAGGTTGGAAGGGCCTCTAGAAATCACCTAGTGCACCCCCTACTCAAAGCATGGGTCACCCAGGACCATGTCCAGTCAGGTTTCCAGCATCTTCATGAACAGAGACTGCACATTCTCTCCGGACAATCTATGCCAGTGTTTCACCAAACTAACAGTAAAAAAACCAGCCTTTACCCACTGCCTCTTATAATGACACCAGGCACGCCAAGCAAGGTTTCATGCTGATTACACATATTTATATACAACCATGAGCCTTTTTCTTCTCAAGGCTGAACTATTCTGGCTCTTTTAGCCTTCTCTCCTGAGAGATGCTCCAAGCCCTTAACAGTGTTAAGGCCCCTACAGTGTATGCCCATGCCTCTTCTTTTGGGATACCCAGCACTAGACAAAGCACTCCAGATGTGTTTCCCCAATGCTAGCCAGAGGACAAGGATCACCTACTGGCAATGCTTTGTGTTACACACCCCAGGATACTGTTGGCTCTCTCTGTCTTGAAGGAGCATTCCTGGCTGACGGTCAACTTGTCCACCAGGTTTCCCACGGCCTTTTACTGGAAAACTGTTTTCCAGATGGTTGGCCCTCAGCCCGTACTGAAGAATTGGGTTCTTTCTCTCCAGGTGCAGGTGTATTTCTCTTTACCCAACTTCATGAGATTCCTCTCTGCCCATTTCTCCAGCCTCTCTCTGTCCTGCTGCAGGAATAAACATCTTTTTTACCAACCTCTTCCAAGCAGAACCCTAAACTTACCAAAGTTTGTCTTCTCAAGATGCTGTTTATTGTCCTGTTCCTTTCTCTCAGAGCCCTGAACTCCACCACCTCATGGTCACTATAGCCAAGGAGAACACAGTCACTACAGCTACTGCAATCCTGATCTTCGCATCTCAACCTGCCTTTTCTTCTTTTTAAGTATGAGGTCCAACAGATCACCTCTGTCCATTAAATCCTTGAGCACCTGTTCTAGGAAGCCATCAAGGCACTTCTGAAAACTCCTGGATTGCTTATGTCCTGCTGTGTTGTCCTTCCAGCTGTCATGTCCTTCAAGACCCATGTGAGGACCTGAGCCCGCAAACATGAGGCTTCTTCCAGTTATCTGAAGAAGGCATCATCTACTTCTTCATCCTGATCAAGCAGCCTACAGCAGACACCCAAAACAATGCTATCCACTAATCCCAACCTGCTCTCAGCTGGCCCATCATCCATCCCAAAGGAAAACTTCATGTATTCCTGCTGCTCTCTCATCAGAAGGGCAACTCCTCATCCTTGCCTTCCTGGTCTCTCCTTAAAGAGCCTGTGCTCATCCACTGCAGCACTCCAGCAACAGGAGAGATCCCACCACATCTCTCCAAACCCAAGGAGATCTATGCACTCAAAAAAAGGAAATAAAGTTCCTATATATGTACAACTTAAGCAGCCATAAACACAAATTTAAAGAGAGGTATGGTATGATAATCATGTCTTCCCACAGATTACTGGCCACTGACCAAACAAGTGTCTTTCAGGCTTATGGCTGCATAATGATAGAAACAATGACAGAACAGTGAAATTCAACCCAGAACAGGCTTTTTTCCTGAAACAGAGGTGTGGTATGGGAAGAACAGAGGGACTGTTTCTTAAAGAGCTTTTACATGATTTTGGTATTTCAACACCACACATAGCAGATACCGACAGTGCTGAATGCCAAGCAGCAGCAGACCAGCAGCATCTCTAACAAATAAACTAGGGCACAGGAAGAGGCCAGGGTTTAACCAGGTCTTTTGGGAAAAAGGTCTCACACCTATCTAGTAACTCTACAGAGAAGCTTAAGTATGTAACACCAAGAAGAAAAATTACATATGATAGATACAATTTGTAAGCTCAGAGATATGAAATGATTCAGAGCAGCACGACATTAGGTTTACAAATACTGCATAAAAATTATTCCCCAAAGAAAAAAAAAGGATCCTCAGACTTTTAGGCTAAACTAAGTGCATAGAAAAAAAAATTGAATTTTTTTTTGCCACTGGAGTTTTTCCATAAACAACATCTGCTAGAAGTATCATGGGAAAGTGGTCTTTACGCTTTGAGTTAAAGAACTGAGCAGCAGCAAGACAAAACAGCAGCAAAACAAGAGTTATAAGCTATTTCCACCACCCACCAATGCAAAGAATGCTGTGATTTAATACAAAGGCAAAAATATAATACTGCATTCAAGGGTTCCTAAGATTTTTTTTTTATCACTGGAAAAAGAAATATGCAGGGATCAGGTTTTGTACTGCAAATTTGAGTCACAGAGAAATTAAGCTGACAGGATGTATTTGCCCTTAAATTCTAATGTACGGGAGAAGAAAACAACATTTCATCTACTACAGACTAATCTATAGAACTGAAAGCATTTTTATTTTTATCTGGTGCTTTTCATTAGAAAAGCTATTGAAATGCATCATGCAGAATGTGTTATTTTCTTCTATCAAAGCAATTTGCCAGAAAGCCTGCTCTTCAGTGAAGAATAGTTTTTGACGTGCAGCAAATTACATACTACACATTACAGCTTGAACTGAAAAATTCAAGTTTTCACTCCCAAAGAAAATAAAAATGCTACAGGTTTAGAAAAAAAACATACAAACTACATTTTTAAGTTGCTCTACACACACTGGCAACCACTTACTTTTTTTTCCAATAAAATCAGATACACAAAATAATCAACAGAAGGCACTTGGGATCCTCCAACACAGGAGAAGGAATTACTTAAGCAAGTTAAGAGCTACACTTTACCACCAAGTCTACACATAGCCCATCCTTTTCAGACCAAAGGGTGCAGCTCTTTAATTTGTCTTGTAAAACAGAAGTAGTGAGAAGCATGCTGACAGCTAGAAATTGTTGTTCTGTGGGAAAATAGCACATCTGCTGAGAAAGGCTTCAGAGAGACTTCATTATTGTAGAAAACCACCAGCAGATTAATAGTATACAGCTTGCTCCTCCAGCATATCCCACCAGGCTGGCTTATCCTGCAAGAAGGGCAAGAGCAGAGGAGGGAACCTGGGAGGCAACAGAAAGGAAAGGAAAAGAGCAAAGTACAAAGAAAAGAGATGTTTGCAAGGGCAGTCAAGAACCCAGCACAGAAGGGGCAGGAGAGGAAGCAGAACATCAGAAACAGACGGCAGACAGAGCTCTTTAGGTTGGAGGAAATAAGCAAGATCCTGGAACACGAAGGATGGGGGAGGATGGGAAAGTATGAACATGCAGGGTGAGGAGTCTGAGACACCAGTGGTTAAGGACAGAAAAAAGTCGCTGTCAAAATAAGCCTAAGTTCTGCATCACATAACTGGGGAATGGAGCAAAGAAAGGACCCAGGGATCCAGCAGAGCCACTAAGGAAACCTCGACAAATATTCACTTACTGACATGGGAAACGAAATGTGCAGCAGCAAAATTACATAAGAAACCTTTAAATTACTCTACAAACAAAAATTATTACCTTGTATTCTTGAAATGCTGACAGACACAGCTTGGTGAAAAAAGGTATTCGTAGGGAAAAGGGGGTCAGAGAAACAGTTCTCCTGGTCCACATATTAATGCACAAGGAAGCAAACATGGGGAAGAGAAGAAATAATGGGGGACAATGCCATCCACCTCTCTCTGCTTCTCAAGACATTTCAGTTGTTTTCCAGATGAACTCTTCCTACCCTCTCCCTTTAGAAAAAGGTGAAGAATTCTACCATACATTTTGGTCAGTTTATAGAACAAAAATTAAACTAGCAAAGTAATTCCCTCAACATGATGCAAGTGTACTTCTTGTCTCTTCTGAGGATACTTCACATGACTCTCATAACATACAATTAAGCAATAGTGCTGGGTCCTTCTGCTAGTCATTTTCCTTCAAGATGCTAAAGTTGTCTTCTGTATTTTGAAAGGATTTTTATGTGTGTTTTTTTAATTGGGTTTTTTCAACACCCTAACATGCCACGTTCTACTGGCTTATTCTAGAATAAGAGATGTTTTAAATATGCTAGGAAAGACTTCAAATTAAACAAAGCCTAGGACCACTTCTGTATCTCAAAATTGTGATTTTATGATGTATTAAGAGTATATTCTTTTATTGGTGTATTGGATCAAACCAACCAAACAACACCTTTTATTGTTACTTGATAGAAATGAGGGCAGAGAGAACCAGGGGGGAAGGGGGTGTGTGCATCCAACACAAATTGCCTCATCAGCTTGAGAGAAATGCAGCAGGTCCACATATTTCATCATGTCACTTGCTGATATTTATCTCCCTCAGAAAGCTTTACATTTGAAGGGATGAAAAAAAAATGCACATGGATGGGAAGAGGATGTCAAGAAATAAAGTTATCATCACTGTCTGACTCGTAGCCATGGTAAAAGAACTCACCAATATCTACTCGATTTCCGAGAAACATGACAAGACCTCCTGCCTGCTGCAATAGACTTTTCAGACCACAGCAGCACACACTGGGAAAACGTGTCTGAACCACCTGTGTGCACAATGAAGAGCTGAGCAACAGAGTTGGTGTTTCCTCCTCCATCACTGCAACTTCTGCTGCAAAGTGACAGGGTTTACAGGGCGATTCTCCTTCACTGTGCCAAGGTGAGGTTTTACAGCAGCAATTTCCTACGGGCAACACAACCATCTCAGCAACACAAACACCTTATCAGTGTTAAGGGATTATATTATGGCATCAGCACAGCCCACAGGTGATTCACCAGGAATTGGCACATATCACTGTGAACTTCAGGACTTCATCAAGCCCTGAAAAACACCTAACTAAACAGCCACTGAGAGTTATACAATTCTCCTGACTTGTTTAGGCCTCAACTGAGCCCAAATCTAGCTTGATTTTCTGTTACTGCCTTTATGTATGTAGAGAAGAAACTTAATGGAAGTAAGGTCAGATTAGTATAATGAATTACACTAAATTAAGGATGTATTGACCACTTTTATCTATGCTGACCTAACAGTTTGTTAATTACACATCTGACGATTTCCCCCATGTTTTCTCTACCAGAGGTATGGTCTACTCCAGCTTTTTGCACTGATTTCCAATTCTGTAGCTGTACTTTGCATTGACACCATCCTTTCAATACAACAGGAACGAGCAATGTATGCTGTAGCTACCTTCCACTGAGAGATCTTCCAAGATTCTCCTCAGGCAGATTCATAAAGGACAACTTTTAGAACTACCAGCTGGTAGAAAAGTTGAACAGGGCTCTTCCCATCAGTTTCACCTTCAGTATATTAATTTCATGTTCAGGACTGCAGCTCTATTTTTGTACCTCAAAATTCTGCAGAGTCAACACTTTCATAAGGTGATGGTGCTATATTCCATCTATCAGAAATCATTAATAAGGAACTGACAAGGAAAGTTCAGAGGTTCGTGTAGGAAGCCCCAATAAAAATGCCTCCCTGCATTGCTGACAAGGCACAAAGTACTTAGGACAGATAAAAGTATGTTTCTGTGGTTGTATTTCATCAGATTCCTCCTAGTCCAGCTAAAAACCCACAAATATATTCCTACAGTATATTTAGGCACTCCTGTAACATGATCCATGCACATTAAAAAAAAAAAAAAGACAAAAAACCCTTCTAACTTCAACTTTTGCTTGATTCCACTATAATGCCAAGGAACCTAGGTTGGTTTTTGGAGTTTTTTAACCCCCTCAGCTATTTCTTATATGTATGGGATGTAATGCAGAGTCACATGTAACTAATGGGATGAAGTGGTCTTTTTCAGCATCACAGGGCAAAAAAAGGCTATTTCATATATTACGGTTCAAGGAACAGAAGAGAAACAATAAACAGTTGCACTCTATTTACAGAAATTAATATCATATAACACCGTGAACAGAGATCATCCTTTATATTTGAACACAGCAACCAGTTGGTGGTGGATTTATAATTTTTTTAAAAATCAGAGAGCCATGGGTTTCAACAGGATTTTAGTCAAACGTGCATATATGATGTGTACAAGCCTGAAAGCCAACTCTAAGAAGAAAGGTCTAGTACAAAGGGACTCCTGAGCTTGGTCTGTGCACAAAGCCAGCAAAAACTGCTGGAAGTAAAAATAGCACCCACACACATGCTATGTAAACCAGTTTTGCTCTACTTCAGAAGGATAAAGAGTTCAGTCACAACAAGATGCAAACTTGTGCCTAAGTTTTTCAAAAGAAAAAGCCAAATTTAACACGTCAGTTCAACTGAGTATTTTTACTACTGTCTGAAGGACAGAAGCCACCACGATTACTCTTACTATGTAGAGTTGAAAAAAGAGAGTGTACTGAATTTCAAAAAGGAAAAAGTAAGGCTGTTTAAGTCTGGGTATGAACAGAGCAACTTTGATTCAGGTACAAACAAAGGTGCTTTTGAGAAATTTTCTGGCTAGTGAATTCAGTTTCTTGGATTCCAAGTCAGTAAGAGTCCACACAGTTTTAAGATGTAGCTTCCAGGTAACACTTCCCGTGTCAAACTCTACCAACCACAAGTCACAAAGGCTTCTGAGTTGTCCAAAGTTTAAAGAACAAACACGGGGAAAAAGCCCGTGGGTCCTCAAGTCAGAAGTCAAGCATGCCTCCGACTCACTCTGCATCTGTGGAGCCGCAGTCCCTTGCTGGAATCACTCTGATGGAGTCCCTCTGGCAAAATCTGTAAGTGCCACCTGGAGAGGCACAGAGGCAGGTACCACCTCAAGGTCTCAAAACCATGTTGAATTTAAAGTGAATTCACCTTTGACAATAATATCAAAAATACAGTACGCATAAAACTCTGACTACATGCTTCAAGTGAGAAGCAAAACACTGACAACTGTGTGGGACTTAGACACAGAAAAGGCTTATTCGTCTCTCGTGTTTTGCACAAAGAAGTTTCCAGGAGTAGAAGGCAGAAACGGGAACGCGGTTATCTGCTGGAGGGTTTTGGTTTTCCCATGTACGGAACAGATTCTATCTACCGAAAGGAGAAAAAAGGGGAGGGCTGAATACCCTCCAAGGTCTCGTAATTCCGATGACGCGCATGTTAATCACAATATACACATAATCATGTCCTGCGATTCGGGCACCAACCTCCCTGCCCTCCAACAGGACCTGTCCTGCCGCAGAACGCGGATCTCCAGGTTTGGCTCGTGAAAGCTCATTTCCCGTCTAACTCCGGGGAAACGCTAACCTCAGACTCCGCTCTTCCTTTAACTCCAGGGGCTGCTACCACAGACCGGCGTTCCCAGGAGCCCCCCAGCGCCGCCTCGGTGCGGGCGCTGGAGCGGGGAGCTCGGCGGGCACCTGCCGTGGCAGCTCACCTGGCCCCCCGCTCCCATTCCCGCTCACCTTGGGCAGCTCGCGGAGCTGGTTGGCGTCCAGCAGGAGCTCCTCCAGGCTGCGGCTGTAGCGGTAGATCTCCTCGGGCACGGCGGCCAGCGAGCAATGCCGCTTGTCGATGGACTCCACATGGCGGTTGCACCGCCACAGGGGGATGCAGTGGAACATCGCCCCGCCGCCGGGGGCCGCGGGGCGGGCGCCGCCGCTCACCGCCGCCCCCTCCTCGCCGCCTGCCGCGGGAGCCGCTGTCCGCTCCGCCGCCGCGCAGCGCGGGTCCCGGCGAGCCAGCGGCCGCAAGCCGCATCCAGCGCGCCGCCGCCGCCGGCGGGAAGCAACCCCGGGCGAGCGCGGCGGCTCCGGGAGAACAATGGGCGGGAGCCGGAGCAGGGCGGAACCGGGGGCGTCCCCCTAGTGCCTCCCGGCGGGCCGCTGCCCTCCCCGCAGGGGCATCGCGGGGCGCCGAGCGCAGCGCTGCCGGCCGCCGCCGCGCATTCCCGCGCCTGACCCGGAACACGGGCGGCCGCTCCCGCTCCCCCTCCTCTCCTCCCCCGTCCCGGCTGACATCAGCGGGGCCGGGCCCTGCCGCCCTGCCCCGCCCCGGGCCCGGACCCGGCCCGCCGCTCGCACACCACCCCCCCGCGCCCGCCCCGGCGCCGCCTCGCCCCGGGCAGTCGGCGGCGGGCGCCCGCACAACTTTCTGCCAAAAGGGAAAAAAGAGCGGCGGCGGCCCGGAGCTTGCTTGGCTGGAAGCGTGACGTGCAGCCCGGGCAGCGGGGCTCGCACCGCACCGCTCCGCCCGGGGGGCTCCGGGGCGCGGCTCCCCCGGCAGCGGCCGGGCCCGCAGCCGCCTCGGGCGGGCTCTGCCATCGCCCCCGCGGCGTGCGGCAGCTGCTGTCGCACCGGCGGTGTCCGCAAGCACCGGGAGTGCCGGGGAGCGGCTTGGGACGCTCCTTTACCGACTCTGGGACATGCCGATCCCTACCTGAAGCGCCCGGGAACACCGAGCGGGAGCGTGCGCACACCACGCTCACAGTCTCTTTTCAATTGTTAGAACACTGGAAAGAAACACAATAAAATGTATGGAACGCACTCTAGGTACGTGGCTGTGAGTAATGTTTTCCCTCTCAAATTGCATTGATCTAACATTAAGGAGAAAAACAATATACATATATACACTGTCCTGAAGGCTTTCTGAAATACGTTGTTTTTGGGGTTTTTTTATCCACTTTCAAAAGAACAATTGTAAGGTCACAAGGGTTAGCAAAGACAAATACTCCGGCAGTCCTCTGCCCGTGTCCCCCGGCGCTGGGCTCCGGCAGTACCACTCCACACCCCTGTGAGTGGGGTGATGTGCTCCTGAGCTCTGATGGCAAAACAGTCTTAAAGGATCTGGTCTTTCTGGTTGCATAATAGCAATTTTGTAATCTTCACAGCAACACAAAAAACTTTTGAAAACAGGCAGTTAACATCAGAGCTGTTCTTGAAATACTGCTAATTTCTTGCATAATTATAATTGGGTGCAGATATATACACCCAATATAGGGGAGAGGGGGAGTTCATTGTAGTCATATCTGTTCTTCAATTCCTGCATGATACCAACCGTACTTAATCTTACAAAGCTACAACGTATTTATTGTTGAGTTCTTCTTATATCAGCAGATAAATCTTATAAGCTGCACTTCTTAAATTTTTGTGGGAATTGGAGTGATCTGTCTATTTTTTATTTTAAAAAGGACATTTTAGGTGCTAGCATACTGTTACTCTTTGCAGACCTACAAAACAAGAAACTTTAAAAGTGTTAACTTTTTCTTTTAAATACCTTAAAAATAGCTGTCAGAACCAATAGTTTCTTCCTTCTATCAATATATTCAGTACAAAAGAGCATTCATAATGTGTTCACGTGTGCTTGGAAACAGGGCAGCACACACCAGCACTCCCAAGCCTTCCCAGTCCCACAGCCAGAGATTAGATAACTTTGACAGGAGAAAATCAAACCAACCTGTTGTGTGTTGGCAGAGCTTGGCAAGGACAGGGATGCAGGAAGCTGCCCAGAAGATTTTAGAGGTGGAGAGGAGGAGGACCATCTCCGTCAGAGTTAGTGGGTCCCAGCCAGAGCCAGCCAGGCACTTCAGATGCTGCTGCTGAGACTGGTCCTCCCTGATGCCAGGCAGAGGAGCTAGGTTCAGAAAATCAATCTTCTCATGGCAGCTCCAACCCAAGATTTGACACTGAATGTATTGAACCAGATACAGGGGACGTGGAGGCTCAGCAGAGATCAACTGAACAAATATTGAGGCAGATAAAAGGCTCAAACTGTTCACAAGTCTCTGTGACCAACCAATTTGCTGCAAAGATTGCTTTGCCTGAATTCAGTGACCATAGTACCTCTTTTCCTAGGGAACCCTCTAAAGAAGTGAGACTACAGAGGAGCCACGCAGCAGGGCACATGAACAAGGGAGGGCTGCAGCTGACTGCCCGCAGTTTACCTAGGACATGCAGTACTACAAAGGACTACATCATGGGGATCAGATAAATCAAAGTATTTGAAGATGGAGAACAATGTGACTTGCTTAATTGCCAAAGCAAAGGATGAACGCATTGACTCCTGAACTCCAGCTCAAGAAAACATACTGGTCAATAGCACCTCAGGACCTCATGTTCACCTTCCACTTGTCTGGAAGCATCCACATTGTCCCACAGCTGAGTCTGAAAACAGACAAGAGCTCTAGCAGTGGCCTCAGTGGAAAGGTTCCCGCACCATCTTATGCTGCTCTCTGTCCCACCATCCTCTGTGGCATTTGGGAGAAATGCCCAGTGTGCCCTCCAGACAAAGAGGACTTCAGATCCCAGCACTACACTGATTGTCTCGGATGCTTGTAAACAGCTGAAACCTTGCTTGCATGATATGGACACAAAGTCTGACATGAGATGTCACTTCTGCAGATGTTGTCATGTGTCTCATGACTAGGCCTCACTGTGACAAGTCTAGGCAGTAACAGAAGGGTGACTGACAATCGGGTGAGTCTGTGTACTTTAATGAAGAATGATTCAAACTGTTAGTACGCTTCTCATGAGTGTCAGGGAGTCCAGGGGACAGACTGATGGCAAGAAAGTTTAATACTTATTTATGAGATCTGGCTTCACCAGCTGACACTTTATATAAGGATAAAGATCTTTCCCTTCTCTAAAGTGGACAGCTACTGTCATAGATCTGGGAAGCTTAGGACATTAAACCAGTGCTAGTGCCCCTGGCCCGCTGCAGAGGTGAAGATATAGCCTGAAGCTATGGTGTGGAAATAGGCATTGAGGAAGTCAAAAGGCAAACCAGTGCCATTCTTGAGGAAACAGTATTCTCACAGCAGAAAGCAACCTCCCAAGCAAGCAAACTTGTTCAGCTTTGGTCAGAATAATAGGTCATGGTGTCTGTGGCTTTTCTGCACTAGGAAGTAGCAGCAATAAAAACCTTCCGTAAATGAAGAAGAGACCCCATATTGGGACAAGTTTTGGTGGAAGAGGTCTTGGAAAAAGTGTGAGAAAAGAGAATTGTGATACAATACAGTAACTAGAAGCTATGGGCAGGCATGCAAGTTGTGAGAAAGAGGAGGAGGACAAGTTGCCAGGATTCATACTAACACATACCTGACAACCTTATTACTTGGGGCAACTGTGCCCCCCGGGGGTAGGAGCAGTATTGCCCTCTCTGATAGAAGCAGTCCTGCACACATTTCCATAGCAAGCTAAGGTGTGACTCACAGAAGGAATTAAGGGTGTGCTAGTCTCGAAGTTTTGTGCTTCTTTCCCAGCCGTCTGCTTTCTTCAGCTTGTGCAGACAAGAGGTCAAACTTCTACCACCTCTGATTTGGAAGGAACAGATTCAGTCTGCTGTCACTGTGATGTCACAGTTCACATATCTTCCTGCTATTCGCACTGTGATCAGGCAACCCACATCAGGGTTTGTGGCAGTCACTGTTGCCCCCATTCTTAAATGGTTTTAAGGTGCTCATAAACAAAGGTTGCAGCTGGACATACAGAGCAGGAGGTGAGCAAACTCTCCTGCATGACATTGCCAGCAGAGCTGTGTTGAGTGCAGGAGATCACCCTGCTGAACAGTTCAGTGCTTCCAGGGCTCTCTGTTGGGAATGACACCAGGGGTACCAGTTATACACATAGTCACTTCATAGTTAAACCTGGGAGACTGGTCATAACTAAAAAATTAATGTCTTACAGTCCATCAAACAAAGAGCTATCCTTCAGTCACTACCAGCCTGGTCTGGGCATATAGCCAAGAGCTTCAGTGCTGAAAAACTCAATTTCTCTTGCTAGATACCATCACCCTGTGTGATCCTGAACAAAAAATTAGGTCTCTGTGACTTATAAAGAACTCAGACAATGAAATGTGAAATACAGATAAGGTTGGACTGATCTCAGGAGTGTTCCTGGAAGTTATGGTTTGAAAGAAGCAAGAGCAAGGTCATGCTGCAGCCCTCCCTCCTCAGCACAGCTCAGACAGAATTGCTTTCTGGCTTGTCAAAAGGCAATTCAAGCAAACAACGCCAAGTTTCAAGTTGAGATTCTTATAAAAAAGCCTAGAGCAAGGATATCCGTGGGCTTGAGTGAGTGCAAAGGAGGCTAGTGCTGCTAAAAGGAAAGCAATAATATTCAGAATAATCAGAATGTATTAGTAATGTACACTGTGAGATACAGAGAAAACAAAGAATAGATAGAAATAAATTTTGCATCACCATAGTTTAAGTAATTCATAAAGCTTATATTACAAAATCCACTTAAATTAACACTAGGAAAAGTACAATGAATAACAAAAAAACAAAACAACAAAAAAAAAACCAAAAAAAACAAAAAAAAACCACACAGATAAAAAATAAAGCAGGCCAAGCAATGCTCTTTTTGCATTCAAGACTTCTTCCTTCCCCCAGATTTCTAAGCCTTGCTATAAAGAGATACAGTTATATAGCACAGAGAATCCAGGGCAAAACAAGAAAAGTATGAAGACAGAAAGACCCAAGGATTATAGCTAACAGGACGAGTTTTGGGGAAAATAATTTAACTAGCACTGGCTTTCTGCTGGAAGATTAATTGTCAGCACCTCTGAGCAAATTAAACAGGAGTACTACTGAACCCACAGTAACTATTACAGCCTGCAGAGCTGCCGAGAGCCAGCCTCGCAGGGCGCTGGAGGTAATTAGCACTGACATGCTTCTCTTTGCTCACTTTTGCTGGCTGAGGACTCTGGTCTCATTTGCTCTTCGTTTCTACGTAAATTGTTTAGAGGAGGGCTGTTAAAACAACAGGTAGATGTGACTATGAAGTGTTCCCACACTGATTACACAGCTACAGTTACAAATTATGGTTTAATCATCACAGGAACCACCACATCTACAAGGTTTTTGTATGTCTCGAATAACTGATGCAGAATCACATAATGTATTACTAATACAAAGGCACGTCTAAGAGCCACCATGAATTATTATAGCCATAATACCAAGCTGAAGCAGCACGCACTTGTGGCAGCACATTTAACACATTCACTGTGGTTTTAGTGTTCTAAATAGCAATCACTGTGAACAGAAGCTGTAGCATCTCCTATCCTCTCCACCCCCACCACCAAACAAATCATTCATGTTAACGTCAGCTTTTATTTGAACACAATGAGCTGTAATCACATGAGGTATTACTGTGATTTAATCCTGCTTGCTTCAGTTTGGTTTGTAAGGAGTGGCCAGTCACATGTGGTTGCATTGTATCTAGTAGTTTCATATTTCATACCAGCTTTCAAGGGTTGACACTCCTCATCTTCTTTGGCCAGAAGAACAAATAGATGTGTTCATGCAAATAAGGAAAAGACATTCTGGCAGCTGGGATGGGCTTTTTCCTTCTTTATTTTTCCCCCCTCCAAATTGCTGGGCTGGCTGTATTAGCTGATGGGTAGATTCTGGGTCCAAACCATATTTTCAGGTTTTTGGTGTCTTCAGCTGGTTCAGTACAACTTCTTACAGCAAATATTTCTTCTCCAGCCATTATGAAGAGAACAAGTAGAGACATTAATTCACGTCTATGTTTATTTTTTCATATCAACGTCATGATGTAGCTAAATAATCCTTGACTGGATACAGTTTGGTACTCTATTTCCGACGGCCAGCAGAAACAACCACACTGCTGGATTTGGCATGAAGTAAAAAGGCAGATACCAGCACAAGGTAGGTAGGTCACCCTGCCTATCAGCCCAGCCTGAGGGTTGGCATTAAGCCTCACCTTCATTTCATGATCTCTACTGGCTGAATGATGAGAGCACCCTCAGCTTCCCGTGGGCTTTCAGCATTGCTAGGGTCAGGAGGTCACACCTCTCTTGGGGAAGCTGAGCTGGTGATTCCCACCAGTGCAATATGGAACAGCACTTGGCATGTCAAGGACCTGTATCAGGAGCATTCTTACAGCCCATCATTTTGTGGACTTATTGAGGGACCTGGAGCATGTTTTAGCGAGAGAAGGAAGAAGCAGCTAGTACTAGAGCTAATGTAAATTTTACAGCAATTAAAAGTATTTTGACTGGCTCATAATTTTTTAAACCTTTTTTTTTCATGTGTGGTTTCTTATTTTCTTCCTCTCAGCTGGAAGGGAATTTAATGCCCTTATAATAGTCAAATGGGGTATTATCAACAATTGCACACACACAGTTCCACATTTAGCATTCAGAAAGGCAAGTTTAATGTTAAGTCTACCCTTCACTACTTCCCTATATTAGCTCATTTAAATGCATGTTAATTGGACAGCTGTACTTCAATGAATTTTACCACAGAAGATTTTTTAAAATTTAAATTATAAAATACCATGTTATAAAAATGTTGCTGATCTTCAGGAAAAAGAATGAAGAAATTTCTGACATTTCTCCTTAGAGAAGAGGAACTAAACTGTGAAAGTTGCTTATTTAAGGAATCAGACCATAGATAAATAAAATATAACCAGTAATTATTTGGAATACCAAAAGGAAAAGTTATAGCAAGTAGCTGCAGCAGGTAAAATATTTTTCTGCCTTTAATCATGTCACAATAATAACTGGCATTAAAAGCAGACATCTGAATCCAGTGAGTAACCTGGTATGATGTAGCTACTCAGCGAGAATCACAGCTGTCTTCAGAATTAAATCCCTTTCTGGAGAGATGTTATGCTGAGGACTGAAAGGTCAGCTAGCAATTTAGGACATATATACAACAGCTCAATCTTACAGTTAGAAAAAAATATAGTTTAAGAAATCAATAGCATTAAAAAAGAAATAAAATTGAAAAAAACCACCTGCCTGTACTGTTGATAAAATGTCAGAGCTTGTGAGTCCAGGTCACAGTGCTTATTAATCAGCTACTCAGTTCTGTAAAGCCTGTGCTGCCTGTGCTAAGTTGTCACAAATGATGGTTTTCAAAAGAATTTAGGTCAAGTAAACACTTGGCAAACATACAGTGGTGAACTAGGAAGTCCATGCAGGCACCTCTCCGAAGCTCTGCAGGCAAACAGAAGGAGTAAATGGAAAGTAAAGCGGGCTGGAGTGTGACCCTTCAGCAAACTCCTAACTCCAAGGAACTTCCACCGGCCCTGAAGCTCAGTTAGATGATGACTATAGGTCCCATCACACAGAACTACTCCATCCTATCCTTGGTCACTTTATGAGAGAATAGGTTTTCCAAGGTACCATGTGATCAGTTAAGACTGTTTTGTGTTGGAAGAAAGTATTGAAATTAATTTGATTGTGAGAAGATCTGAGATGGCTGCAAATGTGAAATGAGATGACTTGAAAATATGTGGAGCAGAAAAGAGCCTGGTGCTTCAAGAAATAGGCTTCTTCCAGCTGGCACCAGAGGTACAATATACATCTTGTCTTACCCATTGTGGGAATTCTGGCATGGAAGCACTGTGGATACTGCTCAGCTTTAATTGTGTAATGCCCACTAGTTTTTCAACCATCTCAGAAACACAGATCCTTAGCCTGGCCATTTTATTCAAGTTTTTAACTCTGTACTTCTATTTCCAGTTTTTAGCGTTCCATCCAGACGCTGTGCAGAGGCGTAGGCTGACAGGAAGCCAGACGAGGGTGAGAGGGAAACCCAGTCTCTGGCATGCTCCTTCCAGCCACACAGTTGGCAAGCAGCAGCTTGTAATTTTGGCTGTAATTTTGCAGCCTAGCTGTCTGTACCACTTTGCTGTGCATGGTGCCAGGCTCTTTGCCTGTGGCAGAGGCTTGACTTCCCCCCCTCCTTGCCATGGCCTTCCTTGTTTTAAGGCTGTCCAGATACATCAGTGCTTTGAGGTTTAGGAGCTGTACAGACAGGGTTGTCCCCAGGTAGAAGTGTTGCTGGGCTACCCCAAAGAAACAGACCCCACTGAGGGCCCCCTTTCCTATATGTCACTTTTCCTCCAACTTTCCCAACACAGCCATGATCGTCTTGTGGCTCACCCTGTTTCTCTTCCCAGCAGGAAGAACAAGCTGCCCACAAGCAAAATCTCAGCAAGAATCTGATCCCAGGATAAATGTGTTTGGCCTTATACAAATGTAGCTGCATGATACAGTTTTCCCTTGATTCTTTTGAATCTCCTACTTCCTCCCTGTGCATCTCCTACAGGACCACCACGAGATCACATCATTTATTTTCTGGAAGGTGGGAAGCTTTATGCTGTATTTTTAATTGCCAAGCTGCTGCAGATTTTCTATCTTTGCTTCTCTGTTAACTTTCCTCAGCCAAAATCCCCCTCACCAAAAACAAAGACCCTTTCTTTAGTTTGGAAACCTCCCTAGGAAGCAGAAGGGCACCTTTTGTCCTGTCATCAGGAGCAATGGGAAGAGATTATCATCTCCATCATTAGCTGGCCCAATATTTCCTCCTGTAAGATCTAGTTTCTACTTGCTTGCAACCTCCCCAACCTCCAGCTGTCAAGACAATGTCTTCTGCCTTACATGTCTGGCTCAGATTCATGTATTTAAAGAAAGTTTCCTCTAAAATGATCATCTGGTTCTAAGAATACACTTAGCAGACAATACACTATGTGTATCTTGAAAAGATGCACAGTAGTTTTGCTGCTGGGACCATTTGCTTTGGAAGAAAAAGAGCCTTTTTACCAGAAAGCAGTGATCTCAGCCTCCTGCCACCAATGGGCTTTTTGCTGCCACAACCATGAAACTTGTCCAAGATTCCTTTGGAAAAAAAAAATAAAAATCAGTGCACAAAGGCCCAGCAACATATGCATGTAACAAGCCTAGTGTTTAGCAGCTAAAAATCCCACAAATCCTCCATGGACTGTGTCATGCTGCCTAGGCTGTCCAGGTGCTGCATCCAGCATCCAGCTGGAACAAGACACTGATTCATTAACCAGCTAAAGAAAAATCTCAATTCCTTGCAGATCTGTTGTTAATATAGCAGGAATTTTTATCTATACAAGGACTTTAGGTGTGTGACCCACACCTTGGTGCGGCTGCACAGTCAGCGATCTGGGATACAGAGCACCGAACAGGGGAGAGTCACAATATGTTTGCTCAGCGCCATCCCATATTATAGCTGAAATAAAAAGGGTTTATTTGGAGTTCAGCCTTACCAGCTGCATCCATGCTGCTTATTTTGAAGCAGACTTGTAGCCCATGCAAACTACTTATTTTGGGGATTGCTGGCACTTCTCAAGAGGTAAATCCTGGCTGCAGCCTCAGCTTTAAAGAGCTCTGTGCTTCCCCAACAAGCTGTGTAACAGTTCAGTAGCTTCCATCTGTCTTGTAAGTCCTACCCTTAGCTTCCTGTAGAAAAAAATGTCCCTGACTCATTTCTAGAAGGGACTGAGTGTTGCCCACTTGATGAACAGATACATTTGCAGGCAGCCTGAGAACAAGCTGCTTAAAAGGAAAATATGCACCCAGGAATAAGTTTTCCTAGGCTGAATGAATGCAGACGTATCTGTAAATAGAAATAGATCAATTATTGATTTTGAGCTACATCAGGGCTTTTGTACTGAGGAAGCAAAATCCTCTGTGTTTGCTATAAACCTGGGGTTTGCTGCTTGCAAAATCTTTAATCTCTTTTCATCACTCCAAGTTAAATCTCCAGTTTTACAGTCTCTAAAAGCAGCACCAGACATTTTCCAAAGAGCTCTTCAAAAGCCACAAGAGGAAAGAGTAGGTAGATCCCTGCAAAATCACAGCAGGCTTCAGCTCTCTAGGGATGACCATGAGCAGCAGAGTGAAAAGTAGAAGTGTCCAACCTCAGTACATAGATGTTGGACTCCAATCCCATTTCTTCATGTGTATTTGCCACCACTGTTCACATGCCCCATAATTCCCTTCAGAATGACAGAAAGGGATCAGTAAGTCTTCTCCTAGAGGGAGAAGGCTGATCAGTCTATGGGCTGTCACCAGTTTCTCAAGTTTAGAAGCTGTGTTTTCAGAGAGATGATCATTTAGCCTAAGGTGAGCAAATTTCAGAGTAGTATCACAGTTTCTAGGGCAGGGACATGACTTTTGACTCACTCCCACAGTCAAGGTAGTCTCCAAGAGTAGAGAGAGCTCATTTCCAGTCAACCATTTCCTGGCTCCTCAGCTGCTGGCAGCTCTGGGATTGGAGAACTCCTGCAACATACATCTTCTTCAGAAGCTGCTCTTTGCTCCTCACTGTGTCTGCAGAGCAATCTGTTCCTACCACCCTTGGCTCTTCTCCCTGATAGGGTAACAGAATTGTGACAAAAATTGTGCCTCCATTGTGTCATTGTGCCCATGGTAGTTTTCTCTCTGTCTTTTATCTTCTGAATCTTTCACATGAATGTTAGGCTTGTTCCAGAGTCCAGAAATCAGCACAGTTACTTAGCTGGAGCAAATCCCAGGACTGAGACTCCTATCAGGAGCACCCCAGGTTTCTGCCCACCTGAGCAGCTCTGGGCATGCCTCCCTTTCCACAGTGTGCATGACAATGCATAGGGGGTGAGCAACTTTCCATGAGGATCTACCAGTCCTGCAGAGCTATGTGTTAAAACATAAGATGTTCATCTCTTTTTCTGAAGTACTCACCCCATGCTGAACCACTGAGTAAGGAGATAACCGACCTGGCATCAGTCATCTTAGGAAACTTCAGCAGCTACAGAGGTTGACGCCTGCTGGAGATGTGCCCCATACATGAGCCTGGTAAGAACAAAACTACCATCCTGGTATATGAAGGGAGGTATCTAGTGTGTGTCCATTTATACCAGAAGGTGAGTTTCCCTAATGGAGGAAAGAAGCCTAGCCTTAATTTTTCTTCTAGTTTGTCTTTCACTCACAGTAAAACCTGCTTTCACAAACTCAAACAAGTGTTTAGAGAGCACAAGCTGCTGCCTTGATAGAATGTGGTTTAAGAGCAGTTTAAAGAAATAAAAGGCAGAAAGCTAAGAGAAGTATACCTTTATTCTTGAAATTTCAAACTGAAAGAAGTCAGCAGTACAGATTTTCATGAATGTGTTTGCCACATTTCATGAACAAATGAAAAATGTGCACTACAGACAGTCCATTGTCAATCTTTCTGCCAGCTCATATTTTTATAAGTTGTTGGAGGGTGTCTGACAAGCAATGTCAAATCATAATCAGAAGGCAGAAATGTTTGGCAATAAGGATGATGCCATTAGAGCTGCAAGAATGAGACTGGATGAGAGCTTTAGCTGCAGGGGAAACTTGGGCTGAGAAACACCCTCTGTGATGGTGCAGGCAGGGGAGCCTGCAGCAAAGGAAAGGTGGGTGATGATTGCTCATGAGCTGCAGGAGAAAGCAGGCCAGGTGGGATGGGGCTCTGAGCAACCTGGTCTAGTGGAATGTGTCCCTGTCCATGGCAGGAGCATTACAACTAGATGATCTTTGAGGTCACTTCCAATCAAAACCATTCTGTGATTTTGAGAGGAAACAAAGTTAAGCTCTCTGGGCAGGTATAGCTACACAAACAATGTGATTACCTAACCCCAGCAAAGTCTTTGTGGGATCAGACAATCAAGGCTCCTGCAAGCAGAGGGATTTACCCTTGAGAATTCACAAGAACTTTGAAAAACCAAGCTGCTGTCCAAAGCCACAGTAAAAACTGCAGTAAATTCCTGCAAAGGTAGTACTGAAAAAAGGAAGAAATATAGCACACTTCTCAGTGTTTAGGAATGCAAGTCCTTCAAAGCAAGGTGTTACATAAATTAGTCTTAAGTAATTTTAAAAGTCCCAAAAAACCAAGAAAATAAGAGAAAATAAAAGAAAGAGAGAATTGAGAAACATGTTCTGCATCCAGTAGTAGTTCAAATGCCTTGATAAGTGAAACTGAGTATTGCTACATGGGTGGTAAGCTTGGAATTTAGCAACACCCAATATACATAGAATATTTTAATGCAAGAATATTTTTATGCAAGGCCCTGCAAACTGTCAACAGCACGTGGCTTTCCAGCTGATGAACCTTTGAAAATGAGGACATCCAGTGGCTGAATGTTATAACTGGGATTTCCATCAAGGGTTTATGTCTGGAATAGAAACTCACCAGTTATGCCAAATTTCTGCCCTTCACAGAAACCTGAAGTAGGTCATGTGTGGAACAAAGGCTTTTACAGAAATCCTCTATGCTGGGGTGAATTCTACTTAATTACAGGGCTCAAGGTTGTAACAAACTGAGGCAAGCTCCAACCACTCAGTAATACCTAGAATATTGTTTCACCTTTTTTTCTCTGCTTCCCTATCATCATAGGCTTATGCTGATATTTATATTTAAGAAAAAACAAGTAAAAATAAAAAAAAATGCAAGCTACCCACTCCCATCATGTTTCTAGGTTGGTCTCTAGTTACAGAGAGTAATCACAGCTGTGAGTTTTAGAAACCCTCAGCACCTAGCCAGTCCCTTTGGAACCAATCAGTACAGCAAGTGTCACACACCATGCTTTTAGTAATTTAGCCTTAGATGTACCAATTTGAATATTTACACCTAGTTCCTATATTACAAGAATATTTAAAGATCAATTGCTGTAATTAATCTCAATTCTAAATACACAGTGTAGGAGAAGAACTAAAATAATAATAGATCAAATTCATGCTTTCCTGCCATGAAAGTGCAATAGCACAACTCAATATTACATTTTAGGACAAGAATATTGTGCCTTGTACAGAGCATAGGAGAAGCAGAATGAAAATATGAAAAAAGTAAAGTAACAGCTAAAGAAAATGGGCCATTGAAGCTTTTGCACATTTGCAGGCCATGAATTCCCCTGGGGAATGGCCTGTATAACACATATAATATCACTGTCTTCTATAAGAAACATCTCACTCAACATCAGGCACTGAATTTCATTTAGCACTGAACGTAGCAGCTGAGAATTGTGAAACTGTGCTGAGTTTCCCGGCTGAGCTGGGTAAGGCCAGCAAGAAGAAAAACCCTTACCTTCCTCAAACACTGATTTGAACAAATGCCACCCTGGACTGTATCTGCATGCCCCAGAGTAATCCCTTGAAGATTTTTCAGGTAGCACTTCATACAACTCTGAACCAGCAAAGCCAACTACTTAAAACAGAGGGGGAAAGAGCACCCCAGACCTTCTCCCATCCTCCACCAATCCCTTTGAACATGAAGTGCATGGTGCAGTCTCCACCTTTTTGTCTCACTGGTTTTTTTCTGGTCTAGGCTGATTGTAGTTGCACTGCTTAAGTCTCCTCACCTGGACAGACATAACCTGCTTCTAGTTCACTCCAGTACAAAATGCAATTGCAATTTAAGCCTATGTTTCTATAGCCTTGTTCTCCTCTCCCTGCTCTCTCTCCTGTGCCAGCCAGCACTAATGCTCATGGCAGGCACATCATAAACAGTTCATGCAAACTGATTCAACTGGAATCTAATCCAGCCATTCTTAGTAGCTGAATCTGCTCTCTGAACTACTCCAGTTCCCAATTCCATGGGACAAGTATCAATTCAATACACTTTTCATCAGTTGCATGATTTTAGACTCTGAGGCTACACTTTCAGTCTAAGCTTAAACCACTTAGACAGAAAGTTACTTTATGCTTATACCATTATGTCAGAAACTGAACCCAGTGCCCTTGTGATCAGCTAAAGAGACGGTTTAGCCCTGAAACTTCCCAGCAAGACAATTCTCTTACACTTTGCCAGTGCTCTTGCAGTTGACTACAGGCTGGACCATTTCTCAGAGGGCTTCAGGTCAATTTTGGCCATACTGAACCAATCTTCACCCTAAACTTCTCTGGTTAGAGACTTCTGATAGAGGCTTAAAAAAAAAAAAAAAAAAAGGCAAGAAAAAAAAGAAAAAAGCTCCTCTCCTTTGCCTCCCCTTCCCAAAGCTCTCCTGTGCCTTGGTGCAGCTATGGGGTAAGATCAAGCTTGCTGATCTTGTGGGAAACTAAATCAGTATGAGAAATACAAAGAAACAGACCGTTTTTTATTTCATTGAATTCTGAATCAACACAGCATATAGTACATGAGCATTAGATCTGATTGAAGAAAGGAGGTAGAAATGTTTGGTCAGCAGTTTGGGAGTCTATTTTTACCAATTTGGCTCACGACTTAGTCAGAAAAACACTCAGCTTGGTGCAAAGAAGGTGCCAGGAACATACAGCAAAGGAGGAAAGAGTGACTGTATCAATGCCAGTTTTGATCTGTTCACATTGTTCTATCTTAGACTTGAAAATTTTACAGTTTTTTCATTTGGGAACTATATTTAGAGCTCATAAAAATAAAATGATGAGCAAAAAGTGTGCTGGGCAGTACCAGGAATTTACTTTCTTTGAAGGAGAGCTATAGGGTTCACAGACTGACTCTTCTAGAATTATAAGACATTTTTCTCCTCTGGCTTGGGGCTTATGAAGAGCAGAATGAGAATTCCACCATGGATTTCTGGACCCTGTATTAAAAAGTTCCTTTATGATAGGTGGTATTTGGGGTGGCCATGCTTGCTGGCTAACAGCATATAAGCTTCTGCTGTCTTTCACACATTGTAATGTGGAAGCAAAGAACATGAGTGAGAAATTCCAGTTATTTTTCTCCCCATTACTCTTAGTGCTCTTTGTGTCTCTAGTATCTTACATATTTTCTGGACCATTAGTGTCATACTCAGCTACTCACTTGATTTTACGTTGTGTTGAGGAAACCAGTGCACTAAGCAAAGTCAAGTCAAGGTTCCAGTCCACCTGAATTGCTCTTTGTACCTTCACAAAGGTTATTTTAATTATATAAACTTAACAGAGGAGCTCATGAGGCTCACCTAAATTACAGGCAGCAGGCAGGGACGGGGAGGGGGGAAAGTGGCTTGGAACTCTGAGAGGTGTTGTATCCTGTGCTGAAACATAAGAGACCTGGCAAAACAACTGAATACCAATACCAGAAGGTGCTTTTCTTCCTTAAATAGCACTGTGACATGTTTTTTACATAGAGTCTTACCAGCTCACAAGAACTTCATCCTGAAATTTGAAAGATCTTTTCAATTAGCACAGTTTTATGGCTAGATTATCTGGACTTTATACAAGGTATCTGCATTTCATTGAATTCATTATGAATGCAACCACGAAAGCATGTACTTATTTCTCCAGAGGCTGCTTTAGATTATACGTTGACAAATTATTATATTGACAGATTACACCGTGAGAACTCATCCGTGCATTCCTTTCACCAGCCCATCAGACAGAAACCTCACAGTAGGCAGGCTGAAAATGACAAAACAACCACATTACTTCCCGCTCATGTGTCTAATTTGCTCTCAAAGAGCCTGTTTTCATCTGAGAGGCATAAAGGCAAAAATATTGTCATCCTTTCTACTTCAGGGAGGAAAAAAATGTGTAAGTACTGTAAGTAAAAACACAACAGCAAATATGTATTTTTATTTTTCCAATAGTACAAAGCTCATAGAGCCATTATTAATATAAGAATCAACCCTAGATGTCTGTGGAGGTGACTAAATACTCCCCCCCTTCTACTTTGTATGGTATGAAAACTTCTTTTCAGCTAAAAACATTCAGAAAGTTATGCAGCACCTATGGCTCATCTTCTACATCCCCTAAAGTAAAAATATTAAAAAACCAAAATAATATAAATACAAATATTATAAATAAAAATATAAATTAATAAATCCCTATTCACATTTAATACAAACTGGATGCTACAACATCATCTGTATCACCCTGAGCCAGTGATCTGGATCTAACTCAGTTGTCTGTAAGATAACCCAGAAAATATAGAAAAGAATTGCTGGCTATATCCTGCTGAGGTTTAAAAATAGTGAGGCAACATGTACCGTGTTTTGATGAGATTCATCCATACATTCACCAGATTAGCTTACAATTTTGAACTCCGAATGGACACAAGCTATGCTTAACATATTGAAAAATAACAGATGCATATCACAGACTTTTGGTTTTCCATTTTAATGATAGTGGAGTTTTTATTTGACTTAATGGACTGTGAATATTGCAATTCATCTGACTGTTTGAGTGCATATTGCCATTCCTGTGTTTCTCCAGTTCCAGCATAATTTGCTAGAATAAATTCCAAGTGCTGCATATTAGCACAGATTTAAATTGTTCAGCTTCACAGCTAACGGTGCTGACCAGTTACAGAAACAGCCTTTGCACAGATGCTGACACCCATTCCACTCCAACACAGGCACTACAGAGCCATTAATAAGGAGATAGGATGTTGCCCTGATGCTCAAAAATCAGATTCTGAAGGGATTATTCAAGCAATGGAAAATTAGTTTTCCCGAGTTCAAGGTGCATGCCCTCCCCTGCAGTGTTTAGGGTCAACATCTCCACTCAGATTTATTCTCCAATCAAAGTCCAGGGGGCTTCACTGGATATAACAGGATGATTCCTACTAACATTCCCCTAAAATAAGCATTACCACCTCTCTGTCCTGCCAGCACTGGGTTTCTCTAACCTTCTGAAACACCCATTTTGAGGTAAGCTTTATCTCATAAAAGCAAGAGATTTTTAATGACCTGACAACTTGCTCTATTTAGAGCAGGTAAAAGGAGGATGAGTCTAAAGGGCTAATGAAGCTCCCCATGAAGAGAAGCAATGAGCCTCATAGTCTGTACACAAATAAGTTATGGCATATCTTGAAACTAATGTCACTCTCCTTCAACTTTTCATGCTTAATTTTCTGTAGTGGAAAGTGGCAGGCCATTAGCAGCACGCTCAAGGGAATTGCTGGCTCCTCCTGAATGAAACCTGGAGGTTTGCTGCCTGCCAGAGCCATGCTGCCAGTCACTGGCCTGTACTGCAGGGACAGGTGTGACAAGAAGATTTATTTTATATAGCCCAGATGGAAAATGATGCTGCTCTTACAAGTCATTTGAGGAAGTCTTCCCTCTACACGTCCTCTTATTTAACAGGGATATGTGGCACCTGATTAAATTGCAAAAAATGCAAGAACAGACATTGCTCTCTGGTCTTTGTAGGCTGCTACGCTGAGGCCAGGAAAGCCATGTGTGGTCTTGTATGGAGACTAACATAGTTACTACTGCTTTGAAGTATCTTGTCTTCACTAGATAAAATAGCAAAATATTCTTCCTCTCTGAAAACCAGAAAAAAAATGCAGTCTTTTTTTAAACCTGCCAAAAGGCATAGGAGCCAGGGTTAGGTGAGCAGAGGACAGCATGTTTATCTACTCACTTCCAAATAGGAACAGCCCATTCATCATATGAGGCTGTAAGCAGATCTGCAGACAAGCCATACCTGAGAGCAAGGCAGGTTTTGGGCAAAGAGAAAGCTCTCTTTTTTCTTTTTTAAAGTCCCATTTTCAACCACAGGAACTAAAATTGAACTTTCTAAGCCTGAATTTGAAGCACCTGCTTTCAGGAACAAAAGCACTTATTTCACACTTAACAACAAATCAGCAAGTCAAAGTGCAAAGAAAACAAATTTAGCAGATTGAAAAGTATGAACAAACACTTGAAGACAGCAAACACATCCTCATTTTGGAGATTATTTTGGGATACATTAGCAAGGAACAGCTGCATTTCTGAAACAAGGAAGCTTTAATTTCCTGTTGGAGTGCTATGAAAAATAAAAAACGCCACTGGAAATACATTTATGGAATTATCTGTATTGAGGAACAAGGAATGGTTTTCATGTTAGAACTATAGTAACACCCCTAAAAACAAGAAAAGAAAAATATGCATGTGCAACACAAGAGAAGGCAGAGCATACACACTAGGGCTTCTCACAGAGACACTTCTTTGTGTAGCATTGCTATATTACATCAGGAGCTAGAGGAGGAAGGGTTATGATAAAAAGAGGAGGCACAAAGACAGATCTGGGTGAACAGAGGAGGTTAGGAGTGAGAGGGCAGGTAAGGACGCAACAGACTTTGGATTAAAAAAAAAAAGAGGTAGAACCAAAACTCGCTTTACTCAATGTTACTGGGAAAGCTGTCAAGGCACAAAGCTACACTAGCATTTTGGATGACAGACTGAAAAAAACTTTTTATTATTCTTGACCTCTCTGTGGTTTCCCTGATTTTTTCAGATTTTCCATGCTTGTGGCTTGGCATCTATCTTGAGGAAATGAAGCTGCACACCAACATTTTCAGAAAGGGGCTGTTAAGGTGGAAATGACCCAATGATAATTTTCATAATTGCCCAGAGGAGTTACAGAGTCCAACTGTACCCAGCTTCAGGAGGAAACAGGGACCTGGTTCTTGCAGCTTTGTTGTAGCACTGTAAACCCTCTGTGACAATCCTTCCTGGGCCATGGAGCAGACACCAAGAAGGATGGACAAGGAGGGTCAGGAGCCACGCCCCAAGAAGAGCACAGCACATGAGATGCACAGCACCCACCCGACTCCTTTCCACCCTCAGGACTGCGTGGTGACACTGTTAGCCTTCTGCTGTCAGAATTCATGATACATTCTGTTACCTGATAACTACCTAAAAAGACTGAATAACGTTTAAACTTAGGTAAGCAGGATCTCAGAGCACAGTAAGGAAAAGGCAGCTCTTTGCTTTCTCCCCAGAGGTAAGAGCCCTAACTTCCCCAGCTGCAGCATGCTGACAGAGAAAGCAGGGAATAATGGATAGGCATCCAGGAAGAGTCAGCACCCAAGCAAAAGTGTCTTCTCTCCAAGGGGAACAGTAGTGCCACAGGAAATGGTCATTTTTTGAGGATTATAGCAATTCACTCCTAGAAAAAAAAGCATTATTCTCAAAATAATTCAACACGTTATTATAAACAAGGGATAAGAGATGAAGCTTCCTGTTGCAGAGCAATGAGAAAAATACTGGTGAAAAAGAATGGCTGTATTCTCACTGACCAGATCAAACATCTCAGTGGGTTTTAACTACCAAGAATTAAGAAGAATGTAAACAGCTGCTGCTAATCACAGCAGCAGCAAAAACATGGTCTGTTACATCCTTGGTTTTTCCCTTAAATCTTCAGAAAAATCTTGTCTGTGCTGTAAGTACCATAATTTTGAGAAAATTATACCATGTTTTCAATGCTTAACACTGACTTAAATGTAAAATATAGCTCAGTCTTATTTAAACAATCTAGAAAAACACTTCATACATTATGCATGAGTTCTTCCACAAAGCTCTTGATACAAATTATAGAGTAACAAGATACACAGTCTTGAAAGTTTTGATAACACTGAATGATTAAATAACTTCATAGTAAATCAAACTGTGAGGTTTTCTTGAGGAAACTCTGCTATGCTTCTCTTGCTACGCAAGTCAAAGAGATTCAAGCTCTCAGTAATGAAGAGCATGTTGCTGTACCAACAGCAGAGCAAACACAGTTACAGCTTACTACAGCTCTCTAGATCAGGAAACTTCTGGAAAAGGCATTCAATACACACCATGGACATGTCCCCTCTTAGGGACCCATACCTTGCTGAGAATGATAAATTTTAGCATCTTAAGACCACTAAAATGTTTTATGATCCCAGTCAACCCTGCATTTACATGGGATCTGCTGCTCCAGATGGATCCCTATAAGTCTATGGGGCCTAACAGAACTCACCCAAGAATACTTAAAGAGTTGGCTGATGTCACCACAAGATCTCTCAATGACTTTTGAATGGTCTTGGGAAGCTGGAGAAGTTCCAGCTGGCTGGAAGCTGGCAAATGTTGGCCCAATTTTCAAGAAGTGCAAGAAGGAAGAACTTGGAAACTACAGGAAAACAGGCCTGTCAGTCTCTTCTATAACTGGCAAAATTATGCAGAATATTATTCTCAAAATTATCGAAAAACATCTGAAGGATGACACAGTCATCACTGACAACCAGCACGGCAGCTTCATAAGGAGAAAACTCGGCTCGTCAAACCAATTTCCTTTTATAACAAAGTAACCCACCTTGTTGATCAAGGGAAGCAAGAAGCAAGTTGATGTAATCTTGGATTTCAGCAAAGCTTTTGATACTATCGCTCACCAGATCCTTCTGGACAAAATATCCAGTACACCGCTGAATAAACACATCATGTGATGGGTGAGCAACTGGCCCATGGGTCAGGCACAAAGGGGGAAGGTGACTGGGGTGACACCAGACTGGACACCTGTCACTAGTGGGGTTCCACAGGGCTGCATCCTAGGCCCTGTGCTCTTCCACACCTTCATAAATGACTGGGATGCAGGACAGGAAGGGATACTGAGCAAGTTTGCAGATGGCACTGAATTGAGGGGAGCTGTTGACTCCCTTGAGGGCAGAGAAGCTCTGCAGAGAAACACAGACAAATCAGACAGCTGGGCAATCACCAACCATATAAAGTTTAACAAGGAAAAGTGATAGATCTTGCACCTTATCAAATAAGGGAATTTGAAATTATGCTAGCTAATTAATCAGCTGGTGATCAACATCCAGATCACAACAAAACCTTCTGGCACAAAGACTTCCTTGTTATAATGAAGTGGCTAGTATATTGATTTTGCCTTTTCAGAGCCACATAGAATATTTTTCTCCTTTCCTATAGAGGGATTGCTACCTCTGGTCAGGGCCTGTGATCTTCCATCTGTCAGCTGCACAAGCAAATTCAAGTCTCAGGCTTTCTGGAAACCTGGAGAAGCTGGTTTGTGCATAAGACTTTGGGACTTCTTTAAAACATTTCATTCTCTTCATGCTTTTCTAAATACCTAAGCCCAGAACTCAGCTGTCAGCACTGCTCAAGCATGATACTAATGCTCCGAAAAGTTACACTTTAATACATCACTTTAGTGTTTTTATTTACCTAAAATTTCAGGCAGATTAATTATCTAACTTTGAGACTGAAAGGTCTGAAAGTATTAAAAAGTACATCAACACAGATAACTGCAGGAAAATGTGTTTTGCAGAGAGCTGGCTATAGCACATCCTTGGGAGAGAAAAGCTGAGAACTGAGCATTGTGAAGAGCTGTAAGTAGCAAAAGTGCTTTGTCTGGTGAAAGAAACTTATGTAATACACAGAGCTAGATAGCATAAGGAAGAGTGCTTCAATATTTGCCTCTCAGAGAGGTCAGCAACCTGAAAAGAGGGAATTCTGCTTCCCAATCTGGTCTTAGCAGCTTTTCCCCCCTCTTGCAGGTTAGACTCCTTCCTCCTTCCAGAGGCCAGCAGTAGTTTGCTCCTCTTTATTTCTGCCTGAGCAGTTAATTTTCCTGCTCCTGAAGCAGCATCTCTTTCTGCAGCCTCAGCAACTCCATAAACACAAAGGGATAGAGCCTGGAGATGTCATAAAAAGCTTTATCTACTGCTTGGATACCTATTTACAGTTCTGTAGGAGGACAGCTACAGAAGATTTTCCAAAGTTGTTCGGTCCTGTCCCTCAGCAAGTGCCATTTTTAGGCCTGTCATCAGGGATAAAAAGAGGCAACTTCTCTGTAAACAGAGTTCACATAACATATGCTGCTGAAGGCTTCCTCCAGCACTTCCCACAGCAAGCATACCATTTAGGGCTTAAGCTACAAAGATTACATTCATGACTTTGTAGCTTCACATTTAAAGCAGGATTTTTAAAGTTCTGCAATTTGAGGGGGGGAAAATAACAAAACTGCAACCTCTCGCACTATTCTGACCTCAATTCGTTTTATCTTCAGAAATTAAGAGAAACACTTGGATTCTGAAACTAGATTTCTATGCCTTTAAGTAGTTGGCAACTTCCTGATTTTTTGATGCTTCGTTTCTGAAAAACTATGACAGTCTCATCATGTATTTTTTTTCTAGAAAACCTAGCACTTCCAAGCTCTATTTCTAGTATAATTTTTGTCTAGGCACACCTGTGAAGAAGCTGAGTAGGGTTAAATGCACAGGACTGTTAGACCTCAGATTCCAGGATGTTTCATCTCCAGGTCACCAGAGAGTTGGACTTGGTATGTCCATGTGTGGAAACAATCTCCTCAAGTCTTCCGGGATTAGTACATTCCTTTACACATTTGGAAATGCTTGTTTTTCATTTGCTTTTTTGTTGTTTTAGATCCAAACTCTCTACAAATTATGTTTATTTTTTTAAAAGCCCGCAATTCTGTCTCTATAATGTGTGCAGTCACAGAACCCCTTTTTTGCTAACATTTAGGGTTGAAGTTTTAAAACCAACCCAAGACATGTAATGAAAGGAATTCTGTACCACAGAATAAAGCATAATTCAGCTCTGTGAAAAAGTTTAGAGAGGAAGAAGACACGATAGCTGCATAAGGATGCAACTCACATGTGCAAAACAGAACTGAATAAAGCACATTTAAAATGCTTACTAGAATTTGTAAGAGTGGAGGCAGATACATTGCACATGACTTCCATTAAGCAGGAAGAACAACCTGTTTCCCTTCTCATGTCCAGAAGCACAACTGCAGGTGTGATTCCATCACTTTCCTGAAACTGCTAAACAATGGTACCCAAAACGGAGCCCATTGAAAACCAAAGGCAAATGATCACATCAAGAAATGCTGAACCCAATCCCTAGACGGGATCAAATATGATTGATCAGAAGAATCCAACACCATTCTTTTTCCCCTCCAACTGCTTCAGCAGATTGGAAAGGAAATGTTTTGGAGGCTGAAGGGAAGAACTGCTCATGTGGAAAATAGTGAGAAAGAAAAAACAAATAGAAAAAAAATCCCTATACATTTGTCCTGTAAATAAACAAACCCAAGATCCTTTCTGCCATGGTGGTGACCCAGGAGAGACTTGTTCCTCCACGGGCAGTAACTAGTTACAACTGCAGGAAATCAATCTTGATAAATTTCTCCTCTCTTCAATGGTGGGGCTGGCTGAAATGGGAGAAAGTAAGGCATCTAACCAAGCCTTCAATCATCCACTCAAAAATCTCTCCTGTCTTAACAAGAAGGACAGGGAAAGGAAATAAATAAAAGAATGAGGCAACTCTCACTGGGTGATTTAGGTTCTTTGTCAAGTGGTGTTTTGTTTGGTTGGTTTTTTCCCCCAAAAGCAGTATATGGAAGTCTTCTTATCTATCAGAGTATCAATATTTTTCACCACATTAAACCTTTTCACAGACATTTTGCCAAGCTTTCAGATGGCAAGTCTAAGATCTGCACTGTGTGAGGGGATTTCTTTTCCCTCTGTGACTACCAGAAATCCTCAGACATCCCCAGGTACCACACAGCCACTGGCATCACGCTCAGAGCTGTAACAACCTCCCTGCTCACAGGGATCCCAGCTGTGCCTTGCTTTAGCAGCAGCTCAGATCCTGAACAGCAACAACTGACAACAGCATGCATAGGGCACTGCACTGATGTCTACATATTCTTCCAGAAGGATCATGCCAAACCCTACAGCCCGTTCTGGCCATGGTCCAAGACTTAAGCTAACATTTAAAGGCCTACAAGGTCCCCAGGAAGAGCTTAGCTTCTGGAATTCACATGCCTTCTGAGCAGGGTCTCAAGATTGAACACTTCACCTCAAAACTGTTTTCATTCTCCTACCACAGGGACTGTTTAGATGGCAACATCATGCATCCTCCTTTTTTAAGTGGTAAAGCAGTCAGACCAAGCTTTCTTCTTGGGCCCAGCCACTAACAGGATGGGAACGTTCCTGAATGCTATGAAACAAACACTGCTGGGAAGTGGAAAGTGGTTTCTACGCTTGAAAGAAGAAAAAAGCTCAAGAAGAAAAGAAATATTACGCATTTGTGGTCTTTTCCACAACAGCAGGACATTCCTTTTGTGCCCAAATTTTTCTCCAATTACTTATTCAGTGTTCCAGAAATTACTATGGAAGTTGCTTATCACCTAGAGGGAAAAGCATTATGTTGCTGGGATAAAAGGCTCTAGAGATACTGCAGGAGGACCAGGAGCTGCAATTGGATTTTAGGGAACAGAACACCATCATGCACTTGTAACATTCAGTCTTTCTGTGAAAATAGTCTCTTATCCAAGAAGGATCAGAGGTCTCCTCTGATGAGATGTAGTAGCCAACCTAGGAAATATGCAACAAAACCAACCAAACATCTTTCACCCATCCACCAGAAGGAAAGTCATTTGCCTCAGGCCAATATACTCCAATACCATGCGTACTCTTAGGTACGTCAGATGCCATGAACACATATCTAGCAATAGTTCCTCTATACTGGAGTAACTGTATACAGGGATGGAAGGCAGGAGACTGCAGAAGTATCTGCATTAGTGTTCTAGTTCAAATTAAAAGGGTATGCTTTTGAAGTCAGCTTTGAATTTGCCTCCATGATTGATTTGTAATGTATCATCAAGCAGTGTCAAAGCACAAAAACAAGATTCCTCAAAAAGATGCATTCCCAGAGCAACCCAGCATACTGCAGCTTCAGGTAGGCACTAGTCCATAGGAACAGACCACAGCACAAGCAAAAGAAAAACCCTAGCTTAAAGTGTGTGTAGTACCAACTACTTTACAATCTGATTCCATGAGCACCCTCTGCATATCTCTTACAAGACCTATATCTAGAGCCTTTGAAATGAAAGTGATAAGAGGAAATGAAAACCACCTAATCCTGAAGGCACATTTGCCCTCCACATAACTCTGTTACCATTGTCAAGGATAGGAAAAGTTAGTGACAATGAACAATATAAGTCTATTAGTTTAAACTACTATTTATCCTTCAGACTCCAAAGTGGATATTCCTATCATCTATATCTGTTCTGGATGGCTACAGCTGTGTTCTCAAATGCCAGAGCCAAACCAATGACTTTGTCTTTTCTTACACAAAAGGATACCACACTTGATAGAAACCTTCATCTGAATTGAGCTTCTGCAATCAACTGATTAGCAGCAAGGAGTGGTACATTGGTCATTCAGCCAGATTTGAATCTTGTAAAGAATGCTTCTGGGATGGACTGCTCAGGTATATATGACAGATGCTGCATTACCTATCCTCCAAGTTAATGTTTGTTTTGATTCCAGAAACAGTGAAAGCTTCCTCCACGCTTTCCAGTTCAACATGCATGTTTTCAACTTTCATTCCTTTTAGTGCAATTATAATGCATGGAGAAAAAACACAACACACCAGCACACCTGCTGACTTCAAATCCCTGTATAAACAGGGCATTTGCACAAGCTGTTATGTATGAGTGATCATGTTAAGGGCTGTAAAAGCCATTTTTTAGTAGCAGTATTTTTGTAATCTACCTGTAATGTCTAATATATAGGATGGTGAGGAAATTCACACATAAGGTGTTTTGAGTAAGAGACATCAACTCAAAGGTTTCACGACAACCTTATTCTGTGTTTCATGAGGAGTTCTAAGATGCCAAATCCTATGGAAGTACAAAGGAAGAAATACTTGCAACTACTGAGTGCAATTGATAGAGTTCCTCCATTCCTAAGCCATGCCTTCAAGGCAAACTCAGGCTTACAATTCATGCAAATGAACTGGTTTAGAAGAAACTACAGAGATATATCTCATTTCTAAATCTAAACCCATTCATAGACCAACCTCAAATTGCAGCAGTCCATAACTCTTGAAAGGACAGCTATCCACGACCAAACGGCTTCTTTACTTTAGGACAACTGGCTGTGAGGTTGTGAGCTAGGTCTCTTCATGACAGACAGGGCAGCAGATCAGAGCATAGTCCACGTTTTCTTTCATCTCCACACTCATATACAATCATAGAATCACAGAATTGTTTGAGTTGGAAAAGACCTTGAAGATAATCAATGTCCAGCTGTTAATCCAGCACTCTGATCCTCAAATGCCACATCTACACATCTTTTAAATATCTCTAGGGATGACAACGCAGCCACTTCCCTGGACAGCCTGTTCGAACGACAACTCTTTCAGTGAAGAAATTTTTCCTAATATGCACTCTAAACCTTCACTGGTGCAACTTGAGGCCATTTTCTCTTGTTCCATAACTTGGGAGGAGAGATCAACCCCCACCCATGTACAACCTCCTTTCAGGTACCTGTAGAGAACATTAAGGTCTTCCCTTCAGCCTCCTTTTCTCCAGACTAAACCACCCCATTCCCTCAGCCATTCCTAACAAAACCCGTGCCCCAGACCTTTCACCAGCTTAAACTGATAAACACATCACCTATAAAAGGTTCATATAATATGATTATTGTGTACTGACCTTATTTCAATTCAAGTAAGAAAGCAGCAGTATGAAAGGACTTGGAGGTTTCTGTATTTATTGCTAATTATTCACTCATGCAATTTTTCAAGACTATTTTAACTGAAGCAAATTAACAGTGCTTACATGAGCATTATTTTCATCCACTGTAGCATAATATACACGCAATCAGGTCAAATAAGCTTCAAATGCACAGCCTCATTTTATCGTTGTCCAACTCTACTCCTCAGCGCTTTCAAAGTTTTCTTCATGATTGGTGCAATTTCTTCAATAACAACAGAACAAAGAGACCAGTTAGGATTACAGCTCTGAGCAACTTAAACTGGTATTATAGGCAGAAGGTTAAAACAATTAAATTGATCATCTTAGAAAAATGCCACTTACTTTTAGTAGGCTTCTTTCCATCTTGAATCATGACACCTGAGCTAGAACTTCTCCTGTTGCCAGCAAGTATCAGATTTGATAATGTATTGTTTCTGTCTCTCATTTCTGGTATCCCTGTTCTTTTAAAACAAGCAAGTAAGAAAAAAGTTAGCATTAAATATCAAGCTACTATTTGCTCTGGCTCATTTTGAAGAAAAAAAACCAAAACCAACAGCCTGATTGGATACATTTAAGAGATAATACATTTCAAAGTCATAGGATAACTCAGGTTAGAGGGGATCACACAGATTACCATCTTTACCATTTAAATTCTTGTACAAATGTTACATTTATAAAACTTCATGTCTCTTATTAATCTTTAAAATTAAATGATCAGAGTCTGACAAATCAAAATGGCCAGCAACACCACTGTGATTCATACTGTCCTGTGCTCTAGTTTGCACCTAGTGTTTATTTTCCTCTTTGAACACAGCTGAACTGCTAACTAGTTCATTGACAGAAAATTATGGCAAATGTTTAAAAACAAAACCCCTGTGACTGACTAGCAAAAGGCACAATAACTAACTAAACATCATGTTGGAATCCTCAATCAACAGGACAAGAACTGAGGCAGATGCAGATACAGATACAGAGCCAGTCACTGAGGATTCTGCCAGCACCTAGTACTCACTCACCACAATGAGTGAAAACAGCAGCCTCCTAAGGATCTGCATGTCTGCAAGCAAATCCTTAGCAGGAGCTTTTAGCTCCTGCAAGACCAGCTTCTCAAGTGAGAATTTCAGCTCTACAAATTCTGCAGCTTAAAAAACCAGTAGGTCAAAGCAGTGAAGTTTAACTCACTGTGCATAAACAAACCCTTTGGTTTTCAAGAAGGAAAACCAATGACCCTCTTACGGCTTCTTTCATGTCTGAGAAAAAAAAAATCATGCAAGGTTTGGTCTACATCATTCAGCTGCTAGTCCAGAGATTACTGGAGCACAAAGGACAGAGGTACTTGTATGCTACCGTACTTGAAGCACCTAAACTAGGAAGGCAGGTCTGTCACAATACAGAATCAAACTCCCATAGAGCAGTTGAAAGCAAAAGTGCAACTCAAAGTGCCTTAAGCTACTGCCTTGGTGGGGGTCTATCTTCTCATTGGCAATAGCAACAGTATGGAAAGAACCTTCCAAATTTCACCAGCTAAAGGCACAGTCATGAAAATTTATCTGGTGTAAAAGATGAGTTTAAGAAAATTCTTACATCCAGGCTGCCCTTTCTAACCCATACTTACAACCACCTTGAGCACCAAGGCTGTTCAACTAGGCTTCTGAAATTCACAGGGGAAAAAAAAAGTATGAAAAGTTCCTGAGGTTCTTTCTGGTCAGCTGTATCACACCAGGCAGCTGACTGGGATTCTATCTAAGCAGGAGAACATGTGAAGCTACTAGGCAGGTTTATAGACCCAAAACATCAGCAGTGGAATTGCCCTAGGATGCCAAGCAGCTTTAGTGCAATGTGGAGAAAAGAAGCATTGTCCACTTACACCCCACCTGGGAGGGTGAATTCACTGGCACTTTTGAGAAATGTGCAATGACAATGCACACATGGCAGAGGAGTACACAGGACTTAAAAGGCATCTTTGTTTCTAGCTACTAGCCACTTCAAAAAAAGTAAAGTAAACAGAGTTATTTAGAACTTTAAAATTATTTTGCAAGCACGGTTTTGAACCGACAAAGACACATACACATTAAAAGCATAGTACATAGCACTTACTTGCATTTCTCTGTGGGATGAAGCTGGATGACAGGTCCTGCTCTCCCATGGATTTCTTGGTGTCGGCAAATGTTCCTGAGTGGTTTTGCTGCACCAGTCACATAAGTCATTTTTACCTGCCTGCCTAATATAGAAGTAAGGAGCAGAGGATACATAACTTTTCATGTCCTTTATGTCCAAAACTCTTTGCATTGCTGCTTAGAATCCTTAGTCCGACCAGTAAGGTAAGATTTGTCTAATGCATAATATTTGCAGGATACACCAACATATTGTATTAATGCATGTGTTTATTTTTTAAGTGAATTTTAATTTAAGAGTAACAGTGTTTATTCTTGATGATTTCTCCTGAAAGTATAGCATTGGCACTCACTGCAAACAAATCGCTAAACCAAACATTATAAAGAACAGCAGAGAGATTGGGTTTTGTAAATGGAAGAGCTAACCACAGATTTTACCTTTTGGTTTCTCAGACTGAGCTGAAAGAATATTTTTTGTAAGGATCTTCAGTTTTTCTTCTCTCTGATTAAACAGTCTCCAGTACATTTCACGCCAAGACTCATATTCCAGAAGGCTCTCATTTTTAAAGTCTCTTTGGCAGTGTTTCTTCCACAAGGGGTCAGTCTCTTTTATAAACATCTAATTTGAACACAAGATATCTTATACCAGAGATTTAAAAATAACATTTTCAAGAGTACCTGTTCTCCAAGCCTACAGACACAACCCAAACTTGTGGTCGAAGAAGGTACAGAACAAATCCCACCACATGTGCTGACACAGGTACCCACACTGTGGCAATACCATGCAGGGACACTGACTACAGCCTGGAAATCACACAGCTTCAAGCAGCAGAGCTCGAGTCAGTGAGCCATGATAACAGGCTAGACTTGTGTTCATAGCACAGGCTCAGGCCACTCTGGCTCTCAACTTGAAGCACACAGAGAAAAGGCTAACTTGCCCTACAAAGGACTGCAATGCCCAAGTGCATCATGCAGCTCAGGTCCTGACAGTGTAGATAAGAAATCTACCACACACATGAAATCTCACCCCAGCTACTTCCTGACCAATACACTTTGCAGGCCTAATAGTTTGTAACTTGAACACAGTTGGTTCTGACTTTCACAGCTATTTCAGTGGTAAATACTATGGTCATTTTGGTTTTATTTCTTTTTTTTTTCTTATTTTCTTTCCTTTCTTATTTTTAGAAACAGAAATACTCTTCTATAAACACTGTCTTTCAGTTAGTCATAAGTAGTAATTCTCCTGAATGTTTTAAACTTGAGAAAGGGAGACTTGATAAGGACAGCTGAATTCAAATAAATCAGTATGCAAGACAGAAAACCAGTGCAGCCCATGGAGTTGTGGAACTCTGTAGTTCCCCACATTTAACAAGGCGGAATTTACCAGATTACATTTCTCTATTCGAAACAACTGCTCTGGTGTGCAACGTGTTAGCACAGGCTCAAGAATTTCAAAAGGCACGCCTCCTGCTTCTTGTAGCACTACAAAAGAGGACAGTACTTTCAGTATCTCACTTATTTTACTCAATGGGTAACACCACTCAGTTTAAAAATAAAAAGTTAATTTTTGCAAGCACTAGCATAACATCCTATGTCAGGCTATGAAAATATTTATAAATCAGCAATTCCATACTGACTAGCAGTTATACTTGAGGATGGATAAAGCATCTTTGGATAGTCATTGCCCCATCTTTACTAATATGCATCACTTCCTCCTCTGCCTATGCAAGGAAAAGAATGTCTTGATCACAACAAACATGGGAGGAGGGGAAGAATTTTTAGTTTATCATTTATAAGACATTATTTTAAGTAAACTTGGACCTTTAAAAACTGTAAGCTTTCAAAACAAAGCTAGCACAGTCATCAATCCATTTCTGCAAGTGCCTTTCAACCTGCTCCAAGCTACCATTTGTAGGGAGGGCAATATATTTTAGTAGGCCAGTGGTTGGCATGGAGAAAAAAAATCTCATATCCTTAGAGTCACAAGTGCTACAAATGCTCTGAAGTACTCACACTCAATATTGTTGTGAAGCATGCGGACACACTGCTCATACAGCGTAAGCATCTTCGAAAGGCAGACTGCCTTAGAGCCAGAGTAAACCTGCATTTTAGAGTTCAGTCTCTGTCCTGTGAATTCAACCATCTCACCGACTTGCTGGGGTGCTTCTGCAACAGCTGCCATGGACACTGCAAGCAAAACATCAGGCAGGTTTCGCAATGCTTTAAACATTTCAGTTCTGAGATAAACATACATTACTTTTACTTACATATACAAAGTATTTTCTTAATACAAAGTTACTACATTACAGCGTGGGACCCTTACATGTATTGCAAATTGCAAAAGTCCATTGACCATCATTTAACTCCAAGACGTACACTGCAAGTGAGCTGCACCAACTCAAACCAGTCTTGCATTATTTATCTCTAGACTACATGAGTTGCAGTCACACCTCGATTGCTCTGTTAACCATCTACAGAACCTTAGTAATCCTCCTGAGTTGTCTTAGAGAAGCCAGAAGCTGCAATGTTTCACCAATTGCTGCAATGTAGCAGCAATGTTTCAAGATCCCAGTGGTAGGAAACCACTGAAACATTAGAAGAGCTGCTAGTGGAACCACCGGTACTTAACGTCACCTACCTATAAAGATGCTAGTGATTCCTATGCCAAAGCTAGACGTAGTGTCTCATATTTGTTTTACCTAAGATAATTTCTGCTAAGGCTTTGCCTGTTCTAAGGTACAGACATGAGTAAAGACAAACGGAACCTGTAGAACTGCCACTTGATTTATGCCTTCTCTAAGTCTGTGGTAACCTTCCTCAGCAAGCCATAAGAAGGATGGCCTTATAACTCCCTTCAGCTTCAACATGATTTCTACAGATGAGAAAGTGAGGCCTTTCTTTGCCATGGACTGATGAGCTAATACAGCTTACAGGAAAAGGAGACACAGCTCTACACAGAGCTGTAAGAACCTGCACTATTTCACTTTCATCAGCCTTTTGTATTACTTACCTGTAAAGTCTGCAGCACACGAGGGAGATGATTCTGAGATGCCTGGCAGAGTTTTAGGTAGTGGAGTATTAAGAAGCTCTTGGAGGGATACTACTTTGGCCTGTACATGGTCAAGGAAAGATTGCTTCAATATTATAAATTTGGGGTTAACCAGGCTTAAAATAAGCTACAATAAACCCCCAAATATTTATGTAAATCCCCAAATCAAGTAGGATAACTAGAACTCTTGTTTTTCTACACTAAAATTTACTCACAGGATTACTTTTCAGTATATCCTTTCATATTCCACTTACCAAGACTATACCACAAAAGGAGCTTAGGGACATCTGCAATTTGCACGTAGAAAGATTAAAGAACAGAGTAGACATGCAGAGCTAATGGGCTTTCAGATGAATCACTATTGAGGCATGCAGTGAATGAGGCAAAACTGCATGACAAAAGCATAATTCTAAAAGACAAAAAACAGCTTTATACCTGGTCCTATCAAGTCTCCTAGATCACAGTCAGTAAGCCATTTAGCCTAAAACATTTACAGCTAATCCTCTAAAAATGGATTTAAAGATTTAGGAGCCTGTTAAGTATGGGTTCCTACAAATGGATCTGGTACCACATGTAAATTGGGTCTCAGGTATCCACCAATTGCAAGTCAGGCACTTACAGGCCAAAACTTGCATTCCCTGCGCTTCATTTAAGTATCTACAGTAACTTTTCACAACTGCTTGAATATCTGAGGTTTTCCTCAAACAGTTTATGTTAGAGAATCATACATAAGCCTCTACATTAATATTTTCCCATCTAGGACAGAAGATACCACATTCAGATCACAGTTCTTCCATAACAAAAAAAGCCTAAAGCTTTGACATCACAGTGAAGATATAAATCTGAAGATAACTCTGATTTTCAGTGCACAAAAAGTCTTCATTTAAAAGGTCTAATTAACACATATTTTTGCATGCACATTTTCTCAGAGGAGCTACTTAAGTTTTTTGGATTTCAAGGGATTAGGACAGCTCAGATTAAGAATATGTACAATCTAGTTTTATATGCAATATTGTGGTTTATTTCAATGTATTTAAAGAATCCTCAGTTCCACTGCAAACTTTAACATTCACTATTAAAGAGCAACAGCATCTGGCAAAGGAGTGTGTATACACAAAGAGATGCAGCAGCCACAAACTAGGATGGCCAAGAAAGAAAGAAGGTGGACATCTTTCCAAAAGAAACTGCTTTTGCATTTTGTAAGTCAAATGCAGATTAGTTGGTAAGGATCAAACACTATTGTATATTGAAAATAATGCTAAAAATGCAAGTAATTGAATTGCAAACTTTATCTCTTTTTCCCCCATTATTGCAATTATTGTCAACTGCAATGCAGCTGATACATCAGTCATGCAATCTGTTCTTTAAAATAAATACACATAAATTTCACTGAAATTAAAAATTAAAAGGCCAAGGCACTTGCTTGTCTGCAATTTATCTCAACTCTGTAGTGGTTTACCTTTTTACTGGGAGTTTCTGATTGACCACTCTCACATTTTTTTATATCTTCAACTCTCTCTTTTGCTTGAGAAAGTTTTGAAGTCTTTTGTGGTAATGAGCTGCTCTTCTGTTCACTGCACTTTTTTGGCTGTGCACCTGTAGAACAAGCCTTTCTCTTTCTTTTGTTGGTAACCTCATCATAAGTAAGATAAGATTCAAAAGACATAGTAGGGGGTTCAAATTCCTCATCACTAGATGATTTGGCTTGGTCTTTCATGACAAGATTTTGTTTTGGTTTCTTAACGCATTTAGGATTTCTCTGTTTGGAAGCATCCTTACTAGGCTTTTCCTTCAGGGGCAATAAGCCTTCATCAGCTGCAGAGGAATGCTGCTTTTCTGAAATTTTCTTGCTCTCTGTGGAGGTGCTCTCTTTGAACTCACTTTCTTTAGCCTGAGAACAGGTATCCTGGGGAGCATGCTTAGAACCACTGCTGCTACATTCTTTATTATCACATTCTTTCAGAGACTCTGAATTTGTACTTTGATGGGTCTTTTCACTACCAATATGCTCCTTATTCAATTTCGTAGAAAGGGGAGCACTACTGGAACTTCTAAAAGCCAGTACAGATGTTTCAGGCTTCTCTGAAGGCTTAATCTCCTTGGAAACAGAAGATTTTCTCTCACGTTTTTCCTTTTCATTATTTTTTCTTCCTCTGTGATCACTGCAATGATAAAAAAATCACATCCCATTCTACAGCTGATGCTAAATTCTTACTTAACAATTTGTTTTTCCAATATTAGTAAAACTAAAAGCATAAAATCACACCATGTGTCAGAGTTTCACAAAACTCAGAACTTAGTTCTGCACTATGTTCTTATTCTTCCATTATCAGAAAAGAATCACAGAGCTCTTGGATTCAGCACTGCTAAATATTGAAACAAGAATTGACAGGAAAACAAGTGGGGAGTAGGGACATAACCCTTAGCAGGAAAACAAACCTGGCAGTATTATCTGCTGATAATGTGCTGGATACCACTTTTCACAAAGCTTCCCTGCATGCTCTATAACAAAGACATGGTGCTTGAAATAACTAGGAGACAAAAATTTACAACATGCTCTGAAGATGATACAGATTAACAGGTCAGCATTTATGATTTCCTTATCACAGGTTCTAGTATTTTACTTTCCTGTTGTTTGAACAACTTCAGATTTAAAATGCACTATTTAGTCAAACTATTCCCTCGGGTTTCCTGGCTCAACCGTCTGGAAATATTGGAACTCCACAGAACATCTAAAGCAGAGTGGGCCTGGCCATGGCAGTGGTGGCTGCTCCAGTCTCAGAAGAAACTGCATCTCTTCACTCTGCCTCCTCCAATGTTGGAAGGCCCTCTCATTACACAAGAACATTACAAGAAAAGCCTTTATGCCACCACATCACTGGAGAGCTGCCTCATTTAACCACCACCTCTTGGAAGAAAGAGCAAGTTTCCCAATTTCCTGAAGTGCAAAGCAGTGCCCATCATGGTTTAGTCCCATTTGCACCAACTGGGACCTAAGAACTTGTGCCAGTCACAAAAGCAGCTGAAGGCAGAGTGCTGACTGGATACTTGACCAATAATAGTTCGATTGTTTTCTCATATTTTACAACTGCATTCTCATTTCTTGCATTCAATTCACATTCCAATTCAATGTACATTTGTCACTCCAATCACCTTCCAAAGTTTCCAATCGGTATTTAAAAACTACACTCCAGTATATAACTAACTTTAAGGAAAAAAGTTCACACCTACCTTTTATTTTCTGGACAAATAAGCTTTTTCCATTGTTTTAACAGGCTTTTAACTGCATTCCCAGCAGTAGCATGTTCCCTAAAACTGTTAACTGTTTTGTCTATGCCAGTTTCCTGTTGAAGATAGCAAAAGAAAGATGGGCAGAATAAATCACAATTCTCATCCCAAAAAAAACCTCCTCTAAAATTGCTATGAACAGTATTAGCCTAGAATTTAGGGCAATCCTATGGCAGCCAAAGAATAAATTCCCTCTTTAGATTCCAAACATAATTGAAGGAAGTAGTTATTTTTAACCAAATATGGGGGGAAATGCAGGCTTAATTCATAAAACTAAGATAAGTAATTTTCCTCCATTAAATGTACATATTTCAGGAATTTCATTTCTCTCAAATGCTTAAGCCCACCAAACGCATCAATTCAAATTTCCTTTAGGCTTATAAAGTTCATTTGAGCATATCAGAGCATATATGTTAGCATGGTGTAATATAAAATGCATTTCAACCAGTAGTAACAATGTTGAAAGGTCAGAGCAGCAGTTGTTTTCACAATATCAGTGTGTCTTCAAGTCTCACTCTAGTGTGTTTTGTTTAAGCAAAAATATCTTGCAGACTTTGACTGTTTGTAGAATCACAGGTGATTTTAATCCTGTATTATCAGTAAGCATCTCTGATTCACAAACCCCTACTTTTAAGATGCATGCAAAATATGGAATTCACTAGGTTCACTGCAACCTGTGAAAGCTCTTGCTAACTAGTGAAATTATGCTCCTGTGAAGTCTGAGCTATATACACGTTACTGCCACATAATCAGCTCAGCCTCTAGAAAGGGCTTCCTTAAATTCACTTCAAGTATATTTAGCTCATATATAATTTAAGCAACCTGGTAAGTCAGTTATTGCAAACAGATGGAAGAAATCTGGTGGGACTACTTCATAAAGCTATTTATGTTCTTCAAATGCATTAAAAATATGTGGAGCCCTCCCCTGTAAGGCATCACTTTCTTCTATTTGACTTGAAGGCTTCCATCAAAGTCTGTCCCATTATAAAGCATGCAAAATTTCTGTGAACATGAATCATCTGCAGCTGAACATTTTAAACAATTGATTGCAATATGAGATTATGTGTTTTTATTGGAAAACAAAATAAATATTGCTTCATTTCAGTAGAAGTCTGTCTGTGTCTAGGCAGGCAAATGCCTTTACCTGAATAGACCATCCAAATATCTTGGCAACCATATTTTTCTTCTTACTCTTCAAAGAATTCTCTCACAAAACCCATTTTTCTTCTTTTCAAAATACAGACATTGCTTACAATAGCTGGAAGCTTCACAGACCATTGTGAGAATATCTAATATAGAATTTGATAGGATGCAGCTTGGATGAGGATAAAAGTCACAGGAATAATTATTTGGGATTCCTGCTCCTTAAATGCAAGAAATTAACTTTGAGCTGCTAATGAGAGATAGAAGAGTTAGACAATTGACCTAAAGAATGGTTCACCCATATTTGCTTTAAGCATTGATTAAAGGCAGTTTTACAGTGAAAATAAGCCAACCTGATTAGCAAAGTGTCCTCAACATGCTCAGTTTCCTGCTCAGTACTATCACTGTTGACATAATACTGCATTTATCAAGTTGGATGACCAGCTTTTGGAAAATGAATCTAACCAAATAGGATACAAGTTCAAAACTATAAAATGCAACGTTTACCACTCCTACAAACACATACTCTTGACATTTACAAAGTAATTCACTGTAGAAGATTTTAATGTATTATTATTGATCACTTACCACTAAAATATCCAGCGATAAATCCAAACCTTGTAGTACTTTAAGTGTTTTTATAATCTGGAAGGAAACATTAGATTTATTGTTTTAAACAAATACTTGGAAATCTTTCTCTGTTCTTCTCATCCTCATTCACATACTTCATCCAAAAATACACAATAGTTAAGAGGATTAAAAGAGTTAAAAGGAACATCCAGTAACTCCTGGAAAATGTAAGCACTCCTTTACTGCACATCAGGGTAGTGTTTGCAGTCTGTACTGTGAACCAGTACAGTCCTGCCAACTCCTCAATTTCAGTAACAACAGAAAATCCAGTACATAGTTTGAATTTACTGCTACAGAGATTACAGTAAAAATCAATAACACACTAGTAGAGGCTACATATATATATATATATATGACTACTCATCCTGTAGCAGTGGCCCTCATTTGCCACAGAGCCAGTACAAAAGGTGCATTATGCAAAGTCACCAAGCAAAAATTAGCAAGCCTGACAGTCAGCAGCACTACTTCGTCAATCCAGGCCAAGAAAGGACAATAGAGCTGGTGTGAGCCCAGACTGCACAAAATGAGGTTTTGAAAACATAACTGCAACTTGAATTCTAACAAAACAAGCTCGAGATAGAACTGTTTTATTTTGCACTGTCAAAGCTTACGCCTGTTACAAAACTCGACACTTCCATAAAAGCAGGAAAGATTTTTCCGCATACAGAATGCTCATCTTCTTATGAGAAGTGTTTTAATAACAAAGTATAAATTTCAACAGCAATAGAACCCAATTTATTTGGCAATGGGTATATAGCACCCCAGAGTCATGCAGCTAATCATACATAGCAAATTTGTCATCATTTAAGAACAGCACTCTCCAATTTAGTGTTGCCACTAAAACATTCCCAACCACACACATGAAGCTATGTTATGGAGACGACAGAATTAATGTACAACCGAAATAGCAGCATTTCAGAGGGCTTTCACAAATCCTGAAATACCAGTCAAGTGTTTCAGATCATTGACACTTCTCGGTGTAACAGCAGGAACACAAAACACGCTACCCAGAAATCTTCTGACAACAATAACAGCTATATTGACTTAAATAACCAATGAACTGTCATTTATTATATTAGATACTGCTTCTGAAATGACATTACAGGAGGTGGAAGAGGTACTAAAAATTAGTAGCAAGCTCAAGGAAACAATTTACAAAATAGACTCCAGGGATATATTGCTCTACTGTTGCTCTAAGTTTCATTGTTCCTACAATGCATTAGAGTAGTGGAATCCCACACTTGACACTGATTTTCATTGTTTTCAGTGGGCTCTATCTACACTCCTGGCATATAGTTCTTCTGTAAATCATCCACCCTGAAACAGTGCTTCTGAGTCTAGACAAGCACAGAAGAAATGCTTCACAGCCTGGGAAAATGTGAGACAAGGTAAGATATACACCAAGGACCAGAGATAACAAATCAAATCTCTCCCAAAAAGTTCAGCTAGCTACAAAATGGCTAAAACAAAAACAGCTTCCTCACCAAGATTTCAGAACCAGCACAAAAGCCAGATGAAGTTCTGCTTATTTGAAGATAAGGCACTCCCCAAGAAAAACAGCAATTGCTCACAATGTTAACATAGTTTCTAATGCATGAGATTATCACTGTCAAGTTAGTTCACTTTTATGTAATTAGAAGAACATATATCCTCATTGATTTAATTTATTTTGCAATGAAAAAGGAAGTAACCCACTGCTGATGCATTATATTGTGATATTTAACATGCCTAGATAATCAAGCAGTGCAAACCTCTGGGAATAAATCCCATTTATTGTGCAAGAGACAAAACTATTTGTGGAAGAATACTAAGGGATGTTTTCATCAAGATACAGAGAATAGGGGTTTTGAATAGTTTCTCTTGATGGATTTTGGACTAAGTTAACTCAAAGCCAAGTTTACTCCAGAAGAAAAAATTCAGGAAGCAGACAATTACTATTCATACAATTTCAAACCAACAGGCTAAATTACAAAAGTATCTAGATAACAAGCATGTGCAAAAGCAGTCAACACATTTTAATGAAAAACAAAACTTTCAAAGTTTCAAAGCAGACCACACTGCTCATTTGAAACATATATCACACTTGGAAAATTAAGAAAAATAACAGTTTCATCTTTTAAAAATAGAAAAAAAATTGATCAGACACACTGATAAGGTTTTTAGAAGTGATACCAACCACTTATAAGCAGAGAACAGCTCATGCTGCAGGGGAATCAGCAGCTCTGCATACACAGGACGGGTACAAGACTCCATTCTGTAACTCGACAAAGTAAATGGCCACATCCAGCCTCCCAGGAGGAACCACACATCTCCAGGTTCTTGGGATTTAGAACCAAGCTTACTTACAGACACCATCAGAAAATAAGCAAATATAATTTGTGGCAAGCATCTGTAGCAGCAGAGAAACTTTATATTTTTCCTGTTTGCTAGAGATTTCTGATTACCAAAGACAAAGCACAAATACCAAGCTCCAGTATCCATCAGGCTTTGGAGAAAGGTGTACTGTTAAGCACAAGACACAGTAAAGTCTGTCATCAAAACCAGATCTTGCTAGAAACAAATTTTGTTGTCATGATACTTATGTATAGTATACCATTATAATTATTGCATAAAATAAGGCAAAATGATAAAGTCTGTTCTGAGCAGGCCTTCAAAAACAAAACAAAGACTAACTATTGAAGGATCTTTCTCTAACCATTTCTTTCACCATAGCATTTGTTGCCTATCTGGCTCTTATCTCACTGGACTGGATCTGGTAATTTCTTTACAGAAGACCTTCCATACACACACAATACATATGCTACCCTCCACTGGTTTTCAGACTATTTTACCTCACATACCACTATCAGCTATATCCTCATGGAAAAACTTTATCAACTTTAAAAGAGACTGACAAATTCATAAAAAAATTTTGAAGAAAAGTTACCTTCATATACAATTCCTAGACTAGTCTACATAATTCCTAAATACTGATTTATAAAGAATGATCAAAACCCTTTAGAACTGGGGTTTTTTCCATGAAATACATTCCTAGAAAAACCAAGGCCTAGGTCTTCATGCAATATAAACAGGCAAAGGCTTTTGGACAAACTGAAAGCTGGCACCCACAGAGTGGTGTGAGACAAAAGCAAAGATGACAGTAGGAACAAAGGCAAGTAAAGATGCAGGGAAGAAGAGAAAGGCTGGAATTTGGAAAGCAGAGACCAGTGGTAGTGAGCAATGGGAAAGAAGCATGTAAGCAAACAAAATCTTCCAGAGCCAAAACTGAAAGCAAAGTGGTAACAACGGCTGCCAGGTGCACTGGGTTTGGTCATTTCCCACTATACCAGTGTTGCTCCATCATTCTTTAAACAAGTGTTGTACAGTCTCCTCTTATTTTCCTGTCCAAGCCTGGAACCTCAGGAAAGATGGAACCCATTAAAAGGTTCCCAGACCATCTGTCCTCAGGGGGCTGACAACATTTCTCCACAGTAACTCCTGTTTTCTCTCCTTCCTTGCTCAATAGCTGCATTTCTCTATCATTCTTTAGCTTTTTTCTCTTCTATAACAAAGCCCGTGAAATTCTATCAAGTCAATAACTTCCAGCTGAGCTAGACAACTCATTCGAAAGAGCACCAGGACTTTGAGGAAAACACCTTAGAAAAACCCAACTCTGTCCCAAGCAAATAATCCCTATGCCCTCAGCTAACAAAAAACCCAAACAAAACGAAAAATCCAAACAAAACAGTTAACCTAAAACAATTACCTAGGTTTTTTTCCAGCTACTCAATCTAATGATCTGTTAATTACACTAAAGGAGATCATCTCATTACACTAAAAGAGATCATCATAAAGGAGATGATCATTCAGATCATCTTACACAACACAGAAATAAATGGAAATACTAACCACACACTTTACCTTGGCTCTTTAGTTTCATTAAGTTATGCTAGCCAGAGCTACAGCCATTCTCTGGCTATCTTATTATCTTTCCAGCTTGGCCAGTGTTGTTTTTTTAAAAAAAATCCTCACAACAGGACATAATATTCCTGTAATTGTCCCTCTAATGCTATATAGCAATAATAACATAACCCTGCTAAGCTACCCAGAGGTAGCATTTACTCTATAAGCCACAGCACTCTACTGCAATTTCATGCTCAACTGGTAATACATCAGAACTCCAAATCATTTTCTGAGTCAATGCTTTCCAAAATACAGTCTCCTATCCTGAGTGACCTATATTCATAGCTCCTAGCTGTGACTTTCCGCTGAGCCATGGCAAAACATGTGTTGCTCAAATGAATGTAGCATACCACATGATCAAACTTGGTTTCTAGAAGGAACTCTCTTCATTTGATACAAATTACTTCACTATGTGAAGCATTTCCCTACAATGCTTGCTGTCTTCTAAATTAAGGAAGATTTCAGTAGCATCAAATCATAAAAAGATGCATAATCACCCTCCTACCCCCCAAAAAAACCACCACAAACCCATAACCCAACATTGTTTCCTGATGAGGTCTGGCACTTATTTTTGGCAAGCACAACTGAAATCAGTTTTATGTATTATATCGGGCTGGTAACACTGCTACTCTAATCAGGATCATACAGAAGCAAGTCAAATGCTTTGAAGCTTGCACATATTTATGACAATGAGCGTCAGCCGAATACAAATTGAGATAAATTTGGCAGAACACATCTATGTAACATCTCACTGAGTGGTATGGATCATGGCACCAACCTTTAATTATACATCAGTTACATCTTAACATCATGCAGTTGCTCAGTGTGTTCCTTTTTGGTCAATGCCAATGAAGACCATTTCACTGACTTTTTACACAGTAGCACAGTAGTTTTTTGCTGTAACTTCCCTAGAACTATAAGCACCATTCAATACCTGTTCTTTCCTTTGTCAATTCTCTGAAAACCCGTAGGTAGCTATCAAACATCACATATTAAGAAGCTTTTGAAATGGACAATTGATATTCTGCATGGTTATCAAAAACTTTTGAGCAATATTAAAAAGTCCAAAGACAAATATTATTCTCAGTATGGAACAGAAGTATTTGACAACAACAACGCTTACCTACATATACATCTGTAATATTGACTGGTAATTCTTTTCAAACATTTCTAGAACTCTCCTCTTTGCCTATAAAGATACTAACCACATAATTTCTCTTATTAGATTCAACTTCTGTTAGGAGTACCTTTCATGACTGCCAATTTACAGCTATCAGTTTCTCACTTTCTCTGCCCCTCCTTTGGCCCTGTTACACATAAATACTTCTATTTCACTAGACAGTTTTACCAGGGACTGAAGTGCTGCAGCACCACCATTAGCTCCATTTTATGCAGCATCTACTTGCAGCTATGCTACATAAAAACATTCTATATCCTCCCTTAATGAAGAAAGTCAGCCAGAGTTGTTCTCATTTTTCACTTTAGTAGAATGCTTTGAAACTTACTGGTTTGAGATCACTTAAAACTAATTACCTCTAGAATAGTTTCTTTTCTTCTCCTTTGCTACCTCTTGTTCAAATAGCATATCAACACTAATCCCAAGTATAAATTCAGACTCTGTAATAGCTGATCATTTCTGTAGCACAGGAAGAGATCTTAGGTTCATTGAAGTGCAAATTAAAACTTCCAAAGAAGCACCTGCACAGATATTTGCATTTTAGACAAATATTGTCTCCATCACAAGCATTCAAGAAGAGAAACCATTATTGAATATTAAAATCAGTATTTCTTCTATATGCACACACACATACTTTGAAAACACACTGTAGACATGAGTAACTGTTAAGCTTTTCATCGACTACTAAATCCAATGCCATTTTTACTGCTGCCCTCTGCCTCCAACCACAAACTTGTATCAAGTTTTAATGCCTTTGAAACCCATCAAGGTAAAAGTGTCCTGTATTTTCAAAGCAAATACAACCCTCCTAAAAAAGAAATCTAAGATAAAACCGCATCACTATTTTGAATACACCTTCTTTAGTCAAATATCATTTATTTCGTAAAGCACTGAGACCAATTTGGCATATGCTACTTTGCTTTCATTTCCTCGGGAGTGCCGGCTGCTGGTCAGAGAGCGGGGAGTGCCTTAGTCCCTCTGTCCCACAGCCCAGGGATGTCCTCTCGGCCCCCACAGCCCGGGGGATGTCCCCATGGCCCCCACAGCCCGGGGGATGTCCCCTCTGTGCCTTGGTCCCCCTGTCCCACAGCCTCGGGGTGGCCTCTCTGCGCCTCCAGTGCCCGGCGCAGCCACAGCATCTGCTCTGATGGCGCTCCCCACTCATCTCTACCTGCTTCAGGTGTTCCTTAGCTACTCCTCGCAGCTACTGAGCAGCCTGGCCACCCTACAGGGCTTGTTTTAGAAGAACAGCTTAGTCCTTCTTGAACCAGAAGAACAACAAGGCAGGGCGTAATATCCCCCGCTACTCTTTGACGCGTGCCGCAAAAACCAAGCAGAGGCACTAATTTCACACAGAAAAACTCTTATGAGTACAGAAAGAACAGCCCAGCAGCGGCGCCGTTCGGCCGCCGAGCCGGCTACCTCCTCAGGATCCCGCGCACGGCGCAGCCTCTCCTGCAGCTCCAGCACCCTCCGCGCACCGCTCCGCCCCTTCTCCGCCATGGCCCCGCCAGCACCACTGCTCCGCCCCTTCTCCGTCTCAGCCTCGGCACGGCCACCGGGGCTCCCCCGTCGCCGCCGCTCCGCATTTTGTATCCGCGCCCGCTCCGCCATTGGCCGTTCGTCCCGGCCGGGCTGGTCGTTCGCTGCCCCGCTACCAGCAATAGCAGCGCGGACTGTGTGCTTTTCTCTGCCCCGCCGGAGTCCATTTGATCGCGCACTGCGGTACCGAGCCAGCACAGCGAAGCTGTGGTGAGCCCGTGGAGCTGAGGCAGGGAGCGGCTTGCCCAGGGACGCCGCGGCCTGCGCTGTGCCCCTGCCAGGCCATCGGGGCGGCCGTGCCAGCCTCGGGAGCAGCCCCGGGCGGCAGCTGGGACACGGACAGTGTCACTTGCTGGTGAACATCTGTCCTGTTACCTGCAGTCACCCCGAGGCCTGTGGCATCCCTGGTAACTGTGCGTGGCAGTGAGGCTGCCCTTTTTTTTTTTTTTTTTTTTTTTGTAAGGGTACTGAGTACTTTTGGGCCCTGCAACTTTCCAGCTTTCAGCAGGGCTCTCCCATGGATTACCTAAAAAGCTTACGACAGGGAATCAGACTTTACTGCTGTGTGTACTGCACACCTGAAACGAGATGTGTGCCATGGAGCTTGCTGGGGCTGAGCGTGTGCTTGTAAGACTCCCAAGCTGAATGAGTCCCTCCTAAAAATGTGTGTTTGCAGAATTTCCTGTGACGTTACTGTGGATGTAATGAAAATAGTTACACAGAACACCTTTCACTCTTTAAAGTGGTGTTTGAGGGAGGTGTTAAAAAAAGTGCAACCAGTCTGAACTACAACGGAATTTTAAGTAGGCAAAAGTTTGCATGTTAGGATTACTGCTCTTGCAATATAGATCTTATTACAGCTTGGCACACTTTATAGCAAATTCATCAGTAGAGAAACCAAAATAGATTATAGGGCAATACAGTAGGTAGAGCACTCAGGTTGGAAATGGAAAAAATAAATCCAGGTCCCTGATGCAGACTGTCTCTCCAGTTACCATAGTCATGTTTTCATTTTACAGAAATAAGTAACTCATCTTCACAGTATGTAGAGACTTCATCACCTCTACCTTAAAACAGGCCATTCACAACTAGTTACTCTTCAGTTCTCTGGCCCAAATAGTACAACATTATTTATACAAAATGGTATTTATGCAGAAGAAGTCTTCAGAAAAATTCAGCCCACACCAGCATTATGATTAAAGTCATTATTGAGTAGGGAAATTGAAGGTCAGGTTTGTCATGGATTATGTGATTGAAGCTGGAATTCCCATGTGTTGTTTGAAAGCCTAATTATCAAACTACTGGATTTCCTGGGATGAGGAAGATGTTCTTGCCTGCCCGATTATTCTGAAAGATTGTGATTTCATGACAGCAAAGACAATATTTAAAATCTCAAAAGTTTCCCTAGAACAATAAAAATATTTTTAGGCCAGACATAACTGAAGCATTTTCTGTATTGCTTGTCATAACTGTCAAGAGGAAAGAATTCCAAGTTTACTCAGTCCTTCAAAACTGCAGCCAACGCTGATTATTACAAGGATTTGTTTGTTTGGCATTGATGTGTGACTCCTCTTAGGAAGAAGTGGGGTTGACATACACACAAATATAGCTCCAAAAGTTCTTCTGACAGTACATGCTCAAGGAGACTGTTGTACCCAGCTCTGTACTTCAGCTCTGCTGAAGGCTTGCAAACTCTCTTCTCACTTTTAAGGACCTCCCTATGCCCTACTGCCAGTGCTTAGTGAGTTTCCAAAGAAAGATTGAAACCAGAAAGAGGAAAAGGCTTTGTTTGAGCTCAGGAGAAGAGCCTGGTGAAAATATCAGGGGAAGGATCAATGAGGCTTGAGTGGGCAAAACTAGGCAAGGAAGTGGGAGCAAATGATCAAGTACAGGGGGAGGTGTGAGTGACCCACTGGGAGTGGGTGCCTTGCTGAACACAGTTCCTCAGAGCCACTATGTGTTTGTTCCTAGCAACGTTTTTACATTTATTCAGCAGCTTTAAAAAGAAACACATTTCTTTTCCATCTCTTTTTGAAAAGTCTGCAGGTCTCACTGAAATTCAGTATGCTTTCATGATAAGGAATTTTACCCTTCCTAAAGGCATTACTGGTATGATTACACAATACATTCAGATTAGTGCATTTGAAGATATTTTTCATAACTATTTATCATAGAGAACTCAGTTTGGGGTTTGAAGTGTATGGAATTTGGCATACACAGACTAGAGCTGAGCCTGAATTTTGTTAACATCTTTAGTTGACCAAGGTACATCTCCACATGGCCACGGGTGTGACACTTGAGTTCCACCAACAAATCAGAGCATGTTGACTTCAAACATAAGGCTTTCCATTTCCAGAAACAGTGCAGTAATGATCGTGCATGGATTGGGAAAGATGGTTATAACTGCCTAAAGGCTTGTCTTTCTTGACAAAAAAACTTTCCCTATTGATTCTGAACCATGCACATGGAGCAAATAATAACAGTTGTTTTTGTTCATTAGTCTAAGAACAAATCTCTTGGAATATTTCCACTTTTTACCCCTAAAATGTTAAAACATTACTTCATGACCTGCTACTGCTGCATTAATTGATACGTTTTGTCCTTAGTCACTCATATAGACCAATTGATTATGAAGAAAATTAAATATTTTTTTCCCCAAGATTCACTCATATCTAAAAGGATACATCTTGAGCGGCTGAAGGTACTTTAAAAAATGTATTACTCCCTCTTTAAAGTGAGAAGAAAATAATCTGATTGCAAGGACTTTAGCCAATCTAAAAATGTTTTATAGTAATTAAGTTCTATGCCATTTGAAAGGAAATAATCCAAAAGAATATGCTATTTTCAAAATATGAGGGAAACAATATTGAGTATCTGAAAATTAAAAAGCATATCAAAGTTAAATTTTTTAAGACTTGTATTATGTAAATTATATATATGTATGATCTGCATTATGCAAATATATAATGATTTTTGATCCTGGTTTTAGTTTAAAAGTATTTATTGTGTGCTAATTAATGGAGAATAAGAAACACTACTTCAAAGACCAGCTTGTGTGCCACACAATATCCAAGTATGCTGTCAGTTGTCCTCTGATCTCAAAGACCAAGTAACTCAATGTTTTGTGGGTCTTGTCCCAACATAGAACCAAAGTTTCAGAACTATATGAGATGTTTGACTTTTTTAGATTTAGTACACTGAGATGTTGACTGAATCCCCACAAGATGGTTTTCTCTATACAGCCCAGCTCAAAACATGTCCAGTATTTTTTGGAAATTAGAACTCTTTTCAGTAAGGATGCTTCTCCATTGGTGTTTCTGTTGTTTTTCAACAGTGAATTTTATAAGGATGTTGGAAACACATTCGTAGAGACTGAATAAAAATTAAATTTATTTTACAATATGCTAGCAAATTTTAAAGATATGAAAATTAGAAAAATATTTTCTACATACCATGATAGTATGTTCATTCTGGAGGACAATTGTCCCCTTTATAAAAAAACCAAACAACTAACTGAAAAATAACAAAAGAAAGATATAATCTTTCTCTGAAAAAAGTTGGCCTTTTAGGGCATCTTAAAATTATGAAAATTTATAGAAGTCTGAGCATGAGCTGTTAGAAAAGGGAACACTAAGTAACTATGGTTCACTGATGAAAAGATGAAGGAGATGGCTACAAATTACTCCTGAGGAGATTATGATTTGACACAAGAGGAAAATTTTTCACAATGAGAATATAATCTCCCCAGGGAACTAAGTGGTAGATTCCTCAAGGTTGGACACTTGTAAGATTTGCCTGGGCCATGTTGTCAAGACAGTGGTTTCGTCAAGAAAGGTGGGACCAGGTGATCCTTGGTATTCATTCCAACTTGGTCTTCCATGATTCTATGAAAATGAGGCTTTGTCCGTAGTTTTTCATAGCTGTGGCCCTATTTTTCAAAAGGAAAGCTTATTACCTTGTTGCTATTGGGAAGGCTGAGCCTTATGTCCCTCTCCTTTATTCTCATTTCACACATTTTACTGACTCTAATTTGCTATTCTGTTTTTTGCATTCTTACCTTGTGATGTTTTGTAGCTCCACCCAGACAGTGATGGCCTTTGGTTCAAATTGACAAGTGTTACTTTGCAGCAGTTGTTGTAAAAGCCCATCTGAGCCTGAAGGCAGCCAAACAAATCTGTATGATTAAATGTTATACAAAGCACAGCCAAGAGAAAAATCTCCTCTTCTCACACTTCCATTTCCCCCAGTACTCTTCCCTTCCCATGCAGACACTTGCACTCTTTTTATCTCTCCCACGGGATGAAATTCTCCTGGGATGTGGAGGTTTATATTATTCCTGAGGTTGCCTGGCAGGGATGCGGAGATAAATTATTCCAGTGTGCAGTATAACCCCCACGTTAGGATACACACTTGAGAGGCAGAAGATCAAAGTTCACATCTGTGAGAATGTATCAGGAGGTGAGCCATAATCTTTGAAAGCTGAGGCAAGTCTTTATGGAAGCAGTGACCTAACTCCACAAAACAGAACATGACTAAATCCCCATGAGCTAGTATCCTTTCCTCCGCCTGGAGTTAAGCAAGGAAAATCTAAGAAAGTGTAAGTGACAGCTTTTCCATGGTATTTTCTGTGGGTTATTTTAGGCCATAGAATCATAATAATCATAGAATGGATTTTGATGGGACCTTCAAAAGCTATGTAGTTCCAACCCCCCTGCCGTGGGACATCTTCTGCTAGACAAAGGTGTTTAAACTTCCATCCAACCTGGCCTTGAGCATTTTCAGGGATGGGACATCCACAGTTTCTCTGGGCATCCTGTTCCAGTGCCTCACCACCCTCATCATAAAGTGTCTTCCTTATGTCCAGTCTAAACCTGTGCCCCTCCCTAACCATAGGGCTTTTGCCCAGGCTCCCAGCTGGGAGCTGGGGAACCCAGTGGTTCACCCTACACTTACCTGAGGCAGTTATTACCTGCTGTAGTTATCTTCACCTTCCCCTTCCTTTCCTCTCCTGTAGCTGTGCGTTTGCAGGATCCAGGCTTGTACTCCTTATTTCCAGTGGCCAGGCAGCCCAGGGAAGCTGAGCTCCCATGGCAGGGCAGAGGCAGGGAGCAAGGCATGGAGAGGAGGGGTCATTTTAAAGAGCACCCGAGCATAGGCTCCAGTCTCTCTTGCTCACTCTGACAGCGAAGTGCCTCACTGAAAACCAGTGAGCTGGGACTTAAGTGGCCTCTGGTTTTTCTCACTCTTTTTTCCCCACAATTCCTTTCTTTTTGTGTTCGCATTTTCCAAGGAAGAGGCATTTTCACGGACAGCTCTGGGTAAGAGGTTTTTAACTCCTCATTTTGATAGTTTTTAGAAGGTGGCATTTTAAAGCAGGGGGGAGGCTGGTTGGTATAATGCATTGTTTTGGGACCCCCAAGTGTCCTTTGGCATGTCTAGTACTTAAGCTAAAATAAAATAGGTGAAAGCAAACAATTATAGAAAACCAAATTACTCAGGGTTTTCAAAGTTCAGTAACTTGGTTTTATTATAGGATTGTTTGATTTGTCTGAATAGGTTTGCATGTCCCATCACTTGCAGTGCTTGTACACTAAGCTAGCTTGTAAATTTTCTGCTGATGAAGAAGTGTTTCTCAGGAGAAAACTTTGGATAGTGAGCATTTTTGAACAGAGAGCTTAAAATGTTGTATTTAAATGAGCGCTGCAATGATGCACAGAGGCAATAAACTTTAAGTGCTACATGTATTAAAAATTTTAAGTTACAAGTCTCTAAAAATACTTAGAACAACAGACAAGGCTGCCAAAAGAATATGCCCTCTCCGGCTTTAAAATTGTGACTATTAATACACAAAGCTATAACTATGCATGTAATATACAAAGTTATCCAAAAATTTTGTTTCGCTTTCTTTCCATTCCAACAAATATACATGACACTTGCCACATCGTAGGATTTTTGCAACAAAAGTTGTGTTAAACAATATAGTAAAACACCCAGCTATACCTTCAACTGAACCTGTCTTAAAATGGCAAGCTGCTGGGAGGTTTCTATTCTGGGAGGTGACTCTGATAGGTCTCAACAGATGCAGCTCCTGGAATGCAGCCGGAGCGGGGGAGCCGGGAAGCAGCTGAGCCCTGCACTGGCACACTGGCATATCAGGGCTCACAGCTCACGTCAGCACAGGCTGACACTGACACTCTGGGCACACATGGGCCTCTCCCTGCCTGCTCTGCACATGGTCCTCACCCAGCAGCAGCAGCAAAAACTGCTGGTGCTCACAGGCAGCAACCATTCCTTTCTATAATTAAATTACCATTTTGTTACATGCTGTATGCTCAAGGACGAAATTATGTGCTGAGATTCTAGACTGAAATATTACTGAAGTCTTTTTATTTAGTTACCTATAATAAACCAGTCATTTGATTTATCATCAATTAGCATTTTTTCATGTTCGAGTTTTTATGACTGCAAGGATCACAAAGAAAATTAGCATGTGTAAGTTGTTCTGAAATCAATGGATATACTGGAGATAAATGCTATGTTTGAATCTATTTGAATGCTGATCTCCACAATTCTGTTTAAACTGACTTATTGAAGGTCAGTGCTTTCCTTCAAGTATATTTGAACATACATATATTTGTTTAAAGTAACTCCTTTGTTACTAGGGGCTGTCTCACATTGCATTTAACAAAAAGTGGCTCTTTATTTCATTAAAAGCTCTCCTAGAGCTGATATATATAATTTGAATATGTGTTCTAACATAACTATAGGACTGATTCTTACCTTCCCATATGCAGAACTTGTTTAAAATAACACATCCTGATAGAGTCTGTGTGACATTTTTTCAAATAGAAGTTAGACATCTCCCTAAATCTCCACAAAATCCTAAAAGTAGGATTATAGATTTCAAATTACTGTTACCGATACTGAAAAGCAATCAAAGTATGCTATGAACAGAAAGTATTTGTGCATCTGACATGGGAAATAGAACACTATCAGTCTATAAAATCAAAAGTTGCAAAAACGTGGAAGCAGTTTGGAGCAGGACCTAAATGTAAAATCAGTATGACATCATATTAAAATCCTCTTTCTCTTTATATCTCATCTGTTTTTTGTTTCTTTAAGAATTTTTTCCATTTTTTCTTAATATTTCCTGTTCATGTTCTGAACTCACCTGTAAGTCTGTAGCAGCCATGGAGTAAGGATGAACAAAGCTGGGGGCCTGTCTTTTTCCTATGCTTCAGGCTAATGAATTCAGGTCTAGAATCTGTCTGATTTAAACAAATATATACAAAATTTTACACTCTGGCAAACCCATTTAGAGAATTCAACTTTCTGAATGTGGCCATAGTAGGTGAATATTAATTTATGATCTTGTTATTAAAAACAAAAAGAAATTACTGAATTACTTGTAGGTATATTCTTCACAGTTGGAGTATTGATTGTTATTAAAAAGTAGCCATGCTGCAACCTAGAACTTAGGAAGACAGATTATCTTGTGTGTTTGGTTTTGTGTCATTATATGTATTGACAAAGGTTAGATTTGTTGCATAATCACATAGCTATTAAATTTCACAACTGTGGTGTTTTATTTTATTTTTAGCAAGTGCTTGGCTATAATATTTCATTGCAGTCATGGCTCCTAAGAAGAAGAATGTGAAAAAGAACAAAGCAGATATCAATGAAACAACTATCCTCGTGGAAGATGGCCCCCTCAGTAAACTCAATGGCTTGAATGGACTCTTGGAAGGAGGAAATGGCTTCAGCTGCATCTCATCTGAGGTTTCTGACCCATCATACTGCCCAAACCTCTTGGAAGGTCTAAGCAAAATGAGACAAGAAAATTTCCTTTGTGACTTGACAATCAGTACCAAAACCAAATCATTCAGTGTTCATAAGGTAGTGATGGCTTCAAGCAGTGAATACTTCCACAATATCTTAAAGAAAGACCCATCCACTCACAGAGTGGACCTCAATGATGTGTCCCCAGTGGGTCTAGCTACTGTTATCACCTATGCTTACACTGGAAAGCTTACTCTCTCGCTGTACACAATAGGCAGTATTATTTCCACAGCAATTTATCTGCAGATTCACACCCTTACAAAGATGTGCTGTGATTTTCTAGTCCAAGAAATCAGTGTTGAGAACTGTATGTACATTGCCAATATTGCAGAAACATACGGACTAAAAACAACCAAGGAAGCAGCACACAAATTTATTAAAGACAACTTCATTGAATTTTCAGAAACTGATCAGTTCTTAAAACTTACTTTTGATCAGATAAATGAACTCCTTGCAGATGATGACTTACAGTTGCCTTCCGAAATTGTTGCATTCCAGATTGCAATAAAATGGCTGGAATTTGACCAAAAAAGAGTAAAGTTTGCTGCCAATCTCTTAAGTAACATCCGTTTTGGTACCATCTCAGCCCAAGATCTTGTCAATTATGTTCAAACTGTGCCAAGAATGATGCAAGATGCAGACTGCCATAAACTCCTAGTGGATGCTATGAACTATCACTTGCTTCCCTATCACCAGAACACACTTCAGTCCAGAAGAACAAGGATCCGTGGAGGTTTCAGAGTCTTAGTTACTGTTGGGGGACGCCCTGCTTTAACAGAAAAGTCTCTTAGCAGAGATGTCTTATTCAGAGATCCTGAAAATGGATGGAAGAAGCTAAGTGAAATGCCTGCTAAAAGTTTTAATCAGTGTGTCACAGTGATGGATGGATTTCTCTATGTGGCTGGTGGGGAAGACCAGAATGATGCCAGGAACCAAGCCAAGCATGCAGTCAGCAATTTCTGCAGGTAACTGCTATTTCTTTTAAAGGGATGGATGTATCTGTTCCACAGAAGGCAGGTAGATAGACTAAGCTGGTTTGTATCATGCAACATGAACCACTTAGATAAAGAGAAAGGGGACAATGTAGGGGAGGTATAGATGCTATTCTATATTAAACTTTGAATGAACAGAAATATGCAACTGGAGTTATGCAAAAAATTTAACCATGGTTACACATGCATGGCAAGAAGTGAGGAAAAACTGAGAGAACTTATTCCAAGTGGAGGAAATAGATAGGAACATAAATAGGAAGTCATGGGAAGTTCTAAGGAAACGTCTCAAATTTTCAAAAGCTTTTGATGCCTCACAGAAAGTTTGGGAAAACACCTTTTAGATATTATAGCCTTCACTTTCTATTCACCATATTTTCAATAGCTTTTGTATTGACTTTCATATATTTTATTTTTTTTTAATTTTTATTATAAAGAGTTTAGAAACAGTGGTGCCATTGCTTGCAGGCTGTCTTTTAAAATGTACCCCACATAAATGCTTCTAAAATATTGCAGTTCCTATCTATAGTCATCCTAGACTGCACTGGTGATAGCAAGGTCAGAAGAGTGCATAGGCTAACATGCAATGTCACATGGATGGTAGAAGTTTTTAAATAGTTCAGCCTAAAAGCTGGCAGTGCACAGTAGCTTGAAGCAAAGGCTGGGGGTGGGAAAACGTTTATCTGCCTTTGGTCTACTAACAGACTATGGGCATGCAAAGGCATTACACAGCCACAGTCCTGCCAGTGCTTCCTTTTCTGCTTCCTGAAGGAACAGTCAGCTTCTCCTGAGGACATCAACCGTACACAAAGTTAATGAGTGAGGAACATTCTCTAGATCAATTTTATTGTGTGATCTACTTCGTCAGAAAAATATCTGCTCTCTTAAACCTTCTGCCTTTAAGCCATGCCTCACATTGTCCCAAGGAGTTGTGTCCTCAGTGCAAACCTTGGTTGCAGGGAGGAGGTGGGGGAATCTTTGTTGTGCCCTTAACCTTGAGCATGTCAAGTCACGTCAGTATGTCTGTGGACTTGCAGATGACAATGCTGAATGACAATTAGTATTTACTTTCCCATAGTCTTTTTCTCATGTGATTCTCTGGTCTCCTTAGCATGCAGCAAAAGTGTGTGAGTCCACTAGTGTACTTCACTCAGCATCTTCAGGAGTCATAATTTGCCATTTCCTGTTTCAAAGTTGCTAATTTAAATGTCAAGGACAAAGAATGTTATTTCAGATAGGAATGGTGTTAGAAGGCACAGATGCTCTTTCCACATAAAATTTACTCCATGGGAGTGGCGAGGAAAGCATATTCACCATTTAGGAAGCACTAAGAGGATGCAAGTATAAATCACCACCTAAAGTTTTTAAAAATTCTATGGGTAAATTTAGACATCTTTGCTGTGGGTGGAAATTGCAAAAGTACTTCTAAAATTTCTATTGTACCTTGAATGTATCTCTTCTGAGTATTCTGATGAGATTATTGTACAAAATCAAATTACCGAAGAATCAGATTTACTTCATTAAAATAATACCAGGTTTGAATGATACAAAAATATTTTTTTCTCCAATCAAAACCTAAATTTATTTGAAAATTTAATCAGGAATACCAGTTTCATTATTCTGAATTTTAATAGGCTAACTAACTAACTAAAATTCTAGCAACTTTGCTCTTGCAGCAGTGGTATAGGAGTGCTGTATAATTTAGCAGAGCAGCAAATAAGACTGTTACCTTCATTTTTTTAATCCTTTCAGATATGACCCTCGTTTCAACAGCTGGATTCACCTGGCGAATATGAATCAGCGGCGCACCCACTTCAGCCTGAACGTGTTCAATGGGCTCCTCTTCGCAGTGGGTGGCCGCAACTCCGAGGGCTGCCTCTCCTCTGTCGAGTGCTACGTGCCTGCCACTAACCAGTGGCAGATGAAGGCCCCGCTGGAGGTGCCCCGGTGCTGCCATGCCAGCGCAGTGGTGGACGGCCAGATCCTGGTCACGGGAGGTTACATCAATAACGCTTACTCTCGCTCGGTGTGCATGTACGACCCCAGCAAAGATAGCTGGCAGGATAAGGCCAGCCTCAGCACCCCCAGGGGCTGGCACTGCGCAGTGTCCCTCCTGGAGAGGGTCTATGTCATGGGTGGGTCTCAGCTGGGGGGGCGAGCAGAGAGGGTGGATGTTCTGCCTGTGGAGCGTTACAGCCCGTACACGGGGCAGTGGAATTACGTGGCGCCACTTCAGACCGGAGTTAGCACGGCCGGCGCCTCCACCCTTAACGGGAAAATTTACCTAGTGGGTGGCTGGAATGAAATAGAGAAAAAATATAAGAAATGCATTCAGTGCTATAATCCAGATCTCAATGAATGGACAGAGGAAGATGAGCTGCCTGAGGCCACTGTGGGCGTATCTTGTTGTACCATATTCATGCCCAACACCAAGACGAGGGAGTCCAGGGCCAGCTCAGTCTCTTCTGTGCCAGTCAGTATCTAAAGACAGGTCTAACCAACAATAAGTAAAAATGTTTACCAGCACAGCAATATAATTAACCCTTTAAGTAGAATTTTTGTGCTTATATGGAAAAAAAGAAATCATTGGCTTTGCAAATGTGTTTTTTAACAGTGCAAACTGGCCAGTTTTCATGAACTTTAGTATAGGTGGCATGAAACAGCCCATTAGGGATAAGATCAATTTTCTTAGCAGGAAAAGAGAGTTAACCCATAACCACAGAATTTCATTCTCCTCCTGACTTTGCCACTGACTTACTATCCTATCTGTAGTAAACAATTTCATTTCTGTATGCCTTGGTTTCCTTACTTGTCAAATTGAGATAAATTTGCTTCAGTAGCTTGTTAGGAGGCTTTTTAATACTAAGTTTAAACACTTTGAGAACCCAAAATGAAAGTAAAATATGACTAGTAATAAATCTCAATATAGGTCAGAAATGTGCCATGCCATTGTAAAATTGATCAGTTTTGTTCTTTCCTAAGCATTTTCTATTTTCACAAACAGAAGGGGAAAAAGGGCAAATCAAAAATACCACACTTAGCATGTGCATATTTTCCTTTTGGGGCAATGATATTCACAAAAACTTCTCAAAGCATTTTCTCCTTCAGAAAGTAGAAAGAGTTCCTCATCTTCTGCCATGAAACCCTTTAATTCTTATATCAAATGCTCTGAACATGGCTTTCAAGATCTGAATCCACAAAATGCTTTAGTTCCCATAAGCACTATGGGCCAGCCCCAAGGGGCTACTTGGAGTGCCAGGTGGCTCTCCTGACCTCTGTGTATACCAAGGAACATCACCTCATCCTCCTCCTCATGCCAGGGAGACACTCCTCTCATTCCAGGTGGAAAAACCTGGAAGCTGAGTTCATACGAGGAGACACCAAGGGCTAAAGGCATCTGAATATGGGGAAGATGCACAGAGCAAACCCCCTTACATTACTCCAGCAAATAACCAGTGGAGTGAGGAACAAAGATGGAATAAAGGCTTCAGGATCTGTCCTTTAGAATTTGTGTGGAAAACAGGGAATCATGGGAAAACTCCCTTAGTAGAAACAAAGAGATACTTTAACACCTTTCTTGCCAGGTGTAGGCACAACACCCAAAGTAACCTTCTCCTGGGTATACCATTATGCATCTCCTTCTGAAGCCTTCACTACAGCCCTTTTTATGGAGATTTCATTCATATTATTCCAAAGGCTAGACTAATGCTCTTTGTGTTGAAGCTTTCCCAGTGAATAGAGTGGAGTCTTCACTCAACTTAGTTTACCTTCCAAGAACTTTTCTTCCTGATTTCAGCATGAAGTGGGGGAATTAAGCATGAATTAATCCTATTCCTAATCCTATTCCCGTAGCCAAAGGGATATGCAGCCCATCATGTCCCATGAGGATTTGATACCAAAGGATTGCTGTCAGCAGAAAATGTCTACATCAGCACAAAATGTCTACATCCTTCTTTTGGGGAGGAAAGAGGGAATACAAGGAATTAAAATGATTTAATATAACCAGAAGGGCACTTACCTTAACCAATTTGTGGAGGCTTCATATTCAGTTTCCTCAGATTATCATTGACACCTCCAGGCTTTGGTGCCAATGAAAAGCCATGCTCTTAGCAATGCTTTTGAGGCCGACAACTTTTTTATCTTGTTTGCAAAGAGGGAATACTATAAAATTGTCTGTCAGTGCAGATATTGTTGAGACAAGCATTTTCATGACCCAAGCATTTTGTAGCTTTTTTAAAGCTGCATATTGAGGATCAGTATGAGCGTGACATGGTATTAGAGATGAAGTAATTCACTCTGTTGGTTGGGATTAAACTCCATGATACTCAGTCCTGTTTTTCAGTTCCAGCTTAGAGTTCATATTTGCATTCTGATTACACAATTTTAAATTTCAAACTGTACTTTTGAGCACTGCGTGTTATTAGAATATACTGCCACCAATGGTTTGTGGTCAGAGTAGCACTGTCATATAATTTTGATTCATTTAATTGGCGTATAGTTGTCCTCTACTCCGTGTAATTCAAATAATAACAAATGTAGGACAGCGTAACAGAGTAACGTTACTTTGTTTTAAGTATGAAAATTCTGTTCTTGCTTAGTCTAGTCACCAAAAGCTTTGCATGAAGGAGAGAAAAAATTTCTTTTTTCCCAAGTCATGACCACATGTTCCATATTAATTCATTTAGCAAGCTCTTTAGAAATAACCATCTGTTCCAGTATTTTTTTGTAAAATTTTTTATCCATCCGGTCCAATGAAGATACCTGTACACATTCAATTATAACTGTGTACATGGTGTAGTTACTTAGTTTTTATAAGGTATCCATAAGGTTGCATTTCTAAATTGAAAAATCAACTATTATGGCTTCAAACAGACATTGAATGGAATTGTCATATGCAAGTGTCTCTTTTCCCCTTTAAGAATTCAGTTTCCAAAATGCCATGAATAGTCAGCATGAATTGCTGCATGCTTTCCTGTTTATAAGCTAGCACTTCATGTACATCAACAACCATCTTGTTTTCGAGTAGTAAATTATTTATGAATGATGGGCTAAGTGCAATGAAACTTCTCTCGTACTACTTAAAGGGTTAAAAACTTTGGGGGCCAAATCCTTTTCATCTTACTCACAAAAAGGGTTCCATTGACTTCAGTGGGACTGCTGAATAAGATGTACAGGATTTTGAACTCTTGGCCAAATTCTGGCAGAACCGTAAATGAAACTGTCATACCCAGAAGGAAGACTGCTCCTCTGCCTCCAGTGCCCTTGGTCATGACAAATCCATGTAGACATGTCCTAGGACAGGAGCCAAATACCACTGGCCATGTGTTCCTTCTGTAGCATAAACTGGCACATACTTCAGGCCAAAAATCTTAGGTAGATTAACAAATGGTATTGTTACCAATATAACACTACAGGGTGGTTTTACATTATTTTCTCTAAACATCTGTTTAGGTTTCAACTGCACATTGAGCCAGAATTTGGCCCTTAATATATGACACTATTAGCTGGACTTAATATTATGTTGAATCATACTATGTACTGAGCTATTTGTGACATTTTTATGTATGACCTTCTTTTGTTAGAACTGTGAAAATTATTTGTATGTTCTGTTTAATGGGATGTGTTCTTTCATTGTCTGGTACCTATATTCGAACTCTAGATGTTTAATAATGACATCTCAGTTGAACTTGAAATACTGTATATACCAAAAAGAAGTTGTAAAGTACAAGGAAGTACTGTATACAGTAATATTAAGTAGAGCAGAGGACTTCCAACTGTATGAGATGCAGACTGTTAAAGCACTAGAGGGATCTTCTTTAATGCTATACAAGTAGTAGGGAAAAAAACCATACAAAATGAATCAGTATAAGCTGTTATCCTCAAAATTCTCTATAAAATGCCATGCATTTTATTGTTGACACTTGTGCTTCAAATTCACATCTGAAAAATAAGCTTTCTTCAGTCTGTGAGAGAAGCAGTTTGCAATGGTTTGTTTCCTTGTTTATTCCTGACTGTTTAGGTGCATGGGAGAGTGTGTTAGAGATTGTGAGGGAGGAACTTACTGTTGGAAAATTGTGCTGAAAGGAAGATGTTGTGTTCAGTTCTTAATCAAGACAAGATCATGATCATTTAATCTCTTCTGGAAGGTAACCTGCAAGATCATCTGAGGATCAGTCAAGAGTCCAGTGAACTTGAATCCTTAAAAGAGGGAAGCAGGCAAAATTAGCATCAACCAAGCTCAATGAGGTATTGAAAAGTGCTTTGTGCTGAGATTTTTAAATGGGCAGTTCTTGCGGAAAAAATAATGCAATGAATGAAATGACTGAGTAAGAACATTTATATTATGCTGAAACCTAGATTAGTTTATCTCACAGTTCTAAATCTTATCAAATCATACTGGGTTTAAGAGCAGTTTTTCCTTAGCAGCAGCTGGGCTTGATAATTCTAGTTACAAACGCAGCAATCACACAAATAGTTGTATGAGCATGCATATCTTGCATTCGGTGGACTTCTGCTACAGAAGTTATTCTCAAGGATTTATGTTTGGAAAAATAAATTATGAGAACTAAATCCATGAGCAGACAAACATCTATGTCTAATTAAAGCCAACATGAGGGTGTTAGACTGATACTCAACATCACCATTCACTTGCCATATCAGCACATGGCATTTTTTGAGACTCAATTACTCTTTAAGGAAAATATTTCCTTGGAATGGCTGCTCAATGAAATCCTATGCAGACTCCAAAGGTTTTTTGTGCAACACACAGGATGGGAAGTGCTCTAGTCCACGGAAAAGCCAGAATGGAGCCACTTACAATCATCAGCAAACTAGGATTTTGTTCCCAGTCCTCAAGGATGTTTGAGAAAAATGTGCTGGAAAGAAACACCTACTTCAACACATACCTTTCCATAAGCAGCTTTGCTTATGTTCCATGACTGAGATTTTCATCATCTTTCTGATGAAAAGCAAAAATCAATTTTCAATTGTCTGTAACTTCAGTTCTCAGCTGAACTGAATTTTCTGTCCATTTTAACTGTTTAGCAAGTTGGGAGATCTTTTTCAAAGTCTGAATTCACCTGCTCAGAGAATGCAATTGGAGCCAGTAGTCCTACTATAGGTTCTTGACCTTTTTGCAATTAATCTTCTCATCTTTTTTGTCAAATACTTGCTTTCTATAAATATTCAAAAACATTGTAGTGCACAGATTTATACTTTGACTTCTCCTTGAAAGAAAATCTCATCTCTTTTAGTTTCTCTGTTCTTATCCATAACTGAGTTACTATCAAAGCACCAAAGAAAATGCACAGATGTGAACAGTACATAAAAGCTCAACTGTGAATCTGTAAAAATCTCATTGCTGGTGGCCACAATAAAGCACATTCTGAAATGCCTGCTGGATAAAGGGGGTGAAACATCATAGAATCACAGAATATTCTGAGTTGGAAGTTGGAAGCCGTAAGGATCACAGAGTCCAACTTCTAAGTGAATGGCCTGTATGGGGATCAAACCCACAACCTTGTTAAGAAATGAGTTGCTGGTGCTCATTTGCAAGTGTGACCCTGCACAGAGCTCTCTTTCCAGAAGTTCCCTAAAGAATAAAGGAAAATACATGCAATTTTATACAGCTGGTGTGAGAGATTTGGTTAATAAGATAACCTTTGATATAAGATAAGCTTTGCCATGCAAAAGACACACTTGGCTCAATGAAAATTTTCAATAACAATATAGGCAATTAATAAACCTATGAGGAATAGGCAATTTCTGTTGGTGAAAATGGGAACACACACATTTAGATAAACTGTGAAAGGAAGATGTTGTTACTCTAGTTGCAGTCTTATCAGTTCCTTTATTGACAAGAAAAGTTTAAAATATAACTTACTTGTATAAAGTATTTTCCTGGCTTATGAGTGTTAGATTGCTTATACAGAAGGGTTTTCTAAGTGTACACTTTAAAGATGGACTGTGATAACACAAGGGAACATATTACAACAGAAAAAAATCTGTAAGTGTAATGTGAGAATGTTACTCCTTAAAAACTAAAATTTGTAGTGCAGCAAGTTGTCATTAAGAGGAAAACAGCATCTTGGTATTTTTCATTGTGTGCTTTAAATAAAACTGTTGACACATGGCACAAACAAATTATTCTTATTGTAAAATCAGTTGGAAACTGCGAGACTGTCTTTCTGACAAACGCCTGGTTGCAGTTGAAATATGCTTTGTTTTCTGATCCCTGGGCTGATCCTTGCTTTCATATCAGCCAACTGGAATGTTTGCTACACCCAGACTGTCAAACCACCTTCATAATTAGCTGGAGCCACTTTTATCTTTTCTATTTTATAACTAAGACAACAACTTGCTTTTTTACAATTAATTTCACAGTGTTTTGTTGTAATCAAAATGCCTAAAAAGAAGTGATGATAAATCAAATGTCTGACTAGCAACTGAACGTGTTTTTATTTGGATTGTATGGCTAACAGTATCAAAAATAAAACATCTAAACTTCAAGAAAAAAAATTGGTCCAGATTCTGAAGAGCAATTAAGTTATGCCACAGATGAGAGGGTTTGAGATGTCAAAAATTGTTCCCTATGTTGTGACACCAAGGATTTGGTTCAAGTGTGATTCTGTAAGTCACAACCTGAAGGGTTGCCTAGCCTATGGCTGTGCAGAGATCATGACCGTGGGTTCCTAAGATTCCACAATGCACAAGGACACAGAGGCTTTATCCTCCAAAATGTTTTACTTCATTACAGATTACCACAAAGATCACTGCTAGCAAGTATACCAGTAGTTATTATAGCTAATACAAAGATTAATAATGTGAATGAATATGAATGTCAAGCTATTACAATTATTATCAGCAATCAATATCAGTCAATAGTATGGTGTCAATCAATACTGGCATCAAGCAGTATGGTAGCACCTGATGACAGCAGCAACCAAGTAGGTCTGTACTAGTACAATTACTGCAGCTTGCCACTGAAACAAACTGATCAATAATAATATAACAGTAAATATGCTTAATATGTATAACATTTACATTCAGCAATTTAGCCAGACTTAAGAAGAAGCCAAACCAACCCAAATGGGAGGAACAAACTGATCCTGGAGGGGACACCCAACCATCCCCAAAAGAGGGGAAGAAAGACCCAAGCAGTAAGACAACTGACAGAGTTTCCCTCAAAACAGATCCCTGACACAAAGTCTGGAGTCAGCAGCATTCCCACTGCGTCCAAGAGAATGGAGAGTTCATGTGGAATTCAGCTGGAAAGTTCTCATAGGGAGACAATTTTAGTCCGTTTTATAACAGAGAGACATTAAGTGTGTGTAGGAGATTCTGCTTTGAGCAATTAATAGATGATGTTAATTTCTATTTTTCACCTCTAACAGACTAATAGATGATTCTGTTTTCTGATATCTTTTACAGCAATTTTATATCTCTATATTATTTTCCATTTTCTCAGACAGTAAATTGTCATTACAATCTCTTGGGTTTGCACTTATTCCTGATACCTTGGGATATCTCTGGTCTCTAGATCCCTGGCTGCACTTTTCAGAGATGCTTGCAGTTCCAGGCCTAGTCCTCAGCCTCACAATCCCAGGCTGGCAGACTTTTCTCTCTCATGGTTTTCAACCAACGAATTCTTCTGTACAGCAATTTTGTTCTTCTAACCAGGATGCTCACAGCTGGGTGAGCCAAGGCAGCCAGGTGAGCCTGCTGGCTCTGAACCAGGATCCATGCACATCTGGAGCAGCAGCTGGGCTCCTTAGGATACCTGAAAAGCCACTGCAAGCCTGTGGGTGTGCTTACCTGCACATCACGTCTGGGAGTCAGGATTCAGTTGTCTAAATGTCCCTTGTGCAGATGCCCCAGGTGCTGCAGAGCATTTCAAATGGCACTGGGTGTCCAGGGGTGGCCACTAAGTCAAGCCTGGAGAAGGGGACTTATTTGCCCCTCTGGTCTCCACACTGCAGTCCAGAGTGAATGGCTGACCTGTGTGTATGCTGATGTGTCCACTAGTCCTGGCTGCCTTTGGACAGCGATGAAAATTTTGAGGAAACAAAAGGGATGAATTTGCTTCAAAATTCAAGGATGGTTTTTAAGAGTCAAGCCCTGAGTCTGCATTGTAAAAACTGCTAGAAAGACAGAACTTACAATTAGGCTATGATATAAAAGCGAAAGTATTTTAAGCAAGTCTTAACAAATGCCTTATTGCCAGTATTACTAAAGTAAACATGGATTAGAGCAGAAACTATCTGGATCCTTTATTTCTTATATTTGCCTTGTTACTTTAGAGCTTGAGAAAACTTATTTTTCTGTATTGCAGTTATATTTCAGAGCTTATTATGTCATCATTTTGCTTCAAAAATGTTAAATAATATGAGTGAAATATTTCGTTAGCAAAAGCTAAACGGTTTTCTGTAAATTACCCACAATTTAGTTCTAGGTCTTGCACAGATTTATGGTGTCCATTATACCAACTTAAACCCAATATGTAGAGACCTATAAATTGGTATGCTGCTTGTTTTCATGGAATGGTTATAAATGTTACTCGAGCTTATGGCACCATACTCTGTTTTCATTTGAAGGACACCATGTATTTTATAAGTAAAATTCCTAAGTAGCACAAGAAGTTCCACCTGAATATGAGGAAGAACTGTGCAGGTGATCACACACTGGAACAGGTTGCCCAGAGAAACTGCAGAGTATCCCTCACTCAAGAATCATGTGCCATGTACTCTAGGATGACCCTGCTTCAGCAGGAGGCTGAAGCAGATGACCCTCTGTGGTCCCTTCCAACCTGATCCATCCTGTGACTCTCTGATTCTGTAGTGATGTGAGAATAGCTAAGATGAGTAGGGTCAGAATTCTGCTGAATTTCATTAGAAACAGCCAAATCGAACAGACTGCTTTTGTTTTGTGTCATTAGCGTATGGGATTATCGTGAACCAAACGGTAAATTTGTTGAAGTTACTTCTCCAAAGGAAGAAAATAAATTCAGATTAAAGGTCTTTCAGTCTGCAACTTGTGTTCTTTTCAGTGAAAGTAGCCACAGGAAAAAATCACGACTTCTCATTCTGTGTTGGGTAATGCCACCTTTTAATCACGGTGCAAATGGTTATGCAGGGAATATTTTTGAAAAGGCTGCTCTCCAAATTGTTACTCAGATAACCCGGAACGCCACGTTGCTTTAGTGAACGTAGCAAAGCCTGCCTTTCCCAGCCTGGCTTAATGTCAGCTGGGCGCTTCTATCTCTTGCCTTTAGTCAAGGGCACGAGGCTTGCCCGGTTAATTTAGCTGCGATCTTCAGTTCGGCACCTGATGCTCACGCATCCCGAAGAATCATAACTCTACGCGGGGTCTCTAAAGGGTTTTGCTCTCCGGAATTGTTCCGGGAAGGAGACGCTGGAGGGCACCAGAGGCCGGGGATGGAGCCGGGCTCCCCGCGGGCGGCGAGCAGAGACAGCCGGGGCCGGTCCGGGTCAGAGCTGGGACTGCCGCGTCCGTGCCAGCCCTGGCAGGGCCGTGCTACGGCCCCGGGGACACAGCTGTGCCCATGGGGACATAGCTGTGCCGGTGGGGACACGGCTGTGCCGGTGGGGACAGGGCTGTGCCTATGGGGACATAGGTGTGCCCGTGGGGACAGAGCTGTGCCGGTGGGGACAGGGCTGTGCCCATGGGGACGGGGCTGTGCAGGCGGGATAGGGCTGTGCCCGTGGAGACAGTGCCAGGGAAAGGCAAGGGGAAAGCCAGCAAGTGCTTATTTCAGCTAGCAGTGCTGGTGGCTCCGGGAAAGCAGTAGAAAGAGGGGGAGAACATTCAAGTCAAGAGTTATCACTGCTAAAATACACATGTAAAAATGTGTACGGTGTAACACAGGTAAAAATGTGTATTTCGGCAGTGGTCTACCCACTGTCCCTTCTCTCATGTCTATCTATTGTCCGTAATCCTGGAAGAAAAGATTTGTACCTCTGGACGATCCCAACAGGCTGGTGCCATGATCCTAAAAAAGCAGAGTGCAATTCAACAAGGATGAGCTGAAAAAATTCCCATTTGCTAAAATCAAAGTACACAATGGTGCATGAGGTTTGACAACATTGGCATCAGGGAAATGTTTCTTGGATTCAGAATGAATTTCTGGTCACCACAAGAGAGTACCATCCCTGCTTTCACAGGGAAAAGGACATAGTCTTGACTGAGGTGACATACATCTTTCATGGTTTTGGCTCACACCAGGGACTTGGTTTGCATGTTGCAGATACACGATCTCCCCATCAACCTATCTGAAAGCTTTTCAGTCTCCTTTGTCAGAGCTGTTCCAGTTTGAATACATAACTTAATATTTACTACTCTTGCAGGGCAGGGAATACATTTCTTCTCAGCTTCCCAAGCCCATCTGCTAAATGCTGATAGCTCAGGAAAAGTTCAATGCAAGATTATATTTTGCTTTCATCCCAGTGCAGTATGAACACATTTTTTAAATTACTGACATTTAGCAGATGGGAAAAACAGTTATTCCTTATGTTGCTGGGAGAATGGTGCAGCCAGCAGATTCCTGGCCCAGCTGCTGCGCTAAAGCTGTTATGCTGGTCACTGCATACACTGTACACTTGAGAGTTCAGCCAGTGAATTATGGCTTGCTATAATAAGAATATTTTGCTTTCCATTAGATCACACTCAGTGGAACAACAGCGAATGCACTGAAGCAGCCAAAATGGCTGGCAGTGACATTTCAGGGTCCCTTCGCTTCATTGCTGGTGTCAAACAAGCTCTGGCATAAGGACACCTTGGTCACATTGTAAGAAGTAACAGATCAGCTCTTCTGAAGGAGGAACAAATGTGACAGGCCAGGTGAACTACAAGGCACTTAGACTGCAAAGGAATCTTAACAAAATTGAAAAAATGAAAGTGAAGATTATAAATCATGTATTAAAACTCAATGCAGAGCTCTCTTAAGGTATTATGTGAGTAATAACACCCTAAGATGTTAGCAGCAGCTTGAATTCTTCTCACACAATCCTTTGAAACAAAAGATGCACCTGTCTCCTGGATGAAAGTTGTTGCAGGAAGTCACAGCAAAGAGACTGGTTCATGCAGCAGAAGCAGAGCAGGAGGATATGTCAGTTTGGGTCACTACTCAGAACTGGGATCTGTTCATCTGAGAAGTGTTCAAAGAATTCCCATAGGATCATATCTCTGGAAGGGCAGACCGCTTAAAAAGGCCAGATCAGTCATGCAAGTCATGAAGCTGAGGAGTTGAAGGCATTAGCTGCTGTGTAAGCTAAATGCTTTCATATCTGCCACTGGTCCTTTGAAACACTGGGGACAACCCAAGGTCAGGAAGCAGAAATGTAGACATCTATATATGCACTAGATATTAAACCTTCAGTTACAGGCAGTACAGTCAAAGGTACACTATCAGCCAAAGCAGGCACATAAAGTGATTTATTCAGTCACCCACAAGTCCTACTGTGGGATAACCCAAGTTACTCCTTAGATTTTACTGACTACATTGGCTCGAGACAAGATTCACACATAAAAATCCAGCACTGCCTGTGTACTGGGAGGGTGTCCTGTCTGGCATCCAGCCATCCCAAAAGGACATGTGTTTCCCTCATGGTTTAAGATCCAGGCATCATGTCTCAGACTTCTGAAATTATTCCAAAGGCACTAACATTTAGGCAAATGAATCAAACCACTGGTTTGATTCACCGATCCATTGATCTCCATAGTCAAAACACAGACAGAAACATGTTTGTATCTTTACCTACATGTAGGCATGTTCATTTAAGAGCCTCCATCTTGAAGTGAATTCCACTCCAGATATCACCTGTTTTTCTCTGCCCTTGAAAATTTTGTTGGCTAGAAGTTTCATTTTGAGGCTGTTGTGTCTTTTAATTTTAGAAGCTCTCATAGTTTGTTTCACTCATCTGAAATATGTCCATCAACAGTTTGCATTCTTAAGCCTTAACAGGCTGGTGCAGAACAAATACATGTGCACACAGGTAGCTCAGTGTTTAGAGACTGCATTCAAACTTTCCTAACTCTGGCTTATTTGTATTTTGCAATAAAATCCCTGGAAGGCAGCCCTATGGCCCTCCTTTAGCATATGGGGACAAAAATTGTACTTATGGGGAGTTATGGGTGACATGGGAATGAACGTGTTTAAGAACATAAGTAAAATGAGTTCAAAGGAATGGTCAGTATTAATAACCAAGGACATGTATGGAAGCAGTCAGACTGGAAAATGCTGAGAGATTAATTGTTCATTTATATTGTGACCAGAAGGCCTCCGCTCCCTCTGCAAGAGGATGGCAACAAGGATGTCACATGGGCCATGCTTCCTTCCACTGTGCCATGAGGAAGATGAGGATACCCAAACAGAGGTATTATGGACAACAGACAGCAACCTCGCCAGAGTTTTATGGAGAACAAAGCTTTTGAGGATGAAATAAGGATCTGGCATTCACTGATCATCATTCAGCATTGGACTCTGGACCAAACTCTGGTCAAGATCAGCTTGGGAGTGATTGCTCACTTCATTTGTCTTAAAGTTTTCTCCCAGCCTGCATTCTTTTGCTTTTGCTGGAATGAAACACAAAACAAAACTTGCCTGACATTCAAACTGCTCTGTTGGTGACTCACTGACCCACTCCATGGCTTTAAGCTAGCAATTAGCTCGCTTGCTATCTCATTTGTGCCTTCTAAAAAACAGGGTAATGAGTTACACTTTGCTGATAATGAAAAAGTGAACATGAATGGAATTGTTCCCAGAAAGTAAATTACTAAATAAATATGCATTAACAAGTAATCTTAAGACAAGAATATGCTTGTGGGAGCAACTGCATTTTCATTGAGGCCAGTTTTGAATAACACCCTGCCTTACAAAAGGCTGAGAGTCACCATGACAAAGCACAAATTGCTATCAAGGTTATTAAGGTGATAGTGACTCTTTTCATTCAATGGCATCACAGGGATCAGTAAATGATATGTGGCACATTCTTCAATTTTATTTCCTCCTTTGCTTGTTGTCTGTGGCTCTCTTCTGCAGGTACAGCTCGATCCTGCTTCTGAATCTCCTTCCACAAACAACTGAGTGCCAAGCTTAACCAGGCAGCTTTGAAGGGCTGAGCATGTTTTAGAGACATTGCCATAAAACTTCCAAACCCTTCAGTTTAGTAGGAACACCACTAATATTCACACATTCAGGACAGATCTAGTACAGTAATATATTCACATTTATTTACTTGCAGTACCATAAATTTTATAGACACGGGCAGGTGTGTTGACTAAGACTTTTATCGTGCTCAACAAAGAAAAGATCTGAACAGAAGCACTTGGACTCAGAGCCATGAGGTAGAAAGTAAGAGGAAACAGAAACAAACAATCTGAGGCAACAGTTTCAGTATTGCAACCACTCAACCATCATCAGGAGTTTAGCGGGCCTGAGGAGTTTCAGAGAAAATAATTAGGTGGCTGTGAGGTGTTTACAGTGACTTTTTTCAGAGAACAGAGAGTGCTTCTTGGAAAAAGCATGAAAAGCACATGTTTGAAAATTATCAGGTTGGAAATGGAAAATTACTAAATTACATCATAAGCTGATCAGAGGTAGGGCTTGACCTCTAAATACTGAAAGGGTTATTTTAGAAGCTGTTTTATCTGAGCCGTCACAGCAACAGAGTTATAGTGAGTTCCTGGGAATAATTTAATTCTGCAAGCAGTAAACCTGGTGAAGCCTGATTTAGTTTGAACTCATGTTTTATTTTCTTACCCGTCTAACACAATAATCTTTCCTAAAGTTCTTTATGACCTGCTCCTCACCTCAGCTTGTTTCTTCTCATGACCTCTAAATAACACCTAGGTGAAGGGCTCCCTGACAAGGGTCATGTTCTGTCTCGCATCCTGATACCACCTATGAGTGGCCCTACCACTGCTGGTGAGCATACACTTCAGCTTTGCCTCATTAAATTTCCTTTCTTATGTAGAGATGGTCTTCAGAAGTCATGTAGAAAATCCCACTATTCTTCATCTCAGATGGTCATCCTAACTAAGCAGGAAAGAGAGAAAGGCACTCCTAATCCATGATTCATCCTGTCCCAAAATAGATACCACCATCATCCCACCAGGTAAAATCAATTCACATTGACAGCAAGTACCAACAAGTTGCCCTCTTCCACAAAGGTGAAATTAGTTCACTTACCTTTTTGGTTTTTGTAAGCTTTTCCAGGAATTAATGTATATTTTTCTAGTCAGAGATAAAGAAAGAAGGTGATGAAAGAAGATAAAAGTCACACAAGATATATTGGTTCCAACAAGATCAGAATATTTAGTTGTTCTGTATTGCAAAACAGAAAAACAACCATTTACTAGTAAAGGACCTTGAAACTTTTTCTTGCAATGCCCTCTTTTGAGGACAACCTGAGTTTCCACATGCCTTTTTCTCCAACACTGGAGCTAGCCTGCAAAATCCCTACTGTGGGCTAGTGTGCAGATGCAGAGGTGCTCCACAACTCTGACTTGGTTTCTCAACACACAAAGTCAATTTTATGCAACTTCTAGGTGAAAAGCCACCCTGAAGACACAGTTGTACAATAAATGCTCATGATTTACCTTGTGAGTGAAATTCTAGGACAGCTGGGCTGAAGGCACCTCCCGGCATGTCCTATACACCATTTTGTATACTCATCCTAGGTTGCCACATGCCCATCCCTGCAATTTTTGTGGCTGCCTGGGGAATGCTGTCTGAGGGCTCCTGCTCATGCCTGCAGCTCCAGCACTTCCATCCTGCTTGTGGCATGCTGTGGCATGGGGCTTGGTGCTCAAGTATGCACTATCCCAGCACAGGGAAGTAAGGATCAGAAAATTTTCACAAAGGCTCACAGAGTTCTGCTGGAGGTCAGTGTCACTGTCCCCAGGTTAACAGCCACCCCCAAGCTCGGCCATGCCATGTAACCTCACCCTGTGTGAGGAAGCACAAGCTCCCAGAGACCACCCTGCATCCTCTTCCCTGGTTCCCTGAGAGACAGTTCTCTCCCTCCCCTCCAGCTCTGCCTCCTGTGGGCACACATGTCCCCATGGCTGGATGGAAACCATATCACAGCCCCAAGCCAGATCACAGCTGTGGTTTTGTTCCCATTGGATGAGACTTCAACTGGATTAATTCCTTTGTTGTTCAGACCAGGCTTGTGCAAACTCAAGGGAAAGAGCAGGAATGAGCAGGAGGGAGGCACCACTATATCTTTTAGCACCAATTCTGGCATATGTTAGCTTAAAAATACAATTCCTATCCCTGAGCCAACTTCTCAGCCCTAGCAGAGCAATCCTTTTCAGCCTTCTCTCCATGAATGTGGAGGGCACATCTGCTTCTGCAACTGGGCCACACAAGTCATACAGCCCACAAAGAGCAGCTGTTGTTAGAACTGGAATGCAAGCTGGAAGTGCCAGGAGAGGAAGCTCTGAAAGCGCTCACTTCAGACAAGTCACTAGGTTTGTGAAAAGCTAAATGAATCAGTCAGCTGCCTGCATTGCATGTGAGCCTCTTGGCAACCCTCAGGACACAGTATATAGAGCTTTACGTGTTATTATTCTAATTACGTTTCTATTTACTAGCGACTAAGCAACTCGACAAACTCTTGTTCTCCCCTTTGCATAAAGAATTAGGAGGTTTGAGCTGTATCAGACCATGACACGTGTGATGTTGCTCATTGACACAGGTAAGAGAGACCCAGACAAGGTGCTCTTACTCCAAGAGGGCTCCTGAACCAGTCTGGCCGTGTATTGCTGAACTCATGGAAAATGTTGTTGCTGCACAGTGACCTCCCCACAAATACCTTGAGGCTGCCTCCTCTCTCTGTGCACACCCCTTCTCCCCATAACTTTGAGGAGCAATTAAAAGAAAGTACCTGACTTTAATTCCTGAAACTATTTGTCCTGGGATTCCTCCACAAGCTGTGCTATGTGGAGGACCAAAATTCTGTTTACATCTGCATTTTTCACTTGAAGTTTTGGAAATAATAGATAGTGCTAAAGATTAAAATAAACCAACTCACCAGCCAGAAGAGAAAATACTTCTTACTGTACTTATCCGTTTTTCTGTTTTAGTATGTTTCCTACCCGTTTTGGTGGAAAGTGGCAGAGTTGATGGCAAATTTGATCTGTCAATCCAAATGAGGAATTAAAGTAATTTAGAATAAAAGGTGCCACCTGGGAAAAAAAAAACCCAGAGACTTAAAAATAATTATGGCCAAATGTATTTAATTTTTTTTGCATTCCAGAAGGTTGCCTTTGGTCTCTCCTGAAGATAATAATATTAACATTAAGATGAAATATTGACATGCTGTTCAAACTTTTCACCTGAGATTGAATTATAAGCTAGAGAAGCTGAGTCACCAGTCTTTTTTATTAGCTCAGAGAAATAACATGATATTACTCAAGGATAGAGACCAACCAAATTTTTCTGAAGATAAGAAATCGATTCATTTTCTCTGAAAAAATAATTCCTTATCTTTCTCGATTCATTTGGTGATACATCAACAGAAAACCAAAATTAATTGATAAAATGATTTGTTCATTTATTTTCTTACAGAATATTTGATCCTTTTAGATGATTTCAAACAGTGTCATATTGAGTCAAAAATTCCTGACTACCAAGGAACCGGAAACCTGATTTTCATAATGCTTCTGCCATGTATTGATGTAACTTATCATGGAAAACACTCCATATTGATTATATATAACCATAGTATGGCCAAACAACAATACAAAGAAACACATCCACAAATTTTAATTGTTTTCAACTCCAAGCAGCCTAAGATCTAAGCAGAGAGCAGAGAATTTAGGGGAGCACGAGAACAGCTATTTAGTTCAGATGGAATTGTTCAGGTTGACAGAGGGAGCAGGGAATGTGGTCAGTATTTTCCACATGCCTCTTTCTCCAATCCTGTAGCTAGCCTGCAAAATCCCTACTATGGGCTAGTGTGCAGATGCAGAGGTGCTCCACAACCCTGACTTGGTTTCTCAACACACAAAGAAGTCAATTTTATGCAACTTCATTGTTAGAAGCCAAAATGCATCATCTTACGGGTTTGTTATAAAATAGTGGTGTTAAACTCTCAGAAGCAAAGACCCTATTGATGGGTCAACTAATTAACATACAGCTTGATCCAGGGGACCTCCTCTATTTCAGTGCTTGCTGAACAGCAACTAAATATTTCTGTGTATTTTTGGCAATTACATTTACTTTTGGTACCATTCCCACAAATAGCAATGTTCCATTTCAAAGTTGCAGCAACTACTTTAAACCTCTTCATATTTCAAAAGGATGTTTTCTGATTGGTACCATATACAAATCCAGCATTGATGTTTGCAGGAAAAAGTGGTTCTCATCTGAAGTCCTTCATTTGACTTTGCAAGACTTCCATACAGCTAAAAATTTTCACTCTTGGTATCACTAAGAGTGCCTCTCATTAGAAAACGCTGACAAAAACAGTTGTTATTACTGAGAACAAGAAAAGACATAAAATTCATCTTCTTTATGGAGGGGCTCAGTCACTGTTGAGAGCATGACCAGGTGGGAAACATGCTGTTTCCTAGGCTGACAAGTCTACAATTGGTCTCTTGGGGAAGCTCTTTGGTAACTATGAATTTGATGAAGAATTTCCCATTTGGACAGGTGAGGGTTACATGATATGAGAAACTCCTCAGATTCCAAGGATACAACACATATGGGTTGGAAGTGCTGAGGGGGCCCTGCTCCTCCAGTCTGTGGAGGTTTATGAACCAAGCAGGGACTGGCAGATGTGCCATCCCCACACAGCAACGCTGCAGCTGCTCTGCCTGGGCCAGCCTTATGCTCTTGAGAAGGCTCCAAGGCAGTGGATCAGCACAAGACACACACTTATCACAGAGAAATTATGAAAAGCAAATAACAGACAGTTCTGTGCTCAGTTCATGTCAGCTTCTTCTGGAGCTGGGAATAAGCAAGTTTCATTTATCAGCATATAATGTGTCAAAGGCAATGAGAACACAGATGTCTTAGCATCCTTTTGGCATTGACTCCCTGGGAAAGGCAGCCTGTCTCTGAGTGCAGTTCAAAGGGCAGAGGATGTGTTATAAATCAAAGCATCTTAACTTGCTGAGGAATGCATAAACGGCAACATGAGTGGTGTATTCATAGGAGGCCTGCATTTTCACCTTCCCAATTTCATGAAGCTATGAGGTTATTCACACACATCATCCAAGCAAAAATGGCCCTGCACTGAAAGAAAATTGTTATTGCAAAGTCAATACCTTTAATGTCATGAAATGCCAGAATTAAGCCTGCCTAATGTGACATCCTGTTGTGAACATATTACGATACACTTCTTTAATGAAACAACTGCTTCGTGCTTCTTTCAAGAGATCCCTACTTCATTCAGTACACAGGAACAGATGAGATTTCTTAATGAGATTCTAGGCAGGATTTTTATTAACATTGATCTTCTACACTCTCTTTTGTTTACTGAACTCACTCCCAGTACAGCTCTGAATAGGAAATTAAAAATGTAATATTTTATATAATTATTCTCAAAGTTCAACTCAACTGCAACTGTGTTCTATGACTCAGTAATCCAAGATAGTAAACTAAAAATTGCAGACTAAACAAGCTGTGAAAACATAGTTTTCACGTCTTGGGTTCCCAGACTGTGTGAGATAGCCATATCCAGCTGGATTCACTGTGGCAGTACTCCTACCCTTGTTGAAAGTTCTCCACTCAACCCTAAAAGCTGACATTTCAGGAAGCAGCATATTTCAGCTCAACCCCAGAAAATACATATTTTTTACTCTCACTGAGCACAGTTACACCAATGTCCTCAGGCTGACTGACTGTAGGATATGTTTGCACAGTACAGACTACAGAGAATACCTAAGGGTATCATAGGGAAATACGAAGTTGAAAGCTTGAAATTCCCTCTGATCTATGCCAGGACAGACCACTGTATCCAATGCTACACGCATAGACAAAGAAGAAAAGAACTCCTTTCTTCAAAGGAAATCTGTCCACCTGAAGGACAAATTTTTCCTTGAGTTTTGGTTAATCTGCCCACTTGAACATGGACCACTCATCCAGTTTTCCAGGAGACAAAACATGAGAAGCTGGGCTGAGAGTTGCCTGTAAGGCATTGGCAACTGCATTTGACCTTCAGGTTGCCAAGAGGTCCAATATATGCCAAAGAAAAAAAAAAAACGCAGCACAAATAGCCCATTTGTTAAAAAAGAAGTGGAAACCATAATCCATGTAAAGGTTTCAGAGGAGAATACATTAAAGAAAACCAGGGAGTACATTCTCTGTGTGGGTTAGCTCTTTCACCCATGATTTCTTAACACACTAGCTCTAGAGGAACTTTCAAGAAAGATGCAGGTTTGCACACGTAGATGCCCTCTGGAGTGCCTGGCATATCCCACACAGCCCCCAGCCACCAAGGAGGTCCAGTAAGTCCTGTGTTGTACCTTCAGCCCTGTGTGGATGTCCTGGCCATCCTCTGCAGTTTATGCCCAGGCATCTGCCTTGTTCCCCAGCATGTGAGGCTGTCTGTGTTTTGACATGAATTGCCCTTGTGCTGCCATGCAGCTGATGCTCCCATGTTCCTGGCACTGCACCTGGCCAGCCAAAGCAGGGTGCCAGAGGCAACAGTGAGTCATTGCTATGTTCACCCCAAGACACTGTTGCGTGAGGAAGACAGGTTCTTGCTGTGTTTTGTTTATAAGAAGGCTGAAGCTGTACTTCCCACAGAGCTTAAAAAGTGAACAAGAAAGCCTCAGATGACATTTCAAGGGAGGATAGCTTGGGAGGTGCCTTTTCTTTTCAACTAACCTCAGTAGAAGAATGAGGATATAATCAGGTAAGTGGCAAAATGAATGCTGAATCCACACATCAGATAACTGACCCAGTTTTGAAAGAATATCATATTTTATTATTTTAGATTGAAAAGCAGGATGGTTCAAAACTTAAGGGATTAAAACCTCCCCAACTGCAGCCAATGGAAATATTGTCTTTCACTTCAACAAAAACAGAAAATGTCTTCAGTTAATCTGGAAAAAAACTTTGAAATGCTGGAGTGATTACTAGTTGCTGCCAATCATTAACTTTCCTCCATCTCCTCCAACTGAATTATGCCAAATCTTTCATAGGCAGTATGTTTCATTGCCATTTACTTATTTGCTGACTTGCTTTTCTACAGATTTTTGAGAAGAAGATGAAAAGCTGTCCTGTTTTCAGAATATATGATAGGAAAAAAAAACAGCTAAAAAACGAGGGGGGAAAAAAAGGAGAAAGAAAGCCTACCTTAGTCCCATCCAGCTGGCAAGAGAGATTATCATTTCCTGGACAGAGCTGAGGGGCAAGCTTACAAAATATGCCACTCTATTGACCACCCTCCCTCAAGCAAAGCCTTGTTGCTGGTGGCTTATGGATCTGCCATATTGCAGTCCCAGCTTTATCCACTTATACCCATACTGTGAGAGATAAAACCATAATGACAAAGATTACATGTATATGCAGGATGATGCTGGACTGTGCATGAACAGAATTTGGCCATTTGTTATTCAGTAGTAGTGGCACTTTACCACAAAGAACATTAACCAGATTTCCATTGCTATAAAGTTATTGTTTAGTTTTTCTCCTCTTCCTTTCCTTGACCCAGATCCAGTCATATCCTTTGCATTAGCTTAATAGCTCATCAGTACATTCATGCTTTAAGTCAACTCCATATGCTACCACGAACAATTCACCTTTTTTCCAGTTTAATATTCTTCTCAATTCCAGTAATTAGAATTGGCTTGGTGTAGGGTCAGAAAACACAAGCCAGTGCATGTAAGGGGAGGTAGGCCAAGGCAGAAGGAGGACAGGGAGAAGGGCACAGAACCTCTTTATATGGAAATGAGCCGTTAGACAATCTCAAGCTCAAACATGTAACTTTACCTGTGCAGCTTTGCTGCAGACACTTTAATTCTTTGTTTTGGGTCCTGCAGGCTTCTCCTAATAGCCATCTGCAGCCTGACAGTAATTATATAGCCTGGCTCAAAGGAGTGAGCAATAATGTGATAAGGTGAACATGAAGAACTCCAAGAGAAAGCTACCTTTTCAGTATGTTTATACACCTAAAATGTTGAGTAGTATCTACTGAGGTGTTTCCAAAGCACTTAGCCGTCCCTTGAGAGCTGCATATTTGTTTAGTTGTAGCATCTTTGAGAATCTATCCCTTACCTCTCAACAGCCTCCTGGGTCATTTAGGACTGCATCTTTCTTTCTGCAACAAAGGCTGAGAAACAAACGTGGTAACACCACCAAAGACCCTGCAGCCCATGATCCACAGCTACTTCCAATAGTGGTGTTTATGCAGCATGTGGGAGCAGCAGTGAGACAGCACCTGGGAGCTGTTCCCTCACATAACTCAGTTTCTCACTGGGAAAAAGCCAATCTATTCAGCTTATATTCCATCCATTTTTCAGTACCTGAAGCTCTATCCAGAAATACAAGCTGCCAAAGAGGGATAAAAATGGAATGTAAAATTATTCAAATACTTGAACTATTCAATGGACGGCCAATGTCATCTTTCTTGATATAGCCAGTCTATTTGCAAATTGGCAGTTCAGCCTCACTAGTGTCTACTGAGCTAGCTAACAGTGTGTTTTACTCAAGATGCCTGGAACATGTTTAGGCTTATTAATAAATTCAATCTTCTGTTACATGTAGTAATACACAGGTTTCTACTTGGGATTTTGAACAACCCTTTCATGATATAGTTAGAGCCGTTTCCTTGGTGGAGTGCCACAGAATTACGCAGCTCTTATGAAAAAGAAGATTAAAGCAGACTGGAGTAATGAGAAATTTGAGAAGAACAAAGGTTTCTCAGGGGGTGATCCATCTGACCAAAACCTGCACACATATGTACACTAAAAGGAAGGTTATAACCAGCATTAGACTGAATTATTTTAAGCATGGAATCTTTTGAATCCGTATCTGCTGTTCTTCCTTCTTGCTCTGCTGCTGTATGCCCCCAACACCCTGCACTGAGGGAACCTTGCAGCCTTCTCTGCCTCTTCTTACCAAGCATGGATCCGTGCAGGGCACAAACCCAACAATGCTGCCTTGGTGCTGCTACCCAACAGCCATGGCTTTGGAAAGAACCAGCTGGCAGCAGCTAATCCAAAAGGCAAAACTTGGGAATGCTGGTGTCAGCGTCACAGAGCTTGGGAGAGCTGCAGGTTTGGCAGGCAGATGGTTGCTCTTTTACACAACTGTGCAAAGTACAGCTCTTGTGATAAAACATTACAGTTCATGACAGGTTATTTGGAGCAAGGGTTGGTTACATTTCCCTGAGTCTTATCTTGGTGCCTGATGCATTCTTTGGCAGAAATGGAAATTTGGACAAAGATTAAAGAAATTATGGATGTGAACAACTCGGTTACCACATGGAGGCTGTACTGCTGTTACTGGCAGAATTAGGAGAGCTTAGAAATGTGAGGCATATAATCATTTACAGGCATAGGAGAGAAAACAAGCAGTTCTTTTCTCTAAGTCTGAAATACTAGAACAATGGAGCCTTGGGGAATTTGGTAATGTGAAGCACGGTTTGGGTTCCAACTCTTACCTCACCTGCTCAGGTTTAACAATTTCCTCATACTTATAGTAAAAATCTTCCTGAATGCATATATATTATTATTATGAATATATATATTGGAGAGCTTGAGATGAAACAGGGAATATAAGCAATTGAATCACGAACCTTGTGCAAAGCAAGGTTAGAAATATATACTCAATTATATGAAGGTGTATCACTATTTTAAAAGCTTTTTACATATATTTCTTATTTTATCATCATAGGTTTAATATCAGCTGGTGAGTGGGCAGGAGAATATGGTTTATCAGCCCTTCCCAAGGAAACAAGTCTAAGAAGAGGTGAGGACACTGTACACACTTCATCTACAGCTCCTCTGACCTTCTGCACAGGGAAATAAGTGGGTCACCATCAGTCTCTGAACCTGACATCAGGGGTTTGCCAGGGAAAATACAGCTCAGACCAACACTTCCCTCAGCAGCCTTGACCTTCTCAACAGTCTTCTTTGACCCAGTGCTCTCCCCTTCACTTCTCAGTCACTGGTGTTTCTGTGTTAAATGACTTTCAGGGTTGCTGCCCACCAATTATGCTGTTTCATGAGTGCTGTCACAGGGCAGGGATGCCACTAACCAGTTGCTGGCTCCTACTAGCTACACAGATGAAAGCAGTTAGATGAGAGAGAGCAGGACTAGAATCATATCTAACAAACCATTGCCCAGTTCACTGCCCGGGGGTCCCTGCTGGAAGGTGGGCACAGCAGTAGGGCACAGCATGGAGGGAAGCTGTGTACCAGCCTGCCAAGCCCTCTGCAACCCACAGGCTGCCTCTCCTCACAGGCAGGCATGTCACTCTCCGCTGCCAGCATCCCTGGCAGGCTGTCACTATTGTTTCTTACGCAGTAATTCCATGGTAGGCTTTATGGGAAACAGAGAGTCTTACTCAAAAACAACTGCATCAACCCCTAGAGCTGCGGGCCTAAAGGTAAGGTAAGCAATAATTATTTTAGGTATTTAAATTAAGCCTTCTGTATCCCTCATAAAGCAGCCTGACATCTCTGCTCCTCTGCTTGTCTACCTGTACACAAGACTGACACAGCTCTGTCTTACAGAACACAACACAAGACCACTTGCCAGTTCCTCAGCGGTGCTATAAATAACAGCAACATATTACAAAGTGCTGTAACTCTAAGTAGTAGGGCAGCTTTTAAAATTGTATCAATTAGTCCACTTAAAGAAATTTCACAAGAGGTATTTTCAGTATCATGTTTGATTTATCTTTGAAACGGAGTCTCCAAAACATTTGTAACTTGCCTCTGGAAGACAGACCCTGAGAAGTATTGATCTGGTGGAAACACCTAGGAGGTATGAATGGTGTTAACAGTAACCTTCAAAGAGTATGTCATAGCAAATACTGAGTTTCTCTCTAAATACTCTCTTTTGCCAAGGTTTCTTCTTACTGTTTTGATTGGGCACTCATCTCTGTTTAAATTCTTTAAAAAAACGACCAACCAACCAATTTAATTCATAGAGACAAGGGGAATGCATTTCCAGTAATTTTCAAGTTTTCAATAGAACTTAATGCTCCATATAAAATCAAATACACAATATGAAATAGAAGAAATGAAAAAACTTTGTAATTAAAGATTTGGAGATATGGCCCTTTAAAATACAAGAGGATAATTCACATTTGGTTCATTGTTACCTGAGCAAAAGCCCCATGATGAGCAATCTGGTAAATATTGACTACTCTCACCAGGAGCTATAACTTAGCCTGCAGTAAATTCTACCTTTTTTTCTTTTTTCACTAGGGATCAGTATTTTATTCTTAGCTGCTAAACTTTATGTAAAAAATATGCTACAGCTTGAGGGTGGCAAGAAAGACAAGACAGCTGCTAAAGAGAAAACTATTATTTATTTATTCTGCTTTTCAACTAACTTTTGAATGCTCCAACCCACATTCAACTAATATTTGTGGGTTTGTGGATTCTTTTCAGGAGATGTGGATGATGGAATTAGAACTTTCTGGCATATTGTCCTTCAAGAGGATACATGTGTGCAAGAAAAGTGCACACACCAATACTCCTGCCTGTGGTGGGAATTCAAGTAGCCAAGGAACTCAGTCACTTTGTGAAGATGCACTCTCTGAATTCAGGCTTTTGTGAAGCTTAATCATCAACAGAATCTTTGGAAGGACTTTGCACTCAGTCACTGTCTTTCTTATGTCTAAAGAAGAATTTGACTGCTTCTGATACTCACAATGAATTAAGTGATGCATTAAAGACAACAACTTGGCATGCAGAGAGGATGAGAAGGTAAAGCCTTCAGCTTTGCTATTGAGCATCTGGCATTCTTTTATTTTATATCACACAGGTATCTATCAAGAAAAAAAACACAGATCAGCCTACGGACAAGAATATAAAGATAATAAAGGGTCTCCATCTTAGAAGATGCTGGCAAGAAAATAAACTGGAAAATAATTTGGAAGTTCTTGCTTTCTTTGGAATACTTTGTATCTTGTGGACATCATCAAAGAGCCTCTTTAGGACAGATCTAGGCACAGGGACAGCTGAACTGGTAGGAGAGTTCCAAGGGAACTGGTGGTGGCAGGAGAAAAAGGTGAACAGGATGCAACAGGCATCAGTCACCATGCCAGACCACCCTGAGAGGGAGCAGCTCAGCAATGTGCACACAGAATAATCCACTACAACTGCTATTACTGCCAGCAGCATTCATGGCATGATTAGATATGCCCAAGCCAGTAAAGGCACCATAATCATGTCATGTCCACAGACATAGCAAAAGAATATGTGGACTACTCAGAAATGAGAAATTCAAGTTCCTTGCAAAAGGAACATGCTAATACAGACCAAAGTGCTGAAACAATGTGATTATATTCATTTTTACATAAATGCATGAAACTTTATAGACTGAAATGCACAATTCATTCTTACTGAAGTAAAAAACTTAACCCTCAAAATCAATGGTTATCAATAAAAATTCACCAAAAAACATCCTAGAAATGCACCACTTAGGCTCATGACATAACTTAATGCTACTACAGTCATTTCTACATCAGGCAACAGCAAGAAAAAAAAAATTTAAAGCAATACTGACAACCTACAAGTGTCTCTCATACGCTAATTGAAAAGTTGGCTTGGAGAGGAATAAGCATATTTAGTTAGACTAGAATAAGTCCCCATAAGTCACATTCCTCAATGCAGAGCAGGAAGATTTTACCTGGAAGATATATCAGAAGACCTTTCACTTGAATCTTTTCCATGTCCTGACTTCTTTCTCCCCCTAGACAGATCATTTAATCCAAGTTGCTAGTCAGCAAGACCTTCTGCATCAAGAAATAACTGATTAAGCACAGATCTCTCTAGTGCCTCAGGAAATATCTGGAGGCCTCCTCACTCAAAAGGAAGCAGTTATTGCATCTGCTGCTCACCTGAGTCAATTATACTGGACACAAGTGCATATCATAAATTATAGATCTGGAAACATAAAAATTTAATTTAAAAAAAACTGCTTTTTTTTTCTATCAAACATATAATTTCAAAACATTGGAAGTGGATTGTTTCATTTGAAGTCTTTTCATTTTACTCAGAGAATAACACAATATAGAGCTATGCCAGCTCAACAATCACCTTGAACAAAGCTGCTTTAAATTTTTTTAGCAGATGATTCATGAAGTAAAACAAATCTTTCTTTCTTCCATCTAATAACAGCCTCATCACAAGACGTCTGCTTGTTACTTATTACTTTTAATGACAGCCAGTAAAAGAAAAGATTCTGTAGGAGTGGCCTCACCTGTGAGCCTACATATCTTTCATCTTTCCCAGCAGGTATATTCTCAAAGAGCCAAGCTACTCTATTTAGGTTTAGTGGCAGCTGATTTGAATAGCTTTGCAGCTGTACAAAACACAAAGTGAGTTATCCTCTGTGGAGCAAGGCAGGAATATATCAAACAGCTCCTTGCTGTGCAGGTTGCAAGTCACATATTCTCCTCTGATCAACCTACCAAATTACAGGTACATCAGCCTTTTCCCTCAATGATCTCCTTTGGACTGTTCAGAAAAAGTAGTTAAGCCCTGGGGCTGGGGATATGAGTACAGAGCAAACTAATAACATCATCCAAAGTACTACCTGTATGTTCAGAAAAAATTTTTTTCATATTAAGTGTACTGGAAGTAATTATACATGATACTCAGTGTACTGAAAATAATTATACAACATCAAGCATGTGGGCAGATATCATACAATGGTGGCTTGTCTTGAAGTCATATTTTAGGTGATCTGCAAATGAGCATTTCAGCATGTGATATTGTCAACTTTTGAATGGCTTAGACCTCCACTATGGATCACTCCACACTGCCAGAACATATGCATTAGAACTAGAGGGGGAAAAGCTTCAGCTAAAGGTGGTGAACACTTCATAAACAGAGCTGACTTGTTACACTGTTATGCTAGAGATTGCAGTGTGAGAAAAGAGTTTATATATTTATCAGTTTTACTGGTGCAAAAGGAAAATACCTTGATTTTCTGTTATAAACAATGTATTAGCTCTATAGTTGACAAGACTAAGCACACAGGACTGGAAATGAAGCAGATACTGGCACTAAAATAATACAAAAATGAGCTGAGTTTAAATACCGAGAAAGACAAGACACAGAAAATGTGCTCTTGAATTGCAGGTCAAAGAGTAGCATTAGTGGTCAGCTGAAGAGTACAGACTGCATAATAGCAGCCTGCAATATAATAAAACTGATCTTAATTTCAAAATTTTGTGTACGTTGCTGGAAATGTTTACAGTGCATTATATACCAGCACACTCAATGCAGCTGGGATGTATAATCCAATTCTTCCAGAAATGTTTCTCAGTAACACAGGGCTCTTGCTGTCAGCCAAGTGAACTGAGAGCATGGACCCTAAACAATACAGACAGGTTGGCTCAGATTCATAAGATGACAATATTAACTTTGATTTGATACAACAAGGTTTGCTCCAGACCCAGGCTCACTGCCCCAAGAGCCAGAAAGGGGCTAACAGAGGTGTTGCCTACCAGGTGCTACTTGTCAGGCCAGGACTTCTCAGGTCCTTCAGCTCTAACTCAAAACTGTAGGAAAACTGAGGCTGGATGACAGTATGATGGCACCAATCTGGAACCTTGATATTTTGGTGCAAATGCCCTCAAACATGCAAGGCTTTGTCCCCTTAGACCTGAAATAAAGTACAACTTGGCTTTCACATGAGGGATATGCCTCATCAGACTGCCATTGCCAAGTGTGAGACTTTTGTTTTCTTGATGTTTCAAAAATAAAAAAGGCTGTGGGATTTTCTTAGCTAGAATAAAAGATTGTTTTATTGTCCCCCAAACTAAGTCAACCAGTCATCTCTTGATCTATTATAGTACCAACAACAGCACTGCTTTCAATCAGGCCAGCCTCTACAATTTCAGCCAAAACCATGAGGTTTTTTTATAAAAAATCATGAGCTCCTAAAAAACAGCTCATTATAAATTGTTTGTAATTTTAATTCTAATTGTAATAATTACTGCTTGTTCTGTCAGTGCTGCCCTTTGTGTAGGAACTTATGTCATTAAAATACTTTCGCATCATTTTACTTTCATATTTGGTATCTGCCACTAAATGCATTTTAGTTTTGTTATTCTATTATCTCGGGAGCTTATGCTATCCTTTACGCACCTCATATTCTGGAATAAAGACAATTAAGCAGTTCTTGTAAGTATAGGCATTCAGTTAATGAAATATCTAATACAGTTCATGCATTAGTGGGCTCTATCACAATTTAAGTACCTTACTAATTCTCAAAGCATTGGTTTACCGTACACCAGCCCCGCTTGTTCCTGCGGCCTATGATCAGCTTTGTGAATGCAGCAATGAGGGTCCAGGAGTAATGAATTTCTGCTTCTCAGCAGCGAGAAACTTTCGTTAACTTTCGTTAACTTCGTGTTAACGTTCACCCTCCTGTCTCTTTATTTAGTAAAGACTTAGCACTAAGAAGCCTTCCTTCCACTTTTTATCGAATGTAAAATACACGCTTTGACATGCCCTCACATCCTCTTTCCTGAGACAATGCTGTAGCAATTGCCTCCAGAACAACTCCCAGGTAACAAATTCCTTTTCAACACCTTCATGAGCTGGGCTTATGTTGGACACCACAACCTGTGGGCTCCGCAGCCGGAGACACACAGGAGGATCTATGAGGGACGAGGTGCGACCTCTCTGTATTTCACTCCACCCCCTCCGAGCATCACGTTTCCCCCCAGTGCTCTCATCTGTAAAACACACAGCAGCGTTCGCACGCTGTCCGCGCTTTGGGGCCTTTCAATCAGGACCTTTATTTTGGTTCTCTCAGCCCCACAAGGGTCCCTTTGCCTCAGGAACTCCAGCCTGACCAGACGCGCCCCATCCTGCCGAGGGACACCCTCCAGCCGCCATGTCGCCTGGCCCGGGCGAGCGGCGCCTCCTGCCGCGTCCGGGCCGTGGGCCGGGCGTTCGGAGCAGCGGCGCTCACGGTCGCTGCCGGCGGCCGGGTTTGCTTCCCCGGGGCCGCTCGCTCGCTCCTTGCCCAGCGGCTCCGCGCCGAGAGCGCCGCGAGGCCGCCAGGCCGCGCTCAGCCCCGCGCCGGGGGCGGTGCCTGCCGGCGGAAAGTGCTGAGTCACGGCCTGACGCGCGGCCGCCGTCACGTGCGGCGCCGGGCTCGGTCCCGCCGCCGCGGCACCGAGCGCACCCGCGGCACTGAGCGCACCGCGCACGGGCGCACTCGCTCCGCTCCGGCTCCGGCTCCGCTCGCTTCCTCGGCCTCCCTCTCTCCTTCTTGGCCGGCATGGGGCTGCTGTCGCAGGGCTCGCCGCTGAGCTGGGAGGAGACGCGGCGGTACGCGGAGCACGTGCGGCGGCACGGCATCCTCCAGTTCCTCCACATCTACCGCGCCCTGCGCGACCGCCACAAGGACGTGCTCAAGTGGGGCGATGAGGTGGGTGAGACCCCTGCGAGCGCGGCCTCCGCCGCCGCCCGTGGCGGGCGCAGGTGCCGTTCGGGCCGTGCCGTGCCGGCCGTGCTGCCCGGAGCGGGCCCGGCCGCGGCCGCTCGGCGGGTGGGGACGTTGCGGGCTGCCCGGCGGGGCTTTGTTTACCTCGCGCACACACGCGCGCCCGCCGCATCTCGTTGCGCAGCACGGCTGCCCCGCTATCACCGCGGCTCTGAAACGCTAGAACAACTTTGAGTGTTTCCGCCTGGCACCAGCTGGTTGCCCGGGCAGCCCCTCGGGAGGTGTATTCCCGCGGCGGTGATGTTCGGCAGCACTCTTTCTCCGCAGTTTGTTTATCTGTCTCGATGAATCTGAGTAAAGCGTGTCTGTGCTTTTCGAGGCCAAGGTAGTGCCTGTTCGGACTCAGACTCAGTTTTTGGGGGGAAAGTGAAAGTGACCGGGGATGGGCGGGCGGCTCTGCAGTGGCAGCCCTCTGGCTGCGCGCCGCGTTCCTCCTGTATCCATCCCTGTGTAAAAGGGACCTGCCGAGCCCTGCTTTACCCCCGAGAGTTTCCTGGGCGTTTGGTAAGTGTCAGCCTGCCTTCTCAACAAGGATCAGAATAATCGCTCTGGTAATGACTTGAACTTTGTTACAGGTGCTTAGTGCCCGAGAACTGTAACTTTAGTTACAGGTCTTGGGTGTGTTGCCTTGTAAACCTGCGCTCAGTTGTGCCACGGTCTGACAGCACTCTGCAAGGAGCAAAGGCTGCCTCTGTTGATCAGTTCCCCAGAAGATAAGGGAGCAGCTTCACGTGTGCTGCACTAGTGATGGTGTCCGTGATGTTGGTGAGGTCCAGCATTGGTCACCTGGAGGTGTCCTAGATGTGGCTGCGGAGAAGTTGGAAGAGCAGAATAGAATACAAGCAATGTGGGGACTTGGGCATTGATCTCTGTCTCATGCACAGTTTGCTTTCTGAGCAGCAACGACATTTGCGAGAAAACTTCATTCAAATAATAGCAGTTGTTCACAGATGCTCTTTGCCAGAGGAGAATGCTATTCACCATGTGCACCTCGAGATAACTTGTCTCTTAAAGTCAGGGTTTTTTTTAATGAACCCCTTTTATAATTCATGTAATGGCAGGGCAAGCATCAGCGTACAGAAGCTGCTCCATGAGTGAGTGGGGGCTTGGCTACTAAAATCTATTTAACGAAAGTATGCGTAGTCTACACCGCGTGGTTTTGCAGCTAGAGTGGTGTGAACTCAGAAAGTTTAAATATACTTTTATCTGTCTGTGTTGGATGTTTGTGTTCCCGCATGTCTGGTATGACTGAACTTACGCTGACAAAAGAGCCTCACAGTCTTGAGTCCAGCAATATAGAGAGTCTTCCTGTTGTTCTGAGACTTAACTTGAGGGTTTTCTCATTAATCTTTAAGAGATGGTACTCATTTTTCAATGGGTGTTAGATTGTAGTTGTCCTTGCTTTCTGAGAGTAAGATTTCACAAGATAGCTAAGGCTGATCCACTAGCAAGATGGTTCAGCTTCCCTCCCTGTGTTCCAGGCTTGTATTTCTTCTGCCTGCCTTGTGTTGTTACTGGCCAGCTGAGTTCAAAAAGGTAACCCAGCAGAAAACTCTTCTTCCATTCAGTTTTTAGGGCGATTGGTTTTCTCAGCAGAGCTTCAGCTCTTCAGCCCCTGCATCACCTGCAGCTGATCACTTGGTAATCTTAGGTGTATGGTGAGACTGAACTCTGGGAGCCTCGTTGTTCCTTTGGCCTGGGGACCGTACCTAACAAAGAGATTATGCTCAATAAATAGTGGGGTGTTATGTTAAAGGAGATTCACAGTTTTCTTCTACCATGCCCCAGCATGTCAAGAGGCAGGATTTTAAGAGCAGTAACATTGTAGACATGATTTTGATAAGGAGCTGAGAACTGTATTAGAAATGTCTGTAAACATTCAGAGAAGGTTGGGTAACCTGGTTCATTGCCTACCTCTTCATTTTAGCAAATGCTAATAAACTCAGGTGTGGCAACTTTGTTCTGCTGTGTTCTGCAGTTATATATTTTTATGTAGCACAGCATTTAGGAGTGTGTTAATGGACCAGGTACTTGTAGCCAGTCTGCTCTTGTGCAAACACAAAACCATACCTTCGTCCATAACTTACTTGAGCTGTGCTGTAGATAGACTGATGCAGAGGGCAGGACATTTGTTTCCCCTTTTTCTTGTCGGATATCTAGTTGTTAGAAAGTAGTGCCACATTTCTATGCAGCTTAGATGAATCAACTGACTAATTGGACAGTTTTCATAAAAAGTCTTTTTTGCACTTTGACCTTCATGTATGAAGTCACAGCCTGAGGGTGTTTAATTGTTTTTAAAACTTCTTGAAAATAGAAGTCAAGAATGAAGATGATAGCCTTCATGTAGTGGTAGAGATAAAATCAGAATAAACAAAATTACTTTTGTGTTCAAGAGATGTTTCTGTGACCGCATTTAGTGAAAAATGTATTTTGTAAATTTTTTTTAAGGAATGTTCATGAGAAAAAAGCCAGCTTCAGTAGCACTACTGAGTTTGTCTTTCAGGGCGTATGTGTGAATACTTGAAAGGTTGTTCCCCATCTAGGTGATGCCATTGTGAAAAGGAAATACTGTGTTTGCTCATGAGTGTAGATACTAGCCTTTGCTTTGGTTTGGTTTTCATTAGGACTCCCACTTCTCAAGCCTTGGGGTAACCTCCTAGGCACCCCATTCCCTGGAGTTCCGAGGGAATGAGACTGTAGGGAATCATCGTGTACTGGTTCTTGAGTGTCAGACACAAGTGTTAAGGCTGAGTGCTAACAGAGCATGGTGGTAGCATCTGTTTTGAAGGGCTCGAGACAGCATCACAGCTTACATTGCAGGGTAGCATTCCCTAGTGCTCCCATCCTCTCCTGAATAAAGAGCTGGAAAGGTCAAAACACTGGTTCTGCTGCCTTTTGAAAAATCAGCTCTTTTATTGCTTGCAGTGTTAATAGAACTAAGAGCTGTTGTCTGTTTTGGGGCAAGTTCTTTTTGAAGAACTTGCTCTATTCTTCGCACCCATTAAGCTTTTTCCATGGTAAAAACCAAAAGCCTATGACTGTAACAGAGTAACACTTGCCCTAAAAAAAGCTGTCTAAAGATCTCCTTAAATTTACATTTGCAGGTAAAGGTCCTCTGCCTCTTAATCATCCTTCTACCTCATTTAGAACCGACAGTTGACCTCCCTGTTTATGATTGATTTCTCCTGACTGTGGAGAATACAAAATAGTGAACTATCTCATTATCCCTCATCAAACCCCACCTTACTATCATTGTCTTAATGCTCACAAAGTTTGGGCAGTAATTGCATCTGCTGGTAAGACCTTGTCGTGCTAACAAGTACAATCTGTCTTCCTCTTCCATCCAATAATGTATGCTTGACCTCGGGGTTGCAGAGTTGTGATCGTTGTTTATTTTTTTTTATTTTTGTGTGGCAGAATCATAAACCTGCAACTTTTCAGTACTGTGTTTCAGAACTCCAGTACAGTTAGCAAATACTATGTGAAACAATTAGTTTGTGCAGCTTGGCAGATGCTAGCCTATTCTGCTGCTTCCCAGCATTTATCCCAAAAAGCTCCCTTCTGTGCCAGTGCATTATTAGTCTCCTGTACTGCTCAGCACCTCTTGTCTGCTGATTGCATTCCTCTAACTGACGGATGTTGCTTAAATTTCCCTTTGGAGCTTAATGCAGATGCTGGGATCAGACAAGTGGAATGGCTGGCCCTTGGCAAGGCTCACTGCTGCTGTTTGGTGCTGAGCGTGCACACGAGTGTAGTCACAGCATTTCACACACGTATGTGTATGTGTGCATATGTGATGTAATACTTGTCTTCCACAGTAAAGACTAAGGAGGAGCTGTTTCAGCATAAGATTTGAGAAAGGTGTGCCAGGAAATCTCAGAAGGAAGGGATTTAGAAAGCAAGCATGGGCAAAACATGGCAGTTTTATTTTAAAGTACATGTGAATGAAGTAGGAATCTGACTTTCTCAGCCTTGTTTAGTGAAATAGGATATAATCACCCTTTTGTTGTATGAGTCTTGTTCCAATCGGTATGGGGACCTAGCACACAATAAGCATATTTTTAGAAGTTGATATCTTAATGCAAACTTGAAGTGAAATTTGGAGGCCTTTGAAAAGATTTGATAATGCTCTGTATGAGGCAGCATGAAAAATGTTCCACTGCACTGAGTCTTACTGAGTTAATTTTAGTTTGGTTTTGGTTTTTTGTTTTCTTTTCTTCCTTTTACCTCTTTCTCAGTCCTTTTTAGGCTTCTTTTGATCTTTCTCCTGTACACTCAATTCATTCCCCTCCTTATCCTTTATCCTTTAGTTTTTTAATTATACCTTGTAAATAAGTTAAATGAGAACTAAAATGAGCATGTGCTAATCAGCACTTCATCATGAAAGAGGCAAAGCAGCCCTTCTCAGCTATGAGAGGCCAGAGGTTTCTTACCAGAATGTCCCAAAGGTGTTGTCTGTGATTAGAAGATGCATGACTCTCTTGAAAGTTTTTTCTTTTTTCATGAAAGGCTAGGCCGTGAAAAGATCTGAATTTCTTGTTTAGTGATTATTTCCAGGGAACTAGCTATTGCATTAGTGTCTTGTTACAGTTTCTAGCCTGTTATGTTTTTGGGTGTTTCCAGGGCAGTAGCAACCTGTAGATGTTAAATTACAGTCTGTAGAACTTTAGATTGTAAAATTATTGCTGCATATTAGGGAAATGAATTTGGGTTCAGATGCACACAGCTTGAGGCTCCAGTTTGCCTGTCACCCATTTAAAAACCAGGAACAAAATCTAGGGCATTTTTTAGCAATGGTGAATTTAGCTCACCAGCTGCATAAAATAAGTACAGGAACTATCCCTAATGTACACAGAGGAAGTTTTTCTTTGTCATCTCTTTGCTAATAAGACAGCCAGTGAGGCTTGGTGAGATACAGATAGACATGTATAAAAATGTTCAGAAAGAGATAAGAAAGGACCAGAACTGATGAAGGAGTAGGTTCAGAGAGCATCATGGTACAGAAAGATAGTGTTCATTTCTCATTTTACAATAAACTTAGCTAACCTAATGGACCAGAAGAGCAGATGTCCTTTTAAGACAATTACTTATTTTACAAATCCTAGATGCCCTGTGGAACAAGATGCCACATGATAGCTTTGAAGCCAATATAGACATTGACTTACATGGACACGAAGAGTAAACAGTTTATTATGGTTTCTTTAAGCTTTACATGCTGCAAGATGTTTTTCCATCTATCCAAACCTCTTAGATAATTGTATAGTGAGTCGTGGGGTTTCTTTAATGTTTATCTGAAACTTTCTAACTAGCTTTTTGTTTTATTTATTACAAAAGAATTGCAAAAATAGTTGTTGCGTTTTCCACAATGTCAGCAGTATATGGTCTTTAAAAAAAATTCCTCCAAGTAATTATTCAGATTCCTCATCAGTATTATGGTGATGTCACATTCTCACTTTGTACAAATTGCTGCTGTATACTAGTGTGCAGAAATTGCTTTTTTAAAAGCTTTTCTTGGTAATCTTTTGCCTATATTAAAGCTAACAGTAGCTGGAAGTCTTAAAAATTTTTTTGCATTCTTGTCATTTTAAACCAAATGCTTTTAGTCTCCCTGCCCCCCAGTGAAATTCCCCAAACAGAATGCATTTTTTATTTTCTTTTAATGTGGAAATTCCTCATGGTGGCCTCTGCCAAATGCATCTCAATGGAGCTGTCTTAATCGATGTGCTCACCCGCTGGGGGGAAGCAGCACTCGTGAATGATTTCGTTATTTGTCACGTGGCTGCTTATTCACCCTTTCTCGCTGGGCTTTATTCGGCTAAATAAAGGGACAGTGGAATTATTTGTTTACAAATAGACTTCGTGTTTTCTTAATATCTCTTGTATGTACCTGCTGTTTCAAATAGTAACATTTCTGGGGCTGGGTCAGAAGGTGTGATGTTAGTGCATCAACTTATGCTGCTTGACAGCCATGAGTATGTGTGTGTGCAACCTCTAAAAGGAATACACTAATGCACAGAAATATAACTCTTTAAATCTTGACGTGAGCAAGATAAGTGCCCTTGGAGAGTCTTCATGGCTTTTTTTCTTTCCTGGATACTTTGACTGCCGTGAAACTACTTTTTCTGCCTGGTTTTAATCCTGATATCAGGGAAAACCTAAACTAAACGCTAGCTCTCAAAACATGCACAGTGTGCTAACCCCATGATGGCTGATAATTTTGTTTCATTTCCCTCTGCTCAGCTCTTCCAGTGACTGGGGGATGTGTAAGTTGTAGTACAGCACCAGTGACCTACCCAAGAGCTGCACTGCCAGATGCACTGTGTATGTGACAGTGCAAGACTCATTGTAGTTTATACTGAGATGCTCTTTGAAAATTTAATTTTGCAATTAGTGAAAACCAGTTTGGAAGTTTTGGGGTTTTCTGTTGTGTGGGATTTTGTTTGGATTTTTACTTAGGGTTTTTTTGTGTGTGTGTGGTTGGTTGGTTGGTGTTTTTTAGGGGATTTTTTTTAGGAGTTTTTTCTCGAAGCAAGCTGCAGTTGGTCATAAATATTGACCTGCCTCCATAGTAAACATTGATTTCCTTGTTCCCAATCTCACATTTTAATAAGAGAAGCTTAAATTACCTACTTTTTGTATGTTTTTAATAACAAAATATTCTGTTCACAGTATATTTCCTTCTGTGGCTATCGAGTGGATTGCTGTGGTTTTATTATGGGATATTTTCTATTGTAATTCCTATTTTTCCTCAGGACCTCTTCTTGCTGTGCAGATGCCTTATTTTAATTAACAGTATGAGAAAGGGTGAGTCAGAAAGATGAGTACAAGAACGATTTTATTGTTGATGTTGCATACTCTGTTGTTCAGATTTTTTATTTTTCTTTCTGATGCAAAAGGCAGATTAGAAACTTGCAGCATTTTGTTTCACAGGTAAATAAATAAATAAAGTTGTCTTTGCTGCAGAAATCTAAAGTTAACATGATCCTAGTCTTTAATAATATTAGCCTCAGGTGTTACATAGTACAGAAGTCAAAGATGACACTTCTGTAATGCACCACATCTTATTTCTTTAGAATCATGCAAATGGTTATAACGTCTCAATTTTAATTTTCAATAATGCAGCTTTCTGGTTTGTGGTGTGTCCAGAAGGTTCTCTAGTCACATTGTGTCATGCATAAAAAAATCTGCAGCCCTGATGTTACATGGGAGGGGGAACAGGCTAGAGTGCTTAGCTGGGGCTGACTGTGTTGGCTGAGATGAGAGCCTCTGCATCCTCTTTGTTTTGTCTATTATAATATTTAATGTGGTATATAAAAGTTCTTAATTTTTTCATTATTGTCCATGTAATGTAAAACATGAGTTGTGTTTTGTTTCTGGGACATGCTTTCTGTAATGTTTTCTTTAGAGCTGGTGATGGTGTTTTTTTAATTGGATTGCCAGTTCCAATCTGCTGGATCAAAATTAAGCATTTTGGGAATTACATTTTAGTCTTGGTTCTCCTGCTGCAGATTTTTGAAATTATTTCTGTGGCAGAGAACATCCATGGTAATCTCCTGAGTGTGGAAATGCCTTGCCTCATGCCAGTGCACATTTTGGCAGCTTGCTGGCTAGAAACAGGGTAACCAGCCTCTGTGGCACTTGCAGACTTGTTTTCCTCTGAAATTTGCTCCCTCGGGCACTAGACTTATTGTAAGACAGTAAAGCTTTCATTAAAGGTGTATTACCAACTGTTCATTTCTGTGGCTCCATGCTTTATCACAGCAGTGATGAGAATATAACTGCAACAAAAAAACCCACCTTGAGTATTATTTTCTACATCCATCAGAAGTATTTGTGCCTACAGAAAATAATCTGCTTTTTCCATCTAACACTGGAAACTTATGGTAGAGGTTCTTTAATGAGCAGTCAGATTATTAAAACTTTGTTCTCCTCTATACTGTCATTTAACATTGATGGTATTTTAATGGTGCGTTAACTGATGAATAAATATATGGAAGAACTACTTTTTTTTCCATAAGTGAGCTTAATAACTAGTGAAAAGGGTGTTTTCTACTGCATATATAAGTATGTGAAGCAAACTGCATTAAGATACTTAAATGTTGGTGGTGGCTTTTGTTAACACTGAACAATATCCGTGAGACCTCAGTGGATGTTCAGGGAAAATTTTCAATTTCCCTTAAAGCTCCAGGCCTGAAGGAAGGTTCGTGTGTGGAGACTGCTAACAATTGTTCCAGGTATGTGTGGCAATAGCTGTCCAGTGGGAGGAGAAGGAAGCTGTCATTAAGATTGTCCTTGAGAAGCAGAGTGGTCCATGAGTCATCAGGTTTATATAGAATCACAGAATGGCTTGTGTTGTAAGGGACCTTTGGCAATCATCTTGTCAAACTTTGTGCCCAGGGCAAGGACATCTTCCACTACACCAGGTTGCTCAAAGACTCATCTAAACTGGCCTTGATCACTTCCAGGCAGGGGACAGCCAGGTCTGAGATGGATGTCAGCAGTGTGGTACAAGGCTGGCACCTTACTTCTGACCTTACTAAGGTCCCGATTCTGTGCTTAGCATGTTTTCATAGGCAGAAGTACCTCATGGCAAATACTTTCAATGTTAAAAGGATTTTAGTGTTTAACTCTACAGCAGAGGCTTTACTCTCATCTATTAGATAGGTTTGGTTCCCTGTGCAGTTAGTATGATGGTGCTAAATTGAGTGTGCAAGGGCAGGTTTTCATATTAGGAAGCAGACCACTACCAAGGCAAGTATTTGGATGATGATATGTTGCTGTCCAGGCATTAGAAAGATAAATTACTTGTCGATAGAATTGTCACGTTAAGATTTAGGGTTTAACACACTTCAGTGATCTTAGGACTAGGGGTAGAGGTTAGCATCGCTTGAGGAGAAGGACATACTACTGATAGTGGGCACAAAGGACACAATTTACAGGCCTCAAGGACATTTGGCAAAACTCCCAAGATAAGTAAGAAGCTAACAAAGCCAACTCAGCAACTGCACAGAGATCAGTTCCAGCTGGGTGAAAGGTAATTCCGAGAGGGAGAGATTCCCACCACCATGGTCTGCTGACTCAAGAAACCCACCAACTCAAGAGAGGTACTGAGCATGCAGACTAATTAGCATGAGAAGCAAGAGAATAATTTAACAAACGGAAGGTAGAATCAATACGAGAACTATGTAACTTGTAGTCGGTGAACTGTGGTTTCTTTGCTAAAATGTATAAATAGTATAAAGCTTTGATGACAGGGGAGCTAGTCGCATTAGTGGGTTATCACCTAGCTCCTTGCTTTGCACAAATTAGAATAAAGAAATATTCTGCCTTAAGTTGAAACATAGGTGTTTCAGATCAGACATTAGAAAAAAAATTTCACCATTAGGGTGGTCAGGCATTGGGATAGGTTACCCAGGGAGGTGATAAAGTCATCATCCCTGGAAATGTTGAAGAGGCATCTGGTCTTGCTCTGTAATATGGTTTAGTGATTTAGGGCTTACAGTGGCAGTGATGGGTTGACAGTTGGATTTGCTGATCCTTAAAGTTTCTTCCAACCTTGAAGATTCTGTGATTAAATAGAAGTACCTCATCTTGGTGTGTACATTGGCACTGCATACTGGGCAACAAGCCCGCATTTGGGACAACAGTGTGGCAACTTCGGTCCTCCTTGTTCTTTAGAATTTCTGCTAATGAGTTGTTTTTGATACATCTTCATTTTTAAGAAGCAGTCCTTACGCAGAAATAATATGTGTAGTTATGGTCGAATAACTCGGGCATTCAAACAGTTTGAGACATGCTTACCTGTTGTTGGTGAGGGGGTCTCTGTTAGACCCCAAAGCTGCCTGTTCCCAGGCAGTTCTTGGCAACAAGGTACACCTGCGAGCCTTGCCTGGATTCAGGCTTTTCGCTCTTCTGTGAAATCAGGCTTGCGTGTACCTTTTGAGCCAGCAGACAGAGAGGCTGAGAAATGTTGTTGAGGGGATTCCATAGAGTCTTTATTTGTTCTACAAAGGGGTCCTGTCCAGCAAATCCAATGGGTGGGGTTCTAAGGGGACTTTTATAGGGCTTAAGGGTTTTGTATTTTGTACCAATTAACAAAGGAATTCTATAACTAACCAATCTACAAAAGACTTTAGGGGAAAAGGAACCAATTATCTAAGAGAAAAATGGACCACTAAAATTACAGAAATAACACAGGGGTCTACAGGGGGGGGCAGATGCTTCTTGGTATTAGTCACTCTAAGCAAACAATTTCTTATCTAAGGTATCATTTTCCATGGGGCCCTATCTTGGGAGCTTGCCTTTTCAGAGATGGTTTCTTCTCCCTCTACACGTAGCCATTTCCAGAGAGCTGTCATCTTTCATTTTGCTTCCAGACAAGTCCAGCACAACTGTTTGACTTAATGAGTGGAGAGTGGTTGTGGTTCTCCACAGTTGAGAGGTTCAAGGTCTCACTTGTATTTACAGAGGCAATATCAAAGAATTTTCAAAAGCCTGAAATTTTCTTGTAGCCAACTGTGAGAAAAGATTGTAGTGAGTGAAGTAGCACCATTCTGGGTGCTAGCAAACTAATGGAGCATAGTGCTTCTCAAGAAGATTTGGCAATGGAGTGGAGCAGAGCTGGCATGGAAGTACCTCTGTAGATGCAGTTACGTTGCAAGCCAGTAATTAAGAGGAAGGAAGCCTCTAAAGACCAGTTTTTCCTTGTGTTGGCTCATAAGTAGTTCTGATACTCTGAGTATTTGCTTTTTTAATGCATTTAACTGTGAACAATAATTTGTTTTAGGCTTGCTGTGTGTCGGAATGGGGCACGGAGTTGGACTTTCAGCTTTCACTTTGCAACCTTGCTGGCCAAACTGTTGTTCCTTTGGCTGGTAGGGAACCAGGCAGACCAGGGGTGGTCAGAGAGATTCATCCACTGAGGTTGTGCAGAGCATTGTCTGTCTGCAGGGAGGAGCTGGGATGCCACCTCTTGGCCTCAGCAGCCTGGCAGCATGTGCCAGCCAGAAGACAGAGGTGTGTAGGGTTTGCTGCACAATGAGAGCACTGACTGGAAACTTGGGTCCAAAGTGGCCATGACAGGGTGCACTGTCCTTGCAGGCTCTAAGCAAGGCTGCTGGTCAGCCATCTTCATCAATAGTTTGATCTGATGTGTATTTTGCTTCTTGCTAAGGAGCCTAGTTAAAATTATAGAGAAAAGTGAACTCCAAAGAGCTCAGCAAAATAATGAATTATGGATGTTGGGTGAAGCTCCTCATATTTGGCCTTTGGACTGGAATCTCTGCGAGGCATGCTGATTCTTTCAGCTTGACTGCATTTCTCTGAACTTTGTTGTGGATAAAAAACATGTGAGAAGTCTGTAAATGTTGACCTGAAGTTGAATGTAAAAATGTGTGAACTCTGAATTTGTTTCTTTCTTTGTAGCTGTAGGCTAAATCTTTTTAAGAGCTTAAATTACATTCTTTAAGGATGCCCGTTTAGTCTCTCTGTTGTCGAGATACTCTGTGGGTTACTTGGAACTGTTGGCAGCTGTCTGAAGTTTTTTCTTTTCTCATTAAAATTAATGGCAGATCATCTGTGTGTTAAGACAGCTTTGAAGATTTAGTCTACGTTTCTGGAGGCAAAAGTAATAGTGTTTCTAAAGCTAGATGCATTAATGCAATATATTCACTACTGTACTGGAAATATGAAACACTTCAATTTCTTTGGGTTTGCCTTCTTGACTTAGTGGTTTTTTTACACTTCTGTTTGTTTTTTTTTTTTAACTTGCAATATGGTTTATAGAGAAATACAGTGTTCTTCCCACCAGCTCATTACAGCTACATTCAGAGAGGGATTTCTAGGACAGGAGGCTAATCACAGTAGCATACTCATGGAAAGGTGGACAAGTGTCCACCTTTTTCTCTCCCTTCTGCTACCCACTCCCCCAATGTAGGGGGGAGGTCAGGCATGTGGTGAGCTTGATGCCCATTCTGTGCCCATCTGAGTGACTTACTCACCTGTGGACTCTACCCCCTCTAGATTAGGCCAGCTCCTATGAGAATGATACTTTTACAAAGCAGGAGTTGATGTTGAATGCGGTAGGAAACTGGCAGTCCATTTTTCTTTCTAGTATTCAAGGTCAAGTGACACTGGAGAGGCTGGTGCTGGGCAATAATTCAATCAGTGCTCAACCGTGTTCTGTTTGACTGTAGTCTGTAATTATGTCAAGTAGATTATTGTGGCATCATACACACAATTGATAAAACATACCATGCAAGAAAGTGCGATCTGCACAGAAACTAGAAATCATTTTTTTCTCTAGGAGATTAAAATTTGATCATAGAAAACACAGAACAAATGTGTATAATCGCTGGATGAGTCTCTCCAGGGTTTGTCTCTGATCAGATTCTGTAGAATTACAAACACTCATGGATAATACTGCTTGTGATTTAATCACAAATCCCAACCAAAGATTATATTTTTTGTCACAGTAATAAGCAAGAATTCTTCCATGGACACTGAAGCAGCCAAAGAACATCAAGATCACAAATCTACTTACAGCGTGCTATAAAGCACAGCACAAGTTCCCTGTCTTTTGGCAAGCTGCTTTCCTATTTTCATTGGACTTCTGTACAAAATAGAAATTGCCATGAGTTGGTATGCTGTAACTTTAACACGAACATCTTGCATGAATCTGAACTCCTGGGACTGGAGCAGTCACGTTTGTTAAATACAAAGGGATGTGGCTCTAGAAAGTGTTGAAAAATGAAACTGAGGAGCACAGTGCACCTCTGACAGTTCTAGCTGTGAAATTGCAATCTGAATTTGCAACTATAAGTTGATGTTTGAATTAAATAATTTTGGAAGTCTTGGAGGCAGTGGTTCGAGAGCCTTCAACAGAAGGCACTGCTTGTCACCACTGGTCCAGTTGGGGTTTGAAAAGCAGTACCCTGGTAATGCATTTCCATGTGTGACTTCTGTTTTTACTTGGTAGGCAACACATTGGGGGCTGATTTGTCTTTTACACTTCCCAGAACATTGCTAAGCATCTTCTGACCTAGAGGTGTTAGCAGATAGAGTGTATCCATAAGTATTGAAGGGCTACAAGGTCCAAGCTGCTGTTAGGTTGCTGTGCTGGGTGGCATTTTTAAAGTTTTTACAGGAAATTTGACAGCAAGTGTGCATGGAGATCAGGAAGTTTGAGATGAGGGTGTTCAAGGTTTGGCTGCTTTCAGGTAATGTCTATAAGGGTTCATATTCTCTAGTGCTGGTGTGCAGCAATGCTGTCACAAGTGGCTTGTTGGATCTAATGTGGGTTGCAGTTTGGTTCAGGGATGGGGGAGAGCTCTGGGGATGAGGTGTGCTGTTGGGCATGAGGAGAAGAAAATGTGGCAGAAGCTGAATCAAGTGGGGGTGAAAACTACTGTGCTATGCCAAGAGCTGGAGTGTCATAATGACAGGACTGATGCTGTCACCAACAGCTGTGAGCTTTCTGTGGTGTAAATGAGATACAGTGCTAGTCTTTAATAGCTCCAACAAATGATGGGTGTAAATAGATGTAGAATGTAGAATGACTTTCGGTTTTTTTGTTTGTTTGGGTTTGTTTTTTTTTTTTGTCAGCAGCAGAGACTGTAACTGATGGGATGACAGTGAAATGTTTGTGGGTCACATATAACTTGCATGGGGTTTTAATTATTTCTTGTCTAGAAAAAATGTGGAGGCAAGTACAAATTCAGGATTTTTTTTGGTGAAATGTCTCCAATTAGAAATGGAGGGAAAGAAATTTAAAGGAATTTCAAGTCTTTATTCAAGATGAAATATGCCTGCAGCCATCTTAGTCAGTATTGCTTACTGCATTCGTAGTAAGTAATGTTTTTGGACCTTTGTAAAGTTCAGTGTAACATACCTTTTTTTTTTTCACTTGATGCTTAAAATTGCGTGCCAGTGGGTTTGTGTCTGAACAAAGCCTTAATGTTTAATTGTTTGTTTTCTTTTTATTTTTTCAAGGTGGAATATATGTTGGTAAAATTTGACCATGAAAATAAGAAAGTGCGTTTGATACTCTGTGGTGAAGAAGTTCTTCAAACGCTGCAAGAAAAGGGGGAGAAGGTAAACCCCAAGTGAGTAGCTGTTTTCCGTTTCTTTTTTTTTTTTTCAGCCTCCTCTTATGATACTGTGCACAATTTTGTTAACTTGACTCAACATTCAAGTCTGCTCTTGGTAAAATTGTAAACCACAGGTATACCGATGCTTTTAGATAATCTGGGGTTCAGGAAGTGAAAGATATTGAGCACACTTGCAGGCAGTCCATGAACTTTTTGTATTATGCTTTGAAATAAAGGATGATGTAATGGTGAGCCCACAGAAGTTGCAGTTTGGGTGCTTATTTTGTCTTGCTCTGTTTTTGTGTCTGTGTGTATGCAGTAATCCATGTCCCATAAAGTACATGTGCATGTGTACTTGCTCCTGTATCTCTTGATGACAGGGGCAAGTGAGGGCTGTATAGGAGAAGCCTGTTGTCTGTAGGAGCACTCTCCCATTTTTGGAAGAACTAGAAGTGTAGATGTAAGAATGGCAGGGAAGTTTTGCCCTATCCTCTCCTGTGGAAAAGCAGCAGTGATCTGTATTTTCTGGTTCTGGTTAAAACCCCAAGACACAAAGCTTGAGACAGATGCTAAGGTTGACTGCAATTTGGTGTAGGCAAATCCTGCTTATTTTGCTACACAGCAGCACTATTACTGCCAAACTGTACCTTGCTTTCTTTTCACCACTTCCTGATGATGAGGTACATTGGAAGGTACATTGTGTTTCTCTGTCAAATATTCAAATATAGGAGATTTTTCTTGCAAGTGGTATTAATTTCTGAAATTCTCACAAATAATTAATCTTTTTTGAAGTTGCAGAAATATTTAAATATAGCTCTTCTTTTATTATAGTCATCCAACACTGTGGAGACCAGAATATGGAAGTTACATGATTGAAGGAACACCTGGACAGCCATATGGGGGAACCATGTCTGAATTCAACACTGTGCAAGACAACATGAGGAAAAGACGGCAAGAGGCTGCTTCTGTACTCAAAGAAAACGAGGCTGTTTGCACAGTGACATCATTTCCAAGGTGAGATGGTTGTTGAAGTGTAATGCCATGTTTCCTGTTCTCCTTACACACTTTTTCTCCTTATTGCAAATAGCTAAACCTTTCAATGAAATGAAGAAAAATATGATTCAATTAAAGTACTTTGGCTTGATGTTCCAGTCGCGTTTCCTAAAATCTTTATTGCAATGAGACAAGCAAATAAGCGTCTTTTACATTTGTATGTTGCTCCTAACCTGTGCTGATTTTGTATTAGGAGAGAATACTGACTATTTGTAACAAAGTGTTAAGTCTAGAGTAGTCTACTACCTTGAGTTGATACAGAAAATTACATAGAAAAGGTTTCTCTTTACCTGTTTTGCAAACTGTGATCTTTATAAGTAGCAGTTTTGCAAAACATGGCTAACCTGGTCTATTTTTAATATTAACTTATCTCTAAAGTACATGCAAGCTTCTCGTAGTTTGGGGCACCTAGGCTTAGTACTTCTATTATACAACACTCTACTTACTGAATCTAGAAAGGAGACCATCTCTCCTGGGTTAATAATACCCTTACAAAGGATAGATTTCATCCTGTTTATTGTTGCAAAGGAATTCTTGAAGAAATTAAATTTAGGATGAGCTTCTTTATCTAGGAGAAACAGTACTTTGTGACATTCCTTTGACATATAATTCTATGCAGAGATTTATTATACGTGTTCTAACTAGCCTGATCAGTGAAGTGAAAGAAGATAGTTGTGCTTATAATGGTAAAAAAGGTGCTCTGCAGTAGCAGAGAAGCAGCTGGCCTTACTGGCTAGTTTCTTGTGTAATACAGAATGCAATAGCCCAAAATTCTTGCTGAGAGGAGGAACAATATAAAATATGCCCTAGCAGCAGTGGTGCCAGAATACCTGCATAAGGCTCCATGAATGCTGTTTTAAGAACACTCTGTTGACAAAATTTACTTTCACCTTATTAGAGTAATACTAAAGGTAATAAGAGTTTATTTAAAGTCTAGTGGTTAAGTAGTTGTCAGTGTATTAGAGAATTGTGGTTTTTTTTCCCCTGCAACCTTACCAGGTACATAATGGCATTTAATAAGTTTTACATACAAACATTTTTGACCTGGTCTTTGCAGGGAATAAAGGGAGAAGAGTTCTTCATCCCTTTGTTGATACAGATAAATACTTTTTACATCACTGTAGGGGCAGTACAATGGACTTCAGTGAAAGCCAGTAAATATTAAAATGTAGTTTGTTTATGACTTACAGGTCATTCCAAACATACTTTCATTCCTCAGAGATTGCAAGCCTAATTGAGTTTATTTTTTCTGCCTTTTGCTATCTTGTCATTCAAGTCCTTGTTGGTTTGACTGGAGTATATTTCTGAGGTTTCATGGGGTTGAAGTTTTTTGCCACATTGTCTCTATAATAACATGTACATATGTCTGTGTGCATCTGGGCATGTACACATGTACATAATAAAATCTGTGCATTTGAAAAGACAAACTTATTAGAGTGCTGACAAAAGAAAGGTAAAGAAGTAAGCTTACTCAAATTAAAATAATTCAGTTAAAAGTGAACTATTTGAAAATGCTTAAATATTAAAAAATTCTAGCGTAGGTACTAAGTGAATGTCCCTAGTTCCTAAATTTGTGAGCCCTCACTGCTGGACCAGAAAGTTGTTTTCTTTCTTGAGGACTGGAGGGATGCAGTTTCCAATGTAGCACTTAGGTAAGTGATGAAGCTGGCTTTGTAGGACAACTTACTGAAACCAGGAAGAAGAAACAATATTGAACATAAATAATACTCTCGGAAGTGTGAGTGTTTCCTGATATTTGAATAGTTTGTTTGTAATTTTATCAGCTAACTTTTTTTAACTATCCAAATACTAGAGCCTTTCAACACAATCTTTGCCCTTTTTACTGTACAACATGGAGAAACTAATCTGCTACTTTATCTCAGCCTTGTCAAATGTTCCTTTGTCTTAGCTGTACTGAGAGCTTATTCAGGTGACTCTGAAACTTAAAATGGAGTTTCCCAAATGGGAGGGGTGTATTCTAGTTAGCTTGCATATCTCTCAACATTTTACACCTAATAGCTGCAGTTTTTCTTTGCTTATGACATTCATCTCATAGGGGTTTCTCAGAGTTCTAGACGTGTTATAAGACTTACGATATGTGTGCCACTTGAGACTACCTCTAATTCTTACAGAGTTGGTTAAGCATATATTTTAAAAGGGCTAGATTGTTGAGAGTAGGGCTGGATAAATTACTTTGGCAGTCAACCTGCATCCTCAAGATAAACTTTGAAGCATGAAATGCAGCTGCATGTCAGTATTAATAACAAGCACTAACACACTAAAATGTGTATGTACCCCACATAGTACTGAAGTTTCCTGCTTCAGCCACTGAAGATGTCCCTGTTTGCTGTCTAATGATAGATTAGTGGGGCTTCTTTAAAAAAAAGGCTGTGTTAACCACTGTGGAAGGTGGTGGTTGGCTGGTCGTCTACTAGAATCCTAATCTTTGATCATTTGATCATTCTAAAATCACAGTCTGTTTTCATTACAGCTTGGATCTCATTGTTATGTTACATAGGTTAGGCTGTCCTGGGTTTACACTGCCGGATTATAAACCAACACCAGTAGAAGGAGGAGCTTCAAAATCCCTCTTTTTTCCAGATGAAGCCATCAATAAACATCCTAGATTTAGGTAAGAGTATTTGGGAAATTTGAGAAGTCATGTATTTTGTCTCAACCTAAATATCATAGACATATCTTCAAATTCTTTACTGGAATAGAGGGCACTGTAGCTGGTTGCTGCAGATATCACAAGGACTCAGACAGAAATGGTTGTAATGACACATATTTTCTTTTCAAAGTGTCTTAAGAAAATTAATTGTTAAGTTAAAGGAACTTTTATATAAGAGTGTTGATTTTGCTACTGCAAAATTGTTTCCAGTTCCAGTGAGACTTTGGACAATGAAACATTCTGTTTAAAAACTAAGCATACCTTTTAACTTGGCCTTGTGGTCTTCAGGTCTGTAGCCTTTTATTTCTGACTGTTTTATCGGTATGGTGCTGTGAAGTCCATCAAAATATAAGACTGACTTTAGTGAAGAAAAATTAAGTGTTGTATCTTTTACAGTCTATCTTAAAACTAGGAAAGGAAGCATCCTGAAGGAAAGTGCTCAAAATAAATAGAAAGTTGACATTCTGAAACCCTAAAAATTATTGAGAAAGTAGCTGCAAAAAATATTTGCATAAAGAGAAAATTTAATATAATTCAGAAAACTTTTTCTTTTGTTGTAGTACACTGACCAGAAACATTCGACACCGAAGGGGAGAGAAGGTTGTGATAAATGTGCCAAGTGAGTAAATTTAGTCTTGTCTTTGTTCTTTTTCAAAATAATTGTTTAGTCTCGTGCTCTGAGTTACCGAGTACCTGTATTTTCCACGCAGTATTTAAAGATAAGAACACGCCATCACCTTTCATTGAAACATTTCCTAATGATGATGGAGAAGCAGCAAAGGCAGCTAAGCCAGACTACATATATATGGATGCTATGGGTTTTGGAATGGGAAACTGCTGTCTCCAGGTAAAACGCATCTACTTTCAAGATGTTACTGCACGTTGTCTTCTCTAAACATTTCCGTTTTCAAGACTTGTCTTATGTCTACTTTCACTTTCTTCAGTTGATGCATTGTACATCAGTGTGGCAAAAGGGGAGATAAAAGAACAAGTGGTATGTCTAGTATTCTAGTCTTAAAATCCAAGTATATTGGGGTTTTGTGGCCAGGTTTTTCTAGGAGAGGGGCTGCAGGGGTGGCTGCTGTGAGAACGTGCTTCTCCTTTGAGAAGGAAGCTTCTCACATGTCCAGCAGAGCCAATGCCAGCTGGCTCCAAGACAGACATACCACTGGCCAAGGCTGATCCCACCAGTGACAGTGGTAGCACCTCTGAGGTACATACAATAAGAAGGACGGGAGAAACTGTGCAGTGGCACTGCAGGTGAAGATTGGAATGAGAATATGTAAGAGAAACAGCTCTGCAGGCACCAAGGTCGGTGAAGAAGCAGGGGGAGATGTTCAATGTGAGCTGAGAATGAAGTTGAGATTCCCCTGGAGCCTGCAGTGAAGATCGTGGTGAGGCAGGAGGTTGGCAGAGAGCAGAGATCCATCTGCAGCCTGTGGAGGACCCCACACCAAAACAGGTGGATGCATGAAGGAGGCAGGACCTGTCACCCCATGCAGTACCCACGCTGGAGCACTCAGTTCCTGAAAGACTGAACCCTGTGGAAGGGACCCATGCTGGAGCAGTTAATTAAGTGTAGCCCATGAGAAGGGTTGTTGTGGTTTAAACCCAGACAGCAAACAAGTACCATGCTATTGCTCCCTCACACACATGTATACCCCCTTGCCTCTGGTGGGGTGAGGTGGCAAATCAGAAAAAGAAGAGACTTGTGGGTTGAGACTAAAATAGTTTAATAATTGAAATAAAATTAAATACAATAATAATGGTAATGAAAATTAGAGTGGGGGGAAATAAAACTCAAGAAGAAAATGATGCTCAGCAGTACAGTTGCTCACAATCTGCTGACAGATGCTCAGCCTGACCCGAAGCAGCAATTGGCCTCTCCCAGCCAACTCCCCCAGTTTATGTATTGAGCATGATGCTATATGGTATGGGATATCCCTTTGGCCAATTCAGTTCCCAGCTGTGCTCATTCCTGGCTTCTTGTGCACCTGCTCACTGGCAGAGCATGGGAAATTGAGAAGTCCTTCATTTAGAGTAAGCCCTGCTCAGAAAGAACTAAAACATCAGTGTGTTATCAACATTATTCCTGTACTGAAGCTGAAACACAGAACTGTGCCTAGCCACTAGGAACAAAATTAATTATCACAGTTGGTGCCAGGACAAAGTTGGAGCAGTGAACATGTTCATTGGAGGACTGTCCCAGGGCAGGGAGCCCACACTGAAGCAAGAGTGTGAGAAGTCTTCCTACTGAGGAGGAAAGAGCAGCAGAGACAATGTGTGATGAACCAACCACAGCCCTCATTCCTCATTCTCTTGCAGTGCTGGGAGGGGAGGAAGTAGAGAATTTGGGAGTGAGGTGGATTTTAAGATTTAGTTTTTATTTCTCATTCTACTCTGATTTGACTTGCAATAAATTCAGTTAATTTCCCAAAGTTAAGCCTGTTTTGCCTGTGACAATAATTGATGAGTGATCTCCACTGCACCAAGTTGGGTCAGTGTTGATCTGCTGTAAGGTAGGAAGGCTCTGCAGAGGGACCTGATCAGGCTGGATCAATGGGACAAGGCCAACTGTGTGTGGTTCAGTAAGAGGAAGTGCTGGGTCCTGCACTTTGCCCACCACAATCCCATGCACAGCTGCAGGCTGGGGACAGAGTGTCTGGAAAGCTGCCTGGTGGAAAAGAACCCTGGGGTCCTGGTTTACATTTGGCTGAACATGAGCCAGTGTGTGTGCCCAGGTGCCCAGGAAGGCTCATAGATCCTGGCCTGTGTCAGCAATAGTGTGGCCAGCAGGAGCAGGGCAGGGATTGTCCCCCTGTACTCAGCACTGCTGAGGCCACACCTCGAGTGCTGTGTCCAGTTCTGGGCCCTCACTGTGAGAAAGACACTGAGGGGCTGGAGCGAGTCCAGGGAAGGGCAATGGAGCTGGGGAAGGGTCTGGAGCACAAGTCCTGTGAGGAGCAGCTGAGGGAGCTGGGGGTGTTCAGCCTGGAGAAAAGGAGGCTCAGGGGAGACCTCATCACTCTCTACAAGTGCCTGAAAGGAGGTTATACCCGGTGGGGGTCGGCCTCTTCTCTCTCACAACCAGCACCAGGACAAGAGGAAATGGGCTTAAGCTGTGCCAAGTGAGGTTCAGGTTGGACATCAGGAAGAAATTCTTCACAGAAGGGGTGATTAGATATTGGAATGGACTTCCCATGGATGTGGTGGAGTCACTGTACCTGGAGGTGTTTAAGGAAATACTGGATGTGCACTCAGTGCCATTGTCTAGGTGATATTCAGTCATAGGTTGGACTTGGTGATCTCAGAGGTCTTTTCCAGTCTAATTGATCCTGTGATTTCTCCCTGGCCTTACCTTGATCCTTGAGCCTTCTGTTACATTTTCTCTTCCCTGCCCAGCAAAAGAGGAGAGTGATTAAGTGGCTTTGGTGGATATCTGGCATCCAGCCAGGGTCAATCCAATACACCAGGTTTATTCACTTGCATTATGGTTTTTTTTCTGCTAATACTTAAATGTAACTGGATGACTGCTGAGAGGGTTTCTTGAACTGGTCAAACCACATTTGATCACTCCATCACTTTATGAGTCTGAAAGGTCATCCTCCACTCTGGTCATTTTTACACATGACCAAAGGACACTTGAAGGATCGACACAGAAGGAATATTTTTTCCACAGCACAGCTGTTTTCTAATTTGGGATGTTTTAATGAATGTTGGATGAATATTTAAAAAGACAAAACAAACACAAAGAAATCCTGTGTTTCCCCTATACCACCATCATCAACACCCCCCAAAAAATCCATCACTAAGGCACCAGTGAACTCAGGAGTTTTGGAGGGATTTTATGGTTGGGGGTTTTTTAATAGTCTTTTTTGAGGTGCAATTTGGTCTAGTGGCAAGCTGAGAAGAATATTTGTGTTTTGTGGGACACTCTAATTACTATCCTTGGAAGAGGAAAGGCTCTGTACAACTGGAATTTTTCAGGACAGCAAGCAGTGATGTTGATTAAGAGCTGAAGCCTGTTGTATAATGTTACCATAGTGGTACAGGGGTAAATTCCCATCTAAGTTCTCTGATCTGTGAATACATAAACTGCGAAGACAAAGGGAGTTTTGAGACTGATCACTCTGTGCAGTTTTTAAATTAATAAAGTGTTGGTTTGCAAAGTCTAGAGGGTAAGGTCTGCTACTAGAATTGTGTCTTCTGTTTGATGCTACTGTGAATAAATTTCACAAAAATATTACAAAGAAGTTACCTATTCCAGTGGCATTTCTGTGGTAGGGCTTCCAAAGCATTAATGCCTTCTGCAAATAATATTTATTTTCTACTTTTTGTGCTTGGTTCTGGCCTCTAATACAGAAAAAAACAGAACTTTTTTTTTCTTTTTAATGAGAGTTAGAGTAGACACACAGATATTCTTTATTTCCTCACAGTTTTTAAGGATCAAAGGCATCTTGAAATGTTCTTTAAAACAGGATTAGCGTCACATAAAACAAACGTTCAATTTACAATAGAGTCTGACTGTTGTTCTAAGTAAGTAGGTTCCTGGCTTACTTCCTGAAGGTGCATTATTCACCCATGTGTATTCTAGATGTTAACTCAGTTTTCTTTGGTTTTGGCAAGTGTTTGTATATTCAGCTTCACCCAAGAAGCATTGTGGTCTGAAATCTTCTAATGAACATGGAAATGGCATGGAAAGAAGCTTGTAATATAAATGCTACTGATAGGTGGGTAGAAATGTGTCCAAGACTTAGGGGGAAAACTGCCACAAAAAACCCACACACAAAACCAAACAAATATATAGTATATAAATAATTGTATTATATACTTGATTTTAAATCTAGGAAGACTGTGCTTGTTGTATGATTATAGAAATTTGATAGCAACTGTACATCTTCCAACAGGTGACATTTCAGGCTTGCAGCATTTCCGAAGCAAGATATCTCTATGATCAGCTAGCTACCATTTGTCCCATTGTGGTAAGTAATAGACATCTGACAGATGAACTCTTCCTTAGTGGCAAAAATCACTGTATGTTAAAGAAATAATACCCAAATTGCAAGCTGACAAATTGGGTCCTCTGGGAGAAGACTCTTTCTAGGTTGCCACGTGAGTCATGAAAAGCTATTTAATGTGCAAATGACACGTCAAAACAGATAATATCTCTTCTTTCTTGGCCCTTGTGTCTATTTCTTCCTCTCTGCTCTCACTCCCACATGCGTGAGACTCTTGTTGAATAGCTTTATAAATAGATTTGGGCAGTTTTTCATGAAAACAAGGCAAACTTGCTCCTTAAAACAATTTTTAATTTTTCAACTGGTATTGAAAACCCTCTGGTGTTACAGAGAATTTCAGCTTAAGTTGTTTAAATCTGTCCCGTGTATAAGCACGTTGTTGTAAACAACTGTTTACACCAGGATTTATGAAAATAAAGTGTCTATCTGGTCTGGATGATGAGTAGATCCTGCCCTGAGTGAGGTATGTTCCAGCTGTGTTACTAAGGTACTTGACCAAACAAAATTAAACAAAATAAAATGATTGCAAGGTGAACTTCGGAAGTGAGCAAGCAAAATACTTACTGACTTGTCTCAAAAGTGCTTCTGCTAGTGTCATTTTTGTGTTCCTTAAATGCTGATCTGTAGAGGTAGAACATTTGGAGAGTGTCAGATGCCACTTCAGGAATGCTATCCCTTGACCCAGGCATTTTTCGGAGGTAGCAGTTGAGCTATTTCTGGTTATATGGACTGGCTGAACATTAAATTGAAGCATATATACTTCAGTTCCTTCTGGATCTCTTTCCAGTGGAGTTGTGTTTTGCTTTTGGTTCCTTGGGCTGGCCTCTGTTTTGACAGCAGGCTGTTTGATTTTTAGATGGCGTTGAGTGCTGCATCTCCATTCTACAGAGGCTACGTGTCTGACATTGACTGTCGCTGGGGAGTGATCTCCGCTTCTGTGGATGATCGAACGCGGGAGGAGAGAGGCCTAGAGGTAAGTCACGATCCCTAGTAGCTGTCTGGGGTTTTTTGGGAAAAAAAACTTAAATCTCCTTTAGTATCAAATTCTGCTTGTGCTCATCAGAATCCCTAATGAGGGAATGTGATGGTCTTTGTGGTAGATACAGGAGAGATGGTGTAAACACTCGCCTTGGTTGGTCAGTTTGTGTTAACAAATACATATTTTTAATTAGGTATGGAATCCCAGTCTTCCATAGCTAGCTGAAAAGGGCGCCCACGATGAAACTTTCTAATTTATACTTGAGCCCAAAAGGCAAAAATTGTGCTAGATTAAATAATGAGTGTGGCTGAGTAGTGTAAACTAGAACTAAATCAAGAGAGCCAGGTGTCAGAACTTGTAGTTTCTCTAAGCAGGAATTTCCATTCAAGGCACTTTTTTTACAAAATTACATAAATAATTTTAAAAATATTTCTTCAACTACCTATTTTAAGGGCATCTCTTACAGTGTGCACATAGTGAAATTGATGGTATGTGTTTAGTGCTTTCTAGGTGCTTGGGGCAATGGTATATTACATCAGGAAAACATTTCTACTTCTTGAGAATTCTAGTCATGTGTGATTGATGACTGATTTTTTGCTCAGATATATATGTCTGCAAACAAAATAGTCGTAATTCCAGAATCACTTTATATTGAGTGTATTTTAGCCTTGTGTTTTCAATAATTTTAATTGAAGTTGTAGGGTTTTTTAAATAGGATAATCATTCTCAACGTGTCATTAGTGATCAAAACTTAGGTAACGTTGTTAACAAGCTGTTAAAATATTGTATTCTTAAATTATATAGCCACTGAAGAACAACCATTATAGAATCAGTAAATCCAGATATGATTCCATAGACAGTTATCTATCTGAATGTGGTGAGAAATACAATGACATTGATTTGACAATAGACAAAGATATCTACGAGCAGCTAATAAAGGAAGGTAAGTGCTTGCTTCATTATGAGCAGGTTAAGAATTATGTTTGCAGCGTATGGGGATATTTTATATTTTGTTCTTGTTTGTTACAATCATTGTGCAGCCCTCAGAGTGACCCCTACTCAGGAAGTATCCATGCAGAGTGGTCTCGAGAGTTTTTTAAAAAGGATTAATTTGTAACAGAAACTGTCTCTAATGCATCAAACTGAGTTTCTCAAGCTGGAATCAATGTTTTACTTTTATGGAGAGAGCCAAACTGCTTTAGGAAACATGGCATAGGATGCATCAGAAAGCAGGAAGAATGGCTGCCACATCAATATTCAGCTACCATTTTCAAACAAGAACATGATTGGTTTGGGGTTTTTTTTCTCTTTTTAATCATTTCCTTCCTTCCTGAAGTCATCACTTGAACAGGATGTGGTGGGTTGAGGCAGCATTGCAGTGTTAGATATTTTCTGTCTTGTAAAAAAAAAAAAAATTCCTAGAGCCTGTTTTGATATGTATGACTTGTTTGTTTGAATTTTCGTCTTGTAGGTATTGACCACCTTTTGGCACAGCATATTGCACACTTGTTCATTCGAGACCCACTGACTTTGTTTGAGGAGAAAATACATCTAGATGATGCAAATGAATCCGACCATTTTGAGGTTACGTCTGATTTAGAGGAATTTAATAAATACATATAATAGCTTCTTTTCATACTACTACTTAATTGGAGGATGGCTGTATTAGCTAAGAATTTTTTCATTAATATTTTATTTCAGCTAGTTTTTTAGCATATGACTGCAGTTATAAGCACATTCATTTATTCATTTAATCTTTTATTTAGAAATTGATGGCTTATACTTTGAACCGAATAAAATATGAAGAGCCTAAATTATAGCGATGTACCTAAATGCTAAGGGGAATTGTCAATTTTTAAAGCTTCCTGAAAATTATTTGTATTTTATTTATGTAGAAATCTCTTTTACAGCTTTATGAGGTAATAGGTGTGGTAATATTAGGCCTTTTTAGTTCAGGATGTGTCAGCCTCTCATGAACAAATAAAGTCAGCTGCATGCCAGTCCTGTAGTGTCTTGTACATAATACTCAACCAAAATAGCAGAAGAAAATACAACATACTTGCTACTAGGACAGCTAGTTGTACTGTGGGCTTTAGGAAGTTACAGCACTTACTTTGGCTCCACTTCTCTAACCTGCTATGCTGTTCCACAGAAAACACTAGGACTCTAGTTATCTGCTTATCTTTCTTCGATTATGAATGATGTATATCTGGATTGTGACAGATTATTTCATGTGCTTTGCAGAATATTCAGTCTACAAACTGGCAGACAATGAGGTTTAAGCCACCACCTCCAAACTCAGATATTGGATGGAGAGTGGAATTCAGACCTATGGAGGTAAGGAAGACATCAGTATGTACAAGAGCACATTTCCTTTTAAGTGGAAAAGTACCAGGCATTCTGCCATCCAGTATCAAACTCCTATTACTTGTGCTGTGTTTTCTCCCCTTTGGTTTGCTAGATGCAAGTGAAGTGGACAGCAGTATTTAATCAGACATGGACTGTGGGAATGTAACTGACAGGAGAATCCACTGCAGCACATCAACGCGTGCTAATGGATTTGGGGTGATGGGGAAAGGAATTAGGCTTGTATTAAAGCAGCAGTAAACAAAGCCCTATTTAGCTTCTAGAGACTATTTCTCCAGTACATTTCCTGGTACTGAACAATTCCACTGTCACAGTTTTGTTTTTTTCACAAGTGCTTTTATTCTACAGCTGTCTGTTTCTAAGCTCTCTGAATTTAATCCTTTTAGAGTGGAAACTTAAAAGCTACTATACTTCCGTAATTAGACAGAGAGCCTGAAGGTGCGGGTTATTTGTCTTTTGAAACACGAGTGTGCTTTGCATTGAATTTTAGGGTTTGTTGAAGCACGCGCATGCCTTGTGTCACTGCTGGCGACTGCGCGTGTGCAGTGTGTGTGAACACAAGGACGAGCGTGAACATCCAGGTCAAACTGTTCCAGACTGTCCTTGCCCGAGTGTATTCCCACTAAAGTAATTGCATCTTTACTCCTTTCATGTCTAGGTCCAGTTAACAGACTTTGAAAACTCTGCATATGTTGTGTTTGTGGTATTGCTAACCAGAGTGATTCTGTCATATAAACTGGATTTTCTCATTCCTTTGTCCAAGGTAGGTGTGAAATATCAGATCTACTAGAGCTAAATGTAATGGATTTGCATCAAGTCTGATTTTTATCCCCTGCAAGCTAAGAGATAATAATTGTCCTCTTACAGAACAGTCATTTTTATCTTCCAGTCAGTTTTTGTCTGTACAAGTACTTTGAATTAATTTAAACTCTACAATATTAAACAAATATATTCAGCTGTCTCATGGAATTAAACATAGGAAAGTGCTGTAGGAATTTCTGGGATGCCTGGCAGTGTCTAACTGCTGCAGAAACGTTGAGAAATACCATTGTCACAAGGCTCTTTTGAGGCTGGGAAAGGGTATGTTTCCCCCATTTTACACACAGGGCGGAAATAACCGGTGGAAGTAAAAATCTTTAGACTTATCTTAACATGAATGTTGCCTGTGTCTCATGCTCTTACTCTGTTTTGTTTGTATCTGGTGGGGAGAGAAAGGAGGAGTTCAGCATGCTTAGTGTTACATGGTATTTGAGTGGAAACAAATACTGCTGATTCTGGTCACAGCTGTGACTTGTCCTCAGACAGACAAGCAATGCAAAATTACTTTTTCCTTAATCTTGCCCTCACAATTGCTGAACTGTTTTGTGTGAAATTGACTTTGCATGTCCTCCTTCTGAGGTACTTGACCAAAAAAATGTCTTTTTAGATGGATATTCCTGTGATGTTACACGTAACTTTTAAAAAGATCTTGTAGGGCAGAAGGCTTTTGACACTGTGCTCAGAAGTCCAGCACAGCCATAGTATCCTGTGGCTTTTCATAGAGTTTTTTTAATTAAAAAGGAGAAAAATATTGAAGTCATAAATTTTACAGTGATCATACCATACATATATGGTATGATTTGGTATGACTTCTAAAAGGAGATGTCAGGGAGTTCAGACTGCATAAATAATGCAGCAATTTAGCACTTAGATTACACATAATTACATTGTTATTTGAGTGTCTCAAAAGCACAAAATTTTTAACTACCAGTTAAGAGTGAATAAGAGATCAGGTGCTGAAAGAACCTGAACAGAATTGGAGAGCTGGGGGGCTGAAAATTGCTTGAGCTTGCCAAGCAATTTGGCAGGTAATGCAACACAGAATTGCACAACCATTGGTAAGCCTGCCTCTTTCAAGTAAAATAATAGGGGGTTATGGGGCTAATCTCACACTAATCTTGGCTGTCTGATTGAATGCGGTTGAATGCTCGTCAGCTGGGACTGGAGTTCTTTCAAACTTTCAAAACAACCTGTTGTGTAAATAGGTTTTATAATACAAAATTAATTGAAAATAAAGGTTTGGAAGGTAAGAAGTAAATGAAGATTTTGCATAGCCTTTAGATAAAGATCAGACAAAGAATTCAGGAAATTATATCTCTTTTTCTGAAGGCAATATGGTAAAGCTAATGTCCAAAAACTGTAAGATGTTATTCCCTGAGAACCTACCAGTTAAAGAACTTGGACAAAATCTTCCATCAAGAAAGACAGAGCAGTGCTTGTCATTTGCAGAGCAAACAGTTTGGAGGACTGTTGGGAAGCCTGAAATTTAGAACTTTTTTGCTAGCAAAAAAGTTTAAATATCTAACAGATGTTTGGGAATGGAATAGATGCAACTCCCATACAAACTTACTTGAATGCTGTTTCTAAAAGTTTGTTTAATACAATGGTAATTCTTCTAAAGACAGTGATGATTTTGTTAATAAAAGCAGCAAATTACAGCTAGGGAAATTGAAATTTTCTTCTTCCATACTTACTTAAATTGCATCTAAATATGCAGAGAAGTCTGCCAGAAGGGATGCAACCTGCTAATCGTAGCTGTTCCTGTGTTTTCATCCAAACTCAAATTAGTATAGCATGTGCTAACATGATACCATTACCTATTGTGCTGGAGACCCAGATTCATAAAATGTCATCTGTTCATGGGTTTGTCCTGGCCACTGGAGAATGAAATAAAACTAAGTTTCACAGCTTGACCTTTTGTGATGAAAAAGTAAGAACTATAGTAGATGTTTCAACTTATGAAACCCAAATGTGACAGTTTGGTAGAATCCTACTTTTCCAAAATGCCACAGATCTCTGAAATATTTCTTTTGCCAGGTGGATGAAAACATGAAGGTGGCCCAGAAAAGAGATGCTGTACGACAGGGAATGTTTTACTTCAGAAAAGATATATGCAAAGGTATCACATCAAGTAATCTGACTAACATTGTTGTGGATGTCTAGCACATATCTTGCCTTTTAACCATTTTTTCCTTTCCCTTTGTCACACATGAAGGTGGAAATGCTGTTGTGGATGGATGTGGCTCTGCACAGAATGGGACAAGCACCAACACAGAAGAGTACACCTTAATGAGCATTGATACAATTATCAATGGGAAGGTCATAGCCTCTTCTACCTGGAACACATTCTATTTTACCCTCCCAGAAACCAGACTGAGTGTGTTTTATGCTGATTCTGTTCTCTTACACAGGAAGGAGTCTTTCCTGGTTTGATCCCAATTTTGAATTCCTATCTTGAAAACATGGAAGTGGATGTGGACACAAGATGCACCATCCTAAACTATCTGAAGCTAATAAAAAAGAGAGCCTCTGGTATGTTTGACATTTTTGGACATTGACTTTCTTGGCACTTTTCTACTTTCAGTTGGATAAGACTGATGGGAGCTGTGGATGTCTCGTTAGCTATTGAGTAATTAGAGCAAAAGACTGAAGTGTGTTCTCTGGCCTAAATCTTGTCCTGTCTAATTTTGATTTTTAATGTTTAGTGATCCGTTTTAGAACTTAAATTAGGAGTAACTGATAGAGTAACAGTCATGATTTAGAGGGTAGTATATACCCAGTCCTCAGTTTTGTTTTTCAACACTGTTTACTGCTGCTTTTGCCACTGTATCGTCCACTTTGTATAATTTAAACATACACTACTCCACTTTGCCCTGTCACTTGCATGCTGTAAAAGTATTTGAGGCTGGGTCTGATAGCTTGCCTGATACTACTGGTGTGACTCCATAGCTTACTGCTCCAAAGTATTTGTAAGTCTAAACTCAGGTCTGCTAGACCATGGGACTTAGACTTCAGCTCACTGATAAGAAAGTCCTTCCATAAGTAGCAGAACTCCTTCAAGGCAGAGCAGGCTCTTCCACTGTCTTTCCCACGTTGCAATGTTTTTCAAGACAGGTGTATAATGACTCTTTATGTTTCTTAAAATGCCACGATATAATGAGTAAAAGATGCAGGCTAAACTTAATTTAAAACTGTGTGTTTAGCTCAGTCTGCAGCAGCTTTTTAACTTTTTCTGTGTAAATCTTCTGTATAACTGCATATTAATTTAGCTAGGTGGTTAATTTTAGCCTCATAAGTCAAGAAATTTCCCCCCCCCCCCCTACTCCCCCCACCCTGAGTTTTAAACTAAAGTGTTGCATTCCTTTTTAATTCTTGAAGATTGCTGTAGAAGCTTCTAGGTAAAGACCTTTCTAAAGCTGAGGTGGAAATCGGGATTTTGTCTTATCTGGTAATTCACTACTTTAGCAGTTCTTCAGAATGGTAATGTTTTTAAACATTCCCTTGTCTGTTGATTTGGTTCGTTTTTGTTTTCCTTCAGGGAAATGGTCTTGAGAAAACAAGGAATCCATAACAGTTTTTCCTAAGGTCTAGTGACGTGGGTCCAACCCCATCTGGAGGTGTTCCCCACCAAAGAAAACTTTGCTACCTAATGCAAAAGTCAGTTCCTGTATTTACACAGACCTAAAATCTGTGAGAACAGGGTAGATAAGAGTGTAGGGTTTATAGTTCAGCTCTTATGAACTGAAAAGACTTTTAAATGAGGCTTCTTAAGAACTAGAATCCACAGAATAAAAAAGCATTTAGGTATTGTATTACTGTGCCGTGATGTTTCTCAGTTGTGAGCTTTGGATTATTCAAGTTTACTCTTGATCTTAAATCAAATGTTCCTGATGTGCAGACTGTTCATTATGAGTCATATCCACAAAGAGTGGCCATCTTCCAGATTTCTCAAATGATGAACACAGCACTCATGGGTTAAGACCAGCATAATTCAGTCACCTCTTCTCCTGCAGCATAGCAAGGTATTACCCTCCTGATCTCTGTATAGGTGGTGTTTGACTGCCACCGTTCAGTGAGATTACAGATTTGCTAGGCAGGCAGCAGCTGCTGACCACCACCTAATATTAATGAAAGCAGTTCTGAGGTGGCAGCATCAAGTGGTCCTTGTCCTGGTGTGCTGTCTCCTGGCTGCCTGCAGCACAGTAATCACAGAGCTTGATCAGCATTCACAGATGTGATTTCCATAATCTTTGCCTTACCTTTCTTCAAGCAGTTACACTTCTGGTCCACCTAAAGTCATACAGTAAGAAATTACATAGTTCTATTATATGCTTTTTGAAAAAATTAATTCTGTAGTTTTTCATGTTTAAATGCTATTCACAGTTATTTCATGATACAGCTTCTAGTTCCTGTGTTGTAGGATCATGTTTATCTACTCACTTGTCATCAGCATTCATAATTGTGTGGATTTCTCCAGTATATGGTTGCTCCTGAACTTAAAATTCCCTTTGCCTCTTCTTGCCTGTAAGGCATCTCACACCTTTTGTCAGTCAGCAGTGCTATACTCCTGTACATACTTCTGAGAGTTGCAGGCTGTGCTCCCAGTGCAGGTGTGCAGGGTACAGCGGGGCAAGGATGGAGAGAGTGCCTGGGCTGCCTGGCCACTAGGTGTCTGTGTTGGTGTGCACTGGACACTGCCCAGCTGCTCCAGCACTGATGCCTGCACAGCTTGTACTTCAAACGTGTCTCTTTTTAAGCTTCACTCTGCTCATCTCCTGACTCCACTGACTTTCTTGCAGGCCCCCTGCTTCTCGTTGGTGTCAGAAAGTTTTCATGTTGAGTTTTTAGTGCCTTCAACAAATAAAGCCTCTTGGATAATTTTTTTCCTGCCCTTGTATGTAGAAAGTAACTCTGGCCTCATTACTTCTGGTTTTTGAAACACATTTTGATTTCTAGTAATCTTTTTTATTCTGCTTTTTGTTCCGATACTTTCTGCAGTTTTTCTGATTTCTCTTCACGTGCATCTGTTCAAAACCACTGCTAGGATATTTTTAAATAGTGTTGGATTCTTTCTACTTCTTTATTTGTGTGTTCCTTCATGCTTTCTCTAACTTGATTCGTCTTGCTTTTTATAATATTCTTAAACCAAAGACGTAGTGGAAGCCCTGGATTCTTTCCACTCACAATGAAGTTGATATGCTGGCATCTAGCCATGAAAGTTTTTCTAGGCTCTTTGAGCATCCCATCAGCCCATCTTAATGTCTTAACTGTCAGAGTTACCTTAAACTTCTAGTAGTTAAGACTTGTTTGCATGTGCTGCATTCAGGAGCAAGATTCAGCAGCCGGACACTGGTGTCCAGCCAGCCCCCAGCTGCTACTTCATGGGGATACCAGTCTCCTGCAAGTGGTGTGTGTCATTCAGTGACCTTGTATAGAGGTGCTGGGGACCCTTAGGTACCTGCTGACCAACACAAGAACTGTGAAGTGAAGCAGAGGCACTGAGTACAAACCTGAAGTTGGTATAATTGGGGACCAGTCTGGTTTTTGCTAGAGTAGCTGCCAGAAGGAGAAAGAACAGTAAGCCAAGGTTGACTGATCAAAACTAGCAGCTCAGTTGGATGGATCAAGTACAAACTTCTTTTGCACAAATGTAGTAGTGCAGAGGTGTCTGTTGATTCATCTCAGCCAGATTCTTTGTTAAATAGTGTTTGTTTGAGACCTTTTGCTATACAATCTGTTGATAGCACCTGTTCCAGTTGCTACTTTTTTCTGCATTATGTCATTGGAACATCTGAAAGTTGAAAAATTGCACTAGATAAGTGACTTTTAGACCATCAGGGATATGTCATCTTAACTACACCTGCAGTTTAGCCATATTTGAAAACCAAAAAGTATAGGAATGTGTTTCTCCTGAAAGCATAGGCTACTCATTAATTGTGTATATAGTGCACAGAACTCTAGGTGTTCTACTGCTGAATTAGATGTATAAAGTGTGAAATTTAATTTCCTCTTGCCCACAGGAGAATTAATGACAGTTGCTCGGTGGATGAGGGAATTCATCGCACAGCATCCAGACTACAAGCAAGACAGTGTGATAACTGATGAAATTAATTACAGCCTTATGTGGAAATGCAACCAAATCGCTCAAGGCCAGGCAGAGTGTCCTGAACTATTAGGGGTAGGATTTAATAAGAAACAGAGTGGAAATAAAACTGACTCTTTGTAATGAATAAATGAATGAATGATTCTTAAATAATAAAAATATTAAACCTTTTAGCAAAGCACTAGCAAAGATACTGTGAATCTGGTAAAGTTTCATGGTGTGAAGACCAAAACAGGGATACTGCACTATAAAATGGGCCAATCTGCCTAAATATTGGTTTGAGGCATCCTAAAATGGCATATTCTTATTGTTAAGGTTTATACAATATACATGTAAATAGTAAGATATTTTTATGATTAACATCAATGTATTTTAATAACATTGTAACTAAGGTTATTGTGAATTAGCTTGTAACTTTTTTATGCTTAATATAGAAAGAAAAATTGTCATGAACAGCTTTGTAAATGTAATGGTACTTGTATATTATATGCATTCCAGTTACTGAATGTTTACTGTAATTTTTTTAACCTGGAATGTGCTAAGTAATTTACCTTATTGTGTAAGAAAAAAAAAATCCTTCTGGATCTACCTGAATCACAGATACTTCTTCCTTCCATTTGGGTTTTGAAAGTATGTAAGAACAGACAAATATATGTGTATCCCAGTTGTTAATCTTACAGCAGTTTCTCAGTTGCCACAAGACCTGCATCCACTTGTAAACTCAGAAGAACAGATCTGACTTTATTCAGATAATGCAAGTCAGCGTGCCTGCAGATGCACAGTTAATTTCTTCCCCTCTAAAATGAGCTGTATGCCGTCTCAGTTCAGAAATCTGCCCAATGATTTCACAAAAAAAAGTAGTAACGGGAGATGTGTCAAAAGAGAGGAAGAAATAGAGGTGGACATACAGCTTTCTTCACAAAGGAATCAGAGACACCTGCTCTGGACTTCAGCCTGTTTCACTGCTCTTCTCCCACATTGCTGCTGTTCCCATAGTCAACAATGACTGCAGCACAAAACCAAAATTCTGTCCATTCTTCCTAAGGTTGAGTTTCTCATTCTGTCATCTTGTTAATTATAAATAATTTTGTTAGCATGTTTATTTGCTATAAGGTAATTTATGTAGGTGGCTGGGGTTACCTACATAATTGTAGTTATGGACAACTTAATCCCCTCTAGAAAACAGTTTTAAAGAGAAATTCTGGAATGCACTAATCCTTTGAATTGGAAGCTGGTGCTGGGAGTGACTATAAACTACTTAAATTCAGACATTGCATCTGTAAATAAAGCAAACTTAAGGGGCCTTTTTGATTTAGCTTCTTAACTGATTTCTAAAAGCGAATTGCATTAGGGGTAGAAGATGCAAAGCTTAAAGGAAGCCTATATAAATACATAAGATGTAATGATTTTTTTGAAAGAACTAATGGAGAAACTGCAGTGAGAGGTGCACCAAGAAGCTTTTATGTACTGAATTACTTTGTTCTGTGTTCACAGGTGTGCTTTAGAGAATAAAAAGAATACTCTTTTCCTGCAGTGGTGAACTTGTTTTAATTAAGATGTAGGCATATGCTAATTTAGTTCATGTAATAAGGAAATAAAAATAAAATTTGCAGTATGTGTTGGTCACTTGCATGACTTGAACCCACATTTTCAGATTCAAAAAAGGAGGAGCTGCATACCTGGCAAGTACAACTCACCCAGACTCGTTTTGTTCACAGTGAAGCTTCTCAGGACTCAGACAAATGGTCTGACGTTCCTACAGCAACGAAGTCCTTGCTATTTTCAAGGTAGCATCTGTCTGATTGCACAGCATGAGCTGCTATGCTTGGAAAACCCCTAAAAATAGTTGGAATGCTTTTCTGCTGGTACTACATCAATACCTTATTCCCTTTCAGTTAACATTGAATCACCCATCTGGCCAACTATGTGTCCTGTAAGTTAGAGAACATTTTGTCATGACACCTTAAAAGTTGTGGCTGGAAGTTTCCCTCCTGCCTTCTTGTGTACATGTTTCCAGAAGGGATGAGTGAGATCAAACACAGAGCTCCTGTTGTTTTTTGAGACATGCGTGCTTGCAGTGTCTAAGCATTGTGCATTCACTACATGAAGAGTTCAGGTATGTGATCCAGCCTGTTCTTCACAGTGTGGTGAAGGCTGTCAGTGCAAACCAGAGTTGCTGCAGAGACAGGGGCAAGCTTTGCCACTACCTTTGAATACAACTTTGAGGAGGCTCTGTTCTGTCTGTGCCTACTCGGAGGTAGAGAAGCAAACCCTAGTCCAAGCCTCAAGCCCTGGTTGACCTTTTCCAGAGAGCATGAGAAACTCCCTTGGGCTATGCTTACAGGACTTTCAGTTCTGCAGTCATGAAGTGCTTTCATCGAAATAATGACCCTTCCAACAATCATGTGAGCAAAGGGAGGGGAAGAAGCATCAGGCACTCGAGGTGAATTTTGATTGATTCCTTGCCCAAAGACTTTAACTGTGGCACTTTCAGTGATCATTGTGTTGGATACAGTTCAGCTCCACTAACATGCTTCATGCCTTCCACTCAGTTTTCAGCTAGGAGATCCCATTGTGATCTCCAGAGGTCTTGATGCTGTGAACTCTGATGCCAGTTTTCTCTTGTGTCAGACTATTTATGTTCAAATGTCTTAGTTTCTGGATTATTATAGACATGCTTTTATCATGGCCTGCATTCTTAAAATGTGTCTCCTTAAAATGTGTGCACAGAGCTCTGCCAGCAGCTTGCCTTTCTGGGAGAGGTGCAAATCTGCTCCAGCCTGAGTTCCTCTCTCCCCAGAGCCACAGGTCCTGCCAGAAATCTGTGCCGTTGTGGATTTCCCACAGGATCACAGCCTCCTTTGGGCATCCATCTGCTTTGCTGGGGGTTCTTCCAGGAGCTGCAGGTGGATCTCTGCATCCCCATGGACCTTCATGGGCTGCAGGGGCACAGCTGCCTCACCATGGCAGCTGCACCATGGGCTGCAGGAAATCTCAGCTCTGTCACCTGGAACACCACCTCCCCTTCCTTTTTCTCTGACCTTGGTGTGTGCAGAGTTGTTTCTCACACATATTCTCACTCCCCTCTTCCAGCTGAGTGCTGTTGTGCAGTTTTTTTCCCGATTTCTTAACTACTATTCCAGAAGCACTACCACTGTTGATGATGCACTCAGCCTGGGTCAGGTCCATCCTGGAGCAGTGTCATTGACTCTATTGCACATGTGGGAAGCTTCCAGCAGCTTTTCACAGAAGCCACCCCTATAGCCCGCCCAATACCAAAACGGGTCCCTGTGAACCCAATACAGTGTTCCCTGGAATAAGATTCCCTTAGAAATGGGAAACTCCCTCTTGTAAGATTATCCTAGACAGGTAAAGTTAGGAAGGCTTTGCAGGCTACAGCACTTTCTGCCTATTTTCTCTCAAGTATGAGGATTCACTCTGTACAGCAATGGGAGCAGTAAATGCAAGTTTCTGCAGCTTGTGTAGCAGCATTGTGTCTCCTTTTGAACAAAGCAATATCTTTCCCAAAGAAAAGTGTAACTGTAGATGCTGGCTATGAATTGAACAACTGGGCCAGATACTATGGCTTATGTTAAGCAAGAAATGGCTGTAAATGCTTCTCTCAGTCTTTGAAAACAATGTTAATTTAGCCATCTAATTTAGTTATGTATCTCAAAGTTACTCCAAAGTTACACCCCTGTGACATGATACAGAGGGAAAACTAAAATCATGCTGACAGTGAGAAAGTAAAACGTAAATTTTCTTTCACTTCCCAGTGAAGGAAAGTTAAAGTAATACCCCGAGCCACATTGTGCTCAAAAAAAAAAGTGTTGATGCATGATGGCTCCTCATCATTGACTTCTAAGAGTTTGTGTTCTGGCCAGAAAAATGCTAGTTTATAAAATATTTAAGCAACAACAATTTTTCTTACTCTGGAAAAAGTCCAAGTTCCTATTAAATGCAATTAGATCAAAAGTAAGGAGATTTTTATCTGATACAGGGTGATGGTACAGATTTTGATGAAAGATCTTAATGAGTGCCTGACTATCCAGTGCCTTGACTACAGCCAGTCTGTGTGGCAGTGAGGAGTTTCTTGCTGTGTGTTGCTCTGGCAGGTCATGTTCAGAAGAAGAGACTGGGGGCAGGGAGGAGGAAAGAATGAAGGAGAGAAGCCTGTTACCATCCTGACAGGTTCCATTTTCTCCCTACTCTTTGATTTGTGCTGGGGAAGCATCTGTGCCAAGACGACCTCAAGTTCTCCAGCATTTTTCAGTTAGGTTTCTTTTTTCCCTTCAACCATTTTCTAGTTTGGACTATATTCCTTCCTGTCTGTTCCCATCCGTGCATGCACAGGCAGAGCTGGACATCTAATCCTTGCCAGCTTACTCACCACATGGGCATTCAGAGGCCAAGAACTTAGAGTGTTTTTCTTGGCACTGCAAGGGACTGGGACTCCATGCCCAGAGACCGTCACACAGCTGCCTAATGAAAAACAGGAAAGCCTTCCAGCAAAAAATATACCTCTCTGCTGAGGGGAAGCAAGACTTGGCATCACCCACATTTCCTACCTTTCATCCCACTCGGCAGCATTCCTATGGGTTATTCATCCCACTGGCATCAGCTACAGGCATTTGATTCTAAAGAGCAGTAGCACAGAGGATGGCATGGGATGTTAGTGGAGGCAGGCCAAGCTGGCAGCCAGCTCTCCAGGCCCCCCAGACTGTGCAGAGCAGGAGATACGGCTGTTGTACTCTGTCTCAGACACAAACTGGACCACTGAGCACAAACCACTTCTTCCTGTAACTTCTCACCCCGGCAGGGTGAACCAGAGCAATGCAATATAAACTCCAATGTGATCCCTGGGCTTCGGCAGCATCACCATTGCCAGCAAAATGAAACAACCTTGGCACAGAGGGCAGAAAGCCAGGCAGGGCCCGCGCTGGGGTGTGCTCAAGGTGCAGGGACGAGGTCAGACAAACTCATTACTAAGCCCAGGGCCAGCCCTAGGTGTCCTCCTAAGGTAAGAGGCATTACAGCGAGATGGGACACAAAACAGCTGTTCTCGGTGGAATAAAGGGGAAAAGGAGCCAGAGCCGCAGCAGTATTCCAGGGCCAAATCCTTTGTGGATTTATGCCCAAATTGCTACTCATGGGTTTAGCCCATGAACTCCTCCCGGTGGGGTCGCACAGCAGAGCAGTGGTAATTCCTCTCCATCTCTGCTGCATTCCCACTGGGAAGGGGCAAAGGGCAGCTGAAGTCAGTGGTGGGGCTGCCTGGGGACACCCCAGCTGGGAGTCCTCCAGGCAGATCTGCTCTGTAGATGCCTCATAAGCAGGGCAGACCTCTGTGTGTGTTTAAAGGTGAGTCCAGACCAGCGTGTCCCTTTCCATCGTTTGGTTTTGCTACACAATTGCTGAGAGCAAAACTGCCGTGGTCCAAATTAAAACATGTAAAATTCCAGTGCTTCCGGATATGACACATTCTGAACAACCCTGTGAAGGTGAATTCCCCTTTCAAATGCAGTTTGCTCTTGCTCTTAAAATAATCATTTCTAGACAAACTTCACCCACTGTTTTAAAAAAAAAAAAAATCTGTCAAAGAATGGCATAAAAGAACATATTGCAGATTTTTGTCTTTTTCCCTTTACTTCCAGTGCAGCCCAACTGGCACACATCCCACAGCTTCATGTGAGGTAGGGATGCAGCCATTTCCGGAGATGCATGTGAAAAGCAGAGCTCCAGAAGGGAGTGCCCACACGTCCCTGGAAATCGATTCTGACTTTCCACTTCCCACTCATCACAGCATATGTGGTGTCATCAGTATCTGACCATTCCCACTCAGGCTACAGGGACTCAAAGAGGTGGCATGCTTAGGAAGGGAGAAGATAGCCAGGCATCCCACTTCAATCCCTCCAGCTGTTACTCTGGCTTCCAGAAACGTGGCATGTTTAGTCTTGCTTTTAACTGATAAATTGTGATGCTTGCCCTGAGCACCAACACAGTGCTAGGACAAAACATTTCTCATCCTGCCTCAGAAAATCAAAATCTACAGAAAATAAAGGAAACTTAGAGGATTATAACTGTGCAACAAGGGAAAATCCCAGCAGGCTACTGTGTTTCTCACTGAGTGCCTTCTGTACTCATATGTTTGTACAAAGTTCTGTATTAGTTTTCAAGATATACCACAGCAAGCTGCTCTCTAGGGGAGAGGAACACTTGTCCAGGACCATGCTCTCCAGAGGGGATCATCTGCCAGGTACAACAGTTGTCAGAACATCAGCAAAATGGTTAACTGTTTCCAGCTCTGCTTTCATCCTGAAAGGGGGCGTTTATCTCCTTTTGTCCTGATGCAGCCAACAGAGTTTTGTAGTGTGTCAAAACATTGGTGCCAAGCACATTTACTGTTGCAATGACATGCTACAACACCTCATAGCTTACATATGGCAACCAAAGGTATAATGCAGGTCTAGAAGTGCCTACAGGACAACGATGTGAGATGGTGAGCCTGATGCTCTAATTGCAACAAAACCGTAAAGCATTATGATAAATTTTATAATCAAACTGCATTGTCTTTACAACTTTTCCTTGGCTGTGCCTAGAGTTTGAGAGAGATGACATAGTGACAGCCTTGCCTACCCATTTCCTGTCTTTTACCATCAACAAATATAGCACGTGTATGAACTTGGTTTGTCTTAGTTACTTCCTTGTAAACAACTTTTACTGGTGGAGCCCACTGGCTCAAAAATCAGCCAGATTGGAGATTCTCCAATACCTGTCATGAAAAAACACCTCTGGGTTGTGTCCTGGGACACCACAGATGGCATGTGCCTCCAAGAGGACGTCACAGACACTGCAAAAATCACTGAACACAAGTGCTGTGTCTTCATGGCATACCTCCAGCTGGAGATCAGCAGCTATGACAGGCGCTACAACAGGAACTGGTGATTTAGCACCTACTTTCAAAAACTCCTTCTATGAGGCAGGAAACACTGATGTAACACCAAGTTCCCAGTTTTGAAACTTGCCTGATGATTTCTGTGGGGATAGGAAAGGGGAAAAAAATCTGCATCACATGTACCCAGCATATCCCAGCTTCTCTGTCCCAGTGTTCTAAGGAGCTCTGCCTGCTCCTGGGAAGAAGCAAAACGAAGCAAAGCTAAACCTAGTCAAGAGGAATTGCAAAGATATTTTCCAGGGGAAAAGGCTAGCTTCATCATTACTTCCCTCTGTGCCAGCCTTACCTTCTCCTTCAGGACCACACCCTTCCTGCCCCCTCCTCTGCCCAGGGAGCACGTCTCCATGGTTGAGTCTCCTATCTGACTGACTGCGTCTTTTGCTCCTGAGTAAGCTCTGCCTCCTAATTTTACCCTGCCTGCCTGCTCCTCTGCAGCTCCATGTCAGCAGCCCCAGACCCACGGGATGCAGAGTGGGAGGCTGTGCCTGCTTCCACTACCCAGGTGGTAAAAGAGACAAAAAAACCTGGGAAGCCAGACATGGGCATGAGCCACAAAATAGTCCTCTTAAAATGCCTTACTACTTAACATCATGAAGGAAGACCGCAAGGCTTATGCAGCCTAGACTTGAGGATAGAGTGCACAAGTTACAAGCTTGTGTGTGGCTTATTTTGTCAATGGTTAACAAAAAAAAAAGGAAGAAGGAAAAGAGGGAGGTGCTAAGGAGCTCCAGTTTGTCCAAGTTCAGTTTATCTGGCAGCTTTCAGATTTTTCAGTGTGGGCAGAAGACAGGTCTGGCATGGAAAGCGAGTTGTAAATTGTCTGCAAGGAGACAGGCAAAGGAAATTCTGCTTTTATTCAGAGACAGGAGAATAGACAGCTGAAACAGAGACCAGCATATAGGAGTGGTGAGAAGCCGAGAAAAACCTATCAAAGGGTTAACCCCCCCTAATAAAGTGAGGTGATAGTCGAGGCAACCTAAAAGTGGGCAGAACAGGAAAAAGTCAGAGAAGATGTAGATAGCAGGGAGAGTTTAGCAGTGTCTTGAAACCTGATGGTCAGGGCAAGTAAGTCTGGCATTTTTGGTAATTTAGGATGCAAGGCCTTTTTGTGTTTGCAGAATTTTACCTTTAAAAAAAAACTTCTAAAAAAAACTTCTCTAATTTTGAGCCTCTCCTTCCCTCAAGTGATTGCCAAGGAATGCTTTCATATTCTTACCTCATTAGCTTTAGCACACAGCGAGGCAGGCAGGAACTGCTCTGTATCTGGCTACTGTGGAACCAGTTTTGGACATGCAACTGGCAACCCTTTTCTAGGCTAAGAAAGCCAAGCAATTCCTTCTTCCCAAGAAAATCTGGGGATTCCATCCTCCTTCTGCTTCCTTCTGTGTGGCAGATAGAAACTAAAAAAGAATGAAGCATCACTGAGGTAAAACAGGGATGGCCTCAGTCAAAACATCAGGATTTGTTGCTGAAGAGAGAGCCTGGGAAGCAGCTGGATCCAACATGACAAACACTCACTGTGCTGAGTGTGAGCCATGGGACAGCAAGTGAAGCTTTACATGGCTTGTGCCACTGATCCTAATATGAACTCAGGCTTTTGCAGACTTTCAGCAATATTTTGTATAGATCAGGAGTGATAAAAGTCGTTTTATAGTGACATTATTTTCCAAGATGGGTTGAAGCATCAGACCCTTGCTCATTTATTGTCCTCTACAAGGGTCTGACCTCCAGACTTCTCCCACATTTGACCTCCCAAGTTTCCCAGGCGTCTCAGCACAAACCTCTCCAGACAGAGGGGAACACCAAGAGACCTGTGTAGGTCCAGTCACTGACCCAACCAGCAATGCTCAAGTCCCAGAGGGACTGAGTCTGGAACGAAAACAACAGGCTATTCACCAACTGCAATAGTGGTCACTTTCTGTTTTTCAAGAGAGTCTTAGCTTCAAAGTTATTATGAGACCCTTATGTTTTTTTCACAGATAGTGGAAGTTATATGATGGTGCTTCTTGGGCATGAGTCACTTTCTCAGGCAATGCTCCAAAATCTCTGGCTTCTGGCCAGTCTTAAGCTCTTCTAGGATTCCTGGGAAATAGGGTTTTCCCATTTGAGCTTGTTGTGTAATCAATGCTACTCACTTACTCCATGTAGCTCTGCTTATGTGAGGTGTTGAGGGGGTGTTTCTTTAAAACATCCAGTGTAGGATGGCCAAGAAGTGACATGCTTCTGTCCCAATAACTTCTGAGGCAGCTCAAGCCCCATATAGGCTGCTAATATTGCTCTTTCAGCTGGAGTATAGCTGGCTTCTGATCCTTGATAACTCCAGCTGCAAAACCCTAATGGCCAACCTCAGGTTTCTCCTGAGGTCTTTTGCCAGAGGCTCCAAGTGAGGCCCTGTTCCTCAGCTGCAGTGTACAGTATATTTTGCATGGCTGCTGCTGTCCAAACAGCCCAAGAGCTACCGCACGAGATATTTCCAGTTTGATCTGCTCAAAGGCCTGTTGTTACTCAAGGTCCCCCTCGAAGTGGTTGGTTCTTCTTTTGGGTCACTCAATAGAGGGGGCTCACAAGCTGACCATGACCTGGAATATGAATTCTCCAGAACCCCACAAGGCCTAGAAAAGCTTGTGTTTCCTTCTTGTTAGCTGGTTAAGACAGCTGGTTCTAGGTGTACTGGACACACCTCCAAATGAAAAGGAAATTGTAGCCTACACTCTGCTGCCAGGGGCACTGAGAAAAATGCATCAATTATATCAGTTGTGGCACCATTTGGCTGCCTTTGTGTCCACCTCACACTGAAGTTCCAACATGTCTGTTATGGCAGCGCTCAGAAGCAGCATGACTTCATCAGGCCACGATAATCTGTCAGCCTCCATTCCCCAACAGACCTTGGCACAAGCTGTACAGGACTGTTAAAGAGTGAGCAGGTCCTGCTGGTCACTCCTTGGCTCTCCAGTCAATGAATTAGTTCATGGATGGGAGTTACAGCGTCTCAGTTGGTTGGTTGCCTTTGACTCCAGCTCATATTGAAGTTCCCACATGTCTGGTAGGGAGCACTCAGAGGTGGCCTGACTTCATTCAGGGCACCAGAGTCTTCTGCTCACCACATGGCCTGTGCCTGGGGCTTCTCTTCCCTCTGACCAGGCCAGGAGAGGACTGATCTCTTGGGCTGCTCCTAAAACCCAGGGTGTGGGCTTGTTAGGATGAGGAAGTACCAGAGTTTATTCTACATTTCAGAGCCAGGACACCATGTCTATGGCTGGTGTATTTATTTGTGGGTAATGCAATGCAACCGAGCTGCTGGAGTATGATACAGGGACACTTTGAACCACCTTCCTTCACATGGCAACTGTGCAAGGAGCATCCTCTGATCCTTTAGGGACCTGTCACCTTTTAGATCACTATAGACAATTTCCAGCACTACTAATTCTCTCAGGTACTGGATACCTTCATCTGCAGTGACCCACTTCCCTACGGAGTTTACAAGATCTTCCTTAAATGGATATCTTGCCCTCATTCTTGAGAGAAGCCATCACCAGAGGCAACAAATTGCTCTTTCTTTTCCAATTCCTCTTTCAATCTCCTGATCTTTAGCAAGTGATCCCAGCTCTTTGGCTTCATGACCTTCTAACTGCTGAATGTCATCACCACTATCCCAGCATTAACGCAGCCAGGCAAAAATCCACTCACCTGGCTGGTGGCTGTAATCTTTTCACAAGTTCTTGAAGTTCAGATGAGGTCAAGGACTGAGTAACTGTGGCTTCCTGTTTAATTTACCTCAAGGCAATTTCTTTGTTGAAGGACCTGCCTCTTGATCTAACTCCTCCTTTCCTATCGTTTCTTCTTCTTCTTCTTCTTCTCCTTCTTGTGTTTCTTTCTTCTGCTGCTTCTTCTTCCTCCTCCTCTCTTACTAATTGCTGGTATGGGCCTGTAGCTCACCTTGTCCATCTTTTGGTTTTATTGCTGGAGGAATTACTGCAGTTGCTGTAGTTTGGGTCCCTGTCTCAGCCATAGTCTCTTCAAATGAAGTTTGGGTTCCTGCCCCAACTACAGTCCTCTGAGAGGACTGTGCAATTGCTCAATAGGCACATGCCAGGCCCCAGTACAGGGCAAGAAGCTGCTGGTTTTCATTGGGGTGGGCAAGACACCCTTCTATCAGTTGATGGATCAGTTTGTCAGAGGTTATTACCTGTTCAGGTGTAAAACCCTAAGTAATGGGAGGTGATAACCATCCTAAAAACTTGCCCAAATCCTTCCACAAACCCTGCCACCCAGGAACTGGATGCCTCAGGGTAGATTTCAATAGCTCCTCACCTAAAGATTGTTTTCTCTTACACCAGGATGATGCTGGATTCTATGAACTCCGTAGCCTGCCAACAGTATTAGTTAGTATGATTAACGTATTAGCTAGTAGTATTGCAGCTTGCATAAGGATGAGTAAAGACCATGGGAGACTGCATTATAAAAGCATTCACATCAATCTCAGGCAGGGAGAAGGAGGTGTATTCCCTCATCGTCCACAAAAGATAAGCAGTGCAGCTGACAAACTCAATGTCAGGAGCTGGCTACTCGATACTTACTATTTACTATTTACTATAGCATGTAATAACTAACTGCCTTTATCTTGCCTGAAGTTAGGTTGCCAAAAAATGTACTCTAATGCGTTGACCTTGGCTGGGCGCTTGGTGCCCACCAAGCCACTCTATGACTCCCATTCCCAGTGGGACAGGGAAGAGAAAATAAGATGGAAAACAACTCCTATGTTGAGATAAGGCAGTTTACAAAAGAAAAAAAAAAAGGAAAAAAAAAAAAAAAGTTTGTGCATAAACAAAGGGAAATGTCAATCTCTACTTCCTATCAGCAAGCAATATTCAGACGCTTCCCAGGAAGCAGGACTTCAGCACATGGAACTCCAGAAGGCAAACACTGGAGAATAACAAATGCCCCCCTCCCCCCCGTTCCTCCTCCCTCCCTTAGCTTTCATATCTGAGCTGACATCATATGGTATGGAATATCCCTTTGGTTAATTTGGGTCAGTTAGCCTTGTTGCATCCCCTCCCAGAATTTTGCCCGCTCCTAGTCCTTTGGTGGAGGGGAAGGAATGTTACAGGGACAGTGCTGCTCAGCAGTAGTCACAACATTGGTGTGTTAACACCCTTCCAGCTACCAATGCAAAGCACAGCACAGGGAGGGACAAGTGAACTGTAACTCAGTCAGACCCAACAGAGATATGCTGCTGCTTCTGAGGGTTTACATATACAGTCTCCACACAGAGTACATAAACCAATTCCTTAACATAATTTTTAAAGAATCTCTAGTGGGGAGAGAGGAAAGGATGGAAATTCTCCAGCTTTTTTGTTGGACTTTTCCACCACAGAGAACAAAACAGTACATATTTGTAAACCTCTGTATAATACACATTGCATGGTGTGAATGTTTTCCCTGCTTAATCTCAAAACATATAAAATAGAGCAAGAGATGACCAAGGCCAAAGGGGAATTTTCAGAAAAACAGAAGATCTTTCATAATGAGGCAGACAAAATAATTTAGAAATTGTGCTCCTGAAAATAGGTGTCTGGGGGATAAACATGATTGAATCATCTAAGTAAATTGTGGAACTGATCATTGCAAGAGGCAAAAATATAAAAGGGTTTTCCAAGTGATCAGCCACATTAACGGAAGAGATGTGGCTAGCACTTAGATAATGGCATCATCATCATTGTCATTACTATTATTGTCATAATCTGGCTTAATATTCAGTGTTCTGGTTACCATTGCATGGGTGTCATTTCTGTCCAAGGAAATTCATAAACCATGGGATGCTGGAATGGGGTAAATAAGTCAGGGAAGGATCATTTTGTACCAGCTGCTCCTTGTGTTCTTTCCCTAAGCATCCACATCTGCCAGGGAGAGAACATTGGCTTTCTGGTCTGACTAAATTATGTTCTTACAAAATTCAGTGTTAATTGGGAAGCAGGCATAGTAGAAAGGACAGACTTCAGCCTATCAGGTAGGCACTGGAAGCTGGATTGGAATTCAAGCAGTCACTAGTAGAGCAGAGAAGAGAATCGGCAACTTAGAAGAGGTCCCCTAGCAGGTAAACTCCCAGTCACCAACATGCACATGCCCGACTCCAGTGGGAGTAGCCCATGCTTGGGGCCTCCCCTTGTGGATGGCTGTTTGTGGCTGAGCATGCAACTGAATTAAAGTCTTCAGCTTTCTGGGTGAGCCCTCCAAACACAGTAGCATTGCACAGGAGACAACTAGACCAGCTGCAGCCATGTTACTGTGTTCCTTGACAGCAGGGTGAAGCCTTCCCAGCCCTCTCAGCAGTCACACAGAACAGGTAAGTGCCTCTCCTGAGATAACTCAGGACTCTCATGGGGCTACTTGTCTAAGAGCCTTGACTATCCAGGATAGAAAGAAAGTCCCAGTGTTTCCTACTGACTTTGCTATGCAGCAGTATTTTCAACTGCTCTGCTCCATGTTCCTGCTCTTGGTGAACAAGAGGGATTCACATCATCTCCCTAACTACTTAAGTAATGTATTAATCTACCTCTAGTTGCTCTTTCTCATGTCCCAACTACTTTCCCAGTGATGTCTTATGACCTGATTAATGGGTACAGGCCACATCTTGGGCAACGCTGTTCTAACAGCCTGTTAATATTAACTAGACACTTTGATGGAATTACTTGTTACTTGGAATCATGGAATGGATACCTAGCTCTACCCATTAGACAGAAAATACCTGGGGCTCAGATATAGTCTAAGGAAAGCATAAATGGCCTGTCTGGTCACATATTTGTACAGAAATATATGGTCAGCTTATTCCCTGCATGGTCCCAGCTCAAGTTCCCCTGTACTCTGCAGGCACAGCCCACGAGTCACACAGGCAGGATGCAGCCACACTATTCAGAGGCAGGCAGAATTTAGCTGTATGATGGTGTGGTCTATCCCCAGCCAGCAGCCAAGCCCCACACGGCTGGCTCACTCACTCTCTCATCAGCGGGATCAGGGAGAAAATCAGAAGAGTAAAAGCTAGAAAATCTGTGTGTTGAGATAAAGACAGTTTAATGGAAAAACCAAGAGCCACACATGCAAGCAAAACAAAACAAGGAATTAATTCACTGCTACTCATGGTAGATGTTCAGCCATCTGCAGGAGAGCAGGGCCCCATCACATATGACAGTGACTTGGGAAAACAAATGCCATCACTCCAAATGCCCCCCTTGCCCCATCCTCTTTCTTCCCCTCACTTTATATACTGAGCATGATGCTGTATGGTCTGGAATATCCCTTTGTTCAGTTTGGGTCACCTGTGTCTCCTTCCAGCTTCCCATGCACCTCCAGCCTCCTCGCCAGTGTGGCAGTATGGAAAGCTGAAAAGGCCTTGGCTCTGTGTAAGCCTTGCTCAGCAATAACAAAAACATCTCTATATTATCAACCCTGTGCTCAGCAGAAATCCAAAACACAGCCCCATACCTGCCACTGTAAAGAAAATCACCCTAGCCAAAGCCAGCACATGGACACAAGTAAAGCTGGCAGGTGAGTCAGCCCTCCTGACTATTTCATTTACTAGTATAGATACAGCTTATGTGCCTCTCGCCAACTTCCACTGGCAGAAACAGGTTAGGTCTATTAGTGGCTCCACATATTAGTGGTTATCTTCTTTTTTCTTCTGCCTTCAGTCAGAGTCAGGATTGAACACACGAGAGATGGATTTTCTTGTTTGGACTCAGTTGTTTATTAATTCTTATCTAAAGTACAGAGAGTTCTGCAACACTTCTAGCTAACAAGCTAAAAGCAAGAAAATGTCAGTGTATCTAGCTAGTTACAAGGTCTTCTATAGCCCAACTATCCAATTAAAAGCTAACATCTATATTATTTATACTTTTGATCCAATGACCAAACACCCGTGACCTGCAGTGCAGTACTTTCTATCCAACCAAAAACTACTACCTGAAATCATGAAGAAGAAGGAACAAGAAGGAAGAAAGAGATAATGCCCAAGAACCTCCATCTTGGAACCTATTACTATATTCTAAAACCCCAAATTCCAAACCCTTCTTCACCATGTGATACTACACACTTCTATTCTAACTACATACCAGTGATTCTAAGCCTATCACTCAAATTTGGAAGCCTTCTCCAAAGCCTCAAGTCAAAATCAATGCTCCCTTGAGGGTCAGTGTCAGAAAGCACAGAAAGTTCAAAACTCCCAGGCTTCAGGGTTCCAACAATACCTATAAATTAGACATAACGACATCTTAACTTTCATGTTCCCAAATATTTTCTTGGTTTTGTCACCTGACTCTCTACAGAACCAGAAGATTGTTATGCCTTTGGGTTTACATCCAGCAGTACTTGATGACATATCATACACTATACAGGACCAAAGGAGCCCTTCACAGATGAGGAGGTTGGTCAAGCACTGCAGCTCCAGCAAAGCCTCAGAAATTTATGATTCAACCTTGTATAAATCAAGCAGAATTTGAGTCTCAAATAGCAAATGTTCTTTTTATACACTGTCTTCATGTCCAACCTTTTCTACATCATCTAAAAGCTACATCTTCACTTTGTGTCTGAAATAGGAAGGAGGTTCTAATGCATGGAGGAGGTCTAATATCACTGTCTGTTACTTGTTATGTGTACAGGAAGTGATTTGCTTTCCTGATAAAGGAAAGTGCAGTTCAAGTGCATTGTAATTTGGAAATTAGGGAACAGAAGCACATAATAGTTGAGGTTGGAAGGTACCTCAAATGCTACTGATCTCATATTTCACTCCTCAACTTCAACCTCACATGGCATTTGTTTAAAAGATGTCACACCTCAGAGCAGAGATGTGTTACTTATGAAGACTATGCAGAGCCATGCAAACCACTGCCTGACAGAAAAGGATGTCCAGAGCATTTTAGAGCAACCTGAGGTAGGCCTGCTAGATGTGGGTTCCCTCACCTGAGTTGCTGTAGATGCACAGTTACAGCACTGAGGTTACCTTGGCATTACATAGACAATAAGTGACAGCAGAGAGTCATCCATCAGGAGGGTTTTGCAATTGGAATGGGTAAATAGATTATATTTCATTTTTCTTGTCTGCTTATCCATGTTGTTCAACCTACATCTGCACTCAGGGTTTGTTTAAATGTACTAAGGCAATACCCTCAGAGTCCTTTGCAAATACATTGAACATATTTTGGGAAAAATTTTGTTTAACATTTTTAAAAGAGGAAGACAGATCAAGAGTACAGCATGTCTGCTGTCCAGTCCTGTCTACTACAGCAGTTGTTAGTATTCAAAGGGTGGAGAGAGAAAGCTGTTTCTGAGGAGCATTTATCCCTTTTGAATGTTGTATTTGAATTGTGCAATTACAACGAAAAGGAAAGCAATACAAAAATCACAAAAAGGTGATTTTGATAAAAGCTTAATCCTTTACAAAATCTAGAAGAGACAGTGGATGACTGCTGCATTTAGTTCTTATCCTAAATAGTCCGTTTTGCAGGAGGTGTAAGGAATGGCATAAAATTTCAAATTACTGCAAGAGAAGAAAGTGGTTATTGCCCTGATGAACACATGTACTTACACACATCTTTCTGGCAGGCAGATAAAATAGCCTGCAGTATATCCACATTTTAAAGCCTCTTCCCACTACCAGAGGACACAAAAGTGTTGCAAAGTGTTTTAAGAGGTTTTTCTTAAATTATTCTGATCTTCTGGTAGTTAAGATTAGCACACAATTTAAGATTTTATGTGAAAACTATTCTTTTGTCCTGTTTTCATAGCAAAACCAAAATCACTTCTTGCTGCAAGCTAAATTTCTTGTGGATCCTGGAAGAAAGAGTGAGAAATTAAGCCCAGACATTAGAGCTCATTCTTGTGCTTTCAGTAAAGCCCTCTGTGGATGACAAAAATACATTTGTACTTATCATCATATGTTTGGTTTCTTCAACTGCTGCCTGGAAATAAATATTGCACTAGCATATCTTTGGTAGTATTGTAAAAAAATCACAAGAGCAGCTCAGGAATATTTCAGTGTTAGTAATACCTTGAGCTTGTTTAACAGGCTTACTCAGTGACCTCGGAGCAAGCCCTGAACTCTACAGCTGGGAAGGAAAAGGGGAAAACATGGTTTTCAGGAGGAGTGCAAGCATGCCCCAGCCATGCCTGGCTATTTGCCACAGCTGGGGAATAGTTAGCTGACAAAGATGGGAAGTGCCGGTGGCATTTTCCCCCAGCAAAGCATTAAGACTGTTTCCTCCTGCTACTAATGCCACTGTTTGTGACCATGCATTGAAAACAAAGGGCATCTGTTCTTATGGATTTTAAAACATAGTTTGCTTTCTATATAGAAAGAATAAATCTGTTTCGTTTTTCTTCATTGTCAGATATGATTCTTTTTGGGCTTATGGCCATTCATGTTCAAACTCCAATTGTTTTTCCTTGTGTTTCCCAAGTGTTATTTTTATAAAGCAATTGTTCCTCTCTAACTGGATAGCAGCAGAAGTAAATCAGCTCCCACGTGTTTAGAAACAAAGGAACAATGAAACATTCAGCCAAGCTTGCCTCAACAGATTACTCTATTTTTTTTATACGTTCAAGGCAATTTGAAACAGGAAAACTGCCCAAGAGCTCAGAGGATTTGGGAGGAGGTACTCTGAGCAGCAACTGTGACTCGCCTGGGAGATTAGGGGCCAGATCCTCCCCTCACTTAAGCCCCTGGAAATTGTGCAACTGCCCAAACAGAGCTGGGAGAATAATTTGATCCATTTTCTTGCAGTGGTACACTGAGGGTAAATAACTGTGATTAAAAATTTACGTTTGTCAGTTGAAGTTCAGTAATTTGGTAATGACAGCGGCTCCAAATATCTCAGCAGAGTAGCAGAATAAGCAAAATTCAAGCATGAAGAGACTCTGCTTACGGTTCTGGGGAGAGGTGAAAAAGTAAAGTGGGATCAGAGCCACCAGGTGCCAGGATTTTGGGAGCAAGTGCAGCCAAGGTAGGCAGCCCACAGTTTCCCTGTCTTGCCATAGGCAGCTGCCCAGCCTTGCTTGTAACATTGATGAATCCTGCTCTGCCATTCTTGGCCCGGGGCAGTTGTGAAAGAAGACTTGTTATTTCCACCCTGCAACCAACAGGTTTTACATGATCATACTGTGGGCTGACAGCAAACAGGCAGTGGAGGTCAGCTGTCACCTGGGAAGCTGTCTAGGCACTTCTGTTCAATTTCGTGGACATACACTTCCTTAACTAGTGGGTGGCACTTATATGCAGGGTCTCTCCTGTCTGGAAGCACATAGCTCTTAATAAGGCTAAGGCCATATTTTAGACCTTGAAAGCAATTTCCAGTTGTGTGATCTGAAACCCAGCAAAATTATTAAGCATCTTCCTCCAAGACATGAAAAAGTAGCAGAGAGAGAGAGAGGAGGGCATCACCTACATGTCTTCAGTCAGGAGCTGCAGTAAGGACATGGTGCTTACACATCTCCCTGGCACTCCTAGGACATGCAGAAAGATCCCAAACCTAGTTCAAACTGTTGAAGCAGTCATATGGGCTGAAAAACTTGTGTTCTACCAGCTTTCAGTTTTACTCTATGACCTTTTCTTTTGATTCTTTTTCTCAGCTAACTAAACTGAACAACCAACATCATAAATATTTGTGACTTTGGTGATACTATATAATGTAAAAAGGAAGGAGGTGCAGGAAGGAAGTACGTATTTTTAGAAGAAAAATATGATGTTCTGAAAGTACCTGAGGACAGATACCAGCAATGCTGGTATTGAAAAAAATAGCATATGCAATGCTTTTCTGATCTGAATTTATCTGAGGGATGAAACATGATCTGATGGAGGAACTTTGGTCATAACCGTAGGATTTAAGATGACAACATGATCATGCAAATATAGCGTGAAGAAAGAGACTTCTGTGTTCCTGTGGTGAGCAAGGCCCAAACATCCCCATGCTGGGATGGGGATGGCTGTAAGGGTGCACTCAATAGTCACGGTTAGAAGTGCACAGACTGATAGACTGGAAGAGACATCAGCCAGTGGACAGTCTGTGGGGGAGAAGAAAATGCCAAGCAGAGGTTCATGTTGCTAATCAAAAACTGACCTGCAGATGGGCAAGACCAACAGATAAGGTACTAGATGAGGCTGGAAGCAATTTGGGTCCCAAACTGTTGTTCAGCTCATGTGCACTCAGCCCACTACCCTTCCTGACAGGTTAGCACAAGTCTCCATAGTGGTACAGATTGAGATGCTGTGCCAGGCATGGCATCATGACAGCCACATCCCATCACTGTTTGCAAGAATTTAAATAACTAAATTCTAATTTTAACAAACATCTGAATCATCTAAACATAAAAGGATACTGTAGGGCTCTCACCAAGCAAAGCCTCTGCTAATGATACCTACTGTACAAATATCATGCTCTGGGACAGGGCTCCGAATAATGCCAACTGATTTTCTTTCTTAAGGTCCAGAAGATTTGCCAAAGAAGTCTCATAAGACACTTCCTCTACAGACCTTATTTTCCTTTCCAAAGGCATGCTCAGGACTTCACCCCTCCTGTGGGTTCTGGGAGCCCTGTGCTGCCTTCCCTTCTCATGCACCGCACAGAGATGTTTGCTGTGGCCTGGACACTTGCCCCCGGCCAGGGCAGGGCACATTTGCACCTCAGCTAAGGCTAAAGCAATGTGAAAAGGGCATGACAGAAATACGTCCCTACAAATCTGCTGGGATGTTATCAGCACCTCAAGCTGCCCCTCGGGCACCTCCCCAGGCATTCCCAGAAGAGGAGGGAGTATGAATCAAGCCAAGCACAACCTGTTCATGCCTTTAGCCAAATCTTGGCCTCCAGCAAAACAAAAACATGCCTTGAAGTACCTCAGGGAGTGGCCCACAGCAGCACATCCTGAGGCAAGAGGACAGGAGGCAGGACTGACTGTGGAAAAAGAAACAACAGAAGCTTCCCGGCAAGGGCAGGGCCAAAGCTGGCACCTGAGTCACGGCGGCTGCCCTTGGATTCCGCGATGGGAGCGCTGCTCCCTGCAGCACCACTCCTCTGATCCACAGAGCCAGGGCAGCCCTGCTGCCAGCCTTCATTCCTACAGTCTGCCCGTTCACTCCTCTGCTTACAGTTTTCACAGAATGCAGAATGATGTCTGGTAGATAAAACTGAACTGAGTATAGAATTTGGGGTTTTTTCCCTTCACAAGAGATAGGGGGTTTTTCAGATAAAATAGCATTTAAAAGGGAATATGTTAACTATGGGGTTTTTAAATAGCTTTTACCCAAAGCGATGCAATTAGTCATGATCCAGGAACAGTTTGCCCCACAAAATCCAATTTTCAGTTGTTGTCTGAAATCAATGTGAGGCTCATTCCTTCTGCTGTTAAAATCAATGGCAATTTGAGTTCAAGAAGCTGGATCCTGGTTCTGTAAAAATGTAAACCAGATTTTTCCCTCTTTGCCCTGCTTTTTTTAAAAAAAGAAATCCATCACACCCTAACTATGTTAGCTTCCCTCTCTTATAAATACATGTTTCTAAAGAAGTTTAAGAAAGACTTTACTCTTTTGACTGAAATATTTCTTTTATATTACAGTACCTATAGAGATGGTTCTGTGACCTTTCAGCAACTACATGTGAATTTCTCAAGTACATAGGACTGGACTGCTTTCATCTAGGTGGTGGTTTTTCATAGCTGTGTGACTCTGGGGTCCCTTACAAGGGGATCCTAACAAGTTGCATCCTAACAAGCCTCAGGAACATTCCTGAGACTGGGAAGCAGAGCCATTGTGTCCCACCACCTGTGGGCATGCTGCAATTTGCAAGGGCCAGTCATGGCACTAATTTGCTCTAAGGCTTGACTGACAAATAGAAAAAAAATGATTGAACTGAGAGAGGTCTAGTCAATATCTGCTGTTGCAGAGCTACTCTCTTTCAGTTCTAGTTGTATGAGATCTGACAGCATGGTTTTCTTTCTCCTTGAACATTCAGTCAAAAAAAGAGGAGTTAATGTAGGGAAATAAACCTTTGATGTGAGAAAAAAGAATACAAAATAATAAAACCAGAAAATGTATTAAGAGTATGGTTTTGAGATATTGTGGGCTTTTAAAGCAGGTAAAGAAGTCAGTATTTTCAAAAGTCTGTTTGTAATGAGAGGTAGAAATGAGAGGTCTAATCAAAGGTACCTTTCTAGAAAAGGAGACCATCAGCAGGAACAAATTGTGGAAAGCATGTAGCACCCATACCCATGTCAGCAGAGACAAATGACACTGTAGCCATGATCCCTTAATCTAGCACAAGTGCTTACTCGGGCTGGAAGGAATGATCCATTCTTCTCATGGCTCCCAGGCCTCCGGCCCATTCTGTCCCTTGCACTTGCATTTGACCTCTAAAAGTCTTGTAGTCCAACCTCCCTGCAGTAAGCAGCAAAGTCTTCAACTAGATCAGGTTGCTCAGAGCCCTGCCCAACCTTATTGTGAGCATTTCCAGAGATGGAGCGTGTGTCAGATCTCGAGACAAGCTGTTCCAGGGTGTTACTTACTCCACAGCTCTAACCCTACAGTCAATTATTCCAGCCCCTTCTTAGTCTTTCAGTTACCAGCATGCCTATGAAAGTTGTTAGCTTTCAAGAGAAGCAACCCATCTTACTGACCTTGATGCATTCTGGGTTTTTTTTACTGGGAATGAAAATAATACATATACAGTCCATCAGGCAAAACCTGAGTATAAATAGCCAAGCTTCATTTTCTTAGAAGCCTTTATCCTGTGTTTAAGCTAAAACAGGATCTAGACAACAGATAACGTGTTTACTGGACCCTACCCGGGCAGGTTGCTGACACAGTTGTCCATGTGAGCAATTAGGTGTGAAATGTGCTGCAAGCATCAACCAGGGATGAGTATTTTATAAAGCCAACATTCCACATCATTCATTTGGGATGTGCAAGCTTCCCCTGCTGATTCATGTCAAATCAATTCTATGTACTGTTAAGAGTACAATGGTGCAGTAAGAAACACTGATAAATGTATTAAAGAGAGGCACTAGTCTGTGGTGCTAAGACACACAGAGTGGAGTTCAAAGCCCCTCAGTGCCTCTGTGGCCCATCCTGCCACCCCTGGGGATAGTCATCCTTTAAAGCCACAGTGCTGGGAACACTAAGCCTCCTTGTCAGAGCAATGTTCCAGAAGAAATCAGATGACTACAGCTTTTAAGTCAGTCTGGCAGAGGCTAGGGTTGAGGAAAGGGCAGGGGAACGGCAAGCACCATGAAATAAAACACAGGGTCCAAGTATAACAAAGCTATGTGTTGGAAGCAGGAGGGGTAGTTAGTAGTCTTGCCCAGAGGTCACATCCCCTGGAGCTCCTTGTGGATGGGGCAGGACCTCTCTGCAGCAGGCACAGTACAAACACAGCTGAGGAAGAGATGCACTGCCCCAGCCCACCCTGGCATCCATGCACTTATGGGGCAAACATACATTGCTGCTTCAGTGTCAGAAAACAGCCAGCTTTATGAGCAGAAACACACTTTTCTGCCTTCCTTTAAAAAAGACAGCTCTCCACTATCAAAAGGCAGAGTTGGACTCAGTCATTCTGCCATTCTGATCTTAATGGGCTTCATGCTGTTGGCATTATAAGACAAGTCTTTACAGTGTGGGTGGAAGCAGAAAGTCTGCCAAGAGCCCCAAAACTATGTGAAGAATGGGAGTTTCTGATGAGAGCCTCTGATGATGAATCTCCTGCCACTGCATTTGTGAGAACAGGACAGAAGTCTGAGCTCTGTGCTACCTTTTCTCTGCTGACAGTGCTCTCACTGCAGGGTTGGAACAAAAATGCAATGATTATAAAAAGTGACACGATCAATGATCCATACAAGGGATATAACAAGGCAACTACCTTGTCAAAATGATATGAGAAGTGGTTATAGCAAAAAAGCAAATAGCCTCAGTGATGCTTTTTTTTCCTCACAAAAGTAGGTTGAAGAAACCAGGATACATCAAAGCTGACAGTTCATTGAATTTGGCAGCAGTTCAAAGGTAGAATGTCTTGTGGCTGTGAGCTCACACCCACTATCTGCAAGAGGTAATAAACAAGGAACATGGACGCCTCACACAGAATAAAGGAATGAACTGATTGTTCTTCCAAGTATCAGAGGATGCTCTATGCAGCCCCCTACAAAGGAAATGCACATAGTTAATAAGAAACTACTGTAATAAAATAACAATCTCCTGGCTGACAGGTGGCATAAAGGAATTATGTAAAATATACACTTCACTGAGCCTCTAATGCTTCTACTGGTATACAATAAAAAGATAAGAAAAGCTGTTTACAAAGACCATCCATGTGTGTTAAGTCCACACACAGAGCTCTGTTCAAGTGAAAGGTGATGAAGGTGTCAGGATATCACCTATCTGGAGCTAAAGCTTCAAAGCAGTTTTTCTCAGTGATAACTGCATCTGGAGTTTAGTGCATTTCAGCTCAGACAATTTTTAACTTGTCTAATTATAGCATGTTGGTAGTGATACTATAATTATGAGAACAGAGGCACTCTCATATTCAAGCTTAGAAGAGCTGCTGGTGCCTAGGAGAGTTGGTAGCAGCAGTTAGTGTCCTCAGCATATACTGAACTACTTTAGTTCTTGTTAAAATGTATGTAAGGGCTCAGGTGCCTGAAGCTGACCAAGTGGCTGTGCAGGAGCAGGAGCTAAAAGCTCTCAGTCCCCAGCAAAAGCATAGCATGGTACCTTTGATCTGCAAAAGTTTAGACTCATGCGCTTCATTTCTCATTTCCAACAGAAAGAAAGAGTACAAACTTAATTCTGCAGCTTGAAGAGCTGTAACTTGGCATTTCTGACTTCCAGCTGATTTGTCCTGACCCAGAGAAGCCATTTTGGAGATGAAAGGGTCCAGAGACATCCCACAGCAGCCATTCCCACATAGAGGCTGGGAGTAGCAGTGAACAAGTCACAGCAACTTTCAATTTTAGAAAAATTCAGTGAATAAAATCACTTCAACAATAAAATAAAAACAGTCTTTAGTCCAATGATACTAAAGAGCTTCCTTTTAAATGAGATAAACACAATTACAAGAATACAGATTAATTCGATTAGATACAAGTTTTGTATTTAAAGTTATCTAATCGTAACAGTACAGCTATTAGACAGTGATACAGCCGAAGCAGAAAACGAGATCAAATTCAGAAACAAAATATTTTGCCACAGAAATTACGGAAAAGATAAACCTTAAATGCAAGAGACAAAACTGTAGCAGGACTCAAAAAGCAGAACTCGCCTCATTTACAATGGAGTTATGAGGGAAGCAGTCAATATGACCCACATCTATCACATCATCAGTACCATGAAGCTAAGTAGGATGGATATGGATGTGAAAGATCACTATGTACATTCTGACAATAGTGTAATCACGCCATCCTCCTTTTCAAACAGCCCAATAAACAAGAAATCCTAATAACTGTTAGTCAGACTTTGCTGCTCAAGTACTGAAACAAAAATTTGTGTCAAAGAATTGGAAACAAAAATTACAGCAGACAAATAAACAGGTTTTAGCAGACTGCAGCTTGAAAATGCTAAAAATGCAATAAATTATGAAGGTGGGAAGTTGGAAAGAAGACTACAGACCAAATTATGTACTAGAGGCACAGAAGAAATGTTAGGTGTCATCAAAATAGGTGTAAGGCTTAATGAAAAAAAACATAAAACTAAAAGACAAGACTGTAAAGCACAAATGTTTTTATACATAAAAGACAAGTCTGGATAAATGTCACCTCAGCAGCAATAAAAAAAAATCGTTTTGGAAGCAAACCCAAGTATTTTAAGTACTATTTTCATGGTGAAGTAAGTAGACACTGTTTAAAAAGAGTTGTGTGGAAGGCAAAGCCCTCAAGAAGAAATTAATGAGACTGAGCAGAGCATTGTTTTAAATGTAATTTATTTTCAAAAGTGTAAATCAGGCTTGTTTCTTTGAAGACCAGTCCTCAGAGACTGCAGCCTCTGCTCAAAGCAAGAATTCTTCTTTCCCAGGACCCCATCATGACCTCCTGTGGATTTTAACATGGCTTTGGTTGGCAGTCACAGTCTCAACCTACACACTTGGGACATGATGATCCGTGGGGCTGGGGATGTTCTTTTTGGCTGCTGACCTTGCACAGCAGGAATAGTTCAGTATCTTTGGATATGCTGTGGAAAATCACACTCTGCCTAAGGGTAAGGGAATGGATTCAGCCATCTCTAAGACTTTTGCTTACTTACAACCTCATGATGAGCCCATGAGGCTGCTCTGGATAACGACCAAGAGTGTACCCAGTCTTCCCCTAGAGCTCCTTGGGTCAAAATTGCTTCAGGGGATATGTAATTTCTATACCCTTCTCCCATCTAAGTATTTGAAGTGTGCTATGCATGCATACAGTGGGAAAGAATCCCTGCCCTGAGTTTACAGTGTGAGTGGTCAAAACAAGATAAGAGTGAGGGAGGAACAGAGGAATAGCCACCATTTTTTATCTCATTATGTACCTATTTTGTATTGTTCACAGCTGGGAAAAAAAATGCATTCCTAGAAGAATAAAGCCAAACCACCCATCCTTCCCAGGGAAAGGCAAGATTCTTTTCATCTGACAAGAAGAAGGGTTATGTTAAAATACTTCCTACACAAAACCTGACCTGGATTGTTTGTTATATCACTCATCAAAGATTATTCCCAATAGCTGGCAGGTTGCTGCTGGTAGCTTACAGCTGAGGAACCCACCCAGGACCCCATCGCAGTTCTCCTGAGGTCAGCAGCAGAGCTAGAAACAGCAACAGCAGCCACTGTGTTGAGTGGATCACTCTTCAGCTGCACATCTCTAGAAGGCACTCTGAAGATGGTCAGTGAGAATGAGAAAAACCCCAAAACACCAGTTATTTTGTATGTTTAATTTTTATCTTGGCATTTTTTCCCCAGCTGTCTGTAGAATACATTCTCGGCCTTCCTCTTTCCTGGGCCACATAAGTGTAGGTCCCAAGAAGACTGCAAAGACCACAGGGCAAAGGCTGACTCTGCCTTCCCAGTCAAGAGCTGAAATAATCCTTAAAAGTGGGAAAAGATATCCTGAGCAAGCAACAGAGACAGCACATTGGATTTGCAAGTTCTGCTAGGAAGATGGGCAGGGGAGGGCTCGGAGTTGTGTGCTGAGGCTTTAGTATCCTGCAGCCAGGTAGGCAGGCTGCAGGCTGGTCTGCACAGATACTGATACTTCAATAAAATAGACTACTAGAATAGTATAAAATAGTTTTAACTCAGGACAAATGTCCAGGTATAATGGTTTTCTCAAAATGCACAATAGATTTTCAATGGACACTTAAGGCTGAAAGAGGAATATATCGGAATCAAAGTGCTCTGTAGAGAAACAGCCTCCTCAAAAACATGACAACAGTGATGACTTAATAACTATCCTGACCATCAGCAGTTGGCACCATGAGGTCCACCAACAAAGCAGTTTGAATGGATTTAATACTTCAAAAATTCCAACATGGAATGATAGCCATTCAGATTCATTACATGTTTCCAGGCAAACCAGGGCATTTACAAAAATACTTATCCTCATCTCTCTTTTAAAAACATGGTTTACTGTTTGCTCTAAGCAGTAAAACAGTGTTTTCTCTCAACAACAGGATTATCTCAGTTTATACTGGTTGTGATTAAAGAGAAAGGGATAGGCAGCATGGCACATGAAGAGGGTTTGAAAATGCTGCCCTTAAGTGATCTCTAAATCAGAACACCTAATAATCTTCATGGAAATACAGTGTTGCGCTCTTACCAACTCCCTTATACTGAGTAACATGACAGCTCAAAATCCCAGTCCCCCTAGTTCCGAGATTAAGAAGAAAATTGTTGTCAGGGTGCAATGGACAACGATGGATTTATGATTCTTTGGAAAATCACACATTGTTTTGAAGGATTAGATGTTGTAATCCATACCGCAAGTCAACAAAAATACACCATAGCAGGAACAGGCAAGGAGCAAGGCATGCAATTACTAATGCAAAATAATGCAGTCTATACTTTGTTTGCCCTGCTTTGATTAGCAATAGCTCTTATAAAATCACTCTCCTCCAGCAGAAGCTGCTTGCTATATGAAGTGAAAATACACTTTCCCCTTAAAGAACTTCTACTCTTCACTGTAGATGTGCCTAAATTTTGCGGGGAATAGCCGAAGGTAGGCAGGGAAGGAGAGAGCAGGGCTGGACTCACAGGGCTGTCTGAGATGGGAGCAGAGCAGTGTGACAGAGGCACACCAGGGTGACTCTCCATGCTGTCCCCTCCCCAGCACACTGCAGCCACCAGCAACCCCTGGAGGGGCCAAGGTGGGTCATGCCCTGCCAGAGCCGGGTCTGCTCCAGAGGGAGAGGTGTGGTTTGAGTATAGGATTATAAACAAGCCAGTACAGATTTCCACGTCTCCTGCAGACACTGTGAAAGAGGAGGCAGACTGGTGACAGACGGCTCTAGCCACACGTTAGCTGAGTTTATCACTGTGTAACTCTGGGTTAAGTGACCACTTTCTTCACGCCCATTTTGGAACTACTCGATCATCAGAAACACCTTGTTATTCTTTCTGTGTCTCCTATTTGCAGCCCCAGCAGTGCCGTAGGAGCAAAGTACCTGTTATATAGTGGCAAGATTCTTGGGACTCGTTATTCTCTGAACTCTGGGTAATTAAAGGTTTAGCAGCATTTACAAGGGTGGACTTGAATCACATTTTCTCTCTCTAAAATTATGAGCAGCATGGTGAGAAAGAAGAACATACTAACATTAGTGATAGAGAAAACTCCATAATTATTTGATCTATTTGACAAGAAACAAAATATTTTGGTCTTGTGGGACACTATTTGGGGTAAATCTGTGTCTTAAAATACACTGAAAGTTTGGTGAGTTGGTGCAGGTCTTCAATCCTATTCAGTTATTTGCCTACAGCACTGCACACTGCAGGGAGACATAAGAGGAAGAGGAAATGCAGAATAGTAACTACTGTTAATGTAAAATGCATGAAAATGGATTATGAACACAGGGCCAAGAATTTTTTTCCACTCTAGCTTGTAAGAATTTTGCAAAAAGCACCCTCAAAAACTAAGACCAGTTTATAACGTGATCATACCTCAGAACAGAGAGTGAACGCGTTCACACCAGTTCTGTGTTGCAATCTCAAAAATAGCAGCTTCATCTAGTCATTTGCTTATGAGACCTGAAAATACAAAATTGTGAAGGAAGACTTGCTTGGAAGCTTTTCCTACAAAGGTCAAGTACTTAAAAGTGAGACAAAGTTGTACACACAGCATGAAGCATTTGTCGTCTGCACAACAGAAAAAAACCACCATATTCAGAACAAATAGATGTTGCAGTTTCAAGCCTGATTCTTTAGTCCAGTGTTTGATCTAGGAGCAGTAATCACATCCCATTTACTGCCCTGATAAAGAACATGGAGCTGCCACAGTCAGTTTGGATGGATGCCAAGGCAAACTCAGGCAGAACTGAAAAATCCCATTAAGATGACTGAGTGGCAAATGATGGTTATTTATTCTAATCAATTTGTTAATTTACTTCTGGAAAAACTGGATTAATTTGTTCCTAATCAAAACAAGAACCTATTCATTACAGTGTGTATGATGAACCACTACTACATAGGCATAGCTAGGATTTCTAATTTTTTTTTCTTTTAAAGAAGACAGATTTGGTAACTCAACCCCCCCCCTCCACCCCACCCCCCCCAAAATAAGACCATTTAGCCAGGCTAATTTCAAACACCATGTTGGTAGTCCTTCCATTCCAAGTTCTTTTGTCCTCTCAGTGCTGCAGCCCTCGCTGACTTTTCACTCTACTTTCAAATGTTCCAGCTGTTCTCTTCCTACTCATACTCTCAAACACTAGTATCTATTTAACCTCTTCCCTTTGTGTATGTTGATTAAGTGAGGATAACCCTATCTGCTGAGGCCTCTTTGTCACCTCTTCTGCTGCTGCTGCCTAGGCTGGGTCACCTAGTACTTGGCTTTCCACAGTGCTCAGATTCTGCCTCTTCTCTCTCAACAGGCAGGATTACAATAGTCATGAGATACAGTTTAAAATTATATGCAATATAGTATATGTATTATTTTACATCAGCCCTAGCAATCCTTCTGTCTAAATCCTGAATAATGTGTAATTTGCCCTTCTCTGAACTCCAGCCTCATTGATTCCACTCTGATAACAAGGTCTCTGAAGCCCCTCCTGAGCAAACATTCCAGCAGCAATTTCATCAGTGCTCAGTGGAGAGGTCAGTGGTAATGTCTTCACTCCTGACAAACCTGCAGATGCTTCAAGAAGATGAGGATGATACTGGGACTCAGTACATCTGCAGCCCAGAATTACACTGACCAGCTCCTACCCCTATTAAATGCCAAACATTTAGTGCCAAAACATTTGGCATTGTTTGCTTAGTTCTCCCAGGTGGGTAATTCTGACATTTTCCTTGCTGTGACCTTGCTCTTGTTCTCTGACTGATAACAGCATGAGCACATTGGAGAGACCAGGAAAGAGATGAACCAGCAGACCAGTTGGCAGTCGGGGAGTCTCACGCTGGAGCCAGGCTGGCAAGACCAAAATGTCACCCCCCACCCTCATTGTTTCCTCCATCAGCTGTTGTGTCTTCCCTCTCCAGGGCCACTTACTTGGCACCCTGGGCATACAGAGTCTCATTAAAACCCAACCACCAAGCAAGGAAGGCAAGCTCCACAGTGAAGGGAGGCACAGCAGGTACATGCCAGCCTCTGGTGGGCCTGGGGCACACTTCTCTGCCTGTGGGATGCGGTGTGGGGACCAGCAAGCAGCACATCCCTTTCCTGCATAGGGTGCTGCTCACTCCTCAGCTACACTATCCCTATGCCCCACTCTATCCCTTTCTGCATCTCAAGTTCTTATTTGTTATTTTTGAACAGCCAGATTGAGTCTTAATTATTTAAGCACCTTCCAGATTTAGAAAGCTGTTTTGGCTGTGAAAGTAAAACTCGGTGCAATCATCTCTCATTAATAAATCATGGAAACAAATGTGTATGCCTGTTGGGAAGGAATTTTATTTAAAGCACACTGAAAAGTGCTTTAAATAAAGTGTGAAAAGACCCAATGCTGGTCACGTTTCAGTGAGTTCAGCACATTTTGGATCAAGTGAGAAAAAATGGGACTTATGCCCTATTCAATTAAGATGGCTTGACTTTTCACAAATACAAAGGGATGCTTCAGAAACATCCAAAACACAAATTTGGGTGAAGGGCCTTCAGAAAGGCACACTCACCTGACAGTTGAGCTGCTTTTTGTAGGGTTTGGGGTTTTTTTCCAAAGTGTTAAAACACATAGGCAAGGGTTTGGTCCTTTAGGGAAATAAATATTTGAGCTTTAAAACAAAAAGAGGGAAAATCCCCTCCAACATCAACCAAATAGCATTCCTAACATCTTACTCTAATAAAAGAAATAAGATTAAAGAACAGTGGCATAGTCTCAGTATTTACTTTAGTGAGAAATTTTGTCTTATCCCAGAAAGAGCTTAAGGGACATAATTTCTGATCCCACTGGGAAACACTCTGCATTATTGTACTCATAGAATCATAGAATCCTAGTATATGCTGAGCCGGAGGGACCCCCCAGGATGATTGAGCCCAACTCCTGACCCAGCATAGGATACCCCAAGAGTCCCACCATGTTCCAAAGAGCAGTGTCCAAATGCTTCTTGAACTCTCTCAGGCTTGGTGCTGTGACCACTCCCTAGGAAGCCTGTTCCAGTGCCCAAGCACCCTCTGTGTGAAGAACCTCTTTCCTGATACCCAACTTAAACCTCCCCTGACTCAGGTCCATGACATTTTCTCAAGTCCTGCCTCTTGTCACAAGAGTAAAGAGATGAGTGCCTGCTCCTCCACTACCCCTCGTGACAATGTTGAAAAGCACAACGAGGTCTCCCCTCAGTCTCCTCCAGGCTGAACAGACCAAGTGACCTCAGCTGCTCCTCACCTCACCTCACCTTCACCTCAAGGCCCTTCACATCCTCGTAGCCCTCCTTTTGATGCTCTCAAATAGCTTAATGTCCTTTTTATATTGTGATGACCAAAACAGCACACAGGACTCAAGGTGAGGCCACCCCAGTGCAGAGCAGAGTGGAACAATCCCCTCCTTTGACCAGCTGGTGATGCTCCCCAGGACACAGATGGCTCTCCTGGGACCTCTTCTTGACTATTTACAGCCCATCATCAACTCTGGGAGCTGTTTGCACGCTGAGCTTCAATCAGGTGAGGTAAGGTTGCAATAAATTGCTTCAGATAAATGACCTGGGTATGGGCCTCGGTAAATGACTGTGGACACGGTATCACTGCCCAGAAGTGACTGGATGTTGGGTTGGCAAGAACCAGTTTTGATGGCTTCACCCAACCAGCTGTCTTCTATAGCTGAGGGAAAGATCCAGGAAACCCTTTTCACCCCAGCTTTCTAAAATTGTGTTGGGGGTTGGGGAGACAAATTGCTAACTGCTTCCCACAGAGTGGAGGTACTTGATCTTGAATAAACCCCATGCAAATTACTGCTTGTCTCCTCTCCTTTGCAAAGCAAAGTTGCACCTTATTTATGTAGCATTTTCATTTAATTAACAAGAGATGGAACAAACTCTTAGGGAGGGGAAGAAATTAAAAGGTCATCTTTCATCACTAGGGAATAGTGAGAGGGGAAAAGAAACGGAAATGTTTCTTCGTGTCGGCCATAACACTATCAAGGCACCCTCACTGCTGCCCCGTTACGACCTCGGGGAGGTAATGAAGTGTCTGGAGAAAACTTTTCTTCCCCTGTTGAGCATCCCTGCCATTGGAAAGGAGCCAGAGAGGGTGCTTTGAGATTCCTTCCTCAGATATCTGACACTGTGGGGAGCAGCTCAGCATATGCATGTAAATTACACAACAAAAACAGCGGCTTTATTATACGACCGAGTTAAAATACTACCTACCTAATTGCAGCCAGAGCTTACATTCAAAAATGCTGTCACGTTGCAAAGCCCGTTACTTCAAAACACAGGAAACATCAACTACATCTGCCTGGGGCCCTTAATGTAGGCCCGCGGCTCATTTAATTGGGACAGTCTTTAATTACATGGTCCCATATTGTTTTTCACAGGGCCCCCCGCTGCAACGGCCCGGGCGGGGAGCCCTCATGGCCCGCGGAGCCGCCCTCCGCTCCCCGGCCCGCCCGGGACCTGTTGGACACGGCGGCTCCGAGCCCCGGGCGGCGGGAGCCCCGCACGAGCCGCTCTCGAGCCGCCCCTGCCGCCCGATTGGCTCTCTGCCATCGTGACGTCATAGCGCCCCTCCGCCGCCGCCCGTGAGCCCCCCGCACCACTCTGACGTCACCGTCAGCCCACGGCCGGCAGGGGGCGGGGCCCGCACCCCGCGCCCGCCCCTCGGCCCCGCCCCCCGCGCTCACAGCGGGACAGACCGGCCGGTGCCGCCCGCTGCCCCCAGCGCCGCCGCCGCCGCCGCCAGGTAGGGCCGCGTCCCCGGCCGGGAGGGAGCGCAGCATCGGGGTTCCCCGCCCGGAGACGGGATGCGGTGCGGCCGCCCGGGCCCGGAGGGGGATGCGGAGGATGAGGCGGGCGGGGGTCACGGTGGGCGGGGGGCGCCGCTCCGCGGGGCGCGCAACAAGTGCGGCGGCAGCGCTGGCGATGCGCGGAGCAGAGGGGGGGGCTTGGCGAGCGGCAGGGCTGCGGCCGGGGACGGGGCCGGCAGTGGCGGGCAGGCCGGCCGGAGAAGGGAGGGGACGGGGCGGCGGAAGGGACGGGGCTCTCGCCGGGAGCGTCTTTTCTCCCGTGCAGTTTAGTCAAGAGTATGATGCAATCCCGCATTGCCATGGATACTGCATCCCGGGCGGCGGCGGCAGCGCCTTCCGCCGTGCGGGGCACGGGGTGGGGTGGAATAACAGGGGCAGGAAGGGAGGAGACCCCGCACCTTAGCCGCCATCCTCGGCCGTGGATGCCTTCCCGAGGAGCTCGCGGAGAGCTGAGCGCTGCCACGGCTCCAGACAGAAACCCTGATCCGTTTGTTTCCGTCGTGTGGGGCGTGCATCCCGCCAGCCTAGCCCCGCTGAGGCGGCTGCTGCCGGCCGGGGGAGCAGCCCGGCGGAGAGGCAGGCTGTCAGCGGAAGGGCTCCTCGGCCTCGGAAGGGAAGGCTGTTACTTCTGCTTCCCTGCCCCTTGCCCAGCGCCCCTGACCGCCTTACTGGTTTAGAACCGGAGCCGCTGGCAGGGTAGTTCCCCGGGTCTGTGTGTGGGACAGGACACGCGTTAAACCAGCGCCGTGGAGATGTGCAGTGCTTCTGAAAGGGGCCAGCCTGTTTAAAACCTAGATGTGTAAAGAGTACGTGCCTTAGGAAATGAGCAGAAAAGGAAGGGCAAACGATAGAAATGTGTCAGTGTGTCAGATGCCGGTGCAGAGACTTTTAAAAAAACTTTAATGACTTTGCTTTTATCTCTTCATCTCCTGGAAGCCCTCGGGCGCCAGCAGCATTAGAAGCAGTGCCTGGGGTTATCTGAGGTATTGTCTTGGGCAGTGTGTTTTCTCCTTCTCTGCTTGCGTTCCTTGCTTTTCTGCCCTCATTTCCTTTCCCCTGATTCCCAGGGGAGCAGCATCTGAGGATCCCACTCCAGAGAGCTTGCCGGTATCGATCTGTGCTGTGAGTCTGCAGACAAGAGGTCAGTTTTGCAGACCTGGGCAGGAATAGTCTCAGGAATAGGCTTGCTCGGCGAGGAGGGCTCCTGGCAGACAGAGGCGTTTCTCGCTCCGGCAGCTGGGTGCCCTGCCCGCTCCGAGTCCAGGCGCGGATGAACGGCAGTGCCCCGTACGGCTCATTTGTATTCTCAGTGCTTCGGGCTCTCTCTCATGCTGTGGGATTCAGTGCCATGGCAGAGTTCTCGTGGCTGTGACAGAAAACTCCAGCAAAGAGCTCAGCCGGCTCCTAGCGATGGCGAGGGAAAACAAGGCAGGGGCATGGCTGTAGTTGGGATGCTTCCCATCAGGAAGTCTCCAAAACCGCTCTGTGCAAATGGAAACACGCCCTGCAGCTGAAACTGGAGGAGGATGAGCGTGCAGGCGTCTCCCGTGGCGGCACAGCCTTTCGCCGGAGTTTTGGGCCAGGTTTTTTCAGGGTGAGGTTATCTCTGCCAGAGCAGCTCCCTGCCAGGACCTGGCAGCCGCGGGCCTGCCGTGAACCGCCGGCTGAAATTATCGCCGGTGGCCGCGGTTGGGTGGAGGGTTTGCGGCCGCGAACTTCTTGTAGATGCGGGCTGATGGTGTTGCTGCATCATTAAGCTGCTAGCGGAGAGGGAGGGCATTTATTTGAACTTGCGAATAATGTTGAGGAGTTTGAGATGTATTTCACTCTAAGCCCTTCTCGCTCCTTCAGTGCAGTCACAGCCCGAAGTTTTCCTCTGCTGTTAAAATACTACGCAGCTAGAGATAGGTCCTGGTGCAGGCTCACCGCTGCTAACGGCAGCTGAAGCTGTGTCAGGGAGAGTCAGCCTGTGCCACACGTGATCGTCTGATGCTGATCAGCAATAAAAGCTGGACTTTTTTATATAAGTATTCATGTATTTGTGGTGTGCTAGACATAGTCTGCTTTCAGATCCCCAAGTAGCCAACGCAAGTACTCTGGCTGGGGGTAGCTGTACTTGCACACGGGGGGAGAATTTTACCTGAAACTTTTGGTACCTGGAGATAGCTGGGGGTCAGCTGGGTGGAAATCCTTTCCCAGCTTTCTGTGAACTTAGGAGCAAATGGATCACTGTGCTGAGTTTGCCAAAGAAAGTAAGCATGGATTTGTTCTCAGGGATGCTGATGCCATCTGATACTGGTCAAGAGCACTAAAAGACATGCCAGAATTTTGCTTGAGTTCACTGAATTTTGTACAAGGCACACATTATGTATGTAGTGCATATGTAGTGTAGTGCATGCTGGAAGCTCTTTGTGTTTTTTATTCATAAATAGCTAAGTGAATCTGTCATGTGTTCTGACTTAAGTCTCCTGTATTTTAGCATTCAAATGCAACCAGGGAGAGCAGATGTGAAATGAGTATGCGGTGTGGCTTTGTCTTGCAAGCTGACTGATGGTCTCTGTGCCTCATCATGTGTTTTTAAAACACAGTTGCACTTTGTGAGTTAATGCCTTTTACCTAGCAGGAGCTGATCAGATGGACTATCTTTGATTAAAACTCACTGCATATTTGGTACTTAAATATAGCACCATTAATGATATTTAGTTTATGTGCTGTCTTACTAGTCTCTGGGTTTACTTATTGCAGTATTTTTAGTAAGTTGATGTTGTTCTTAAATTTCCCAGCATGAATTCTTCTTGTTGCATTCTTTATCTTTAGTATGGCCAGAATTGAAATAAAATATTTTGAATTCCCTGGTCTAATCTCTTCTTTCCCTGCTGACCTTCATTTTGTGTTGTTTATAAGAGGAATTAACTTAGAGAAGATAAGTTAATGGAACAAAAAAAGTAAATTTGAAATAATACTGTAGATCCATCAGGCCTCCGGACAGTTCCTTTAATTGCACTTTCTTTTGCAACTTGCTGGGAGCAGATTTTTGAAAATATGTTTGAAGATTCAGATTTTTGGGAATGATGGTGGAACTGACAAGATACTAGAATTTCAGGCTGACCTGGTGCTCAAGTCCAGCAGCCACAGATGGAGAGCCCAGTGCTGAGCATGATCCAGAGCTGCCCCTTTGCAAGCATGTTCCTTGTAAGTGACATTCAGTTGCTAATTGGTTAAATGCTCTCAAGTACTGAGCTGACCTCATTCCTTTACCTTCCTCATTTTTGGGGCAGTAAACATTGCAACATCACAAGCTTCTGTTTCTGCTGAGCTCGGGAGAAAAAAAAGACACTCGGACAAAGCACAAGGTTAAATACTTGTCTTCCACCTTCTGGTGGTCTCAGCAACCCTCACTTGGTGGCACACAAAGCAAATCTCGCAGTTAATGCTGTCTGTATTCCACCTGAGAAAAAATTTTGGGAGAGAAACAGCAGCTGCCTACAGTGCCATGTTAAAACAGTGTCATGCCTCTGTGTGCTGTTGTCCCCTGTGACCCCCTTGGAGCTAGTGCTAAAAGGACCCCTGAGCATTCATGCCCAGTAGGCAGGGCAGGAGCAGTGACTGCATGAGAGGGTGGGCTCAGTGCCATGTCAGGTGTCACCCTGCTACCCACATGGTAGGGACAGCTCTCTGGATCTGGGTTCCCACCACAAGTGGGAAGAGCACAGCCAGAGTGCCTGTGCTGTGCAGAGTTGTTCCCAACTCATGCCAGGAAGGCTCTTTTGGACTCAGAAAGCCCTTTGGAGTGAATGGGCTCTTGGTGTGGTTTGGGGTTTTTTTTGTTCCAGACATGAAGGTTTTGTTCTCTGACTTCGAACGAAGAGAGGCAGGGGTTCTCTTTCATTGCTGAAGAGCAGAGCCACAAATACGTCTACCTATTCTTTCTTGGCATATTGTTTTACTCCTGCTGTCTTAAGATGGATCACAAGCAAAATGTTGGCTCTTGCAGCTACAAAAGCCCCACTTAGATTTGACAGCTCTCCTTTAGAGCATGAGGGCATGTATAGGTAGTTATGCTGTTTACTATAACCTCCCCTGTATAACAGCTCATTAATTTTGTCTTCTTAATGTCAATCTTCTTTTGTTACCTTCTGTCAGTACCATGTCCTGAATTACTTGTGAGGGAGTGAGATCTATAAAACTGTTTAGACATAGGAATACCACGGGGACTGTTGGCCTCAGCTTTTGCAGTAATGCTTTTGTTTTCCTGTTTTTACAATGTACAGAATTACATTCTTCCAGGCTGCACCATAAGCTTTTCAAAGCTGTTTTGCTGTATAATAGACTGAAGAAATTGATGCTTTCTGCATAATAAAGCACATTTCTCCATGTGCATCCAGACACTTCACAAAACTGACAATAATTCTTGTAATGTAGTTGCTAATCTGTTTAGTGATTCTTAAGTGTGTTAAAAATGCAGAGATTCCTGCAGTTTGTGCATGCTAGCATTGAAAATTCTTTTTCCCTTAAATGGAAAAACACACAAGGACAAATGAAAAGGATAATCAATGAATTACATAGAAGTTTGTCTGTTTAAAAACTTTTTTCCAGGTCAGATTGCTTTACTATGACCTTTCCTAAGGCTGTTTAAATTTGGTACTGAAGCAATATGGTTAAGAGGGCATTGCTTAGGCTGATATCCCTGCAGTTTCTGAGTGCTGATTGGTAAAAATTATTTCTATCTGGATTTCTGAGGGCACTGAAACCTGTCCCCATCATCCGACAGAACAGCAGTTAGATCTTTGTTTGATGAGGATAATGCAAACAGTGACATGAATTGATTTTTTTGATTGACAAATCAAATAAATGCTGCCTTCAATCTTATTATGGAAATAACTTGTAGAGTTGCTGTCGACTGTGTACACATTGGATTTCCTTATATCTATTTAATGAAATTAATCTCCTGAAATTTATTGCCTTGGTTTCTCTGTTTGTGTTTTGGCATTTAGAACACATTATCTTACAGGGCAAATAAGAGCACAAGAGCAAACTTGTCTGAAGTATGTGGTTGGTAAATGTTTTTCTGCTGTATTGGAGCATTGGAGAATTATTTAATTTTCTTGGTGAAATAGTTGACTCGCATGAAACAGAAATAAACCTCCTTACCAGGTGTGTTTTTACAAAAAATGCATGCTGCTAAATGCAATTGTCACTTCTCCATGAACAGACGAATCATGCTACTTGTGCTGAGCTCAGTGCTGTGAGTTGAACTGGCTTTGGCATCCCATTGCAACTGGGTATTTTTCATGTCCTTATTAAAACTTTATTAACTGTAGAGGTTGTGCTTCATTAATTATAGCTTTGTTAATGACCTGTGGCGTACTGGGCAGGTAGAAATATACAGACATTTCATAAACTTGTATTTAAGCTGAAGTTGTTTGTGTTTAATCGACCTGTGTGTCAAAACTTCATATCAAATATTTGCTTGACAACTGATATGCTTTGGGCAGTGACTAAATATGCTGAGTTGCCCTAGCATTTACAGGAGATAAAACCTGCTTGTGCAATACAGCGAATGTGGAATAAACCTCTTTTCCTGCATTTTCAAATTATGCCCTGCGCTTTGATCCCTACATAACCCTCCTCTTTGAGACTCTGGGTCAGTGATTTGAACAAAGTGACTGTTCTTCTGTTATCACTTGGAAGCGCTCCTCTTCCTCTTGACCTTGAGAAAACTGTTTCACTTCTTGCCAGCTGTCTTTGCAGTGACTGGAGGGTAATTGCTTTCTTCCTATGCGCATGTTCAGGCTCTCTGCTTTAAAACATGGACATGATTTCAAAAAGGATGTAGTCTTGATTTCAGGTAATGCTCCAGCTTTTCTGTATGCCAATGGGGGTTTTTGTTGCTGTCATCTTAAGGATGTTATCAGGATTAGACAAAAATGAACAAGTATTATTTTGCAGAACAATGTAATTTAGTTTATTAAACCAAATACACCTCATATGTTTAGCTAGTTAATTCATAAGAAGGCAAGTTTGCCTTTTTTTATCTTTTTTTTTCTCCCTCACTTTTTGCTGTTTAAAGATTGCTGGGAAGCATTTAGGGTTAAAGCAGTATTTCTGCTGTGCCTGTGTTGACTAAAGAGCCCTTATCAAGTGTTAGTGGGAAAATGCCTTCTTTCCTTTTAGATGCCATATGGTTAAGGTTTGGAGCAGACCACAACTTTGTGGAGGAGCAGCTCCTCTGCAGAGTTAAAATCATGACACCTATATTTAAATAGAGATCTTGAGGCTCTTAGAAATGAATAAAAGAAATATACTCTTTCATTGCCTCTACTGTATCACTGTCAGCATAGACTGGAGATGTCTAGTCACTGAGCTGATCCCGTGTCCTTAGGTTTGGGTTCACTTGAGACAATGAGGATACCTTAATCTGTGTAGGCTTCCCTTTAGATATGCTATTTCTGTGCACATAGTTGAATCAGAAAGCTTCAGTTAACCTTTTCCTGAAGGAATATTTCCTGCTCTTGGGTTACTTTTAGTGTTTTGAATCATCATTTTGAGAATCATCTACTTGCCAAACAGTAGGGAGAACCTTTGACTTAAATAACAATAATTAAACCTTTAACCAGTTAGGAGCATGACATTCTTCGATGTTGAACATTGTCCTGCCCTTTAGAAAAAGAAGCTTGAGGAATCTTCTTGCTTGTTGAAGTTCAAATGTCATCTTATTCTGGTGCATGGCCTGTGTGCTTGCTGGAAACCATCTGTGGGGTCATTTCATTCATATGGCTGCTTGCACGCTTTTGAGGAAGGGCGCCTGTGGTAGCTGCAGGCCACTCTTGGGAGAAGCACACAAAGCTGGATTTGGCTTTGAAGTACACAGTGAAAGCTGTGCTGGCATTTTATGTATGTGTTTCTGTGGATTGCAGGGCAGCAGATGCTTATGGTGAATGTCTGATTGTGGTTTGGTGGTTCATTTCTGTTTTGCAGTACTGATGTGGAGAGGTTACTCTTAGCTGGTCACAGACCCTGTGAACTCAGCTGGTTGCCCTAAATTAGGGTCATGCATTTATCCCTTGCATAATACATTTATCCCTTGATTCACTTGGTGTATAGTGGCCTTTTGGCATGTTGTTACAGTTTGCATTAATCTTACGAGTGTGACTTTGTGCATGCATAAAGCCTCATTAATGGGGAAAATACCTGTGTTTGTACAACATGGTGCAGAATGTTCTTTTTTTGTTAACATATGTGGTACAGTGACAGAAAGTAAGCTGCCAGTCTAGTAGGCCTAAGCAGAAAAGCTGCTTTCAAAAAATTTGAGCAGATTTTTTCATATTTTTTTTTTTAATTCGGACTTGTCTGCCACCCAGAAGGCACAGCTTTTAGACCATGGTTGCTTCTGCATCCTCTTGTTTTCTCTGGCTGTAGGAGGGGTGGCTGGATTTGCCAGGCCCCAGCCACTAGACTGGGCTGGGAAGTTTTATGTGAGTATCTCCATCACCATCTGTAAGAGCTTAAAATACAGTGTAAGACTAGAGGAGAACATAAGTATGAGGAAATACCACCAATATGGTGGAATATCCTTACACAGAGATTGAGAGAGATGACACTGAGAAAGTCAGAAAGGAGTACTGCATTTGTTTGCTCAGTTAAAAATGAGGAGTAAAATGATAGTAATACAGGTACATAAAGGCCACTGTATTTCAGTGTAGATCATTACCCTGCTAATGCATGAGTTGTTGCTGCTGCCTCTACTTATAGGTAAGAATTGTGCATGGCTGTCATTTTTAGAGTTGATGGTGTCAGACCATTTGTCATGTGAGTTTTAATAGTAAGAGCTCTGTGGCCTAGTTTTGTCTGGAATAATTTTCTTCTTAGTAGCTGGTACAGTTCTGTGTTTTGGGTTTAGTATGAGAATAATGTTGATAACACAGTGATGTTTAAATTGCTGCTGAACAGGGTGTACTCTAAATCAAGGACTTTTCAGTGTTCCATGCTCGGCCAGTGAGTGAGCAGGTGCATAAGAAACCAGGAGGAAGCACAGTTAGGACAGCTGACCCAAACTGGCCAAAGGGATATTCCATACTGCAGAATGTCATGGTCAGTGTGTAAACTGAGGAGAATTGGCTGGGAGGGACCAGTCACTGCTCAGGGACTGTCTGGGCATTGGTCAGTGAGTGGTGAGCAATTGTATTGTGCATCACTTGGCTTTCTTGGGTTTTATTCCTCCCTCTCTTTTTTACCTCCTTTTTCATCATTATTATTATTGTAGATATTGTAATTGTTAATTTTAGTTCGTTTATTAAACTGTTCTTATCTCTTAACTCACAGGCTTTACCTTTTTCTGCTTCTCTTACCTATTCCGCCAGGTCTCTAGAGAGGTGAGCAAGCAGCTGTGGGATGTTATTTACCAGCTAGAGTCAAACCATGACACTGTCCTCTGGTTTTGCAGCCTTCATTAGGTTCCCAAGTAATTTTCCAGAGGCTATACCCGATTCTCCATTTTTACTTGACAGGTTCCCAGAACCTCTAACTTCTTTATTCTTTTTTTAGCCCTTTCAAAACCATCATCATCTCCCTTTGAAGCACACAAAAGCAGGCTGCAAGTCTGGTCATGCCTTGCAGAATAAAAATAGTATCCTCTGGTACTTCTTTGTATTGATTTCTTTTATCACCACTGCTAAGTGGTTGCATTATGGTGCAGGAAGGGACTGCTAATGTCATTTTCAAATGTTTGTCTTTTTTTTGAAATCTGTCTTAATTGACTCATACATTCTGAATTCTGTGCTGGACTTGTTTAGATCAGAGACTCAAATCTAAACTCTAGTTGAACAATTGCAGAGCTATGATGAATTTCCAGTTGTGCAGACTGAATACTTTTTGGTTTCACAAAACACGTCAGGCTCAAACGATGCATCAGCTCAGGTATCGGTTGCATATAGCACAGCCCAGTTTTCTAAGCATTTGTGGGATTGACTGTGTCTTAAAATACACCTTTAGGAAGCTGTTAAAATACAGTTTTGCATCCTGAAGGATGAGAAGCAGAGATGTTTCTCTGTAAGAACTCAGTAATGTTGCCAGATTTTAACTAGATTTTGCAGTATATGAGGAACAATTGTCTTGGAGTGTTTTATTTACATCCTTTAGTGTTGTGTTGCCTTCAAAGGAGAGATGCATGGCCTTGGAAGGAGATGACCATCTTTGAACCTGCAGTGACTGAGTGGCCAACTGCACATGTGAAGAAGCCTAGCAGAGATGTTATGTAGTTTACCACCTCTCTCCTTACTTAATTTTTTGTTTCTGCACCTTTTTGCACTTTCATATGTTTGTATCTATTTTTCAGTCTTTTTAAAAATCTTACTCGCCCAACACCCTGAAGGGTTGTTTTGCAGAAGAGAGGAGCAAGGCTGAGTTTTTCACTGAACCAGTGAAGAAGCTCTAATGAGCTATTGGTGGTTCTGGCACATCCTCACAGCATCATTGCTCTTTTGAGACTCTTACCAAATTTTCCCCTAAGCTGTCAGTCATTAACATGAGAGTAGAATATTAACAAAGATTTTTTGGTAGTTTTTAATTTTTGGTTTCTTCCCTACCCTTATTATCCCACCACATACCAGTTCCAGTGTGGGGATATGAACTTGAGCATTTAACTCCTTGGTTAAGAATAATAGGTCTGTTTAATTGAAGGATCCTTTCACTGCTGTTTGGTTTAGAGATGACACATCTATGTGGAGGGCTTGTATTACACAGAGATAAAAACATTGTGGAAGAATAAGTAGCAACTACATGAATGGTGTTTTGATACTTGAAAAATTGCTTAATGAAAGAGTTTTTTGCACAAAAACATGTTTTGCTTTTAGCATACAGCAAAAATAGAGATGTGGTGAGGTTCCAGAGGGGAAGACTCAGCTGCTGGCATGAATAAGCAATTTAATTGTCCGAAGCATTATTCTGTGTCCTACACAGTCTGTCCAAAACACGTATGAAATAGGTACACTCAGAATGTTCAGGGTTTACTTGCTGAGCAACTTCTAATATGTTGACATTTTTATAATTAATGTGCAGAGTCTTAATATAGAGGTTGAAGAGCACGTCTTTTGCCCAGACTTTAAAGAGTTGTTTTACAAGTGTTGATGATGAAACACCACTTGATTCTGTCCTTTCACTCCTGGCAGAATATGAGCACTTATAAAACACACTGTAAGTTAGGTTTTCACGTTGATGTAGTCAGCATTGTTTCTATGTGTAAATCACTAATTGCATAGTGATGTGTTTTTCTCGTCTAACAAATTTAACAATAAGCTTTGGGCATCAAGTAAAATACCAAATATTATCAGAAAGTCAGACTTCCCATTGAAGTTTAATCTTGGGCTACTGTGTTCAAGATGTGTCTCAAATCACTAGTAAGGTTGATGTTGTTTGATGTTTTTTACAGCATAACGTGTTTTTTACAGTATAACATATAAGGCTGAGAATTAAAGGAGATTCTTCCTCTCTGTCCTCAAGGCCCTCAGCTGCAGGCTGGCCAGGGTGTAGCAAGAGGTTTTGGTTGTATTCACTGTCTGCTTAGCTTTTTATTTCAATCTTTTTCTGTGTATTTATTTTCATTAGCACTGTTTCTCTTGGAATACTTAGCTGTGTTTAGCATGAATAAAACATTCAAGTTCCCTGTTCTTGAAATAAACATTTTGTTGGTTCTTCATGTGTTTGGTCTCTTGATGGTTAACTTTTCCCCCCCTTCCCCTACCTGACCTACCTTGAGACCATCCTTAATCCTGTAGTTTTCAAGACAGAAATAGACCTAAGACATCCTAGTCTAGTTCAATGTTTGAACAAATCAAGGTTGGGATTTTTGTTGGTTTTTGCTTTTACAATGCAATAATCTGTCAGTTCATGCTGCTACAATTATATTTAAGAAATCTTCTAAGTTAGCTTTGTGTGATTTATCCTGTATGACCTTTTGTTATTTTGTGCTTTTCACTAGAACCATTCTTATATGTAAAATTATGATTGTGCAGTGCATTATATTTTGGCCTCCTCTTAATTTAATTTTAGAGTTCTGCATTAGACACTTATATCTTCGATTTTGTCCGTGTGTTTCATTTGCCTTTCTTTTTGCTAATGGTTCCTTGCTGGATGCAGTGTGATGGCTTTGCTTGTCCTGAGCCATGTAAGACTTCATCACCCACGTGTCTGTGTCGTGCTACTGCCTCTCCTGCAGGAAATCAGCAGTGGGATGGACCTGGCTGAAAGCTGGTCCTGCTTAATTGGTTTCTTTGGGGCTACCTCAGTTTTTCCAGGTTCCTTCCACCCAGGCAGGGTGGAGAGCAGGGGAGGAATGAAAACAGCCTTGCAGCAGTGTCAGATCTGTTCCTGTCTGTTCCTTGTTACAGCACACGCCCTGGGTATGGCTGTATAGATGGTTATATGGTTATGGTTATATGGTTATGGTTATAGAGGGCCAGGCTGAATGGAGAAGCTAGAACAAGGATTGGGTGATAGGATGACCCTGAACCTGAGGTTGCTGATGGGCGTGAGCTGGCATCACAACCAGATGGATGGAGATGCTTACCTTTAGTAAGTTACTGAAGATTTTGTTTGAGGCTTTGCACACACAGTGAGGCAGAGGAGTCATGTCTGGTGCCCCCTTTTCCAGAGGACTGCTGCCCTGCAGAGAATGGGATAGCTGCAGGGTTGGGAAGGAAACCTGTTGCCTGCTGTTCGGGTGGATATTGCTTTTAAAGTCCCTGTATTTAAAGTAGATATATTACATCAGGTTACAGTGCTGACCCTGCTGTTGCTTCAGTGCTTGTGAAAGTAGGAAGCAAATGTAGCAAAAGCTTCTGCATCTTAGTGCTGGAGCTGGGGGTTCAGTTTAGGTGTGTTCTTCCTTGAAACAGGTTTTAATGGCAGCAGGGTTTTCACTGCACCAAGAATTCGATACCTGTTATTGAAAGAAAAGAAAGGCTAAAATTTGGAGGAAAGATACTTATTTTCCTGGAATTCACTGCCTGACTTCTGCAGGTAACTGAAGCCTTTTTATTATGAGCTTGCAGAAAACAGCTTGGAAATTGCCAGATATGTGGAGTTTTTTTCCTCCAGTAGTCTATTTAAAGTTCATAGAAGGAGTAAGTGATAAGATCACATGCAGCTGTACGATTACAGAATTTCTTTTTAATTGGTTGGCTGGTCTTTCTACCCTTAAAACAAATAATAAAATACTTAAAAATAAGAAACCACAGTACTTGCCTCCTGAAGCAGGGTCTTTTGATGAAGTAACATTTTGGAAAGTGCTGCCAAAATCAAAGGAAATTGCAGGTACCAGTGCTTTATTTTCTAACTACTCCAGGAGTCAATCCTCTTTCATGGGCCTTTGTCATAGCAATGATTTGGTACCCCAAAACTTGCTGGTTCTCAGAAGTTAGTTTGACATGGGTCTGGTGCAGGCAAGGATGTTCAGCTCCTGAGGACTCACCAGACTTTTCAGCCCTGAGCTTCTGTAACAGAAATGCTGTTAGCTGGCTGCATGGTTTTGGCAACATTAGCAATTTACAGATGTGTGAAGTGTTGTACAAGAAGGGAAGGATGCAGGGGAGTGATCTGACAAATGCATCTGTAACAAGTCTCCTGTCTCTCTGTTTTCTTTCCATATGCTGGGACGTGTCATCTTCACTTTCAGTACTCCTTGTGCATCCTGGGTAGGAACAAAGTTAAAAATTATAGTGTTAGCACCTTTATCCTTTAGAAAGGCAGTTAGATCCTAAAGGTAGTGGATGTTCTGAATAATGAGCCTATTTATTTTTTTACTGTTTGAAGGCAGAGGGTTTAACAGGGCACGTAGTGGTTAGGATTCTGTCCTGAGCAGTACAATGCCATGGCATAACATTTGTACATAAAGTAATTTTTTTCTTCTTTTGAGTCTCAGAATGATGGGAAAATGAGGATTTTTTTTTTTTGTACTTTCTTCTATTTAAAGCCAACTGTCATTCATACGTGCCTGACCTCTGTTAGTACTGTTTACTTACAGATGATGGTACAGTCTGGCATGATGTTTAGCATCTTAAAATGAAGGTGCCAAGTATGTAGCCACATAGGATCTCACAGGTGTACAGCCAGAGCATAGAAAAGTCTTAAGATTGACTTCTCATAGCATGGCTGAATGTATAAAAAAAATGGCAGCAAGGCAAGCACTGGGGTGCATTTATAGTGCCAGTATGCATCCTTTCTTCTTTTAGGTAAAAAGTATAAAAATTCTCTTGTACTGAGGAACGTAACTACTTCAGTGGATTGCATGTAATTTTGTGTGCTAGGGCTCACCAGAGAATTTCACCTCTCCCACAGCACTCCAGGTGTGACCCCACAGCATTGGAAAGAGTAAGCACACAAATAAATACTTAACATACTGTAACTTGCCTAATGGTGACTTGTTTGTGTGCTTTTTCAGTGTGATCTGGTTTCCAAAACACAAGTGTCCTCCGAAAGGTGTCAATTACCTACCTGAACACAGGGGTTGTAGTTTCACATCTTAGCAGGGCATCTTAATTCAGGTTTTATGTGCACTCTTCTCCCTGTACGAGTCAGATTTGCATGGTGTAGCATTACCTTCGTGACTGTCATGCTCAGCTTTCATGGTCTTCTAATTCCTTCACTTTTTATTGGATTGTTTTATCTAGTCAGCATGTGAACCTGAGATAACTTCTTTGTAGCTAAATCTTGTTTACAGGATAACTGCACACAGCCTTTTTTTTGCTTTGTACAGTGTTTCACATGTGAAGGAGAATTTTAAATACTTTTATAGATTAGATGGTAAACTTTCATGTGTCAAGCTACTAAATGCAAAGGAGGTAATCAAGAATTATACATCTCCATACTTTGAGTTTTATTCTTGAGATGTCCCCTGGATTCAGAGCTCGATGCAGGATTTTGGCAGGAGGAGTGGGCAGGTGGATGACAAATGTTCTTGGTGTTCAGATTTCGTGCTGCAGGTGCAGGTGTTGGAGGAAATGAGAGACATGTGGAAGGACAATCCCACTTGTCACTCTTTTTTTCTTCCTTCTTTTAAAATTTTATTATGCAATTATGAGGCATGGGCATTTAAAGAAAACATAAGTTGAAGCATACTGTCTTGAGTACACAGTGCTCTTGAATGTAATGGTCATGCAAGGCTGGGCTTCTCCATCCTTCGTCCTACTGGCTGTACTCTCATTGGTTCTGTTAGAAAATGCAACATTTTGACCAAGAAGGTTCATTAAGATAGGCTTTTGGGGACTGTAACTTTATTTTTCTCCAGTGGAAATATAAAGTTGGTTTGAGTGACGTACACAGATATTACAGGAATCCCATTATTAAAGGAGAGAAAATTTTTTAAGACTTTCTTGCAGGTGGATTTTGAGTAAAGGAAATAGACCAGAAATGAAAGGTAAAATCCTTATGGCCCTCTGGACTTAGCTTTTTTCCCTTCATCTTCTCAACTCTCTTTAGCTTTCCTGGTTTCCTGAAGCTAATTTTCCATTGTGAGCTGCAGCTAAGAGTGTTATACAGAATAAGATGAGGTGAAACGGACCCACAAGGATCATCAAGTCCAACTCCTGGACTCTATACAGCACCATCCCCAAGAGTCACCCCATGTTCCCAAGAGCACTGTCCAAACACTTCTTGAACTCTGTCAGGCTGGTGCTGTGACCACTGCCCTGGGGAGCTGTTCCAGTGCCCAAGCACCCTCTGGGTGAAGAACCTTTTCCTGATATCCGACATAAACCCCCCTTGGCACAACTTCAGGCCGTTCCCTCAGGTCCTGTCCCTGTCACCACAGAGCAGAGATCAGGGTCTGTCCCTCCTCTTCCCCTCACAAGAAGCTGTAACTGCACTGAGGTGTCCCCTCAGTCTCCTCCAGGCTGAACAGACCCAGTGCCCTCAGCTGCTCCTCATGCAGCTTCACCTTAAGGCCCTTCACCATCTCTGTTGCCCTCCTTTGGAAGCTCTCTAATGGTTTAATATCGTTTTTACATTGTGGCACCCAGAACTGCCCCCAGCACTCGAGGTGTGAGGCTGCCCCAGCTCAGAGCAGAGTAGGACAGTCCCTCCCTTGCCCAGCTGGCCATGCTGTGCCTGATGCCCCAGGACATCCTTGGCCCTCCTGGCTGCCAGGGCACTGCTCATTTGTATTCACCTTGTCATTGTCCAGGATCTCCAAATTCCCTTGCTTTCCCAATTGCAATACCAGCACAGCTTTTTTAAAAAGATGGAGCTTCAGATTCAAAGAGTAGCTGTTAATTAACACTGCCCATAGTGCTTTGGGAGGGGGGCTTTGGAGCAAAGCTGTCTAGCAAACACTGTGCTTTGGCTTTCCTTACAAAAAGTCAACTTGTTCTTCTGCCATGTAAGTATTTAATTCTCCCTGTTCCCATCTAACCTAGTTTGCTACAGATATTCTTTTCTGTTTCAATTAAGAAAAAAAAAAAAAAGGAAGCAGTTCTTACACCCTAGGTAGAAGTTCTCTGCAGTGTTAATGCTGAATATTACAATTACATCAGTTGAAATAAACCTGCGTGCTTTGCTTTCTGCAAATACTCCTTCAGGCTTGACTCTCTTGCTCTCACAGCACCAGGCTGTAAGCTGGCAGTGCTGAGGAGGTTTCCAGTATAGCAGTGCTGGTGTATGGCACAGTGTTTAGGCACAGGATATACCCCCTTGAACACTTTATTCCAGGGAAATGCTCTTGTGAAAAACCATAGTGCTGAGTGATGCCAGATCTGCTGCTAAGGGGATCTTTGCAGCATCAAATGTACTTGTTTGTAGATGGATGCTGGGTGCATCCTTCTGGCACGTTGAGGCAGTCATGAACCATTTTCCTCTGATTCTTAGTACTTCCATGGGTATGTTCGTGTGCTTGCTTCCGACTTGCTCTTCCTGCTTGGCCATCACCCTTGGTGTTTTCCCTCTGTCTGAAGTCATCCCATGCCATATCAAGAGCTGTTGAGTGCAAGGGGGTGAATGTTGTATGCGTGTTCTAATCCTAGGACAGTTAGATTCTAATTTGAGCTATTTTAGATCTGCTGAAGGTGTAAATAAAATTGAAAGGACCTATAATTTCTCTTAACTTGCCTATCTGAAGATCATTAGATTCTGATTTCATGAGATACCGTGTACTGAGTGCAATTAGTCATTCTGTTTTGCAGCATCCTTTCTTGTATTTATTTCTGTTCTGTAAAATACTTTATTACCACATCTCTGTTTATGTAATAAAGTAACCATTACTGAAGGATTTGTGGCAGAACTAATGTTATGAAATTACCCCCTTATATATACCCCTGCCCAAGGTCTTCCTTTACCCCATGCATTTTCAAATGGTTTGAAATCCCACTGAGGTTAAACTGTTTGAAACTAGCTTCTCTCCTTTGTCCCACACTTGTTATGCTTCCCTGAATTTTATACAAATGATTTATTTCTAAACTTCCTTATGCTTGTGCTGCTGATGAGTGTGGTGGGCACTATGGGTCCTGATGTATCAGCAGCAGGCTGGAGGGTTTGCTGCTGATGCAAGGGGACCAAAAATCTGAATCACATTGCTAAAGATAGAGATGCCAAATAAAGTTTTAAAATAACTTCCTGTATTTTAACAAAACTAAAGTGCAAATTCCACAGCACTCATGCTTCACCTGCCTTCCCATAAAATAAATACATCTGCGCTTTCAGATCAATAAGAAGTCCTTTCCATTGCTAACATTAAGCATGGCTGGGACCTAAGAGGGTATTCAGAAAGGGAAGAAAAGGGTAATCTGGAGTTGGCAGGAAGTTGAAAGGCAGAGGGAGCGCATTCAAGGGGCGGTTAAGGCTTGGGGAATAGAAAGGAGAAACTGGGCAGCTTTGGCAAATGGACAGAAAACGGTTGACAGCTTTGATTATCAGTGCTGTCTTCCGGTTCTCAAGTGTCTGAGCATTTCAATACCAGTACATCTACAAAAGCAAACAGCAGTGTAATCGTTGGGTTTTTGGAGGAGGGATAGTTTGTACTTCTGGAGGAGGAGAAAGAGGAATCACCTCTGCAGTGGCAGGGACTGGGAAACATTACTTTTAAGAGAAAACACAGATCAAGATTTCCAAAAGCAAAAGCTAGTGCCTAAATTTAGGATTTAAAGTCCTAATTTAAGAACAGAGAAAGTGGCTGTTTTCCAAAAAGGCTAAGCAGCCAGGCCTGACAGCACATTTCTCTCAGAAGCCAGAACAATTATGTAGATTCCTATTTTGGGGATTTTATTGGAACTCAAGTTCAGACGCTTAGCTGTGAAAACGGGGATCTGTTTCATAGAGTTCTTGAGCAGCAGGGTGCGAGCTGGAGGATCCTTCTGAAAGGGAGCAGGCTCCCAGTGCTTTGAGCTTAAAATGGTTTTTTTTGTTGTTGTTTGATTTGGTTTAAAAGGGTGCCATGGGACAGAAAGCAAACCTTTTTATTTTTGTGCCTCATCTTTACACCTGGAAAGTTACTCCAAGAAGAAACTCAAGGAACACCATCAAAATGTATGAAGAATTCTTAAATTATTTCATAGCATAAAGCCTCTAGAATACATTTTCTGGGAAAAGTGTAGGAGAGAATTGCCTTTGAAGGGCAGAAGCTGGTTGAAATCCTCCAGTATGTAGTAGCCATTTCCTCAGAGAGTAGTTACGTGCATTAGAAGAGCAGGCTGTCAATGCTAATAGCCTGTATGAAACATTGTCTATAAATAATTTTTTTAAACATATTCTACAAGAAAAGCATGTTTCTGTGTAGGCTTTGAACTGTGTTTTTGATTGTCACCAAGAAGGATGGGGGCTATCCATGCTTGGACTGAGCGGTAGGGCAGAGCTTCACATCTTCTGCCCAGATATTTGGGAGACTGCTGGAACATGGTGTTTTTCTCAGCTCATAGTGCCATAAATGAACCCAGGATGCCAAATGATCTGTGGATGTCCAAAAAAAACCTCTGTCAAAATCCAGAGGATTATTGAAAATGTATTTTAATGATGTTACTCAATCTGGTTGGGGGAAGGTACAAGTTTAGCCTTGTTATGTTTGTGTTGCAGAATTAAAGTCCAGTAATTTTGCTTGTTTAAAGCATCAGATGGGGTTTTTTACTGGATTGGATATTTGGACTTGAAGGAGTGAAATGTCTTCCAGGTTGTAAGCCTGAGCGCTTCCAAGTCTTTGATCCAATTTGCACTGGTCAAGTGCTTTACTGCACTGGTAAAATTTGGTGGTAAAGAGGATGATTCATTTTTCCATTGTAGAAAAACAGGTTAGGAAAAAATAACTGGTGTCTATAAAGGTACATTTTTAAAAAGCATTGTCTGGCCTAATTGGGTCTTTTTTTTCCAGCTGTAGGTATTGAATAAGGCTATGGATATTGTCAGTCATTTTCTACAAGGCCTTTGACATGGTCCCCCACAACATTCTTCTTTCTAAGTTGGAGACATGGATTTGATAGGTGGATTGTTCACTGGGAAAGGAATTGATTGGATGACCACATCCAGAGGGTAGTGGTCAGCGACTCAAAGTCCTGATGGACAAAGTGGTGTCCCTCACGGGTCCATAGTAGGAGCAATGCTGTTTAATGTCTCTGTCAGTGACAGGGACAGTGGGATCCAGTGCGCCCTCAGCAAGTTTGCCAACAACGCCAAGCTGGGTCATGTGGTTGACATGCCTGGGGTGCCATCTAAAGGAACCTGGACAGGCTCTAGAAGTGAGCCTTGGGAACCACATGAGGTTCAACAAGGCCAAGTGTAAGGTCCTGTACCTGGGCTGGGGAAGTCCACAACCATCAATATGGGTTGGGAGATGAAGGAATTGTGAGCAGCAGCAGCTGAGAGGGACTTGGTGGTGCTGGTAGAGGAGAGCTGGCAATATGTACTTGCAGCCCAGAAAGCCGGTTGTGTCCTGGGCTGCATCCATGGCTGCAGCATGGCCAGCGGGATGAGGGGATTCTGCCCCTCTGCTCTGGTGAGACCACCTACAGTGCTGCATCCAGCTCTGGGATCCTCAGCACAGGAAAGACGTGGACATATTAGAGTGGATCCAGAGGAGGTTAGAGAGCTGGAGCACATCTCCCTATGGAGACAGGCTGAGAGAGTTGGGGCTGCTCAGCCTGGAAGAGAGAAGGCTCCAGGGAGATCTTATTGTTGCCTTCCAGTACCTAAAAGGGGCCAACAAGGAAAATGGGTACAAACTTTTTAATAGGGACTGTAGTGTTAGGGCAAGGGACAGTGGTTTTGAAGTAAAAGAAGGCAGATTTAGACTAGATGTAAGGAAGAAGTTTTTTCAGTGTGGGCTTTGAAACGCTGGAACAGGTTGGTCACAGAGGTGACAGATGCTCCATGCACGGAAGCTTTCAAGGTTGGATGATGCTCTGAACATCTTGAGTGGAAGATGGTGGAGTAATTGCTTAGATAAGTTTCAAAGGTCTCTTCCAAACCATTCTATGATTCTGTGAATAGTGTGTCTGTGCCTTGCTATGGGATGACTTGTGGGTAAAGGAGCATTGCTGCTGATCTGCTCATGTATGTGGTCAGCTGCAGAATTTGCTTACTTTCAGTATTAGGAAATAGGCCGATCACAGTGTTTCAAATGGCCACTGGTTTAATTTTTCTGGGAGTCGATGTTTCTCTGAATTGGGAAACTATTCTAATTTAAAAAGAGCCCTTGTAGTTGCTGCTGTTGAAGCAGTGTTTAATGTTGTGTGGCTGTTGGCAGGAGACTTGATGCATTTTCACATGACCCCCACTGGAACAAAAGCAGATTGTTTCCTTCTGTTTTTCTGTTACACAAATGAGTTCCTTTTGAAACAATTTCTTTTTCTGCATATTCTGGAAATCGACACCAGGAGTAGTTTTTTCCTTTGCTGTGTCTTTTACAATCTGCTGTCTGATAATGCTGGCACAAAAAGCTGCTTTGGGGTACCAGCTGAGACCTCTGCAGAGAGTTTCCTCCTCTTGGGGAATGAGTTTTTCTTCCAGTTTTATGGAGAGCTTCAATGTAAACTTTCATTTCTTGCTGTCTTTACTATATCTAGGCAGAGTTTGTTTCTGGTTTCTTAGTTGTTTCATTTACATATATGCATTTTTAGTGTCCAGTAAATGTAGCAATTTTTGTAGCAAGCCAGTTCTGGATTGAGCTTTTTTGTATATTTCAGTATAACAGTATAATGGTTTTGTACTAGCCTCTGTCATCTGAAGCCTTTGCCTGTGAGAAGTGAAGCTGAAGGCAGATGCAGATTATTGGCTGATGCAGTGCTGTATAACTAGACCAATTAATACTGGATCAAAAGAGCTACAAATTAAATGGGGATCTCAACAAAATGAATCATCCACCAGGGAATGGGTTTCATGGCAATATTTAATAACTGACAAACTAAAAAAAAAAGATGGGGTGATTAAAAAAAGGTGTTTTCTCTAAATATCTTTTTTTCTCCTTGTAATTATATACTCATTTCTCACAGCCTTCCCAATGTTCATGCTTCTGGTGACAAAAGTTATATTTCCTTATTCCTAGGACACCAGTTTGCCAGTGCTGTCACTGTAAACACAAGTGCTCACAGTACCATAGCTGGTGAGGTGGCATAATCCCAAAAATGCACTTTCTTCTGAAGTGTTTGCTTACTTGGGCTGGGCTTCTTCAGAAAATACAACTAGTATGAATTAGGGCTGCAAAATACTTTCAACACTTCTAGTAATTTTGATCAAGCCCTTTCGTTTGTGCTTGGTGACCAGATTCCAGTGATGTTTCTGTGGCTTTCTGTAGTCCAAGAGGTATGACATGGAAGGGAAAGTCTCTTCTGTGTGTCCCTGAGAGCCCTGCAGGGAGCAGTGGGTGGTGTGCAGGCAGAAGTCATCCTCAAGGAGCCTTTCAGCCTGGGGTTCAGCAGTGGAAGGGGTGTGGGCTTGTATAGAAGACCACAGAATGTAAATGCATTACCTAAGCCCCTTGCATTTGCTTGGTCCCATGGGAAGTCATACTCCCTGCAGGCCTTCCAGTCCCACCTGAGTCTGGGGAGAAAGCACAATTTGGATCTTATTTGGCTTTTCTTGCTGGACCTGGATGAAATTAAGGTTTCAGTCCCAGATGACTAGAACCAGAGGATATATGATTAATTTAACTTGAATAAATCAGAAATCCACTAGAGGTGGGATTTTCACAGATGGTAGAGAGATATTTCTGTAGGTAGAACTAAAAAAAAAAAGTTACTAACTTTTTTGTCTTAGCAACTACATACAAGCTTGTGTAATTGTTTTGGTTGGTGCTGTGGGTATACTGACAGCTTGTGTTGCTTTTGTTATTTTCTCATAGCTAAAAATTGTTGTTAATGTTAGTACTTTAGGAAAGGAGAAACACCAGAAAGAGAAAACCATTCTCTTATTAGAAGTGGATAAAATTTTATTAGTGAAAGTACAGTACAGTTCTGGATAGAAAAGAAGAAATTGGAAGGGTTGGTTTGGGTTTTTTTATTTTTTCTTAATAAAGAAGAAAATTACTTCCTCTTCTCTTGAGAACAGCTTTGTGCACAGTTGTCCCTGTTCATGGACAGTGTTGCTGTTTTGTTCCTGCTTTAACTGTAGCGAGGTACCACAGTGTGAGTGCCTCCCTGGACAGACCAGGTGCTAGCAATGAATAGTGGCCGTGTGAGGAGCTAACAGATGGCATTTGAATCACTCTGCTGATGTTGGCTGAATTTTATCTGGTAATGTCTTACCAGTAAGCAGCTTCTGGAACTGGAGATGCTCATGCCATGAGATGCTGTTTTCTCCCTGGACTCTGCAGCCCTCTCTGTCACTTGGTGACTGTTGATCTCTTGGTTTTATGGGCTGTTAATCAGAGCTGTAATCAGTCACCTATCTGCAGATGATAGCAGAGCTAGTTTTTGCTTTTTTCCTCCTTTCCTCCTCCCTAGCTAGCCTTGTTAGTTATTTAAGACTCTTTGTTAAAATAGCTTCATAGTCTTTATCTGAAAATTTCAGTATTGCTGGCTTTCTCAAAGTCCAGTCCTCCTCCTCACTGAGGGATCTTTCAAGATGCCAGCTTTTATTTGCATGTACAAAATACAGAATTCAAAAGAACTTCAGGTTAAACTGAACTCATCATTTTAAGCTTCGGTGCCCCTATAACTGTGATTAAGTTTTCAGTGGGAAATGCAGCTCAGATACCAATGGCTCTCTGAGACTAGAATAAGCTTTATGTACTTAATATATGCTGAGAAAGTCCATTATGTTTGCTGGAATTTTTTTCTTTGTTAACCCTAACAGAATGTGTTCAGATGGTTTAACTATTTTCCTGAGCAGAAGAACTAACTTTCTCCTCTTCTTTCCAGTAGGTTGTAGAATGGAACTTATGGATAAAACAATCAATAGTTACTTTGATGTTTGGCTTGGACCCAGAGGTAAGATTTCTCAAAAGTTAACACATAAATAAAACTGATCTTACTATAACATGAGAAACTTTTTTTCTCTAACTTGACATTGACAGGTGACTACTTTGCTTAGCATCTGCAAAGCATCAAAATGCCTGACAGTGTAATAAATAAGAGTCTATTCAGTGCTCCTGATCTTTTAACCTGAAGAAGTCATTCTTCTTATTATCTGTTAAGCTTGTGTTGTTTGTCTCATTGGGTGCTGCTTTTTTTGCTTTTAATTTAGTAATAGCTTTTTTTCTAAAAAGCCACTTCAACTTGCATTTAATTAAATAAAAAATACTCTTGCCTTCATAACTATAGCACTTCTCTGGAATTTTTCACTAAAAATATCTGTAGTTTTTGGAATGAACCGCTTCTTTGAAACCATGCTTTTTTGAAGAAGCAATAGGTTTTGCCCAGGGAAAAACTGCAGGTGGAGAACTGCAGTCCTGGTCAGTGTAAGGAAGCCAGAGGCTGTGGAACCAGGACAAGCAGTGGCCTCAGCTGCAGGCTTGGGTAGAAGGGTCCAGTTCCACCTGGTTCTGACCAGGGGGATTAAATGAATGCATCCTGCACAGAGTGTGCAGAGCAGTGCTGCTCAGTGGCATGTGCTTTCTTCTTCTGACTGCTGCAATAATACCTTTTCTCTGTCCCACTCAAGATCCAGTGATGGTGTCCCTTCTTCACAGAAGAAAGTGCACAGGAGGTGGAACAAGCCTCTGATTCTTTTAAGTGTGTTTTCTGTTTGCTTTTATTAGTATCTCGGTGCCCTTGATGCCTCTCTCTTCATACTAAGTCTGTTTAAATTAGCCTGGATGTTCTGGTATAAAATATTGCATGTGCTGGCATATAGTCTGTATTTACTGCATGAGAAAAATCATGAACCATAAAGGTGGCAAATCCAAACAATTCCCTCCTTGCCTACTTACTTTCCAACCTACAGTTTTAAGGTCTCATTTCTTATATTCAGGATCCATGTATGATTCCTTTAAAATTAAGTCAAGACCGTAAATGACAGCAATACTTGAATTGTCCATTTATAGTTTGGTTAACGTGGTTTCAATAGTTTGGGCTGACTTCAGTGAGAGGAGTGAGATACTGTTCTGTTGCCAGGTATGGACAACACAGTTGTAGTTCAAAAGGATCATGCTACTGTTCCAAGTAGTCCCCTAAAAGTCTTGGATTCTGGGTGGTTTATGTGCTTTTCCTGAGAAGTCGATGTATTGCCAACCAGACTGGTTACTCAGGCGGGACTGGCTGCTCTGAGTTCAATTGTTCATACAAGGACTCCAAAACGTAATTCTTTCTAATAGCACATATGTAAGTCTAACTGTGTTAGTATTGACTGGAAAATAATTATCAGGATCATCCACCTATAACTACAGAAGTATCTGTTTCACTCCTAGGTGTGACTTTGCTGACTGTAGGAAATAACATGCCATCGGGAAGGGTTGATTTGAGAAGATAAAGGGGAGAGATTTGTTGAAATTTTCTTTATAATTTTATCTGTGGTATTCAAGTGGGTGATAGTTCTGAATGGTAATGAGTATTTGAAAACAATAGTGGTAATAATTTAAGAATATTTTAGCCTTAGGAAAATAATTATTTCTGCTTTCTTAAATACGTAAATAAAATGTTGTTTGTAATTAGCAATGTGGCCCTTAATAAAAGGGCTTGCTGCACTTCCTTCGTCTTTTTTTGGTATTCTGGCACTGGAAGCATTTTGGGTACAGCTATTTTTAGATGTGTTGAATTCTTCTCCTTACAAAATCTAAGTGTTTTGTATATTTTTGTTTCTTTGTTTCAGACCCCAGGGTAAAAGGATGGCTTCTTCTGGAGAACTATACGCCTACCTTTATCTTCTCAGTCTTGTACTTACTAATCGTATGGCTAGGTCCAAAGTACATGAGGAATAAGCAGCCATTCTCATGCAGGGGTATTCTAGTGGTCTACAACCTCGGACTTACGTTGCTTTCTCTGTATATGTTTTATGAGGTAAGAGAAAAAGGGTTGGTCAGGCTTATTTTGCAGTGTCTGTTTTAATTACATTGGCTCGTGTTGAAAATAATCTGAGCAGAGTGAATTCTGAATTCAGGAAGCATCTGCAGAAATGGTGCAACCATTTTCAATGTCACTTCTCTGAGGAGAAAACCCTAATTGTAATGTTACCTCTAAGGATGATGTGACACAAACCTTGCCTTAAACATCCTTGCCGACCTTGGCTAGCAACGTTTCAAATGCACTTTGCTCAGTTGGTGCAAGTAAAGTCCTGATCTTTCATCATGAACTTGGCTGCTTCAGTAACTTCTCCTTGCTCAATGTGATTGTACTGGTGGACTGTACAAAGTACTTTGTAGCAAAACTGTGGCTTTATCTGGGGGGCAAAACGTTTTATTTACTTGTGTTTAATCATGCACACACTTCTTGCATCTATTTCTGTAAGCTTGCAATAGGTTCTTTTGCATCCTCTTGGTTTTGTTGGGAAAAAAAAAAGTTGCTGAAACAATGCTATTGTGATTCATCTGTTTTTTTGAGCTTAAAATCTAAACATACAAATATATTTCAAACTGAATTGAACTTTCTGTGAACTTACTTCCTTTCATAAAAACCCAAAGATTTAGGCAGTGTGAAGTTTTCCACTTCCCAGAGACCTCTTTAGCTGCTTTTACTCAGAACTGTATGTTTTCATTCAAGTGAAAATAGAGAACTATGATAGTGTAAATAATGATGTCAGAAAATTATTCTTTTGCTTTAATGCACAGAATATTCTGGCACACTTTTAACCGAAGGATCTTCTTTCTGTTCGGAGATATTTCAACATCCTCTTTTCAATTCTTTCACTGCAGTCTTTTCAAATACAACCTAGTACTAAAATTACTAATTTTTTTTGTATGAGCTTAGAAGTGTATATAAGCTGCAATTCTCCTTTAAGTTTGTAGTTAATTCTGTAATGTTTTACAAGGTGAGTGTTTAGAGATGAAGTGATTTAAATTCAATGTTATTTTTCTTGTGTAGTGAATTTTCTACTCAAAAATTACTGGCTGGGGTTATTAAGAAATTTGATACTTAATTGTTCAGTTGGGAGCAGTTTTGGATTCAGCAGGTACTTGGAACTGCTTATATTCTTGATGTGCTTACATTTCTAACCTCCTTGTCCAGAGTGTTATAATCCAGAAAAAGTGTGTGTTGATCAGTTTAATTTGTCTAAATGTAGCATTGATGTTGACTTCAATGTCCATCTGCATTATTTTATGCAGGTATTTATTTACAGTTATATAGTGATCTATTGTTTTAACCTCCACTTACATTATTGAGAGCTTACAAGTGCAGACTTTTCTTCAGTTGTACCAAGTATGGCTAAAACTCTCAGGGTAGCCAATCTTTCTCCTTTGAATACTTGGAATAATACTCATAGTGTCTAAATTACTGCAATGTTCTGCTGTGTTACAAAACCTTCTGGTAAATTTAAACAAGAGAAAATACCTGAACTGTTGATCCTATAAATGCCTTTTTCTTGCTAACAATAAACTGGTTACCAAGGAAGGAGTGTTCATTATATGCTGAAGAAGTCCTCCTACTTGTAACCAGATAAATAGCTTTTATATTGTGGAGCAATGACACAACTAAAATATAGTTTATATTAAGACCCCTCTTTCCTATATAATTAAATGCTTTACATGAAAATGAGTATTGCTCTTAATCTATTATCCATATGGAACTGTTCATTAGAATTGTAAATATACCTTCACCTTGTAAATGAGCACACACAAAGCTAGAGCATTGTGAAGATCATTAAACACACGATAGTGGCAATGAAATGTGGTTGGCAGCACTTAGAAGCTGGATGTGAGGGCAAGTGATGCTCTGCAACGAGGAACTGATCTCATAGAAATGCTGCAAAGCAGAGAGCCATGCTGGCATAACACCACACTGCTTGATGTTTGTAGGAGAGAGCCAAAGGACATAGGGAATAAATGGGTTCTTGCACCTCCAGGTATGTTCTCTATCTGAAGTACCTGCACAATTACCCCTGTTGGTGCACAGCATGTGATACAACCAAGGGTATCTCATCAGTCTTGGAAATTTTCCATTGAAGGATTAGCTATATATCAGTAGCAATTTATAGTACACTTACTTGCTTTTAAGACAGAATGATGAGGAACAGCATTCAGAAAACTTGTGTAACTCCCTGTTCTCCTTGTTGACGTTTTGAGTTCCAGTTGGATTAAAATTTTTCAGTCCTACTGTGAGGAAAATTATAAAAATTATAAAATGTCACCATTTATGAACTTGTTTAGTAGCGTGTCTGAAATGAAGTTGCTTTTAATAGCTTGTGTACAATACACCTGAAACCCTACTTTGAAGTTTTTCCTGTGTTGTGATTCAGGTTATGATTCATAGCATCACAGCTCAGTTTGCATATTATGTGACCAAAACAAGATGTTAAAGTGAGGCATCCTCCCAGCTGGGATGAAAAGGATGACCTACTTGGTTTTCTGACCTTTGAATGACTGTAAGCAATACCACGGGGGAATTTGTCCTCATGGGATTTGTGTAACGCTAGGTATTGTGTACTTTGGTCTAAAATCACTAGAAATCTTAGATCTCTTATATGGGATTCCTAATAGTTTCCTTCTATACTTGCTGTACCTTTTTTATTTGGATATTTAATGACTTGGCTGAGTTTTGATACTCTGAGAAGTGGACTGCTCTTGTCCCAGACAATGCAACAGGCAAGGCAGATCTAGAGGAGTTGGAGAGGTTTCTCCAGGCTAATTTGTCACAAACTTCAGGAGAACAGGATGATCTTTAGGGATAAACAATGTTTTATTCTGTAAAAATCTACAGTGCTTGGACTTTAAGGAGAAATAATACTCTTATGTCTCAGGCAGGGGCATCAAGGGGTGGCTTCCTGCATGGTGGAGAAAGTGCCTAGCTGGGAGTAGCAGGGGGGTTATAGGATATGGGCTGATCACCTGCTGGCTGGCATGGCCATGTCTGGAGGAGCTGCTGGAGCAGCAGAGGCAGCACTGCTTCCCCCTGTGCTGCTGCTCTGTGCTGGAATCACAAGGCATCTTGCAACACTGTAAGTAGGGCCTGTGCCTCTCTGCTTGAGTCTCAGCTGGGTAATTTAGCAAAGAGGGGAGAATGCCAGGTACCCAGTTACACAGCACACAGACCTATGTTATTTTAGGGGGAGTTTGTTAGCAAAAGTGGCCGAGTGATCTGGACCACCTGGGCTTACATTAGAGAAAACTGGTCAATGATGAAGGCTCACTTTCTTAAGTGATCTATTTACTGTCTTTTTTCTTCATCTGAAAAATTAATTCCTTACTGAATCTGCCCGAGAAGTCTCAGATTTTCCTGATGAGTGAGGTGTTGCATATGCTGTAGGAAAAGCTTTGGGAAGCAGGGGACTGTGCAGAGGTGCTGTGTCACGTGAGCCGTGGGTGGCAGCTCGGCTGCTCTTTCCTCTCCCCTTTCTTTCTCCACCCTCCTGAACCCCTTATCTCTGCCCTGGGCTGACTGCATTCATGTAAAGATAAAGTTCCATATCTTTGCAGGCATTTGCTTGCTTTGATCAGATGTGAACTTCTTTTTCTCTGCATTCTAATCTAGCTCTGTTTTGAACCTTGTAAACCCATCACGCCTTGACAGCGTGATGCAGTGCTAGGTCCCTTATCTGCCCTTCTCCAGTGAGTCTCAGACTTCAGTTTTATCATGAGAAAAAACAAAATCCTCCACAGTAACACCTCTCCTCCACCTAGTCAGACTGATGTTAGTGTCCTGGCTTATTTTGGTAGCAGAATTGATAAAAAAAGCATGTGCCACAGCATTTTAAAGAATTTGGCAACAGAATTACAAAATGAAAGCAATAGGAAAAAAGAAAACTTCATTGCAGGAGAAGAAAATGTGGGTTGTTTCAGCACAAATGTGATCTTGAGCTGCAGGTTTTTCCCCTGAGCTGAGGGACTTAACTCTGAGTTTGAGTACTATTTTAATTGGCTTATGGAGGAACTGTCTTTTTGTGCTGTTCAGAAACCACGTGAAGTGGTTTACTCAAGTGTAAATGGCTACAATTGGCCTTTTCTGAACATGTTAATTTCTTGAGAAAAGATTTGCCTGTGGTTGTTCATCAGCAGTGCCATCAGCAGGCCTGGACTCCTGCCAGCCTGTAGATGAAGGACTTCTAGAGACAGTGGGCAGGGAAGGAAAGGTTGTCTCAAGGCTGTGTTGACAGAAGAGCTGCTGCGCTGTTCCTGGGCAAATTTCAGACCTCTTGTACAGTGGTGTAAGGAGGTCTTGGAAACACTGGTTCAGGGAGCACACCACAAGAAGTGTGAGCAAGGACTTAAATGCACTGCTGGAAGTTTATGACCCCTCCTTATCACTTTTGTGGTGGCAGAGATGCAGCTCCCTGGGGCTGTATACCTGTGCATAATGGAGCCATTTGTGGTCATGTTTTAGAGTGATCTCTTGTTTTCTGAAGCCTTCCAGCATTGATGAAAGCATTATGGGTGCAAGAAATAGTGGTGCCAGGCAAAAGAACAGCTGACTAAATGGGGAAAAGGATTATTTACGTGTTGTATGTTGCACTGAGTGAGGTTTGTGGGCAGCAACAGCAGTTTGTGGGCAGCTATAGGCAGCTTTTTACCAATTAGCTCCTTCTGGAATGTGGGGAATGAAATTATTTTTGTAACTATACTAGCTATTTATATGATAAAAGATGCTGACATTTCCTACAAATGTTGCTTTCCTTATGTCATTTGTGGCTGTGAGAGTATTAGAGTTCCTAGCATACAGTAATACATTCTTTTGTAAACAAGAGTATTCAGGTTGAGCTGAGGCCACTGCTCATAGCCACACTGATGTCATTGTCCTTTAGAGAAGTGGGATCCATGGAGACACCTTTGGTTGCATTACACTTTAGGTGGTGAACCTGTACTGCTTGCAGGAAAAGCTCTGTGGATTCACTATGCCAGCCTTTACTGGGAAGAAGTTTATGGAGAGCAGCATTAGTGATGGACGTTGTTTGGATTAATTACAATATAAACAATGTTATTATCCTTCTATTCCTAACACTTCCTTGAACTATGAGAACTGTATGAAAACATCTGAAGGCTTTTAACATGATCACAGCACAATGTGGTCTTCTGTCTGAGAGACCGGTGGGCACTTGCAAGGCCACGCAGTCTTGGTGGAAGTGGCTTGGTGCAAAGCTCGCTCTGGGGCACAGCTGGTCCTTTAGCAAGGTACCACTTTTAAACTGGTGTCCTCTGCACAGCCCTGCAGCCAGGAGAGAAGTCATTTTTCCATGGCTGCCTTCCCTTTGTTGCTTGGGTAGGGAAAGTGCCTGGGTCTGCTGCTGATGTGCATGGCTGCCCTGCCCTTGCTGTGGCAGGATGCTATTGATTTATCTCTAATGCAAGAGATACTTCCAGATCTGTATATTATGATATAACTAGATGTACGTTTTTTCCCCTAAATTGTTGCAATAATTCTATCTCAGAAGGTCAGAAATAGTGACCTAGGCTGACTGAGTATTTTAAAAGCTAATTTAGGGGGAAAATGAGGCATGAAAGAAAAACATTGGGGAAAGGTAGATCCTTTAAGTGATAATCTTTATTGAACCTTTTAAAATTATCTTCCTGTTCACAGTTCTGAGCAGCATTTAGTCATGCCATTTATTGCAGTCCTTTAATCAAGTGATCTTCAAAAATGACTTTCAGTACGAGGATTTTCTACAGTGGCTTTGCAAAGCTATTTTTTATTCTGCAGATAGATAAGGCCAAAACCATACAACTTGCTTCTGCCTTTCAGATGTTTTTTGAGATACCTCACAATTTTTTTCACTTGGGACTTGCCTAAAGTTGTTACTCCTCTCCTCATGCTATCCCCAAGAGGAAGAACATCTTTATCAACAATATTCAATGATCCCTTCTGTTGAGATATTAAAGAGGATCTTGTTCATGTCCTTGCATTTGCCCCTCCTTCCATTCAACCCTCAACCTGTCCTGCAATCTCCTACCATCTGTGAAAGGGTGAGAACATCCAGTGTGGATCTTGTTTCTCTGGAGATTTGAGCCAGCCCCTCCACATCAGACACCCTGTCATGACTAGTAGTTGGTCATTACTCTTAATAGTGATTCCCTTATGTTTGAGGTGTTATTTGTTATGCCAGGAAGTCAGGCAGGCAGTGGCATATTCTGCAGAGGAAGTCACTTATACTGAGAAGGATGTAAGGTACTTGGGATGAGTGAATTGCTTAAAAAGGTCTTGAAGATTGGCAATGCAGTGAAACATCTGTTGTTAGCTGTTGAGGAGAGCAAAGCTGAACATATGCTCTGTCACGTGGCTGAAAAAACTGTAGTCACATCTCTTCAGTATAAAGTTTCTTAAAAGATTTAACTCTTTCCAAAAGTAATCAGAAGAAAAATGTATTTACTGAACTTTGGTTATTTACTTTCTCTAACAATGAGATCATCAGCAAAGAAGGAGATTTCTTGAAAAGCTGTGTGAAATATGACAATGAAAAGGCTCACACTGTGTGGGATAAGTGGGGATAAAATGTAACCTCCTATTTTTTTTCTGGTATACCCCAATTGGGAGAATTTATTAATTCACCCTTCACTATGATTCAGTCACTGCTTGGAACTTGAATTCAACCTAATTCCACCCTCAGGTGCCCAGGATTCTCTTGACACCAGATGTCTGGGCTGAGCCACTGTGGAGGTTTGCAGGTGCCATGGAATTCAGCCTTCTCCCCAAATAACACTTTATTTTTTTTATTTGTTCAGCTGGTGACGGGAGTATTGGAAGGAGGATACAATTTCTTCTGCCAGGATACACACAGTGGAGGAGAGGCTGATATGAAGGTACCTTAATTGAGACTTAGAGCTGGTAATGTTTCAGATTGTCCACTTGAGTGTAAGTGGAGAGCAGAACAGTATTGATTATGCACATTTTGCTTAAACTATAAGCTTTTTTCCTCCTTTTACAGTACAATGGACAATGCACTGTCAGACATAATTGTTAATCTATGATATATTTATGGTTGGTATTTTTCTGAGTAATTATGTGCAAATTCTCAAGTGTCCCCAGATGAAAAAATGAGGACCTGGTCTTCAGACTGTATCCAACCACTCTGTGTTGAGCCCACCCTTCTCTTTCTGAGATATGGTGATGATTCTGGTCACACTTCTGACCTCTCCTTTACAGACAGCACTGCAGCACCAGCTCTGGTTAAGTATTTTCTTATTTCTCCCAGGACAGCCCAGGTGCACAGCAGTAGCCTCATGAAGCAGTCTTTGTCATCCTGTTTTCAGCTGTAGCTATAGATTTGTACCTTGATCTCCCGTGGAGAAACCTGAGGCAGAAGTATTACAGAACATCCCAGCAGTGTCTTCCATCCAAGTAGTGTAGGACAGAATCTGAATTTTAATTACTTAGATACCATAAGAGTTGAAAGCCCCCACAATGTGTAATGCTTCTGAAACTTGTTTCCTCCTTTCCAGATCATACGTGTCCTCTGGTGGTACTATTTCTCCAAACTCATTGAGTTCATGGATACCTTCTTTTTCATTTTGAGGAAAAATAATCATCAGATCACTGTTCTGCATGTCTACCACCATGCAACAATGCTGAACATCTGGTGGTTTGTTATGAACTGGGTGCCTTGTGGTCACTGTAAGTACTGGGTTATGGTGGGGGAACATCTGCAACAGGGGATTTGTTTTGATGGTCTTTTGATCAAACCAAACATCTCTGGTACCTTCAGCTGCAGGATTTGTTCTGGATTGCAACTATTGTAGATGGTTGCAGGAATTAAGCTACCAGCACAGCCTCTAGGAAAGGAATGCCTATGTAGTTTGAAGAATTTGTGTGGCAGTGTGACATTTATCAGGTGCATTAGCCCAGGTCAGATACCCATCAACATTGCTTTCTCTATTTTTGCTGTAGTTACAGACCCTCTGATATATTCTTTTTTAAGTCAAGCCAGAATCTTGTTTCAGCTGTAAAACAGCTAAAAGCGACTCTTGTATCTGTAAAGTTCACTTGAGATATTACTTTCTTAATTTAATCTCATTATACCACTGGCCATAACAAATTATTTAAATTAAAATCTTGTCCCCTGAGCACTAATGGACATGAACAAATTAATCTTAAGTGGAAGATTTTCATGTCTCTCTTGTCTGAATCCTGCTAACCTTTGGCAGTCTGGCTTTAATTCTTTACTTCCATTGCACTTAGCTGGCATTAGCATGGCTTAGCTGTGGTTAGGATGTGCAGCCTATAGATACTGGCTTTGTTGAACGCTTCATTCAAGAGAAACCTTTTCAAACCAAATGGATGTGAGCTACTGGCAGTGCAGACCCAGAGCATGCATTCCTCAGGAGTCTGCTGAGCCAAAGAGCATAGAAACTTGTATTTGTTTTTGTGTTGTCAGCACAACAGTGAGTAATACTGAACTTATAAAAAGTCTGCATCTGGAAACACGTTCTCTTCCAAGGAACTCAATCCTTTTTCATACAGCAGTGAAAACTCCATATACTTAGAATCTATCTTGTGCTCATGTGGTCTTGAAAACACTTTTGTGCTATTTCTAGTCATGTGTTTTTCTTCTTCCAAGCTTTATGTTCTGTTGTGTCATCACAGTTCTATGCAGTTCAGTGTTAAGTGAGAAATGACAAAATTGGCTCCTGCCTGGAAGGAAGTGAAATCAAGCTAAAATTAGATGGGTGAAACTATTGATTGTTTGGTATGTGAGCATTCCTCCTTTTTATCAGTTTCCTCAGTTCCCTTGAGAAACCATAATGTAGATGTGAAAAAGGGTAACTTGAGGAAACAAAACCAGAAGGCTGGTGTAAAGCACAAAGCTGCAAAGCAGCTCAGCTACTCCATCGGGTAGGCAGAATGAAAAACAGGGTAAAAAAAGAACCCTCTTGCTTTTCTTCTAGGAGAAATCATATTTTAAATAGCAACATTTTGAACATGTTATTTTTGTAGATTCCATGAAACAGCATGTTCCTTCTTGGTAATGCAGTATACTTTCTTTTTCCCTTGCCCTTTTTTTAGCTTACTTTGGTGCCACACTGAACAGCTTTATCCATGTCCTCATGTACTCCTACTACGGATTGTCCGCTGTTCCAGCAATGCGTCCTTATCTGTGGTGGAAGAAGTACATCACTCAGGGGCAGCTGGTGAGTGATTTGCTCTTCAGTGTTTCAGTAGGCTCTTGTATTCATAATGAAGTCCTCTTCTCTTTACCGAGTTAGGAAATATTGACAGGGGATAGAAGAAAAGAGAATGAGACCTGGTACCTTCTACATCACCTTAGAAATCCAGCTTCTGCACATCTGTTTGCTCTGTTTTCAGGACAAGGGGGAGCTGGGGTCTGGGGCTGTACATGAATCAGTGCTGAGGTCTGTGGGATCTTTCTCCCCCTCACCATGTTGTGTGGCTAGATGTATGGGGGAGTTGCAGTGCTGGGATTTCTGGGACTCAGTAGCCAGGGTGGAGGCTTTTCTTCCGAGCCCTCTTGAGCTAGCCTGCTCTTTCCTGTTGGGGAACCTGCTTGGTTGGTCAGGCTGGGACAGACCAGAAACCGAATGCAACGCTGTCCACAGCTAACAAGGGCCATTCTAGTCCTGCAGGACAATGCCTTTTCTGTCCTACTTTTGCATACAGTTGCAAACGGTTTATTAAAAACTATTCAATATTTTTGTTCTCTTTCTGCACTTCAAATGGGCAGAATTTTTCTCTTTTAAGTCTGTGTTGGACTCCTTGTATCCGTTTGCACTGTTTTGTGTGTGTGCAGTGATGAAGCCTGACCACTGTGCTGGAGGTGATAAGAGCAGTGAAATTAGGTAATGCAGCACATGCTGTAGTGATACTGCATGAGAACCAGGTTTCAATGTGTACAACATGTCAGAGCACCACAAGGAAATGTGCATGAGTGTTCTCTCTTCCCCATTTTGTAGGGGGGGAAACTGAAACCTAGAGATAAATTATTTTGTTTTAATAACATTTGCTGGTGATGATTAATAACATTTACTGCCAGCAATTCGCAGTGTTGATTCTCAACATATTTTTTTTATCACTGTTCTTCCTGAAGAGTGGCAAAGTACTGTAGCTGAGGGCTCATTATTTTCAAGGAAGGCATGAGGAGGGTTGCTTTGGTTTGAGGTTCGTTTCTGTTTTTCTTCCCAGATTTAGGCTCTATTCTTCATACTTGTTGTTCAAGTGCTACAGAGTGTCTCGGTGCTTCAATTGCTTCCCTGGCTATTGTCATAGCTGCTTTCACTTCCTTGCCTGCTCTGCATGCATAGCTGTTAGGGCAGCAAAATAGCAGAGCAGAACAAACAGTCTTTCCCTTTTTAAATAAACATTCCCTAATCTGGTAGCCTTTATGTGAGGTGAATTTTGCCTAAGGCCCTCTGCATTACATAAGCCCAAACTCTGTTTTTCCAAATGAGATAATTAAAGATAATTGGACCCTTTTCCTCCTCCCTGGCTCCCCAGCTTCCCTGCAGCCTTTATCCCAAAAATTCTTCTACTGGAGCCATATGTCAGACAGTTTCTGTCTGTGGGAAGAGATTGCAGGGGTCTGTGTGTAGATCAAGTGACCCCAGGTCTTCTGCAGCTAAAGCAGTGAGATCTACTCCATTAGGATGGTAAAGTCAAATCCCAATGAACTCTCACTAAGAAGAAGGTGGTCTTTTTTCCTTGGGACATTTATATATCAATTCTATGTAAGTTACTCTAATGTTCTAAAATGGAAAAATACAAATAAACACGCTTAACAGGATACCACAGTCTGAATGTCTGCTCATTCAGGTTTACAGAGAAAATACTTGCCAAACACACAATATTGCATACTCTTTACTTGTTTTGGAAATAACTGTTGAGATTTTGGTCACTCATGGTGTTTTTTCCTCCTTCCATTAATGTGCTCCATTTCTCTTATTTTTGTTTTCTCTCCTCAGATTCAGTTTGTCTTGACAATCTTCCAGACCAGCTGTGGTGTTGTTTGGCCATGTGCATTTCCTCAGGGATGGCTGTATTTTCAGATTTCTTACATGATTTCTTTGATTATCCTCTTCACAAATTTCTATATTCAGGTAAAGTAGCATTCATCAACTCTTTCTAGCATTCTACTGGCTGTATCTCACTGGAAAGCTGTTACAGAAAGATGTGTTTGAAATGTCCTTTTGCTATCCTTTACTAACATGCATATGTTGAAGTACTACACTTGTTGATCTACCCTCTATTTTCAAATCTTCTCATTTGCTGTACCCGTAATTCAGAAAGCTTAGTAATTTCAGTAAGCCAGAGTGATACAAAGAAATGGCTTACTGCAATTCTACCTGCAGGCAAGGGAGAGGTAGAGCTTTATGCAAGACAGAGCTTTCCAGTCTGAAATAAACAGCAAGTGAACCTGTGAAGCACCTGAAGGAATTGTTCATTTTTGCTTTTACAAAGGGAAATGCTTGTTTTTTTTATCCAGGGAACCTTTCCTCACAACGTGCAGAAATCTGGATTTTGTTTGTATTTTCATATGGAAAATTAGTGGGTTAGTTGTGATTCTACAAATCTGACTTCATGTTTGACCAGGTCCAGACTTGGTATGAGTTGTTCTGAGAAGCTCATAACTGGGCTCTGTACAAAGATGTACAACTCTACTGTCTACAGAAAATCAAACCAGCATCCTTCTGCCTTAAAGAAGCAAACTCTATTACATGTTTCAAATGTCATTTGAGAGATTTGGGCATTTTGGTTCTGGTGAGAATGATTCATGGGGGAAAACACAGCAGGCTTCCCTGTCTGTTCTTTTAGTACTTCTTAAAATCAGTCCCATGATTTCTATCACTTGCTGCATATGAACATGCTAATTAAACATTATAGTATATTCCAGATATTTCTTGATTTTTCTTTGTCATTTTTGCTGATATTTTAACTTTTAATTGTTTAAATTCACACAGAAAACTGGGGAAATGTGCTTTTCTCAGGCAGCTGAGCCCCTTTGAAAAAAATTAATGTGTGTTTCACTGTCTGTAATTTTCTTTGACAGTCTTCCCCATCCTGTTAGTTTTTGATTCTTGTATTAGCCAATGGAAATTCCCATCACATTTCTATCTCTGAACTTCCCTCACTTTAGTTGTTTACCCACCTCTTGTTCTGGCTTTGTTCAAGGTACTGTCACCTGCAGTGCCTCAAATCTCCTTCCTCACATGTTTTGAGTATATTGTTATCCCATAGTCTGCTCATAAAATTGCTTCCCTTGTTTCTAATTTAGTGTATTAGTATAACACTACCATCACACTGCCAAGCCTTTTTCTTTTCAAGTGAACCACTCCTCTCACTGTGATGAATGAAAGGCATAGTATAGTCTCATACACAAAAAGTGGTAGAGCTTGTTAGACTCTTACTGCCGGCACAAGGTCTTTAAAAATGATGAATGCAAGTTTACTTTGGTGTTTCTAGAGTTACTGTGAGGAAGTGGTTATTTATATATAACTAAGCAAAACCATGTGCCTTTCCATGTATTCTAGACTTACAACAAGAAGGCATCCTCAAGGAGGAAAGAGTATCAGAACGGCTCCACGGCCATTGCAAATGGGCACACAAACAGCTTTTCTTCCCTTGAGAACAATGTGAAACAAAGGAAACAAAGGAAGGATTGAAGACCAAACTGAAAAACCATTTTGGTAACCCCAACAACAAAATCATCTGATTGTAAGCACAATGAGAGTTGTGCACTAATACTCTAATGGCTACTGTAACTATTCCTGCCTAGAATAGTGTGATTTATGTAGGACTTAACCAGTGCAAACACCCTAGAAACCGTATACAGAACATAAAAGTAGGTTAAAGTTTAAAAATAATTCTGGGCTGTCACTGACCCTGCTATAGACTATGGAAGGGAGTATTATCATATTATCTGACACTGCTGTTGCCTTACTAGTCAATATGATAGGTGCTGAATTATGATTCACAATTTGAAAACACTGTAATCTAAACCTCCATTTTTTAAACTATAGATCATGCATGTGATTGTAGAGGTAATTTGTATGATGCTGGTTTCAGTAGATAAACACACATGCCTTAAATTAAAAAGCAGGGCCCAAAGCTTATTACTGGTTTAAAAATTAGGGTATGTTTCAGCTTTTCAATTGATTGACTTTTTATTAAAAAGTCATTTAGAAGAATCCATTGATCATTTTACTGTTCTGTATGTGATACACGATGCTACGTATCTCTTACTCGATACAGTGAAATTGGAAATGGCACATTTAGTTTTGTATATTTGGCTTTAATTGATTCAACAGTCACAAAACAGATGGAAAAATTATTTTACCTTTTTAATAGATCTTATTTTTTTATTTGAAGTACATCACTAACATAAAAGTAATTGGCACTTACACAGTCGAGTAAGATTTAAATATTGTCTCTAAAGTTTAGAGCATATACAGGGTGGACCCATCTATTCTTTTTACTTTTTTTTTCTCTTTTCTTTCTTTCTTATTTCTGAGAATTCTTAAATGCTAAATGAAGAGTGTTTTTTAATATGAAACTGGCAGTTTCAAGTGTTATTACCATAGCCATATCCATGTTTTAGGAGCTACTGTTTAAGTCTGTGACATATCCAAAAGTGTATTTAAAAGTGGAGCCAGAAAGATGCTTTTCTGATGGAATTGTCTGTATTTAAGTTGGTATCTGAATTGTTCTTCATGTAGCATACATTCACTTTCAAAATGTGCCTAACACAAAAATGGTTTTTTTCCCTAAACAAGCAAGTTTAAACAGTTTAAGTCATAGCTAATGTTTTTAAATGTTACTGAAATGTGCTGGAAATGTCTGTTTCTGTAATGTGAGTTGTGTATATCACTGGTAATGTTTTGGCTTGTTAGCTAAGGATTTGGTTTGAGTGCTGGTTAAAGTTACTCCTTCTTGTAAAATGCTGTCTTGCACATATGAGGAGTCAGTTGCAAAGCCAGTATCTGTTGCTGGTATTCTGATATCTGCCATGGTGGAGTCCATTAAGCTCTGAAAAATTGAATTGTGCAAGACATTCTGCTGGTCATTGCTCAAGTTTAACTATTTGGGTTTTTGATATTTATATAAATGCCAGTTTTAACACATTTAATTGTTTTTAAATATTTTTTAAAATTTTTGCACATCTCTTAAGGAATTAATAAGTTCTCTTACTAGCCTTGTGGGTTTTCATTCCTTGTTTTGAAGGAGACAGTGTCTGTTATGTTTACATTATCAAAGCTTGTGCGTGTGTCTTCATTTCTAGGTACTGGTTTGCAGAGTCTTTACATAGCTCAGTACAGCAGCTATAATGTTCAAAATAGGCTGTCTAAATGTGCTAGAAATAAACTCTTGGCTCATCTGAGTATACTTCATTGTTAATGTTTGAGATGGTTTAATCATTAAAACACTTTTGATGATCTCTGCCTGAATTCTGTGGGTTTGTACAGATTTAATGCATTGCCCCATCCATTGTCAGGCCAAGGAGGAGCCAACATGATGGAAGAACAGCTGCAGATATTCAGGGACATTTAGCGTACCAGAGATTTGGCAACAAATTCTTTAGAGAAACCTTTGGCAGTTACTAAGCACTGTTCCCTTGCCTGGCTGTAGAAACACTGGTCTGTGTGATGGATTTAACTCCTGCTGGGATTACTGACTTGCTGAATGCAGAACAGTCCCAATAGCTCAAGATGATGAGTGCCAGGAGCAGAGCTTAACCTGACTGAGAGGGACTTCCCTGCCTCAGTCCTGTCTATAAAATGGGGATGATACCGCTCACCAGAATGGCAGCAGTTTTGCAATTTCCTTAATTTCCCCTTGCCCTTAGGTGATTGTTTTGGAGCCCTCTCTGATTTGAGTGTTTAATCAGTACATTGCAACAACCCCAGAGAGGCTGGAGATGGACTTGGTAAAACAGAGCTATTTATGTAGCTGTCTGTCTTTTCCCTTGCAGGCTCTTAACACAAAAAACATAGACCAGGGAAATGGGTTTACACTTCATGTGAAAGGCTCAGAGGTTTCATGCTGTGTTGGTCTCCTCTGGGAGGGTGCTCTGAATGCCTGAGCTGGTTCCTAAGGCAGTTTCTTCTCCTTCACATGCCAATTCAACTCTGAAATTGTGTGTGCTCCTAAGCAAGGCTCAGTAAGATGCAGTTCTTTGGATGTTAAGCCAAATCTCCAGGAAGTACCTAGAAGGCAGAAGCCACAGCACCAACCTAGCCTCTCCATGTGAGCCAGCAGAGATGGGGCTGCTGCACTGCAAACCTTGCCTTCAAGGTTAATGGCACATGGTGACAAAACCCAATGACTTAGTCCAAAACTGGCAGGAGATGTGACCTTGGGAACATCAGCAGTGTCTATACCTGCATGGCAAAAGCTGTGGCTCCTGGATATTCTTCTGCAGTCTCAGCAGCAACTGAAAAGTGTCAAAAGCTGGATGGGTTAGATCAGACATCATTTTGCCATAACTGATGGACCAAGGCACGAGCCTTGGGTCTGCCCACCTGGCTCAGCTTCCAGTGCATCACCTGACCTGGGGCAAGTTAGAGCCTTTGGGTTGACTCAATTCCCTGATCACACATAGTTTTCCTGATAGCTGGGATTGGTGCCTGGGACTATGAGAGAGTCCTCAGAAAAGACTTTTTGTGTTGTAAAAGCAGGAGAGTTGAAAAAAGATGAACTGTTCCCAACAAGATGGAGAGGTTTCATGTAAAGGTGGCTGAGGAGAATGAGACAGTTCAGTCCTTTGCAGAGGGAATGACCAAGCTACAGACCATTAGGTTAGGATCTTGTGCAGTTCATGAATTGACCAAATCCCAGTGATGAGAAGAAATGTTAAGCTTTTGTTCAGCTATGAATGGGATCGGTAATCTCAAATGCCAGAAAGCATTTTTTTTAGGGTGATCCTGCTATAAAGACATTGAGTGCTGCATCATGAATGTGCAAGCCACCGGTGGGACTGGGATCACTCAGGAACTGGGATTCTTGAGTTGGCAGGGAGAGGAAAAGCAGAGAAAGTTCTGGAAATCTTTGTGGTTGATTGTGTATTTTACTTGATGCAAGAGAGATACTAAGTAAGTGTTGGCGCTTATGATAGGACTTACATCCCCAAAACTGAAGTAACAAAAGCTCCAAACCTCATAGGGAGCTGTTCTGGGGGTTGCCTCGCCTTTGATAATTGGTAGCTGTCTTGAGTTTAAGGTGATAAGATGTGCTTTTCTTGTATGAGACTGGAATGTATGTTGTTAAAACGTATGCATTATTCACAAAAAAAGAGATGGAAAAGTAAGATGGACGCTGAAGAGAAGTAAAAATAAAATTGGAGGCCAGATTACTTGAACTGTGAGGGTTCTGCAGGGAATCCCTTTGAGGCAATGCAGGAAATTATAAAATACAGATAGAGATCTGTTAGAGAAATGCTGCTCCAAGTTGTATTGGTACAGAGGATTAACTTACATTGTCACTGTCATCCTCTTGCCAAGAATTACTGCACCAACAAAAGTGATTCGTTGTGATCATCAGGATGTCTCACAAACTGATTTATAAAGCAAACTTATTCCATTTTCAATTTTAATTCATTTACTTTAAATAGATATACAAAACAAGGTCCATATGTTTATCCATTTCAGTAGAATGCATTTGTATGAACAGGGGAAGCTGGAGTTCCCAAGGCCTCCCATGACATGACAGTAGCAGAGGCATTAGTTTTTAAGTCATAGATATTAAAATAATCTCCAACAGAAAGGAGGGAAAAGAGCACAAAGGTCTCCAGTTAAAAAAAAGTATAATGTTTAAATCAGTCATGGGATGTGGAGAAGGAGGAAAGAGACTTACATGCCTTGTCTTTCAATGATATATAATGTAGATACTATATTTTCTGTACAAGGAATGTAGAAACTCTCTGGTAGATGGTAGACTTGATAGTCTGATTTCAGTATGATGACAGGTTTCAGAATAAATGGGAAGAATGAGTACAAGGAATTAAAACGGGAGAAAATGTAACAGTGCTTTTCTGGAAGTAATCACATCTGATTGACCCATATTGGTTTTTAATTTAAAAAAAAAAAACTGTATAAATAAAGGAAATACATCTTCCATCCCTCTGGAATAGGTAATATTTTTAATCTTGGAAATTATTATGTAAACTAGAGGGTGTGGTGACCAGCAACAGAATTCGTGGATAAGCAAGGTCAAACTGGTGTGCAAATGGTTTGTCTCAGTGCTTTCAGCCAGAACAGAGCCCATTAATCATGCTTCAGGAGAAACCCTGGTATAAAATACAGGACTGTTTGCAACAATGTTTGGAGATGAGGACATCAGAAAGTACTGTCAGTGCCAAGAAAGATTACATCTCCTACAGCAACTACCTTGATGGCTGAAGTAAGAAATGAGATTGCTGTAATTCTCCCTTAGGAACCAGTAACAGAATTTCAGCTGTTTCCATAGGAGTTCTAGTTGGACATGGTTGAATAGGAGAGAAGGAAGATATATTGTGAATCATATCTTCAACAACTTAGAGCTGCTACTGTGAAAAAAAAAAAGGGGGGGGAAAAATCTCTTATTTGCTAACTGGTCCATTTTTAGTAGGAAGAATGTGAGAATGTGCTAGCGTGGGAGGACTTCCTTTTGATGAAGACATTAGCTCTCAAGAAAACTAATTTTAAAAGATCTGCTGTACAGAAGAATTACTGGGATGGTCACAGAAATGGAGAAGTTGTGCAAAACACATGTTTAACAAGAGCGGTGTTGAGAAGGAATGTAACCTCAGCCAACACAGGCATCACAGCAGTAGATTCAAATTTTCATGAAGGAAAATGAGCTATTTTAAGTGTATGACTCAAATCAAATGGGTATAAGCTACCCAAGAGTGTTCCTAGGCTAGAAATAGGGAGAGTGCCTTTTAAAGTAGAATATGGCTCTGGAGCATTTTTCCCATAAGAGTGGTGTGAAGCTCTGGGGAATTGCTTGAAGATGGGTCACTGACCACTTCTAAAGCTGCTAAGACCAGGAATGGGACCCCCTGATGAGCTGTTCTGCATTCTTGGAAAAAGCAGCTGTTGATGCCTTTGTGAAAGTATATCTAAGAAAGGGCAAAACAGGGAGAGGAGTGATGACAAAAGTGTGAGAAACAGCCCTGCAGACACTAAGGTGGGAGAGGAAGGAGGGGGAGGAGGTGATGCTGGAGCAGATTCCCCTGCAGCCTGTGGAGAAGCCTATGGCAAAGCATATATCCACACTGCAGCCCATGGGGGACCATGTGGTAGTGCAGGTGGACATGCCCTGAAGGAACTGCAGCCTGTGGAGAGCCCATGCTGCTATGGAGAGCCCAAGTTTTTCCTGAGCGACTTCAGCACATGGGAAAGGCCCACACTGCAACATGAGTAGGAAGGAGAGAGGAGCTGCTGTGGACTGACCACAACCACCCCCATGCCACTTGGAGCATGGAGGAGGTAGAGGGGGTGGGAATGAAGGAGTGAAATGGCCTTGGAAGAAGGAGGAAGGAGTAGGTGTTTTTGTTGTTGTCTTTGTGTCTCACCATTCAGCTGTTCTATTTTAATTGGAAATACATTCAATTATTTTTCCCAGAATCCATTTGGGCCATGACAATTATTGCTGAGTGAACCTTCCTGTCTTTATCTCAAACCTCAATCTTTTCATCTTATTTCCACCCCCAATCCTGTTGAGGGGGGGAGAGAGCAGCTGGGCGGGTGTCAGGCAGGTGTCCACACCACATGGACATTTTGTCCTCTTACGAATCAGCAGGTCAGGCAGAAGGCAGCTTCCTTGATCAAAGGAAGAACTGCCAAAGGCCACGAGGTACCAGGCACCAAAAAGCCTGAAGGCCATTATGGTACAGCTGGAGGTGTTGTAGCCTGGGAAAACCTGCTCCCTGGAGTGAACCAACTGCTTTGGTTTTGTTTTGTTCTGTTTGGTTTTTAATTTTTCTTTTTTCCCCCAGATCTAACACATGTTAAAACAACACCTTTTCCAGGAATCTGACCCATAATTCTTGGAAAGTTTTTAGAGGCAGTGTAGGAGCCCTCTGTTTGCTGACAGAAGGCACCACACTGACATGACATGTAAAGGAAACCTGTGTTCAGAAGAAAGGTCCTGAATTCCCTCATGAGAGGAATTGCCTCACACCCGTCAGAGGCAGCTCGAGTTCCAGCTCAAAACAGGGATGATCCAGCAATGTGCCAAAAGAAATGCAGAACTGTACTCATTGTCACATTTCATTTGGGACCAGCTGAAACTTTAAGTGAACTGACTCTGTTGACATAAAAATGCAATCCCAGAGTTGTTTACACCTGGGTCTTTGCTGCTCCTGTGCTGGTATAATGGGGAATGCACAATCCCTGTGGCACAATTGCACTTTTACTGCCTGAGACTTGCCTAAGTGGATGTTCACAGCGTTTCCACTAGGATTAGCCAGCACCAGAGGTAATTTTATGTGGTGATAAACTACTTGGTAAAAATACTTACAGTGAAATTAAGTGATTTTTTCCCTACACATACTGAAGCAAGGTGGTGTGATATTTGTGTAATTGATTAGACATACGGTGTCTCATCCCATTTAGCAAGCATGAAGCATGTCTTTATCAGCTGTTCTGTCTGCTGCTGGAAGCCAAATGTTTACTAAATGCTACTAATTCTATTTTACCAGCTGTTGGAGGAAATCAGGATCTCAACTCACCTACCAGAAGTAAGAGCTTTATGAAAATAAATTTAAAAAAAAATTAAAATCTGTAGCCCTGTAGTTATCTAAGTGCTTTTCTTCCTTTAAAATCAATGGCATCCCAATGCTTCAGTGCCTTTCTAAGTCTAACACCTTTCTGTATATTTAGAAAGGATCGCCTCTCTGAAAGATCTTTTGTTAATTTATCAAGTTGCTTTGTTTTCCACAGCACTTGGGGTTGCAAGGGAGTGTGAGACCAGCTCTTGGTGTGCTGGGCTATTAGAAACTTGAGACATCTTTGATGCAAATGCACTTTTGCTCAGTAGAATAGTGATGAGTTTGTGAGAAAGACCAGGAAATACATCCCATGCATATAGATGGCATAACTATTATCATCTAACTATTATCAGCTGTGTTTCCTTTTTAAATTGTTTGCACAGATTTTTTCAAATCATCATGAAAAAGGCTCTTCTATTCTCAGAAGTTTAAATAATAGGGTAAGAAGTAGTCTTTACATCTGACTCTGGTTTCCATACTAAGCAGATGTGAAGAATTGCTACCCAGTGCTACTGTTATAAAGCTGTACAAGTAGATTTTTGAATGAGTGGGAACTCCTGAAACCAGACCGGGCAATTTGGTGGTGGATACTCTGCTTGGTTTTCTGGTATTTTTGCAATATGCAGGATTTGCCAAAAGTTTCCTTGTAACATAGGAAAAATGAACAACTAACTCTCTCTTGGTCAGAAGGCAGCAACATACAAGGTTTCAGAAAACCTCCAAAACTATAGGGCCAACTACCTGGCTCCATCCGTCCAGAGCACTTCAAAATAAATGATAGTCAATGTGTGATTTTACTTTTTGAAGTAAAAGTTTAAAAATCCCCAAAACAACTAAACCCACCCCCAGCTGCTCACAACCAAACCCCACCCATCTCACCTTGCCAGAATAATACTAAAACTAAACAAACAAACAAAAACCCCAAACACAACTATGTTCAGTTTTGTCTTTTGGCCTCAAAATTGGAGAGAACAGATCGAAGCAGCATCTGCAGAGGTGTTTTGTCTTTTATGCTGATGATTTTAAGGAGGTTCAAGAATGGTGTAAGCAAGCACTAGGGTTTTAAACCTCATCCTCCAATATTCAGGTCTGGTTGTCAGCCTGGCTGGCTGAGAGGGGCAAGTGGAGGGGGTGGCAGCGGGACCCGGTGAGTCGGGGAGCATCCCGGGACAGGAGCGGGGTGTGGGGGATGCCCGGGGCTGCGCGCCCCAGGGGATGCGCTGTGAGCCAATGCCCTCTCCTGGCGGCACCTGTGAGGGGACAGCTGGGGACACGCTACTGCTCCTGCACCCCGGAACCAGGAGAATTTCATAGAAAGATGCAGCGGACACCAGTGACAAATATGCCAACATTTAGTACAGGCAAGGATGGCAGATCAGTATTTAGATAGAGATTTCACAGCCAGAGACTTTTTCCTTGCAATTGCATTGTAGTGTGTTCTTTGAAGACCATGTTTAGTCCCTTCTTAAAAGAGGAGGACTGGGCAGAGAGGTAAGTGTTAGATAAAGAGGGCTCCTGACCTGTATTGGAAACATCTGCACAGTAGTTCCTGGTGGTAGTACAGATGATCAGAGTACAATTGCTTTTGAGTACCACATACAAGAATAAACCACTGTGTTGTCTTATTTCACTGTTGCAAAGACTTTGTAATCAAGAGCATTTCCTAGGTGGAAACAGCGGTCATAAAGGGAGAGGAGATTAAAAGCAAGCATATCCTACATAATGGCTTTTATGATGCACCTGACCTTGATTGCACAAATAACCTTGGGAACTTTGGCTTTCATGGGAAAGCAGGAGCTGCTCTTTTTTTAATTATCAGAATACTGATCTGTGCATTCTGATACCCAAGAATATTTCAGAGCATTTTATAGGTAGAGGTGAATTTATGCATTTAAGCAGGGAAAGAAAAAAGAACGAATTCATTATACTCAGCCAAATCTCAGATCAAACGTATTTTCTCATTAAAGCTTAGCCTGTAATGGTTATTAACATAATACATCACCAGCTGTCCAGCACATACAAGTGACTGGTAATTATTTAATAGCATTCAGAATTTATAATGCTTTATAGTAGATACATTTAGGTGAGCAAACCCCAAAATGTCTGGAAGAAGACCATGAAGGGTGGTGCTAGGACAGCAGCTCCTCTGTATCAGAAGACAGCATCCTCCTTGCTCTGACACTTCAGTAACAGGAGGCTAGTTTGGAAAAAATGAGGAAACAGTTCAAAGGAAAACATATACAGGAAGCAGGAAACACACAAAATGCCAGGAAAAAAAAGCTAATGGGGAAAGGGGCTCTAGCAGACAAGTAAGAAAAATGTCCTCACGGCAGTTTTGAGAAGAGGGACAGGAAGAGAAACTGGAGATTATGAACTGAATTGCTCTCATTTTCAGCAAGGCAAGGGAGATAGTGCACAGATGAGAATGTGACAGCAGATCAGATTTCTGATTGGCTGCAATTACAGTCTGTCTCAGCAGTAGGTGTTTGATGAACACCCAAAACCATCCCTGCTCTCTGCAGAGCAGCTGCAGCTCAGCTCGATACAAGGGTAGGTTTCCCTCGAGAAAGCATTAAGAAATGTGTTCCCTGTCTTTAATCTTTTCTTCCTTTGGCCTTATGTTGGAAGACCATGGTTCCCATCTAGGCATGGATTTGCTTCTTGTGACCTTAGTCTGGGTCTAACGATTGCCAGGTCTGCTGGCCACCATGCTGAGCCTCCTCCTCTCATCTGCACAGAAACCTGGGGCTGCACTTCCACCACACATGGGGATGTTGCTGTTTGCTGCAAGCATCTTCTGGACTAGGCTACCTGGTCATGTTCTGTTTATAACATGTTCATAACCCTTGTCTCCAGTCTTGATGGCTTTTGTTGAGCAGAATAACTTAAAGTATCTGCAGAGGGAGAAATAGGTTGACATCACAGAAGCACAAATAGCATCCCAATACTGGTGTTGAACCAAGTGCCACAGATCTTTGTAGCCATGTTAACCTTTGATGCCCTTAACAGTGCAGCTTTGTGAGTTGTGTGGGAACATGTCTCTCCTGGCACCCAGCCTCTGTCCTGGGCAATGGGAGCTCAGCAAAAGCTGAGACCAATCCTGCAGGAAAATCAAAATACAGTGCAATATGGGAGCAGTGGAAGAGGTAGGGAAATAGTTACTGGGCTTTCTCCTCCCTTCATTCCCTCTGATCTTTCTGGGCCCATTCTCAGCACTATGCTGTGCTGGATTATCCCCTGAGGAAGTGAAGATGACTGATGTCTGGGAGTGAGTTTTCAGTCTCTCTCCTCACTGATGCTCCTGCAGTAACATACTGTCCCTTCAGATGCTCTTACTGCATTGTTCTGACAACTTCCCTGGGAACCTTCCACCAGGGAATATCACATGCCTTGCCCAAACACCAGGTGTCACTGAGGCCCTAAGGTAACATTTCCTTGTTTTTTATTTCAGATGGTATTTTTCAGTTATTTTGTTGAAAATGTAATGGCTTTTTTTTCCCTATGGAAAAAATACATGTCTGCATTCCTGTCAAAGTGATTTACAGAAAAACACAACACAAAAATACTCTCCTACAAGCAGTACTGAAACATAACTTGAAAGAGAACACACAGCCTTCAGTGTCCAGAAGTCTGCTTGATGTTTGTCGTACTAAAGCAGCCATCTATAAAAGCAAGCCTTGTCCAGCAGCTGCTGAAAGAGCAATTCACTTCAGCGGAGCAACTTCTCAGAATAATGATCAGAAACGTATTTATGATTGGACCAGAAGTGCACTTCTGTTTCAGAATTGTTATAACTTTTCTGACTGTTGAGATGCAGGATCCTCTCAAGGGAAAGGTTATACATTAATCATTCATGGTATAACATGAAGAAACCAGGTCATAAGGAGACTGAACAAGTTCTAAAAATAATCTGATGGGGAAATTAAGAAGTCTGCATGATGCATAATTAGAGGGCACTCTGACTTCACTGTTTTGTCCTTTGAAACTGAAGATCCCAGATCAAATCCTGATTTGATCTTTAGGAGTATAAGAAGTGAATATCTAAAGGTAGCATCCCAGGCTTAACTTTTAATTGAGCAAGGCTGTGTACCCTGCCCCCAGATGTTCGGTAAGGGAGACCTTTTTTACTTAACTCCACTGGGCTTTTAGGCAATTTGAGATATTTGTAAGTGGCTTGTCTATACCTAAGATGTCTGAAGTCTTTCAATTGTCCTCACTTTTTGAGGCTGCCTATTGGCAAAACACCTGTGTTATTGGGTCCTCTGTCTGCCAGAGAGCATTGAGATTCAGGGAGCTGCAGAGTGAAGATGGGGACACCTCACTGCTGTGATGATAAGGAGAAGGATGGGCAGAGTCTTCTTGGCAGGACACAGAAGACCAAGTGATGCAATGAGAGGACAAATGCATAAATTGCAGCAAAGGAAACTCAGATTACACATATGGAAAAAAATCCTTCACAATAAGAGCAGTCAAAGACTGGCACAGGTTTTTCAGGGAGGCTGATTGCTATCCTTGGAGTCGTTCATCTAGTTCATGGTGGGGGAGCAACTGTGATAAATTCACTACTCTGAAAAAGTGGAAATGCAGTACCTTGGACTGAGCCCAAGCCAAGCATGCCTAAACAGGAGCTGCTGGAGTGGAAGGCTGGTGACAGCTTTGTAGCATATGAACTTCACATAGATGTTCAGTTTTCAGGGTGACTGTGAGAGAGCCTGGTTTGTAACCAGCACTACTGAACTGCCCATTAATAACCCAATGATGCTTATTTGTTCCTCTCTTCTACAAGGGTTCAGTCAAACAGAGGAACAGCCTTAAAGAAAGGCAAATTATAAAGATAAAAGAGACAACAAAGCTGGAAGAGAAATGTGTTGCACACTTGGGGATAAGGAGAGAAAATATCACCAAAGGCTTGCAGGTGATGTTTTTTGGAATATGCTTCATCAAGGGAACAGTCTGCTATCTTCTCCTGAGGGAAATAAAGGTATTTATCAAAGATATGTTGGTCTTCTTCATCAATGTTCTCTTGGATTGCATCTGGGAGATGGTGACAGAATCATGGCTGATGGGACCTACAATTCCCTCTGTTACTGATTACATGGTGTGCTAAACCATGCATGTCAACTACTCTTACACGCCTCTCAATGTCCTTGCTGTCAATACTTGCTGTCTGCAGGCTTTAAGTGGTGCAGAAGACAGCTTTGTTCCTGCCCTGGGACACTTTGTTCTCCTGCTCTGCCAGAGCCCTATGGGAACATTGCTGACTCCTTCCCGCAATTGCATACACGTGGCAAAGTCAAAGACTCCTAAGATTAGGGAGCCCAAATCATGTTTGGTGGGGTTTTGCCTTTTTGGTTTTGTTTTGTTTATTGTTGTTTTTTGTTGGTTTGGGGGTTTTTTTTTCCTTTTTTTCCTCCTCTTTTTTGGTCTGTGTTCTCATTCCAACCACAGACAGTAAAAAACCCAGATCTCTATCAGTTTAATAGTGTTAGGAAAGTACAAGCAGATGAAGGAGGACAGAGAGAAGAGAAAGGCCAGGGGAGGGGGCAGGTTGGGTGCGGTGCATGCTCACCCATGAGCACAGGGCTTGCAGTGACTCACTGATACAGCAGCGCTGAGGCACGGGAAGCCTCTCCAACATTTCCAGCTAGCGAGATCATTTATTGTAGTGAAATGATTCAGTGACCTTAAGAAGCAGCCAGAGGCTTTCTCTGGAGACTACTGGAAAGGCAAAGTAATCTAATAGATGGGAAACTGCATTGAATACATTTTTTTCTTGGTCTTGTTAATGATCTCAGCATGCACAGCTCATTTCAGCACTCTGAAAATAGTTGGCAAATTGTTCCTGAGATTTTCCAATCATTTTAGGGCTGGTACTCAGCTACCACTGAAGATTATAAGAGATATTTTAGCTGTGTAGTGTTAACTTCCCAAAGTGATTTTTGAGACTTTTTGTAACATAGGGTGTCCATCTCTTACTTATTAAGGTCACTAGAGAGCACTTTCCTCTAACAAAATAAAAATAAAAAGCCATCCTAAGGCAAAAGTGGGAAACCACTGTGAATTTGGGCACAATGTGCCCACAGCTTGGAGCAGAAAGCAACAGTTCAGAGAAGCAGTGGGTTTAGGTGACTTTCGAAGTCTGTTACTCCCAACTTTACAATTCTGGAACATTTTTAAAATTTCATGCATCTGTGCTGAATAATGAAGGCACAGCACATGAAATAGGAGCTAGAAACATCCAGGACAAACAGACAGTGTCTGTCCAGAGAACAATTTCAGCACCTTACACATGTCCCCTTCAAACCTCTTCATAGGAATGGTTGCCTAAAGTTCTCACATGATTAAAATGGGAATTTGTCCTTTGAGCAGCCCAAGTGACATGGTGATTCCTCAAGTTATGCTGGAGCAGCCACAGGATTGTGGTGGTTCTCTGTTCCACCTCTGTAGAAACTGCTGATTTCTCAATATCCTGAAAGTCAGGCCAAGTCTTCTGCTGTCTGTAGACTACAGCAAAGCTCTGGTTTCATACTAATGAAGAGCCAGGTATCAGGAAACAAATGCAGGAAAACTGACAAGGGCAGCTGACTGCCCACAGCATTTTACCTGGGGATTTTACTTTGAGGCTGTTCAACCAAGGAAAGGTTTGAGGTGGCTGGAAGTCTCTTCACCTTGTGAACTATTTCCATAGTTTGTCAAAGACAGGGACAGCAAATGGATGGGAGCAATGTGTAAGGGCATGTTGTGCATCCTGCACCTGCACAAAGCCCTTTCCCATCTTGTCCTCTGTTTTCCCTCTGTGTTTCATTACATGGCAGGTATGACACTAACAATAGATATTTATCCCAAATCCAGCTATTTATTTTATTATTTTCCCTAAGAAGTTGTTTGTTCCAAATGAGATGACTGATTCGACTTTTTTTTTCCTTTAGAAGAGTTTGCTCAAAAGGAGTGAAAGAGGCAGCTTAAACTTTACATTCCAAGTAGTTTCATGTTTCTATCTTTTTTTTCTGCTGTTATGTGACTAATAGATGTTGTAATGGTTGCTATAGTCATTGCTGAAAAGTCCCTTTGCACAAGCTCTTTGTATATAGATAAATGAATTTTATGGCTTTAAAAAAAAAAAAGCCTTAGTGAGTTCAGCTATTCAGCTATTGCTGTCGGCAGCAGTCGCCACCTCTGGGACAGCCACTCATTAAAGTGATACTCAATCCTCACTTTTACACATGTGCCTCAAAGAAGCTGCACGACCAAGTCTTAATGCCAGTAGCCAGCATTGCCCCTTTTCTTGATGCTGCTTTTCTCTATTTTCCTGTACAAAATCTTATAGGAATTAATTTCTGTGATTTGACAGCCTTAAAGGATTAATACATACTAGTAACTTTGTGCACCCAAATATGCACAAGAGCAGCAAAGTTAAAAGATACCATTTTTATGTTCAAGGTAATTTAAAAGAAAATCTCTTGCTTGTACTTACTTAAAACTTAGATAATTCAAATATTTTACATTTTAAATGAGGAGGAGGAACAGCAAAATTAAGTATATAAACAGCAGCTAAGAATGGAAATCATCATGTGCAAAGCCAGAGTCAATAAACCATAAAACCATTAAACCATAGTCAATACATGTGGAAAGGAGAGAAGGCTCACCAGGTGAAGAGGGGATAGTGGGAATTTGTTTCTGAGCAGGGTGCAGGCAGTGAGATTATGAAGAAGGTATGAAAAATGCTGCCAGTTAGAGCACTAGGACACTATTGTAGCAGCAATCTTGAAGTTGTAGTTCTTCATATGGACCTTTCCAGATCAATTTGCTGCCTTTGTCAAGATGGAGTCATGCATATACTGTGGAAGGAATGGACAAAAACAGCCCAGCTCAATAGGCAGAGTAGTTATGATTTCTCAGGAGTAAAGAAAGCTATGCTCTGTTGCAAAGCAAGTGACCAGAACAAAGCTCAGCTTCCATACAAAGTGCTCCTTCCAGTGCCCAGATTGTGGAAAAGTTCCTCTCGTTCTTGAAAGTATGGCACACCACATCAGTTAAACTTCTACAGTTCTGCCTGAACACTTTAACCTGTGAGATAACAGTCAGTAGAAAGAGGAACACACACAAGATCTCCACAGCAGCTGATTATACCAGAATCTGGCTGTTTGAAGCTGGGGCATAGTTACCCAATAGCAATTTATTTTGGAATTACCTGCAGCTGAGGATGGATTTGGTACTCCACCTGACTATGGAGAAAAGCAGACCGTGCTGTCAGAGATATCAGAAATGAGTCAGTTCCAACAATTCAAAAATTAGAATGCATATTGCAGCAACAGAGTGGGAACAAGAAAAACAGCAATCATAGTGACATACCAAATTCCTGTTCTGAAGCAGAGGGACATGAAAGACAACTCATTTAGCAACTACACATTCTTTAAATCACAAAAGGGAAAATCACATAATTGTAAGGAAAAGAAAAGCACTACATTCAATAAGTAAGTGTCAGTTTACGAAATGAGATTTTGCATGCACGTGATGTTCATGCCAGGCAGAACTGCAAAATTAAATGTATTTATACCAGATGCAAAGGCAAGATGAGAAATGGAATATCAGATCAAGAGACAAAAGGACTGAATGCCTTAGGCTTTGAAAACTGGCAAAATAAGAAAGCAGGATGTCCATAAACGAAGATAATTTTTAAATTGCATCATAATACTGTCACTAAGAGATTGTAATTTTTAAACACGATCCGCAAAAAGCATTCCAACTAAAATTTTATATAATCCATAGAAGCCAGCTATTCCAGCTAAAGCATGTGAATTTATGATCTTAGTGAAAAAAGTCACAAAAACAAACAAACAAACAAACCCCATAAAACAGGACAGATGGTTTATATGGTCAGAAAGATGAAAAAGTTAAGCCAAAATTTTACCCAGACCTACACTTTTAATGCTGATATTTTGCCCTAGTCGTTTTTCATCTGTGGAACAGTTGTCATGAATTTTACCCCAGTAAGTTAATATGATGTCTATAGCATCACATGTTTTGCAGAGTGTCTGATATGTTAAGACAGAAAAACTAAAGAGATCAATAAAGTAAATAAAAACCTAGACTTCACTGCCAAAGAATTATAGCATATAGCTTTAACAAAGAGATACCAAGAAATAAAGTGAAATATGTATTTGCATATACTCAAACATTCCAAACAATTATTGAAATGAGTTCAGACCTCAAACCTTTCACTTGGAGCTATGTTCTTCACATGGCAGAAAAAAAAGACACATCCCTAGAATTTGATACTAAAACACTGTCCTGGAGAAAAGGGGAAAAAAAATCAACAGAGTATTGATACTATTCTGTTCAATAGTAAGTCATTCAACTACCAGACTCTCAGCTGAGAACACAGCTTGGGAGTTAATGCAGATGTGGATGAATATCAGTTTCTTCAAGAAGAGGGACTGAGAGGCCGGGCAAAAATATTTGCCCTATGCAATACAAGTGTGTGGACATGAACCTCATGTGGCAGAGCCTCTGAAAAATCATGCCCCCAACTGCATCTCTCTGCTGGAAACAGCCAGAAAAGTATAACAGAAAATGAAAAATGAGAATATTGCAGCCAAGTGACTGTTCAATTGACACAGAGGAAAAACTAAGACGGTTGCAGGCTGTTGAGTAAGAGTGGTTCAAGAAATTACCATCCCAAGAGCAAGATTTGCATATCCTCTCAGTAAGGTGCTATGATGGTCTGTGTGTCCATCCTTGGTCTGTGCAGTACAGGTAGGAATACACAGCACCTCCCAAGCGCTCTGGCAGAGACACCCTGAGTGCCTGTACTGAGTAGTGGCCCGAGCCCATGAGGGTAGGAGTGATCTAAGATACGTATTTGTAGCCTGAGAAAAAAGAGGCCAAGACATGAATCAGTGTTTGAAGTGAATTTTGTGCTAATTTGTCTGGTTTACAACCTGTGGTGTAGATATGTCTGCGTTATGTGATGTGACAACCAGAGAAGCCTGCAGACTATGTCACCTGAGACAGCACTATAGAAAGAGGATGTTTGGAAAAGGTAGGAAACCAAAACTTCTTTTAAAAGCATTAAAATAAAAATTGTTCACTGAATGTGACTGAAGCAGCAATGCCAGGAGAATTACACCACCTACAACTGACTTCTTATCCAGAGCAGTCCGGAATTCAGAAGTATGGTAACAGAACAAAAATATGAGCTCATCAGCTGGTTCAGATCTCAAGGGATATTAAAATAACAGGTTTGAGAAAAGAATTAAAGAGAAACAAATTTTAAACAAAACCAACCAAGGGTTTAAAAGTACTTCCATCTCAAAATGCATCCATCTTCCTGCTAAGACCCAGATCACGGGGGAGAAGCTTCCACTTTTGGATACTTAACAGTAATGACAGCATAAGCATTTCAAATGATGTTGAATACAGAGACAGCCAACTTGAGGTATGTCAGGACAATCTGAAAACAAAAGCTTGTCTCATTGCTTATTGAAAATAAGAAACATCCCCAGTGCATTTTTCCACAGGCAGAAACTGTCTTCTCATTATAAATGACATTTCTACTTGCAGTGACTTTATGCTGCACATCTGGGAGATAATTGTCTTCCTTCATCCTACTGCCATGTTATCAAATAGAAAGGCTGAACTAGAAGATAAATGTATTGTTATTTTTAAGTTTACAGAATGTATTTGAAAAAAAGAAAAAAGTCAGGCCAGTCTGGAGCAATATTCCTCAAGGAGTATCAGTAGCATCTTGGTATAAACATGCATGTTTCTTGGTTCCTGTGGAGCAGCACCATGAAAATCTGCAGTAATAAAAGCGAGGCAAGAAACATGCAAAGGCAAACAGCTGCAGTGGAGGAGAGGCAGGAGAGCTCCCACAGCACAGTGAAACTTTCAATGTCAGAGAAAATCATGAACTTGAGGCAAGGTACAAAGGCAGCCACAGAACATAGTCCAACATAGGCTGTTGGTGGGACAGGTAACTCAGCCCAGGTAAAGCTCCACTGACTGCACTTGACATCACATAAAGGTTGTCATCACTGAAAGATGACACCAAAGAGCAAAAGGAAGACTGATGGAAGCACTGACTAAAGAATCCTCTTTGTGTGCTGGTAAAACGAGACAAGAAAGGAGCCTGACCTGGTGACTGCTCTATGACAGGTGACATCCACGTGTTCCTGCTGCCAGCCCCCCTGCCCTGCGGCAGAGTCTGGCAGTAGGACAGCAGTGGGCAGCCCCTGCAGGGACAGCTGCTTTCCTCGAGGACTGCTCTGCAGGGTTTGCACAGCCCTCCCCAGAGCAAGAGCCTGAATGCAAGAAGCCTTTTACAGCTCCAGGCCTTTTTGCAGTCCTCAATCTCTTGTAGATGGTTGGTGAAGAGCTGCTAAAATCTATCTGTGCTTATGGTCTGTCAGACTGTCATTCCAAATAAGATTTCACAGATGATATTGAATTAATTTAACCTATAGGCTCATGTAAATTGGCAATACACATAATTTCTTTTAAAAAGTAATAATATTTTTCCTAAGTGGTTAACACCAAGTACTTGCAAGGAAAATAGAGGAAATTTTCCAAATCCTTGCTAGTTAAGTCACAAATTATATGGCTTAACGTCTCTTTCTAAATGTATTGTAACCTATCTCAGATCTTATACAGAAATAAGAATAAAATAGCAGATCTTCAAATATTATTTCTTTCCTATGTTTTTGATTTTGTTTTCTCTAATGTTTAACTTCCATGACATATCACAGCAACACTAGTAGTAATGCTGTAGCACAAGAGTCTAGGGAAGTAAGTAGTGGAAGGCTTTGCCTGCAAGTAGTTAAATATGTGTGATTCTCTTGAACTTCATTTTTTGTGTGCATTATTATGAAATTAACTGTGTCTTTTGTTAATCTTTAAGGTAATATTTCATTATTGTTTTAGCTCTATTAATATAGTAAAAAGAAGAAATATTCCATTTTCTCTAATGAAGAAAATTAAAAATCAATTTCCAAGCCATCTCATTTAGAAAAGTAATTTTAAAAACAATGAGACTATAATTTTGAATTGTGTAGCAAATCAATCCATGTTTTAGAGCACACAGTAGTCAAGGGTGATTCGTTTACCAAATTCAACTCAGATTTCTAATGCAGCTTGTATTTTGTTTGTCCTGACCTTACTATGTCCATTTTCATTGTAGAACAGTAGGAAAATACATGAAGACCTAATGCCTCTTACAGAGGTTTTTATTTCTGATTTACTGTGTTCCCTTCTCCTCTGTACTAACATCTCATTTGAAGCTCTTGGTTGCCCTCCCAGCACAGTGCCCTCAGCAGAGATTCCTGAATCTGATGCTGACTACCAGGCACCCCTCTGTGGGAGTCTGTTCCTATGGGGGATGTTTTGCTTCTTTCTGCCCCACAATCTGAGTCACAACATGGGGCAGTGGGGCTTTGACTATGCTGCCAGAGAACCACGCAGCGAAATGTCTCAAGTGCTCTGCAAAAATCCACTAAGTCTTCCTTTAGAGGTGATAATATAACATGAGAAAGTAAGATCATAGGCATTTTATAAATAAGTAAACTACGGACATGGAGGTTAAATCACTTTCCAAGGGCCATACATATATGCAGAGCCAAAAATAACAATAAAATATATTATGCTTTTGACAGTCTATGAACTAGACTATCAGGTAAATTTTACTTCTCTCACTACTCAGTAGTCTTTAATAAATCCTTAATAGGCATAACTATAGTTCCTGAAAACACTGAAACTTTCCCAGTTTCCAGAAAGAGAAAACTGATTCACCTTTTCTCTCCTTAACAAAGGAAACAAAGGTTTTCATGCATGGGATCCCCGAGGATCAAACCCAAAAACATTTCTATATTTTCAGCTCTGTGTTCAGAACAAATCCAAAAGCCCCATATCAGCCATTGTGAAGAAAATGAACTCTACTCCAGAGAAAAGCAACACAATATTTTATTAAGCTTGGCTGGTACTGAAATTCAGAGTAGGGCAGCCATATACTTTAAAAGATTTCAGGGAAAACCTGTTGGTTTTAACAAACATACCTCGGTGGGTTTTTATTCAGTCTGCCATTGAAATAGTAAAATGCAAATAGCCCGACCTACTTTTCTAGACTTCTCTGGTGCAACTAGTAAGGTCTCAGAGGTACCAGCAGTACTTCAAATAGTTGAGCACCATTTCATCTGAAGTGATGGAGCAGACCCCTCTTTTGTTCACCTTTGTCACATGCAGAGTGAGAAATATCTAATGGTAAGCAGTGACTCACAGACCCCTCACCAGCTGCTGAGGTGTTCAGTCAGTTTGGCTCTGGGAATACAGAGGCAGAGTTGGATCAGATGTACGAAGAGCCTGTGAGCAGAGTTACATGGCTATAAACTTGGTATGAAAGGAGATTGAGCAAAGCTAATCAGATGCCACAAGCACAATTTGCTTGCTGCTAATGATGTCTCTGTAACATCACAGGCTATCTCTAAGCTATATTTTCCACTGCCTTGCTGGCTTGCAAAACTTTTAATGGAACAAGTTTTTCTGGCAGAAGAACACTGATTTTATCTTTAATGAGCAGCCTCTCTATCATTTAGCTTCAGGAAACAGCTTCCTGGTTGTAAACTGCTTGAGACTGCTGACAGCCAGGCGACTTCAAAAGCAGCCAGGAGGGACTTTCTTGCTAACTTTGGGAAGGAATTCAAAAATGCTGAAAGGTGCAGATGATTCTATTATGGAGCACGAGGACTCTCCTTCCCAACATGGAGAAATGACAAGTTGGGATATCAATGATATCAAACTTCCCCAGGTATGTGTCTGTGTCTTAGAAAGATATTTAGTTCTGACCAGTCATCTCCACCACTGATCTTTAATGTTTTCTCAGTCATCTATGACTCATTGCCTTTATTCTCTTTGTCACTCGAGGTATGGGGGAGTGTTTTGCTAGAAAATCTTGAGAAAATATTGACATTTCCATGCATTTGTCCTTAAATATATTATTGAAAGAGCTGTTGATGCATGAAAAATATCAGTGCTGCAAAAGCTTTTTTTTCACTGGTGGGTTAGGTGCAGAGAAAGCAGATGAAAAAAAGGTGCCTCCTGCTGTGGGCACTTAATTAGAGCTGTCCAAGACTTGCTTTTTGCCCTGGGTTGTGCTTTTTGAGAAAGAAGCACAGCACCCACAACTGCCTTGTAACTGTGGGTGCTCAGTCTCACTGTAGATTGGGCTCCAGCTTCATAGCTGTCTTCCCACATGGAGGCAAGTCTTTTCACTAGCACCTACTAGCAAGGGAAACCTTGCTTCATGTGTGCAGAGGTTTGCAGAGAGGCACAACAGTGATCTTCCCCTCCTTCTGTCCTTTTCTAGCTCTCTTAGCTGAAAGTTTCAGCCATGCTCTCCACTGAAAGCCCACATACCCTGCACAACGTCACCTCCCTGTGCCTCAGCTCTGCATATTTCTGTCAGATTCCTCTGCTGCAGTCCTTCAGCATCCAGCTCTGCCTTTCAACTCCCAGTCCTGCCTTCTTACTGGAGTCCAGCCTGCTCCCTACTATGACAGTGCTGTTTGCCTAAAGCCTCCATGTTCCAGGATGTCCCCTGCTCTGCCCTTCAGCCCAAGGTCACCTTCACCTGCATTTCAGTCTGGAGGCTTCATTGACATCCTTTCCTACACTATCCAGTGGCTACCAGGGAAGCATGGGAGTTTTTCTCTTCTTAGTTGATGTTCTTATTGCTGTCATGGCTCTCAGTCCTGGGAGCAGCAATTTAAAGGAAATATTTCTATTAAGCTTTTGTGTCCATTACAGGAACTTTTCCCTCAAAATCATCATCAGGCATAGTAGATGCTTTACAGCTTACTGCACTTTACTGTATTGACTACCCACTGATGTACACTGATGTGATGTGTATCTGGGTCTTTAGGGTTTTTTTCCCAGTTTTATTTTTATTGCTCCTTATTCTATTGTCCTTGAGGTTTGGTGTCTGTTCACCGTTTGGGGTTTTTCTGGGTTTTTTGTTTGTTTGTTTGTTGGTTGGTTGGTATTTTTTGTTTTTTGGTTGTTTGTTTGTTTTAATTTTTGTTGTTGTTGTTTGGGGGGGGATTTGTGTTTTTTTTAATCTTTTTGTTTGGTTGGTTGAGTGAATGAGAACAAGCTCCTGGCCAGGGCTTCCTGGTGTTCTGGAGCCTGTGGGGAGCCACATAGATCTGTGCTTTTCCTGCCTTATCTCCAATACTCCCTCCTGACAACCAGCTTCACCTGCTAGGGTGCCAGAGTCACCTAGGCTAGAGCAAAACCAGCAGAGGTGCAACTCTGCTCAGCTCCTGGACAAGCTCTTCTCTTCCCCAGCCTAAAATGTGGTTTGCTTTGCTCTTTCCACAGCATGTGAGCCAGACAGACTGGTTTCAGGAATGGCCAGATTCCTATGTAAAACATATCTATAGCTCAGAGGATAAAAATGCTCAGAGGCACCACAGCAGCTGGGCAATGAGAAACACCAACAACCACAATTCTCGCATCTTAAAAAAGTCCTGCCTTGGGGTGGTGGTTTGTGGTAACGACTGCTCTACCTTGGATGGGAGGAAGATCTACCTGAGACCAGCCATATGTGATAAAGCCAGGCAAAAACAACAGCGTGAGTATGAACATGGCAGTTCATAAATGAACACAACAGAGCAGAAATCAAAGTATAGGATAACTTCTGGATTACTCAGCCTTCCTTCTGCTATTCCTTATATTCCAATGCAACTCTTGATTTGGAACCATGCATTTTACACTTCTTATTGTTGGGGTGTAGTCATCTGCTTGTTTATTTTCTTTTTTTTTCCTAATCATTTTTTAATCTCTATTTCTGCTGGTTAGGGGTTGGTTCCCAGCCTTTTCAGGCCCATGAGTGAGGGTACTGAGAAAGCTGTGCAGTGCAGGCAGCTCCCTGCCCTGCTGTTCCTGCCCACCTGAGTGTTGGCTTCATTATTGCACTGGCCCAAGAGTAACTCAGGAGGAGGCAAGTCTTGCAGGAAAGAAGTTGATCATAAACTGTGATGACTGGAAAATAGGCCCCACAGTCACGTCACTGGAGCAGGACAATGCAAATAGAGAACATGAGCTGCACACGCATTTTTAATGAGACCATTCCAAACAATTGTGATTGCTCAGTAGAGCTAGCACATACTGATTTCTGGAACTGATGTAAATTTTAGCTAAAGAAAGGTACTACTCAGACACTCACTGAGGCCAGAACAATGCTCTCTAGAAACATATATGACATTCCAAACACTGACAAGAGAAAAACTAAAACTGACCCTGATAATAAATTGCAAAATGGTAATAACATTGTAAGAGAAAGAATTTTTGAAAGTTATATTTAATAACAGACAGAATAAAGGCAATGATTAGTTTGTTTATATTGATTTTTGCTTATGTTTGGAAGTTTTTTGCATAGCTTCTCTCAGTTTAATTTCTGAGCACCAAACCAGAAGTGGCAATCTGCCACCAATGAGCCATTGTATCACATGGGATTCATCTAACCAGTGTTGTATAGAAAATGTTTCCCTCTATCCTTGCTCCAGGGAAATGCTGTCCAAACTGCAATGGACCACTGCGACTCCTTTCCTGCCGAGGCCATGGTGGTTACCCAGTTACCAACTTCTGGAGGCATGAAGGCCAATTCATATTTTTCCAAGTTGGTATAAAATTACCCAGCATTACACAAGTTAATTTTAAACACTGTATTTTATTTAGCAATTTTTTTTGTTCCAGCAAATAGGGGTTATTGAATATGACAAGGTCAAATGACTCTAAGAAGAAAAAATTTTCACAAGGTGCTAAGCAATCTGATTGAACTCTGAAGTTAGTCCTGGTTGAGCTAGAGGGCCCTTCCAGCCTAAATTAACCTATGCTACTATGATTTTACAGCACAGTGTATTTTTTATTTAGGCTTCTATGAAAACTTATTGATTTTGAAGTGTTTTGCCTCAGGTACATAGGAACCAAAAAATCCTCAGAAGTCAGAAATACTATATTATCTCTTATTCTTCTCCAAGGCATGATCATAATCATGAGGCAATTTTGGAACAGGAAATGGTTGTACCCAAGGGACTCTCTATGGAAAATGCCATCTCTGTATTATTTGTAACTTATATCTGGAATATGGTGTATGCAAGTGTTTAAATAATGGCCACTGTTTCTGGAAGATATAGTCCTAGATTAGTAACATAACTGCTTTCCTGCTTTCCACTCCTTCACTTATGTACAGGCTAAATAAAATTAATTCTCTGTGGAAGCTAATGGAAAGTAATGTTCAGATAAACATGTCAAAACTGTGAGAAGAATTAAAGTGACTACAGGAACTGTAGCTAAGCTGCAGAAGACCTGTTGGATTCAGCTGGAGCTCTATTGGGGAGACTGTCTTCTACAAATAAATGTGGTACACTGATTCTATGATTTCAGAGAGTTTCTACCCATCCCACTTCATCTGGGATATGTTTATTATTTGAGCTCACAGCAACTAAATCCTATTAAATACAAAACATTAAATTAGGACATAATGTGTGATTTTGGCCTATGATATAAAATTCTGCTCCATTAAGATTAACAAGGTTGCTTCTACTTTTAACATACCATAATTACTTTCTGAAGTCCAAAGGAGCTCATGACCACCCACGTCCAGAAACAAAACTAGAAGCAGAAGCAAGAAGATCAATCCAAAAAGCAAAGACATCTCTATCTTCTCTAAGACGAAAAAGAGTCCAGGAGATTGAGGTAACTCTTACTATTGGTCAATGAAATTTTGGTCAAGCGATCTGTGGTTCAAGGCATGGTGGAGGTCATCTGGGCTTTGGGTCTGGGTGGGAGCAGGCTTTACATCTCCACATTCTGCATGCCCATGGTCAGGCCAAGAAGGACGAAGGCTGTCCTGAGCCTTCTGCTTAGGTCTAGTTTCCCATAGGCATGCCTTCATCTTTCCCTTCCTAAAACATCTTCCTGAGGCTTTCACTTTCAATTGTGTGGGAGTAGAAACAGACTAAAGATGTCACAAATGTCTAATAATAATAGAGCCTGCTCTTCAGCTGTTCTAACTCTGTACAGTCAGACTTAGACCATTTATCCTCATTGGCTTTCTAGTTCACGGCTCTCCAGCAGGTTTTCCTTGGGAATAACCCATCATATTTGTGTTTTGCCAAACTAGCTATGATGCAACTTAACTCAGGAACCTGATTTGTCACTCAGAGCCTGTGTCGCTCCATCTGCAAAAATATATTCTGAAAAGATTCAGTTTTAATGTGTTCAATCTGGAAAATGTATTCTGAAAAGATTCAGTTTTAATGTGCTCACAAGAGACCAGGGAGGAGAACTTTAGAAAAAGGTATGAGCCCAAAATAGAACAAGTGATATATAGGATGGTCTCTCTATGGCATCTATGACAGGTCTGTAGCTGAAGGTGGGCTGGGTCCTACACGAGATTGTTGGAATTTTTTCTCATGGTGAGTGGAGAACAACTGAAAGGAGCTTTGCTGCTCCAGCAGTCTACAAAACCACTATAATTAAATGGATGAAAGAGCAGAATTATAAAGAAGGGAGGCTTGCAAACTCTCATCAAAAATGAGTGTTCTGAAAGGAATTAAAGTTTGCATAATTATAATCCAATAATTGGAGCAGTTAAAGAAGTTGTGAAACATCCAGAACAGAAGACACAGAAGAATAATTCTTGTGTGCTGATCCCTACCTGAATGAAATTTCTGTTTATGGAGTAAAAAAACGTAAAGATAGGAAAATTTATTAGTTAGAAATAGACTTTAGAAAAGCTGAAGAATATTTTTGTAGTGAAAAGATCACTTCAAAACAACCAGTATAAAAAAAAAAAAATCATACTTAGCTTTTCCAATCTCCATGGAAAAAAAATCTGTGGTGTCAAATGTATTAGTGTAACTTCATGTTTAGGTCCTTCTTCAGTATATGCTGGCAGTGGACCCTAAAGCTGTGAACGCAAGGTCTAAACAACTCTTCCAGTGTAAAACAGGCTTTGGGCAAAACCTGGTGAAACAAACTCAGAGCCAAGAGCTGGGAGCCTTGTTTCGTTTGCCCCTATAGGCCATGGGCACCCCCTGTGGTGGGGGAGGCTCTGCTGTGCCGTCTGCTTACCTGTGTTCACAGAACCACAGAATTGTCAAGGTTGGAAGAGACGCCCAAGAGCATCAAATCCAACCATCGTGTTAGTTGAGTGCCTTTGTGAGCAGCTCACAGAGGAGAGGGGCTACACTGCACCTTGTTTTGCTAACCCACGCCTTGTTTTTCCAAGTCTCTGACAGGTGCAATGCCGACACAGGAGCCTTTGCTTCTTTCCAACTCGGATGTTCACATGCCACCTGCTAATTTCAGGGGACATTTAAGCAAAAGCTCCCAGGAGCCAACGCTGAGCAGCTGCTCCGGGCAGTTTCCATACCCCAGGCCAGCTGGGGAGGATGGGCCCTCCGGAGAGGCCCCGGCCTGGGGCCGAAGGCTGTCCCTCAGCAGGGCGCCCAGAGCCCAGGGGCCGTGCAGTGTCCCTGCTGTGCCCAGCACAGCCCCTCCTCCCCAGCACTGCGCCCACCTTAGCGCCCAGCACATCCTGCCCGCGACAAAGGGCGGCCGTGACACCTTCAGGTCTGCCACGGGCCCTTTGGGAGATGGATCCTGTGGGGAGAAATCCCCACTGACCTACAGCGGCAGCTGCCTCCATGTGCCGCCTGAGGGCGGGCCCTGCGCCATGGCGAGCGGGGCACAGCCTCGCCCGCAGCTCTCGCTGCCCTCGGGGGGAGGCGAAGGAGACAGCGGTGGAGGACGGCACCAGGTCTGCCTCAACTACTGCAACAACGACATGTTCTTTAACCTGTACCCATTACGGTGACTGGGTTCAAATGTCCTTGCTCGCCCCTCCTCTGGTTATGGGTCCAATTCTCCACCCCTGTGGCAACACAAATGTGTAAGTGCTACCACACTTTAGCTCCCCTTGCAGGCCCCAGAAGGAGCTTTCATACCTGAAGGCTTGTCTTTGTTCTTTTTATTTAACAGTCTTATTTCCCCCAGTGTTTCACGGATCTAATAAAAGCTATCAGCTCCTCTTACGGACTGCCTCGCTGCCATTCTGGTTTGGTAGCATTTCAACCCTCCTCCATACACAGCTTGTTCCAGCCTGTGGGACTGTGCAGGTGTGGATGGGTGATCTAAAGGTCCACAGCTATCATGTGCAACCTTCTGCACTCTTCCAGCTTCTTCAGGCAGTTCCTCTTCAGACCCAAGTCCCTGCACTGCACCAGCCTTGCACATGTGTTGTATAGAGCTGGATGCAGGACTTCACATGGGATCTCATGAGAAGGGGAGAATCCTCCTCCTCAACCTGTGGCCACATTTGTTTTGATGCAGCCCAGAATACCTTTGGCCTTCTGAGCTGCATATGCACACTGCCATATTGTGTCCAAAATATCAATTTTCAGGGCTTGACCCAGTTTCATATATATATATATATATATATATATATATATATATATATTTTTAAGACACCTTGCTGCTTTTTCCATGCAGTTTTCATTTCTTTCATTGCAGACTGTAAAGAACCCTTCAGCATACGTTCTATACATCACCTCCTTTGCTGACCACTACTATAAGCTGTATTTCAGCAGGACTCATCAGTTCTTTACATTTTTTTAAAATACTAGGGTGCCAAATAGGAATTTTCTTGCCTAAACTTAGTGGCTCAGACACCTTTGGCAAAGATTCCTTTATCTTTTCCCATAACTGACATCTACACGACTTTACTGCATGACTGGCCTCTGCTGCTCTCTGGACTGGGTTTCAGGGGTCACCAACCTCCGCTGCAGAGGCAGGCACTGACACACACCCCTGCTGCCACCTCTGCAAGGAAGAGTGAGGGATGTCATGTACCATGTATGGAGCCACATTTCAAGACTGATTCCTTTATCCACCGATGGGAGAAATAAACCTTTCATTGAGATGAGTCTGGGAGGACAGTATTACAAAACAAGTGGCAATAAAAACTAAAAACTTCACAGTACCTCAGAATGGGATGTATTACGTGTTCATCAAGTAGGTTCAGTCTTAGATGTTTTTGATGTTTTTTTTTCCTCTCTAGTTTTTTTTCTTTTTGGATTATCTCTCTCTATTTTTTTTTAAGACTTTGTAATATATTAGTTGCTAGGGAAACCACTCTGCTGGTGATGGGTGTTCAGAGACATTTACAAGACAAGGATGAATTGTATTTATAGAGTGTTTCAAAATGTTTATTGGAATTTGTGAAACAGGATGCACAGTGATTTGTTGTAAGTGGAAAAAATCTAAATGTAGATCACAAAATAACAGTGTACTATTGTACATGAAAGTCAATTTACCAAACTTTTTTTTTAGTCAGTTACTCCCACAATGATTCCAAACTCGGCATGTTTTATGATTTTTCAGATCATTAACTCAAAGAAGGAAACTTTGATCAGCATTTGTAACAACCTCTAAGACAGAAAAACAAAAATTAATGGGAGCCATGAACACTTGTGTTTCAGGAGGTAAGCTGCAGGGTTAGGGACAGGCAAGGCCCCTGGGGCTGGTGTCCCATAGCTGGGATTCCTCAAACCGGCCACACAGGTGAGGGACTGCACAGGGATGGCCCCTGCCACTGTCACCTGGCTGTGTCTTGTCTTTGCTCTGAATTCCTTGCCTCTCCCCTGCAATGCTGCCAGCATCACCTCTCAGCAGCAGTGCCATTCCAATGTGGCTGGGAGGCTCCTTGGTAATTGTTTCCACAGCTAAGTTCCATCAGTTCCCCTTACACTCACCAACCACTCTTCTACTTTCAGAAACTTCCAGCAAAGGGGATTTGACAACCAATCCTGTTCCATGGTTTCTCTGTTCCAATCCCAGCTGTTAGCATTTTTTCATTCATTTGTTTTTCTTTCCTGCAAATCAACCATTTCTTCAAGTCTTTTAAGATGGGTAGCATTCAGTTACTAAGTTTCACAGGCTTCCTAAAGGTCTATTACAACCAAACCTTCCTAAAAGGTAATTACTACCAACCTTTCTTCCTGCCTGAGAAAGAAGAGCCTTTTTGTGGGTTTGTCTTGGAGTCTGAATCAAAAGGTTTCCAAAACAAAACCTGTTCCTGTGATCTCAGCTCCCCTCTGTAGCTCCCTGTCATAGAAAAGCCATGCCTTCTTGCAGCTCCCATGCTTGTAATCCTGCACAAGCAGGACTGTCCCACAGTTTGGGGGGACCCCCCGCCCCTCTTCATGCAGTCTTCATCACACCCAGCTTGTTTCCAACAGAAACACATTTCCAGCTCAAGGTTATTAATTTTCAAAAAGGAAGAAATGAAACCTTTATGATTTTTCTAAGGTTAAACACAGAAAGCCTTTCCAGATCTACAACCTGCCAGGGTCATTTTGACCTTTCCAAGCTGTTGAAGCAACTTCTGCTAGCAGCAACTCCCTCCATGTACATTCCTCCACCAGCCTGGTGGGTCAATACAGCATGAAATTTATCTCTGTTTGGCTTGAAATACAAAGATACCGATCCCATCTCTGACCTTCACAAAAATTAATTTCAATGTATTTGGGATATGTGAAAAGAAACATGTATGTATCGTTGCTTTAAGCCTCTTTTAACCAGCTATAAGGTACTGGGCAGTGATAAGAATAGTAGAATCATAGAATGCTTTGTGTTGGAAGAGACCTTAAAGATCATTTAGCTTCAAACACCAGTGCCAGGGGCCAGGATACCTTCCACTAGAGCAGATTACTTAGAGCCCCATCCAGGCCCCCTCTAGGTACTGGAAGGTGTTATAATGTCATCCCAGAGCTTCCTCTCCTCCAGGCTGAACAGCCTCAACTCTCTGAGCCTGTCTTCATAGAAAAGAGGTTCCAGCCCTGTGACCAACTTTAGTGCGTCCTATAGACTCGTCCAAACAGGTCCATCTTTCTTGTTTTGGGAGCCCCAGACCTGGATGCAGCACTCCACTCTAGGTGGAATCTCACAAGAGCATAGTAGAGAGGGAGAATCAGAGGTGAAAGAGCACTGTATGCATGATCCTCTGATCCTATATTTTAGATAATATAATGAACACTCAGGTTATTCAGATCAGCTTCATGAAGAAACACCAATTGATCTGTGAGGATCCACCCATAGGTAACCCCGTACCCTTGTTCTCTTCTGCAGAAAATGGTTTTCTGAAAGGCCCAGGTACAGCAAAGCATTAGGAAGCCAGCAGAGATGCAAGGAGTTCAAGATGTGGATGATTACACAGGCAAAATGGTTTGTTCTGGCTTATTGCTGTTTCTGATGGCTGTAGCTACTGCCAAAGCTAACACAAATCCCCATACATGGCATGGATGATCTACACTACACTCCCGAGGTCTTAGCTCTGAAAGCACTGGCCTCGGTATCTAAGGGCTAATTCTTTGGGAGCAATCTCTGTGCCTGCTCTGAAACAAGTGTTTTTATATATAAGGGCTTTTTTGAGGCCATCAGAGCACTACAATGTTCCTCAGAATCCTACATTAGCCAGGCTCTATATTATAGGAATACAAATTTTATATTTGGAGGATTTTGACTCATGCAGCATTCAAAGGTGAAATAGACATATAATGATAAGAAACTACCTAAATAGTACAAGGCAGTAATTGCACACCTGAATTTATGATATTTGAGAATATCAGATTGAGAAAGGGTACTGTTTTTGTATCAGTCACACCAAAGGGGAAATGAGAAAGCAGAACAGGGATTTGACCTACATCTCTCCAGCCCTGGGAACATACAGTGTTTCTTCTGGCCTTCCTCTCCCCAGGACCTCTGCCTTTGCATGTGAAAAGAATTGCAGGTCAGACTGAGCAAAGACATATTTTCCTTTTCAACCCCTTGTACCAAGCTTCTGCTTTTGGGAAGATTGGCAAGGCTATGGACTATTTTCTACAATATGGTCCTAAATGCATTCTCTGTGTTTTTAAATGTAACAAGGTTGTCAAACTTCTGGTGGTTGAAAAGACTCCAGCTGAGGAAGCTTTAGGGGATACCTCGATTCATTGCAGAGAGCTTTTTTTTCCTTGTGCTCTTTAGGATATTTAGTAATCTGCATGTCTGGTACTCCTGGCAATTTTGCTCTGCTTTCCCTCAGGGTAGTAATTTGGGGCTTTTTAATAATTATGGTCAAGGAGTCGGTGCTTTACTTCATTGCAAGCAATATGTAGAAGTGACCCTGTGGTGGATCTCAGCAGGGATATGGCCAGGAAAAGGTGCTGTACTGAATCAGGATCAGTCATCATAGATCACACAAGTCAGGTTCAACTGCTTTGGTTTTGATGGGAAATTCCAATTGGTATTCATGCTCTGCTTTGATTATTGATTGCATGTATTTTACTCTGACATCAGCAGACGTCCTTAATTTTCCTTTTTAAATGAACAGTGTCATTTTCCCATCCTCCTCTGCCTCTCGTGGGTCCCCAAGCAATGTAAATCCTCTTCCTCCCTGAGCTGCTGCAGTCCCCAGGCACTAAGGGGGTTTTGTCTTCCACAAGGTGGACTTCCCCAACATTGTTCATCTCCTGAAGCAAGGAGGACTGTCCATCAATGCAAGGGAAACAGGTTAGGGAACACTTAAACAAACCAAATGTACATAAGTCCATGGGCCCTGATGGGATGCGCCCATGAGCACAGAGGAAGCTGGCAGGTGTTATTGTGAGGTCACTCTCAATAATCATTGAAAAGTCATGATGATTAGGAGAGTCTGAAGACTGGAAGAAAGCAATGTAACTTTTGTCTTCAGGAACAAGAAGGAGGATCTGGGAAACTACACACTGCCCAGCTACACCTTGAAATGTGCAAAGGTAATGAAAAAAATCCTCTTCATAACTCTTTGGAAACACATGGAAGACTAAAAAGTGATTAAGGCCAGTCAGCATGGATTTATGAAAGGGAATTGTGCTTAACTAGCCTCAGAGCAATCTGCAGTGAGAGGACTGGCTTGGTGGATGAGGAGAAAGCAGTGGATATTTTTTATCTTGTCATTAGCCTGCCTTTCAGCACAGTCTTCCAAAACATCCTCAGAGACAAGCTGATGAAGTATGGGATTGTTAAGTGAACAGTGAGGTGGACTGAAACCTCTGCTATTTTGTGATTCTGGTAACATTTAGGATCAACTATAGCTCTTCTCATACCAGAGAGGTGCAGTCTCCAGATATTTCTGTTTGAATTAGCCATGTGCAGTGTGGCATATCCAGAAACTCATCTGAAATGTGGCATATGAAAGACACCCTGGGGCAGCACGACACAGCTTTTGTGGCCCTGAAGAAGGCAGCATCAGCAATGTGATTGCCACAAGCATGCTTTGTTCTCCTTGTTGGATTTTTGATTTCTGTGAGCAATGTGAGATGATCTCCTGTACAGCACAGATAATCTCTTAGGGGATAGGGCAAGTGAGGAAGGTCTTTGGCCAGCTTTTCACTCTGAGCTCATTTCTGCTGTTTCCAGTTAGTAAGTGAGGAAGCAGAACTGTCTTGGAGGGCGTGTCTCAGATGAGTAATTTTCATCTCTCCAAATCAGTTGTGGCAAGATTAAAACTTCATATCTTTTGGCAATTTTATCATCAGTGATGTGGCTTAAGTATTCTGTTTCCAAGGGTTGTCCAATCTATTTGTTCTTTTGAAGACAGACAGTCATAAATAATACAAACCACAGCACAAGAGTGTCCTCTTTGCTCAGTGCTTTCTGTACCTGGTGGAAACTGTTAAGCAAAGGTCAAAGACACATGGCAACTGGGCATCCATCTCCTTTTTGCTTCTAGAGGCAATGGCAATTTCCTGTGGCAGGATCAGGTCCCTCACTCCTTCACCGCCAGCACAATGTCCCTGCCAGGACATGGCATGGACCAGTTGGTGGGGCCTTCTGCCCCAAACACCAGGTGAGGAGTGGAGGCACAAGGACATGCTGCTGACCTCCCATCTGCAGCGTCACCCCTGGCACCTGTGGGTGCCGGGGTGAGGTGGTGGCAGCCTTATACTGGACACTGGCACCTATGAGTAATGACTGCCACAAGAACAGCTGTGACCAACCTAATGTCTGTGGATACTACAAACAGTGTGTGTCATGAAAAGCTGTTTGCCAAACATCCAGATTTTCTCTGCTCAAGTCATAGCAAGGACAGGAGGTAACAACCCTTATTTTCAGTGCAGACTAGCAGTGGCTGTGGGCAGAGCAGGATCTCTGGGGGCAGGGCCCTCCAAGCTGACAGCAAAAGCAGCAGTACATTTCAGGGCTAGTTCATGTTCATTGCCTATAGACTTCCCTGATTCCCCACAGAGAGGAGTGGGATTCCCTGCCTGAGAGGCTGGAGATGGTAGGACAAGGGGGTATGCATGGCATGACTAGAGACTCACTGACTACTGCACTCAGAGGAAAATCTAGGAGCAGGAGGAGAGCAGGAGAAAAAAGAATGTATGTTCAGTCTTGGGATGGCTGAATATAGGATGAACAAACCTTGGCCAAAGTGAGCTAAAACAAAAAGTAAATGGATGGTGTCTTGCCAGTTTACTCCACTGAAGTTGATACATACTGGTCTCTGTATGCACAGGAGAAAACTTTAGGTCAGACTGTAATCCTGCCCTGACCTTCCTGCACTTTAATGCATTTAATCACCCCACCAAGAAGGACAGAACTTCCCAGAAGCCCCAAATACCTGTCAAGACCCACCCCTGGAGAAATGAAAACCAAAACCTGTTCCTCTTTGCACAGATGGATTAGTGTTTGGTGCTCCAAGGCAGGGAGCCAGTGGAAAGCCTCAGCTAGCAGAGCAGGTATGGCAGCTCCCTGCTGATGGGGGATTCGTGGCAGAGTGCAGGATTACTGGCACAGACCACCATCACACCACCAGTATTACAGACAGTGACAGATCAAAGCAGTGAGACACACAAAGCTCACTTGAGGAGCATCACACAGCAGGTTACTGGGCTGCTGGTAACCTGCTCTCCTCTCTTCCTCTTGCTCAACACACACCAGAAATGTCTCTTTCCTCCATTGCCTGCTTTCATCACTGGAACTTGGTGCAACTGAATCTTTGGTCCTTCTGTCAAATTTATTTCGAAATTCAAGTTCAAAAGCTTTTGGTGGAATCTGTCAGATATGACAAGATGACTGCTTAACATTCCTTTGCTAGAGAACTGTCTAAAAGGCTCTATGGAGGCATCTGGATTGACTGATGCCCGAGGCCAATTGCCTGAGGCTCAACAAGGCCAAGTGCTGGGTCCTGCACTGGGGCCACAATATGCAGAGCTACAAGCTGGGGGCAGAGTGCCTTGTTCTGTTAGGTCTTGGAAAACCTTAACTTAGGCTTAATGTAAACCTATGGTAACCTTTTCTCTGTTCAGGTGCTGTAAGTTCAAACTTGGTTTAGGTTACAATTTTTCTATAGCAAACCATCTTCAAGGCCTGATGAGAAGCTGAACTACAATTTTAGGGCAAGAAGATCAGGAATGCTGCTGTGCTGAAGCTCAATGATCACCAGTTGATAACAGTGCATCTCATCGTTATTTTTTAAAATTCCTATGGACATTAGTAATGACATGCTGACAATACACTATATGATTATGCTCTCATAGAAGACTTTAATTTGGGTCCTTCAAGAAGAAAGAAGAAAAACTTGATTCACTGTGTTGCACACACCCAGACAAATATTCATCTTATTATCAGATAATTTTCTGTGGTAGTTTTTCAGGTTCTACAGACTTTGGTGGGTTTTTATATGAAATGTTTAAAAAGGCACACTTTTTCAAGAGGGAGCAGGTTTTAAACAAAATTGCTGGCAACTGTGTTAACCCCCCCCAATCTTCCCCCTCTATTACCACTGTGAAATGTGGCTGACTTTAATATTTGTAAGTTTATTTTTCTCAGACTTTACTTGCCAGATCACCATCTGTCTAGACACTGTCAATTACTAATATGTGTACTCAAGGCAAGTGTAAGGATACTCAGTATTTTCTTTCTCAAAATTTTTGTGATTAAATTTACAGGGAGAACAGATCTAACCCACCTCTCTGCTCTCACTGAGGCACCCCATCATATCTATGTTTACCAGTTTTACAGGTTATTCCTTCTGTGATTCCTTATTAAAGCTGTTCTATAACAAATACATTACTTGCACATACTGCAGGGTAGGATGTCCAAAACCCCCAAAAGCTTGTCTGCTTGGCCCAGGCTGGGGCCACCAACCTTGCCCCAGCAAACTTAGACTGAACAGGAATGTTCAGAGCATGGCAGGGACTGAAATGATGATCCCTGCTTTGGGAATGTACACTCTCCAAGTGGCACTTGTTTTCTGTGCATCATCCTCCATCATACAACTTTTCATATTGGCTGCCTCAGATCCCATTTGGAAGCCATTATTCTGTGATTCAGATAATTAAAATCCCTTCTGAGAACTGGCCATTCTGTTCATTCCCATTCAGTTGTGAATGTCTTCCCAGTGCAGAAACATCAGGACATGAGTGCTTGCCTGGCTAAATGTAATGTGCAACGATTGCTTGGTCCATTTCCTCTATTTTTCCTGGAATGTTCTCCAACTTTAAATAAGTTGTAGGGGAAAATAAATATACTTGGTTTATGAAGTACAAAGGAAATCTTCACAGTATGGCAAGCCACCTCACAGCACAAGAGCAACAGTGTGCACCACCTTGGGAAACACAGGAAGCTGCATCCCAAAACTCTTGTTTACTACTAAGCTGCAACAACCTGCAGGGGCAGCACTACCGCGGGAATAAAATAAAAAAGAGGAAAAAATCAAGCAGGCAAATTGACAAAAAAAAAGTTTGGAAACTAAATCTGGCAGAAAATTTGTTTTAGCAACTTCAGCAATCTCTTGCCCTCATGGTAGTAGAATTAATTAATTTACTTAGTGTGTAAATTTAGTGTGGAAACATAGGGGTCATGGTGCTTTTACATAGGGGAAATTAATTCCTTCAGAAATGAAATGTGTGGAAAAAATGTCTACTCATCTTGGCCTTTCACATTAAAGAAGTATTTAATTTGGCAGGATTTAATAGTGTTAGTTTCCTTACCTCTGCATCATATCCAGCTGTTTCTCATAGAGCATTCTGAAGCTAAACTAATAAACATCCTACAAGTATCTTCAAAAGATGTCAAAAAACTTGCAGTTGCCAAGGAAGAATGCCAATCCCAAAGATGCAGGAATGTTGTCTTCAGAAGCAGTCATGCCCCATGATTGTTTTTTGATTCACACTCTGAACATGTCTTCCATAGAGTTGCTCTATGCTGTGAAGTTAACACGTCTTTTACTGCCTTGAATGACAGGTACACACCAGCACGGTGCACCTTTCAAATGGGCTGCACTATCAGAGTGAAAGCAGTTCCAGCTAAGAGAGAATGCCACTTTTATATATCCTCAGAAGTTCCATTCAGTAACAGAGTCTTATTTCTCTTCCCAATCTTTTGCTTCAGTCAGTATTATATAGGACTTCTGACTCTAACAGGTGTTATAAGGGCTCAGCAACTAGACTCTGGACAGGCCAGAGGCAAGGCAAATGTATTAACTGTTCCTTTGAAGCAAACAATTATGCATGTCATTTTAATAAGCAAGCTGCTAGTCTTAGCATAAAGCAAAAAGCTGGAATCTAGACTAAGCAATAATCAAATTGAAATCTTTGATTTCTCTACAGGTGTTAGTAATACGAAGTAGCATAGGTAACACTAATTTCTGAAATCCAAATTTCACAAATGTATAGCAGCTTTTATGTTTTTCTCATATTGGACTGTAGAAAAAATGGTGACACACCTCAGTACTTCAGCCATTTTAAAGCCAACAAAAGTTTCCAAATACCCTGGCATACATTCTAAGGGAATTCTTTTGAATTAAAAAAAAACCACCAAACAAAACAGACTCTATTGCTCTCTTCCATTAAAGAACCTCATGCAAACACCACATGTTTTTTATATCCTGACCAGCTTGGCTCAGGGCTATTGAGTGACTCAGGAACTGAACTAGCAGCTGGACAATTTCTACTGGCTGGTCCCTTGCTCAGGGTGCTGAATTACATGGCCTCTTTACACAAAAGGTTTAACTGATGCTAATCTCCAATCAGACTGAGACAAATCAGTGTAACATCTGAGCATCTTCTCTACACGAAACTCTGCACTCTGCTGTCTTTAATTCAATGGATACAAGAGACCTACAGCTCCAAGAATAATGTTTCTGTCACCTTTTGTAGCCTCCTTTCGATTTTTGTAAGTGAAGTTGTCCCAATTCCCTCAGTAAACTCTTGGGAAAAAGGACTGTATAGGTGCACACCTTATTCTTTTAGTCAAGTTACTAATACAATTAGAGCCTTAGACTACTGAAAAACTCTATAAAGAATGAAGGAAAAGCAACTAGTCACCAATTCTCTGCTGAAACGAGTGCTATTTTAATAGCTGCACATGAACAAACGGTAATAGTACCTGCTCATTAGTAATTTCAAAACACAAAAGTAGCTCTTAAATCGCTTAATGCAAGCATATTCATCACACCTCAGGCTCATATATAGAAGGTTCACATAATTTTCTTGGTGAAATAATATTTCATATAATCTCAAAATAATCATTGAGACTTCCTGAGAATCTACTGAATCAACATCTCTATTTGTTATGAGGTATCTTTTCCTTACGCTCAGAATAATATATGGCCAAAGCAAGGAAAAACAAAAGGTCAAAAGAAGCAACTAAGTCTTGGTGTGAAAAAAGCTCTGAGTTAAAAGGCTCCTCTATTACATTCAACTTGCTTACTGGAGAAGACTGTACCTAAACTAATAATCACTATCATAATGACCCTTGTGGCAAAACTTTGACACTTCTCAGCAGGCCAGAATCAGACCTTTACCTTTCACCCTCAACAAAATATGTAGGTAATTAACAGATTTTCCTGTTTACAAACTTTGCAATATTTCAAAACATGAAGCTGATATTCTAAACAGTTGCTTTTCCTTTGAGCAATGAGAACACAACAGACTCTTTATTAAATATTCTGTTGTATGAAGTAATAGTGAAACTGCAGTCTAAGGACACAGACCAAATAGGCAGAGCCTTATTACAGAACAAACATCATCAACTTTCAGATACACACATCCTTATTGAGAACTCATGTACCTGAAAACTTCTCTACTTTTCTCAGATAACCTGCAAGTAGTGCAATAAGTCATTAAGAGGTTAATTCTACCTGTCAATCTTTCCTGGCATGTAGTTTATGCATGATAGCTCAAAACTAATGACCATTAACTGTATGAAAATAAGGATTTCTTGGGAAAATAAGAAATTGCAAGGGACTGCATGTTCAAAATCATGATTTATTGATGGATTTTTTAATCATAGCTCCTTGCAAAGATACAGTTTATAAATTATAGAACAAGTATAGTTCTTTCCATAGCTTTCACATTTTAGTCCTCAAGTCCAGGTCAGTATTTTGAAACAAGATGGTCAAAGGTAAATTATGCAAAATGAATTTAAAAAAAACTACACTAAAAAGCTTCAGTTCTTCCAGGATCCAACACACACACATAATAAGCAGCATTACAATGTCTGCACTACACCCCCAAGTGATATATGCAGGAGAAGCAGCGTACAGTACCTGCACCAGACCTCAAGGAACACTTCATGATTAGCAGTACACAGCACCTGAACATCTACAGCAGCCTCAAAATTTATTGTAGTAAAACAAATGCTCAAAGCACGTGTGGCAAGGTTAGATGATGGGTTGTAGCACATCACAGTCATGTCCAAGTGAGCCGTGCTTACCTGTGCCTTCACAACAGGCCAGTGCACAAGCAGCACACACCAGCATTTCATCCCTGCACTGGGACACTCCCCAGGCACATTCATCCTACAGTACATGGGAACAACTCATTGCCTGTATCCCTCTCCCCTCCACACACATCCAGTGGAGAAGGCAGGCTCCACTGAACTTCTACCAAAAACAAATTACACTGATGACCACTGCATTGATGGGGATGTACCTCTGCAGTTAAATTTTATATTTCGTGCTTGCTTGCCCTTTACTTTTTCCTTAAGGTTGACGTCAACTAAATGCCAGATCTTAAAGGCAAACAAAATAAGTTTAATTTAAAGAAAACATTTATTTGAAGTTCTTTTAAATCACATAGTTTAACAGATGACAACTTTCTCCCTTTTCACATTTCACAGACCATAAACACTGTCTTATGGACAGTGAGATTTTCCTATTTATTCCTTTTGAACAAACCGGTGTCTAGGCAGATAAAGATTCACATTTTAAGTTTTTAAGCAAACTTATTTAAAAACTTTTTTTAAAAACCCAACACAACAAAACAAAACTTTGTTATCAAATTCTTATCACAAATAAAAGGTGTTTAACACTCATAAGATTGATCTCAAAACAAAATCCCAGCCACTCACAATCAAAGAGAACATCCTGCCCTCAAAAAATTTCCCAGAATTTTAAAATGCTCCAAATATATACACATTTATAACTTAAGTGCTTATTAGCTACAACCTTTTACTCATGCAAAAGTTGTGAGAGGAGGTGTTTCTTAGAGTGGCTTTTCTGAATATGCAGTAAAACTCTTCACTCGTGCAAAGAACAAAGGGGTGTACATTTTGTCAATGTCAAAGGTAGTAACAGCTGTCTCATCAGTCGATCTGTAAAGAGCATTGTAAAAGTTAAATTAGACACAAGCTGCTGTTTGAGTCCCTCATGCAATCATGTTCCATAGTACAGTGTGTGCATCAAACTACATTTGGAAAGAAGTTTCTTTTGTAATGTCTTGTTCTGAAAGCATTTGAGTATTAGCAGAATCACACTATACAGAATTCACTTCTTCATTCATACCTAAGAAGCCACTTTCCCTTTCCACTCTCATTATGAGCTCCAAGACCTGAGCAGTGCAGAAACTTCACGCTGAAAAGAATGTCTGCGATATAAATGAGGTATGACAACATTAGCTTTTACAAAAGCAATTTGTCTGTTTATGGAAGTTACCTATACTTCCAAACCCCGGTAGCTTATTTCCTACATTTTATATTCTCAAAGCTCAACAGCCGAGCTTATGTTCCTATAGAAACACTGGAAGACAAGGCCTAAATCCACCCTAACTGCCAACATCAAACATCTGGAAAGCCAGCTTGCCAGCAATTATAAGTGTCAGGTGCAAGAACAGTGGTCATGGCTCTTGCCTGGTAAGTAAGCAGAACAGTTGGTCACATGCCCATATTCTACACTGCTGAATTATATATAGTTGGTAACATTAGAGTTCTCACATAACAAGTACAGACATCTTTAGTCTGCACATCCACAGTGGAAAAGATATATATCTTAATGAATACACTTTCCACACCCCCCCCCACTAGCACCACATTAAGTCATTCAACCCTGATTCAGTTCTGAAATCAAACACTCTGCATAAATCCTTTAAAAAGCTAAAATACTATAGTTATACTACTTAGGAAACTTCCTATTATCATAAAATAGGTTACTAAAATCTTGGGATTTCTTTACACAGAAGTTCATTATGCTACTTCAAATTAGGACTAGTTACTGTCTTCATGACATTTTGTTAAAGCCACCTAAGTCTCAGACTCTTTACATGCTCTGTACTTAGTACTGGACAAATTAACATCACCTTTAATTCTACAGTTTAGTATCTTTCTTTGCCCTCGTTCTCAATTTACTCACCTGCAAGTGATGTGACAAGAATGATGTATCCACACAAGTTTGTTGAACCTCTGGCGCCCACTGGAGCACAACTGCAGTCCTACATGGAAACTGTGATCTGTTTCTTGAGCAGGAACTCGGCGGAAATACCGGTATTTGTGGTAATCAACTGGTTTCTGTACAGAGAAATAAGAAGTTTCATGACATACAAAGAACACATGGTGCAACTATTTACCCCAAGTAACTGCGAGACAAGATAGGTAAAACTCTCATACTTAAAAACAAGTACTACTGTTCCTTCAAAACACATAAATGTGTATGTTAATGATGGAAGAAGAAATTTTCACAGAAAGCAAAAGAAGCACTCAGAACACCACCCAACTGTGCACACTCACTGTAACACTTCTTACTCTTCACTAGTTTCTCCTGACTAGCACTTTGGTAATCAGAAGAATTTGTAAATAAGTTGATCAAATCATTCAGAGTTCAATTAACAAATACTGCTTATCTAGTTTTGCTAAATGTTGTGGAACATAACTGCACACAGTCAAATCTATTCTCAGAAAATGACCTATTCATCCTCCTTTCCTGTTAACAATGTTGACACCTAATAGCACCATAAATGGAAATTAAGCCTAAGAGGAAGAACAACTGTTTTAATTTGAACCAGATGTTTATTTGCCTTAATAAATTATTACAGATTTGGGGACAAATGTAAGAGACATCACCATGATTATTTATTTATATTTTATTTTAAAACTGTTTAAAAAGTTAAATTCATTTTTTAATCTTTTAGTGTAAGGCCGATCTTTGGGTCCCTTAAAACATTCAGTCTGAGTAAAATCTTGTTAGTCTACTTCTCCTCTATTCTATTTTTCTACCTACCTCTTCCTTTTTCTTCATTATTACAGCAAATACTTTGGTTTGATTGTCTGTTTCCTGGGATAGGCGATAATGGCCAAGCAAGATTGCATCCGTTCTGGAAAGTTAAAAAGGATGATAATGTCAAGGACATAAAAATATTCCGTGTCTCAAAAGTCTGATGTTCTTATAATACAAATATCAACAATGAAACAAAGACTGACTACATAGCATAATTATATAAACTATTTCTTATTTCCATTCAGTAAAGGCTCATTGATGATATTAAATGGTGAAAACATTTTGGAAAGCTGCTTCTAATTTTCCCAAAGACGACAGTAAAGGTAAGTTAGTTGGTTCTATCTAGCCTACTGCTAAATATTTACAGATTTCTGATGAACAGCTCAAACCTGTTTTGAAGTTGCAAACAATTTTCTATGTTTTTATGTCCAAACATCAAAAAGTACTAATTTTGACATATCTCACTCAAATCTTCACTTTCCTTCACTTAAGGAAGTGTGAGAAGGCAGTCAGTAACAAAATAGTATCTTCGAAAGGATTGTTCCATCTACTTGCCTTAAAAATTTCAAATCACATAACCCACAAAGAAAATCTAATTAAAATATCAGGACTCTAAAATGAAAGATATCTTTGCATAATGATAAAATTTTTTTGTAGTTCTTAGGAGAGAATTATAAATATCTATAATACAATATAAATATCATTGTTTTGCTAAGCCAGGATATAGAATCTGAGATAAAACTAAATAGAAATTGTTAGGTAAAAGCAAAATAAAAACTGTAGATCCAAATACTTTATTTCAATAACCTTGTGTTTTTTGTCCGTAAGCGAGGAACTATAGATTGAGGATCTTCAGGAGTTGTTAGCATCATAACTTGACCATCTGGAAAGAATCTCAAATACCTGCAAAAACATAAGTACACAATGCAAACCTAGAAAATATATAATTTTTCTGGGCTTTTTTCCTGTTTCTTTGCTTTTAAAATCACACGATGTTACACAGAAGGATTTAGAACTTAATTGGTAATAGCATTTGAAAACACATTTCTTCACACATAAGAGAAAAAAAGAGATCAGAAATCAAAAGAATTATGAATATTGAAAGAGGAAGTTATGAAGAGTTATGAAGTTTTGTCATCTCTATCAAAGCAAGGTGGCTACCCTGGGATCAAAACTAACCTGGAGTTTCTCCATTCTTATCCACTGAGACCAATGCAACAAAATCTCAATTACAGTATCAGTACAGAATTAGCAATGTCATATGGATTTTTTCAGGTTCTAGAATCTGGGAGCAGCAAGATGAACAGCAACAAAAAAACAGGCTGAGGAAACAAATGGCAAGGCATTTACAGCAAGATGAGAAAGCCCAGCCTCTTGATTTTTACAACTGATTACACATACACTAAATGACTAATCTTGTATAATCATGTATTCTCTTTGCTGAATTGTGTCACATGTTCTATCAGATATGTAAAGCAAAAGTTGTTTAGGGAAAGAAATCTGTAGATAAGTAATAATTTTTACAAGTGCTCAAGGTTTCGCCACATGACATGGTTTAAGTGAGGATGAAACATGTTTCTAAGCTCATTTCTAATTATCATAATAAATCCTATTTCTAAACCTATTCTCAAAAAATATACACTGTTTTACACACTGCAGCAGTCCCATTCAGTTTTACAAAATGATTATTGTCTGTGACAGCCAGGGGTGGATTTAAATAACTTAAGAGAGAAACATTTCACTCACTCATTGCACTACAGCTCTACCTGTAATATTCCACTTGGTGCCATGCTCTATAGAAACCATCAAGAGACTGTTCTCCTTGACGTATGTATTTTGTCTTGCTGACATATACACCTACAGAAAAAGGAAGATATATGAAAAAAAGCTAAGAACATAAAATACTTATTATGAAAAGTCAATAATCTTAAACTTTTGAGCATGGTTTTGTTACTTAAATACATGGAAGTTTTTATTTTCATCTCTTGCACCTTCCCCTTCCCTTTGCAGATATTCTACAAATTGAAATGCACAAACAAATTCAGAATAGGTCCAACAGCAACGTCATAAACATCAAACCCACCTGACTGTTTCTGTCACACATAGTTACAACTATTTCCAAAAGTACAGCTTACCATCAAATCGAACGCGAGGCCTTTCCAAAAACATGTCCCTCCAAGATGCATAAGGAACAAGCTTATTGCAGCTCCTGCCCCATATTTTCAAACAGACTTGATGCCAGATTTCAGGATCTCTAGTGAAAATGAGAAAAAAGCAAACCCCATAACTTCCCTACAAACACTGTTTAGCTTTTAAAAATCAAAGTAACACTTTCCTACTTAAGTTTGGCTGCAACTAAAAAAAACATTCTTGAACAAAAATAGTTCATCATTTAAAATCCTTGACTACACTTTACTTAATTCTGGAGTGTTTGAAAGCCTTTTCCTCTTCCCAGTGAAACTGAAGAACAGTGTCATTTTCATCCAAGTACAGAACCACAACACTGCAGCACCCTGGCACTTCTCTGTGTGGCTATATGAGGGTGACAACATAACAGACCATATTTGGAGATCTTATTTGCAAACAAGGTAGAGCAAGTAATAATGCTAAAGTTTTATTACAGTAAAATCATCTATCTCACCTACCATTTAGTAGTGTATTCAAAAAATGATTAACACTGTGAGGAACTTAACATGAAAATGTCTAAGGGAAGTACTTAGTGCAAAGAGAAGTTTCACTCTAGGTAAATTATCTACAATACCTGGCACAAATGTAAAATCCTCGACAAACAAGAGATAATTGCTCCAATGATCTTAGATCCAAGTCACTTGAAACCACCCATCGGAAAATGTACATTAGTACTTCCATAGGCAACGCTAGAAAAGAAAGAATTCCTTGTTAGATGCAACCTGTAAATCAACAGGTTATTTATAATATCAGGTTCGGCTTTTGACTTTCCATTAAAAAAATCCTACTTTTCACATTGTAGTCCCATGCCAAAGAACAAAAAAAAAATTAACTTAAAAGGTCACTGTAGATTAGATGTGATGTTCATAAAGGATCTTTTTCAGCCTATTAACTTCTGAAGCAGATAAGATTTTTTACAAGTTTTCATGCTGCTATAAAAATGTCAGCAAAAAAGATACTATAACACAGGACTGGCTGGAAAGCAGAATATAAATCTAGAAAGAGACCTTTGTTGCTCAAAGGACTCATCTCCTGAGATCATTTTAGACTAATGTCTGCAACATCTTGTCTTTACTGGCAAAAAAGAAAATACATTTTCCCAAGAGTACAATACACCAGTTATTAAAATAAAGTATTTTTTAAATCCCTGTTTTGTTATGTTTTGGTTTGCTTCACTTATTTTTTTTTTTCTTTCCTTGACCGGAACAAAAGAGATCAGGCCAAGATTTCGAAGTGCAACTGATAATTTAGGATGCAGAACAAAGGCGTCTGTTTTTAAGAAAGACCATAGCTCATATACACTCTGTTCAATTTAGATTTCATAAGGAAGTCTCAGGATAACTGTCCTAGAACTGAAGCACTGAAAGTCATTAACCTTCAAAAGATTTTCTAACTTTCTGACCCTGAAAACACACGTGTTGCAAAAATCTCACACAGAATCAGATAAAATCAAGAAACGTAAAGATGCATAGTCTACAAAACAATTGTCTCGTACTCACACTTAAAATTGTAGTAATAATTGTATTTGCAAACTAAACCAAAAGAACTGGAAGGAAAACTGGAATACAATTACTTCAGCAAGTCCATTCCTAGAAGTTGCTACTTTTAAGTATGCCTCTGATCCTGAAAATTCTACTCAGAAATACTACATGGAAAAAGCTTATGTGATAAAGACAAGATCTTCTATGAGAACAAGATTTGTTTACCTAGTTGATAATTTTTTCTCCTTTGTATCTAACTATAGAAGTAAATAAATAGATAATGAATGCACTTCTTCAAAGGTGGCCTTTGAATGAAGGAGACAAATATTTTAATAAAGTGAAACATCTATATAAATTCTGCCTCTCAAATCTTACAGCGTATCTTAACTCTTACCTGAGATGTGGGTCTGGCTGACATGAACTTCAGGCTGACAAAGTTTGACTGAAGATTCCTGAAGAGTTAACTGCTGCTGGAAATCTGTCAGGAGATCTGCCATTTTGTCATCCTCTTTGCTATCCTCAACACTAGAAAAGGGGCAATGCCAACACTGTAATATTGGACAAAACATACCAACAGATGTCCTCATCTTGGCATCAATCCACTGCCTTACTCTCATTCAATAGAGTTGTTTTCTGTATGTTTTTAAAGCAATTTCATTTCATCATACAAGAAAACAACTACTGAAATACGATCAAGGTCATTAAGATATTGCTGGAATGCCTCTGAGAGTAATAACTGGGGTTTTTTCATTAAATTCCCACCCCAGGTTGGTTTTTTTTTTGTATTTCAGAGTTTTTTATTGAAGTCACTGAAGAATTTCTTGACCTCATGAAAAGAAAAATCTCATCTTTTACTTTGTCTAAGATACGGCATATGCAAGAAATAAAGTGTTGTCAATGAAAAGTTGTATTTTGTAATCCATCTCATGATGTAAGATATTGGAAACAATTAAGGATAATTTTTCACACTTGTGTTATTCAGTAAAGAGTGATCCTTGGTTTATTCAACAGTAATGAAGGAAATACTGTACTTATTCTGTAAATAGGCAGAAATAATACATTTTAGAACCAAACAAGAAGCAGAACAGAAACAATAAACTTGCTACTTGTGATTAAATTTGAAGGATTACTAAGTCATAAAGAACATTACCACATTAAAAAAATCCCCCAATTTAAATTGTATGTCATAATATGATCTTTCAATAGTTGCCTGCTTGCTTGCACCAAATAACCAGAAATGACACAAAACTCCTTGAGTGCATCACAAAACACTTTCCCCTAACTTGGTATACAAGCTAATTAAGAAACCTTTCAGTCACTTTTTAATGCTATTCATCTCTACTCTAAACAAGCTAATAGAATGAGCTGAGAATATAAGCAACTAATAGACCTATCAATGGATTTTGAAGTAACACGGAGAAGACAATTATGTTTGGGTCTGTTCTAACTAAGATTACAGTAAGATGTTGCACTGAACATACCTTCCTTTATTTTGATGAGTATGTTGGTCAGTCCCACTACCTACTGGCCACACTGTAAACTGTTTTTTTCAAATCTAATTGGGTAATTTGTTTTTTCTCATCAAGACTGTATGAAACACCTACATCAGTAATTCAGAAAGCACAAACACCACAACTAAAATATCTCCAAAAAAATACATCTCTATAAGCACTGCTTTTGAACAGTAGAGTAACAATTGAGACTACTGGTTGTTTTTCCCTCACTAGCACAAAGTGCTGGGAACAGTACAGCAACATATAAAAAAAGAAATAAAAATCCAGAGAATTGTAGAATCATTTAGGTTGGAAAAGATCTCTAAGATCAACAAGCCCAACCATTAACTCGGCACTAAACCATGTCCCTAACTGCCACACATACACATCTTTTAAATACCTCCAGGCACAGTGACTCAACCTCTTCTCTGGGCACCCTGTTCAAGGGCTTGACAACCCTTTCAGTGAAGACTTTTTCCTAATATATATTCAGTCTGAAGCACACCCTGAGGCCATTTCTTCTTGTCCTGTCACTCCTTATTTGGGACAAGAGACCAACACCCACCTCAATACAACCTCCTTTCAGGTGGTTGTAGAGTACAGTAAGATCTTCCCTGAGCCTTCTTTTTCTCCAGGCTAAACATCCATAGATGTCTCAGCCACTCCTCACAGGACTTGTGCTCCAGACCCTTCCCCAGCTCCATTGCCCTTCCCTGGACTCGCTCCAGCCCCTCAGTGTCTTTCTCACAGTGAGGGCCCAGAACTGGACACAGCACTCGAGGTGTGGCCTCAGCAGTGCTGAGTACAGGGGGACAATCCCTGCCCTGCTCCTGCTGGCCACACTATTGCTGACACAGGCCAGGGTGCCATTGGCCTGGGCACACACACTGGCTCATGTTCAGCCAACTGTCAACCAGGACCCCAGAGTCCTTTTCCACCAGGCAGCTTTCCAGACACTCTGTCCCCAGCCTGTAGCTCTGTGTGGGGTTGTTGCGACTCAAGGCACAGGACCCAGTACTTGGCCTTGTTGAAATTCACACAACTGACATTGGCTCATTGATCCAGCACGTCCTTCCCACCCTCCAGAAGGGTCACTCCTGCTCAACTTCAGGTCAGAAAGTCTTAATGGAGTAGAGAAAATTATGCTAAAGTAAGAAAATAATCCTACAAAACCCAAGATTTTTACATGACTATAGTGCATGATGCAGTAGTTTTCCTTGTGCACAAATAAGATCTCATGCCAAATTCAGAAATGAAAACTAATGGATGTAAATAAAGCACTTAGTTCATCTTGCACTCTTTTATATTAAGTCAACAGCTGCACTGGAGCTGTACTGTCCAGGGGCAACAAGACTGAGCTAGTAATACCACAGGGTTGTGCCTTCCTTTTTCATTCTCCATGTTAAAACTCTTGGTTTTTTGATGCAGCTATCAGCAGCACTAATGGCTGCTATGAGTAAGCAAGAATTTGGGACGCTGTTCCATAAGCTTGTCTACGTTAGGCTGCAGGGGCTGGAACAGAAGTTTTGGCCCTCCTTAAATGTAAGTATTGGGCTGAAATTATGCCAGCTGTAAGACACTATACATCTGCTGTACTGAGGCTAGGGGTATTCTGACGTGTGTGATGATGAAAGACTAGACTACTCAGATTACAGTCTCTCAGCTTCTAAATGTATTGCTCTACTGAAAATGCTCTCATTTGGCTGTGTTAGCACAAGAACAGATTATTCCTTTGCTTAATTAGGATGTTTATTTTATTAGTACAAAGCTTTAACTAATTAATCTTTTTGCCATCTACAACTTTGTATATTATCCTAAATTTGAAAATAAAAAATCAAAATAGTGACTGATGCTTTTTTTTTAATTAACTAACATCATAACTATTTGTAATTAGCTACTCCAAACAAGTCTGTTACTGTCCTAAAAAAATTAGTCTACTCAATTGAGAGTAGGTAAGTTTTCCAGATACTAAGAGACTTACAACTGCATATTACAGCAGAGTATTGATATCCTTCAGAAACAAAATGTCATGTTTCAGTACTCCTATGCACATAATTAGTAAAATTTCATACTTACCTCCTCTTTCCAACTGCATCACCATCTGGGGACCGTGTATAGGTGATCTTAAACTCTATATCAGGTACAAGCTGCATGGCTAGACGATAAAACTTGATGGCTGAAAATAAAAGTGTGATGTTCAAATATATCTGATGCCAATACCAGCTTATCAAAGCAAAGACTGGTTTCAGAGAGATAGTTTCAGATAAAAGCACAAAAAGGTGGAAAATGCCTTTGCCTAGGAAAGCCTATGTAGTCAAACTCTTAGGTTTTAATTCAATACAGAAGACAGGAACATTAAGTATCTGTTTTCAAAACTAAAAACCTCATGTACTTTTTTAGAATAATGAGTTTTCTCAGATGTGTTTCAGCTTTTACAGATTTACCTTAATTACCACGAATTCAACTATGGAATAGAAAATTTTACATTAAAACATTACAAACTCCTGGTGTTGTTTGGTGCCCAGCACTTGCAAAGATTTCCCAACAAGCTGTAAAGGTTTTAGACAGTTGATCCATAACTAGCCACAAGTTAAATGAGAGAGAAAAATGATGCAGGTACCTTAAGTCCCTGGTACAGCACAGACAGGCATTCAGACATATACAACACTACAAAGGTGAGAATGATGAATAAAATATTGTTGCTATTTTAAAATTTCAACAATAGATGCAAAATGTATAAATTTCTCTATGGAAACCTCTGGAAACTAAAGAAGGCACAGAAGCAAGCCACTCAACACACTGAGGATGAGGAAAGCAGCCTAGTCACAAAATAATGGGACATGAAGGAAAACCTGACTGCTTGGGTTTTGCACACTTTTCTCACGCACACAGAAAATACTTCTGCTTTTAGCACTACAAAGATCCTACAACACTGAGTAAAGAAAGAAGTTCAGGAACAGCACTGTGGCAGCAAAGTTATTTAAGTTGCAGAATGTCTTTCTTCTAAGTCAGCTCTGTGAATGCTTCATAAATTAAATAAATTCAATGTATACACATTCAATCTATTTTAATACCAGTAGTAAGATCATGTATGCATGTATATATTTCCTTGTATTCCTACATTGTGATACCAAGATCAGAGGGCAATTCTTCTTCAGCTTGGACTCTTAAAACCAAAACTCAAATAAAACATCAATGAGTGTGGAGTTTAGAATTTGTCTGATGAGTCTGAGAAACTCGAGTTTGCGGCTAGTACACGTTCCTGTTTCCTTGAGTTCATGTCAGGGCCAGTGACTGACAAATAGTATTCTTTGGCTGCTGAAGATGAGAAATACCAGCAGCCAGCTAAATAGAGATCAGTCTCAACTTTAGCATTTAATCCTGCAGACGAGGCCTCAAGTGTACTTAAGAAAAGCTGCAGCACATAACTGTCTCACAAGCATCAGGTATCAGCAGCTTGAAGAAGCAGGCTTGGATTCTGGTGACCTGGGCCAGGTCAGCAAATAAAAGCTTGGTCTGAAAACAGATGTCCAAACATGTGCTCAGTAACAGATCTGTGTCTGGCATAGGATCGTGCCCCTAAGGTCTCATACAGATCTATGTGTAGAAATATTTCAGTTTAGTTTCTCTAAGTCTTAAACCAAATTCAACTGAGAAAGATGAATTCATATTCATGCAATCCCGATGTCTTGAAACACTTTTGTGAATGGAACTGTTAGATATTACTATTTCTTTGCTGCTATGTTTAACACACAAGAAGTGCACTGAAGAAGATGAAGCCACAGCTTTCATTTTATATACATAATGTTTGAATAGAATGCTTTCCTCACCTTTTTAAAAATCTATTCAGAAAGAACCTTCACAATCTACTACCTAATTTTCTACATATGTACCAGATTTTTAGTTCTGACATATTTTTTTTTATTGTGCATTTAATCCTTTATCAAACAACCACCATATCTAAAGTAATTTTGCCCTGTAAAAACACGTAACAAATTTGAAACTGAGACAACTGATTTTATTAACTACAGGGGACTCATATTTCTCTCAGTTAATATGAGATATAAAACAACAATCAAAAATCCCTTGAAAATGAAGGAAAATTCCCATGGTGAAGTAGAAATTTTGTATTCAGCAGGTGGCTGACTTCAGGACCTTCCAGAGTTCTCTCAGATTTCTGTACCTTAACTTATTTTGCACCTGTACTTTACACACAGTGGCCAAATCCTCTGGTGGATAAGCAGAATGGCACATACATTCTGCTTCGCTTTCTTTCTTACATGAAAGAAACAGAAAATTGGTATCTCCACTACTGACCTACAGGACTTGCAAGTTAAGACAAACTTCTTACTCTTTACATTCTGAAAACTAAAAGTGAAAAAGAAAATTTTTAGTTTCCACTCTTACTAGTGCTGATGGCAAGAGTGCAGGTAAGCAAGCTAAGCACCTTAAATATTTATGACAAACCTCAAAGACTGCCAGATTTGAATGTTCACTGCAGGAATTCTTGAAAAAGCCACTTTAGCATAATCAAAATACAAACAAAACCCCCCAAATCAAACAGCCCTTTCAAAAATAAAAATAAAATTTAAAAAAAGCACCAAAAAATCCCCGCAACCTAACAACAAAACATTAAAGCATTCTACAGATTAAGCAGTTTTGTTCACAGTAGAATGATGAAAACTGTGACCACAGGAAATATACTTTATTGCCTCGATTCATTATTATGCTAATTTCATGTTAGAAGTTACATAAAGAGGCACTCTAAGATACTGTTATTTTGCCTAAAAGTTAGAAATTCCTTCCTTGATGTCATTTTTGCTTTACCTCAACCTTAGAACTGTGCTATGATAGTTCCTTTTATAGCATGTTCATTTGCTTATCTGAATGACAGAGCTCTCAAACCACTGTTAGCCTATAGTTTAAGTTCACTGACACCATGTAGATTTGCCCATTAATCACAGGGTGCTGGATTTCTCTACAATAAAGGTGCTCATTCTAGACTTCCACATTACCTTCATAAAGGGCCCCATTTCGTTCTTCTTCCACTGCCTTCAGGAAAAGTTCTTTTGCCTGCACAATAAATTACACAGAGCAATCCTTTAATTCCTTATAAATACTAGTGCAATGTCACTTGACTTAGAATTATTTTTGATTTTACCTACTGTACCTATGATAGAGATAACAAAATAATTCCATAAATAGAGAAGACATACTCATGTGCTACAAGACATAACTGAAATTCCCAGTCCACAAACTATCTGTCTTCCTGCTACTCACCCCTTATCTATAGTCTTTCAGAAAGCAGATTGTGAAGGTGACACCAAGGCAAACATAAAGACTAGAAAAATCACTGTAGGATTATGTAGACATTAGTATAGAGACAATGAGATAATAACATCCAAATTCAATTCAGCATTAGCTTTTAGAAAAGTTATAGTGGAACAGTAATAACAGACAAACAAACCCACAAAATTATGCATCTTTTTCTGTACCTTTTCCTCTTTTGCTATCTCCTGTTTTCCCCTGGCATCAACAGACTTTAATCCAGGTTCTCTTGACGATGCTCTGCATGGCAGAGGTTCCAACCCACTAGAACTCACACCTGGGGCAAGCTCAAACATCCACTGAGCTCTGAACATCTGGAGCTCTGCCTAAAAAACATAATTAATTCTACTTAGTATCACATATTCAGACAGTATATCTTCTGAGGAGAAATTATGAAGTACAAACACAAAAAAAAGAATTTCAAAACTATGCTTTACGTTTCCAAGTCTTACATGGCTTCAGTTAATTTAGGCACAGAGAGTTAGCAATTGTTTTATGGTAAATTAAAACAAAAAAATGCACAAGTACTTGTTCAGTCTCATTCAATAACAGAAGTGCTTTTTTTCTGGACTGTTCACCTCAGAAGAAAAACTGATGTTTCAAGAACTGGTTGTTAGTACTATGGTTATGACTTAAGATTCCACAGAAAAATGATCTTTCCAGACATGTTGATGTTTGTTCTTGTTTATACAGAATTATCATAAGCAAGAAATCAATTAGCTCTTAAAATTAAAATTTAGAAAATCCAGGATTTTGTACACAAGCATTCTAAGTTTCTAACATTCAAGGATGGCCATTTATATAATATGCAAATAAGACCTTACTCCTTTCTCTTTTAAAAAGTATGGACTATGCTCTGTGAAATAATACAAGTTACAATTCCTGCCACACCCTTTTTTTCAGCATCTTTGAAGTTACACTTTACATGTCCCTTGCAATCATCACAACTTCTGGGGAGCAACTACACAGAAATCTAGTCTTCTAAGAGAACACACTTTTCTATTACACTGCTTTTATCAGCTTTCTGGTCCTGTAAAGAGTGACAACTTAAACTGGAATTTGATCACAGAAACTGCTGTCCAATTTCTACAGTTCTTCAAAGAAATGCCAGATCTGACACAAGCTTTCTTTTCATCTAAACAAATAGCTGAAGACTGAATTTGACACTTGGAACACAACGCAAAATTCATCTCACTTTTGGAGGGACACACAGATTAAGCATTTGTCAGATCAACAAATGTGTGGTAACTAAACGAGGGTAAGTGATGCAGTTTAAATCACAGCAGTATTATGTTTGTAAAAACCCTCTAGCGTGAGAGACATACCTGAAGATTTGCTTCACCAGATCTTTCGCTGTCATCGGTTCTTACCAAATCAGCGTGACAATCTTCTTCAGCTTCTGCCTAGTAGAGAGCAGTCAAATGTGATTATAGGGTCTGCATAAGTCCCTACAGCACAATCACAGACAACAACTGTCATGGACATACATTAAAAAAAAATTAAGCATACTTCCCTTTCTTTTATAAAAATGAATTTTAAAACTACTGAGATCAGTTGTACTTACATATTAACTCAGTGAAAATGGGGTTTGCATTTTAGACATGTTAATCCAACACAGATTAGTTGTGTATCACTTGAAGGGTTCCATGCTTCAATACACTGCCATACTTGACTAAATACACTCAGTGTTTATGTCAGAGCACAGAGCAAAAGCTTTAGTATTAAACAATAATGTGCTTTGTTCAACAAATTAAAATTTAATCACTATCTTCTCATTTTAAAGATAACCAGTAGTTTTGATTTGTTTAATATATGCAAGAGCACAAAAGTGCTTTGACTAACAATATGCACTTTATATATACATGTGAAACTGAACAAGAAATGTACTGGAAAACAAAATAAAAAGCTAGCATGAGAGCTTGACAGTTGGTTTTATTTACAGTACAAGTGCGAGACAGGTTAAACAAATAAAACCTGAAATAAGACCTTTGACTAGACATAACATGGCTCTACATAGGAAGTTAAGCCAGCTAGTTTAAAAGGAAAACTTTAAAATATGCAAATTAATTATCATAATGAAATCTACTGAGATTTATTGGGGGGTATATAAAAACTAATTCTGAGCATCAGTGACAAGCCACTACAATGACAACAACAGCAAGATGCCAGTAAGGGGGGAAAAACACCTCAAAATCTCAACTAGGACACTTATTAAAGGTTCTTCCTGCAGCTGAAGCGAACAAGTTTTTCTACCATTCTGCACTGAAATTCTATACATCTATAGTTCTGCAGGTACATAATGCAAAGTGAGATTACAAGAAGGCAAACCTTACATTAAGATTATCACAACTACTTTAAAAAGTTTTATTTCCCACTCCTTCCTATTGTACTCAGTGCTCAGAGACTTCAAGCGACATTCTGTCAGTGAGATTCTACCAAACTCTCAAAAAGAAATCTCTACCTCCTGCACAGTCAAAGTGCAGAAATCAAAGCATTCTTGTATTCAGAAAATGTATACCATTTTTAGAGCACCTGGAAGTTCTGATCAAACTACAGAACACTAGTAAATGTGATGGAGAGGCAACCTTTAATCTCTGCCTTGGTGACAAGCACCTTCCTGAAGTTAGCGTGTCTTCAGATTCCCCAATGACCACAAACTTACTGGCTTGTCATCTGTAAAAGTCTTCTCACTGATGTCTCAGATAATTTATCATTTACAACTGATAGACATGGGTGGTTGGCTGAAGATAAACAGATATTGCATTTATTTCTACACTCTTGATTTTTAATTTCTGTACATTTTTAATCTGCCAGTAGAGGAAACAGGTGAGCCACTGTAAACACTGCAACACACTAGTGGCATTAAACCCCAGCAAGCAGTAAATAACTTGGAAATTTCATGGGCTTTGATTCCAAAGTTTAATTGCAGGCAGTTAACGCCCTATGAGTTGTGACAGTCCTACCACATTATTAGCATCCAGGAATATTTTGTTGGCCAAGCAGAGCCAGCCTAGGAATGAGTTAGCTCTGAAATGGGTGTCTGTATGTGATTATGGCACTGGGCTTACAGAAATAAGGCCTAATTCTGTCTGTGCAGAGTTCAAGGCTTCTGGTTTGCAGTTGAATTATGTCCAGTCAGCTCTCCAGTCTTGGCAGAATAAACCTGGTTTTATCTGCAACATGCAGAAACTAGCCATTTCTAAACTAAATCAACACACTATCTTCTTGTGCATAAAGGCACGCCTACTGAAACTTTTAACTCATGAAGTCTGTAAACAAACTGATTTAAATGTTGAAACTACTTAGAAGTTAGGAAGTTGGATGAAATGTACCGCATTCAAAAACTTTTTATTTCACTAATCTGTTCAACTCTTAGTTTTCAACCCCTCCTCTCCATTCAGCTGCCCTACTTCTTGATTTTTGAGTCACAGTCAGACATGGTAGTGCACCAACTGCATCCAAAATGCCATTTGCTATTTGAAACCCAAATATGCTCTCAACTCAAACCAAAAATACTATGAAGACCGGGCCCACAGTCTAAAAGCTGTCAAAAACCATCACGAAATTGATTACAAGAGAAGTTTAGTCATTACCTTCCCTATACTGTATGCAATCTGCAATCTTTGGTATCAAAAGTCTGTCTTCTGGCAGTAGTAGCAACCTAAGTGGCCACCCCTCTAAATTTACCGGTAAAGCAATTAATTCACATTGCTACTGCATAGGAATGAACTAGAAAACTGATCTCTATTAACAACCTTTTCACTATTCATTTGATCTGCTGAAACTCTACTATTTAGCTCGGACAAGTGAGTAAACACAGGTACTGTGAAGAAAGGACCTTCATCAGCAGAAACCTCATGGGATCACACCTAAAGCACTTTGCAATGTGTACAAATGGGCTCCTTGCCCCCACTCTGAGAATACCTGCGTTGTATTTAAGAGTTTCTAAAATTTGCAGAACACTGTGTTCTAACTGCTACTTAGGGGATAAATCTAGACTGTTCATCGTTGTGCTGCTGGCCTTTCTCCTAATACAAGTCAGCTGTCACGTGGAACAGTGACTTCATCCTGATTGAAAGGAAGACATCGTACTGTGTACTGGCTGATCGACTTGATTAATTTTCCATGAGGAAAGTAGTAGCCTGTTAAGCCACCAAAAGGTAACATGTCAAAAGTAAGCAACTAATTTAGACTGCAACTGTAAAAAATTAAATCAGATGAGCAGATTCAATTCTGACTTGCTTGCAAAGCTTTAGAAACCATTTGCCAAATGCAGAACTAGTTTATTTGCACAGTTCAGTTTTGTTTCGTAATCAGTAATTGCGTGCTGATTTCCTCAGAGTACTCACTAAACTGTCTGTGACATCAGACAGTTTAATAGCTCTGATCTCTGTTTCAAGCAAAATAAAACCAAGATCAGAAACAGTTCGAAGCTGAGTGTCACCAGTTGAACAGGGCTATGTGTTATATGTGAACCATACAGAACTCAGGGAGGATCAAGTACGGCAAAGCCAAACAGCGACTGCCACCTAACATTTCTCATGGTTTTATAAAAAAATGAGAGCCACCCTATTTTTCAGTAAATGTGGTAGAAACAACACCATGTTCAAAACCAGGAGTTTTTAAAACCGTGGTGAGACATTTTAACAGCTCCCATGTGATACAAATGGTTTAACTTTGAATGATCGAGTTCTCATCATGGATACTTGAATCCATATTGAGGCGCAGTCAATAAAGCAATACTGAAGCAAGGAGTATTTCTGATATGTTAAATGATAAACTCAACTCGAGTCCCTGGACCATGGAGTCCTTTAAATTACTGAATTACTTTATGTCACCACATTTTTGAGGGAAGAAAGGGAAAGAAAGGGCACGCTCCCCTGTAATGACACAGGGATTTTGTTCACGCACTCCTACGAAGGGCTAGTTCGCTCCAGAGCCGAGCAGACCCACTCATCACCATCCTCTGCGGGAGGCGGCCGTGTCTCGCCGCGGTGGGGCGGGATCACGGCACGTTTCCCACAGGCATCACCCGCTGCCCGGGGGCGGGCAGGGCAGGGCTGCCTGCCAGCAATTCGGCCAGGGGGCCGCTCCCACGCACACACCCCCTTGTCCCGGTCCCGCCCGACCGCCCCTGCGCGGCGGCCGAGCTCCCGCCGCCCGGGCCCGCTCACCATGCTGCCGACGCTCGGGCGGCGGTGTCCCGTCCCGGGGGGTCTGCCCCCCCGCTTGGTCCGTGTGTCCTCCCTGCCCGCGGGGGGCACTTAGCAGAGTTCTCGGTCGGAGAAGCGCACCACGCAGCGGGAGTCCCTGCGGGCCCTGCGGACGGCAGCCATCTTCCCGGCGAGCAGGGCCGGCGGCGGGAGCGGCGGGACACGGCCCGGGCGAACCCGCCAGGTCAGAGCGCCGCCTCCTGCGCGGGCCGCTACGACGCGCGACTGCACAGACTTCCCGCCCCAGTGCGCACCGCGGCCCGTGGCGCCTCTGCCGCCCGTGGCAGCGCCCTACAAGGCCTGCTGGGGAGCGTAGTCCGCGGCCGCACACCACGGGAAGGGCGGTAGAGCAAAGGCTGCCGGGAAGTGTAGTCTCCGTATGTGGGAATCCCGGCAGGCGCGGTCCCAGGGGCGGGAGCAGAGGTAAAGCGGTGATGTCCGGGAGCCGCGATTTCCGCTGGGACTGTGGTCCGGCCGGGACCCTGGCACACACGAGTGCCGACGGGGTAACGGGAGAGCGCTCAGTGCCGCGGCTGTGGAGATAACAGCGATGCCGAGGCCATTGAATCTCGTGGTCCTGGTCATTTGCTCGTCCAATTCAGTGAGCACAGTTATCACCTGCTGCCAGCACACGCCTCTTCAGGTTTTCTAAAATTGGACTAAACCTATTTTTTTAAAGCATATCACAGTCTTTTTGTTCCAGAAGAAAACCACATGTATGGATCTGTGAACCTTTGTGCATGTCTACTGCCCTGAGCGTTTTCAGGAGGAGCATGAGGAGGCGTGTGGCTTCCCTGGAGGGGTAGGTGAGCGCTCAGGCTCGGGCAGCGGGAGCAGGAATGGGGATGCAAGGGCTGTGGGAGCCGGCATCGGCAGTGGGTTTCAGATGCAGTGACTGTAGAGCTGCTCTGGGCAGAGGAGAGGCAAGGGGGCCTCCCGGACAGGCCAGGCGGCGATCCCTGGCCGGGCAGCCGCAGGCGGTGCGGAGCAGCGGGGTCCGGGTGCTGCTGATGGGCTGTGTCAGCAGGTGGGATGACACAGCAGGGCCACCTGGGGTTTTGACATGGGGTGCTCATGGCTGCAACTGGGTATCTTCAGTGCCGCTTCTCGTTTGGAGCTGGAGTCAAAGCTGCTTTTATCCTACCTGGGTGTGCCTCTTAGATATGAACCGCTACATATTAGTAAAAACTTCTTTACTGTGAGTGTGGTGAGGCACTGGCACAGGTTGCCCGGAGAATCTGTGGATCCCCCATCCCGGCAGCATTCAAGGCCAGTTTGGGTGACGGTATGAGCAACCTGGTGTAGCGAAAGGTGTCCCTGCCCATGGCAGGGGGGTTGAAACGACGTGATTTTTAAGGTCACTTCAAATCCAAATAATTCTATGATTCTTTTGGGAATGAAGAAACCTTGCCTGTAACAACAGAAGAATGGTGTCCTGTGGCTGTTGCTGGGCTGAGTGCTAATAGGTGATTATGCACGTGGGATGTAATATGGGTAGCTTAAAGCAGAAATTTTATGTAAGTGTACACTGCTCCTCCTGGCTTCACTGAAAATCATGCCTGTCTATTGGAGGCAATTTGCATCTTTATTATATGTTCGTGTAAATATAAAGATTAGCTTCTGACTAGATGGGCTGGGGGAGGCATCCAGAGCTTTGTTTTTTTTCCCTACACCTGTTTTAGCAAATGAATGTCTTATCCTACACTGTACTCCTGAATTACAGCACATCCTGTTTTTCCAAACCCTGGGAAATAACTCTATGCTTTACTTTTAAAACCTAAGGGATGAAGTGTAAAAAGAAGCTGACACTTCCTGAATCACTATTATAGTCCTGATCATTGTTTTAGAACAATTTTTTGTTCCTTGTTTTCCTTTTTCTGCCCTTCCCTTTCTGTTTTAGGCTGACCCTGTCAGAGCCAGCCTGAGCTGCTGGTGCTTGGGTAAGAAAGGCACGGGCCCATCTAGCAGCACTTTAAATGTCAAAATTTTTCCATTTGTTCACAGTTCAGTATTTCTGCGTTCAAGTTTTGTTATTTAAACTCCTCTGAGATGTGAGAGAGGCCCATCATCATTGTGGGGTTTGTGTTTGTCCGGCTGAGTTTTGTTTTCACAGAATCCAGAACTGTTAGGGTTGGTAAGGACCTCTGGAATTCATCTAGACCAACCCCCCTGCCAAGGCAGGGTCATCTAGAGCTGGTTACACAGGAACGCCTCCAGGGTTTTCAGTGTCTCCGGAGAGGGAGACTCCACGACCTCCCTGTGCAACCTATCCCAGTGTTCTGCCACCCTCAATGTAAAGAAGTTCTTCCTCATGGTTAATGGAACCTCATGTGTTTCCGTTTATGGCTATTGCTCCTCATCTTGTCACTGGGCACCACTGAAAAGAGTTTGGCACCATCTTCTTGGCACCCACGTTTTAGATATTTCTACGCATTAACGAAATGCCCTCCTAGTCTTCAGATTGAACAGGCTCAGCTCCCGCAGTCTCTCATAAAAGAGATGCTCCAGAGATGGTTTGGTTTGTTTTTTTTCTCGTTAAAACCCAGCTGAACTCCCCCTCTGCGAAGAGCCCGGCGCGGCTGCCCTGGCCGCAGTCGTGGGGCGCTGTCCTCCCGCGGGGAGCCCCGGCGGGCCGGGCCGGGCCGGGCTGGGGGCGCGGGGGGCCGGGGCGGGGCGAGAGCCGGGGCCGGGGCCGCGCCATGGGCCGAGCGAGGCCCGCGCGGCGCCGCTCTGGGCCGCAGCTGCTCCGCGGGGCGGCGGGGCCGCGGCGTCGCCATTCCGGGCCTGTCCGCAGGCCGGGCCGGAGCGGGGAGAGGCGTCCGCGGTGAGTCCCGCCGGACATGGGTACGGGCACGGGCATGAGCATGGCGGGCCGGGGGACCCACGTTCCCGTACCGCGAGGAACGGGAGCAGAGGTACTCGAGTGCACAGGGGCCGAGACTGGGGATCAGGCGCCGCCGCAGCGCGAAGGCCGGGCAGGAGCCGGGACCTGGCCTGAGCGGCGGGCCCGCCATCGCCCATCTGTCCTTGCCTTGGTGCGCAGCTCATGGGGCACCCCCAGAGCCCTCTCTAACAAACGCGGCAGCCGCTGGGACCGCACCCATGGACAGCCACGGCTTTGAACCGCGCCTTTCTCGCCGCTCCCTGCTGGTAATACCTTCGAGTAATTGCCACAGCGCACGGCAAGTTTTAAAAGGCACATGCTGTTTGTTTACTTGTCTGCGTTTCTCAACTGTGAGCCAGTTTCGCTTTCAGTTCTCGGTGCTTCAGCACTTCAAACAGGAGTGGATAGGTATTTAAAGAGTTCATAAGCGAAATAGTAGGTTTGAGTTCCACTTAGTCAGAAAGTACTCTCCATACATTGAATTAGGCTTGGTGTTAAAGGCCTTTTAACCGATTTCTGCGGGGAAAAAAGTCTGTAGGGTGAGTGTGGTTACTGCGCTGCAGAGAGATAGAAAAAACAGCAACACACACGGACCTCTTTTGGGGAAAAAAGGCCTACTTTATTGTACGGACATCCCGTATTTAAAGTGTGTTACGTGCAGCTAGGGCAGGACAGTAGTTCATTGGACAATTGGGAAAAACATCCTGGGGGAGCACGTCCGGATGTCCCACGGGAAAGACACCAGGTGTTAATCTTTATAATAAAATTCCACTCTGTTTTTCACCATGTTATCGCTCTGGGAGACTTCCTCCCTAACTGAAGCTGTAGTCAGCTTATCAACCTGGGAATGGACCTGAAAGACAGGAGAAATCCAGGCCTGAAAAGATTTTCCAAGCTGTAATTCCCTAGCTCTGTGAATGTGTGTGTCCACAAGTGAGTTAAAGTCTGAACACGGTGTTACAACATGGTGAAAATAAGGGGTTTGCGTTTTAGTCTTTAGTATTAACACGCTTTTTACTTCAAGATATTTTTGCAGTTTGTATTTACGTCCTCTAACGATATGAATTTGTGTAGATTGTATTTTTAGATTGGATGATATATGTTGTAGTGCTACAGACTGCTTATCAGAGACTCATCTTTACAGTGATTTCTGTGGGACTCAGGTGAAACAGTCTGAAGGCCAAGTAAAGTAGATTTTTGAAACAACCTCACTATTAAGTTCAACAGGAAATGGTCCGGATTGAGTTAACCAGAAAAGACTTTACTTAGGTTTTGTCAGTGGATTTTCATACAGGTGGGTTATGCTTCCATGGGAGCTGGATTAACTTCTGTGTATCCTGGCATGTTTTTTAACATGCATTCCTCACTGAAATAAGTGGTTTATGACTGGTTTGGTTTTTATTTTTTTTTATTATTGTTGGTTTTTATTTCATTGGTAGTTGGTTTTTTGGGGGGTGGTTTGTTTGTTTTTTTTTTTTTGTTGGTTGGGGGTTCTGTTGGTTTTTTGGCGTTCATTGGTTTTGTATGTTTTAGATTTTTTTGTCTGTTGTGTTTTTTGGGGTTTTTTTTTGCTCTACTCACTTTTATTCCTCAAAAATATTTCAGTTAGTCTGTTTTGGTCACATTTGACACCAAAGCTGGAATTGCAAAGATAATTTCACACAAGTTTTGTGAAAATTATTATCCTCAGTAAGGAATAAGCAGTTAGATTCACCATCTCTTCAAGAGACCTCAGACAAACAATATATCCAGCCATTGGTAATTATTGCTAGTAGTGTTAAACATCTTTCGTTTTCCTGTGGTTATGAAGTATGAGGCAGAGTGCTCCTCCACTCTTCAGTCACAGCTCCCTGAAAGGGATATGTGAATGGTAATTCAGGGACAGCATAGGAGTGTGTAAATTTTAAGACATCACAGCTGCTAGGATCACAGTTTCAGAACTCTGTTGTCAGAGCAGTATGTGCAGAAAACTCCAGAAGTCCCATCTCTATTGATTTGAAATTACTGTAGAACATTGTTTGGATATTTAATTAATTTTAGATTTTCAGAAAAGGAGAACAATGTAAGATGTTGTCATTGTTTGAAATCTTGTTGCCAAGGATCTGAATAAAGGCTTCTTAGCTGCTATCCAGTCACTGACCTGTTGGAGTAGGCAGGTTAAAGCTTTATAACCTGGATGCAGACCGCTGAACATAGCTTTATGCTATTCAGTTGCACAACGTGAAAACCAGCCAAAAACCAACAAAACTTTTGTTGTTTGGACACAGACAGGCTCTGTGTTCCTTGGCAAGTAGTACAAAATGTAGGATTAGGTCCCTAATGTAAGATGCTCACTCCTGGTTGTTGTAGTGAGTGTGCAGAAGGAAACAGGTGAGTGTGCAGAAGGAAACAGGTACTGCTAGAGGGCAGTTCCTCATGCCTGAGACACTGCCCTGTGTCTGAGATAGATTTAGAGGCATGCTGCACAAGGGGCAGATTGTCAAAAGGTCTTTTAACTTCAAGTTTCCTGGTCTTTATTCCTGTATCAGTATTATTAGGGCTAGTAGGCTTAGAAGATAGAAAATAAAGGACGTTCGCAACATCTTCCATCTGCAGGATTGTGGCTCTGCATTGATGTCAGTACAGAGTTCCAATAACATAATCACATCACCTCTAAGGCCATAATATGGCTTTGTGAAATAAGGGCGATATAAGGCTACTATAAAAGAAAATTGCGGAAATGTAGCTAAAATACACGTTATAGAAGGCAAAAGTCACAAGCCATGAATATTGTTGTCTTTTTAAGAAGTAAAGAATAACAGAATGCAGTGAGACCAAACCTTTGTTTTAAGGGAATTCTGTTTTATTTCAAGTGTATGGTTAGTTTACATAGAATAGCTTATATTTTTTTTCTGAATTATAGTGGCGGAAATAACAGCAACAATTACATTAAACTAGAAACAAGAAGTTTTTTGCTTTATTATCCAGCAGAGATTATGTGGATGGATGCCCCATCCCTGCAAGAATTCAAGGCCAGACTGGGTCAGGCTTTGAGTAGCCTGGGTACTGGAAGGTGTCTCAGGCCATGGCACAGGGTTTGGAACTAGATGATTTTTAAGGTGCCTTCCAATCCACAACAAAAGATCAGATAGATAATCTGATGTAGCTGCTACTTCTAGAGACTGATTCAAGCTTAGAGTTACTGTAGTAAAATACATTTGGTCTTACCTGACATGAGTGTAAATTTCTTCCTCTGCAAACTTTGTTTAAAGAAGTGCATGTGGCTATGGTCTCTCACATAGGACCATATGGGAGTTCAGGGTACTGGTTTAACTGATGGCAGTGTGACTTGTACGATGGTGACTTATATGCCTAAAAATTTTACTAGAACAGATCCCCTCCTATTGTATTGTCAAGCTTCATTTTTTTCTAGTAGCAGACTGTTTTCTCTAGGCCATGAGACTTTTATCCTGTCACTTTAGCCGTAGTGTCTCCCTTCAGGGCTGCCTGCAAGCTTGCTGTAAGGTACCTTTAGCTTTAGCATAGGAGTTGCTTTGGTGATTATACCCAGTTACATTCAGATACAGGCTGGCCCTTTCTAGTGAGACACCAGGACAAGTGTTTGTGTATGAGTAACAGGGGCTGTTCTCTTGGAGGAGAATGGCGTCTGCAAACAGGCAATCTCAGAAGGGTACAGAAATCAAATGGATTGTGTTCTGTGCTTTCAGACCAAAGGCTAAGTCTTGAAAACATGATTCCTGCAACTGTTCACACTGTCCTGAGTGCTCTATATTTATGCTGCCACAGAAAGAACTGTTTACACTCGGCGGAGAAGAAACACAGGAAACTTCAAGGACTGAAATGTGCTTGCAGCTAAAGTATCCTCATCATGAATAGGTACAAAACTATCAGACAGCTTGGTGATGGGACCTACGGCTCTGTTCTCCTAGGGAGAAGCATTGAATCTGGAGAGCTAATAGCCATTAAAAAGTAAGTGTTCTCATACCTTACTTAATAATGCATAGTCCAGGTTTTTCCTTTCTAGGTCCATATTAACTTGGTCATGCTGGTTTGAGTACTTCACATTCCATGCAGTTCTTTAATATGGAGTTGTGTTTGGGCAGCATGAAAAGGTTCCTTGTATGCTCCAAAGCCTCAGCCTCAGATAAAGAGTGAGATATATAGGCTTATTGTGTAACAGCACTTTGCTGCTGTGTTCAGTCAAACATGTGTTTTATGTATTATTTAGAGTACTCTGCAATGCTGCTTTGGAATCTACAGCCCTTTTGCTGCTGCTTACATGGAACATATATTTTGTAGTCTAATTTTTAATGGACTAGTAATACTGCAGTGATAGTTAACACAACTGATCTCATTTTCCATTATCTATATCTTTTATGCTATTACGTTTTGGTCTTTTTAGCTGAAGATTTTCTTGAAATTCCTTGAGAAATTCACTTTGTTTTCTCTTCTGCTTCAGCAGTGACCTTACTTTGTAAATGGCTTATTTGTCCTAGCTATGATGAGAGACGGCTGTAAAGCCTTGCAGGCACCTTCCTGAAATACCGACCATGACCATGACAAAGGACAGACTTGTCAAAAGAGCTTTCAAACAATACTGTTTTGTATGAGCAGTCAATAGCTGGCTTTATCAACTTTCTAAATCCCCTTTGCTGAGGGTATTTTGCCTGTATCAGACCTTGCTTAGAAGTACCTTTAATTTTCAGTTTGCAATATGGGAAAAACTCAGAAAAATCAGAACAAGCCAAAAGTATTCTCTTAGCTTAGGTGTTAATGCCGGTCCTTTGTTAAAAACAGAAGTCGCCCAGTAAGCGAGTGCACAAGACAGTAACTGCAAAAAACTGCTCAAAAAAAAATAAAAATCCAGGCCCCTTCATGACATGAAGTAGTTCTTAAACTACTCTAATTGTAAGAGCTGGAAACTTGCTACAATAATAAATAATGCTGAATTATCATTAAAGGCGCAGGCTCAGCTCTTCAGAGAGTGCCTAACTCCCTCTGAAGTCCGGACTCTACATAGCTGAGTATTTTCGTAAGTTTTAATCTGTGATCTTCTGTGTGCATCTGTGTGTGAGCCTTCATCCTTTTGGTTCCTAAAGCACAGAGTTGCATTTCAAAGAACTGAGTGGTAATCAAAATGTGTATGAACATACAGGACCGACCATACGTTACACACAGACACTGTGTTCAGAGTTACAATCTGGCTTAGGAGAAGCTTGCACACAGTTTGTTTCTGTTAGAGCAGAGCTGCTTATAAGCTTGAAGGGGAAAGCGGAATCAGAAAAGCAGTTGGCATGATAGATGCACCTTGCAAGGGAAGGAGAAACATGGGGAGCAGTGGACAAAGGAAAATGTGGAAATACAGCATTACATTATAGAGAAAATTCAGAGAAAAATTACAGAGAAATCAAAATACAGAGAAGAGGGGCAAAGAGAATATGATAAAATTGGAGACCCAGTGAAGTGATTGAATCTTCATTTGATTTGTTTCTAAAGCTTCTTCTGAGTTGTTCATAACTGTCAAAAATACCCTTGTTCTTTTTTACAGTTAGACTGTCCTCCACCACATTGTTATACCGAAAGAAAAAAAGTGTTGGGCTTGTTGAAGGCTCTGAATTATTTTCAGCAAGATATATATACAGAAAAATGCAATCCTGTTAATAGTAATTATTATTTGACTGTAATTTTATTTGTGTGTGTATTCTAATAAATCGACTATACCTTGTCTAGAGATGTAAAGGTTTTTGACAAAGGAGCTAATGTTTTACGTTTTGATGGAAGAACTGAATTTTTAAGATGTAGAGACTTTTGGTTCTAAGAACAGCTGCTGTTCTCAATGCATTAGTCATTATTTTTCCCTCTACTTTTGTAGAATGAAGAGAAAATTTTATTCCTGGGAGGAGTGCATGAACCTTCGAGAGGTTAAGGTACTTGTTTTGTTCAATGGTTGACTTCAAATTAGACAATCACTGTCACATTTGGGGGTAATATGAAATTCTTTACAACTCTTCTGTCAAAACGCTACTCCCAAAGTGAGCTGTAGCATATGACATTACAGTTCTGTTTCCTGACTGCATTGGAAGGGAGTGTGTGAGTGAGGGGTGCAGTGAGGGGTGTGTGAGTGAGAACATTCCTGTCACAACACCTGGTGTTGATTGGTGTTTATTTTTCAGAGCTTAAGAACACATGCCCTTTGTGCAGCATTAACTTTTTTACCTGCAATTGTTTCTCTATAGTTGGCTTGGGGACAGACATTTAGCATGAAATTCTGATCCTGATGAAACATTTGGGCAAGGCTCTAAGGACCTCCTTAATTTATAGTCTGCACTGAAAACGTGTAGGAAACCTAGGTCATTCTTCTTATGGTACCATGTAAAAATGGACGTATACACTGAAAATCTGAAAAGGAAGGGAAGACCCAAGTTTGCTAGTTTTGGTTCAAGTAGAGTTAGTTTTCTTCATAGGAGTGTCTATGGGTCTGTGTTTTGGATTTCTGACCAAAACAGTCCTGACGACACAGGCATGTTTTAGTTATTGTTGAGCAGTGTTTTCACAACCTCAGCCCTTCTCTGTTTTTTCATGGTTCCCTGTCAGTGAGTAGGCTGAAGGTGGGCAAGAGGCTAGGAGGGGACACAGCCAGGACAGCTGACCAAAGGGACATCCCGTGTGATATTGTGTTGAGCAACAAAAGTGGGGGGAAGGAGGAGGAAGTAGACCTTCAGAGTGATGGCATTTGATTCCCAAGTAAACATTATTGTGATGGAGCCCTGCTGTACTGGAGGTGGCTGAGCACCTGCTTGCCTATGGGAAGCAGTGAATGAATTCCTTACTTTGCTTTACTTGCATGCTTGACTTTTGCTTTACCTGTTGAACTCTGTATCTCAGCCTATCAGCTGTCTCACTTTCTGCCCTTCTGATTATTTTCTCCATCCCACTTGGAGGGCTGAACAAGCTCAGCTGCCTGCAAAGGTTAATCCACAATACCAAGGAAGACTTTCCAGGGTTGTTTTTAGTCTTGTCTCTAACCTGGCTGTGGCCACTGCAGGTGCAAGAAGAATGTGAATTCCGCCATTAGGAAGTTTCTTACAGAGAAAATGCAGTTGTTTGAGTGCTTACAGTGATAGCAGATAGCTAGCTTTTGAATGATCAGCATATTAAATTGCTGTATAAACTGTATGTATATGTGGTAATACCTGGAGATCTGGTCTTCGTTCTCAGAGCTGTCTGATGATTGAAAACGCTGAAGAGTTTTTGAAGTTAATCCTTCTGCAACACTGAAATAAGTTGGGGTGTTTTTTCTTCTTCATTACATTAAGACCCGTGTATAATCCTGTTTGTATTTTCTGTTTCTAGTCTTTGAAGAAATTAAACCATGCCAATGTGGTAAAGCTGAAAGAAGTTATCAGGGAAAATGATCATCTGTATTTTGTGTTTGAATACATGAAGGAAAATCTTTATCAGTTAATGAAAGAGAGGTATGTAACAGAATCACCCATTTCTGATATAAATTAATTACTTGTGTAATGTGCTTTTAACACCCCTGATACTGTTCAGAGGACTTTAGATCATTTGTTGAGGCTTGGATCACTATAGCTTAAAGCTGCAGGCTGCAGTAGGAACTGTAACTGTCACCTTTGAGCATATCCCAGCCAGTCTAGTGAGAGTTTCCAGTGTCTTGTCCCAGATTAATGTGGCAGGGGAGTAGGGTGTTCTTTTGAGAGACAGGAACTGTGGGCTGTTAACAGTCCTCACACTGAGGAGGCATTGGACCTAGAGCTTCTGATCTCTAAGTACTCCAGTGGATATATGGATATATAATTACATATATATGGATGTATATTATATGAAATAATGAACTTTGAAGAAATGGTTCAAGTCTATAACAGAAACCAGTTATCTTTGGGAATTTCACAGAAATGCTTGATATCCTACCTTATGAAAACAAAAAGTATTCTTCGCATCATACTCTCCAGAGTTTAGCTAGGCCATGGACTTGTTCAACATTGAGCAAGTCAAACCTTTAAGAATGTTATTTATTTCCTTAATTTTTAGTTAAATGGCCAGTTTTGTGCCAAGGGACTTTAGGGGAAATAAGACATTCTTCTGTAGGCAAATATGAAAAGCTGACTAGCAGTTTTATTTCTCATTGCTACCTTTTATCTTTGGTTTGTTAGATAGCATAAGCTAATGTATGAATTTTATCATTAATATTTATTTCTTCCCTTTTATTCCACAGAAACAAACTGTTCCCTGAGTCTACAGTTAGGAATATTATGTATCAGATCCTGCAAGGGCTTGCATTTATTCATAAGCATGGTAGGTTATGTTTTAACTATGAACATTCTGAATTAGAGACAGATAGTATTTGTGTAAGTTTTCTAATTAATACACAATCAATTACACTAATAACTTTAGTAGAAGGAATGATCAAAAGAATGGTTCTGTATGGGAGATTCAGATTACTGAAAACACCTGTATTTTATGGTTGCCTAATATTTCATTCTGGAGGTTTGCTCAGTTCTTTTTCTGTAGATTTCCACTTCCTCAGTCTGGCAGCTGGCCCCTCTCAAACTTTTTGGATGTTGGTGAACACATTTCTTGATAGATTTAAAGGTCCCATGAAACTGAGAATAAAGAAAAAAATCACTCTTTTCTCAAGGTGTACACAGATACCCGAATAAAATACATATTGTCTATAAGCTACATTTAAAGTAATGAAGTCTGAGTGACAAACAGCTTTCGTTGTGTGGGCTTCCAACAAATATTTACAGCAGTGATAAAAGCTAAAGCTGATGTACCAGCTGGTAGTAACAAGACCTCCTTAACTAATAAAAAAATCTCAAAACAAACACCTTATTTTAACAAAAGCTTCCTCACAGTTTTTTTTCTGACCTCTGCAATTCTGTCTGCTAGATACACTGTAAGGTCTGTTGCTGGGCAGCTCTCTGGGTTATCAGAAGAGATAACCATCTTCTGAACTGACATCAGTGGCCAAAGTCCTGGAAGTGAAATGCTTATAAGGACCAGCATTACAGTTCACTTGAACACATTTAACTGTGTTTTGCAAAATATTTTCCAGCTAATGACTTTATTCACTCTTCTGATGGGGCTTAGATACTCATCTGAAACCTAACTATAAATTCCCATCTGTTTTGGTGACATACATAATATGTAAAAACAGAAAAATACTATGATTGTTTTGCAAAAATCTAAGCCAGCTTTTTTCAATAAATTGTCAAATGGATCACAGCCTTTCAGAACAAGTTTTATTGCTATTTAACTTACTGTATCTGTGAAGACTGAACAGTTCTATGTCAAAACTGTCCTTTTCACTAACCTATTACCATATTAGACTCGTATTTCTGCCAAGCTGTTGCAAATCTGTAGTTGAGAACACCTGGAAATGTTTGACAAGCCCAAAAGGATTGTTGTGATGGTATTGTGACTCACAGTGTAAAAATGAACGTCCCAAGATTCTCTCTGCAACAGTTTTGGAAAAAAATCACATTAACATTTTTTCCCTCTCTATATTTCTCTGTTCTGCTCTTGTGTGGCATAGAAATGCTTGCAAGTAAACTTCTTACCTTCTTTGTCTATCCAAACTCTTAATCTTTTTATATTTGAGTACACAACAGATTACTCTTTTTGCAAGTTTGTCATGAAATAAATTGCCTCACGAGCATTCTGTTGATGCATGTCTGTGCAGAAAAATACAGAAGTGATTGTATTAAATACTAAGAACAGCCTTGATAGCTTTGACTGGTACCTTTCACAAAGAAATAGTAGTTCAAGCTGGCACCAGAATATCTACTCAACATCTCTAGAAAGGATGCACTCTCCTGGTTAGATACCTACAGCACTATGTCTTCAGTGCTGTTACACATTAATCTAGCAAACAAAAGCTAATCTAGTTACACTGGACAATGTAGACACATCCTGTATCAATGTTTAGTCCATTTTCTGTGGGAACATATTCAAAGCCATGGAAACTGTAAGCTTATTGGAGTCTCGGAAAAGGAGCTCGGAGAGCTTCAGTTAGGTACTACAGAGAGAGCTGTATCAAGGAACAACGGTTCAGATGCTTTCAAGAAAGAGAGTAAAGACAAGATTCCTAGGCTAATGGTAGAAGCAAAATTCTGAGACAGTAGTCAGTGATATGCCAGCCTTATTCTCTCATTTGTATTAAAAGAGCTCTCACCAAACATTCATTCATGATCAGTTTTTGCTGGATGCTGAGATCCTTTTACATGGTGGTGAGTAGCTGCATGCTTGCTAGTTACGTTCTCAGATTTAAAAATAAGTTCAAAGTGAAAAAACGCCCCTCATTTTAATTTTCATTCTGTTTTAATTAACATTTTATGTAACTGACTGATAACTTTATTGGACAGTTTCCAATTAGAATGAAACTAGCATTAAAATGGTGGAAATTTTCTTTGTTACAAAAGTGTCACTTGAAAGAGAGCTCTCTGAATAAATGCTCTGAATTGTTACAAGATAGCCAACTTGTGTATACTGTTCTTCACAGTCTAACTGAACAACTCCGTACTGATCTGCTCTGCTGATCACGTATGACTTTGATGTCTGTGTGGTGCTATTCCAGCTTCAGTGCTAAGAACTAAAGCAAAACAGTCCAGTTGGAAAATAAAGGATACAGTGAGTGACATTGCAATCCACATCAATATTTCATTTGAATTTCAGGGTTCTTTCACAGGGACTTGAAACCTGAAAACCTGCTTTGCATGGGACCAGAACTTGTGAAAATTGCAGATTTTGGCTTAGCCCGAGAAATCCGATCTCGACCTCCTTACACCGATTATGTATCCACAAGATGGTAAGTGCTAGTACTCACCTGCCTTACAAGACACTTGAAAGTAGTACAGTACTGAATTTGTGCTGATTGTTATACTACTTTTGATGCCTCCTCGTTATGAAACTTATTTAAGTTTGGTGTAATTTGAAAATCTTCAGTTAGTGCAGGACAGTTTACAGATAGCAGCAGCACAGGAGCAGAGCAGGAGTGTGGTAAGGCAGGTGGGAGCATGCGAGGATTGCTGTTAGGAAGGTGTAAGAGAGTTTACAGAAGCTTATGTTGTTATAATAAAAAGAAAAAGTCTGCATACAGGAGAGGAGGTTTTTAAAGAATGTTTGCTCTTAATAGCAAAGAATGAAGAGGTGAGCAATTTAACGTATGTTTGATTTCTGTAGATCGTTGGGATCTCCTTTTCTTTCTTTCCTCTACAGGTACAGGGCTCCTGAAGTACTTCTGAGATCCACCTGCTACAGTTCTCCAATAGATATTTGGGCTGTCGGTTGCATAATGGCAGAAGTTTACACACTGAGGCCTCTCTTCCCAGGCGCCAGTGAAATTGATACTATATTCAAAATTTGCCAAGTCTTAGGAACGCCAAAAAAGGTAACTGAAGTGATAGTCCAGACTGCAGTAATCCTGGAGTTGCTCTACAATACACAATGGCACAGTAGCAGTAAGAATAAATACAATAAATCTTCCTGCTTACTGTTAATTTATGATAATGATCTCAGATACAGTAAACTAAATGAAAACTTATTTTCTGTTCAGTAAGCATTTCTGTGCAGTAATTATGTTACAAAAGCTGACCCAGAGAGGAGGAGAAATTGACCCCTACACAGCAAAGTCCTTAGACTGTGATTACATTAGGTGGGAGTCTAATTTTCTCTTCTACATTGCAGATAAACCTATAGTTTAAGAGGCTAAAAATTGGGATCATGGCAAGATTCCTATTTCCTGATTCCATTTGTGCCCATGACTCTGTCAGATGTACAGCAAGACTCACCTCTCACCAGAGGTTTGAAGTGAAGATTTTTAGTGAAATTTTCAATATAAGACCAGAGTAAGCTGGACACGGTCTACAGTCTTTACTGATAGAGTATGTGCTAGCGTACTTAGGCACTGATACTTTACAGCTGAAGTTTTTTTGTGTTTGGAAATCTCATTCTTCCAGAACGACTGGCCTGAAGGCTACCAACTTTCAGCTTCCATGAATTTTCGCTGGCCTCAGTGTGTACCTAACAACCTGAAAACTCTCATACCTAATGCTAGCAGTGAAGCAGTGCAGCTCATGAGAGACATGCTGCAGTGGGACCCGAAAAAGCGGCCAACAGCTAGTCAGGTTTGATTTTGTTTTCTTTTTCTCTGCTCGTGATTTTGTTTTCTTCAAGGAACAGTCATTTAGCAGTTGCTCAGGGGTGCAGTTCTTAGAAGGGAGGAGAATCCAAGAAAAATTTGCAAGAAAAAGGAGGGTGATTAAGAGAGAGGAAAATGTCTTTTTCATGAAACATCAACTGCTTGGGATATGTGCTTAATGATCAAAGATGTGACTGCAGTGTGTAAATACACAATACACTTGAATTAAGCATAATCCAGTCACTGTGAATATAGCAGCAGAGTGAAGGTAGGATGTGTGGCTGAAGGCTGTGATGCTGTTCTTTCGTTGTGATGTGCCACAGAATGACTGCAATCTGGTTCAACCACCTTGCCCTAGGAAACCTGTGCCAGTGCTCTGTTACTCTGAGAGTAAAAAAGTGTTTCTTGATGTTCAGAAGGACCTTGCTGTGTTTCAGTTTGTGCCCATTGTCACTGAAAAGTAACTCAATGTTCTTTGGACTTTCCCTTTGGTTTTTTTGCATACTTTGATAAGATCCTCAAGAACCTTCTCTTCTCCAGGCTGAACAGTCCTAGCTCTCTGTCTTTGCTCATATGGGAGATGCTCCAGTCCCTTAATGACCTCTGTGGCTCTTTGCTGGACTCTCTCCACTATGTCCCATCTCTCTTCTGCTGCAGAGGCCAAAACTGGACACAGCAGTCCAGGCACGGCCTCATCTATGCTGAACAGAGGGGAAAGATCACCATTAGCAACAGCTGGCAAGATCTGCTGGCAAGATCTGCTGGCAACACCTGTTTAGGCAGCCCAGAAGTTAGTCTTATATGCAGCAAGGGTGTACTTGGTAGCCCTTCCATGTTCAACTTGATGTCTACCAGGACCTTTCCTGCAAAGCTGCTTTCCAGGTAGTTGATCCCAGGATGTACTGGTGCATGTGGTTATTCCTTCCCAGGACTTGGTATTTATCCTTGGTAACTTGATAAGGTTCCTGTCAGCCCATTTCACCAGGCTGCTGAAGTCTCGCAGGGTGGCAGCACAGCCAAGCCCTTCCTTCCACTTGTCACATCAGCAGACTTGCTGAGGGTGCACTCTGCACCACCAGCGACACCATTAATGGAGGTGTTGCAACAGTATTTGCCCCAGTATTGACCTCTGGGGAACACAGATAGTCCTGGCCTCCAACCAAGACTTTGTTCCACCGATTGCCACCCTTTGGACCAGGCCTTTCAGCCAGCTGTCAGTTCATCTCACTCTGTGTTCCTCCAGCCCAGCATTGCCTGAATAGGGCTTACTTTTTCTGGGCAGCCTCAGCTCAAATGCATTGCAGATACATTCCAATATCCTGTACGTAAGCATTGCCCACGTCATCAGTATTGCACATATAGTGGTGGTAGCTGCTGGTTTCGGGTAGTACTCAACTAACACAATGAGCAGGGCATCTTTTAGAAAACAGATGTGATTCTGGGTTCAAATTTGATACTTGCCTTCAAAGGTGGTAGCCAAACCTTTGTGATATAATTAGACCTTCAGTACAAGTTGCAGTAAAAAGCTTGAAATTTAATTAAAACAATTAAAAAATGAAATGGATTAAGAACTCTCAAAGGTAATGAAGAACAAAAAAACCCTGACTGTAACAGTATTAAGGGCATTAACAAATTTTTTACAGTAAAGTACAAATAGAGTGAGGAATCTGAGCTATAGATGCTTTTTGCAGTAGGAAGTCTTGGGGAAGGGAAGATGAGTATGCCTGAACCAGCAAGATAGATTAATTGCCTTTACTGACAACTTCCTAATTACTTGCAAGGCAGGATAAAAGTACTTTTACTAACTGAGATTACTAACTTGTCAGAAAAGGTAGAGGCTAATTTCCATAAGGGTTGTATTTCTTTCACTTAATTCAGTCTTGGAAATGGAGAATGGAAGAGATGGGATGTCTCTTGGGGTCATCGAGTTTTGCTCACTGAATCTGTAATGATGAGGAGGATGTGTTTGCACATGCACACATGAAGAGACAGCATGCAATGAAACATGCCTTTAGATGCCATATACCTGGTTAACTGTCTTAATTCTGCAGAACCTTTCCTTCTGTACTAGTCCACAGAGGATTTGGTAACTCAGTATGTCTTGAAACTTCTCTACTATTTTTTTAAGTGGATTGTGCTCACTAGAATCTAGTGTTGAGAGATGGGTCTTCAGCTGTTTCCTCCCCCAGAAAAAAGGAAATTAAATTTGTACTCTCACACAGAACTGGGGTAAATGAAAAACTTTGGTTTTCTAAGCCTAACATCTTTATTACTCTTTAGGCACTTCGATACACATACTTCCAGGTTGGGCATGCCCTGGGCATTCAGGAGCTGGGAAAACAAAAGGAACTGCATAATAAATCATCTCTGCATATTAAGCCTGTCCCTCCAGCACAGCCCCCTCCGAAACCTCATGCTCGAATTTCATCAAGGCCTTTTCAGCAAAGCCAGTCTTCTCAGCACGTGGTTTACGCATGTAAGACAGACAACTCTGGGACTGAGCACTGCAACTACTTGCAGGAGGACAAGTCTAACCAGATTCTTCTGCCTGCACTTCACAATAAGGTTCCTCAGCAGGTAAAGGTCCACCTAGCATAAGATAACTTTCTGATATACTGCCTTTTTCCCATGTGTTTCTTTTTCTTGTTCTCTTTCAAGGTTCTTATACTTCACTAAAAGGACAGTGAGTGAAACTAAGAAATGGTTGCAACATTGCAACTTTCTTCTAGAAACTGGAAGTTCCTCTATTGAAATCTAAATCCAGTTGCTGTAAAACAAGCAAGTCAGTTTCTCATTTTAGAGCCATTTTGTGCTTATCTTTGTTGTAAAGCACCACTTACAGCATGACACTGATTTCATACAAGTAAAAAGTATGTACAGTGTTCAAAATATTAATGGGATTGATGCCAGAGAGAAAACTAACAAGCTAAATAGTATTGAAATGAGGGAAAGGAAACTATTGCCTTCATCCATTTAAGGCAATTTACTGACTGGGAATAATAGTCTCTTTGATCTTCCATACTGGACATGGAAAGCAACAGATTCTTCCTAGAGCCTGAGAATGTACCCTTTCTGTCCGCTAATGAGGAGACTGGATTCATAAAGTAGGTGATGAGAGCAGACTTGAATGCTGCTGCTACAGGATCAGTCATAAGCAGGATCTGTACTGCCCAGTGTCACCCAAAGTCAAAATGTACTGCTGAGCCTGGATGACTAAAGGGACACAAATGTGTACCTGTGCTGTCTTGCAAGAGAAAAAAAATTTAAATGTGTAGACACAGGTTTGTGGAAACATAAGCATTCATGCAGTTTTATACACCCAACATGGGTCTAGAAGTAAAAATTTAGTATAAGGTAATGGTTTGGGAGGTGCATACTGAAATGAATAGAATTGGAATTGAAACCGAAGAAATTTCTTCTTCTGTCAGTTCAAGACGCTTTATTGCAGGACAAAATGCAGAAGATACATAATAATGTCAGCAGGCTACAGATTGTGTTCTTAGCTGTTGTTGCAGCTCTACTACTATTACTCTTTGAGATAGAGGAAAAAAAGTCCTCTTTGTTCCTGTCACCTAATTTGTATTCTAAGCTTATGGGTTTGTTTCTTTTCAATCTTTACAACAGAAAACATCTGCTGGGTCGGAGAATATAAACAGTGAACTTAAGCCAAAACCTAGGCGAAGATGGGGACATCTTCCCAGGACAGTTAAGGGTTCTGAAGACTGGGATGACTTGGAGGACCTTGATTTCAGCTCTTCCATTATGAGAATGGACTTGAAAAACAAGAAGCAGAATGATGAAACTCTTTGTAGGTAAGGGTTTTTTATGTGCATGTGCTATTTGGTCTATTTCTTTGGCCTTTCCCTCTTTCTTAGTACTGTTGCTTTCTTTGTATCTAGAAATGCGTATCTGTGCAATTTTGTGTTGTTTTTTTTCTTCCCCCCACTGAAAATGATAACTAGCTTAAGTCTTCCAAGTTAATTTTGATCTATGTAGTCTTTAAAATAAGACTATACACTTTTGATTTTGCATTTTTGTGGACCATTTTGACATATTCCATATAAACTGTGTGGACAAGTCTAAGCTGCAGTTTCCGTGGATGGTGTACAGAAGAGGAAGACTTATGAGTGATTTATAAAAACTTTAAAAGAATATATAAGGGAACTAGAAGCACAAATCTGATTTTCAGGGGCATTTGTATGACTTCAAGTTGATAATATTCCCTGTTGTCTGTGTGTTTATGGTGTAGCAAACACATTATAAGGAAGTGATTCCTGGAGATGGGGTGGAGTTGAGAAAGTCAGCTGTGAATAAACGTGCTGTAAGAGTTGGACTATATGTACCAATTTTTGAATTACAGATTTGAAAGCATTTTGGATCTGAAGGCTTTGGATGCTGGAGGCTCTGGCAGCAGTGCACGAACTTCCCATGCGACCTTTTTGCGGCAGGACACTCCCACATTGCGAGTTTCTGCAGCAAAGCAACACTACTTAAACCATTCTAGGTATCGACCTGGTTAGTAAAAAATACTTTTCTTTTCTTCCTGGAATTCCAAGAGGAGTATGAAATAGTCGTTGGTACATTACCTCTTATCCTTTTAACTTTGAAGGGGGGTTACTGCTTAAAGAACAGGACAGAAAGAGCTTTCCTAATGTAGATGGCCATGAGACAAACTACATTCTAGTAGTCTAGCAACTGAGAAGTGCTGCTTACAAGCAAGGGGACAGGATTGTTGGTACTTCTTCCTCCTGATGGATACTCTTACACTTGGGAGTGCGTTAGAAAGTGTCTGTATATGTGCCAAACATCCCTGTCTCCCTAAAAAGACTGGTCTTCTAGACTGGAAGAGAAGTGCCATGTGTTTACCTCATGAGTGTATAACACCATGAACAGCAGGAGAGCTAGTAACAGGATTATGCTTTGCTGTAGTTAGGAGTTAAGTAAAGTGCAGATCCACGCCTCTCTGAAGAGCTATATGCCTGTCTTCATTATAACCTCTGCTATACTGACACCAGTGCTGGGGCAGGATGAAGTACAGGAGGCAGACAGCATGTCTGCCAATATTTAAAATGAGATTAATTTAAGTGCATTCTTTCTCATAATTTCTATTCATAAAGGTAGTGTTAGCTATTTAGTTACTTGTAGTAGTACTTCTTCAAAATTAATTAAGTAAACTAGAAAGTATTCTGATAGCAAACTCGGTCTTTTTTCCTGAAACAATTGGCTTTCAAATTGTCTCAGATAGAGTTTTGGTAGTTAAAAGTTGTTTTAGTAGAGGAGATTGTAAAACACATTGATCCCAAGACTGCATTAGCCATATCAGAAATGGTGAGTGTATCCTTGAATGTTAGGTACCCTACTTAAAAATGGGACCTATGTTAAATACAAATAATAGGTGTAATCTGAACTGTAGTGCAAACTGTTTGCATAATCTGAGGTTTCAGTAGAAACACCAAATAAGAGTACAGTACTATGAGAAGTGGAATTGCTATTATTGCCTCTCAGGTTATCTTGTCACAGTTAGGCTTCTATAGGAAGCACAGATTTCATGTGCATAGCAAGGTTCACTGTGACAGGAGAATATTCATGGCCTTGATGTAGGGATCCTGTCCTGTGATATAAGCAGCCATTGATGCTAGTGGAACTACTTACATTGTGATGTTTGCAGGATTAGGGCCTGTGGCTAGTTGTAGCATTCCTGTATTATGAGGGGTTGGAGAGTGACTCAGGGAGTTACTGAGAGGGAGAGGTTTTGGTTAAGTTGAACCAGACATCTGCTCTAAGATTATGCATTGGGTGGAGTTAACGCAGGCCTGTGTGGCAATGGGGATTTTAGTGAAGTAATCTTTGCATTTTTGCAATATAGGAATAAGCACCAGGAATAGCATAGTCTCCACTTCAAACAAAGAGTCTGTTCCATCTAAGCACTGGCCCAGTTCTAGTTTGTCTGGGAAAACTTCCGGTTTGGGAGGAAGTACTACCAACAGGATGAATTCAGGTAAGAAGGTGTGCTTAAGACTCTGAGAAATGATAATAAGTCATGTCTGTGGAATTCTGCACTAGTGTATTTTGGTGTCATCCATTTCCAAAACGTTGTCAGCTCTGAAAATACCTGCTAACTCTGTCTTGTCTATGTGTTAAAATCGGTTACGAGCACTCTTCTTTGGGAGACTGCCTTATATTGAAACATAGCAATTTCTTCTAATGAATCCTCACAAGTCTGAAGTACCCCATACATAAAAGATCTGTTCGACCTGAAGTACTTCATCTTGTTTTCAGTTTCGCTCTTCAGTTTCTTTAAGTCATGTTTTCTGGTTTCCAAATTATTTTAGTCCACTGGGTGCATAAATGTCTCTCATTATAGGAGGAAGCTGGCATAAATTGAACTAGCCATACACACTACTCTTGTTACATAAATTAAGAAAAGAAAATCTATCATTATGTCTTTGAATTGATTGAATTGTTGTTTAAAATAATGTAGTAATTGTAGTTTCAAAAATTGAGACAAAAAGCAAAACTCTTCCATTTTTCTTCTTCAGGTTTTTTTTGGCATTTGGTATTTCAGGTATTTAATCACTGTTGCTTGAGTTGAAGTAATTAATTCGTAGACTTTTACATTAGTTTTTTCAGATAAAACATGTTGATAACATGTTGTTGTTTTTAGATTGTATCTATGTATTTCCTTTCTAAACCATGGCTTCAGGTTTTCATGTGATACAGTTCTGCAGTGCCATACTTCTTTTGCATATAGTGTTTTGAAAGTGTTTTATTTTCAAAGTTTGTGTTGAGTCTTGGCCCAAAGAAACATTTTGGGCCTCTAGAAACTCAGGTTAAAAAGAAATCCAAAACAACAACTTAAAGTTTTGGATGTAATTTAATCAAAAATTGTTCCTTAAGCTTTTTCAAGATGAGAGGACACTGTAAATAGCTAAACTACATGAGAACCTTTATATATATAGCACGTCTCCTTCCTGGCTCTTGTAGAAGTTTTTGCTTCTTTTGTAGCAGCATAGGATGTCATTTTTCTCTTTTTTATTTTATTACTATCGTTTCCCACAGTAGGCTTTGCCACTGCTCTAGTATAGTCTAGGCACATGGGTAATGGCTCTGCTCTGTGCATACCTTGTTTAGTGTCCCTCTGTGCTATAATTCTAGACTGTTTTGTTCCATTTCTATGGCTTATCCTACAGATCAGTTAAATCTGTTCCTGCTTATTTTAGGGACAAGTTTTGTAGCTGGCTTTCAAAATTTGAAATGTGAATCTGTACCAGATTTTTAAATTGTGCTCTCACAGGCTTAACTAAGAGCTTTGTGTAGCAGCAAAGCCCCAGACTCAGTACACTGAAACCAAGAGTCAAAACATTCTTAACACATAGTTGCAGAAAGTCAAGCAAGATAATCCAACTGAAATGCTAAGTTCTGGTGAGAAACCTTGAAAAAGCTGAGATGTCACGGAGAATTGCCATTCAGTACGATTTATACCTGTTTTCCATTCATCTATAATGCAGTGTGATACTGACAGTCTCCTGAATGCAAGTGTATATATAGGATCTGTGGATTTCAAGTGCCTTCAATTACGTTTTTATTTTGTTCAGTCCATGATCAGTCTTGGTCTTGAACATGATCCCTCAGAGCACACCTTTGTGACCTGTTGACAATATGGGAGATCCATTGTGTTCAGGTGTTCCTTGCCATTTCTTTCAGGGCCCATGGGATCAAGCAGCCTAACGAGTGCGTGTGCCCCTTCATTTCTGAAGAAGGAAATAGGTTCTGCTGGGCAGAGGGTTCAGTTAGCACCAGTTGTGGATCCGTCTTCTGGTAAGTCCTGTGCTAAAGTTCTCTTGGTCCCTTGGTCAGTACTCCAGTAATGCTGTATATATGCAGCACTGAACTGTTCATCTTTGCTTTATTTTATTTGTCATATATGACTGACTGGAAGTATTGTTTGTAACCTTGCAGAACTTCATATGGAGAAGGATTTGGTTTGTGTTTACTTTTGTTTATTAAATATGTAGGTTTATCTACAGCTTATTTCAGTGGGACCTAAAGGCTAGTGTGAGAGTTGGCACAGAATTCACACTTGTCAAATCAGTAATGTAAATACTCTTTGTCTGCTAAGATTTTAGGGATTGGATCCACTGTTGTTTCACATCAGCAAACTTTGTTAAAAAAGGAGGCTTATTTCCTGAAAAAGTAATGATCTGGACCTGCACACAGTTGTTCAGTATGGACAGCTCTCACTGAACATTGATATCACAGAATTTTTTGTCCTTTAGATTTTGCATCTCTGACATCAATCAGACCTCTTCTTGGATGGCCATCGTTCAGTTCACCCACCAAAAGCTCGCCGAGGTTAATGCCGCTCCCGCCGGCAGCAGAGCCGATCCACGGGCGCGTTGACTGGTCTGCCAAGTACGGTGCTCACCGGTGACCTGGGAAACACCCTCTGACCACTGTGTGCTTCCCAGGAAATGGTGGCCAGCGTGAGACCATTTCACACTGGTTTATATTCCTGTACATTTAAAAGGAGATCTTCCATGAATGAGACATTTTGAAGGGTTTTTTTTACTTATTTGCATTAATCTCAATGCAATCTTGTACTTTTTGTATAAAAATGTTTTGTTATATACTTGGGTCCAGTTATTTTCATAAAAGTGATACATTTTGTATATAAGGCTTAGGGAATTTGGCATTTTTATACAGCAAATTTTTATAATGAATTTCTAAAAAATTTATCTTTTTTATTAGATTCAACTTTTTTATAAAAGTGGATTAAAAAACCCATGGTGCAATATTGCAGTGAAGGAGAAGTACTGAGGAAGGGGCATTCATTAAAGATTTTCTGAAATTTATGTGCTAATTGAGGCTGTATAATTTCAAGTGATGCCATGTCTCAGTGCCACACTTCTGTTGTCCTATGCTCATTGCTTCATACTGACACCAGAGGAGTGAGTGAGTGACTTAACAGTCTAAACTCTCCTTTGCAGTCACTGAGAGACTGCTGAAAGACAGTGGGAGGCACCTTTTTTTTAATTTATTTTTTGTCTTTAAAAGGTTTTTTGTTGGACTGCTATTCAAATTTGCCAAATCTGAGGACAATTGTTTGGTGATGGGTAAATAGTCTTCTGTAGATCTGTCTTCTGACATGGTGTTTCTTCTTCCTGCTTAAAAGTTTTTCTTTGATATTGTTCAATATGAAATAGAATGTGGACCTACCTCTGTTAAATTAATGTAAATGGTCTAATGATTTCTAAGGAGAAAAAACAAATTTTGTTTCTTCTTTTTCTTTTGTTACAAATGTAAGATCTGAAGACATTTTAAAGACCGTATTAACAATTAATAAATTAGTAAAACTAATAAAACTGGTTTCAGAGTAACAAAATATGAATTATATGCCAGCAACATGGTTTAAGGAAACAAGATCTATGCAGCTGACTTACTTTTTGCAACTGTTTCAGATTGCTGCTGTTTTAAATCAGTTAAGGGGAAAAAAAAAACCAAAAAACCGAAACAACCCAGAGAAAATGAGCCACTCTAAAGTTACTTATGTTACATACTCAGTTCTTCTTCACTCAATACATCTTCATTCATAATTTGAAGAATATGTCAGCTTCTACAAATTAGGCTCAGAGGCTGTACAGGAAAAAATGGGATTTTATGTGGTCCTGGTTAAGAAAATGTTGTAAAACTGTGGTTGATTTCACTGAAATTGATACAGTTCTTTGAAGACCAGTTTAATTCAGTTTATGAGAGTATGACTTATATCAAGTTACAGAGAAAGTAGCCTCATAATCTGGTTTAGTTCTGCTCTGAAAGGAGTGCCAGAGTCCAGCCATCAGCAGAAGATTCTTTTAGATCACAGTCAGCATTTGTCTGTTCCTGCACCTCCTTCTACAGAAGAAAGATAAAAGTGTTCATGCTGTGGGAGAATACCTTCCATGGCTGTGTTCTAGAGCAGTGCTGCCAAAGCTGAAGTGTGCTGAGAAAATGCGTCTCCCTGCAGAAGTGTGCAGAAATGCTCATCTTTCTGAGCTCATTGTGTGATCAGCTCAGGAAAATGGTTTATTTATGAGACTTAAATCCAGCCTAAAGGGATCAGAGCAGGTGCAGTTCTCCATTTCCAGCCATTTCATAGGAAGTGAATGTTTTGTGTGTCAGCAAGATCCTCTCCATAGGATCTGCCAGCATACACGGGGCAGCTGCTGTGGTCTTGAGACTGAGAACAGATTCTGACCTTTTTGGTGCTTCCCATGGCAACGGTGTGGGATTTTGAGGAAACTACCCTAGGGTAGGCTGCTGGTTCAGTGCTACAGGGGGAACCACGGGGAGCACTGGCCACTTAGCTTTTATGGGCTCAGCTCATAGTGAGACCGTTCAAGACAAACAGGGAGCAAAAGTGTACATGTAAAATTTACATTTGCCAAAGACATCTGTGTCCTGCTGCTCTGTTATCTGGGCATAGCAAGTACTAACTCCACATCTAACTGCTTCCACAGCAGTGATGCCAATGCTTAGCAGTAAAGCAGCCATTTGATTTCTAAAGCACAGACTGATGGGTGTCTGTGGGTAAGTGGAAAGGGAAATATGTATATTTGTGTTAGAACTGGAAAGATAGTTGTTTCACTTGGTCAAAATAAATACTTGTATTTATGGCTACATATCATTTAATTTATTTTATCACCAAGTAATTTGTCTCAAGAATGAACACCCTGAACCTATCACAGTATCCCTAGACCTAAGTAGGCTATTTAAGTAATCTGGTCTGTACACTCAGTTCCTACGAGTGGAAGGAGACAAGTCATGAGAACAGGCAGCTGAGGCTTGGATTCATCATACCTAAGTGTGAGCTCCTTTGTCGTGAGGTGACTCACACCTGGTGAGTGAGAATCATGTCAAAAGAAATCTGTCTCATTTGAGAACATACTAACGTTCTGGAGATAGCTGAGTCTCTCCACTAAGGACAGAGACAACTCTGTGAGATTCAAGTAACATAAGATGAATCTGAGCCTGGCCTGTAATCTCTGAACCTTTATCAGACTGTCAGTGATTCTTTTGACTATAGCATTCAGGTTTTTGTTAGTCCAGTGAAAAGACTAGAAAAAATAAGTTGAACTACTAATATTCTTTTTTTTATATCTCCTCTTTTCCTAAGTTAAAGCCTTTTATTTTGGGGAAAAAAGCTAATAATCTTGACATTCAGAATCACAGCTAGTTTTAACTTAGTGAGACAGAAAATTAGCTGTATGTAGTGGCTGTATCCTTCCCTCAAGAAAATTCGTACTGAAGCTGGAATAGTTTTTTTTGAGCAGGACGGAGCTGAGTTTATGTATTTTACTGTGCTGTCTCTGTGCCATACAGATATGGAAAAGATGGAGGTCTTTGTATACTGAAATCTGGCCAAGCAGCGTATCTGAGAATTTATGATATGTAACCTAACTACTTTGTGCTTTAATATTTAGCAGCATCTTTGTGGAAAATGTTTCTAGAATCGTACTGTTTACATTTTCTCAGGCTTAGGCATAATATGTAATAATAGAAGAGTCTGACAGTGGATTCATTCATCCCTGTAATCCCAGATTTTCCAGAAACTAATGTGTGTCACGATGTTAACAAGAAAAAAAAGCCAGAAGACCCACTCCCATGGTGTTCCTGTACCTGATGTGGCTGTTGATATGAACAGGATGTTCCATAATGTGAGGAGGAAAACACTGAAAGAACATTTTAGAACTTAATATGGAAGAAGGGGGTAGAATTTTCAGAGATGGGGAGAAATAATGGTTCTTGTTTATTCAGCATTTTTGTTCAGAAACATTCTAAAGGCTTGTTTCATTCCTTTTGTGTCAAATGTCCTGCCCAGAATAAAGTTATCCTTGAAGAAGTACTGACTGACTTGCTCTTTTATTCAGTTTTTAATGAAGCAGTTTTTACCTTTTGTTTAATTTTCTTTTTCTTTTTTTTTTTTTTTTTTTTTTTTAGTTGGGGTTTGGTTTTTTGAATAAGCTGCCATGGAGGGGCACTGCACCTTCACTGGCCACATGGTTTGAGTCTAAGCATGTAATTCCTGATATATACTGTGAGCTTCTTGTAAAACTTACCAGTTACTCTTCCTTGGATGTCAGCTTGTCTGAAACTACCTGCAATACTGAATTATTATATGCATAACACAACACTAGATTGTTGTGGATCCCTTCCAAGGGAAATTGCTCTATTCTGTTCTTTTTCTATTCAAAATTGTTCTCAGTGTCTTGTGTTACCTCTTTAGACTTCTCCCTTGGCTTTCAAGGTAGTAGAAGCTGAAGACAGTTTATAACTTACAAGCCCAATGCTTTTGTTAGCTGTTTAAGTGGGCTGAAAACCACTTGCAGATGTGAAGAACTAGGTGAAAAATACATTTACATGTGCAAGGATTGCAGTTTTACCTGTTGGGAGGGGTGTGTCACGTGAGGAGCTCATGGATTCGTAGGTGACCGGGAAACTGGAGAAGTGATAAAGCTAAATAAGAGACAGAATTTGCATACGCACACCCTTACTGTAAAGAATGTGCATGTGAGGCACAAAACAATGGCAAACTGCCCCATGCAGCGCCTCACTTGGATGTGTCTGCAGTCTTGGAAGCTTGACTACCCTACGTTCTCCTACAAATGGACCTTGAGCTTGTTTGGAGGTTCTAGCAGGGGAGCGCAGCTACCGTATACCCTTGACCGATGAACGGTACCGTCTCTATCGGGGAGGTCGTCCTCTTCGACCGAGCGCGCAGCTTCGGGAGGGACGCACATGGAGCGTTGAGGGAGGAAGGGGACACCCGCCTAGCCAGCCAGATCAGCCGAATCAACCCTGGCGATCAATGGGGTGACAGATGTCGCAGCCAGATCGCCCTCACATCCAGATAGAATACGCTGACAAGAAGGTATTTATACCGCAAAACTGCCGATGCTCTTTATGTCATGGCTTCTGGAAGCAGCTAACAATCCGGTCCTAAAGCGCACGGAATCGGCAGTTTGCAGCGACAAAACCCTTCGGGAGAAATCGGTTCTTAACTCAGTAAAAAAAATTTAGCAAAATTCTTTTTAGTGTGCTGTTTTCCCAGAAGGCTTTGCAAAACTTACAAATTTGCGGCTTTCCATTGGTGGCTGCTCCGCCCGTGGCCGCCCCGGGGCGGGGCGGGGCGGGCTCCGCGTTGGTCGCGGCTGCAGGCGGGGCCGGCGGCAGGGCTCTGTCTTGGGGCGTCGTGTGCTCGCTCGGCATCGCCGCTTGGCCCTCCGTGTGTGTGAGTAACGTGGGATTTCTCTCTTCCTGTTCCCCCCGCCAAACAGCGCCCGTGGCTCGGTCACGGGCTCCCGATGTCACAACGCGGGTCGCTCGTCATCTCGTGTGTGCCGAGAGCTTGTCCCCGGGAGGGGTGGGACCTGATGGTCCCGGGGCTGCTGCCTGTCCCACACTGAGCACGGGACGTGCCCCGGGGTTGGTGCTGCGGGTGCAGAGTGGAACCGCTGTTCCAGTGGAACCTGCTGAATGCAGGCAGGGAATATCGGGCCCCAGAGCCCTGGATTTACGGGACGTGTGAAGCACAGCTGGTCCCCTGGCCTTCTTCACCCGTGTTCTTCTGGTCTGTCTTCTTAGGAAGACGCGTGGGAACGATTGCTTCTTGCACTGATATTTATGTTCTCCTCATTCCCCCTATTAGCCCAGATTGCCTTCATAAATCACAGCAAGGGAGCAAATGTTTCACAAAGAGCGTGTCAGGCTGAGGGGAATGGACAGCAACCTACCAGCAATTGCAGCTCCAGGCTGCAAATTGCTACTTAACCTTTTTCTATGAAGGGTGGAGAAGGGAGAAGCTCTTTGCCCATCACTAGGGTGCTCTTTCCATCAGATTTTAGTTCATAAGCTGGACTTTCTTCATAGCAGGCTCAGTCCTAGGAGCCTAGAATCTATAGCTCATTGCAAAGCTTGTTGATCCCCCGGTATTTACAAAGCACACACCTGCAATGCCTTTACCTTCCTTTTGCCTCTGCTGCAATGAGGTGTGTTGAGCATCACTGACTTGCTTATGTCCTGTGACCTGTCCACTGGCCTGTTAAGAGCAGGAAGTGGCACTGAGGAAAAGTGACTCTTCTGATTCCTTAGTGTTTTAAACTGCAAGTTAAAAATCACCTTTGGCTTTTTTCTTCTTTCTCTGTGAATGTAGCTATATTACACATAGCTCCTGTTTCATTCTATTCTTTTGTGTAGTTCACAGTGATACTTTCCTTCAGTCTTTTGGTGTGTTTCTAATTCACTGCTATATTTATCAGCAGTAGAGATACTACTTGGCAGTGCTTTAGTTCCCTGTGACTTAGCTGAGAGCAATCGGAGGCCCCTGAGCAGGTGGGGGTGGAATAGCCTGGCTCGCTGGAATTCCCATGGCCTGATGCATCTCATGTTTTGTGCTCTCTTTTCATGCCTGTTGGCTAGCAAGCAGATCACTTTGTGCATGCTCAAGGTCTTTTTTCCCTCTGCTTATGAAGAAGCTCTTGGAACATTGGAAACTGGAGGTTATTTTTCCTATGCCAAGAGCCTCTTTTCCAGAATTACTTGAATTGTGGATTGAAGTGACCATGAATCACTTTACAGAGGGAAAACAGCTCTCAGTTGCAGCAAGGACTTGCTGTTAGGGAGTTCTGCATGTGAAACACCAGTATGATTAAATTTGATTGCTCTCTTGGCTTATGGTTCTACATTGGAATCCAGTTCCTGCTGAGGCCTAAACACTAGTCTATTCAAAAATAACAATTAAAAGCCTCATTTATGAAGTTATTAAAGAACTAAAATGCTGCTTGCAAAGCAGCATTTAATCGTCTGAAAAGTCTATAAAGTTTTGCATAGCAGCAGGGCTTATTAATAGAAAGAAATGCGGCCTGTAGAAGGATAAGTAGTGCAACACTCTGAAACTCTATTTTAATCTGAATTGTTACAGAAGAAACAGGCCATTCTCCTAAAGTTTCTACTGATCCTGGATCACATATTGTGATATTTTTAAAGTTTCTACTGATTGCTGGATCACAGCAGCTAGGGAACAAAAGTGAGAGGCTTAAAAGTACATTCCCATGCTTCACCTAAACATGTAGAAGTCATGTTTAGATACTTTTGGCATTCCTTGATACAAGGTCTGCCAGTTTTGGAAAATCGGTTTACTGCCTCTTCTCTTTAATCAAGACCTGGCTTTTAATGATGTGGAACTTCAGTGTTAAAACTTGTATTTTCCAGAAGTTTTAAGGATTTTCTTCATGGTGATTTTTTTTTTTTTGTCATCTCCTACTTAAAAACTTGATGCTTACTTTTCCTGAATTTCAAGGGGATGAAAAGTCTATGAAATAGTTTGACTTGACTGTGCAGCAATAAAATCAAATCAGTTTAGACTGAAACTTTGCTAAAATATTTTGTCAAAAATTAACTTAAATTTTTTTGAGTGACCTGTGACCCTTTCCAGCTGCAATCAGATTTTTGTATAATTATTAACTTACTGTCTCTTATAACTCTTTTAGGTAACAGAAAGTTTGAAGACATGTCTGCAAAACCAAAACTTTACTACTTTGATGGAAGAGGCAAGATGGAATCGATTCGTTGGTTGTTGGCTGCAGCTGGGGTCGAGGTTTGTTTTTGAGTTTTTAACTTCTAGCTGCACATTGGTAAGCTTATCTTTGAGGCAGATCACATGTTATTAGTCAAAAAAGAAAAGGCATCCCAAGATGCAATAGTAATTGAACGTTGGCTGTTCAGTGTAATTAAATACTTTTACTTCAGGCACACAAAAGCATAAAGCATGGCTTCAAGTTACACGTTTTCTGAGCAGTGATACTGTAAGCAGTGACACTTGCTTAACACAAGAATGTGTAATCTTTAATTATGCACTTCATTGACCCAGAGATGCTGAGCTGATAGATGTGTTCCTCACATAGTAAGTGTTATCTGTGCCCAGTAAAACAGCAATTTGCTTTCTCTAGTCTTTCAGTCTTCAGTTGAATGCCCACACAGAGATTTCTGTTTTATTTTTCACTCCACTAGCTGCTGTCCATTTTGGTGGTAAACTGGTAGTACAGTTTGAGGACACAAAGGACTACTATTTTCTCTGAGCATCCTCTTTTACACAAGAAGCTGTTACAGTACATAGAATTACTTGTGTACTGAGCCAAGGAATACAGGTTTTTTAAAAAGACTAGCAGTCTTTTTTGAAGGCCTTGCAGAAGACAGAACTGTCTGCTTCCCTCCATCATTTGTTCCTATGCTTTAAGTCCCTCTCTCTTTTTTTTTTTTTTTTTTAAGTTTAAAAAAAGCTGTTGATGAGTATATCAATTACTGCATTTTTTCCTTGGAATATTCTTTTCTTAGCTTCTCATCAGCAGAAACCTGAATTTTAGACTGTGATCACACTTGCTATGTTTGAACATTGGCAGTATGTTAATATGCCTAATCTTCTGGGGTTTCCCTTGGAGAGAAAATCTTAATTACTAACATGAGTGGCACAGATGTTAAGAGAAAGGTTGGCTGAGCAAGGCATTTAGGGATTGGTAACATGAACCATTTTCTAATCTCCATCTTCTGCACTGATCACACACATGTATGGCAAATGCCAACTCATAGGTGCAGATGTCTAACTTTGCTGTCTTAATCTTGAACTAATTTTCTCCATAACACTGATTGGACTGGCCATCCTCAACCATATTGAATGCAACTACATCCATCTAATCACCAGAAATTCTGTATCTTTTTGTTTCTCATCTTGTGAATAATTAATCTCCAGGTGTCTGAAACATGCATCTGTACTAAACTTCCTACTTGTACATTATTTTGCAAAAGCTTTGTTTTAACTTCCAAAGAATTTGTTCCTGTCTAGCTCCCAAATCAAAATACGGCACAGCAGATGTTTTCCACATTCCAGAAAGCATTTTAAGGACAGCCTAGACTGTACTGTTGATTGTTTCACATTACACTACCTGTTTAATACCAAACAAACCATCCTCACTCCAGTTCTTATTGCCTGTTCTTCTACTAGGGTTCCCTTAGCAGCATTTATCAAGTGTGACAGTCCAGGAGATATTGCCAGCACTTCTGTCTTTGGTGTATTCTCCCTTGGAGCCATATGTGGCATGGAAAGAACTGTGATATATATTCTTTTCCTTTTATGGTTCTTTAAAAGTTTATCTCTTCCAGAAATGTGAAAAGATTCTTACTTCCTCTTCTTCCTCACTCTCTTTTGTCAGTTTGAAGAAGAGTTTTTGGAAACCCGAGACCAGTATGAGAAGCTCCTGCAAGGTGAGTCCATGTGAAACCTCAAGGAAAGTGTATACAGACTTGGAGAAGATGTGTGAAGTCTTTGAAGACTCTCTGTCTTCCTTTCTACACAGAAAAATAAAGCTGAGAGCTGTAAGCAGCTGCAGAGGCTGGTTTTTTCGACATGTGGACAGCAGAAATTGCAAACTGAGTATCTTTCCAACGTGGGGGGTTTGCCAGGCCTCTGGATTCTTCTCCGTTTGTCTACCATCCCACTTGGTTCCACAAACTTAACCATGGGCTTCAGTAAACAGAAAATATGTATCCCAAAATTTCATTTTACATCCTGATATAGCTTAAATATTGATTATAAGAGAGAAATCTGTGAATCTAATGCTTGCTTCAAATAGTGTTTGAATAATGGAACAGATTTTGTTTTACATTGTTTACAACTAGATAGTTTTTACTCAGTTGAGATGTTTAGTTTGATTGTCTTCAGTGCATTTCGGTTTCATTTTAAAAGCTGCTGTACACAGTCCCGACTGCAACTTCAGTGAAATTTTTTTTAAGGAAGGATGGTAACTCACAATAATTGTGTTTTTCAGTTTAATTTGTCTGCACCACTGTAATTCATTCTGTGCGTGGAAAAACTCCAGTTTAATACAATGACTACCCACAGCAAGCTCATTTCACAGCAAGAAGTCTGACATGGCATTATTAGATTGGTCGAATAATGTGTGTCTTTCTTTTTAGGTGGGTCCCTGCTGTTTCAGCAAGTGCCCATGGTGGAGATTGATGGGATGAGGATGGTGCAGACCAGAGCCATCCTCAGCTACATTGCAGCAAAGTACAATCTCTATGGGAAGGACCTGAAGGAAAGAGCCTTGTATGTAACAGTATTACTCTTCTTGAATTTAGTATAATAGCTCAGATGCATCTAGAATTAATGGCATAGTTGCACACACACCTATGCACAATCACTTGTGGGCCTCAGTGATACACAACTTGCAGTGAGCCTGAGAGCCCACAGTTAGATGAAAGCAAACTGATTTGTTCTAACTCAGTTACTTTTCACATAAAAATATTTGAGTTATGGGTTTACTGTGCCTTATTGAAAGATTAATACAGCCTGGTGTTCGAGATGTGACTGGCATGTAGATGCTGAACTACTTTTGTAACCAAAAAACTGTGGAAAGAATTAGTTAATTTCTAACTTTTGGCTGCAAAATAAGAGCTGTTATTGACATTATCTGTGCTTACATAATGTCCCACTGCACTGTAAAAAGTGTGTGGCTTAGATCTTTGGGAGCTGGGGAAAGAACAGCTAAAAGCTGTTGAAAAACAATTGGTTTCATGTGAAATAACATTCATGTGAAATTACATCTTGATGTTGCATCTGTGAAGGAAAAAAGTATGATTGAGCTGTCTCAATATGTTGCATTTTAAATGTTCATCTACAAAACCTGCTCTGATAGCTCTGGAAAAGGGACAATCCAAAGAACTGCTGTATTGATAATTTAGCTGGATGAAGAACCTGGTATGCCTTAGACTTCCAACTCCATTATTTATCTATTTGGCTCTACCTGGAATTTAGATGAAATTCTGAAGGTAGGATACATCCAGACTATTAAGTTAATTGGGAATGATTCTTTGTGGTGCTGAGTGTTTCTTTGGTGATAGTGAAGTCATCTGTAACACCAAAGTTACACACTGTGCAGTCCTGTTTAATTGTTGCACAATGAAGCAAGTAAAGAGCCAAAATAACTGTAAATTCAAGTAAGACTCCCACTGTGACATGTTTCTTTAATTGCAGAAATAATTTCCATGAGGGAGTGTGTTTGAAATTGCTTAAAAAAGCATTTCTCAGATCACACTGCAGCCTGAAAAGGAGCAGGGTGGGGGACGATGCCGCAGTAGGGGGACAGGAAATTCAATGTTTACTATCCTAAAACAAATATAAGGTAATTCTGCATGTGAAACCTTCTATTTAAGGTTTTTGTTTGCTTTGGTTTTAAGGATTGATATGTATGTTGGAGGAACTGATGACCTTATGGGCTTCATTCTGATGTTCCCTTTCTTATCAGCAGAGGATAAAGAGAAACAACATGCTGTTATAGTTCAAAAGGCAACAAGCAGGTATTTCCCAGTGTATGAAAAGGTATGGAGGAGGATCATTTTCTTCCCTGATTCTGGAGGGATAACAATGGGAACGCTGGGTATTTCACCACAACCAGAAGCAGAAGTGTCAGTGCAGTACTTTACACCAGGACATCCATACTGTTTATTGGCTGGAGGGGGGTCAGAGGAGTATCAGATATGTTGAGGTGGGTTGGGTCAACCCAAGAGACTTTCAGTGTATTTTCTTTCCCATGTCCAGGTGAGGAAGGGAGTGACAGAGCAGCTTTGATGGGCTTCTGGTGCCCAGGGGTCTACCCACCACAGTAATTTGCATTGCAAAAGCAGTGCTAATTGTCTTCTTTGTTTAACAATTCAAATACATCTCATTGGGTTTTTGTAAGCACAGTAACACAGCTATCACTGCTGACTTCTAGCCATACTGGAATCTTGGTGTTTTTCTAACTGATAATTTGAGAGATAGGACCCAAGAGGTATTCTCAATGGAAATTAATATGCACGGACAGAATGACAGCAGGAATAGCTCCCTCCTCTCTGTTTTAAAGACTAAAGAGAAGACAGTTTTTCACTTTGCAAGGTCTCCTATTGGTGGTAGCCAGGGTGCATTCTGCTCTATATTCCACTTGTTGCATCTTAGCCCTAATGCTTTAGTCTGATCACCTCTCTTTTATACTCTCTATTTTCCTACTGAAGCTGTAAAAACAGATAGAAAAATTCCAGATAAATTAGACTTGAAAGGTGTGAATACCAAGAAGGTATCTAACCCTATAGTCTAGTACACAGGGTTACCTAGAGCTATAGGAAGAAAGGATCAGTAAGAAAAACCCTGGGATTCTAGATTTCTGCTGTAAAATGATCAGTGACTGCTGGCACATCCCCTATTCCCCGTTAGCTGCATGGGAGAGAAGGGTGAAAAGGAGACAGTAGTATTGTCAAAGAAGGTGTGCCTGTGCATTTTGAAAACATGAACCTCACCTGACTATCCACACCTGAGTGTCTTCATCTATGACATTTCTAGGTTTTGAAAGACCATGGGCAGGACTTCCTTGTTGGCAACAATTTTAGCTGGGCAGATGTTCATCTTCTTGAAGCCATTTTAATGGTAGAAGAGAAGAAGTCAGATGTGCTCTCAGGCTTTCCTCAGTTACAGGTACCTTGCACTAACAAGATTCTCATATGGCTGTAAATGTGATGAATGATATTTCAAAGTCTGTTATGTGTAAATAATTCCACGAAACATTTGTTACTTTTTCATTGTAGTCTTGCTTTTCCTGCTTTGGGAAAAGCCTTGTAAGTTGTTTCATCTAGAGAAACTGTTATTTTCTGGAGTAACCAATGTACACATCTGAAGAAATGTACCCTCCCTTTTTTGACTCTTACCAGTTCTGTGATACCATTAAGGGGAAGATATGTCCTAGATCACAAGAACTGATCTGAGTAATGTACATATTAGAAACCATAGATAACTGTTAACACTTCATCTCATATCAATACAAGACAGAAGGCTCATTTGTTACTGTGGAAAATAAAAGGGTTGAAGTGAATGGGAGTAAAATTCATCCACAGTTAAAACTGTATTTCCTGTCTTGTCTCCACATACAGCTTGTTAAAGGATGTTACACAAATCAGTAAAACAGGGTTTTTTCTTGTGTTACTTTCTGTTCTTTAAATACCATGTACTTACTGTTTGCCTTTTAGGCATTTAAAGCAAGGATAAGCAGCATCCCTGCAATGAAGAAATTTCTTGAGCCTGGAAGCCAGAGGAAACCTGTTCCTGATGATAAATACGTAGAGACTGTCAGGAGAGTTCTCCGCATGTACTATGATGTCAAAGCAAATTAGTTTGCCTGGCCGCAGGCTGCAGGAGAACGGGCAGATTGCACGTGTCTAGTTACACCGTGAAGGAGTGTTCGAGAGGTGTTTCAATGGGCAGGAGGTCATGCTCTCACACAAAATGCAGTAGGCAGGTGTCTTTTTTAACATTTCAATACTAGACTATTTTCTCCTTCATTCATCTCGAGATTTTTCTGGTCATTTTAAGCAACAGAAATGGCAGCAAGCACAGTCTTCCTAGAGACTTTGTGGAACAGCAGAAAAGAAAAATGTGAGTTGCTGACTGATAGCTTCAGTATGTCGTGCTATTTCTGAGGACATTTTTCTAGATCCAGATCAGAATTTTATATGATAATTGTGTCCAGTGTAGCCTTTATTCTTCTTTAATATCACTGTTGGATAATGAAACAAGTAGTTTTTAAAGGAAGTAGGAGTGAGATCTTTCTCTTGCCAGTTCTACTGGACATCAGTGACTTGTCTAAATGTCAACACTGTGCCTTTATAACTAAGCTGCACTTTTATTACTGAATTAGGACATAAACTGACTGACAAATAATGTTTTTTGTTTAACTGCTGTATCTAGAGGACCTGTACTAATCAAATAAACTTTTTATGTAGTCACATTGTAGTCCTGTTGTCTCGTGAATGAAAGCTGGGGCTTGCAAACATTCTTCCTTTTCTTGGAGGATAAATTCTTTATATTTAATATGAAGAAGGTCATTGCCAACCCTTATGCCTCATGGGAAAGCATGTTTAGTTTGTGTTTATAAACAAGAGAAAGGAGCTGTATCAGATTGGTGTGATGATTCATTACCTCTCCACATCTCCAATCTAGTACCAACCAAACTCAAAATGTTGTTTCTTTTCCTCTTTTTTAATTCTATGATATCCACAGACAACTAGACAAAGGAATTTAAAAGTGTTTTAAGCAGTTCAACAAATGACAGGTTTTGAAAAGCTGCTCTGCAGGATATTACCTTGGTGTTTATTTATAGTTCTACATTATTGACATAGCTTACAAGAAAAGACTGCTCAATCTCTAATGGCCCTGGTTTATTCCTGTGTAAGCTGTGGTTTGAGAAATAAGACTGGGATGTAGTAAGTACACTCATCTGCCTGCTTGAGAGCTCACCAGACTCCCCAGCTTCAGCACGATTGAAGTTTTCAGTGCTACAAACACTTTCCCCTCACTGCCAGGTATTCAAAGTTTGTATTGACCTACAATAATTTATCAGCTAATTTCAATTGCAATTACAGTTCAGTCCTTGGTTTAACCTCAGATTATCTTAATAGAAAAGTTTGGAAAACACTGTAGTTGTTGATCATAATTCATTTGCTGAGTGAACATTTTCTCCATAAAATGAGGAAAGCTGTGGTATAATGCTGTTCAAGAGTTCCACAAGCAAAGATGCAGCAGATGTAGGAGGTGCCTCTGCCAGTGCTTGTTGGTAATAAGCCTAACAGCTGATAATTATTCCTATTAGTAAACAGAGTGGTACAGCAGCAGTGAATGTGAGCAGAAGAACAGTTGGCACTGAAGCCTTGTCATCAACACTGTGTTTGGGACAGGGTTAACTTCAGCATAGCTCAAGAGTGGTTGTGGGGACTGAATGACACTTAAACACCATTTGGTGCACTTTTGGAGCACATTTTCAGTTTAATTTCATCCAGAAAGAATCCAGTTGGTACATTCCAAAATCACACTGTGATGGGAGCCAAAGTTCAGTTAAGAAATTAACTTTTAAAACATCTTCTTGTTCAGACCAAATGTAGACATACCCATAAGGTTCCAGGTCTGGCCCAAATGATGCACATTTCCTGATATTTCAGTAAATTGCTTTGAAGAATTTAATTTTATTTCATTATTTTTTATTTATCTTCTTGGTTTGTTTTGAAGTGAAAACACCTGAAAGTGTTTATACATCATGTGGACTTCTCCATACAAAATCTACGGCCATGTTTGCTTATGCTGTGGTGGCAGGGCTGCATGGTGTGACACAGTGCTGTGGGTTAACTCTGTCTGATAACCTTTTTCTTTTGATATTACCATGGAGGTTTGTCAATTTATTTTCTAACCTGTAAAGGGCAGCAGGTTTATGGACTATTATTCTGATCTTCCATTTTGTGGGCAAACTAGGGATGAAATTAGCCTAAATCCAAGCCTTTCACAGAATATCTTCTTTTACTGAGCAACCTTGAGTCCTGGTGAGCACTCTAGCAGTAATTATTTAGGGTGTTAGCTGACTTCAGTAATGCTTTTACAACACCTAAGAGCTCTTCAGTTCTGTTACCAGCCTCAAGACAGTAGTAAACAAGTAAAATATACAGATTAGTTGCTGTTTCTCCTACGTCTCTCAATGTTGCCAGCCCAATAATTCCTAGGTAAAAATAGTTAACGCATAATAACCTCGAGATTTGTTTCACTCTTACCTGTCACAAAGCACTTAGGTGTTAGACAGGCAGTTCTGATGTGTTCTCCAAGAAGGACTAGGGGTTTTCTTCAACTCTTGCTCTGGTAAGACCTATTTATGTACAAATCAGCCTGAGTACCATTCTGACAGACAAGTAAATTATGCGTAGTGGAGGTAAGGGTTGTAATCCTATACAACCATTTTTGGTTTAAAACACTCTGCCAATGGAATGATAAGTTCACTTCCATTGAAAACACTGGGATAATTCTCACTGATTTACTAGTGAGTACAGGATATTTCCCTTAGTACAAGTTATGGTTTCTGATGACTGTATGGGATCTTTACTTTTGTGGTTGCTGATGTTTTGATAGATTGCAGTTAATTCCATTGGAACTCTACTATTTGGTTAAGCGCATCTGAACATGCAAAAGAAACATCAGCTATTCATAAGAATTTTTCAAGTCTCCTGCATGTGTCTTGTAGCACACTTGTTTCTTCTTCACACCTGATTGTTGAAACACTAACCAAAAAAAAAAAAAGGCAAGATGCCAGATTCAGGGAAAACTTGCCAGGTCAACTGACTGGAGGATTCCTAACACTGCTTCTAGCAGACACTTGACAGATATTCCTATGCTTAGTATCACTTGCCAATTGCCACCACAGGCAAAATAGACTTGATTTAGGGAAAATTTCTTTATTACCAATTAATATAGTCGGTTGGTGAGAAAGAAAAACAAAAACTTGAACACTTTCCTCCCACTCTCTTCTTCCCAGACTCAATCTCCTTACTTCGTTCCCGACTCCTCTGCCTTCTCCTGTGTTCCCAAGGCACTTTCTTCACTGTTTTTCCCAGGCCCTCTGCCGTGCAGTGTTTGTCCTTGTTGCACACATTCCCACTCCCGCCCCTGCCGTGGCTCAGCCCTACCCTGCGGTGGGCGGTTGGATCCGGTTGGATGCGGCTGGAACCGGCTGGATCCGGCTGTGTCTGGCTGGGGCAGCCCGGGCCTCCCCTCACGGAGCCCATACCCACCATGTACAGCCGTGCCTGGTTCTATAAGCTGTTCCCTCAGTGGGTTTCGAAGCGGGTCGTGGCGATCACTGGGCTTGCTGGTGCTGGCCACACCTTAGAGGTCCAAGAGGGGAAAGTTCGCGTTCCAGAGGGTGTAGGAGGTGGACACCAGGGCGCTGCTGGTGCAGAGCTCTCAGGAGCTGCGCTCGGAACCCGAAATTCGAAAATGGCATCAAACCCCAATTTTGTAACTAGGGAAGGCTGTTTTATTTGCTGCTGGGGGAAAAAAATGAGTTGTAGGCAACTCCTCGGTGTGTCCCCGGGCTCGCTTTCAACAAGTCGGGACTCTGTGCATGGGTTAGGCTGACGTGACTTTTCCTGCCCGCAGGTGGGGCCCTGCGCTTTCCGCAGGTGCCCTCGGTGGGGCTGGCTGCAGGGAGGCCGCGCATCCCGGAGCCATCCTCAGCCACAGCCCGGAAAGTACACCCGCCTGGAGAAGGACCTGAAGGACAGACCCTGGTGCAGCAGCTTCAAACCTCTAAGCACCAGATGCTCGTTTTTTAACATGTGACTACTTTTGGAGTCAGTGGCAACAAATAATATTATCAGAATGCAATTTATCTGTAAGGCATGGTTAACCTCTGAGCACCTAACTGGAAGCATGTCTGCAAGCCACCTTGGAGTGCAGGGCAGAGAAAAGGATATATATATACATTAACAGCAGCTCCTTCCAGGCGTTGTTTCAGTGCAAGTATCTGTTGGAATTTCTCGTGGTTCAGCCTGTGCCTGTTGTCTCTTACACTTTCACTGTGGTCCTGTGAGAAGAGCCTAATCCTGGCCCCTCTGCGGCTACATATTTGGTAGGCGAAGAGAGAAATCAGATCCTTGGTGCTTCGCTATTTCACATTTTTATGAAAGGGCTAAAAGAAAAATTAGCACATTTCATAGTTAATAAAGTGATAATAGGTAGGAAAGTTTAAACTCAGTGATCTGAATCAGTATTCCATACACACAGGAATTAATAAACCAGAGGCATTTAGTCTAGTTAAATGCACTTTGCCTAAATTCTCACTGATGTGAGAAGCAGGAACTCAGAGGAGAAGCTGAAGAACATGGTGGATAATCAGCCATATGCCAGCTCCCATCATCTGAACATCTGAAAATGCTAATGTGACCTTGGTGTATAGTGGAAATTTTCGAATAGCATCATTGTATGTCTGACTCTGACATTGATCCAAGAGTTACCTAGCTATAGGCATCACTTAATCCAAATGCAGAACTGGAACATTTTTCTAGTTACGTGTTGCTTACCCTACAAGCACTACTTTTCATTTCAGACCAATTTCAACACTGCAGCAGTACCATTCAATCTCACACCTAGAAATGTCATCTAAGAGAAGATGGAATGGAATGTTAGCCTTTCTGGCAAGATAAAGGGAGCTTCACTTCATCATTCAGCCTCAGATGCCAGAGTTTTGTACATATACTCCCAGCTCTGATAGCCTACTTGGATACACATTAGTTCAAGCAGAGAATATCCTTCCACTCACTTTCTCAAGGATGTAGTTATCTCATTTAACTCTTGCTGTTATTCAGCAGGCAGTTTTGCTGCAGAACATTAATCAAGGGTGATCTGGGAGACAGCTCGTCTGGATTCCTTTGAAAACCTGATTTGAGCAATTATTTCTGAGAAATTTCAGAATGGTTTGCACAGAGACAGCTTTGAAATAAGCAGTGTAACTGTCATACCTTTCAGAGCATCTTTTTGTTCTATATTCTCCCAAAGTATGCCCACACAGCAAAACAGAGGTGTGACAGGAGTGTTTGTGTCTTCATTTAATAGGCACAATTTTCTCTAGTGCCATGGTGCTTTTTTGCCAATAGTATGTCAGACTTCTGTGGACAGAAGTCCAGCAAGTGATGGAAGCTGTTCTGATGGTAGAAGAGAAAGCGTCCTCCATTCTCTCCATGTTTCCTTTTCTGCGGGAAATTAAATTAGTTTTACACACTCATTTCAAGTTTATACTCATTTCAAGTTTTGAGGAAGACAGAATGCTTGGCAGTTGCTTGCACTCTTACAGAATGCAGATGTAATCAAGAGAGCATCGGGAAATACAACAGAGTAAAATACAAAGAATACAAAAGGAAAAAGCAGAGCTGAGAAATGCATGTGAGAAGTCAATTACAAATCAATTAGTTACAAAAATTATTAGATAAATTATTTTTTGCATGTCATTTCAGTATGAGAGACAGAGAAGGGCTTTCATCTGCCCAATCTTCTATTAGAGGTGGAATATCACAGTTAAATAAAAGCAACAAAATACAAGCAAATAAAAGCAGCATTTTCACACTAGGACAGTGGATCTCATTGTTAGAGGATGTCACTGAGGCCAGCAACTTAAACAAATGAAAGTAGTATGCAGGATATAATGAATGCAGTGAAATCTTGAAAGATATTGAACAGTTAGGGGCTAAGCAGCTCTCCAGTGCAAAAAAGATTAAACAGTGAAAGGCAGGTTATCCCAGTATTGATCACTGTATGGTTTTATACCTTGCCTTGTAGGCTTGTACCATCTGACTTGCACCTGCTTTTCTCTGAAGCTGGACCACATGCTCTTAGGAAATTGCCTCCTCCCTCATCATCAGCCCTGAGCCACCATCTGATGAAGCTGATTTCACAGGCTTTTGTTGGCTTGATTAAAGATTTTCCCACCCCTATTCTTAGTACTAGAAAATAAAAAGATTCTTTAAACCTAAGTTTAGGTTATTAGTAATTTTAGATGTAATAGTGTACATAAAGTGAGAGTCCTAGAAAGATTCCTAGAACACAACAGATACCAAATAGAGGAAACATACACTAATACAAGCTTCTATCAAAATATAAAGTAATTGCAATAAATGAGCTAAGTTAAATATTTTATAATGAAATTTGTACTACTAAAGGTATGTTTTAGTTATCTTTGAAACGTTGATCTTGCCTATCTCATATATTGATAAATCAGCCCTTTGACCATGTTGAGATAGTTAAATCAATAAAGACTAAACAATCCAGATAACAATGTACTGCATTTAAACTGTCCTCACAGCATTACAGTGGGTGTAAATCAGAATTAGGGTTATTGTTTTCAGACATTCCTGTGCCGGTGGTCCAGCTGAGAGGCAAAGAGCTTAGGGAAATACGTGTGAGGGTTACTACAAGCTTGGTAAACCTTGCTTTGGGCAGTCATTAAAGCTTCCTGCACAGAACCAGAGCAGTCACTGAAAGTTTACAGTAAGGCTTAAGTGATGCATGACTTGTTTGAACTATTCATGTGGACTCAAATTATTTTTATTACAGTTGTGGTGTGCTTCAGTTTAGGAGCACAATAAGCAGCATGGGGAGAATCCTCCTACTCTTCTGTGTTTAATTCTTTGGTGACATTTAGTGATGTACCATGTGCTCACCTCTGAGAGGATGCTGCAGTCAGGCATGGTTCTCCAAGCCAGCTGCTTAGTGGTTTGTGAGGATTACAAGTAGGTACATTTGAGAAGACTGAACTTACCTCACCTACAGCACAAGGAAGTGTGTCTGCAGAGCACAGTGGGAAGGGGTCATGGGCAGGTATGCTCATTGGTTAAAATCTGCCTCTGCCCAACCCCAGATAACTTCAGTGGCACCTGGGCCCCTTGCCCGATTCTTGAATACTCATGGGTGTGGCTCAACAAACCATGTGTAAAAGAAACTTACTTTCTTTCCTGCTCTAGAGGTTTACAGAACACCTATTCAAGTGAGAGACAGCAGCAACTTCCTTGATATGATTACCTGCGGATTCCAAAGGAGCTTTGTAATTACATTATGAAAGGCTGTGCTGGAAGCAAAACAAAAAGAGAGCAAGGAAGAAAATCTTTTTGTCAAACAGGAATGGGTAGAAGGGGAACAACAGTCAAATCTAGATGTGGCCATATTCAGCAAATCCAAAAAGTATCAGAATGCTTTGCTTGATCACTCAGTCATCCCTGACCCTTAAATTAGGGACCTGTCCCTCCAATTCTTTGCCTCCGAGCCTACTGCTGTCCTTGGCAGCATTTGAGACTGCAGAGAGGACAAAGAGACTACGGTTACATGCATTCTCTTCTTTGGTCTCTGTTCCTGAAACAGCTCTTGCTCTCAGGTGCATGCTGATATCAAAGACCTCAAAAACAGGGATAGATTCATCTTGATTCAATACTGCCATCATGGATAGGTATGAACAAATGCTCCTTTCCTACTCAGCTATCTGTGTTTGTGCTGCATTCCTCCTGGAGCCACATCTGCATTACACGGGGATCACCATGCCCATGTTTGGTACAGCGCGCATTTACAAAATGTTCAGATCTTCCAAAATAGGGTAGTTCTGCCAGCTGGGGACTGTTCTGGGCCTCTGCTGGACTTCTGACCCACATTTAGGAATTTTCTGTAGGGTAACCTGGTAGTAACTGGGTTTGACATAGAAAAAATACAGATGTATGCATTTAATGTTAGTCTTTACTCAGTATATTATGAACTCAAGAGAGAGTTAGAATTAGGAAAAGTGTAAAGAAGCACCATACAACTGGGTTTTGCTGACAGCATCAACCTCTGAAGCACATAAATTACAAGTTTACAGGAAGCCTCTAAGGGAAGTGCATCCTCTAGAAGAAACTGCCAGCAATTGCCAGGCAGAGAAACCATTACAAAATTCCAACTGTGAGGAAAAGTTACATGGAGACTTTTGTCCTGAGATTCCCCAAAGTGAGGTGCTGTGTTAGTACAGCCATGGCTTTAGACAGACAAATACAATTTTGATAGCAGTGTGGGTTCTGTGAACAGATCTTCAGATTATTTGTACTGATGTCTGCTGCAGGGGTGTAGAGTGATGCCCAGAATCACATGTGGGTATGTGCTAGAGGAAAGAATCTTATGTTTGCACCCAAATCCCGTTTCCATTTGCTATGCCATCCTTGTGTCTGTTCACATCCACTTTCAGTTTTGGGATTTTTAGCTGAAATACAGATAGAAAAGTTGAAAGTTAGTTCTCCTGGGTAAGAAAATAATAGTTTATTTCATTTCTGAGTATTATCCATGTACATTCCATTAAAAAAATTAATTCTATTGCCATGAGACATAGGGTCGGTTGTGACATAAACTTTTATATCATAACATATATATGTTATGATGTGTTATATAACTTTTTAATATCAAGTAAGCTTGATACTGCATTTCAAAGTAATTGAGCCCTGTTATCCCATACTTTGAGTAACTTCTCTATGCTATATAGCAGCAAAAATAAAAAACCTACCCAATAACTAAATAAGCCTAGAAAGTTTAGTATTTTTTCTTTAAATTATTACTATTACCTTAAATATGACCCAGAAAAATATCTATAATTTTCTCAGTATTTTCAAATGTCTTGCCCTTGTATTTGGGTAAAATGCCCCCAAAATTCCAAGAGAACAATTTGAATAGATGGCTACCATAGAAACTGTGTGGTTAGTGTCATGGTACAGTCAAATCAGCAAACACTGTCTCTGCTTGGGTGTCAGTTTTCAGAGCCATACGTCTTTAAACTGGAAAGTGTCAGTTTAAGAGCCTTGGGAGTTTTTTCTCTCTAATTGGGTACGGCTGGAAACTCCCCCAAGCTGCAGAGTTTAAACAGCCCTGGGGAACCTGCGTGTGCTGGGTGGAGCTAAAGTCAGAAGGTAAGAACTTAGAAATTCCTTTTCAATTCCTTTTCCAAGCTTGCATGACTATTTTTAAGTGAAAAAACTAAGTTTTTAGGACAGCAGCTGGTGTAATGTAAATTCTTTGCTCTCCTTAATCTGTTTGTGTGCCAGATAGACTGAAAATGGCTTGATAGTTATGCAGGAGAGAAAATGCCAGAGAAAGATGTATTTTAACCAGGAAATTGATTCTGTGGTGTAGTCCAGAGCTGACCAAGACATGAAACAACTGAGGGGACGGAGTGCAAGCCTGGAGCACTGTGTTGTTTCTTCTAGGTTTGAGCAGGAAAGCTAGCCCATGGTATATGCTGGACTCTGATTCTAGCTCCAGGGCTAAGCAGCACTTCCCTTAAACAGAAGCAGTGCTCCTGTTTCTGGAAGATGATGGTCTCTTAAATTATTCTTGCATCCCTGAGATGCATGCTCAGAGAAATTCTGGACAGGCATGTTGCTAAGGCTCACAAAGCAATAGGAAATAGAATAGAAATACAGATTTTAGACAAAAACAATTTTTAAAAAATTGTATGTAGTCAAATTTTATGTTGAGACTTTTGCTAGATATCAGGGCCGTGTATGCAAGATGTGATTATTTATTTTGCTGCAGCATAAATTCATGACATGAACCACTTCTTCAGCAGTGTCTGAATTAGTAAAGTAGTCCCCAAATGCCCTGAGTAGTGATATATTTTGGCTATAGGAATCAGATATTACTTAATTAAAATTAGAAGGTTTTCCATGTCTGTTCTCAACAGTCCCTGGACATTCAGCTGTTTGTACCTTTTGCAGAGTCAATTTTCTTCAGCAGGAGCAGTCAGACATAGCTTTTCAGGAGTAAGCAACACCAGCTCAGACCATGGATTACTTGTAAGCCTGGTGGTTTGTACTGCTGTTGTGCATTATATGTTAGACCTTTTCCTATCTCTTTTTTTGTCCTTCTGCCATATGATCTGGCTGATGACTGATAGCATGTTTCTCTGACAATTGTATTACTTTTAACAGTTCAGTAATTCATGAAGCATTTGATATTTTACTTCCACTAGAAGTCATAAATCCACACAGCTTCCATAGCTGCCCAGTGGCACGGCATACTCCAAATGCATATTGAGAGTCAGCATAGATATTTACAGTCTCTTCTTTGAACAGCCAATAGACCTTTGTAAATGCAATTAATTCAACTGCCTTTGTGCTTAACTTTGGACTGAGTAGTGAAGCTTCCACTGCTTAATTCACAGTGGTTAGTCAAAACTGTATTCCAGTTGCTGCTCAGATAATATGACCACTCACAAATAACAATTCAGGTTGGGATTTAGAAGCAGTGCATCTGTTAAATCTGATTGAGCCTTTTGGGCTTTATGAGTGATTACTACACAGCCATGATGTCATTCCTTCCCCGGTTGGAAGGAGTAGTGTAGTGGGATTCAGCGTGTCAGTTACTATCCCAGAGGCTGTTCCTTGCTCTTCTTGTACAAACAAGCTAAACAATTTACCACAGTCTGTCAGTCCCAGCACAAGTGCAACTCTCTTCAAAATCTTGAATGTCTACCTTGTGTGTTGCCCAGTGAATGGGTTTGTCATCACCTTAGGTTATCAGTATCAGGGGTTTTTCTATTTCCTTGAAAGAGCTGTCTGGCAGTGGCAGAATCCTATAGCTTCTGAAGTGTTTTTAGTACCTGGTCTTGGAAGATTTTGAATTATTTTAATATGATTTTCAGATAAGAGCTACTCGTCATGCTGAAGAATGTAACACAGATATTCTATACTTCTCTTATACAAATTGTAATTTATATAAAAAGGCCCAATGACTATTTATAATTAAGGCGAACAGTAAGGAATGGGTGACAGCTATACAAGATTACTTGGCTGTTAATAAAGCATCAACATATCCTGTCAAAAATGGATCCAAGTTTTAAAATAGTATGTCCTGAAAGTCTCTTAGTAAAACTAGCAAAATAGTGGAGGTCTGAGTGAAATCCTGAGTCTTTGGCTCAGTAGGCTGTATCTTTCCCCAAATAAATGAAAAAGGGTGTTGAGAGTCTGGATTAATAAGTTTGCTTTTTTAAGGTAGAAGTTGCTGAGTTTCTAGTTAGTCGAGGGTTGTATGTTCTGATCTTTAGGGAATCTCAGGGTTAGATACTCACAGGGCAATGAGCAACTAAACTGAGCCCACTGGACAAGACTAGGGTCAAGACCCACTAACTGAAAGTAGCTGCCTGTATGTGAGCTGCAGATGTCAGGTCCCTGTAGAGTCAATGGAGATGCATTCAGCAGATCTAAAGATTGAGGCGACTTTTAACCAAAACTCAAGAGGGTTTTTTGGGGTTATTTTTTGTTTTGGTTGGTTTTTTTGTTCCTGTGTTTGAAGTTTAAGGTAACTAAAATTCAACTCAGAGCTGACAGAGTTATTTTTAATTTAAGAAAAAATCTTACAGCAAATTTTAATTCTATGTTTGTCAATGCTCTTCTCACATAATTTAATGCCACATAAAATCTCTGTTCATGTGAAATGATAGAATGATACCTGAGGCTTCTTACTCCTTTTACTCTTCTTCTGCAAACAAAAGGTAATGTTTCCAGGAGGATTGAGGTTCATACACTTGATATTTCAATTGTTGGCTTCTTTAGTTAAAGGAAGAGTCCTATTTACTGTAAGTTTCTGTGCATTACAAGTTAGAGTAACGTGTTTTGAAATGATACAGATGCAGCAAAGCTGAAGAGTAATGATAATGAAAGAAGCACTAGCTAGTTGTTGTGAACTATGTTGATAAGCTGCCCTACACTGAAAAGTAGTCACACAAGGTGCAGAAAATATTAAAATGCTGTCCCTAGAGCCAAACATTGTAATTAGGAACAGCTATTTGCACTTTAAAATTGAACATACTTTTTTCTTGATGTGTATTTGGTTTGTATTTACTAAATCACCCCAAATATCCCTATTTATTGTAGTAACATGACTCGGTCACTGGAATTGCTAAAGGGAGAGCTCTCAATCCTGTTTATTAAAGTCAAGTTTTGGCAAAATAAGTTCCAAATGTACCTTATTTTAAGTACACCTACAAAGCACTGTGACTTGAAGAAAACATACCGCTAGAGTGTACTGAGCCTGATTTAATAAGAAATGTCAAGTGGATGAAAGGTATGACATGTAATGTTGCAGCTTTGGCTTTAACTCTGGGAAAACTGGAGTCATCTGGAAATTTTTTAAAGTGAAGCAGTCTGAGCCATTAGGATATGATTAGGAGATCTATTTTAAAGGTTTCTTTTCCTTCTGAAGCATCTTTGTGAAGGGGAATACTATTCGTGTTCTTTTAGTAGTTGGGGCATGAAGCACAGAGGAATTAAGGCCCGGATGTAGAAATGCTTATGCTCACATGTGAGCACTGCCAGTCCAGCTGGTTGTCCCTGTGTATGAAACAGCTCAGTACAAAGGCGCTGTCTCTGCCACACGCTCCAGGAGAGGCACAGTTACAGCAAAGCATGGATAGCCTCGACTGCCAATGCCAGTCCCCTGGACACACAGAGCCCCGTGCCCCAGGGGATACGTGTGAGGGCACGTGAAGCCAATGCAGCTAGGGTCTACATCTGGTTTTGAGGGACACCTCAAGGCTGCTGTGAGCAGCAAAGAAACAGGCTGTAGCTATGCAGGATGGCCAAGGAAGCTCATCGTATTTCATGGAATAAAGGGAATATCAGGAATTCACTGGCCTCTACTGAGGAAAGAAATGGACTGCATATGGAGCTGCAAAATGCACATACAGCAAACAAAGCTGGACAAATTTTGGCCTACTGGTAAAACATGTTTTCCTTTCCTTCTTTTCATCTTTTCAATGCGGCTGAGTAATTTTCAATGAGGATTTTCAGTGGCTTTGCATAATTGTCTTTGTAGGCAGCAGTGTTCCCCCTGTAGCTAGGCACTCATACCGCTTGTTTAAACATGTCTGTGTTTGCTTGCAATCATAAGAAACCTCCTTGGCAGCACTGGGGAAGGCTTTACAGATTCCCACATCTTTCCTTTCCTAGCACTGGCTGTGTGGTGTAACTGGTCTGTTTCTCATTTTATGTTTTGAACCAAATGAAGTTTAAACTTCAGCAGGCATAGTGAGAATAAAAGGTGCTATCTCCCCTCAAAATAACGGTGCTTACACCAATTTTATGAGATATTGTTTTCTGCTTAATATCTTTCAGGGAAGCAAGAGCTCAGGAACATGTCGGGAAAGCCCAGACTTACCTACTTGAATGGAAGGGGCCGGATGGAGTCCATACGATGGCTGTTGGCAGCAGCTGGCGTGGAGGCTGGTTGACATTTTCAGTAGAGTGTTACAGACTGGTGTTCTCAGCTTTCCTCAGGGAGAGACAATTTAATATGCGTGTGGTGGATAAAAGCTGCATGAGGGTGGCTAAATTCATTTGTCCAGTGGCACTGCCTGTTTGTAACTACCTTATTCTGTGGAATGCAAACTCAGTGGCATTTAGAGTTTAGTAGAAGTAGTATCAATCTCCTGAAGTGATTAATCATAAGGGGACAAAAAGGGGATTTATTTAAAGGGCCTTTATTAATCGTGTTACCTAGCCGTGCTAAACCAACTTAACTCAGTCTTACTAAGTTTGCAGTTACCATGTCTGTAAGCTGGGGTGGGGTTAGAAATATTTGATGTACCTTGTGCTTCCCTTGGCACTGGTTCCAACCTGTCTCGCTTCTGTAGATGCCTGCACTCTGTTTGTGCTTGGTCTTGGGTTATTTCTGAATCAGTGCCCTGATGCAGAAGTGTCCAGGCCCTCCTTCTGCTCCATCAGGTGTCAGGGCATGTGTGGGATCCTTAGGACATCTGCACCTAAACAGTGTTGTTGAAGATCTGGTTCATTACCTTTTTCTTGACTCAGTAATTATGGGCATGGTTAAGTGCTATTACTTAACAGAAAAAAAATGTTCAAATACAGCAATGTGACACTATTATCACTCCTTTTTCAGTTTGAAGAGGTTTATTTGGAAACAAAAGAGCAGTATGACAAGTTAATCAAAGGTAAGAATCTTGACACCTAAGGCTTAGTCCTTCAAAATAATTCTCTAGCCTAGCTAAATTTATCGTTCGAAAATTATTTAAACCAGTGGAAACTTCTGGGTGCACACCTTGAATAGTGCAGTACTAATTTTGCTACTAATTTTGCATAACCTGTTATTTCCAGTGCCAAGTAACTGCTGTTATCTAAAAACCAGAGTTTCTGTGATTGTGTTTATTGTAGCACATTAAACAGGCAAACACTTTTACGTAATACAACTTCTTACCTATGCTGTTGAATTGTTAGCATGGTACCTGGCATATTTTTGGTCCAGGGCAAATAGAACTCCCTGAGCCTGAGATGTGAAGCTTCCCCTAGTTAAAAAACATGGGGCCAGCAGGGATACCCGTGGAAAGCTTGGCATGGTCAAAGCAGCATGCCACAAAGACTTCATGCTAGCCTTGGGAGCTAGATCAGTTCTTTCCACACACCAGTGCAGACCCCTAGCCACTGCCCTTGATATCTGGTCACAAGAAATCCAGCAGTGAACCCCTCTACAGACACCCTGGAAGTAGAAGACCTTCCTGCCAGAGTGGAGAAAGAATTGGGACAATGAGGAGCAGTAGAGAGTGCACACACCCCACAGTTCACCTGCTGCCCAAGACATGTGAGAGAAACCTTGGAGCAGGCTGAACTTGCCAAGCCATACAAGAAGACTTGGAAGAGGTCTTGCCTGCATTGTGCCTGAGCTCAGAAAGAAAAATCTGTGTCTAAAGAAATTCTGTAGGGGAAAACTAAAATGAACAAAAATAAGACAGAAATGATATTAAGTAGATTAGAATTAAATTTGCAGGTCTGGTTGGCTGGGACTCTTATCATGTGGGAGGACAGTGCGGTGTACGCAAACCAATTATAACTCTAAATGTAAGAGCACACGTACTGAAAGCCCAAATCTGTATGTCTTTCATAAGAATAGGTTATCTAGAAAGAGTGATACTGTAACCAGGATTGTATCTGAGCTTATTGATATCCAGAGAGAAGAATTAAATGATGGTCAAAAGAATAGAGAAATTTTATAAAGAAGATCAAGCATTTTATGTCTATATATTGAGCTTAAGATGGTGAGAACACAAAGAAAAAAGGTGTGGTTTAATAGAATGGGTTGAAAAAAGATAAATTAGTCATGCCGATAAAGGGACCTCTGGAATGTTGCCAATTGAGCAGGGCAGGACTCAACAGGAGGAACTCCACATTACTTCTGCCTTAAACTTTTTTTGTCTCCCCACCAGTATGCTTTTTGACAGGGTTTCCTGTGTTTAGACACTACTACATCATTAGACGAGCTTAGGCATGACTTTGGCCCATGCCTGCTGATGATCTTCCTGGCAATGCCCCTGCAGTGTCAGGATGATGTCTGGGCCAGGGGCTGTTCTCAACAGGCAGCTTGCAGAGAGACAGCTGTTTTGGAGGCAAAGAGAGTTAAATAGCTTGGCCTGGGCAGACCTGTACCTGTTGGCTTGAGGGATGACTAGCCTGGCACAATCTGTGCAGCCAAAGGTTGAAGTGGTACCTGGGTATCAGTGAGCTCTTCTGGCTGTTTACAAATAGCTCCACAGATCACCTTTGGATAGCGCAGTCCAATCCGTGGAATTACCCTGGAGTGTAAAAAGTACACTCCTTTTAATCCTGCTTATGTATTCTGTGCTGTGGTTATGTGAAGTGGTTCTCCCCACAAAATGAGGGAGGAGAGGAAGTCCACTATTGATTTTAAGAGGGACTCCTTTTTTCTGTAGATAAGAAACAAATCATGTGTTCAGTTCAGTCATATTTGCTGCATTGCTTTTTGTCAAGGGCCAGAAAGACAAATTTTATTTTTCAATTCACATCTTTCTGCTAAAAAATATCCTTCCAGATCTATTAGTTTTCCCATTCTGTTGTTTCTGCTAGATAAATACCAAGTAATGTTTCTTCCTTAAGATGCAGAGGTGTGTTCTGCAAAAACGAGAATACACACGATCTTTCTGTGAATGCTTACAAGAATCAAAAACAAGCTATTTGTTGCTGGAAAGAGAACTGCTCTTTGAATTTTAACTGTAAATTAATAATATAGAATGAGTGAAGAATATTAATTCTAGCCTAACAAGGTATTTTAACAGCTCTGGAGAAAAAGGCAGGCAGATGTGCCTGTTAAAATGAGCCTTCATATCTGAAGGAAGGATTCACCAAACATATATAAATTGAGCAATTAAAATAAGTCATTAACTTTGAGCGAGGCAAGTGGCAGCTATTTGGATTTGGCACTCTGCTCTGATTATAAACAGGACAGGATTGTTCTCTGGATGCCCTCAGTGTGTGAATGGAGGAGGGAGTGTCTCCAAAAACAGTGAACTAGTCCAGCAGCTGGTCTAGAATATACTGACTTTGCAATGCTAAATCTCTCTGTGTACTTAGCTCTCATAGCTGCCTTACTGAAAGCTCAGACAATTGCTCTTCCCAGTACCAGCAGAAAGTGAGACTACAAAAATGTTTTTAAATAGGCCTAACTTGTTGTAGAAGGCATTGAGGCTAGGCCTGTAAAATCTATGGGGACATGCAAACTCTCGTCTTGGAGTGACTGTGTGAAACTTATTCAAACACCAACAGCTGTCACAGGCTCTGTCTCTAGCTCTGCAGCTTCAGGATGTTTAAAGTGACGTGACCCCTTCCTGTATTCCAGCAGCTTGGTCTTGCTGTGGTACTACTTGTGTATGTACCTGACAGGGAATTGATCTGCATTCAAAAGAATTGTATTTTTTTTAAGTTTAGATTTATACATATCTTTATTCTGTTTCTTGGGTTGGAAGTGCTGGTTCAGAATTTTGCTGCCAGCATGAGGCAGGCTCCAGAAGTGCAGAGGTACAGGCAGGGCCAGCTCCCACCAGCTCTGGCAATGCTGTCAAGCCCAGGGCCCAGCTGTGCTGTGGTGACCTTGCTGCAGGAGTGTGATACAGGCTGTTTGATCTTCCCCACAATGCTAGTTCAGTGCCGTGACTTTTACAGTTGAGGCAAGACATGAGCGGTCTCCTACACTGCAAATGTGCTCAGTGCCTCGCTCTCCTGTATGCCTTGCAGTCTAGGAGGAACTAACAGGCTTTCCTTCACCTCTTCACCCTAGATGGATTCCTGCTCTTCCAGCAAGTGCCCCTGGTTGAGATCGACGGGATGAAGATGGTGCAGACCAGAGCCATCATGAGCTACATAGCAGGGAAATACAATCTCTATGGGAAAGACTTGAAAGAGAGAGCCCTGTATGTAACACCTCCTATTACTAATGGAGCAGACTGTTATTTGATAGCTACATTATATAAACCAAATTCAATCCTGTAAATCCAGTATAAAGGCATCAAAAAGGCTAACAGTAGGATTTAAACACTGCTTCTCAAATGTTCCTAACAGAAACAGGCTTTTATTCTTTTTGAAATATATTCAGGTTTTGTTCATGCTTAGTTTTGGCTGTGAAAATTGGCATTATGTTGGTGATATAAAATTCCTGTAAGTTGTCTTAGCTAATTGGAATATGGATGAAATAACTTCTGTGCTTTTTTCTACCATCTTCCCCTGACCAATAGGATTGACATGTATGTGGAGGGAATATCAGATCTGATGCAAATGATTTTGGTGTTTCCTTTCTCTCCACCTGATGCAAAGGAGAAAAATCTTGAGTCGATTAAGGAGAGGGCAACTAACAGATATTTTCCAGTCTTTGAAAAGGTAAGTGACAGCAAGTATGTGTCTGTCAAATTTGTAATTATACAAAAAAAGTTTCTGCAAAATTAGAATGTGTTTGTAGTGTAGATCAGTTCCCAATCCTCAGCTTTTTTGGCTATCTTAAAGAATGGGAAATACAGCAGTGCATTTTCCGCTCTTTTCTTGCTTGTGTTGTAAGGGTGTGGTATTTGAACATCTACGAAGCAATATATTTTCAGCTGTACAGAAAAACTTTTTACTAAAGTGATAGCAAGCATATGTGATTATTTTTCTTAAAGGAATAGTTCTAGGCTTTATGTAAAGCCCATCTCATTGCCATACTTAATCTCATTTGGAAAAGTTTCACTAAAGGAATGCAAAAATCCCTTGCACACAAATCGGGTAGAGAGATGAGAAGTACTTCAATGAAACAACAGTCACGGATATATAAAACAATAAACCCAACCCATATGATTCATACATCTGGCAGTACTTCCCACTTTTGTAATATTTATCTAGTTTTCTTAAAAAACACTGGTAAGGGCTGAATGTCACACAAGTTCTTTGCACTAAAATAACCTGTTCCCAAAGGCAGGGATTTTCTTTACTTAGCTATTGCAATTGTGCATTTCTAAGTTTGCTTCCTGATAGCAGCATTGGACATCACATGAAATATCTAAATGGGGGTTCTATGAATTCCTTAAATTGCTTGTTGCTGCTTCCTCCATTATCCCTATTTCTAATTTTAGGACTGTTACTAGTCTACTTAAGCATATGGTTTTGTTTCTGTTCCTAGTGCCCATCATCATTCATTATTACTGAGTGACCAAAGTTTGTAGTCTGTGTACTAGAACACGAAATGAGCAAAACTTCTTTTTTTTTCCCAGCAATAATGAAATTATATAGGCTTAGCTACAGCTGAAAAGTCCGCTCTGAAATTTCAGGATTCAGGAATATAGAGTTGCTGCTCAGCTCTGCAGCTGTGCTGTGAGGCTTAGCTGCCAAGGATGCCCATATGCCCCAGTCTCATCTGCTGCCCATATTTTCTTGTCTTCACCAGGTTTTGAAACAACATGGCCAAGACTTTCTTGTGGGCAACAAATTCAGCTGGGCAGATGTTCAGCTAATGGAAGCCATTTTAGCAGTGGAAGAAAAAATTCCTGCTGTGCTCTCAGGGTTTCCTCAGTTGCAGGTAATTTAATTACTGAGCATGCTGTATTCAGGAGCTAGAAGTCAGTCCTGAAGTAATAATCTCCCCATGCAGGGTAAATCATATTTTTGTGGCTGGAATTTCTCTCTTGTCCTGTTTTTAAATTTATTTCTTTTCTTAGGTGTTTAAAACCAAAATGAGCAATATGCCTACAATTAAGAAGTTCCTGCAGCCTGGCAGCCCAAGGAAACCCCCACCAGATGCCCATTATGTAGAAACTGTATTGAAGATGTTTAAGATATGAAAGCCTTGCCACCTTTGGTGAGACCCAAAATGCTGGGAGAATGGGAGAAAGCAGAGAAGCAACCCCAAACCCTAAGCCAAAGGAGAAGGAAGCTCAGCAAATTAGTATTGTTTTAGTTAAAAGCAGTATTAGAGAAACAAAGCAACCCATACCAGAAATAAAGCATTCTATTACATTAGCAATGTGATAGCAGCTTTGTCTTTATTGATATCAAATGCATGGCAAAACATGAAAACAAAGGCGTATGGAGACAACTGTTTGTAGGGTAGGGAATTTATTAATCTGGAAAAAGAACAATGCAGTGTTAGTAGTGTTAGAATGTAACTTATTGGAGAAGATATTTTCTACGTGAAAAGAAGCTCAGTGGAAGAGCTGTGGAAGAGAAGAAAGAGAAGACACACAGCACAACTTACCCTTTAAAGAAGTAGATTTGTTTCAAGTTTCCATTCTTAAATTTTAAAGCTTGTGCGTGAATTGGATTTTTAAGGTCTCCCAGCAAAGATTTTGCAAAACTGTTTATTATTCTCTATAAATTAGGTATTTCAAACCTTGTAAATGATCATGCCAGCTAATCACAAGCTGGTATATTACCTTTTGAGAGCAAAGTTTTGTGAAAGAAGGGTGCAGTCTGCTTTGCAGAGTCTGGCAAGACAGAGGGGTTTTATTTCTACACATTTAGGACAAAACACAGAGCAACATATACTCAGGTTCCATTGAATTCCAAATAAAAATATTTGTAGGAGACAATAAGAGCCTTGTGAAGTGGCCTGATGCAACAGAGAAGCACCTGCTTAGAAGGAAACTGTTCCAAAAACTGTCAGTAACTGGATCTGATGCTTAATAGTCTGCGATATGAGTGGAAAAAAAAAAAGAAATTAGAAAAACTGTGGGAAAATCAACCTGAGGGAGAAAATGGAAGACTTTCCCAAAATAGTGCAGTGAGATGATGTTTCCAAAAGTCAAGTTAGGAGACAGATTATATTTGACTTAGTTGCCTGAAATCTCAATGGATACTTGTGACAGGACAAGGAAATGTTAGTGTTGGGATAAATTGCACTCTGAAGAGTTGTGCTTCTCTCCCCTAAGTCTAAGGGGAGGCTGAAGACACTGGCTTCATCTAAACTTTTAACTGCCTCAGTTGAGACATTTTGAGTAGTTCAGCTATAACTGAAGAGCATGCTGAGAGATTGCTCCTGAATTTGGACTTATTGGAAGGAGACTAAACAGCTAGACCAGATGTGGGTGTCTACAAAAGTTAGGTGAAATTAGTTTTCCCCAGTTGTCTACACTATCGCTAACTGTCAGGCTTGAACTCATGTTTTCCTACCAGGTGGTTGCTAGACCCAGGATCTCTCCTAGAATTTGTCAAGGGCAGGTCTACAAATGGTAAATCCAGACAAGCTACCTAAGAGGGAGTTTGAATTTGTGAAATGCCAGATGCATCTTGGTGCACATGTCACTGCATGAAAAGCTTCAATCTCCTCCTACATTTTCCTAGGTTCTGTGTCATAAAGTCATGTGTGTCCAAAAGTGTGGGAAACGCTGTTTCCAGCAGTGTCACAGGCTGGATAGAACACCTTCTCAAAATGTGAGGAGGGGGCAGAGGGATATAGAGCCCTAACCAGAAAAGAGTACTCTCAATTGAGAGTCCTCTTTTGTGAGACCTGGCTCCCCCTTATGTGCCATATGGGCTAGTGTTCCACCTGGGGACTAAGCACCTCCTAAAAGACAACACATTTCGGTGGTGACTGTTTTGATGCCCTGTCCTTCTGTGGTTCTAGCTCTAAGTAAATTATTAAGCTTATTTTATTGTCAAGCGTGGAACACATCGATGTAACAGGTGCCAACAGTGAGGACTGATAGGATGAAGATCATTTTCAGATACCAAGCAATGAAGTATGCATACAGGAAGGACATGGAGACAGCCTGCTGTACTGCAATGGCATGTGATGGCTACAACAATATTAACCACCTAGATTAGACAGGCAGAGAGGTTCATGGAAATGTATGCTGTGTTTACCTCCTGAAATCCATTCAGTTGTCCAAAGAAAACTGCCAGGAGTACAGGGTGCACTTGACCGTCTGATACCACACTTCATTCACTGTCTCTTGCAGCTGTCTTTCGTGTGTATTTTCACTGAGTGATTCACAGAAACATTTTTCACAGAAAAAGAGAAAAATAAAAATCAATGCAGATGTCCAGAGATGGAATTCATCTGAAGTGCCCTGCGGGAATATCCATTAACTAAGGCACTGAAGCATGTGAAAGATGTGAGCTGAAATAGTTTGATGTGACTTGTGTAAAGTGGCAATATGTTAAAAATTAAAAAATACCCCATGAAATATTGGAATAAAAGTGTGATTAGAGTAGGAGTATTTTTTCAAACTGAATGGGCTTTTCAGCCATTATAAATATTTTTAACTAGCACAGTACCAAGCAATGAAACTAGGAGGCATATTACAATTTTGTGCTGGCACAGATGTTTCCAATGATCACGACCTCTCATTTATCTTACACTTGTACATAATAAGCATTAGTCAGGGATTTATTTTCTGCAGGTCAGAAGTAACTAAACAGAGCCAATTGGTTTTGTTCGCTTTAAGAGAGAGATTTCCGGTTTGCAGAGAACTGTTCGGGGTACTCAGTGTAGGAGGGGTTACAGAGTTATATAATCTCAACGCGGAACTGCTGAGAGCTTAGAGTGAGCTACGCTGTGCACAAGGTGAGTTTTTTTCATTATTTTGCTCTAAAAATGGAGAGACTTGTACATGAAAGTCAGCCAGTGAAAGGGTTTTATAGATTTAATGTATGTACTTTCCTTGCTAACAGTGTTATGTATACCAAGTGTTGAATTCTTTATCAGCTGCTTTCGAGGTGTACAGAATTTAAAAAATGAAATGTATATCTAAGAAGTGGGGAGTGTTTCCTCTCACCACCTCCTTCCTACTGCAGAGAAGCTGACATGTTAGTTACAAGGGGAATGTGGTGGGGTTTGGGCGTTTTCCTTTAGCTGCTGTTAATGCCTCAGCTTTGCTGCTGGCAGGGTGTCAATAGCTGTGAGGCTGCTATAGGCTGGGCACTGTGTGTGTGTGTTTAGTGTAGATATGCCCGCGTGGATCTGAGTGGGGTGGGTGACAGTCTGCCTAGAAATAAATGGGTGTTGCTTGAAATTCCAGCAGAGTTGGAACCAGACCAAGCAAGCATTGCCCTGTGGCTGTGCCTGTGGTGAAGGCCAATCTGATGTTACCAGAGGCAAAAGTAATTTCCATGACTTTGAAGGCTTGTCTAAAGAAACTGCAGAAGCAGAGAGAGTGTTGTAGAAGAGGTTGACTGGGGGAAAGAATTCCTTCCTGGCCGGTTATAGTGGAGCATAACGGCTGCTGGAGAATGCACAGCAATTGCTGATTTTATAGCATGTATCTGATTAAACAGTAAACTCTATTCTGAGATAATGCCAAAACACACAGAAAGCACCCTCAGCTGTTTGGTCAGAACAGAGCACTTTGGATGCAAATAGTTTTGATTCACTGCTTCTCTGACTGGGACAACTGCTCTAAGTACAGAGTTCTGCTTAACCATTCTGCATGTGTAAGAAACACTTGAAGGCAGAATGAAACAAGGCAGTCTCTCCATATAATCTAACTTCTACCTCATCTATTAAGTTGATTAAAGTCTTGGACTATAAATGATGGTTTCAAACAAGAGACTGTGAAACGCAGTTTAGAGACTCAGAATTGCAAAACTTATTTTTTCATTGCAGATACTGAGGAATCAGGCACGTGGAAACATGTCTGGAAAACCCAAGCTGCACTACTTCAATGGAAGAGGCCGAATGGAAACAATTCGGTGGCTACTGGCAGCAGCTGGGGTTGAGGTTTGCATCTTTTCTTTTATACTGAGATCATGTGACAAATATGTGCTTTTACTCTTCCATATGAAAAATGTGACTGAGCAGCAGTTTCAAACTCTGCATTCAGTGCATTGCTGAGCGAGCCAACAGTGACCACAAACTCACCCAAAGCAGGGGGCAAGTTCCTGTCTCACTTCCACACATCATGTTATCACAGTCTGTTAATACAGGTGGGAGTCGAGATGGTTTGTTTTTGGATCTCGGAGGTGCAAAAGGCAAAGAGCAGAGGAAACATGAGTTCACTCACAGCAATGCATTTTTAATGAATGCTAACAACTCAGTTGCAATAAAGGGAAGAGATATAGGAAAAAAAGTATAGAGAGGAAAAGAGGGGAATGCGGAAATAGCTACCAACATATGAGATTGATGTCCTCATGGTCCATAGCCAATATAGATGTGTCTTCATCCGTGGGGAGTACTCAAAAGCTTGTCCAGAAGGTCGCTTTTTAATGGTCCTTTTCAAAGCGAGTGGCTTCTGGCCAAGAGGTGGGAAGATTTATGGAGTATTGTGAGGGTTACTCCAAGAAACAGGTGTACAGAACCTGCATCTCCAGCTAATGCCTGCTCTAGGACAGTGTACCATGAAGCACAGCGAGGACCTGCAAACAGTCCATTGGCAAGCAACCACCACGACCAGGCCAGAATTGGGTGGGGTTCCTCAGGGTCTTCATGCAAAGGTCGTGAAGCCAATAAAGGAAACTCTGGACCATCTCTTACACATATGCAAAGCCCTCTGGTAGCACCACAAATGTTTCTCCTCTGTAGCTAGTGAAAAAAGAAATTTAAAGCCCCAGCAGCAGAACCTGGCTTCTTAACTTCTCATCACAGAAGTCATGCACTGGTAATTCTGAGTACCTTCAGTCCAATTCCAATGTCCAAAATAGCAGAAGATTATAATTGCTACTACAGTGTCCTGTACCCTTGAGGGTCCACCATACTGTAAACCACAAAGGGTTTTTTTTTAATCTATTACATATTCTGATACTAAACCAGAGATGGAGTATGGGATTCTGTGTGTTTCAAGAGCCATGGGTTTCTGTTATAGTGATGGTCCATGTGTCTGACAGTCTTTAAACATGATTTATGTTTTAAAAAATAAAATTCCCCAATACACATCTCTTTAGGCCTTTTTTACCTAATAAGGGAGAGGCTAAAACATGGAATGACCAAAGAATTTTCCTTTGCTCCTTCCTGCAGTTTGAAGAATCTTACCTGGAAAAAAAGGAGGATCTGACAAAGTTACAGAAAGGTAAGTTCTGTTTCCTTCACTTCTAAATAATAACAGCAGAAATAGTAATAATGAGAAGAAATAGAATTAAAATTAGAATTATTTGTCTGAGAACATCTAAGAATTCTTAAGGCTCAGAGTCTTAACAAGAAAATCGCTTAGCTGATGGTACATGAGGTCTCAGAGGGGCACACTGCAGTGTGTTAGGTGGTATCATCCACTCAGTTGCTGCAATCTGCACTGAATGACAGAAGGTTGAGGTAGAAGGGACTTCTCATGCTTGTCTACTCCATGGCCCCTCTTCCAGCAAGGCCACCTGCAGCCACTTACCCTGGAGCATGTGCAGCTGGGTTTTGAGTGTCTCCAAGGATGGAGAATTTACAGCTTCTCTGGACAGCCCACACAGTCAAAGAGCCTTTCTTTTAGTTCAGATGGGTGACTCTCCTTGGATTCAGCTTGTGTCAATTGCCTTCCATCCTATGGCAATAGAGGCTTTTGTCATCAGATCATCTTGAAATTCATTAGATGTTAAGTTGCCTACAAAGCTGCTGTTTTATAATCCATATGCAAACAGAGTTCCAGATTTCTGAGTTTGCCTGTACCTGTGCTGCATTCCTGCCTCCCAAGGCAACTACCCACGGTGCTAGCTTCAGCTTCCATCTTCCTGAACAGGATGATCCTATTTCCTCCAAACCAGATACATGTCTGTGCTCTTCACCTGGCCTGTCAAAAGAAATCTGAGCTCGGGGTAGCATTTGCAGTCCTGCTGTCGTTTGGGAATAATGACTTGGTCCCCCTGCTACAGGTTGCCTTTCGAAAAGTCTTTTGGGACACAAGCATAAAGCTGAATGCACCCTTACAAAGAGGGACATAGGTGATGAGTTATCTGTGGCAAGAAATATGATTCCATATAGAAAAAGCTGTCACTCACTTCTCTGATCTGATACTGCCCTTTGTGAAGGTATTTTTTACTTCTTTCATGCTGGGACAAGGCTTCTGCAGGCTAGCAAATGAGTTGCATGGCTCCAGCCTTACTCCAAGTGATATTTGGTTCTTGTAGGAATCTCATGGAACTCATTCATTTTGCCCACTTCGTGCCTGTATGGATGAGATGTCATTTGTGAAGTCATTAAAGTAGTCACAAAGACATTTTATGCTTTTATATTCACTCCTATTTATATATACATTATTATTCACATTGCATGTTGGCCAGGGCTTGGAAAGTCCAGATATATTTAGCAAAGCCTGACAGAAACTGGCTGGAACAGATCCTTCAGTCCTTCTCATCTGTGTTAACCCCCATGAAAATCTCCTGTGTCTGAGCCAGGCAGTGCTTGAATTTTTCAGTGTGTGACAGCTGAAAGTTCTGCATTTGGCTGTTTCCTCAAATCTGAAATTTCCACAAGTTCATTGCTGTAGTATTAACATGTCACAAAGAAAAGGTGTTTGCATGGTGAGCATTTTCCACACCTTCTTGTAAGAATGAGGAAGGTTGCCACCAAAATGTTTGTCACACATTGGAACACGCTGCCCAAGGAAGTGGTTGATTTGCTGTGTGTAGACATGCACTTGGGGACAGGTTTAGTGGTGAAATTAGGCATTGTTGGGTTTAAAGTTGGATTTGATGATCTTAGGATTCTTTATCCAGCCTAAATGATTCAGGTTGTAAATAAAAATAATACATGTGGTTACTTTGGCCAACACACGCTCGTGGATCTCATTCAGGGACTGAAGGTCTCCTTGTGTTATTCCCTTTCCCCTAGATGGATCCCTGCTCTTTCAGCAAGTGCCAATGGTGGAGATGGACGGCATGAAGCTGGTGCAGACCAGAGCCATTTGCAACTACATCTCCACGAAGTACAACCTCTATGGGAAGGACCTGAAGGAGAGAACCCTGTACTGTAACAGTACCACCTTTGCTTGTTAGACCCCAGCTCACACTGTAGCCGAGTGTAACACAAGGAAATCCCAGCTAGATGGAGTGGGAGAGAGCAGTGCTTTGTGCAGCATGAGATGACTGGGACTGCAGGTGATGTCTGCAGCAGAGAGAGCCAGCTCGATGAGACAGGGCATGCGAGCCCATGAATCATCCATCAGGTCAATGCAGTCATCAGAAGAAAGCAGCCAGGGGGGCAGATTGTCTTCCTGAGGGTGCTTTTCATTTTCTCCTGCAGTAGTCAGCAGCATCGTTTTCTCCTCATCACATTCAGGGCAATGTCTTTTAAGGAAACAAAGAAATCTCTCTCTCTAAGAACCACGAATTAGTGTAGACTTAGAATTGATAACTGGTTATGAAAGGACAAGACTCTTAGAGCACATGTTTTGACCAGAGGTATTTTTGATTGCTTCCAATTAATAAGCACTGGTAAACACATGTCAAGATATTTGCTAGGTATTTGTATGGAGATGCTGTTAAACTTACCCTGTCTGATTGGATTTTTAACACGAGTTTGGATGGCACACATGGCAATATTTTGTTCAGGTTCAACAACCCATAGTCCAGAGAAGTGTCAGTCCTAGTGAGAAGTGAAAGGGGTACGATTGTTTATGATTTGCCTGGGAATTTTGCGTTTGTCTTTCACCCAAGCTTCTCCCTACTTCCTGCCCCCAGTGCAACTGCATTCCCGGGGGAACTTTGCCAGTCTGTGTGTGTGTGTTTGTGAGAGAGAGAGATGGAAGACGCAGGGATTTTCCAGCATCTCACTGAAGTTATGCCAGGATTTCTTGTGCTGTTCAGACCTCTGTGTTTGACCTGCCCAAATGGATCTAATCCTTTCAGAATCGATGTGTACGTGGAAGGATTATTCGATCTGAATGAGCTACTCATGATATATGAAATCCAACCAGCAGACAAAAAAGAGCAACATTTTGCTAATATGATGGACAAGGCTGAAAACAGATACTTCCCTGTTTTTGAGAAGGTATGTGGCAAAGAGGTTGTAGCTCAATTGCTGATTTTCCTTGATCCTCCATCCTGAAAGTTCACTAATTTTATGGAAGAAACCAGAAGAGAAATATCACTGGAATATAAATGCTCTAGTTTTGGTGGTGCTGAGAGTAATGTGAGGCCATGACACTTCAGAGTGGACAGAAGGCACTTCATCTGGGAGAGGTGTAAAGCTGTAAAACTCCATCAAACCCTGAGGTCCCCAAATGTCCACGTTTCAATCTGTGTGTTGTTTCAGAGAGAAGGCACTGCAGCATCTGCTTTGACAACAAGTTTTCTCCTCAAGTGCTGATGCCCCTCTACCATACATGCTATGTAAAAGCATTACAGCTCCTTTTGTATCTCATAAAGCTTAGCCTTCAATGCAGCGACAGCAGCCAAGGGAAGATGAGCTCAACTGAGTTTCCAGACAGAAATGTAGGAGAGAAAGAGCTGATAGATAATGCCTAGGATGGCAGTGCCATTGTTTGTACTACAGGAGTTTGAACTGCATTTCCTTCTTTCACAGACAACTCCATGCAATGTGTGACCCTGCTTTGAAGATCTCATATTAAGTAACAGAGAGGAAAGATATCATCTCCTTCTGGTTCTCTCTTTTTAGGTTTTGAAAGACCATGGAAAAGATTTTCTTGTCGGCAACCAGCTGAGCAGGGCAGATGTTCAATTACTTGAAGTCATTTTAATGGCAGAGGAGTACAAAACTGATATCCTTGCCAAATTTCCTCTCTTGCAGGTAACTGAATGGGCTGTTTGAATGGATAATGAATGGGAAATTACCAGTGATTTAAACTGGCTGAGAAATATGAGAGAGTGGGAGGGTCAGAAGTGACATGCAGAATAATCAGATACCCTAAGAGCTTCTAGCTGGCCTCGCTTACTCATTGTTATTGCCACATTCTGTCACTACATCCCCAAAAGCACAAGAAGGGGAAGCATATAGTTTCTTCTGCAGCATCAAGGCATGATGTGACTTTCAGGCATGGATGCCATTGAAATGTCTGACAGTTGCAATGATTCTTAAGCACAGTCTTGTTTTGTTTTTTTTTTTGGTAGAGCTTCAAAGCAAGAATAAGCAATATCCCAACAATAAAGAAATTCCTGCAGCCTGGCAGCCAGAGGAAACCACCATCAGATGAGGATACTGTGGACAAAGTGATGAAAATTTTCTACTCCTGAGCAGCACACTAAAGCCACAGAAACTCTGTTTGATTGTATTTGCAGAATGTAGCAGGATGAACTGAATTAACAGACTGGCACTGTCAAATTAATGGAAATAGTGGAAAAAAATTTTCGATCTCTCTTCCTTAGCTGCAGGACTGGTTTTAGTCTATTGCAGACACTTCCAGGTAAAGCTACAAGAGCCTACTAGCAAAGGAAATAGTTCAGTGATGAGGATGTATATTGGACAAGACAGGGTGCCTGAAATAACTAAAGAGAATACCTGAAATCAAGTTTTACTACTGATACTCAAAACCCGGCTCTCTTGGATGTCTTGCTGCTGCTTCTATGCTAAGATCTGTCTGGTTCAGTTTCTCTGTCATTCCCAAGAATTGTTGCAAAATTAGGAGAGATTATCCCAAACAGTAGGTCATGTATTTTTACCGAGCGTTGCCAGGAAGTGCCTGCAGGTTCTGGTTAGGAGGAAAGGAGGGAAGGTTTGGATTCAGCTTTCCACTGAGCTTCACTTAGAAAATGCTTGGACCAGAGGTCCTACTGCAGCTCTGTTTTGTCACTAGATACGTGAACTCTCGTACTGCAGCTTCACCAATGTTTCGTTTATCAGAAGGCCTGTTGTAGCAGCTAAAAGCACTTTGCAGACTCTGAGAAACAAATGCTTGTCACCAGTTCAAATCTTATTGAGTTAGGAGGAATCAGGATGGTGTCAGGTGCTAGTGAGACCTTGGAACACAGGAATCCATATTGACTTAGATCAGTTTATATTAAACCAACTTTATACACGTTGTACTAGACTTGTTTAATCACTTAAATCCAGCTCCACTACTGAGGTTAGCAAGACTGTTGTACTTTGATAAACATGCACATTTATGTAGTGAAATGTGTTCTTGCCCAGGGCATTAGGGTTGGAACTAGATGATTTTAAGGTCCCTTCTAACCCAAACCATTCTATGATTCTGTGACATAATCTGAACACCAAATAAACCAAGTTTGTAAATGAAAGAGCCAGTGCTCTAAATCCAGCTACAACTAGACACTGGCAGTTTTCAGCTGGGTAAACTGAGGGCGCTGTAGGTCTTGCTAACGCCGACAGTTTCTTCATAAGGAATGCCATGTAGCTGGAACCGGTTTTTGTCATTGTTGGGGGTTGAATTGTTCCCTTTTCTTTCTGTGGAATTTCTCTCATTGTTATGCTAAGTATTCGTGGCTACACCTTAGTAGGTATAATGTTCTCTCGCAGGGGGGTGGGGGATAGGGGGAGACCAGACAAGGAAAGGTGGGACAGGGGTCTGGGCTCTCTCTCTCTCTCGTTTGGCTCGTGGAGTGGAAGGAGGATGGCCCGTGCTCCGATCCAGCATCTTCCCCGCTATCCCAGCGCCGAGAGCCACGTTCCCTGCAGTCGAACACCGCTCTGCTCCTCTCCCACCTCATCCTCCTACCTCCGGACACTGTGCCGAGCACCACGACCGACACCGTGAGGGGGGAGCGGCTCCTCCATCTCTCTCAGCCCTGGGCGCTGCCGCCATCCCCCAGCCCCTTCAGCTGCGGGGCCTGCCCTGCCCACAGCACCGGGAACTGAGCGCAGGGAGAGAGGCCTTGGCCAAAGGGACTGGAACTGAGCTACACTGCTCTGTTCTGTTGTCAATTTTCATAGCTGTTGTTGTTTCTGCTATTTTGCCTTGTTAGATACCAGTAAAGAACTGTTATTCCTATCCCCATATCTCCTGCCTGAAAGCCTCTGATTTGAAACTAAAATAATTAGAAGGGAGGGGGTTGCACTCTGAATCTCAGGAAAGGGGTTCTCGCCTTTCCTTAGAAAAATATCTGTCTTTCAAACCCAGACAGTCATCAAGAAAGGAAATAAACCCATGTTGTTCAGCAGCAAAGCATGCATTAAAGAGAGTTGTTGCACAAACTGCTTCCCTCCCGCCTCACTGAAGCGTTCAGACAACATTTGCAGCAACTGCACAGGAAGGACCTGAAGGAGAAAGCGCCGCCTACTGTAACAATCATTTTTTTATGTGACACACTGCAGTTTATACAACCTCCCTGTGTAACATAAGAAGAAGCAGTCATGTTCATGGAAATGCAGCAAAATGTTGCATGTATGCATTGGCCTTGACTGCAGGTAATGGCTACATCAGTATTAACCACGTAGATTAGATAGGCAGGATGGTGCATGGGAGTTCATTCTGTACTGACTTTTTGAAATCAATACAGTTGACCAAAGCAAGCAGTCAAGAGTGCAGAGTGCGGTTGGCTTTTTGACAGCACACTTCATTCGCTTTCTCTTACCGTTGTCTTTGGTGTGTATTTTCACTGAGTCATATTCAGGATAACATTTTTGATGAAAAAAATTCAAAACCGACCCTGATATCCCGAGATGAAATTCAGCGGAATTTTCCTGCAGGAATATACATTAACTAAGGCATAGATGACCTTATGAAAGATTCGAGCTGAATTGGTTGATGTGATTTAAGTAAAGTGGCAATATGCAAAAAGCAGAAAAACCCATAAAATTTTTCAATAAATTTGTGATTTGTGTATAAGTATTTTTTAAAAACAGTGTGAGGTTTTCAGCCGTTAAAATAATTTAAACTAGCATGCTACCAAGCAATGAAAATAAGAGGCATATTACGATTTTCTACTGCCACAGATGTTACCAACGATCATGGGTTCTCATCTATCTTACATTTGTACTTAGTCAGCATTAGTCAGGTATTCTTTTTCTGTAGGTGAGAGGTAACTAAACAGAGCCAATTGGTTTTGTTTCCTTTGAGAGAGAGTTTTCCAGTTTGCAGAGAACTGTTCAGAGTACTCGGAGTAGGAGGGGCTACAGGGTTATATAATCTCAACGCGGAACTGCTGAGAGTTTAGAGTGAGCTACGCTGTGCACAAGGTGAGTTTTCTTTATTTTGGTCTAAAAATATAGGGAATTGTACATGAAACTCATCCAGTGATCGGGTTTTACACATTTAAGTGTGTATGTACTATGCTTGCTAACATGGTTATGTATACCAAGTGTTGAATTCTTAATCAGCTACTTTCGAGGTGTACATAAGTAAGAAAAAGAAATGGAGATCTCAGAAGTGGGGAGTGTTTCCTCTCACCACCTCCTTCCTACTGCAGAGAAGCTGACATGTTAGTTACAAGGGGAATGTGGTGGGGTTGGGGACTTACCTTTTACTGCTGTTAATGCCTCAGCTTTGCTGCTGGCAGGGTGTCAATAGCTGTGAGGCTGCTATAGGCTGGGCACTGTGTGTGTGTGTTCAGTGTAGATATGCCCGCGTGGATCTGAGTGGGGTGGGTGACAGTCTGCCTAGAAACTGTTGATGCTTTAAGTTCCTACCTAGAAATAAATGGGTGTTGCTTGAAATTCCAGCAGAGTTAAAACCAGACCAAGCAAGCATTGCCCTGTGGCTGTGCCTGTGGTGAAGGCAAATCTGATGTTACCAGAGGCAAAAGTAATTTCCATGACTTTGAAGGCTTGTCTAAAGAAACTGCAGAAGCAGAGAGTGCTGTAAAAGAGGTTGACTGGGGGAAAGAATTCCTTCCTGGCCGGTTATAGTGGAGCATAACGGCTGCTGGAGAATGCACAGCAATTGCTGACTTTATAGCATGTATCTGATTAAACAGTAAACTCTATTCTGAGATAATGCCAAAACACACAGAAAGCTCCTTCAGCTGTTTGGTCAGAACAGAGCACTTTGGATGCAAATAGTTTTGAATCACTGCTTCTCTGACTGGGACAACTGCTCTAAGTACAGAGTTCTGCTTAACCATTCTGCATGTGTAAGAAACACTTGAAGGCAGAATGAAACAAGGCAGTCTCTCCATATAATCTTAACTTCTACCTCATCTATTAAGTTGATTAAAGTCTTGGACTATAAATGATGGTTTCAAACAAGAGACTGTGAAACGCAGTTTAGAGACTCAAAATTGCAAAACTTATTTTTTCATTGCAGATACTGAGGAATCAGGCACGTGGAAACATGTCTGGAAAACCCAAGCTGCACTACTTCAATGGAAGAGGCCGAATGGAACCAATTCGGTGGCTACTGGCAGCAGCTGGGGTTGAGGTTTGCATCTTGTCTTTTATACTGAGATCATGTGACAAATATGTGCTTTTACTCTTCCATATGAAAAATGTGACTGAGCAGCAGTTTCAAACTCTGCATTCAGTGCATTGCTGAGCGAGCCAACAGTGACCACAAACTCACCCAAAGCAGGGGGCAAGTTCCCGTTTCTCTTCCACACATCATGTGCAAAGCCCTCTGGTAGCACCACAAATGTTTCTCCCCTGTAGCTAGTGAAAACAGAAATTTAAAGCCCCCGCAGCAGAACCTGGCTTCTTAACTTCTCATCACAGAGGTCATGCACACCTGTAATTTTGAGTACCTTCAGTTCAATTCCCATTTGCAAAGTAGCAGAAGATTATTATTGTTACTACGGTGTCCTTTACTCTTGAGGGTCCAGTATATTGTAAACCACATAGGGGTGGTTTTTTAAATCTGACATATTCTGATATTAAACCAGAGATGAAGTATGGGAATCTGTGTGTTTCAAGAGCCATGGGTTTCTATAACAGTGATGGCCAATGTGTTTGACAGTTTTTAAACATGATTTATGTTTTAAAAAATAAAATTCCCCAATACACATCTCTTTAGGCCTTTTTTACCTAATAAGGGAGAGGCTAAAACATGGAATGACTGCAAATTTCTTTTCTAATTCCTGCAGTTTGAAGAATCTTACCTGGAAAAAAAGGAGGATCTGACAAAGTTACGGAAAGGTAAATTTCCTTTTAAATAACAATAGCAGCAGTAGTAATAAAAATTAGTATTTGAATTAGATTAACTTGTCGGAGAAGAAATCAGAATTCTTTAGGCTCAGAGTCTTAACAAGAAAATCACTTAGCTGATGGTACATGAGGTCTCAGAGGGGCACACTGCAGTGTGTTAGGTGGTATCATCCACTCAGTTGCTGCAATCTGCACTGAATGACAGAAGGTTGAGGTAGAAGGGACTTCTCATGCTTGTCTACTCCATGGCCCCTCTTCCAGCAAGGCCACCTGCAGCCACTTACCCTGGAGCATGTGCAGCTGGGTTTTGAGTGTCTCCAAGGATGGAGAATTTACAGCTTCTCTGGACAGCCCACACAGTCAAAGAGCCTTTCTTTTAGTTCAGATGGGTGACTCTCCTTGGATTCAGCTTGTGTCAATTGCCTTCCATCCTATGGCAATAGAGGCTTTTGTCATCAGATCATCTTGAAATTCATTAGATGTTAAGTTGCCTACAAAGCTGCTGTTTTATAATCCATATGCAAACAGAGTTCCAGATTTCTGAGTTTGCCTGTACCTGTGCTGCATTCCTGCCTCCCAAGGCAACTACCCACGGTGCTAGCTTCAGCTTCCATCTTCCTGAACAGGATGATCCTATTTCCTCCAAACCAGATACATGTCTGTGCTCTTCACCTGGCCTGTCAAAAGAAATCTGAGCTCGGGGTAGCATTTGCAGTCCTGCTGTCGTTTGGGAATAATGACTTGGTCCCCCTGCTACAGGTTGCCTTTCGAAAAGTCTTTTGGGACACAAGCATAAAGCTGAATGCACCCTTACAAAGAGGGACATAGGTGATGAGTTGTCTGTGGTAAGAAATATGATTCCATATAGAAAAAGCTGTCACTCACTTCTCTGATCTGATACTGCTCTATCTTTCATGCTGGGACAAGGCTTCTGCAGGCTAGCAAATGAGTTGCATGGCTCCAGCCTCACTCCAAGTGATATTTGGTTCTTGCAGGAATCTCATGGAACTCATTCATTTTGCCCACTTCGTGCCTGTATGGATGAGATGTCATTTGTGAAGTCATTAAAGTAGTCACAAAGACATTTTATGCTTTTATATTCACTCCTATTTATATATACATTATTATTCACATTGCATGTTGGCCAGGGCTTGGAAAGTCCAGATATATTTAGCAAAGCCTGACAGAAACTGGCTGGAACAGATCCTTCAGTCCTTCTCATCTGTGTTTACCCCCATGAAAATCTCCTGTGTCTGAGCCATGATGTGCTTGAATTTTTCAGTGTGTGACAGCTGAAAGTTCTGCATTTGGATGTTTCCTCAAATCTGAAATTTCCACAAGTTCATTGCTGTAGTATTAACATGTCACAAAGAAAAAGTGTTTGCATGGTGAGCATTTTCCACACCTTCTTGTAAGAATGAGGAAGGTTGCCACCAAAATGTTTGTCACACATTGGAACACGCTGCCCAAGGAAGTGGTTGATTTGCTGTGTGTAGACATGCACTTGGGGACAGGTTTAGTGGTGAAATTAGGCATTGTTGGGTTTAAAGTTGGATTTGATGATCTTAGGATTCTTTATCCAGCCTAAATGATTCAGGTTGTAAATAAAAATAATACATGTGGTTACTTTGGCCAACACACGCTCGTGGATCTCATTCAGGGACTGAAGGTCTCCTTGTGTTATTCCCTTTCCCCTAGATGGATCCCTGCTCTTTCAGCAAGTGCCAATGGTGGAGATGGACGGCATGAAGCTGGTGCAGACCAGAGCCATTTGCAACTACATCTCCACGAAGTACAACCTCTATGGGAAGGACCTGAAGGAGAGAACCCTGTACTGTAACAGTACCACCTTTGCTTGTTAGACCCCAGCTCACACTGTAGCCGAGTGTAACACAAGGAAATCCCAGCTAGATGGAGTGGGAGAGAGCAGTGCTTTGTGCAGCATGAGATGACTGGGACTGCAGGTGATGTCTGCAGCAGAGAGACCAGCTAGATGAGACAGGGCATGCGAGTCCATGAATCATCCATCAGGTCAATGCAGTCATCAGAAGAAAGCAGCCAGGGGGGCAGATTGTCTTCCTGAGGCTGCTTTTCATTTTCTCCTGCAGTAGTCAGCAGCATCGTTTTCTCCTCATCACATTCAGGGCCATGTCTTTTAAGGAAACAAAGAAATCTTCTCTCTCTAAGAACCACGAATTAGTGTAGACTTAGAATTGATAACTGGTTATGAAAGGACAAGACTCTTAGAGCACATGTTTTGACCAGAGGTATTTTTGATTGCTTCCAATTAATAAGCACTGGTAAACACATGTCAAGATATTTGCTAGGTATTTGTATGGAGCTGCTGTTAAACTTACCCTGTCTGATTGGTTTTTTAAGATGAGTTTGGATGGCACACATGGCAATATTTTGTTCAGGTTCAACAACCCATAGTCCAGAGAAGTGTCAGTCCTAGTGAGAAGTGAAAGGGGTACGATTGTTTATGATTTGCCTGGGAATTTTGCGTTTGTCTTTCACCCAAGCTTCCCCCTGCTTCCTGCCCCCAGTGCAACTGCATTCCCGGGGGAACTTTGCCAGGGTCTGTGTGTGTGTGTGTTGTGTGTGTGTGTGTGTGTGAGATGGAAGAGGCAGGGATTTCCCAGAATCTCACTGAGGTTATGCCAGGATTTCTTGTGCTGTTCAGACCTCTGTGTTTGACCTGCCCAAATGGATCTAATCCTTTCAGAATCGATATGTACGTGGAAGGATTATTCGATCTGAATGAGCTACTCATGATATATGAATATAAACCAGCAGATCAAAAGGAGCAACATTTTGCTAATATGATGGACAAGGCTGAAAACAGATACTTCCCTGTTTTTGAGAAGGTATGTGGCAAAGAGGTTGTAACTCAATTGATGCTGTTACCTTGATCCTCCATCCTGAAATCACACCAATTTTGTGGAAGAAACCAGAAGAGAAATATCACTGGAATATAAATGCTCTAGTTTTGGTGGTGCTGGGAGTAATGTGAGGCCATGACACTTCAGAGTGGACAGAAGGCACTTCATCTGGGAGAGGTGTAAAGCTGTAAAACTCCATCAAACCCTGAGGTCCCCAAATGTCCACGTTTCAATCTGTGTATTGTTTCAGAGAGAAGGCACTGCAGCATCTGCTTTGACAACAAGTTTTCTCCTCAAGTGCTGATGCCCCTCTACCATACATGCTATGTAAAAGCATTACAGCTCCTTTTGTATCTCATAAAGCTTAGCCTTCAATGCAGCGACAGCAGCCAAGGGAAGATGAGCTCAACTGAGTTTCCAGACAGAAATGTAGGAGAGAAAGAGCTGATAGATAATGCCTAGGATGGCAGTGCCATTGTTTGTACTACAGGAGTTTGAACTGCATTTCCTTCTTTCACAGACAACTCCATGCAATGTGTGACCCTGCTTTGAAGATATCATATTAAGTAACAGAGAGGAAAGACATCATCTCCTTCTGGTTCTCTCTTTTTAGGTTTTGAAAGACCATGGAAAAGACTTTCTTGTCGGCAACCAGCTGAGCAGGGCAGATGTTCAATTACTTGAAGTCATTTTAATGGCAGAGGAGTACAAAACTGATATCCTTGCCAAATTTCCTCTCTTGCAGGTAACTGAATGGGCAGTTTGAATGGATAATGAATGGGAAAGGACCAGTGATTTAAACTGGCTGAGAAATATGAGAGAGTGGGAGGGTCAGAAGTAACATGCAGAATAATCAGATACCCTAAGAGCTTCTAGCTGGCCTCGCTTACTCATTGTTATTGCCACATTCTGTCACGACCTCCCTGAAAGCACAAGAAGGGGAAGCATATAGTTTCTTCTGGAGCATCAAGGCATGATGTGACTTTCAGGCATGGATGCCATTGAAATGTCTGACAGTTGCAATGAGTCTTAAGCACAATCTTGTTTTGCTTTTTTTTTTTGGTAGAGCTTCAAAGCAAGAATAAGCAATATCCCAACAATAAAGAAATTCCTGCAGCCTGGCAGCCAGAGGAAACCACTACCAGATAAGAATGATGTGGACAAAGTGATAAAAATTTTCTACTGAGCAGCACACTAAAGCCACAGGAATTCAGTTTCATTGTATTTGCAGATTGTAGCAGGGTGAACTGAATTAACAGATTGGCACTGTCAAATTAATGGAAACAGTGGAAAAAAATTTTTGATCTCTCTTCCTTAACTGCAGGACTGGTTTTAGTCTATTGCAGACACTTCCAGGTAAAGCTACAAGAGCCTACTAGCAAAGGAAATAGTTCAGTGAAGAGAATGTATATTGGACAAGACAGGGTGCCTGAAATAACTAAAGAGAAGACCTGAAATAAAGTTTTACTATTGATACTCAAAACCCGGCTGTTCTTTGATGTCTTGCTGCTACTTCTATGCTAAGATCTGTCTGGTTCAGTTTCTCTGTCATTCCCAAGAATTGTTGCAAAATTAGGAGAGATTATCCCAAACAGTAGGTCATGTATTTTTACTGAGCGTTGCCAGGAAGTGCCTGCAGGTTCTGGTTAGGAGGAAAGGAGGGAAGGTTTGGATTCAGCTTTCCACTGAGCTTCACCTGAAAAATGCTTGGACCAGAGATCCTACTGCAGCTCTGTTTTGTCACTAGACACGTGAACTCTCGTACTGCAGCTTCACCAATGTTTCGTTTATCAGAAGGCCTGTTGTAGCAGCTAAAAGCACTTTGCAGACTCTGAGAAACAAATGCTTGTCACCAGTTCAAATCTTATTGAGTTAGGAGGAATCAGGATGGTGTCAGGTGCTAGTGAGACCTTGGAACACAGGAATCCATATTGACTTAGATCAGTTTATATTAAACCAACTTTATACACGTTGTACTAGACTTGTTTAATCACTTAAATCCAGCTCCACTACTGAGGTTAGCAAGACTGTTGTACTTTGATAAACATGCACATTTATGTAGTGAAATGTGTTCTTGCCCAGGGCAGTAGGGTTGGAACTAGATGATCTTTAAGGTCCCTTCTAACCCAAACCATTCTATGATTCTGTGACATAATCTGAACACCAAATAAACCAAGTTTGTAAATGAAAGAGCCAGTGCTCTAAATCCAGCTACAACTAGACACTGGCAGTTTTCAGCTGGGTAAACTGAGGGCGCTGTAGGTCTTGCTAACGCCGACAGTTTCTTCATAAGGAATGCCATGTAGCTGGAACCGGTTTTTGTCATTGTTGGGGGTTGAATTGTTCCCTTTTCTTTCTGTGGAATTTCTCTCATTGTTATGCTAAGTATTCGTGGCTACACCTTAGTAGGTATAATGTTCTCTCGCAGGGGGGTGGGGGATAGGGGGAGACCAGACAAGGAAAGGTGGGACAGGGGTCTGGGCTCTCTCTCTCTCTCGTTTGGCTCGTGGAGTGGAAGGAGGATGGCCCGTGCTCCGATCCAGCATCTTCCCCGCTATCCCAGCGCCGAGAGCCACGTTCCCTGCAGTCGAACACCGCTCTGCTCCTCTCCCACCTCATCCTCCTACCTCCGGACACTGTGCCGAGCACCACGACCGACACCGTGAGGGGGGAGCGGCTCCTCCATCTCTCTCAGCCCTGGGCGCTGCCGCCATCCCCCAGCCCCTTCAGCTGCGGGGCCTGCCCTGCCCACAGCACCGGGAACTGAGCGCAGGGAGAGGCCTTGGCCAAAGGGACTGGAACTGAGCTACACTGCTCTGTTCTGTTGTCAATTTTCATAGCTGTTGTTGTTTCTGCTATTTTGCCTTGTTAGATACCAGTAAAGAACTGTTATTCCTATCCCCATATCTCCTGCCTGAAAGCCTCTGATTTGAAACTAAAATAATTAGAAGGGAGGGGGTTGCACTCTGAATCTCAGGAAAGGGGTTCTCGCCTTTCCTTAGAAAAATATCTGTCTTTCAAACCCAGACAGTCATCAAGAAAGGAAATAAACCCATGTTGTTCAGCAGCAAAGCATGCATTAAAGAGAGTTGTTGCACAAACTGCTTCCCTCCCGCCTCACTGAAGCGTTCAGACAACATTTGCAGCAACGGCACAGGGAGGACCTGAAGGAGAAAGCGCCGCCTACTGTAACAATCATTTTTTTATGTGACACACTGCAGTTTATACAACCTCCCTGTGTAACATAAGAAGAAGCAGTCATGTTCATGGAAATGCAGCAAAATGTTGCATGTATGCATTGGCCTTAACTGCAGGTAATGGCTACATCAATATTAACCACGTAGATTAGATAGGCAGGATGGTGCATGGGAGTTCATTCTGTACTGACTTTTTGAAATCAATAGAGTTGATAGGAACAACGAGTTTGTCTTTACAAAGAAGCTGTGAGTCTGCTGGTAGTTAATATTAACACTGAGAGATAAAAGAAAGAATGGGAAGAATTTCTCTAATTGATGAATGGAAAAAATATATTCACTTTTATAAGCAGGCTGTGCTTTGCTGATAAATGAAATTGGATATTGGAAAATGAAAGAAACAATGGGGAAAAACCATTAATTCCATAAGATTTAAAAATTGAAAGGGACGGTTATACATTAGAGGAGAATCTTAGGTATCAGGCATTCCAAGAAGTCTGTATCTCTCAAGTACCTCAGCCAATGGGGAAAGAGAGTGGGAAATTTTGCCAGGAAATTAGGATAAAAAGAGAGGCTGCATCCTCTAAAAGTTTGAGAGAGCCCAGGGGAATGCCTCATGGCCTCTTCTTTTATTCTAATATAGTAAAAGGACTCCTCTGTCTCCTTTTTGGACATAAACCTTTGGTGTTTGTGGCTAAATTTTCCTGACAATTTTGGGGGCTCGTCCAGGATGTTTCCACCATCCAGGGCGGCGGGCGGCGAGTGGAGCTAAAGGTGCCTCACCGAGTTTGGGTGATCAGCTCCCGTTGGTGCCGGCCGGTACCGGGCGATCGATTGGGTTCCCGAGACTGTCCAGGAGACAGACAAGTGGCGGACCAGGGGGGTCTGTGAAGAGTCTGCAAGGAAGGACCACTGAAAATCTCACCGGTGAGTAAAATGGGATCTTCAGGGAGCAAACCTGGGAGGGCACCCACAGAGGGTAGCACAGGTAAAACAGGGCACCCATGGAGGGTTGGAAGCGTAAAGCTGGGAAGGGGCCCCGGAAAAAGAGATGATGATCCCATAATACTCCCGGAGAGTCCCTTGGGGAGAATGCTGAGGTCTTGGGACAAATTATGCATTCACCCGGAAGTAACTATGGAGATGATGGTAAAATATTGTTATTTTGTGTGGCCAGAGTAGAAGTTGCCAAAGGGCCTTATATGACCACCTTATGGAACAGATAAAATTTGTTTGTGTTGAATTTTGTGGAGGTATTTACAGGAGAATTGGAAAGGATGGATTGAAAAGGAATGTGGATTAATATGGGTTAGACAAAACAACAGGAGCAATCTATGTGTTAAGAAAAAAAGGAGAAGAGGAAAAAGGGGAGGAAGAGGAAAATGGTGAGGAATGGGATGTTTTTTCAGCACCTTCCCCCATCTTGTCCTCCAGTGTTGCCAGCTGACCCAGGGCCAGCTGCAGGTCCCCTGTATCCTCAACTTCCAGAGCAAAAGGATCAGGGAAATGCTGTTCCTACGGCCCCACCTGAGAATAATGATGGTGTAGGGGGAGGGGAGCAGCATGTCGTATCACGCCCTAGAAGTAAAGAACTCCATTGAGGACATCAGAAGCCCCCTGGACCCAAGAGACAGGGGTACACCAGATGCCGCTCCGTCAAGTTCTTCTGGGGGGTCAAGGAGGGGGTTTGGGTTTGTAATTGTACCACTTACTACCCAGGATATAAGAGGGTTGAAAAAAAGTAAATACCCCCATATTTGGATGATCCCAGAAGGGTAGGGGAAAAGACAGAGGAATATTTGGGAAATGCGGATTGTACATGGACTGGGATTTTCTTTTGGGGATTTTGTCTGGGTCATCACAGAAACGAATGATTTTGCAGAAAGGTCGGCATCTGTGGGAGGATGAACATCCACAAGCAGGGGGAGGGGGCTGGACCTAATGCACCTACGGTGGATGATGCCATTCCCCAGGTGGACCCCCAGTGGGACCCAAACAGCCAGGCCAGTCTGGCTCACTGTGATTACCGTACTTGTTTGATCAGGACAATCAACTCTGCGGCTCCCAGAACTAACAACATAGCTAAGGCTATGTCGTTAGAACAGGAGAAACATGAAAGCCCCTCTCATTGGTTGAAGAGGATTAAGGGATGTCTTGAGGAAGCAGGGGGGGATGGATCCTGAGGGGCCAACTTTTTATACATTGCTGAAGGTACAATTTGTTACTAAGGCCTGGCCTGATATAAGGAAAGGAGTGCAAAAAGATGAAGAGTGGCAGAATAAGCCTTGGGAGGAATTGGTTAGAAAAACACAGCAGATATATGTAAGAAGGGATGAGGAAAAGGTAAAGACTAAGGCAAAGATGATGGCAGAGTTTTTGCAACCCCGGAGGAATAAACTGCAGGGTCCAAGGGGTCCCCAGGACAGAGGAGACAGGTTTGGCCACAAGGAAGTGGCAGAGGAATTCCCTCCTTGGCGGGGGAGAGCTCACCCAAACAGCATTTGGGGAGGAACCAGTGCACTATCTGCCAGGCAGAAGGGCATTGGAAAAAGAAGTGTCAGCAGAGACAGCTGGATCCTCAGGAGGACAAAGTCCAGAGGATAATGGAAATGGATTGTTAGGGGTGTAAGGGCTCCCATTATATCAAGGACCCACTACTCTGGAGCCCTTGATAACTTCTAAGGTGGGTCTGGATCGAGAGGAGGTGTGTTTTCTGATAGACACAGGGCCTCTTGATCCACCTTAAATTTTATACCTAAGGGAGGGAAGTTGTCAAAAAGATCATTGGTTATTCAAGGAGTGGAAAGCATAAGCTAGTGCATTTTATTCAACCACTGTTAATAGATGTAGGGAACAGGTTTGAAATGTATGAATTTCTGTTTGTTCCTAATTGTGATTGTAATTTACTGGGAAGGGATTTGATGGCTGAAGTGGGAATGCAAATTAGTATCATAAAACATGACACAGAGCCCAACACTGTGATATCTTTGTATAAAATGTCTGAGAAGGCTTATGTTGAAATAAATTCGGAAGTGTGGGCAGCCCCAGGGAAATATGGGAAACTGGACATAGAGCCTCTCCAAATTACTTTGAAGCAACCAGGACAAGTGGTGTCTAAAAAGCAATATCCTCTTTCAAGGGAGGGAAAGAAGGGGTTACAGCCTGTTATTGAGTCCCTGCTAAAGGCAGGTCTTTTGGAGCCGTGTATGTCTCCCTATAACATCCCTATCCTGCCAGTTAAGAAACCAGATGGAACCTACAGAATGGTGCAGAATTTAAGAATAATAAATGAAATTGCCAAATCAAGGCATCCCACAGTTCCGGATCTCTAGACAATCCTGAATCAGATCCCTTCTTCACATCAGTATTATTCCATACTGGATTTGAAGGATGCTTTCTGGGGGTGTCTGATTACAGAAGATATTAAACAGTATTTTGCCTTTGAGTGGGAACAGGAGGAAGGAGGGAAAATGATAAAACAACAATTGACATGGACAGTCCCCCTGCAGGGATATACAGAATCACTGGTTTTGTTTGGCCAAGCTTTGCAGAAAATATTTAAGAGAGTTTACTCCATCCTCAGGAGTTAAATTGTTGCAGTATGTGGACGATTTACTCTTATCAGGGGAACAGAAAAAGGTGGTTGAAGAGGATACTGTAAAGCTGCTTAATTTTCTTGCTAAAAAAGGACTTAGAATGTCTGAAAAGAAGGAGCAGTTGGTAGAAAAGAAGGTCAAATATTTCGGACACATTCTAACTGGAGGATTACAGTGAATTGATCCAGAAAGAATACAAGGGATTTTTAAAGTACCATTACCCCAGACAAAAAAGGAGTTACAGCAGTTTTTAGTGTTGGTGGGGTACTGCTGAGTATGGATCGAGGATTTTTCTGTTGTGGCCAGACCTTTACATGACTTTTTAACCCAAGACAATCTTAATGTCATAGTATGGACACCAAAAGGAGAGCAAAGCTTTAGAAAATTAGAAGACAAATTGGTTAATGCTCCAGTCTTAGCTCTTCCAGACTCAGAAAAGGAATTTGAACTATATGTGGATGTTAAACAGGGTCATGCTAGAGTAATTGTGGTGCAAGAACGTGGGGGAATGACACAGTGTCGAATTTCCTCCAGCTAGTTCCCGGCATTGGGCTGAGAGTGGGCTGTTCTCAGAAAGCAGCGCAGTCCAGGATGCAGCTGTAGGGCTTAAGCTCTACAGCACAGGCTGTCAACCGCTGAGGGCAGGAGCAAGAATGAGGGGGAAGTCTTCCATGTGGTTTCCAAAAGGGTTGATTACAAGGAAGTGTCAGGGACAAAAATATGTTCGGAAATACACTCCTGAACACAAGTGTGCAGGAGTTTATATACGGGGGAGGTCTCAGGGGGAGGGTACAATTTTAATCAATAGGGAAAACACAGAGGAGGATCATAGGGCGGGATTCACAATATTCAAACCAATGGGCAACACAAGGGGAGGGGAACAGATGTAACAAACCAATGGAGCTTCAAATATTATGGGATTTCCAAGGGGATTTCCAGAACAGGGGGTGGCTACAATGTGTGATTGACAATTCAGAAGGAGGAGGGACAGAAAACATTCTATAATAAAGGGTAGGTGTTAGGGAAGATTGACAACTGGGTAGGAGAGCACAACAGTGCAAATGAATAAACCATTGGGAATAAAAACACACCACAACAGAGGAACACAGAGACCTGTTGCCTATTTTTCTAAGCTGTTAGACTCGGTGACCAGAGGCTGGCCCCATTATCTGCAGAACTGTGCAGACACAGCTCTCACGGTGGCCGAGGCCCGAAAGCTGACAAGGGGAGGGTGTCTGATTGTTAAAGGTTCACATGGGATTCATGATTTCTTTCATGGGAATGCCCCATGGCCTTTCCTTTTATTAGAATAAAGTAAAAGGACTCCTCTGTCTGCTTTCTGGACATAAACCTATGGTGCTTGTGGCTTAATTTTCCAAACACAATGATCATGACCTCTCATCTATCTTACATTTGTACATAGTCAGCATTAGTCAGAAATTTACTTCCTGTAGGTGGGAAGTAACTAATCAAAGGTAATTAGTTTTGTTTGCTTAAGAGAGAGACGTTTCCTATTTGCAGAGAAGTGTTTGCAAATCTCTATAGGAGGGGCTATAGCATTATATAATCTTAAGGCGGAACTGCTGAGAGCTTAGAGCGAGTTACACTGTGCACGAGGTAAGTAGGGATATTATTTTGGACATGTAGGGAGTTGTAAGTGAAAGGCAGTCAGTGAATGGGTTTTATAGATTAAATATGTGTATGTACTATCCATTCTAACATGGTTATGTGTACCAAGTGTTAAATTCTTAATCAGCTACTTTCGAGGTGTACATACATAAGAAAAAGAAATGGAGATCTCAGAAGTGGGGAGTGTTTCCTCTCACCACCTCCTTCCTACTGCAGAGAAGCTGACATGTTAGTTACAAGGGGAATGTGGTGGGGTTGGGGACTTACCTTTTACTGCTGTTAATGCCTCAGCTTTGCTGCTGGCAGGGTGTCAATAGCTGTGAGGCTGCTATAGGCTGGGCACTGTGTGTGTGTGTTTAGTGTAGATATACCCGCGTGGATCTGAGTGGGGTGGGTGACAGTCTGCCTAGAAACTGTTGATGCTGTAAGTTCCTGCCTAGAAATAAATGGATGTTGCTTGAAATTCCAGCAGAGTTGGAGCCTGACTAAGCAAGCATTGCCCTGTGGCTGTGCCTGTGGTGAAGGCAAATCTGATGTTACCAGAGGCAAAAGTAATTTCCGTGACTTTGAAGGCTTGTCTAAAGAAACTGCAGAAGCAGAGAGAGTGCTGTAAAAGAGGTTGACTGGGGGAAAGAATTCGTTCCTGGCCGGTTATAGTGGAGCATAACGGCTGCTGGAGAATGCACAGCAATTGCTGATTTTATAGCATGTATCTGATTAAACAGTAAACTCTATTCTGAGATAATGCCAAAACACACAGAAAGCTCCTTCAGCTGTTTGGTCAGAACAGAGCACTTTGGATGCAAATAGTTTTGAATCACTGCTTCTCTGACTGGGACAACTGCTCTAAGTACAGAGTTCTGCTTAACCATTCTGCATGTGTAAGAAACACTTGAAGGCAGAATGAAACAAGGCAGTCTCTCCATATAATCTAACTGCTACCTCATCTATTAAGTTGATTAAAGTCTTGGACTATAAATGATGGTTTCAAACAAGAGACTGTGAAACGCAGTTTAGAGACTCAAAATTGCAAAACTTATTTTTTCATTGCAGATACTGAGGAATCAGGCACGTGGAAACATGTCTGGAAAACCCAAGCTGCACTACTTCAATGGAAGAGGCCGAATGGAACCAATTCGGTGGCTACTGGCAGCAGCTGGGGTTGAGGTTTGCATCTTGTCTTTTATACTGAGATCATGTGACAAATATGTGCTTTTACTCTTCCATATGAAAAATGTGACTGAGCAGCAGTTTCAAACTCTGCATTCAGTGCATTGCTGAGCGAGCCAACAGTGACCACAAACTCACCCAAAGCAGGGGGCAAGTTCCCGTTTCTCTTCCACACATCATGTGCAAAGCCCTCTGGTAGCACCACAAATGTTTCTCCCCTGTAGCTAGTGAAAACAGAAATTTAAAGCCCCCGCAGCAGAACCTGGCTTCTTAACTTCTCATCACAGAGGTCATGCACACCTGTAATTTTGAGTACCTTCAGTTCAATTCCCATTTGCAAAGTAGCAGAAGATTATTATTTGCTAATACGGTGTCCTTTACTCTTGAGGGTCCAGTATATTGTAAACCACATAGGGGTGGTTTTTTAAATCTGACATATTCTGATATTAAACCAGAGATGAAGTATGGGAATCTGTGTGTTTCAAGAGCCGTGGGTTTCTGTTACAGTGATGGCCAATGTGTTTGACAGTCTTTAAACATGATTTATGTTTTAAAAAATAAAATTCCCCAACACATATCTCTTTAGGCCTACTTTACCTAATGAGGGAGAGGCTAAAACATGGAATGACTGCAAATTTCTTTTCTAATTCCTGCAGTTTGAAGAATCTTACCTGGAAAAAAAGGAGGATCTGACAAAGTTACAGAAAGGTAAATTTCCTTTTAAATAAACTTTTAAATAAAAATAGCAGCAATAGTAATAATAATTAGTATTTGAATTAGAATTACTTCTCTGTGAACACGTTAGAATTCTTAAGACTCATTGACTTAACAAGGAAAATCGCTTAGCTGATGGTACATGAGGTCTCAGAGGGGCACACTGCAGTGTGTTAGGTGGTATCATCCACTCAGTTGCTGCAATCTGCACTGAATGACAGAAGGTTGAGGTAGAAGGGACTTCTCATGCTTGTCTACTCCATGGCCCCTCTTCCAGCAAGGCCACCTGCAGCCACTTACCCTGGAGCATGTGCAGCTGGGTTTTGAGTGTCTCCAAGGATGGAGAATTTACAGCTTCTCTGGACAGCCCACACAGTCAAAGAGCCTTTCTTTTAGTTCAGATGGGTGACTCTCCTTGGATTCAGCTTGTGTCCATTGCCTTCCATCCTATGGCAATAGAGGCTTTTGTCATCAGATCATCTTGAAATTCATTAGATGTTGGGTTGCCTACAAAGCTGCTGTTTTATAATCCATATGCAAACAGAGTTCCAGATTTCTGAGTTTGCCTGTACCTGTGCTGCATTCCTGCCTCCCAAGGCAACTACCCACGGTGCTAGCTTCAGCTTCCATCTTCCTGAACAGGATGATCCTATTTCCTCCAAACCAGATACATGTCTGTGCTCTTCACCTGGCCTGTCAAAAGAAATCTGAGCTCGGGGTAGCATTTGCAGTCCTGCTGTCGTTTGGGAATAATGACTTGGTCCCCCTGCTACAGGTTGCCTTTCGAAAAGTCTTTTGGGACACAAGCATAAAGCTGAATGCACCCTTACAAAGAGAGACATAGGTGATGAGTTGTCTGTGGCAAGAAATATGATTCCATATAGAAAAAGCTGTCACTCACTTCTCTGATCTGATACTGCCCTTTGTGAAGGTATTTTTTACTTCTTTCATGCTGGGACAAGGCTTCTCCAGGCTAGCAAATGAGTTGCATGGCTCCAGCCTTACTCCAAGTGATATTTGGTTCTTGCAGGAATCTCATGGAACTCATTCATTTTGCCCACTTCGTGCCTGTATGGATGAGATGTCATTTGTGAAGTCATTAAAGTATTCACAAAGACATTTTATGCTTTTATATTCACTCCTATTTATATATACATTATTATTCACATTGCATGTTGGCCAGGGCTTGGAAAGTCCAGATATATTTAGCAAAGCCTGACAGAAACTGGCTGGAACAGATCCTTCAGTCCTTCTCATCTGTGTTAACCCCCACGAAAATCTCCTGTGTCTGAGCCAGGCAGTGCTTGAATTTTTCAGTGTGTGACAGCTGAAAGTTCTGCATTTGGCTGTTTCCTCAAATCTGAAATTTCCACAAGTTCATTGCTGTAGTATTAACATGTCACAAAGAAAAGGTGTTTGCATGGTATGCATTTTCCACACCTTCTTGTAAGAATGAGGAAGGTTGCCACCAAAATGTTTGTCACACATTGGAACACGCTGCCCAAGGAAGTGGTTGATTTGCTGTGTGTAGACATGCACTTGGGGACAGGTTTAGTGGTGAAATTAGGCATTGTTGGGTTTAAAGTTGGATTTGATGATCTTAGGATTCTTTATCCAGCCTAAATGATTCAGGCTGTAAATAAAAATAATACATGTGGTTACTTTGGCCAACACACGCTCGTGGATCTCATTCAGGGACTGAAGGTCTCCTTGTGTTATTCCCTTTCCCCTAGATGGATCCCTGCTCTTTCAGCAAGTGCCAATGGTGGAGATGGACGGCATGAAGCTGGTGCAGACCAGAGCCATTTGCAACTACATCTCCACGAAGTACAACCTCTATGGGAAGGACCTGAAGGAGAGAACCCTGTACTGTAACAGTACCACCTTTGCTTGTTAGACCCCAGCTCACACTGTAGCCGAGTGTAACACAAGGAAATCCCAGCTAGATGGAGTGGGAGAGAGCAGTGCTTTGTGCAGCATGAGATGACTGGGACTGCAGGTGATGTCTGCAGCAGAGAGAGCCAGCTAGATGAGACAGGGCATGAATCATCAATCAGGTCAATGCAGTCATCAGAAGAAAGCAGCCAGGGGGGCAGATTGTCTTCCTGAGGCTGCTTTTCATTTTCTCCTGCAGTAGTCAGCAGCATCGTTTTCTCCTCATCACATTCAGGGCCATGTCTTTTAAGGAAAAAAAGAAATCTCTCTCTCTAAGAACCACGAATTAGTGTAGACTTAGAATTGATAACTGGTTATGAAAGGACAAGACTCTTAGAGCACATGTTTTAACCAGAGGTATTTTTGATTGCTTCCAATTAATAAGCACTGGTAAACACATGTCAAGATATTTGCTAGGTATTTGTATGGAGATGCTGTTAAACTTACCCTGTCTGATTGGTTTTTTAAGATGAGTTTGGATGGCACACATGGCAATATTTTGTTCAGGTTCAACAACCCATAGTCCAGAGAAGTGTCAGTCCTAGTGAGAAGTGAAAGGGGTACGATTGTTTATGATTTGCCTGGGAATTTTGCGTTTGTCTTTCACCCAATCTTCCCCCTGCTTCCTGCCCCCAGTGCAACTGCATTCCCGGGGGAACTTTGCCAGGGTCTGTGTGTGTGTGTGTTTGTGTGTGTGTGTGTGTGAGATGGAAGAGGCAGGGATTTCCCAGAATCTCACTGAGGTTATGCCAGGATTTCTTGTGCTGTTCAGACCTCTGTGTTTGACCTGCCCAAATGGATCTAATCCTTTCAGAATCGATATGTACGTGGAAGGATTATTCGATCTGAATGAGCTACTCATGACTCATGTTGTGCAACCGGCAGAACAAAAGGAGCAACATTTTACTAATATGATGGACAAGGCTGAAAACAGATACTTCCCTGTTTTTGAGAAGGTATGTGGCAAAGAGGTTGTAGCTCAATTGATGCTGTTACCTTGATCCTCCATCCTGAAAGCACACCAATTTTGTGGAAGAAACCAGAAGAGAAATATCACTGGAATATAAATTCTCTGTTTTTGGTGGTGCTGAGAGTAATGTGAGGCCATGACACTTCAGAGTGGACAGAAGGCACTTCATCTGGGAGAGGTGTAAAGCTGTAAAACTCCATCAAACCCTGAGGTCCCCAAATGTCCACGTTTCAATCTGTGTGTTGTTTCAGAGAGAAGGCACTGCAGCATCTGCTTTGACAACAAGTTTTCTCCTCAAGTGCTGATGCCCCTCTACCATACATGCTATGTAAAAGCATTACAGCTCCTTTTGTATCTCATAAAGCTTAGCCTTCAATGCAGCGACAGCAGCCAAGGGAAGATGAGCTCAACTGAGTTTCCAGACAGAAATGTAGGAGAGAAAGAGCTGATAGATAATGCCTAGGATGGCAGTGCCATTGTTTGTACTACAGGAGTTTGAACTGCATTTCCTTCTTTCACAGACAACTCCATGCAATGTGTGACCCTGCTTTGAAGATATCATATTAAGTAACAGAGAGGAAAGACATCATCTCCTTCTGGTTCTCTCTTTTTAGGTTTTGAAAGACCATGGAAAAGACTTTCTTGTCGGCAACCAGCTGAGCAGGGCAGATGTTCAATTACTTGAAGTCATTTTAATGGCAGAGGAGTACAAAGCTGATATACTTGCCAAATTTCCTCTCTTGCAGGTAACTGAATGGGCAGTTTGAATGGATAATGAATGGGAAAGGACCAGTGATTTAAACTGGCTGAGAAATATGAGAGAGTGGGAGGGTCAGAAGTAACATGCAGAATAATCAGATACCCTAAGAGCTTCTAGCTGGCCTCGCTTACTCATTGTTATTGCCACATTCTGTCACGACCTCCCTGAAAGCGCAAGAGGGGGAAGCATATAGTTTCTTCTGGAGCATCAAGGCATGATGTGACTTTCAGGCATGGATGCCATTGAAATGTCTGACAGTTGCAATGAGTCTTAAGCACAGTCTTGTTTTGCTTTTTTTTTTTTGGTAGAGCTTCAAAGCAAGAATAAGCAATATCCCAACAATAAAGAAATTCCTGCAGCCTGGCAGCCAGAGGAAACCACCAACACGAGAGGAAGATGTAGCCAAACTGATCAAAGTCTTCCGCTCCTGAGAAGCACTCTAAAGCTACAGGAATGTTGTTTCACTGTATTTTCAGATAGTAGCAGGGTGAAATTAATGGAAAGAGTGAGAAAAATCTTTTCGATCTCTCTTCCTTAGCTGCAGGACTGGTTTTAGCCTATTGCAGACACTTCCAGGTAAACCTATAAGAGCCTACTAGCAAAGGAAATAGTTCAGTGATGAGGATGTATATTGGACAACACAGGGTGTCTGAAATAACTAAAGAGAAGACCTGAAATAAAGTTTTACTATTGATACTCAAAACCCGGCTCTCTTGGATGTCTTGCTGCTACTTCTATGCTAAGATCTGTCTGGTTCAGTTTCTCTGTCATTCCCAAGAATTGTTGCAAAATTAGGAGAGATTATCCCAAACAGTAGGTCATGTATTTTTACTGAGCGTTGCCAGGAAGTGCCTGCAGGTTCTGGTTAGGTCAGGAGGAAAGGTTTGGATTCAGCTTTCCACTGAGCTTCACTTGGAAAATGCTTGGACCAGAGATCCTACTGCAGCTCTGTTTTGTCACTAGACACGTGAACTCTTGTACTGCAGCTTCACCAATGTTTCATTTATCAGAAGGCCTGTTGTAGCAGCTAAAAGCACTTTGCAGACTCTGAGAAACAAATGCTTGTCACAAGTTTAAATCTTATTGAGGAAGGAGGAATCAGGATGGTGTCAGGTGCTAGTGAGACCTTGGAACACAGGAATCCATATTGACTTAGATCACTTTATATTAAACCAACTTTATACACGTTGTACTAGACTTGTTTACTCTAATCACTTAAATCCAGCTCCACTACTGAGGTTAGCAAGACTGTTGTACTTTGATAAACATGCACATTTATGTAGTGAAATGTGTTCTTGCCCAGGGCAGTAGGGTTGGAACTAGATGATCTTTAAGGTCCCTTCTAATCCTAACCATTCTATGATTCCGTGACATAATCTGAACACCAAATAAACCAAGTTTGTAAATGAAAGAGCCAGTACCCTAAATCCAGCTACAACTAGACACTGGCAGTTTTCAGCTGGGTAAACTCAGGGCACTGTAGCTCTTGCTAACGCCGACAGTTTCTTCATAAGTGTCCTGGTTTAGGATAAATTTGGGGGAAAACCTCCGGAAGGAGCCCCCAGAAAGCAAACCCCCACGACTCCTCCCCCAACCACCGGGTTTGGGAAGAATTTCCTCTGTGAGGAGTGGAAATAAAACCTGTTTATTTAACAAACGAAACACTCCCCAGCAGAAAAAAAACCCAACACCAGATGACAAACTCAGAAAGTCTCTCCGGCGAGTGGACGCCCAGTTACGGTCTCTGGCGCTGGGGGATGACTGCTGTAGGTCACAGAACGCAGACTCCCGGTGTTTCTTGGTGTCTCCCAGGTCCCCGTCTGGAACAGGTTCAAAGGGCAAAACAAAAAACAAAAAACAAAAAAAAAAAAAAGAAGAAAAAGTGAGCAAGTGAGCGAGCAAGAGAGCCGAGCAAGCCAGCAAAGCAAGCCTCTCCTAAACACAGACCATAGGGGAGGTGAGCCGGCTGATAACGAGACAAAACAAACCTTCACTTTCAGATTCAGTTCTGAAAGCACAGGACATAATACCAAGCACAAACAGAACACACGACTGGAGATACAAGCCCCATAATGTCATCCTAGGACATAAGGAATGCCATGTAGCTGGAACCGGTTTTTGTCATCAAGAAAGGAAATAAACCCATGTTGTTCAGCAGCAAAGCATGCATTAAAGAGAGTTGTTGCACAAACTGCTTCCCTCCCGCCTCACTGAAGCGTTCAGACAACATTTGCAGCAACTGCACAGGAAGGACCTGAAGGAGAAAGAGCCGCCTACTGTAACAATCATTTTTTTATGTGACACACTGCAGTTTATACAACCTCCCTGTGTAACATAAGAAGAAGCAGTCATGTTCATGGAAATGCAGCAAAATGTTGCATGTATACATTGGCCTTGACTGCAGGTAATGGCTACATCAATATTAACCACGTAGATTAGATAGGCAGGATGGTGCATGGGAGTTCATTCTGTACTGACTTTTTGAAATCAATAGAGTTGATAGGAACAACGAGTTTGTCTGAAGCGTTCAGTCAACCCTTGCAGATGCTGAGTACTGTCAGAATCTCAAGCCAGAAACTTGGGCTATGGGTACTGACTCCCTGCCAGAATGAGCTCCGGGCATGGCCATGAGGTTCCAGGATCCCTCAACGAGATCCCAGTATTCAGCCACACAGAGCCAGAGCCTCTGCCTCAAGGAATGCTTGGCACCCCTAGCACAGGGGCTGCAGCCCCAGCCTGCCCACTGTCACAGCACTGTTGCTGCCTCAGGTGCCTCCAAGCCTGTCCCCTGCCCACTCTGTCCTGGCTATGTCCCTGAGGTTCAGCTGCCTGAGAGCCAGCCCAGTGGAATTGTTGTTCAGTAAACCTGGGTTTATTACTCAGTAAACAACAAACCAATAATTACACACTAGAAGATGCATTGACTATTAATTTCAAAGTTGTGCAAGCCTGGTTGCTCCGCAGTATTCCAAAAATCATGGACAACTTTTTAGTATTTATTCATTTTAGCAAGCAAAGGCTTTAATGTTCCTTGACTACAAGTTGCCTAGCTCTCTTAGTAACTAGTATTCTATCTTCTATTGATTAACGATTCTCCCTCTTCTCATGCTAATTAGTTTGCATGCTCAGTACTTCTTTTGAGTTGGGTTTCTTGCAGGAATCTCTCCCTGACTGAATTACCTTTTAGCCGGTCAGAGTTGATCTCAGCACAGTTGCTGAGTGGGCTTTATTAGTTTCTTCCTTACCTTGGGAGTTCTGCCAAATGCCCTTGTGGCCCGTAAATTATGTACTTTATGTATCCACTATCAGAGGTACATCCTTCTTTCCAAGCCTTGTTAAACTCCCCGAGGTTTGAGATCATTAAAACATGTTCAACCCTTAGCAATGCAATTCCCCTGATAAGTAATTTCTCTTTCCCACAGTTGGACATCACTTAGACCTTGTTTGGCAGCTGCTCTCTGTTTCACCGGTTAGAACTTCTTTCTTGTTGATTAGGCTTGAAAGTATACAAAGATCAAACATAAAGCACGGCTTTTCTCAAGAAAGTGTTTACATATTCCACATTTTGCAAGAGAAACCCCGTGAGACTGCAGGGACAAGGCCGAGGTGGCTTTTCCCTGAGCTGCGGCTCGGCGGCTGTCACAGCCAGCGGGCACGGCCAGGCCGGGGCCGCAGCCGAGGGGAGGAGCGGCCGCCGGACGGGGCGGGAGGGCCGCGGGTCGGCGGGGCCTGGCTCTGTGTGGTGGGCCGGGCGCTGTGTCGGTGCTCTGTCGGTGCCGTGTCGGTGCTGTGTCGGTGCTGCGGTGGCGGAGCGGCCCGGGCAGACGGTACTGCGGCGGCGGGCAGGGGTGGTGGCGGGGCCGGGCGGGCCGTGCCAGCCCGGTGCAGTGTGTGGCTTTTGCCGGGATCAAGGCTCCTGCCCGGAGGGCAAAGGGCGAGGTGCGTGATAGACCGGCTGGCCCTGGAGGAACGTCCTGCCATGCTGCTCCAGGGAGGCTGGCCAGCAGTTATTCCCCAGCCTCTCTCTCCTGCAGCAGGGACGAAGACGGCCGGCTGGGTGGGACAGAGAGGGTTTGTGTTTGGTTCGGGGTAGGATCAGGGGGGGAGCTGGAGAGGAACTGCTCTTTGGAGTGCAAGTTTTGCAATTCCTGGGAGTACTTTGCCTTTCCCCTCGTCCAGACACTCCTCCTGGCTCGGGCTGTGGAAGCTTTTCTAATCTGGGTTTGGCCCAAGCCCCAGTGAAAAGCACCCGCTGGTGATCAGCTGCAGGCTGAGGACGGTCCGGAGGCCGGGCCGGGCGGTGCAGCGCTCTGCTCTGAGGTTGTCCTGTGGAGCTGCCCCGTGCGGGACGGCTTCGAGCAACAAAGCGTTGTGGAGAACTGCTATGGGGCCCAAATCCAATTAGGAAGAAAGTTTAAGATCCTGGATCAGATTATGACCTTGCTGCTTAAATTCGTTTACTTGTTTCTCACTGAAAGCCTGGTGCCTGAATTGTTTTTGACCAAACAGTGTGGGGGGGTTTAAATACAGCGATCACAGCAGTAGCTGCCTCTCTGACACCTGCGTGCCTGTGGTCCAAGGAAGGTCTGATGCACTAAAATATCAAGAAAGTTTGTGATTAATTTTCAGGTCAATTATTGCTATTCAAGAAATACAATTTACCAGTTTTGCAACTGTTTTGTCACTACTCACTATTTTACAAAGGGTCACTCATTACAGAGCCATAAGGGGGTCACCAAAAATAGTCTTCTGCCCTATGTAAGTATTCAGCCTAAACCCCAAATTCGGACCTTTAGCAGTGCATTTGCTGGAAGAAATTCCCGGCTGTTTTGAGTGGAGCAGTGAGTTCAGACTGGTAGTCAGGGCTCTAGGTGGGCTGAATTTTATCAGCTGCAGCTCTGCTTTGTGGAGAGGTCAAGGATGTTTGCTCTTTTTGCTTATGCTAGCCTGTCCTTTAGAGTGTGTTTATCAGCCTTGAACTCATGTGCTGCATGTTAGAGTGTTTGCCCAATCTGTGACGGTTTAAGTGCAGTTCTCCTCTCTGATGAAATTGAGACCAACACCTACTTTCTGAACATCAGGGAATGAAGTATTTTTGAAGTATAGATGGTCAAGAGCTCTCTTACTTGTTATAGTGTAAGTCATACATGGGAAATAGAAATGAAGTGTAGGTCATGGTCTTATGTGTAAGGGCCTGGTAAGGCAGCTCTGCCACTTTTCTGAGTGCCTTGTTGCTGTTCAGGTGTCAGGAATCTAGCTAGGCATCAACTACCAGCTCCACTCAAGACATGATCTGTTGACAAGCACATCTTTTTGTATCAGGAGAAATTTGCTGCAAGAGAATGAGGTATCTGGGCACAGACACTGCCAGGGCTAGGTGGAAGCTGAGCAGTGGTTTGGAAGAGCTGCATTTTGGATGGAGGCACCTCTTTCTCCTGTGAGTCCAGTTCCTAACAGAATGATAGCTGTGTGCTGTAGATCCTGTGGAAGATAGCACCCATCACAAAGGACTTCAGTGAAGAGGGCCAAGTCTCCCGTCCTGTTGTGCTGTTTGTGCCTCTTTATTGATGCCTTGGGATTATGGCCAAAATTTTTACTCTGTGGTTCAGCTATGTATTGTGAAATCTATGCAAGCATAAATAAGCCTGCCAGTGAACAGATAAAACTTTGGTTTAACAATGAAGCATTCTGTTAGTCTGTGCCTCTGTCATCTTATGAAATTTGCTTCATTCTTTTGTGACCCATTGGTGATAAGAGTACAGTGTTAGCTTTGTTTCCAAGATCAGGCAAGCTCACATCAGCTGCCAATGTCATACACTGGCATGTGACTGCACATGGTAGGGAAATTTGAAAGGATAAAGTGTTTCATCCCAGTGCCATCATCTGGTGAGCTGACTTGAGTCCCCTGCCACCCGGGGCATTGCCCAGGCCTAATCTGCCTGACAGAGGTCAGTCCCATCCATTTGGTTTTTGGTTTTCAAGTTAAGTTTTCAGGACAGATAGAATAGAAATCCCTTTACAGTTTGACTGTGGCAGAACTAGCTAAATAGGGAATGCAGTAGGCCTGGTGAAATATGTTGCTTTTAAAAGCATATCTTCAGAGGCACAGGAGCACAGGGCTCTGAATTGTCATATCAGAGAGGTGAAAATAGTACTGGTGACACTAGTTTTGGTGTTCTTTGGAATCCATTCATTTGATATAGTACATTTTTCAAGTATGGCATGACATATGGCAAAATCTCACACCTACTGAAGAGATAGCATCACTGCAAGGTTAAAAATGTGTTAATTCAGAAATACCCTACAGTTCTGCTTTGGTTGTAAAACTGCAGTAAGCTGTTAAAACTACAATAATATATTATTTAGGAGATTCTTATTGTGATGATGTGGCTGAATGGCTGCCTATTCTGTTAGTGTGTAGTTTTTCCATTAATCCACAAGAAATTTGGTTGCATCAAGCACAAGTGTGTAGGACTTGATAGTTCTTCTACATTCACATTCATCCAACTGTATTTAGTCGTTTGTAGTGGGACATTCAAAATGCTAATTTAAAGCATGCTTCCTATAAGATCACCATCTTGATTTTATCAGGAAAACAAGAACTCTGAAATCATGGCGGGGAAACCCAAGCTGCACTACACCAAGGGAAGGGGGAAGATGGAGTCAATCCGATGGCTGTTAGCAGCAGCTGGGGTTGAGGTTTGTACCTTTTTTTTTGTAAAGTGATTTATGATTAAAATAGATATTCTCTAAAAGGGTTTCCCAATTGCATCTGTACTTAGGGATATGCACATCATCACATATTGTGATGCAGAATGCTTAGATTGAGTGAGACACTCTTGTGTCTTGTATTTCATGCATTCCTTGAGCAATAATTGCACAGTAAAGAGATTTTAACATACAAAAAGAATTGATGGGTGTCATTTTTGAAACATACTTTAAGCTGAGATTGTAAATTGTTGCTACAGACAAAACTGTGACTTTTTCTCAATGCTTATAACTTCCCTGTATCCCATGAGTCTTCTCCACTGAAAGACCATGCATACCACATGAAACTTTTGAACACTCTCTCCAAACAAAGTGCCTTTTGTTCTTTGGGTCAGGACCTGAGTAGAATAAATCAGCAGATCTTCCCCAAAGGCAGTTTTAGGAGATCTGTCTAGATTCACATCAGGTGAAGGCCATCCTAAGACATTAATTTCTACATTAAGTTGTTGTTTGAATATGTTTTTTTGAAACTATTTATACTCTGTTGGAAATAAAAGGCTTTTTTAAATGGTGGTCACTTGAGAATGTTGCTGACAGAATTTGCAAAGCATGAGTGCTGAGGAAACCAAGATCTTGTCCTCATTCAAATGTCCTCATTAAAAAAAGAATTAAAAAATCCAGTGGATTAAAGAAGGAGATAAATGCTGTGTAAGAGAGGCATAATGTACAAGAAGTTTTTCAGTATTTCATGTGGCATCAGCTGCTTTTTAAGTAAGTGATTTGGTATCCATTTATGGTTCATGCAGGTGATTCTGGTCTTTATAATGAGGAAGTGCTTTCTGGAGCATAATGCCTTGTACAGTCTTGTGGGGCTGGGGACACCAAACTCTTGGGTTATTTGCTGAAGCAGAGATGAAGCAGGGGGTCTGTTAAGGAAACTTTCCTGTCTGACCATCCAGGAGCCTTTCCATCAGCCCTTAAAATAATTTAATTGTGGTGCAACAACAGACTAACAGGTCAAGCAAGCTCCAGGGAGGGACCTGGAAACCCCGGGTCTTTTACACCTTCACAGTCTAAGTGAGGGTTTGGGGTTGTGGGCTCCTGCTGTGTTTCACCTGGCCAGTGCCACAGGTCCCTGTGCCCTTTGTCGTGCAAAGGGAGGCAGTTCCCAGCTCTTGCCTTGGGCTCCCAGAGCTCCATGAGCAGCTGGAACTGCAGCTACTCACCCAGCTACTGAATGGAGCTGAAAGGATTCCTCGGCAGGGTCAACACAATGAGAAAAGTATGGAGAATAGTGTGGAGAGGTGGACTCTGCCAGACTTCCTTCCACTTCTCCACTACCTTTGGAGTGACTGTTGTTTTCTCTTGTTGCTTTTCAGTTTGAGGAAGAATTCATAGAAACGAAAGAAGACTTAGAAAAATTGCGCAGTGGTGAGTCTGTAAACTGTACCCTAAACGTAAGTTCACACAAATATAACAAAAGAACAACAGGAGGTATTTTTTTTAAGACCTGCAATATGATGTGACCTGTAAAGAAGAGCTGCTTCCCTGTGGATGCTTTCATCCGTGAGAATAGGAAATGTCTTGGTCTCTTACCAGGTCTCTTCCTTATTTTCAGTGTAGTATTTCAGCAGTCTGAGTAGCTTGCTCCTTTTTCTTTCCTAGATGGAGTCCTGCTGTTTCAGCAGGTGCCCATGGTGGAGATTGATGGGATGAGGATGGTGCAGACCAGAGCCATCCTCAGCTACATTGCAGCAAAGTACAACCTCTATGGGAAGGACCTGAAGGAGAGAGCCTGGTATGGTAACAATGTACCACTTACTAACGCTCCTCTATGACTGTTAATACTAACAGAAAGAACGTTGCGTAAATGTATAGTCACGTAAAGGTGAGTATACCTAACAGACTGTCACTCACTGTAGAGGGTTTATTTTGTGAGAATGGAAGGGCAACTCCAGAGATTGTGGAGATTATTATGGATTTTATGGAGATTATTAACTGGTAGCCAGCATCCTCTCATGATTAGACTTCAAAACTATTTTTTTTCCTAAAGTGGTTTGCATATGCAGTCTTTTCTCCCACAGCATAAATGAATAGATTATCAATGGAAAACAGCATTAATTCCACTTCAAATACATTAATTGCAGCCTTTAATCTTGCTTACTGCATACACTGTTGGCCTGTTTTACAATTTGTGCTTTGAAAAAAACTGGAAGTTTTCTCGAAGTGGAAGAACCAAGAAAATAAACCAGTGTCTTGTGTTACTTTCATTAAGAAACCTTTTACTCAGTGATCACTGCAGCACTGTATTTCAGGAAAGTAACCAAAATGGAGAGTTTGAATGATATATGTGTAACAAAAACATTTGTTTCAGGATTGATATGTACGTGGAGGGAACTACAGACCTAATGGGAATGATCATGTATCTCCCTTTTCAACCAGCTGATACAAAAGAAAAGAATCTTGCCTTAATCATTGAACGAGCTACAGCCAGGTACTTTCCTGTTTATGAAAAGGTAAGTTATAAATCACCAGTAGTTCACAAAGACAGTGAGTTCCAGGCTCCCCCTCCTACCCCATTCCCCTGTCCCCATAAATGTACTTTCCATAAGGCAAGTGACAGTACAACTCTAGAAAGGTATGGTGGAGCCAATATCCAGCAATGTGAAAAGAGGGCCAAAACCAATTTTTGGCTGGTATAAGTACTGGGTCTTCTTGCTGTCTTTCTTTTCCAACCTAGCTTAGTGGCTGATGGCTCCCAGTGTTTTGCCTAAATGCACCATTTCAATACTTGTGCCAGCCTTCAATACTTATTGTCTGGAAGTGTAATGTGTTATAGGATTGTTAAGGTTGAAAGACCTTCCAAAGATCATTAAGCCCAGTTGCCAACTCAGCACCATCACCATATTCACCATTAAACTGTGTCCTCCTGTGACATATCCACATGTTTCTTGAACACTTTCAGGGATGGTGAGTCTACCAATTCCCTGGACAGTCTATGCCGGTGCTTTACAACTCTTTACATGAACAAAAATATCTTAAGATCTAATCTAAATCCCCCCCTGGTGCAACTTGAGTCATTTTCTCTTGTTCTGTCACTTGTTACCTGGGACAAGAGGCTGGCCCCTACCCTACTACAGCCTCCTGTCACGTTGTTGTAGAGGGCAATAAGGTCTCCCAATCAGGCTCCTTTATTTTTGCTGTTCAAAGTTAAATATATTTACACTTTATAGCTAGTGATCCAATTATGTGTTCTTCCTTAAATCCATTGCTTAAATGTATTATACTTAGAGACCGTGATTTTCATTCTCTGAATTGTTACTTGGGCATCCTTAGGTGTGCACAGATACATGTAGCATAGAAAGCATTAAGCAATTATTTACTGGCTAGTTAGCCTGAGCTGTGAGGGAAGGTCTTGGTATGCTTGCACATGAATAGGCTTTCTTGCCTAGAGAGGCCCCTTAGAGCACATGAAGAGGCTTTCTTGGCTAGGGAGGAGTTGGTCAGGAGGGGATGGTTTGTTCTTTTCTTCTCCCTGGAACATTGCCTGGATGTTACTGAATTTCCTTTTCTACCAGCTTGCTGTTTGTTCTGTTGTTTTATTTCTTCTATAAGGATATTTGAACTTTATTTTGTGTAAAAATTTTCCTGTTTGAATTGAGCTAACTGTGATGCACATCTCACAAGTTTGCTTCTGTTTGTAACTCTTCCTTTTGTGCCATTTGTAGTTGTGCTGTACAGACTTTCTCACAGTGTTTTTTCAGGGCACAGTGGTCTCCTCAGAAATCTGCCAAGGACACAAAGCTGTGTTGTTTCAGAGCTGAGCTGGGTTTCCAGCTTGAAGCCTTGGTTACCAGGCAGCTGAAGTCCATTCAAAAAAATACAGAACTTGATGCAATTTCATGTCCCACTTTATTAGAGCCTTAAATTGCACAAACAAAACCCACAGAGGCTGTCCTGTAAAATAATTATACAAATGACATAATCCAGCACTTCTGTAATCAGAGTTCATATATATCCACTGCCATACCAATGGAGGGCTGTGCTGAGTGATATTGATTACACACACTAATCTTTAAAAGATTAGAAGTTTGATATGTATTTTAAGTTATTAAACAATAAAAAAATGCACCAAAATTCTCTAAGTCTCTGCCTAGGTGGCATAAACTACTGTTGTGATATGTTTTAGCATGTATGCTCTATGTAGGAGAGTCTTTAAAGTAATCCTTGTTTGCTTATGGTAAAGATACAGCTGAACTTTTCCATTATTTTAGCCTAGTTAATTTTGTTAAAATGGTTAATAATTTTCTTTCTGTACCAGCTGTTTAAGATGTCTATTGATTCAGCTTATCAGGGTTTGCAGTCTATGTGTTACTCATTCAGCAAGCTGACAGGAAACATACCTAGCTGGGAGTGTTTACTTAAAACACTCAGCAGCCAGATGGAGCAGCAAAAGGCAATATAAAACCCTGCAGGCAATCAGATTCCATGCTGTGTTTGGGAGTTTCCATACAGTATGACAAACACACTGTGGTGGACCTTGTTAGAGCACTGTAGGAAATAATTACATGAAGGTGTCAGCTGTGACTCTGCCCGTGATTGCTGCCTCTATGGCAGAACTGGCAGATGGGCCTGGAGAAGCAGTTGGCTTCCAGAGTCACAGACTGATGTCTTACTGCACATTTATTATTTAAGAGTAGCCTTGGTGTGGCTTGGGCACAGACATGCCCTTCTCTTGCTCCTGATGGGAGGGTGATAGTCTTCAGGACAGAGGTGGGCTGGAGAGCTGGGAACTGCTCTGAAGCTGTTCTGCAACATTCATCTCAACTTGTCTGCTACAGTTGTTAGTAGCTTTAGCAAGCTGTGGTTCTTGCATCAGCAGTTTGCCATAAAGGAGTCCTTCCTTATGGGATAAAGGGTGGGAAGGTTGTATTCCTTTGTTCTGGACATATTTCAAACTAATCAGCAGTCTCAAATTTTGCTGAAACATCTGGAAATTCACTTAACTTTTTTATTAAAAATTTGAGATGTGCTTACACGTAAACTGGCCTGACTACCTCTTCCAATTACTTTAGTCCTGTTTCTTTTGTATGATTAAGTCTTTCTTGCAGTACTGGACTTGGTATACAGCTACTTGGTGCAATAGGCTAGAGTGAGAGATGGGATCATACACACTGAAACATGAATTCTGATTTATTTTTTTTGTTTAAAGCATATTTATTACTTTCTAACTTCATAGGTTCTTGCATGGTTTTGCTCTGCTGTGTTTTTTTAGAAATGTCTTCAATGAAATACCTAGATAAAATTGTGACATACCATGTGATATTTTTTTTTATTTGTTCATACTTTATAGGCCTTAAAAGATCATGGACAGGATTATCTTGTTGGCAACAAATTAAGCTGGGCAGATGTCCATCTGCTGGAAGCCATTTTAATGGTAGAAGAATGTAAGGCTGATGTACTGTCTGCATTCCCTCAGCTACAGGTTAGTAATCATCTGATGTAAATATGGAAGATAACAAACAAGTTTCACTGACTGTTGTTAAAAGTTTAATGGATGTTTGCATCTTTTGAGCCATTGTACTGACACTTCTGTGGTTTGTTTGACTACAAAAACCTGTGCTCAGTGCACTGCCTTGCCCCAGAGCTGCTGGCAGGACCTTTCTCCAGTTCTGCTTTTTGCAGCTGTTCTCAGCTGGCAGGAATTCACTCACTAGTGCTACCAATTTGGTCCTTTAACTGCTACTTCCATGTCTTCAAACACAGAAATAACACCTGGAAGGAAAATCTGTGGCCTGGTGTGTCTGCAGTCCCTGTCCTTTTCCTTCTGCCAGCAAAATTAATTTTTTAAGAAATCATATACAAAGAGCAGTTAAGTTTCGTATGTCTTGACTTCTGTAGTGCTTTGCACTGAAGTATTCCTGTCCTTGCCTCCTTTTTTTTTTTTTTTTTTTCTCCTCAAATATATCTGCAGGATTGGGATCCAGGATGTGGGTTTTTTTTTCTTCCACTTTTTACTAGATGAATCTTAACTCTTTAATATTAATTTCTCCCATTCCCGTCTGGGAAACTAAGGTATAGCACCAGCATTACAGATCAGAAGAAGCTACTGCCTTTTTCTGTTTAATAAGTACATCTGACAAGTAAAAATCCAAGTCACCTGATCTTTAAGATACGAAGGATGGAATTATAATTTCCTTAATCTCATTGACTCTACTGTTGCTTCTTACAGGCTTTTAAAGGAAGAATCAGCAACATTCCAACAATCAAAAAATTCTTACAGCCTGGCAGCCAGAGGAAGCCACCAACAGATGAGAAGTTTGTTGCTGTTGTGAGGAAAATATTCAATATCTAATCTGATGAAGATAACCCAGCTGTAGTATTTAACCAGAGCTTGCCTTGTAAGTGTAAATTGCATAGATGTGCTCTGTAACTTGCATCATATGGCCAGTGTTGAAACAATACACTGTGAATACACCTTTAAATTAGAGTAAAAGGCTAATTTGGACCTGTTGAGTCCAGAAAGAAAAATTTCCTGAGGCAGTTATATGAAATAAAATATGCTGACACTTTGTGTGTGTTCAATTCCAGTGCATGCCTGGTAGGGTAAAATGTTTAACTGCAGCTTCCGGAGTACTGTAGAAAAGCCACATGATCCCCAACCCCCTTTTTATAAACTGCGGAAGAGAGGAGCCACACTGTGAAAATTGAGAAGTCGTTTAAATTCAGGCCTAGAATCTTCTGGGTTAGTTCTCTAGGTGGTCTCCTAGAAAGTTCAGTCTCCCTGCTGTATTTCACAGCTTAAAAATTAAGTAAATAAAACCTTCAAAAAAAATTAAAATTCATGATCCTTTTAAGTTTATGGGCAGAGGTAAGAAACTTTTCTAATCCCCACATGCATCTCTTAGGAACAAGTTTTTTTCACTGAAGGATCAAAGTCCTTGTGTTTAATTGGCCTGCTATGGTTTTCATCCACTGAAAGCACCTATTCCCTTGCTCTTCTTTTTGCTGCTTGGCTGGCTGGTCAGTGAAGCAAATGCCCCCTGAATGTTTTTTTTGTTAAGTTTTTCCTTCTGCAGTCACTTCCCACAGTTATAAAGCCAAATGCACTGGCTGCTTACCTTTTCAGTAAGAGTGAGTTTTACCTCAACAGTGCTTAAAGCATGCACTACTGTCAGATTCTTTACCTTAATTTCATGAGAACCATTGCTGTTTTTTTAAGAACATTGCTATAAACCATCCTTTACACTTAGTTCTTTCTCCTCAGTAGGACTCCAGCTGATTAGGCAGTCAGCCAGTGTACAAAGTTAACTCCTTTCCTGACTTGTGCCTAAGAAAAGCCACATGCATCTCAGAGGTACAAACCACAAGTGCCCCAGTCACCTAGGCACTGCAGAGCTCCAAAGAGGTTTATATTAAAATTACCTCAGTGGCTGGAAGCAGTGCCCAGCACAGCACTCGTTCACTGGGCTATTCCTGTCCTCCAAACAAGTACTATGATTTAGGAACCATCACAAAGGTGATATTATGATATATAATAACTTCATAAGCAACCTTTGTTATGAAAAAAATGAAAAGCAGCAAAATTTGTGATTGTCTTCAAGAGTGCACCCACCCATACTGCTTCCTAATGATTTTGCTGATATTCCCTCTACACCAGAAGACAGTCTTAGCCAAGCTTTGAGACCCCAGGAATATTTATTTTGTACATGAATCAAAGCAACTTCACTCCCTGAACAGTTTTTGACTGAACAGTCTCTTCTGCTTATGGGCAGTGGGGGGACTTCAGCCAGATAACCTGTGTGAGACTGGAATGGCAAACCTGTTCCAGAATACTGAGAGCTTGGAACCTCTCTGTGCAGCATGATGAACATTAGCCATGGTTCATGTCACTGGTAATTTACAGCATGGTACATGCTTTAAACCACTAGTGAGTACAAAGCAGAGCACCAGACTCTTCCATTGACAAAATGGCTCACTCGTCTGCTTAAAAAACTGATAACGTTTGAAGATTTTACATTTTATTTGAACACTGATTTTTTATATTTGGAACCAGGGGAACAAGAACGTGTGTTGGAAAGGAAGTTGGTTTTCTAGTGCAACACAGTACAGGCCCAAGACATTTTGATTTAGAGCTGATTATTTAATCTCAGAAACTACAAAATTATACTTCAATACAAGATACCTTTTTAGCATAAACATGTATTTATAGATATTCTTTCAGAGATACAGTGCAAAAGTAACTCAATTTCCTGGGGTGCTCTGCACCCCTAAAAGAGATCAAGCTTACAAAGAAAGAGCCCATGAGTTGACTGCTTAAATGCAAGTAGATCAAAATATACCAGCAAAACACTTGCTTTAGTTTTTTAAAAAACTTGTGAAATATCAGCACATGTCAATAATCAAATAACAGGTACAGATCTTTTACAGAAAATATAAATGCAGTTTAAGATTTGTGTTCAAACTTGTCTTTCAAGTATGGAGAATATGTCTGTTTGATGGGTGTGGCAGTCATATTCGGTTCTAAATTCTCCTATAGCAGCATGAAAACAAGCCTCAAAATCATCAGAAGGCTGAAAAAAAAAAAACCAAACGAGAACATAAATATGGCTGTCATTAATAAAATCAGTGAAAGTCATTAAACGTCAGTGCATTCATAAATAACTGACACTAGAGTCTCTATTAAGCCATCTTTTTAGGTGTCTAAATCTGCAGTCTCAGTGTCTTGAAAAAGAAAGCCCACCTAGGCTGGAAAAGCAATCCACAATGGACAATAACATTTTCCAGTTAAGTCCTGATTCTTAAATTTTGCGTCTTGAAAATTTGCTTCTGATTTTTGACTCCCTGTATGTAACTGAAGCAAAATATAGTGGTCTTATATTTAATCTGGTAACAACAAAACAACAGTTACTATTCCTTCAGGAAATGAGGACTCTGATTTATACTTGGAAGATGTAAATTTTTGCATTACAGACTCATTGGGAAAAAAGTTTTGAACTTTCTCCATAATTTAATTCCAAATTAGTTCAGAAGATTATATTTTCCAGAATGCCAAACAGCAATAAAAAAGCAGTTGAACAGTCAGAATATTTTTTTTTTTAATTTGCATTAATACTGACCAAAGTTCTTAGGTCAGGTCAAAATGTCCTGGTTTCCAGCAGTACTGTGCTTCCAGTAGTTTTGAATAGAGCACTTCTAAATCAAAGTGCTGCCCTTTTTTTTTAAGATGACTGTGTTGTATGAAATTAGACTAATTTTATGTGTATGTGTTCAAAAGTACTAAGGCTTAGCAAGGTTCTTCCAAAAGCCTTATCAATATGCATTAATAATTAATTGTTGACCTCTCCTTTCTGTGCTGAGAAAATCACTTCTTATCAACTATCTAGTCTAGTAAGATGAAAAAGCTGTTATCTGGAAACAGGACTGTGACCTCCAAACTAATTTCACTTGAGCTGAATGACAGGGACTTCCACCAATACTGCCTTGAATCAGGTGTGAAATGGCAACTATTTGAAAACCAGGGAAATCTTTACATTAAGATCTGCAATATGTATTTACCTTAGGCATGCTACTAGTCCAGCTGGCATTAATTTCTTGGACCTCTTGAACCTCATTCCCATTATAATGGTCAAAAGAAAAGATGAAACTGTAAAAGACAATCCAATATATTTATGTTCTCACTTTTCTCAGTGGACCACTCAGGAATACACAGAATTATCAAAGATCACTGCTGTAGTCCTATGAACTGCACAGTGAAACATTGGATCAGAAATAAGAGTCTATAAAAACATTATTGCTTTTCCAAAATACACCATTATGATTTCTTTTAGCCACAAAGAAAGTTTCCATGTGCAGCAGAATGCTCCTATTCCATGAAGACTAGGTAAGTTTGTAAGTCAGTCAATTCTACTCACCCATATCTAAATTCATGGGGATACCAACAAAGTAGAAAGAATCTTGGCTATGGCAGTAACATGTATACTGAATTACAGAAATAGTGTCTCAAATCCTACCACCCTAGATTGTTTCAGCTGTTTTCTAACTATTCAAGGAGCTAGAGCATTCAACTTCTTTTTTGTTTTATTTTTAGAATATTAGCTCTTTCTTTGATGAACCTTAAAAACTATATTGGAAGGTTTTCCGCCTGTTTTTGTTACAGAATGTGGCTATTAATATCTTTTTCACGACTGTAATTCTTTTGGAGCATTTTGCTATGAGAGAACCATCCTTGCCTGTGACAAGAGGTGGGCAGCCCAAGAGGGCAATAAATGCAGCACAAGCAGCAGAGAACAGCGATCATGAAAGAAACTGCATCTTCTTCCTGGAGTAGTCTTATCTAAAAATGGAGGCAGCAAGGAACTCCTCAGGCATAGGGATTTCACCTTGAACTATGGCTGCAGAGAGCTACATAAATGAGAAGACTGAGAAGAACACATAAAACTGCAAAGATAGCTACCTTCATTAAAGAACTGTCACTTGAAATACTGCCTAGAAGTAGGCAGAGAGGCAGGACTTCGCATGAGCAGCTGTGTTTTGTCACTCTCACAGCCAAAGTAATGGCAGTAACACAGATCCCTTTCTATGGAGCAGTTAAACCATCTGCCTAATTCTCTTCAAATTCTACTGTCTAGTCCTGGGGTCAGCCCAGTGTTCATAGGCGTAAAAATTTCATTTAAAACTCACTTCAGCATTATAAAACATGCCCTAACAGTCACAAGTATCTTAGAGAACTCTACTAACTATGTCCACTCGTTAAAGATACCTTGCCAAAAAAATATTATGCTCCATTATCCATTGCTCTTATTTTCTAGTCACTTAACCTTGATCCTCTCAGGAATGTCTCAAGACTGAACTATTCCACAGCATGTGTTTTGCCAGAGTCCTGAGTATATTTACAGTTTATTACAAGCTACAAAGCATATTTACTCTGTAATGTTATTTTCTTTTTTTTTTCCATTTGCTAGTATCTGGCTTTTCACAAGTTCCAGAGAGTTTTTAACATATTTAACTTTTACACCATATTTTATAAAGTGCTATACATTCACTGTTTCACCTTAAGCCAGTTGAAGAAATTCAATCCATCAAGACAAATTCAACCCGGTGAATCATATTCAGATCAGAATTAGCTTGTATTGTGAATGCTATTAACTCTTGCATACTGAGATTTGAATTTCTACATCTACTTCGAACACATAAAAATGCATTAAAGTATCCAAGAAATCACAGAGCTTATTTCAGGTGAAGTAGGAAAATGCCTAAAATAATAGTTTATAAAACAACTAAGAAAATTTGCCTGGGGTACCCATAGGCTACATACTCTTTGTATGTTGGACAAGTTACAACCTTACTATCAAGGTCTTGTACTAAAACATTACCTAAATTACTGTAGGAGAGTCTTGCATAGGTGAAAAATACTGTCAGTAATTACTGTTTGGATGGATGGGTTGTTTTTAGATTTCCTAACCTTTTAAAGGCTTGGGTGCTTGCTTCATTTTCCATTGTAATTTACTGTAGTGATTTCTAAGTTGAGTGGTCACTTTCTTCCATGCACTTCATTTCCATCTTTCATTTGTGCTCTAGCTGATTTTCACATTTTGGCATGTTAGGCAGAAGTGAAAAATTCTATTTTTCCACAAAAGCAATGCACATTTATAATAAAAAGCAAATAAGACATTTCTTTGTAATCATTCTAAACTAAGACTGCTATAAAAAGTCTTTGTTCCTTTTACTTTATGTAAGAAGAACTTTCTAAGGCGGCTGTAGTGAACTTGTTCTCATCTCATTGCTGTAACTTCTACTAAATAAGCAATATACATTTCTCCAGTTGAGAAAGTCCTCACATGCCTACAACTACATGAAATGCAAAACACTGGCTATGTTAGATATCAGACATTCAAAAGCACATTAATAGAAAATTTTGTATTAGTCCCCACAAAATCTGGGAATTGGGAAACAGGCAACATATATTAAGTTTTAATGAGTCTTCTTTTCCATAAATTCTATATCTAACTTAGTGGCTTATTTGACCCACAGAAGTATATTGCCATATGCTACTTAAAAGCATCTCACCCTAATGATTATAAATTTACATATATTTAAGGCTATGTCTTCATTCAAAAAATAGTTTTGGGGTATTTTTTAAACAGCAAGATAACTTAATCTGAGCAAGGTCATGGTGGCAAAACTGGAAATCCAATTTAAGGCCATCTAGCAGCAGATCAGGTTCACAATTATCACCTTTACTAAAGAACTTGCTGGGAACACTTTGCTGTCAATGCTACAACAATTTTTAAAATTGAAATGTTTATAACTGTTGTTGGCGCAAAGCACAAAGCCAGAAGGAACAATATACCACAAATTCTAAGCTGAGAAAAAACAATTGTGTACTCACACAATCTGGATTAAATGTATTTGAAGTGCATTTCTGCATGTGAAACTACAGCCTAATCCACCTTTGTTAAAACCATGAGTGAGACAAGCTGCAAACAGCTCTTATTACAAATCACTTGTGCAAGGTTTATGTCCCCCTTAGGGATTGTAGTCTTTTGCCTCCACAAGGGTTTCACGGCAAACTAGCTACCGTGACAATTATTGCATAGTTTGTATGCTGTCTTTCTTAGCAGCAAAGGAAAAATCCTAAGTCAACCTGTTCCATTCACTGGGAGCTGAGGATACCTTCCTTACATTATGCAACATTGGATCCCACACCTGCTCAAATTGAAAAAATTCTAATCTGTAATGCTAATGCTTTTATTGTAGTACTATCTCCTGTTTCTCAGCTGGATTTCACAATATGTGCAATGTTAGGCAATCATCTCATGAAAGGAGGTGCTGCCAGGTGGTAACACACACCTACTGGCTTTGTGTCAGTGACCTGCCTTACCTTGTAAATAAATGGCTTTGAATTCTGCAAGCTAAAAGTGTTGAACTCTGTTTAAAACCCAACATTTAAACCAAAGCAATACCCAAAATTTACTAAGAAGAAAATTTTACATGCAGTTCAGGATGCTGCTTTTTTGTTCGTTTGTTTGTTTACTGTAGTGAAAAACTTACACAATGATATCTTCACATTTCTCGAATCACATGTTATACAGTAAGCTCCATAACCAGCCACGGAGCCAAAGGTGAGTCCAGCAGCTAAAGAGATTATACTACCTGCAAGAAATTTTTCAAGTGTTATTTCTCAATACAATGCCTTTAAGCTTAATCTTTATATGGCAATTGTCTCTCTACACAGTATTTTCCAAATATATTAAAAACAGAAGTGATTTTGCCCCATTCCAGCTTACCTCACTCAGTGTGAATAGAGAGGTAATATTTCTGTAACTGGGTCATTCTCATGTGTGGCATTGTCAACTAATCAAAGAAGCAAAGTCAACTAATTTAGAGGGACATGATCAGGGTCCAGTAATACTTGCAACTTGGGAAAAATATAACCCCAAATTTGGCTATTTTCTCTATCATACTTAAAAAGGATTTTTGTAATTTCTCCAAACTGTCTGTTGACTTTAACTATATCTTACAGCACTTGGGAGTCTCCAAAAATGGTAGAAATGTCTCAATATATATAAAGAGTAAACTGGAAAACATGTGTGGTCATAATGTCAGGCCTTTCAGTATGACATCAGTCCTGGACAAATAAATGCTATCACCAACATCACATTTAAAGAAAAAAGAATGGAAAAAACAAATAAATGGCAGTGAGGATGAAAACACGGCTTCTAAAAGTAACTTGACATCTTCCTGCAGTGCTATTGAAAAACTGGTTCATGAATTCCACATATATCCCTAATATATGTAGATTTCTGAGCAGACATTTGGTACCATATGATAAAAGTGTAGAATCTGCGCAGCAGACATTTGAATTAATTAAGTTGATCTCCGGATGTTTATAAATAAAGAATCCAGACCCCCCACATCATCTAGCTCCCAATCCTTTTATTTTGAGAATTTTTAATCACAACTTTGCAAGAAAATGTAAATCATAACCAATAAAAAATAATCCAGATTTGCCACGAGGATTGACCCAATATTAAAGAATTAAGAGAACAGGTGAATGGGATAGCCAGTGAGTGCAGCTGGCTGCAAACATTAAACCATAGCGTTTTCAGAAATTCAGATTTGAAGCCTTGTCTCTGAGAGCACAGCATGTGCACACTCGGAAGGGAGACGGTGACCCTAACCCACGAGAATGGTGACAGACCATTCTCTCAATGGATCAGGGATGGAAAGCGACGCGCCGCTGGGGCTCAGCGGAGAGCGGACGGGAACGCGCCCGCAGCTCCCGCCGCCCGTCGCCGGTACCGCTGCGACCTCTGCCGGGTGCTGAGCTCGGGCACGGCGCTGCCATCCGTGGGACCGCAAAAATCCCTGGAACACCGGAACTTGGTGGTACACTGCCACCCAAAACCTGACTCGTTATCTTACTGTGAAAAGGCACAATTAGAGGGTTTTTTCCCACCGTGCATCTGGAAATGTCAGAGTCAACCCGGGATTTCTCTGTAGAAAATAAGCTTTAATCAAGCTTTTAATCAAGTTTTAATTTTCAATGTGCTCAACATAGGAATGATTAAAAGAAGATCAGAAAGCCCAAAATGCATTTAAGGTTAAAGACAACAGGACAAACCCCACTCTTTGCTCTGAAAACAAACTCACTTAAATACTTAAGCTGGCTCAAGAACATCTCATGAGACTCAGTGTATTTACAGCAGCACATGATGGATGCAAAACGCAGCTGTGTTAATTACAGCAAAGTTTTCATGTCTCATACTGCATAGAAGAAATCAAATGCTTGATTTCCAAATCCTTCTGTCCCAGTACTAACCTTTACGATTGTACGCTACAAGACCTCCAACCACCAGCAATGAAGCGTATGCAAAACCAATCCAGTCAACAGCCATGGTCCCAACTCTGGAAAAAAACCCAAACTGTATTGCAACTGAAGGCAAATAAATTCCTTCCTTCTGGTAAAAAAGAAATAATGACTTAAAGGGTTCTAAATAACACTCCACTCTCCTAAGTCGTGTTTGACTACTGTGTCAAAACATTCAGAAGATGAAGGTGTGCCTGTTGGTACTGTACCATCCTTTCACTAACTGTTGCCCTTCCTTACACCCCAGTATCTGAATATACCATATTTCCATTAGGGGATTTTTGGGATATATGTGGCATACATTTTTCCCAGTCACAAATACATGTATGCAGGCAAAAAGCTTGACACCATCCAAAGCCTGTTTTGTTGCACTTGGGCCATATGGCTATGCTGAGTACACACTGTGGATACATACAGGTCTTCTGAATGCTCAGCTCAGTGCTTTCATCTCCTTTCAACCACACTGCACCTGGAGCATTCCAAGTAGTATGTAACAAACCCTGCACCAGGCAAAAATACGAAGAGTATTTCAGAGTCTGCTCAAAGTTTCCAGACAGAAACTTAGGCTGTTTTGGGAAGCTATACGTACACGTACTTTATCCTGTATCTATGCCCTTTTTATTTCACCGTTACATCTTGATGTCTGAAGTCAGGCTTCTGTTGGGGAGAAAGCATTTAAGGTTCTGCTGTGATGCTGGTCCCTACTTCCTTGGCAGCGATGTGTAAAGGCACGAATGGCAGCGCTGTGCAGCACCACGGCCTCTCTCCCATCAGGCCGTGGGACGCACCTTTTCCCTCCTCCTCCCAAATTAAGCGTACACTTAATTAAGCACATCCTTTTTTATACCTCAGCGTGTGCGTGCCTGACCATAGTGTTAAAGGGCAGTAGCAAAGAGTGCTCACTCAGCATTTCAGATCAAGCCTTTAGTATTAAAAGCGAGCAACTCGCAGCGAGCCCACTCCCCCCCAAGTCGTAATCCCTCAAGACAAAAGGCAGGTTCAGGGGGCCATGGCACCCCAGAGAACGAGGTTTGCAGGGGCGGGGGCGAGGGATGCAGGGGACGGGATCGCCAGGCCTTTAATGTGCCTAGCCTTCGCGGCCGCTTCCTGCCCGAGGCCGCAGCCCGTATCTCGCTTCCCAGCGACGCGGCGCAGCCCCCGGGCCCAGGCAGGCCCCGCGCCCCGCCCACCCGCCTGCTCGCCCCCCGCCACCCCCGCCGCAGCTCAGCCCCGCCGTACCTCGTCCCGTCGCGCCGCCCTGCCCCGGCCCCGGCCCCGGCCCCGCCTCCAGCGCCCGCCGGGCTCCGTGGGGCGCAGGTCGGGCCGCGGCGCCGCGCCCCCGGCTCAGCCCCTCGGCGGCGGAAGGAGGGCGCCCGTCGCTGTCATGGCGGCGGCTCGGCCCGGCCCGGCCCGGCCCGGCCCGGCCCGGCTGCAGCGCCGCTGGCGGAGCCGAGACGCGGGGGACAAATGGGTGACAATGAGCCGGCAGTGCCCTTGCGGCCAGGAGGGGAGTGGGACACGGGAGTGCATCGGGAAGAGCGTGGCCAACGGGAGGTGATTCCGCCCCTCCACCCACCAAATTCGGCCGTAGAGGAGTCCTGTGTCCAGTGCTGGGCTCCGCAGCTCCGCAGTAAGAGAGACATGGAACTACTGGAGAGAGTCCAGCGGAGGCCATAAAGATGACTAGGGATCCGGAGGGTCTCTTTTATAAGGAGAGACTGCAGGACTTGGGTCTGTTCTGTCCAGAGAAGAATGAGAGAGGATCTCATTCATACTTAACAAATCAAAGCTGGGTGTTGAGAGGGTGGTGCCAGACTTTCTGGTAGTGCTCAGCAACAGGACGAGGAGCAATGGCCATAAACTAAACCAGACGAAGTTTCAGCTCAGTTGGACACAGCATGGTGCTAATAATGGACTAGATGGTCTGCATGGGTCCCTCCCACTCCCAGGAGTTCTGGGATTCTGTGAGTCGTGGCTGTGCTAGTGCAGGTGCAGGGCAGTACGCTCTGTTGGAGCCCCTCTGTGACTGTGCTCCACTCAAGGATGGGCATCTCTACTTGAGACCTCTTATCCAGCCCTTCAGGCTCTGGAAAGGTCCGTGGATATTTTACTATTTTAAGGCCAACCCCCCTTGCCTTGCCATGTTTGGGATGGAAGAACTCAGGAATGAAGGAGTCCCATCTGCAGATCCACTTTCCCCCAAAGCATGCCTATCCCATGGAAACCTGGGCAGGGTCAGGGTGAGGGTCTGCTGCCTGCAACCTCCATAGTAGGCACTCACTGCTGTGCCAGGCACCCTTCTGCCCCCTGCCCCTCTCATAAGCAGGTTCCTCTCTCCTTGCTTGTGTTTTCTGAAAGTCAGAGGGCTGCTCCATGAAGTCAGGTGAGCAGGCACGTCGGCTGAATGCTCGGATGTGTTTGTTAGGGAAAACATCAGGCACAAGCCCCAACACTCTGATGCTAAACACGTAGCTAATTTATGAAACTGCTTGATGTGGTTATTTTAACACCCTGATTTCTTGTCTGCTAGCCCTGTTTGCTGGACCTATTCCACCACAAGCTATTTTTGTCCATATTTTGTCCTGCTCCCTAATGTTTCTTTAGCTTTTTCTCACGTGAGTGATTCTTCACCAGTACAGGACGTGTCCTTCAGGGAGATACAGGGGTGCCTGTGTGCGACATTCCCCACACTTCCCTTGTTCTCACAAACAGACTGAGCATAAATATGGCCACAGCAGGGAGAGACTCACAATGCCACGTGATAGGACTTGGATACCTGCCTTCTTCAGGGGTCATTTGAAAATCTCTGCCAAAATCTTGTGTTTCCTTTAGATTTCTTTGCTTAAAGGTGTGGGAGTTTTCCGCTCCAGAGCTAACTGGAAAGCAAATCAACATTCTCATTAGGGTTAACGTATCTAATTTCCACTCCTAACGTTCCATTTGTTTTTTTCTGGTAGTGTTTAACTGCTGCAGCACAAACCCACTCCATGTGAGCTGTCCAAGTCTGTTTGCCCAGTGGAAAACAGAACTGCTCTCCTTATCTCACCACAGTGTCTGTGGGAAGGAAGACTGAAGGTACAGCAACTTTGGAAAACAAACATAGGACACTTGAGGGCAGGATGGCTCCAAAATGCAAACAAAAAGTGGATTCATAAGCTGAAATCCAGAAATCTTGGATTTCTTGATGAAGTATTATGAGACTTGCGGCTCTTGAAAAACACAGTAAAATAAACAGGGAATTAAATGGAGCAGAGCCATGCAACTCTATTTGAGGGGATTCCAAAGTGCAACAAATACAGTATATTTTGGTACCTCTAGGATAATGACCAGTTGTGGTTACTGATTCAATGATACTCATCACTTAAGCAGGCTGGGTAACCCTGAAGTCTGGGTAAAATTTGAATTCACATAATTACATGCTGCTTGTTATGTGCCCTTCGATTTTCAATTACAAAAAGTATTTGGTACTGTTTTCTGTAAGGTTTTACTTAACTGTTGTCTGATGTGCAATGGTTGCTGTATTTTACAGCACAGATGAGAGGTTTTGAACAGAAGGAGAATTAGTTAAATTAGTTTTTTGGTAGCATGGCAAATCAAGCACCTCAGTCCTTACAATGAGCTATAACAATATATAAATATAAATATAAATTATAAATATAAATATAAATATAAATATAAATATAAATATAAATATAAATATAAATATAAATATATACAGTAAGCTAAGCTGTATAGCCAGTGTTACTGTTGCTGTGTGTTTTCTAGTATAGTTTTCACTTGCTTATTACTGCCAATCTGAGCTGAAATTCCCGTTGGGTGTCTGCTTCCAGCTGTTTTATTTTAGTTTGTTTTGGTTATTTTGTTTTGCATTATGATTTGTTTGCTTTGGTTTTGGAAAGTTCTATTTACAACAATCGAGCCAACTTCAAGGATAAATTGAGGCAGAAATACACGGTTGTGTCCATTATAAACATAACCATTTCACTGAGCAGCCTGTAGCATCTCTTTGCTTTGGGAAAACAAACTTTCAAATCTGGCAAGCAAATTGCAAGTTTCAGGGATATATTTTTCCATCTTCAGGAAAATGTGACCTGAATAGAAAACGAGTTAAAAGTGTTGAGTGGAGGCTTCTTAAAATTGTACAGCCCTGTCCCTAGAAAGCTTCACCTCTATTAATTATGTGTGAAATTGTGTTAGCTCCACAGCTACATTCTCACCTACATGTAGGCATTCTTCCCTGAGAAGGTCTGAGCTTGTACCTTGCTTTGCTTGTGTCGTGTCTAAAACAAGAAACCTCTAAGGGGCTTGTATAACACAACCCATCTCCCTCCCCTGGAACATTTTTCTGAGGCTACCTGTTGTTAGAGAAGGTGTTGGTAGGATGAAGCACATAAAAGACCCCTTTCTGCAGTAAGCTGTTTGTGCTTTTTGTTGGTCTTCCTGTATTAACACTAAGGGCTACTCCAAGTCGTAGGCTTCAAGTAAGATTTAATGCTAATTGCTATCCTAGAAAATAATGTGATACCAGAAGGGATCTGTGGAATGGAAGAGTGCCTCTGAAATCCCACAGACAGAAAAAAAGGTGCTGAGATGGGGAGAAGAGAGCAGCTAAGCACCCTGAGACAGGTGTAGCTCTGGAATATTTTTGTGCAAGGGTTGTTCTCATCATTGGGTGGAATTATGGAAAACGAGGAGGAGACAAAATACTGTTTTGGAAATGCATGTTCGGAGGCTTCAGGTTTAATAATCTGTAGTTAATGAAGGAAGAAGTCAGTTGTTATGTTCCAGTACAATAAAAGATAAATTTTGTAAGCTTTTATATACACACATGTATATAGTTAAGCAATGAGAGAGGCAGTGGTGTCAAATAACACAAGGTTGTTTTAAAAAGCTGAGGAGGTTGATGTACAGCCTTCTGGGCTGACTTTGTGGGTTGTTACACTGTAGTTCTGAGGTGTCACTTCCTTGAAAATTTAATATGAAAGCTTAGATCTGGAATCATCAATTAAATAGTAAAAGGCAGAGATACTGCTCTTAATAACTATGAAGTAAATTGACAAGGCAGCCGCACAAATTTAAGGTCTTTTCTATGAACTAAGCATATATGAACCTGGACTAAAGCCTACGAAGTTAAGAGATGGGTTCTTGGGCAGTGATTTCATAGGAGATGGTGCTCAAATTTAACAGGTCACTGCTACCAAAAGGGCCTCTTCATTTCCAGTTTTGTGTTCCAGTCTGTTATTTTGTGAAGTAATTGATGAGCTTTGCTCCATCTCTCCTAGTCCTCAATGACTCAGTCAAAACAGTAGCCTGGCAGAAACACAACCAGGCAGAAAAATGTATCACTTTTTGCTGATTTTATTCAATCAGTCATTTGTTGAAATTACTTAAGTCAGGAGTGTTTACAAAGCATGAGAACACGAAAAGATGGGTGGGAGGCTGGGGAGAGTGTCTGTAGGCATCAGCGAAAAAAGTGAGATAACCTAAAGCTGTGCATTTTCTTTGACTTGTCAGGAAACTTTGCCTGCAAGAAACCATTAGGTATGGCACCAACGGAAATTCTTGGTAAATTTGGGGAAATGCCATTCATAATTATGGTTGGTCAGTGGTATCTCAGGAATCTTCCCAGATGCTGAGTCCAGCAAACACTGAAATAAGGTACATGCCCATAGAAACCTTCCTGTGGGCCTTGGGAGCTGATAATATCCACAGTATTAGTGTGAGCAATTAGATTCTAGCTACGTGTAAAGGTGGAGAGGTCAATAGAAACAAAGTGCAAGAATGGGGTTGTGATGTACAGTGATTTGAAGGAGTATGTGTTAGGTTGTTTCTGCTTGCCAGGCATAATCAAAGGGCTGTAGGTGGTGTTAAGAGTGAATGATTAAACTGCCTTGGGTTCTGCTCAGTGTAGTGGTTTGGTTTTCAGATGATAGATTTCATCTGAAGAAAAGAAGCTTTTTCTCTTCAGTATCTCAGAAATCCTTGGTCTAACTAAATCCAGATTAGGACCACTATCAATGCATTGCTTCTGGTATATCCCAAATTTTCTATCTTTATAATAAGCATGTGGATTTTAAAGTAGTTAGAGTGAAACTCTAAGGGATTTCAAAGTTATTTGAAGAGGCTTAGTCATTGTTTGGTGTTTTCAGCTGATTGAGAATAACTCATGTGGATGAAAGTTTCTTGGGTCACAGGAGGGATTTTTGTGTGTATATTTTCAGACTGTTTCCCTAATATTTGTCATCTTATGATAGACAGCAGATCTCTGATACCTCTCACCACTATGTGCTTGTGCAGAAGGGTCTATTTTCACCTGCACATACTGAGAGACAAATTTTTCAGACAACAGCTCGCTGAAGGACAGAGGCACAGGATCCCTTGCCCTTTCCAGATTTACCAGATACACCAAGAATTACCTAAAACATGTATGTGCCTCAAAGCTTCCTGGTCTGAAAAACAGTTTGAAGCTAGGGAAGCTTTAGAATGAAAGTTCATATATACATGCCCTGTCCTTACTCTTTCCTAGCCATCAGTTCATGCCCGCTGTTCTAACTCTTTCTCTCCTGCCCATGGCCATCGACCAAGACAGGAGCATGAGCTGGCTGAGCCTTGTTTAGGTCCAGTATGGGCAGGCTTGTGGAAAGAAGTATCCACATCATAGGCATCCTTCAGATCATTCTCACATTAAAAAAGAAGGGAAAGTAAGATACAACATCCGTCCCAGAAGGAGGGGGTCTCTGAGATCCTAGCTTTTATGGGGTACACAGAGATTGGTTCAGGCTGTGATTTTGCAATAGCTTATTTCAGTTGCTGAATTCCCCCTTCTCAGTCACTTCCCTGAACCACGCCTGGCATTCCTTGGACTCTGCTGAGTCATGATGACAAATCATCAGAAAATTTAGCTCACTGCTGGCATTTTTGTTCTGAAATGGCAGTCTTAGATCTGATCCTTAGAGATGATCTTTGAGTATGTATTGAAGAAAGGAGTGAAAGGTAGAGGGGCAGGCCCATTCAAACCCACGTTCTGTACTCTCAGGATCAAATACAAGGAATTGAAACTACTCACAGCATGAGCCTCAGTTTGGAGAGAACAGATGTAATCAGAATTTATAATATCAAGGCAGTGGGTAGAGTGAATAAAGATTGGTATTTTCCAAATCCTGCAGAACTAGAAGTAGAGGCAGTCATTAAAACCAGTAAGAAATTGGTTTGGAAAAGATAAAAGGGAATGTATTTTTTTTTTTACGTAGCAGATATAGTGAACTTGTGGAATTTACTGCTGGTGGAGGTTTTGGAAGCAAATGGGTCAGCATACTGGAAAGAAGATTAAAAGTTGAACAGACCGCATATTCATAGAGAGGTGCAAAAAAAATTTAGTAGGGATATGCTCCCTAGCATCCCTAATACGATGATTGTGGGTGCTGGAGGAGAATAAAGGAAATGTATATGCCCGGCTTGTTTTTTTTAAATAGTATCTGCTGTTTTTAAAGAAGGGATACTGGGGATAGCTGGATGTTGGTCTAACCCACCAGGACATCCTTTATGTTCTTTTCAGGGCTTTGATTTTATGTCCACAGGTATGTGAGAATAAATGCAATGTTGGTAGGAGTTTGTATTTTAGTTTTTGAAGATGATACCTCAGGGTTCTCTCCCTTCAGTGAGACTGAACCATAGGTCACTAATACTGCTTTGTACCCTATAAAGGAAACATACACTTTTAGGACAGTCCACATACTATCAGTGCTTAGATAGGGATTCTTAGACTGAACTATAGCCCTCCTGATGTTGCACTTTCCCCTGAGACCTTCTGCTTTGTCTGCATAGAACTTGATGAATACTCATGTCTCAGGAAAGGTTTTGTAAGCTGAGATAGAATTTCCCCCAGGATATCAGTATATATTTTGGAAATATTATTTGAGAGTCATCTGCTGGAGCACATCTAGTGCAGCTGAAGGAGAGAGAATGCCAGATTAGACAGATTACTGGGCATGAATCCCAGCCCTTATTTGTATGAGTACTCCTTCTGCCTTTAGACAATCAAATTAACATCAGGAGTATCGCTTACACAAGTACTACTGAGAAAAAGTAGTGAACAGGCTTGAGCCTTCAAAACAACGTTCTTGTTCCAGCACTTTTCTGTCGAGATTCTGACCTTTTCTTCATCAGAGCTCATTAGAGTTGGTACATCCACTAAGGAGGACCACCCACTACTAAGCAACCTCTGGTTATGATTACCAACCCATCTTTTACATCTATCAGAAGTAACATTTTTAACAGTTCAGATGTTGTTTTCTTTCCGTTTGCTAAGCTCTTCCCACCCTTAGAGATACACTAGTACTGTATTTCATGCTTGGTTGATTATGAAGCCAGATCTTTTGTCTCCTCTGAGGGTTTTTTGGTGCTCCTCCAGTGCAAATGAGCCAGGAACCTTCCAAAAACATGTGCTAGAGGAGCCCCCAGTGGGTGGTGAGACTGGTATCTCATGGTTGTCATCAGGCAGCGTGGGTTAGGATATGTCTTGCCAAGCCTGCCTGGAGAAGCACAGCTCAGTGAGACCTTAGGGATCTTGCCTAATAACAGCAGTAATCTAATTTGAAAAAAAGAGAAAAAAGCTGTCTCCATTTTTTTTGTGGCTGATGATACCCAAAGGAGTACCACTGTGAGTGCAAAGGGAAAATTATAAACATCAGATGATAAAAAGTGTTTACATGTCTACTGTTGGGTGCAATTACTCAAGCTTGGAAAAGATGAAGTAACTTTTATTTGTACACCTAGAAGAAGAAGCCAAGTTAAAGTACTTATATAGATCAGCCTCAAACGTTAAAGTGTGAGATAAATAATGCCAACAACACTGCAACATAAAATCCAGATTTCAAGCCAAACATCCATGAAGAAAGAAGTATTCCATGGAAAATATCATATTCTTGCAGTCTTTCTGACCACAGAGTTACACTCATTATGGTAAAGCTATAATTGCAGCCTTGTGAATACAGTACCACAGACAATGGCCTGTCAGTGTTTTTCCCCTATAAACTCTCATGTGAGGTTTGCAGTTTTGTGAAATACAATTATCTTTGGCTGGGATATTCAGCTACATTCTCATCCCATAAATTGACCTTTTTTGTGTGCATGTTTGTTTCCTTTGCAGAGTTGTTCAAAGTTCATTGTTTGGTAAGTATTTGAGCCTTTCTGATTGCTTGGCTGCTTGTGCCTTATCCATACTATGAGGATGTGTGGAGAGTTTGCTGTCACTGGTAATGTATCAATGCTTCGTAATATTTAGAGCTGTCAGGCTGTTGCAGAGTCCACACTTTGGATCAAACTGCCTACATTACAGCGATGTGGTTTGGGAAAGTCAGGGCAGCAGGATTATAGCAAATTAGCACTGACTAGCATACCCAGGCACACACAGCAAAACGTGCTTTAGGGACTACTAGAGTATATTATTACAGCTATGGAAGGAAGGAGAATTGGCCAGGCCAGTTAAATGGGTAAAATTGTAAAGATTTGTCTGTCTTAAAGAAAAAGGAAATTCTGAATTGATGTTTCAAAAACACCTCCTAAAACCTGTAGGATTAGTGAACTCCTGCAACATGTAAAAACCACTTGTACAGTTCTGGTTTTGATTCTTTGGCTTAGCTGAGGGTCTTCTCTGTGAGGTTGTGGTAGTAGAGATCCAAATCAGCCCAGTTGGTTTCTTCACAGATAACTCAAGGGGAAAATACGGTGCCAACATTGAATGCTGATCCCCCTATTGAAGTATGTTTAGTTACAAATGCTAAACATGTAATACCTGCATGTGAACTCCTTTATGAAACAGGACATCTGAAATAACCGTATGTGTAATATCTTACTTGAAAATAATTATTTTGAGACAAATACTACATGCACTTAAGGGATCTTACCTGTAATTAGATACAGTTCTAAACATGAATTTATTCAGTGTCAATCAGTGCTCTGGAAGAAAACACGAAATCTTTGTGCTACAGAGATCTCTGGTTGCTTCAGCAACTTGTTACACATTGCAGGGAAAAACTTGTGAGTTCACATAGTTTAAAACAAATACAAATCAAAGCAGTTTATTGCTTTATTGGCGGAGTGTAATTATCCAGCAATCAGTGAACTATGGAAATGAGATCAATAATACAAATAGGCAAACCATGCTAGAGATTTCTAAACAATCTTCTATAACTAATCTCAGAAACACCCAGGCACACATGGGTGTATGGGCAGTATGGGTTACAAAAACATTCCCCTTCCCAAAGATTGCAGATTTCCCTGTTTACATGTCTCCTGTGGGAGATGTGGATCATCTACCTTTTTACATATCCCTGCAGTTCCCTACAAGTCATGGTCTGAATCACACACCCTTGAGACAGTTGTTTCCCTTCCAAGGTCTGTCCTGTTACGAGTTTTCACACTTATTTTATGTTTTTTTTTCAGTCTTGCTTCTGTTTTGTGTCAAGTCTTTTTGTAATTCCCTAGTAACTACACACAGAATCACTCACAGAATCACACAGAGAATGGGTAGGAGGAGACCTCCAAGATCATCGAGTCCAACCCATGCCCTAACACCTCAGCTAGACCACAGCACCGAGTGCCACATCCAGTCTGTTTTTAAACACATCCAGGGATGGTTTAATCTGACTGAAGATCATCTTCTGTAACATGATCAGTTTGGGCAAATGCTGACCAGGCAGACACACACAGATACTCAATTCACACACATCTTTATCTTCAGCGATGACATTTCCTATGTAATTTGTTGAGGGCATGCTGTGCATCCCTGCCAGGTCCATAGTGAGGGAGAGCCCTCCTTGGCAGGTGTGTGGGCCACAGGAGCAGAGAGAGCAAGGGCCATGGCTGAGCAGCTTCCTGCAGCAATGTGGCTGACACTGTTCAAACCAGAGTGGCTTGTGTTCTGGATGCATCCCACGCAGTTGAAGGTAATAATAAGTGGGCAAGCAAACCTATTCCCAGACTTAATTCATGCTCCAAAATCCAAAAATAAAATTAACAGTTGCTTTACTAAATGTGTTTTGAACACCTATTATGATTCTCAATAAAGGCATTATAAATGGGATGGAAACAGCAAATCGGATCATTGGAAAAACTGCAGAGAGACCATCTGGGCCTGGAGCTTTAATGGATGGTAAAGAATTTACATTTCACACTCCCACAGTTTACATTTTTCGGGTGATAAAGGCATTTGGATAATTTTATTTTTTGTGTGTTTTACATAAAATGAAGAGCCATGATTGAAGCTGGAACTGGAGTCAGGAAATAACCAGATTGTGTACAACGTGGTAAAGTGCTAACAAATACCCATGTGCTACATGATTAATTTAGTATAAATGCCAGTTGTGGATTTGATTTGTCAGCAGTTGGCTTGGGTTTTGTGATTACTGGCCAGTAATTTAACTGATGATTTGATCTATAACAGAATCCTCAACTTTTGGGAATGAAAGAGATTTGCAGTGATAGTGAAATGCATTAACTATATGCAGAGTTGTTAGCTGCTGGAATGGATACTGATACGTTCTGGGCTCTTCATGCAACTGATTAATAGCCTTGTCTCACTACAGTATGATTTATGGTGGTAAATAAGGACAGGGGATAGAACCTAGTGACTGCTATTGTTTCAATATGTCTTCATGTAGTGGTTTTGAATTGCAGATACAGAGGCAAAGAACACTGGGTCTGACTATAAATACAGATGCAAAGTATGGCACTGCTCTTGCCTCTGAGTCAATCTCTAACCTCTGTTCTTGGTATATCGGGCCATCTGTCAGATGTAATTGAAAATGGAGGCACTGACCATCTGTAGGTATTTAAAGTCTCCTAACATTTTTTGCAAGCTGAAGGATAATTCAGTGTTGTAATTTATAGTGTGTCTACCTATTATCCTCTACATTTGTCAAGGGAATACATTATTCTTGGTCTGCTGTCTTTCATTTCTGTCGCCTATCTCTTTATGTCACAAACTTATTTTTCACCCTTCTCAGCAATTAACTGTTGACAGGAGTGACCCCTCTAAATCTTTGTAAGTTTGAGAATTTTTCAGAAGATGTGCCATGTAAATTACAGGTCACTGTTATTGGTGGACCAATGCTTCCCTTAAAGCTTTAAGATTTGACTAGGCTAAAATGGAATTCAGATCTGGTTTCTACTTTGCAGAAGTCAATCAATGCTATATTACATTGCTTTCCTATTGTCCATATGGTGTAAATGATTTAGCAAATGGAAAGGCCAGCTCTATTCCAAAGAAAAGATGTATAAATGCATAAAGGTGCCTGCAGACTCTCTGTATGTGCACAGTTATAGCTGTTAACAGCAAATAATAATGTACATTGCTTGTGGGATCAAACTCTTGATTACTTTGAGAAATTAATAAAGATTTGTAATGCTTATTTTACATGTTGAATCGCTGAATTTTATTTAAACATTTATTGGGTGTGTCAGTGTGAAGGAAACCAGCTCTGTCAGATACACAAACACATACACACACACACACACACACACACACAAAGAGCAAGTTTTCTTTCTTCCAGAAAAAAAAAAAATTGTTGGAATATTTTTGTTAATTATCCTTCTAATCCAGGCATTCAAATACTGTACATATGCTGAGCTCACATGAAGAGAAAGGAAAGATACAGAGAATTTTTAATAAAAATGCACTCCCAGCAGGATTTGAAGTACATTACTTTGAAATACAAAAACAGAACTTTATTATCAAAGCTAAGCAAATTTTCTGAACATAATCAAGGTGCTGTTATGGTAAGTGAAGGAAGCCTGTGAAGTTGCTTGGAGTTCTATAGAATAAAAAGTACAACACATTGACATTTCAGCAGATGGTTGGCAGAAATCAGAATGGAGCCCATTTTTCTGAGCAGGATCTGCATGCACATAGACCACAGAGGGGGAGACTTAAAGGCTCATTTTCTGCACAGCCTCGTGCTCTTTCTAGGTAAACACTCCCATCAGTGTTAGGCAGTGGGGCCCTGAGTATGTGATGCAGTAAGGAGCACAGAGCAGCTGAGTATGAAAGCTGTGTATTTGTGTCCCAGGGAATATGCAAGAGTATTCCACCCTTTCCCCACAGCGTTCTCCTCTCCCATTTGATCTTAATACTGCAGTGCCAGAAGAGTGCAGGATGCAGGAGTTGCAGAGTAGAGGATGCAGAGACTGCCTATAGCATGCTCATCCCTGACACCTTAGGGTGATGGTGATCTTGGCCTCACAAAGTGCTGGGGCTGCAGTGCTCTGCACACCTGCGTGAAGCAGGGTGATTTGGACCAGGAGATCTGTGACCATCTGCCTGTTTATTTTCAGAGTTGGAAGCTGACAGCTGCTTGTAGAGCTGAGAGGAAGGTGACTTTGTCACCTCCCTTTTCTTGCCACCTCCTGAGCCTGCCTCTAAAGACCTGAAATGAGTTGCCAAAAATATTGCTGAAAGACTGACACTTTCTTAGAGTGGAAGTGTTCTCCACCACCAAGAATATAGAACAACTGGCTTTGCTTTCCAACAGAAAAAAAAATCTATTTGGATTTTACTGGTATTTTTCTTCCCTCAGAAGCCTTTTGAAGTGGAAATGACAGTGTGAATCCTGGAATAATTATTAGAATAATTAGTCTGACACAAAGTAGTTATCAAATTTGTCACTGGATTGAGTATTTGAGCTATTCTTGGGTACCATATTGCCTCACAGGAGCTACCACTGTCTATTGCATTCCTGCTGCTGTTTACTGTCTCCAAGTAAAGGAAGGAATTTGCACTTTTTTAGGGTTGGTGGGTTTTTTAGGTTTTTTTAGGGTTTAGGCTTTATAGGGGGAGGAGGTAAAGTTGGTTCAGAGCCTTCAACCACAGACTCTACAAAATGCTTTTATTTCCAGCATGGATGTGGTGCTCCTGGTCAGATTCACACTTCTAATACTACAGTGAAGGAGTGTACTTCTGCAACTTCTAATGCTCTACCACTGTTTTCTCTAAGTCTCCATCATCTTCTGGGACTAGAAGTGTCTAACCTCAGCCCAGTCTGTTAAAACCTCTTTTTATGCCTTTGCATAGGGCAACATCTTAGCTGCATTTGATGACAGTGGTTTTGAAAAATAAGGAAGCAAATTCTCACTCTTGTTTATGATTTCAGACTCTTTTTGAGAAAAGGTTCAGTGCACCCGCATTTAAATGTAACTTAGTGTTCTTCCTTCCTATTTTTGAAACTTACTGTGCATGATTATTATGGAAGACGGATGTTACTAGCACAAAACATGTGCTTGTTCTCTATTATACCATGATATATTTACTGAGAAAATTTTAATAAATAAACCACAGGCTTGAACCTCTGAACCCTTCTTAACCAGCTGATTCCCATGGGGTTTCAGGAGTTTTTATGGATGGATACTGTGTTCTCATGAGAATTTTACTGGAGCTCATAGACTCAAAACTGACTAACAAGAGAATTTATGAGGTTACATGGGAACGATCACATCTTTCATTCCAACACCCTGTGAGTTTATAAAACGAACCCTTCCTTAAACTCTGTTAGAAGAGTGTTAATGCAACTTTAATAAAATATCTAGTGTTATAAATAATTTCTCATCAGTCAGAACAGCTGGTTAATTTTACCAAATTTTCAGTTTTAAGTTATCCTAGATTAGAGAGTTGGGTAAAGGATTTTTGCTAAAAAGTGTGGGAAAAAAAGGAACAGGGGAAGGTCATAAGTTACTAAAGGAATCAAAGAACCCTTGTCAAGACGGATAATAGAAAGGGCATATAGTGTCCTCTATGCATTTGCTTAGCCTCTATTTTGTTTACCCTCTTTAATACTCTAAAATTCTTCTTGTGATTTTTTTTAAATTTAGAACAATGTTGAAATTCCGTAGCTGCTCATTATCCCACTTGAAATTTAACTGAAAATGTTATTTTGCATCATGTAGTTGAGCTGGAAAGTTGCCTAAGCCAGGATTTGAGGTCTGTGCTAGTGAACTACAGAGGAAGTGGTCTAAGCAAGACTCCGTTCTGGGGATATTCCAACATTTTATTACATTGTGTGTACTAATGAGTAGAGAAAAGGACTGTGAGCCAGGAAGGGCAGAGTTTTAATCAAATGACTCATGAAACAGCCTTCAGCAAAATACGTGACCTTGTAATTCAGTCATCTTAGCTGTAACAGTGGGTAAAAAAGGGGTTCAGTGTAGTGTTCAGGCAGAGATACAGATATGCCTGCTTCAGCTGCATTCAAGGTCTGCAGTTTTTTCCTCCTATGGAATAGATACAATGGGAAGAGAGAAGATCTCCTTTCAGCTGCTCCAGAGAAGCTCAGATCCAATCTGACATAATTTTCCTTGAACAAGAGCTTTTAAAATTGTCAGATGGAGGTCAGATCTTTGCTCAGTTTGATTCACCTGGGAATGATCAAATTTGTTGGTGACAGTGGTGATCAGTGCCAGGGAGACCAAGCACAAGGAGGATGAAGATGCACATTTTAAATGTTTGGTTCAAATCGGGTACACTGCTGGTGCAGTTTGCCCAACCAGACAGAGCTAGGAGCCTGTCTGGTCTGCACAGTTTGGGACACTGACACCCAAAGGTTGTTCTTTAATTGGTATAAGAAGTGCATCAGATTTCCTAGTGACACTGGAAATGCCAGCTTTGCCACCATCCCAACAAACTGTGGTTGTTTAAGATGTCACAGGCCTTGTTTGAAATCAAGGGTAGATCTTTGGTACCTGGCTAGCACTGCTCTAGTGAAGAGCAGCCTGTTTCTTCTACTGCTTCCTTCAGCTACGTGTGTTAGTCCTTAAGGCTGTTTTGGATCATGGTCCCAGAAATCCACCTAGGAAGCTTCAGGCTCTCAGCAGTGTGTGAAAGTCTCCAAGATCCTGTCAGCTAGAAGGTGCCATACAGAAATATCAAGGAAACCTAGCTATTGTATGTCTAAATATTTCAGACCCTGAAAATGGAAAAGGACTGGCTCATTTTGCTAGATTTGGAACCATTCATTTTATGTCAGTGTCACATTACACATTGCATTCTCATTGCCTTTCAGAAATATGGGGAAGAAAACCTGGAGAGATTTTACTGCTTACCTGATCTGCTTTCATACCTTAAAGACCTGTTGTGATGGCAAAACATAAGGAGTTGAAGTATCCTTGATTTTTACCCTATAGACTTAGCAGAACTGCATTTTCATATGATTGTTCAAGCATAGGGAAAACATAATAAATATGTCCCATGTCTCTAATCTTTGCTATCTCAGGACAGGAAGGAATGGGCAAGGTAGATACTGTACTGCCTTTTGTAAATCAATTGATATGTGTATTTTCACATGTTTATGCAGAACAGGTTGACTAAGCCTCTTGTGCTTCAGAGAGAAAGTATCCCTGAGCTGACATTTTACTGATCCTGTGAAGATTAAAATAGGAGAAAACTGCATACAAACAGGACTACAAATTATTGAAGTTATTAAGTAAGAGAAAGGCACTAGGTTGGCTCAAAACCAATCTGGAAAGGCTCTGTTGAAGTTATCAAGGTGACCACATCTGGTCTAATTTTTTTTTTAAATGTCTTACGTACTTTCATGAATTTGTTTATCTTCTCTTTGACATTTCACATTCACTAGGTTTCTTGGTTTTCTGGTTTGGTTCATGTGAGCATAGCAGTTTGGAGTTATTCCTCAAGTTCTGCAGCAGTTAAGGAGCAAATGCAGGAAACATTGTTTTATTCTTTAATAAGATCTTTACATTTTTCTCATGTTTATCAGCCCACAGCATAAGATGAACCAACAAAGATGCTCATTTTGTATCTCTGAATGACCATCAGGTTCTCATGGGACTACATTGCAAATAATGCAACTGTTAGGAAAGGGCAAACAACAATTTTGGTATTTTCTGCCTCTGGCAAATAGAAAATTATTGCCCTCATAATTGTTCCCCTCAGTCATATTGCTGGTTATCTGTATCCTTTTCCTGGCAGCCTCTGCCTAACAGAGGGGTGGCTACTGAGCCTGTATCTCTTCTGGAACTGTCCTACTTTGCTCTCTGAGCAATTATTTCAGGCTCTAGCAAACATGTGTTTGCACAAACACCTGGCCTGGTGCTTTTATTGCCTTGCTCAGGTCAACATCCTGCCCTACTGCCTGTTTGCTAGCTCTGGCTCTGCCAGCTCCTCACACTTCTTCAACTAGTGCTGCAAAACACAAAGCTTACTAGTAATTGTTTAGTGGTTTAAAGTTAATTTTAAATGTAGGAAATCAGATTTGATTGTTGTGACCTGGCCAGGAATTATGGTTTCAACTTGTACTTCCAAGTGTGCTTCACTATTTTAGATATTTTCTGGTAAGATATTGTTTGGCCTTTGCACTATCTGTCAGTGATGAATCTCTGGCCTAATTGAGGATTGCAGTGCCCTATTCATCCATCCTGTTTATCTGCTAGCGAGAAAAGCACTGGCTGTTCCCTACTCATCCACAAAGAAGAAAAAATGCCAAGGGCCTTCTCATTAGCAGAATTCAGGCTGAGAGAAGGGATGATCTGAGCAGCATTTCAATTTGGAAAACTTCAAATTAAAAAATAAAAAGAGAGAGGGACGTCTAAAAGAGTATTTTCTAATTATGTGTATTTTTAGTTGGAGTTTGGATTAAAAGAATGGGAGAAGGAGCCTTCTTTTGTTGAGCTACTGATGTTGTGGAATAGCACAGAAATGTTTTGGAAATACTGCTCAGCCATTTTCCTTCACAGCCAAAGAAAGAAAACCCAAGGGAACTGTTGCCTTCCTAATTGTGGAAAAGTAAAGGCCTGCAACTCAAACATGCTTTTCCCATCTTAATTTAAATTGTGCATTATAGTTTAAACTTATTTCCATAGTGTGGAAAACAGTGGATAAATTTGTAGTCTAGGTCATGAAAGATATACATAGAAATATTTGCAGAAAATATCCTGCTTGGGTGCTGTTTCAGAGTATCATTTCCATTTTAGAATTCCAGATCCTTAGGACAATTATACTGAAGAAATTTAATTTAATCAAATATAATTAAGGTATATAAAATGTTCTTTAGATGTGTTTAAAAATATAGTCTGAGAAAATCTCTTTCCAATGGCACTACCATTTTATTAATGTCTCTTTTCAGGCATGTTTTTGTTGGCATTTTCATCTGTTTGGCCTCATTTTTAATGAACTTTTAACTGTTTCACAGTGATTATCCGGGACAGAAGAATCAAAGGTAGTTAAAGTTCCTTAGACCTAAGAAGAATAGACAGAAGTTCTGCTCAGCATTTTATACAGTAAGCTGTGGAACTATGAGCTATAATTATCTCCTGTTAAAACAGCAAAATAAGAAATCTGCCAGTTTAGATTTGAAGTTGGCAGCAGTTCAGAAGGCTGAGACAATGAGAAATTGTGGAAATTCACTGCCTTATTTTTCCCTTCATGCCTCTTCTATGTCAGTTTTTTAGGTTATGTATGGGTGCTCAAAACTTGGTTTCTCTAGAAGCTCTGTATTCCATCCCCTCATTATTAATAGTGGTAGCCTGAAGCCAATAAAGCTCAGGAAGAAGTCAGTTGTCATTTTTCTAGACACCAGGCAAAACACCATTTGGCATAACATAGATGGGAGAAAAAAGAAAGTTGTAGCATCCTCATTTTACAGAAAGGGAATTAAAATAAATTAAAAAGATGGCAAGTGTATGACTCATCTTACCAACCTGAGCTGCATGCAAGATAGATGTTTCATACTGAACTAGCTGCTTAAGCTCCTTCCCTGGTGGAGACAGATAGGCCTCACTGATTTATCTCATCTCTCTTAAAAATCTGTATTAGAATGGATAGAATGGGTGATCCTGTGGTAAGGCTCTTGCTCTACCTCTCCACTGAGTAGAAGGGAAGCCAAAAGGGAAAGGTTTTGTCCCCAGTCCTCCCATTGCAACTGGAGGGACTTCATGCAGGACTCGGCACTTGGATTTACTAAACTTCATCCCACTGGACTCTGCTCATCCATGCAAGCAATCCAGATCTCTCTGCAGAGCCCTCCTCCTTCCAACAGATCAACACACACTCCTAGCTTAGTGTTGTCTGCAAATTTACTGATGAAAGACTCAATACCCTCATCCATGTCATCAATAAAAATATTGAACAGGACTGGCCCCAGCACAGACCCCTGAGGACACCACTGATCCCCAGCTGGATGCAGCACCATTCACCACCACTCTCTGGGCCTGGCCATCCAGCCACTTCTTAACCCAGAAGAAAGTGCTCCTGTCCAAGCTGTGGGCTGCCAGCTTTTCCAGGAGTGTGCTGTGGCAGCCTTGATGAAGTCCAGGTACACAACACCCACAGCCTTTCCTGCATGCACCAGGTGAGTCACCTGGTCATAAAAGGAGATCAGGTTGGTCAAACACAACCTACCCCTCCTAAACCTGTGCTGGCTGGGTCTGATACCCTGGCCATCCTGCATTTTGGCCACAGTAACCCCCTGCAATGCTATAGGTTGGGGACAGTGTGGCTGGACAGTGCCCAGGCAGAAAGGGACCTGGGGGTTCTGGTCAACAGCCGACTGAACATGAGCCAGCAGTGTGCCCTGGTGGCCAAGAAGGCCAATGGCCCCTGGCCTGTATCAGGAATGGTGTGGCCAGCAGGAGCAGGGAGTCATTCTTTCCCTGTACTTGGCACTGGTGAGGTCACACCTCGAGTGCTGTGTCCAGTTCTGTCCCCTCAGTTCAGGGAGGACATTGAGACACTTGAGCGTGCCCAGAGGAGGGAACGAGGCTGGTGAGGGGCTTGGAACACAAACCCTGTGAGGAACAGCTGAGGGAGTTGGGGGTGTTCAGCCTGGAGAAAAGGAGACTCAGGGGTGACCTTATCACTCTCTACAACTGCCTGAAAGGTGGCTGTACTCAGGTGGGGTTGGTCTCTTTCACCAGGCAGCACTGACAGAATGAGAGGACCCAGTCTTAAGCTGTGCCAAGGGAAATATGGCTTGGATATTAGGAAAAAGTTTTTTATGGAATTGTCTGCCTGGGGAGGTGGTGGAGTCACCATCCCTGGATGTGTTTTTAAAAAGACTGGATGTGGCACTCAATGCTATTGGTTTAGTTGAGGTGTTAGGGCATGGGTTGGACTTGATCTTGAAGGTCTTGTCCAACCTAGTAATTCTGGATTCTGTAAATCTTAAATACAGGAGGTGCCATCGGAATACAAGGAAACACCTTTTTTTTCTGTGAATGTGACTAAGCACTGGCACAGATTGCCCAGAGAGGCTGGGGAGTCTTTATCCTTGGAGGTTTTCAAAGCCAACTGGACATGCTCTGGGGCAGCATGTTGTAGGTTACCCTGCTTGAGCAAGCAGGTTGAACCATACTATCTCCAGGACCTCAAAAACTCTGTGAATCTGTGAAATAGCAATATTAGTAAATATAAAATATAATTAAAATTATAAGGCTATTAATATTAAACTACTGAACCTGCCAGAAAGTTCAGCAGTTTCTGAGAAAGAAGGAGGGTTGCTCTCTGATCAAAGGGAGTTGTCAGCCATGTTTTTTGACATAACCAATACTGCAGTGCTGTATGTAACTACTCTTTTATGAGGATTGTCTTCCACTGGAATTGGACTCTTCCTGAGGTATAGATGGGTGAAATCAGAGCTGCCATCCACCAACATTTTCTTTAAAATGTCTGAGCATGGCAGAATACTCCAGAGCAAATGTGTTAGGTGATTAAGCACCTACTTCACGTTCAAAGACAACTGCCTTGCTTATACAACCATATCTTCTTGTTCAGCTTTGATGCATTTATCCGGGCAGATACTCTTAGCTGAGCTCACAAACACAGCTGTAGCCAGACAACATGAATGTTATCCCAAGGAGACAACAGAAGTGTTTGGTGTGTCCAAAACAGCTGTGGACTCCTCAGTGTCATCTCTCAGTGACATCTCTCCCTGACTGCTGCTCTGTGCTTGTGCAGAGCAGGTCTGCACTGCAAACACCTCAATGAGCCATTGCCATGGTACTCAAGCCATCAGTGCAGCATTGCTAATTTGTCTTTCTTTTAACAGGAGCTTTGCAACCTCAGTCCATGGAGTTATCACACCTGGTTTCTTCTAAACCCCAGGTTTACCTGGATGCCTCTTTATTACACTGCAATTCATAAAGTAGATTTCCCCAGGTGTGCATACAGCATGCCCTTGCTGCTGGCTAGGCTTGGCATTCTGCAGGGAGTCTGCTTTGCAATTGAAAGAGTATAAGACAATGCTGGCTTATCCAAAATAACTATATAGGAAGACAAAAAATACTATTTATTGCTACTCATTAACAGAATGAGCCCCGAAACTGCAGTTTTCCATTGTCCAATGTGTAAGATTTTCCATTGCCAGTTCACCTTTAAATTTTATTCTTACCTAAACAGAAAGGGTCAGGACAATGAGGGGACAATTCACTTTTATCTTGGGCTTTAGTCCAAGGCTGTGTTACCAAATAAAATAAATACCTTGTATACTAAGGCACAGAGATTTAGGTCGAGACAAAAAGAAGACATGGACAAGATTTAGATGGGTCTATGTAAAGCTGCAATTCTAAAAATTACTCTTTTTCTGCCTCCAAATTTGGAAGATTCAACAGGATTGAGCTGTATTAATTTCAAGGCATTACCTATATACAGATATATGTGCCTAGAAACACACACATATATAAAGAGATACGTTTGCAGACTTTACAAACTTGAGCAGCATCACATTTGACTCAAAGAGTGAGAACAGAAAGTGAGGGTCCCTTTCCCTTCACCTCCAGTGTGGATTCTCATGGCCTCCCTTGGCATGGAGTGGGCAGCCCACACCAAACACCAAAGAGAAGTTGAGAAACTCCTGTATTTGACACAAATACATTAAGGTTAGTTGGAATTTGTGTATCCTATGTGAAATATTTCCTTATTTAAAAGTGATGTTTTGTCCTTCTGCATTTTCAATTTTTAACATAAAATATACTAGGCATTTGGGAGGTGGCAAGCTGATGAAAATCTAACAAGACAATGTGCAGATGAGAGGGGAGAGGAGAGATAAAGATATAATGCTGGATTTTTGTGCGTTTGATTCCACGCTGAGCTCTAACATTTTGTTTCATGCTTTAATCTTTGCTTGGTATCTCACTTGTTATTGTAACTTCGCCTAATTTTTCTCTCTTTTCTTTTTTTATGCTGTTTCTTCATATAAATACAAAAAGCACAGCAGTAAGCATTAAAAACAGAGAGATCAGAATGACTTCAGAATGGCTTACAGCAGGGATGCATTTTCTCCCCTGCCATAAGCAGAGCAAAGGAGAGAGAAGATGTGAGGAATGGATTTCTTTAATCAGATGCAGACTTCTCACATTCATACAGTTTTAAAATCATCAAGGCCACACTATTTATCTGTCCACTCTTCTTTATTGTCCTTTGCAGTCCCCATCAATGTTTTGGTTGTCTGGAGACATACTTTATGTCACACTGAAATGATTGAGAGATGGTTTTCTTGGTGCAATTCATTGACTAAGAAATTAATATTACTGGCACAGCTCTCTATGGATTTACACATTACTTTGGAAAGCAGACACGAAACTTTATAAAGATGGCACAGTAGCATTACAAGCCCACCTGGCAGCAGTCGTTTCCCAGCTTGAAACCAGCAAGAGCAGTGAATGAGGCCCTGAAGTTTAATGACCTGAGCAGGCAAGGGACAGAGAGTGCTCTTTGTATGCAAGCCAGGAACTGGTTGCCTAGACAGTCAGTGAAAGTCAGATCAAAAGGCCGTTTGAAAACCATGGCTCTTAGAAGCAAAGATGGGAAACAACATCTTTCTTTTCTAGCTCTGGAGTTGGGAGATAAAGGAAACAATAGCTGTTATATAGATAGAGAGTAATTTGAATTCTCCCTGCTACCTTTCTGCACCTGATCAAACAGGAGGCAGCTGAAAGGCTGATGTACATCAGGCTTCCTGCGTGATACAACCCTCATAAAAATTGTTGCAAGTGAAACATCTGAAAGCACAAAGCTTAGAAGAAAACAGATTCCAGGAAGGGAAAGTGAGGTAACACAAAAAGAGTCCTGACCCAGGGACCCTGTCATTCTGGCATGCATGGCTTCAGAGGAAGAACAAGGGGAGGAGAGAAATTGTTTTTTCTCCAAATGCGCCTTGGATAGACTGCACAAAACCACACTTCCAACCTCACCTTTTCTTAATTTCAATCTTATCCCACTACACTAGTACATAAACCCCATGTACTCTCTCTTATTACAAACCCCCTCTCAGTCCAGGATGATAATCTCCTACCTGCTACTACTCTGAGATTCCTAACATACCCCAAATTGCCTCCCTTGCTCCCTACTTCAGCAGCTGGAATTCCATAAGAATTCCATTCTTATCTCTCTCCACAGTAGCAGAGTAGAGAAAAGAGGTCTGTAAGCTGCTGGCTTGCGTGCAGGGGCTCAGCAAGCACACCAAAGTGGTACACTAAACCCTAGCACCCCATGAACCAGCCTTAGAGTTTTCAAAAACCTGACTGGACAGAGTCCTGGGAAACCTGCTGTAAGTGACCCTGCTAGATGATCCTGGACTTGGGCAAGACAATTTTCTGAGGTCCCTTCCAACCTCAACCTTACTGTGATTACGTCAGCCCTGAGCTCCATGAGGGGCAAGAGGAATTATGAAACTTAACTGCCCTGCTGAGAGTCAGAGGAAGAATTTGAAAGGTATTACCAAGTGCCAAGCCTGGCTTTTAACCACTTGAGCACATTTGGTGCCTAAATGAAGCCTCTCTGTAAACCTTGGTCAATTTTTCCTTTGAGAAAAGGCAGACAGGAGAAAACATTACTTTCCCTGATGTACTTGGCTAAGGACAGCCCCCAGTAACCATCTTGTTCCTGGACAGCAGGAGCAAGACACAAGTACATATGGGCTATGGCATGGGGAATTATGTAAACTGGTGGAACAATGGGAAACGATGGGGACATGCATGGGGACAGGTGGAAAGCTGGAAGCAGAATTCCAGTTTAGTCAGCACATACAATCCTTAAAGCTTTAGATAACAAAATGAAAGTCAATACTGCATCTCCAAGGCAGCTTGGAAAATTCAGGCTGCTGTCTGTGTTCATTAGGAAAATTAACTCTTAAACATGCCTGCTATGAAAAGTATATCCATTGTAAAGTGAAAAGGAGCAATTAATTTTAATAAAGAAGCTGGCAATTCTATTTAAGGGATGGTGTATTAATATCCCCATTATAATCTGCTCTAGGTAAAAGAAACAAAATTACTGCATTTTCACAGAGAATGTTGTCAAGACAATTTTTAGTGCAGCTATTTTGAGAAATTTGTAATACCATGCAAATAAAAAAGACAAGATTTAATATACTTCTACATTGTTTCCCCTTCCACAGCTTTATCTACTTTATCCACTTTTCAGCTTTACAGCAGTTTCAGTGTTGACAGCCGTTCTGATTTTGTGTTAGCAGCAATGTGAAATACAGAGTGTGATCTCTGATAGTTTCTGTCACCACTGGGGAGGGCTGTGCTCTTTGCTTGCAGTGATCAGAGGCTGATGGAAACCCATGGCATGGCCAGCATCCACTGGGCTGGGCTGGGCCACCGCAGGCTATTCAACAGGTCAGCTTTGTAAAGTTAGTCTTACAGGGCCTGCCTCCTAGTTTATGTTGTTCTTTTGCTTTTGGTTTTATTTTGATTTTTTAAACCATTATGTTAGAGAGAGCATTTGAATACTAGAAAATTGTTCTTTGACTGGAGCCATCAGAACAGTGAGGGGATATGCTTATCCTGATGTCCTGAGGACTTTGAAGGGTCTTGGAATGACATCTATGATATTCAGGGGGCTATGAACACATCTAATGGGAATTATATAGGAGGAGCATGTTTGACACAGTAAAACATCGTGATTATATTAGCCTGGATTAAACACAACCTTTTAAGAATACATGCTAGTAGACTGGAATAGAAGCCTCACCCTACTTGCTGTCATGCTGCTGGCAGCATTACCAGCCCTGCAAGCACTGTGGTCAGGAATGTGGCTGAAATAAGTGACAGCCTGGCTCAGAGACTCACTGCTGTTAGGCCTGGTCATTTAATTTTGGTATCACTTTTTTCTTGCACAGTCTAGCAATTAAGTCACTGTCCTGATGACCCAAGCACAAGCCAAAGAATAAACTATGGCAATGGAAAGTGCTGCTGAGCTGTATAACTGCCTCACACTAGAGACTGGGCTGATAGCACTGTTTTCATAAATATAGTCTCCCTAATCCAATTACTTTTCTGTCCTTAACAAATTATATCAGATTATTTGAACAAAGGGAGAGATGTTCTTTGTGTTTCACAGCCCAGAGACAAATATAATGGGAAAAAGAAGAGCTCTTCATCGTTGACAGAGAAAAAGGGAAATCGGTATAAAAGGGGAAAAGGTGATCAAAGGTTGTATAATGTAAGTTTCCCCAGACAGCTGTAGGCCAAAATTCACTTGTAGTGTGGGACTGTGTCTAGAGGACAAATACATTGCTCTTCTGTAAGAATGGTGGGAAGTGGTACATGTGATCTGATCCCTATTACTTGGCTCTGGAAAGCTCAAATCAATTTAGGGCATGCCCAGCTGCAACACTGCTGTCATGCCAGCAGGTCTGCTCCTGGGTCTAGCAGATCCAGGCAGAGTTTTCCCTTTGGAATCCAGGAACATCTACCTTGAAGATTATTATAAGCTTTCTCTTCCTCATTTTACCACTTTATAATATCTGGCTTTTGATCTCTTTCAAATTGGATTGTCCTCTTATCCATTCCAGTTCCCCTAAAATCACTGAGGTCAATGTAGTAAAAGTGGTGGTGAGATTGTACTAGAGATTAAAGAAATGCAACTGGTTTTACATGCAAAAATAAAGACCCAGTCCACGAAACAGCATGTAATCCAGAATACAAAAAAACAAGGCAAAAAATGCTGGGGAAAAGAGTACCTCAAAGTGAAGAGTGGTAAAGGACAGAGGGGAAGGCCAAGATAAAGTAATAGAAGTAGCAAGCCTACAAGAAAACAATACACAAAGAGATACACTGTGTGTCTGGCTAAGAGAGCAGTGTTCTACAAAGCACAAGGAAGGGAACAAAAAGAGGGAAGACAGCATGAAATGAGGATAACAGAAACCGTTAGAACAACTGAACAGAGAAATAAAGTTGAAAGCTGAGAATGTGGAGTGCTTTTCCATAAAAAACCCACAAGCACAGAAAAATGTAATGAAATTGTGTGCTGAATTCATCCTGCTCAGGCTCATTTTCCCAGCAGCAGTGATTACTGCAGCAACCAGAAATGGGAGAGCTCTCAAGGTCATCTCATTTGACTGCCTGCAGAGCAGAGCTTCTCAGAGCCAATAGTGTATTTTATTTGATTCCTCCAGCTTTTAATAACAACCAAATAGAAACGAAGCTGTTGGCAATATGAGTTACGTTCTCTGTGAGCAGCAAAAGCATATGCTTGATCTGGATGATGAGAGGTACATTGTGGAGATGAGGGAAGTTGTAAGTTGCAGTGAATATGTTAGCGAGGACAAAAGTTAGAATGATGGCCTGTTTTTAGAGAAGCAATGCTGGTTTGTCTGTCCTTCCACAGTTCACTCAAGAAGACAGACCCCAAGGAGCTCTGCAAAGCTCTGCTCTCACAGAGCCCAGTCCTCTAATGTGATACTAGACCAATCCCTCCATTTTCTGTTCTTTGCTTCTCATTGACCGTGGGCTGCACAGATAGAAAAACACACAGCTGTATATGGTATGTTGTTGAATACATACCAGGATGCCTCGGACATTCTGACTCTGCTGCAGGTATTTCATTACAGGGGTTTGAGAAACACTATTATAATGTAATAAAATACAACCCTGCTTTCATCATGCATCACTCTGCATGGAGAATTAAACAACAGGAATGCTTAGGAGATCATTAGGACCACAGAGCAAATGATCTTGCCTGAGAGGAGAAATAAAACTTGTAACAGTCCAGTGACTTTAAGGCAAGTTTGTTGAAAACCAGATCAGAGTAATTTATTCTGAACTCGATGGGGATGTGTCACAGCTGAACTCGTGCAGAACCCACAGCCCCCACCACCTCACTGTGCCAAGCTTTCAGTGTGAGTAATGGTGTTAAGCTTCAAGGTTTGTTTCTTGATCATCCTCTATGTGCACCAGTGACCACCTTTAAATGCATTTTAGAAGTTTCTGAAGTAACTTAGATCTACCCATGGCTTAGATTTTTCCTTCTAAAAGGAGGTACATAATTGCATTTTCTAGGCTTCCTGTTTGCTTGAGCAATAGAAATTTCTGGATCAGAGTAATGCACTTAGCCATGTTGTTCTCTAGATGCAGTACATCTAACATTGCCTGATCCTTTGTATGGGAACATTGCTAAATATATCTCGGCTTCTGTTGGTCTCCACAGGACAAAACAAGTAGCTCCCTATCAGCTGGATATCAAGAAAACAAGGAGGCACAGAAAGCAGAGCTGACAAGAGGGCAGATCTCTCCCGAGACCCATCCCCAGAAAGGAGGGGGGTGGGATACCCTGTGAGAGGATCTCAAGACACACAAGCCAAACTACACACACATTGCTTTGGCAGCTCAATTTCCAACAGTCCCCGAGAGGCTGGCACCCCACGTCAACCTCTGTGCCCCAGGCCAAGGGCAGAGGATGGTAGGAGATGGCCCCTCTGCCCAGGGGTGGCTATACTGCCTGCAGTCCTTCCCCCTGGGCTGCAGGTGCTGAGGCATCTCTGATGCCCCAGCGGAGGCAGAGGGACAGGGATCCCAGCACCCACCTGGCTCAAGGCACTCAACCCCCACCATGGGTATCTGCACATGAGCTGCTCAGGCTGGGCTTTCCATACAGACATATAGTCAATATAATGAATCAGGCTGGGCTCTCCTTATGGCCTGCAGACATTTAGTCAATATAATTAATCAGGCTAGGCCCTGTTTCATCTTGTCCTGGAATCGATGTCTAAAATTGTTTAGATGAAGGAAACCCTGGACATGCATTTTTTTTCCCAAGTGACAGTATAGAGAAGTAAAAGGGTCTGGACTCCTCTGCCTGTTATAAGGGAGTCCAGATTTGCTCTAGCTGTGTGTATCACGGATATCTTAAGTTATCTGAGACAAGTGTGATGCCAAATGCTTTGTCTGCACAGTTATAGCTTGGGGACCTGCTGATCACCACCCACAGATTTAAATCAAACACCCCTTTTCTAGCTGGGACAGCCAAGAATTGAGCAAAGGAATGCAGAGGGCTTGGCACAGGATACAAAGGCAAAACAGCCCACACTAGGGGTCCCTCAAAAATGAGACAAGAAAGCTTTTTTTTCTTGAGGAGATGGAAGTCAAAGCACAGGAATCTCTCTTCTCTCTGGTTTTTGCAGCAAACTGGGTGTGTGTGTGGGGGAGTATTTTGTTCTGTGAGATTGGCTCATTTGGTCAGTGTATGGTGCTAATAATGACAAGGTTGTGGGTTCAGTTCCTGTGTGGGCCATTCTCTTAAGAGCTGGACTCAACGATTTTTGTGGATCCTTTCCAACTCAGAATGGCCCAGCTAACGAGGTTGTGCATGGGTAAACCACATGTGAAACACTCAGCCTTTGCGTGGATACTTTGTCTTCTGAGGGTGCTCAGCAAGCATCACTGGGTTCGCCTTGCCTTAGTGCTCAGCCCCCTTGGATCTGGCTCAGATTGCAGCTCACTGATCCCCACACCACACCCCTCGAGACCACTGACTATTCATTATCACACCAGAGAGAATCTCAAATGTAGAAATTAGTCCACGGTGCATTGAGTTTCCTACAGAAAGCATTGAGCATTAAGGCTTGTTACTGTCACTGGTTTCTAAAAGCAGCTAAACTGATGCTCAAAACTTCTTCGCATATTTGCAGTAGGAAATCATAAATCTTCTCCATCATTTTGGCAGTTCTCTTCCTTTTCTGGCCTCCCATGAAATTCTATTTTCTAAGCTGATTTTCTTGGTTTCTACTGTGAACCTGTCTTGTTACTGTCACTGGTTTCATTTATTTGGCCATCCCACAGAAAAAGCAGCAGGTGGGATCTTTTCTTTTTCCCTGCAAGCGGTATTTACGCCAGTGTTGGAGGAGAAGCATCACATCCCCTTGCAGCACCCCTCAGGACAGAGGGCCCTTGGAAGGCAGGCTCTAACTGAGGTCCTGTGGGCCTGGTGAGTGCAGATGAGCTCAGATCTGTCAGACAGACCTATTAGGGCCTGTCCTGGTCTGAGCACTTATTGCACATCTCCTGGGAATGACCTGTCCTGAGCTAGGCACATCGCCTGGGAATGAACCCCCTGCCGCTTTCCCTCACCCTTGCTCCATCCCGTTCAGTGAGCTCCCGGCCTCCTGTGCTCCGGGGCAGCCCTGACTGGAAAACGCGAGCATAAGCTCTGTGCTCTTCCCTTTGCTGCCGATGGAGAGTGGAACAGCCCTGGCGCTGGGATCCGCAGGTTCGCCACGAGATGGTGCTGGAGGCAAGCGCTGGGCTGGAGCTGCCTCCGGCCGCCCGCCGCCCTTCCCTCCGAGCCGGCCGTGCTCTAGCCATCATCTCTGTCTAGCATCTCTCTATCATCTCTATCATCCCTTCCCTTCCCTTCCCTTCCCTTCCCTTCCCTTCCCTTCCCTTCCCTTCCCTTCCCTTCCCTTCCCTTCCCTTCCCTTCCCTTCCCTTCCCTTCCCTTCCCTTCCCTTCCCTTCCCTTCCCTTCCCTTCCCTTCCCTTCCCTTCCCTTCCCTTCCCTTCCCTTCCCTTCCCTTCCCGCGCTCCATCTCTACGGGCACCTGCAAGTACCGGCAGCACACTCTGTTCTCATTAATTGCTTAATTGTCTCCCTTCCTGTCTTCTTTACCTTTCGGTGTTGCAGTGCCTGCCCTCCCCATGGACCCCTATTCCCTATTCCCATGCTGCCAGCTCTCCCTGCTGTGACCGCCCGGGCCTGGCTCTAGGGGCCGCTTCCAGCCGCGGTTCCACCCGCGCACAGGGAAGAAGGGATGGATGGCGGCTCCCAGCAGCGGCTGCGCCTGGGGCTAGCTTGGGCAAAGCGGGATTATCTCAAAGGGCAGGTGGAAAGAGCCCCTCACAGCCCGGGCTCCCCAGCGCTCTGGCACAGGACTCCTGAGGGAACATGTGTCCTACACAAAGTGCCTTCTTAGTATGCATTGGCTGCCTTAGACTTGCCAGTGTGTCACAAAAGCCGTGAATGCAGGGCAGCTCAGGTTTGAAACTTCGTTATAAACCACACAGAAAGATCTGGGATTGACTTCTTCACTGCATTGAAAACCAGCGTATCCCTTCTGTATTTGCAGCTTAATGTGGGAAAACACTAGATAACAGAAAGAAAGAGCTGCCAGTCCTAATGCCCAAACACCCATGCTTTCATTGCCTGTGTGCTGGTGTGCTTGCTGTGGGCACAGTGAGGTGTGTGCTGGCCACAGTGCCCGGGCAGATGCCAGGAGGGGCACGGCCACAGTCCCAGAGCGTGCTTGGCCATCAGCATGTGCGTGCCGTGGGACAATAACTACCCCTTCCAGCTCTAGCCCTGCCAGCTCTAGCCCCCTGGCTTACAAACTGTGACAGCTCTCTGGTCCTCCTGGGCAGCTCAATGCACGAGCTTCTCCCAGGATAGGAATTAGGTGTGAAATGTTTCAAAAAGCCGAGCTAGCCCATGTCACTGCAGGGATACTGGGGATGGAAAGTAGGATAAGATGGGACATTCAGCCCCAGTCTCCTTCCTCCCACGGAGGCTGAGCTTGCAGGGATGGAGTGTTACCTGCTGGTGACTGTGGCTTGCTGAGAGGACAGGTGAGTTCGAGTTAATTTGAGTTCATTTTCAGGGATAAAAAGTAGCTGGTACCCCAGTGCTCAGGGCTGCACCTTGGTCAGTAATGACAGCAGAAGCAAAAAAGGCAAAATACACAGAGGACAGAGCCTCACATGACTGTGGTAGCCAAGTGCCTTGGGAGTGGATATGAGCAAGGGGAGGCTTGTGTCAGACAATGTGTAAGACAGCATCCACACTGCATGTGTCAGCTGGGCTCAAATTCTGGGGTTTAATCCAAGATGCTGGCTGAGCTGCTGCTGTTGTGAACAAATTACATCTTAACAAACACTGGACAAGCCTCTTGGCTCATACTTGCCTCTTGACCGAGATCTCTGCTGTTTGTCTGAAGCTGCTCCTTGGCTCTGTTCCTGTGCAAACTCAACAGAGTCACTGAGGTGGCAGGTGGTGTAAGAGGAACTCTTGGATCCAGAACAGAGAAGGATATAAGGCTTGGCAGAGTGCTAGGGTCTAACAGCTCTGCCTCTCACAACCAACTCGCACAGCATGAAGATGCAAACTCCAGCTGCCCTGGCAGGCCAGCTTGTCTGCGGGGCTAAAGAGGATGGTGAAAGTCCCAAAAATGAACCCCATGAGCCTGAACATCCAAGGTATGTGGCTATTGCTAACATGTAGTACTGGCTTACTGTGTGACTGAAGAACTGTGTGCTGTAGGGTCCTCTTCATGACGGGAATCGCTTATCTTTTCAATTAAATTCAATTAAATGGCTTTCTTTCCTTCAGCCATAAGTCTCATGTTTCTAATGTATTTTGTAATTAAATCGTCAAAATTCTTCCAGGCAGAAGTTAGTAATATCAGCCAGCCAGTTTGGTTATAGCAACACTGACCTCGCCTGGTGGCAGGACTGATTCCAAGCACTTGAGACACATCAGTGCTGGATGATGAAGGTATACTCAGGAACAGTGTTAGAAACTGATCCTCAGTGAACAAAACACAGTATTTGCTTACACGAGGAAACAAAACACTTAGATATTCTGCACATGACTTAGCTACTCTCTGCTTCAGCTCTTTGTTTAGTTAGGTTTAGTTAAACCTCTGTAACCTCATTTGTATAGCCAAGCTTCCCAGGCATATTAATGGGTTTGGCTCAAGTAGCCAAACTTCATTTACATGGAAAGCAAATCTGAGATATGCGCAGCCATAAAATGGATCCACTGAAGACATCCAGTTAAAAACAAAGACTGATCCAAACCACATCCAATCCCACATCGACCCTTGAGTCCAAATTTTCTCAGAGTTTGAGGCTGATGGAGGGAAAGATGCAAGCTCCATACATAGCTGATAGTGCAACCTAAGTTTTGGACTGCCCAATGCATCTTGCCCTCTCAATCCGGGGTTTTTAAATTTAAATTTTATATTTACCATTTACATATATTTGTTATTATTTATTACTTTTTCCCAATTAACAAATATTTAAGCCACACTTTGCTTGACAGGTGTGTGTTGAAGGCTGGGTTTTCTTCAAAGTTTCAGCCAAAACACTTCATGTTTCTGACAGCACTTTTTTTCCAAACCCAATCATGGCCAGATTGAAGACAAACAAAAACCCACTTTCCCCTCCCAGTACTCTGGAAATCCTTGAAAAGCAGTGGTGCTTTTTTTCTTATTGAAAGAGGGACTTGGAACCAGACAAAACTTAACCTTACTGTTGAGATGGACTTTTTATACTCTCAGTGAAAATTTGGCCAATTCATAAAGCTTTGGATAAAAACCAAGCCAGCTGCAGTTCACATGTGCTTGCCAGAGGCCAGCTAGAGATTGCAGGCTTTGTTCTCTGGTGAGTTCATGAGCATGGGACATGCTCCAGGGCCTGGAGTGGGACTACCCTAGAACTTGCAATTCCTAACTGCTTCAGGCCAAAGCAGCTTTAAATCCAGATACTTGAAAGCATAGATTTTTTTTTTTTAACTGTTTGTTTCCCATCTACATGAAGGACATCAGTTGAACTACATTCAGAGGAGGAGAGACATGTAAGAGAAGTAGATAATTTGGAAAAGTAGACTTGGAACAGACAAAAGGAATCCTGGCAGAGAGCTGGGGGAACCTGAAGTGTGTGAACACTGAGATGGAAATTAGGGGATGGAGAGGAGACTGAAGCACAACAAAGCATGGAGGCAACTGGGAAGTGGTGTGTGGGAAAAGGACATGAAGGATCTCATTTTGGCTTCTCTGCACATTACTCTGAGCTCATTTAAGAACACTTGAGCTCAATCAGATGATCTTCCCATCCATTACTGACTCCTTGGTAAATATCCTGGCTATGAAGACAGAATCACACATTTCTTTCTGATACTGTCATGGTGAATATTATTTAAGAAGCACTAAAACTTCACAAAATAAAGTGTTTGTTGAACACCTCTAAAGTGGAAGAGCACTGCCATCATATTACAGCAGAAAACCAGAGCCTGGAAGTATTTCCTGATTATTCAGTCCAAGAAGTGTATTGTACCAGGTATAGTGATGTGTGCATGTTCTTTATGAGTTGCCTTCTCCAGCAGCTGCAAGTCCTAAATTCTTCTGCGAACTAGGCTTAATTTAGGTCAGGCATCTAAAGAATATGGGAAGCTTGTAACTGCGTGTAGAAAGACCTGAGCAGAGAAAGAAGAGAGGGATGAGAACCTGCAGCCTGGCAGACCCTTATTAAATTATTCTACGGCATCATTTGATCCCAAAATTACTCCAAACTCAGAGGGTTCAGGAGTACTCTTTCCTTTCTAGGATGTCATATAATTTGAAGAGGACATTTTTTTTAAACTTCAGATTTGTTCTACTAAAAAAGAAATACGAAATCTCTGTTTACTTCAGCTGAGCCTGGTGTAGCCCCTAGAGACACCGCCTCTGCCATGCACGTGGTGTAACCCATGGTGCTGCCAGTGTCCACCCTTGTGCTGAGACTTGCTCTTCAGACAGGCACGTGGTTTTCTCACTGTGACTGCAGCTCCATGTTGGCCTGAGTTCCCACTGCTGGCTTCTGCAGGGCTAACTGATGGGGTGCCCAGGCTTTATGGCAGTGCCCAGCATCCTTGGTGGTGGTACACATCCCTGCTTACACCTCTGCTTCCATATGTGTTTGCACTGCCAAGAATAATTGTTAAACTGGCTCTGAAAGCAGCAGCCAGCATTCCAAAGGGATACACAGGATGAGCTAGCGACAGAAGCCACTTGGCATTTCCAACCCTGAGGTGCAAAAGGGGATGTGTTCTAAGCACTGAGACTTCTTGAATCTCTTGTGATTTTGTCAGGAATACAACTGACAGTATCAGGATATGTACGCACAATCTCTTATTACTGTTTAAACTTAGAAAACAATACCATATCCTGCGCCAACAGGTCTACTATGGGTTATGCAGAATTATTTGTCAACCCTTTGGAATACCCTTCCTTTTCTGGACAATAAAAACACAATTTCTCCAGCAACTTCTATTTCTCTGTCTTTAAACAGCTGTGTGAACCAGGTTATTCACCTATGAATACAACCAAGTCCTAGGTACAAGTGTGGGATTCTAGAAAGAAGTATTTCTGCATTTTGATTTATCTCCCCGGCTGTAAAAGAGTGTGTGTTTTTAAAGTATTTTTAATATTTTTCAGTATGTGACCGTACTAATGCAATCCTTTGTGGTAAACAGGAATTTATTAAAGCATCCTGATGTCAAATCAACTTTTTTAATACCTTGTGTGACAAAAAGTGAAGACTTCGAAGTTTATAGAAGCCAAAAAATACTCATAGATTATACAGATTAGAGGCAAAATTTTATAGCCTGTTTATCACACAAGACTTTAAAAGAGTTGGGTGCAAACTAGCATAAAGGCAATGCCATTTTCTGGACCTACACCGTTTCTGCTAAAAGTGCAATAGGACACTATAGGAGACACAAATGCCTGCTAAACCGTGACAGCCTTAACCAGTGACTGTAATGCATGCAGCATGAAAAGTAATTTAACTTAATACCTCCAGTTCAGGTTTCAGCCTTGAGAAATCTGCATATTCTCCTCTTTGTGCTTAATGATGTTGCACAGCATTTGATACTTTTTGGGATCATTACAGTGTCAACTCTCCCATCTTGGCCAACTGGAAATTAAATCCTGTTTCCCTTGTGGTCCCAACTGGATGAAATAGCTGCAGAGCTGAATAAGGCCAGGGCCTGGTTATATCCAGAAATTCAAGACTGCTTTGGCAATTTCAGCCTTTGTGAGTGTCCCTGAAGACGACAGGGAAGGAGGGTCTTGGTGTGGAGTGTGGGACACAACAACTGTAGTGGTGACAAGATCTGCTGCTGCCCATGGTGTGCTGAACTCACTCCTAACATGGAAAGGCACTTCAAAAATATGGCACTTCAGGGTGGAACCCTTCCCCTATTCCTCTCTTTGTAACCTCTGCCTGCAGACTGCTGTGAGCTGTGGGCCATCTCTGGTTCCACCTTGTTCTTAGGGCAGTTTAGAAATGCCCCAGGACCACAGCTGAATGCAGACATCCACGTACCCAGCCAATGCCTTTGGCAAGTAGTCCTGCTGGCCCTATAAATCTTTAGATCGTTTCCAGGTGAAAAACAGCACTGGGGACTCCCTGAGGGCATGGAATGGTGGGAAAAGTAAAAGAGCTCTGGTCTTTCTCAGGACAGTTCTTGAGACTGTATCTCCTACTTCTCATCCCAGTGACTGGGCTTTGATGCCCTAAAGTAGGCGTAACTCTGCAACTCGTTGCTCATCCATGCTTCAAAGCACCAGTGAAGCCCAGCCCACCCTAAGGAGAGAACACCACATCCTGGACACTTTGCAAATAAGCCAAGTGGGTTTTAGGACCTACCATTCTGAAACTGTTTGTACTGGCAACCCTTGGTGATGCCCCTCACAGGCTGTGATGGTGGGACTGAGATTTGAGGGGCCTGTTTTCTGCAGAGGTTTTGTGGGGAGCCTGGCAGTTCTGACCAGCAGCTCTGTCACGGCATAGCCAGAAAACTGGCAGCAACTTTTGCCCCTGAACATCTGCATCCTCTGTAAGTTCCCTGGGCCTGTGAGGCAAACAGGTTGAAATGGCTCTGGTTCGAATTAGCCACACAGGGAATACAAACAAAGGCATCAAAATGTCCTTCAAAAACTGAGTTCCCACAGAAGATAAAAGGCTGTGGAATAGTTTGTACAAGCCTAACTAATGGAGCTTTCACATCACAAATATGACCCAGGAACAATCACAGTTTTTCAGGGGAGTGTCTGGCCTTTGCTTTTATTCAAAGCCAAGCCAAGTGCCAGTCAGTGAAGGAGCAGGCTCTGGCACAGGCAGTAGTTTGGTTGGAAGGGACCTTAAAGACCATCTAGTTCCAAGTCACCTTCCACAGACAGGGACATGTTCCACTAGACCAAGTGGCTCAGAGCTCAACACCCCTCTTTCAACAGCAACACCTCCTTCCAGCCCACCAAGAGATCCTTGCAGTTCCACTGGCATCTGCCCACCAAATGCCAGTCCTCTAAAGGAGAACATATTAGAAAGAGGTGGGTGGCAGTGGTCTGTCAGTTTATCAGGCTGAAAAAAAATTGGGAAATTCTTTGGTTCCAGAAGAATGAAGGACACCCAAGATTCACATCAGTCTGAGAAGTGCTGAAGGGCTCATTAGGAAAAAGAGACTGCAGTCAGCCTAGGGTAAGGCTGCAGATCTGGGACTGAAACTGGAGAGGTGGGAGAAATATTCACCATGCTGACAGGGAAACTGGTCCTCACACAGAAAACAAATTTTCCCTGGAATCGGTCAGATGTCATCATGCCTGACTGCAAATGATGTTTCTAATCTTTGTTTCAGATTATCGTTGCTTTTCCTTCTCTGGACATGCTGTGTTTTACTTGTGTGACTTTTGCCATTATACAAACTAAAGTAACAATTTCTTCTTTTATCTTATGCTCAGTAAATTGTGCAGCACACTTCACTGGGACCACAGAGCTCCAAACTGATGAGACAGGCAAGAACATAAAAATGACACAAGAGAAACCTCATTGTGTTTGCTCCAAGCCCTGCCATCAGAGCCACTCTGCTAAAAAGTGACCTAGAATTGCAGGTTAGGACCAAACTCTGGTTTCCATATTTAGAATAGAAAAGCATTTATAAAGCAGGTGCCAAGACCTTGAACCTGTTAGCTGGTTTTCTATTGCATAGTTGAAATTTCTGTCATTAAGTGCTTTTTAATTTGGAGGTGGTGATGGGAAAAGTGTATTTTTTCACTTTTAACACTAAGCCAAAAATCCCAAACCTGCTTGTGGTCCTCTTCATTATCCAAACACAAAATAGCTTCCTCTCTCTCCCTTGAATTAAGTATATACATTCTCTGCATGCTAAAATACTAAAAAATACACGTAACTACAACTTTGGTGGCATTGCTATCAAGATATGCTTCAGGTATTTGTTTGCAGTACCTCTTCCCTGCCCCCGGGTCTGTCCACATTCTGCCAGTGTTGTCAGGCCAAGGCCTATTGCCACTAAGGCCAATTCCTGGACAGAAGCATGGTCCTACACACTAATGAACATTATTAACAAGCAGCAAATAGTGCAGGTGCTCAAGAGTGAAAAGCTACAGCAATTCGACTGACCTGGTGGTGTGTTGCATTGGGAACAAGCACAGATCAATTACAACACATGGCTGCATGGGAAAAAAAAGACAAAGTTGTTTTCTTTCAGTTGACTGCTTCTCACACAAGTCCTTCCATCGGGGACTTAAAACCACACTTGTAGCCTTTGTTTAAACAGTTCCAAATTACAAACATGAAAGGGCAGAAAAAATTGAACAAGCAGACAGGACAGAAAAGTTGAATGAGCATTGGCTCTTCTTATTTTAATGAAGAAATATTTCAAGTTAATATCAGTGCATATTTAGAAATAGCATGTGATACTCCCAATGCCAAATACATCCGCAAATTACAGTTTCAAAATTTTATAAATTAATGGTCAGGAAAAAAAAAAGATTAACATAGAGAATAAGGTTCAAAATAAACATCCTGTTTGTTTGCTGCACTGTGTCAATTATATTTCTGGTACTTAAACAGCAAGAGAGATCCAATATTTCATGTAATTAGACTTTCCAAAATAGCAGTTATTTTCCTATAAATGAATTAAGCAGTTTGCATTTATTTTTGATGTATAATTAAACGTTATTCTTAGCTGTTACAAAGAAATTTAGTCATGTCAGAGTAAAATTTCATTCCATGACTGAAAAAACTCACACTAACATAGGAACGTTGCCTTCTGATTATACCCACTGGTAACAGTCAGCTGAGAATAGGAAGAACTACATGTAAGCACATTTGGCCGTTACATAAAATGGCTTTTTTTTTTTTTGTTTCACAGCCTCATAACAATACTGTTTTTCAACATTGTTCCCAGTCATTGTTTTTAAAATGGTTCATCGACATATCCTGAATCAATCACTGATATAAATAACTCCAGTGACAAAATCCATTATGAAAGGACACAGAACTGCAAACTGAAAGTTGTACTGAATGATTTTAAGGTGGAACTGTAATTCCTGTGTAACACTCTGTTAAAAAAAAACAAACAAAACCAACTCCACACGGTAAAACCTTAAATTAACTGGCAATGGTGGAATCTGAAAAACTGAGATACAATTTTAAGAGATGTTTAACTCACAATGGACTCTAAAGTAAGACAAATTGTACTGAAGCTAGAAAGAGATGCACATTTAAAGCTTGCAAGTGTGATATAAAAATATTCTCTAGTTTTTAAATTGTGATACAGGGAGTCCAATACCCTAACGGAAGAAGATAAAATACATCTTCTTTCCTACCCCATTGCTGTACATATAGACTGTTCCCTTGGATCAGGAAATGGTTTTCCCCAACAAATATACCAGCCTTGGGAATCACAGACTTTCACAGGGCTTGTTGATTTTGCTTTTTAAAGTATATTTTCAAGCAGGTGAACTACTGATAGGATATGCATTTCATCAACTGTTATCTACTGTGCAAATCATATATATCAACCCCATAACTTCGACCTCAGTGCAGTCTGCATGGCCTAGAATGACTCAGAATCTAGTGGGATACTACAGCACAGAGATGACTGCCAGCCTATGAAACACCAGGCTAAATCAGGTTAGTGGGAAAGGCACATGCTCCAGATTTAGCAGGAACACCTGAAGGTTCCTTGATACTGCTCCTGAAGTTACAGTGATTCTGTGTACTTCCCAAACAACAAGGTTTGCTTCCAGAAAATTGTGAGGTAACAGGAAACTTCTGCTTATGGCACATACTCATGGGAGAGACTGAGCTCAGCTGAACACTCGTGGTGCGAGGAGTGATGCAGACACAAGGGAGGCTCCAAGGGTTCTGACCAGAAACAAAAACTTCACATTTCCTTACACTGCACACATTCCTTTTATGCACAAATACAAGGTGCGCAAAATAAGCTGTTTGCTCGGTACAATTTAATGTTTTGCATATGTAAAATAATCACCTAATACTGCAGTATAATCAAAAATCATGCACTAGATAAACAGAGCTTCTTCCCCATGAACAATGTTCTCAGGAATATTTTATTCTGCTTCTGGTAACATCTCATGATTTGCCAGCTTACACAGTCCCTTTTAAAGAACACAGTATTTAGTGAAAACTGAAGAGCAACATTTAAAAAAGAAAAAGAAAGGTTTTGATTTTAGTTGCGATACAGCTGGGATAGATGCAACTGAAGCTGTTGTAATGCACCAAAGAGTAACAAAAATTCAACATGAATATCAGAAGAATAAATATATACCCTAAATTAATCTCTGTAAATACATTCACAGGTCCACATAAGACACCCTTATGCATAACTCATACCTCTTCAAATCTGCAGAGAGAGATAGATGTTAGTTCATGGGGAAAGCAATTTATCATATGACTCAGTTTATCTTAGTCATTATTCCAGCAAAAATCAGTAGCAAATTTGAAAATCTACATTTATTTCCCCCAGACCAACCACACAGAGGCTTAAGTCACAAAATCTATTATTTCCAATATTCGATCAATAAGGCTTTATTTACACATTTTTTCTATAAAGTCAGGAAAAAATTTGGTGCAATGTGCAAGAAAAGACTGCACATTTCACTGATTGGAGACTAACATCTGCTTATGGTTTAATGCTAACCCAGAGGCAGCCAATTAAAGTTCCATATATCCAAGTTTTTACATAAAGTTTCCTTCCAGTATCTGTCAGAAGCATGCTAGCAGTCAGGCCACCTAAAAACAGCAAAGATGGCAAAGTTTTCTTGAGGCTTAGTTTGGAATGAACACTTTTCCCAGGGAACTTATTTCTTCTTTTAGAATCTTTTGCATCATAAAATTCTATTAGTAACCTATAAGCAGAGAAAAAGGAGATGGTCAAAGTCAGACAGTAGTTTAAGTCATTTAAAGCACTCTTACTTTCATCCAGTACTTTTAACAAATCATCTCATAATACATAATAGCTCTTGTATAACAAGTTCAAACACCTTACAAATATGATGCACATCAAAATACTCAACCTGAACCCTTGTAAGCATTAAGGCCATATTTTCCTTGTGGACCAACTGCAACAGTGAATATAAAAGTTGACAAGAATTGTTTTCATTCAGCATTTAGGAGAGAAGCCCAGAGCACTGGACAATACTGTAGGACAAAACTACACTGAGCACTGAAGGAGGAGGAGAAGAATCTTCGTAAGACAAACTAATAAATAACAAGGGCTCACAAGACACTGAATATATTGGAAGCTAAACATGCAAGAGTTAAGATGCTACATCATTGGCTTAGTAGTAACTTTTTTACTCCTAGTTTTAAAAAAAAGTAGTAAATGGGTCTGAAAATTCTGAGGTTTTGTTTTAACTGTATCTAAATTTGCCTGACAAACTACTTTGGTCCCAGGAAAGATACTCCAGTGAATGGGAGCTTACAATGACACATGGATGATTCTGTTTTGTTCATCTTCACTAGATAACTAAAGAGACAGACACTGGACAGCCTTTTATTTTATGCATCAGATCATTATATATTTAAGTTAAACTGACACTTTCTATCTTTCAAAAGTAAAGAAAAACTTTTTAGCGATCCTAAATGTCTAAGACACTTTAGGAAAAGTGCCATGTTTACAGATAGTCATGTTAACTTCTATATGAATTCGAAGTTCTCAGGAGAAATGAATACATTTTTTACTTCTATGGAGTGTGACACTGGCAGAACAACATTAAAGCAGAACAGAACTGAAGAACCAGGGAAATTTCTGTTTCACTCAAAGTATTCAAGGATTTAGAAAGTAAACAGATTCAGCTCCCTTAAGCAGGACTTCAGATCTGGCAAATTAAACCATAATCTCTCAAATAATATTTAAATCCTACATTTAGGCACAAAGTCCTTCTGGAGAACGAGGTCTCCCAGGCTCTGCTGACTAGTGACTTTATCTGGAGATGCTGGAGGAAGCCAGGCACTTTGCTTCAGCCACAATTCAAAAATGGACAAATGAAACTTCTATTTCACCTTGTTTCTCCAGTGAAGGTAGGAATTTTGGGTTAACTCCGTTTTTATCCAGTCACTGTCTGGATGAAAGATTTGTAAACAATTTTGGCAGAAGAGATTAGATCAAGACCTACCCCTCTATCACACCAACTTAACACTGATTACAAGGGCAGAATCACACTGCTTTTTCTTGCTTGCCTACCACAGGCATCTTACATTCCTGCACAGGACTTAACTACTAGAAGATGAATGGAGAGTATTCAGATAAATATGAGCCTTGCCTGGAACATGGACTCACACTTCTTCAATCTAAAGAAGGTCAAAACCCAAGGAATCCCAACCTCCTGAGCAAAAGACTTAACATATTATATTATATTATATTATATTATATTATATTATATTATATTATATTATATTATATTATATTATATTATATTATATTATATTATATTATATTATATTATATTATATTATATTATATTATATTAATGGGAGTACCAACATCACCTCTCTTCAGAGTCCTACAGCTGGCACTGCTGGTAACAAAAATCATGGGTATATTTGTTAATAGAAAAGAAATAAGACAGACTCTTGAAACAAAAAGTTCTACATATTTCTACTCACTTATCCTTTACTTCAAAACGTTCATGAAGCCATCTTCTCATATACATCTGCTCTTCTGGAATGTCCTTCAGTTCAATTCGGTCAATGAAAATATGAACTCTTGGGCATTCCTTACAAAGAAACTCTAAGAAGAGTGCAAAACAACAGGACTGAGTTACAAAAACACTGAGTTATGGACACACAAAAAAATCTGGACTGTAAGTGCCTTGGAAGCCTAACTTCAGTGCTCAAAAACCTTCCCTCCTTATGTTTGGATCCTGAGCACTTCACTGAACTTAGAAACCATCTGACCTGCACATTTGAAATAGTGGACCATTATCATGTAAAACATGGAAGAACTGTCCTAAAATGCACCTTGCTATCTGGAAAAGGCTATGCTTCAAAACATTACCCTCTACTTTAGCAGCAATCTACTCATTCAATAGTGTCGGATGCAGTAACTTTGATGTCATAAAGTTATCCATCCTGCAATTTTGTTTAAAGTTAGTAATCCTCTTTGCTCGTTCTTTTTAAAACTTAAATTTTGTTTGCTGCTGGATAACAAAATTGGAACAGCAATTTCCCAAAGCATCTCCAGGAGAAAGTATGTTTCAGTTAAAGCAATACCGTATAATTAAAGAGTATAATAGGGCAGAAGACTAAGAACAAAATGCTACTTTCCGTTTTGTATCCCTTCACTTTTCGTCTATCTCACAGAGCTTGAGACAAACTGCAAACTGCCTCCCCCCTGCCCCCCTCCCTCCCCAGTTTCCTCAATTTGTCCCTAGACAAACTTACCAAGCAAGCATTAAGGACAAACAAAACTCCTTTACTCAAATGGCCTTGTGGGATTTCTTACAACTAACAAATGGTAAAAATACTAGGCATGATGACTGTAATATACTGCATGTTGTAAATGTGAAATCTTGTGCAGTGTGATTGGTAACTATTTGCATTTGTCAGTAGCAAGGCGTACTGCAGTAACCACAGTACCCCTGGACAGAGATTTGAATGATGTGAGGATAGAAGTCCTCAGAAATTTAGATAGTTACCCTGTTTTGAAAAGTGCCTTCCTACAATACATACAGGCAACAAATGTACACAGACTGGGTGGTCCCTTTAGGTTGTTGACATTTTTTGGACAGCGCTACAGATGCACAGAGGACTTTGACCTGTAACTGTAAGGGGTATCTGGAGGAATGAATGTGCAAATAAATTGTTACAGCATGTACATCTTTATTGTTGTCTGCCAAAGCAGATATCCCCCTATTTGTTTTTCATCTTTACAGGATTATTGATTTGTAAGGACTTTGCTGTAAAAACAGTCCTTATCACATACTAGAAATTGCCTTAAGGAATTTTAAAAGCCTGTTCACGCAAATGTGTGTGTGCTTGCAGAGGGGGAGGGAAGGAGAAGAGATAGAGATCCCTAAGGTCTTGAGGCGCTTGGATGCAGAAATCTGAAAGGTGCTGTGTGTAGTTCTGTCTGGATATTGTGCACAGAGCCCTTCGCTGAAGCACAGCGTAAAGGGAACAACATGGTCCCACACCATCAGCTGGAGAGCTGGTGAAGGCTCCATCCAGGCATGAGTCCTTCTCCTGGCCAGGGAGCAGCAAATACAGCTGTTGCCAAGAGGTTTCTGGTAGAATCTTCTCCTAGCTACAGCTATTAGACGGCAGTTAAGCATATATGATGGCAAGTTAAGGACTCGGAGTCCAGAATGATGGTACATGTAGACATTTTCTTCAGGTTTATGTGCAATGCTTTTTACTAACCACTAAGAAATCAGTGTTATCTAAAATATTTTTTTTTCTCTTGCTTTAATGTGAACAAAGGACTTTGCAGGGCTGTTTCTCTAAGGATACTATTCAGGCCACTATCTGAAGGTCATTGACTATATGAGCACCTAAAAGCGTACTATTAATATCTTAAAACGACAGATGTATTATCCATGTCTTAAATGCTTATAATGTTCATGATGTACAAATCCTCTTTTGAGTGGCATTACCTATTAAGTGGAACATTCTAATATATAAAACTGCATCCAGAAAACAAATGCCTGGAAGCCAGATCATCTAGTCTTTTTCTGTACTAGAGTCCTATAAAAAGCACCTATGATATGCATATTCAGCTAGAACAGAAGATCCAGCTTTAAAAGATACTTAAAGTACTCTGTGCATTATATAGTGTAAGTTTCTTTTGCTTCACAGCACATGAACTGTTCTGCATAGGAACAAACAAGTCTTTACTGATGTTACTTATACTTAGTTATAAATTCTAAATTATTAACGAAAACTATAAACCAATTAAAACTCAAGACATAATTATTTCAAAAGAAACACCTTTCCCCGCCAAAGTTGAAGTGTAGCAATTCTACAATTCTGCTTAAGACAACAAAATCCCCTCCTCAAATACCTGAGTGCTGCTGCTGGCTTTCCACTTTAGGACCAAGTTCCAATGCATTCTGATTCTTACCACTTCCCACTCTGGTCTTCTTCAAACACTCTAAATTGAAACCCCATATGTTTATTCCCTAAACTTTGTCATTATTTCCCCCACCTTTGTGAGTCCCAGTGCTTTCCCCAATAACCTCACCCTCTCTTTTGAGTTTGACTGAGTTCAGCCTCACTCTGGGCTATGCGATCTGCTACTTTAGGTGCTAACTGGGGAAGGTCATGATTCCCACACATCGATTCGAAGTCCTTTTATCCAAAGCCTGGGTATTCAAGGTATCTGCAGATGAAACTGTAATGCAGTCAAACCAAGTCAGGTAATCTGACTAGTATTTAATTATCCAGTTCATGTCAGTGTTTAATGCAACTAACCCAACTTTTCTTCCCCCCAATCTACAGTGTCACAGCAATCACATAAGAACACCATTGGATAAGGACAACAGATTGGAGGTTGAATGTGAGAAGAAACAGCTGGATTTTATCACCATAACCTCCAAAGGTTTGTGGTGGTCCCATGACCCTTAATTTCACATTAGCTTAACTCCCAAAAGACTTATGTAATTAAGCTAAGAAACAAAATCTTATTCAAGCAATTTATTATGCGCAAATTACATCCAACTTCAGGGACACTAGCCCTTAAGGCCAACATCTGACAGGCTTTTCAGATTCCTAAACTTGCCAAAATTTGTAATAATTAACAGCAGGAACAAGCAAGCCTGAACTTCCCTTCAAGAGACAAAACAGAAATGCAAATCATGCATTACAAGCAAACATCATGTTGGGGACAGCATTAGTCAAGAACCTTGTACCATTTGGGTTAAATGAACACTAGCAACTTGTGTGGGAGCCAAATGGACTGACTTTCGTGTGGGAGATAATTTCCTAATAAAACTTTCTATGTGACTGAATAGCAGATACAAACACAGAGTGTTTATAATGCTTCTAGTGACCAAGCACAGCAGAAGGAATGAATCGAAAATAATAAAGTGGATTGAGCATTTTTTTGTTCTTGAGCTGTGACACTGTATCCTTCCTTTGGTGGGACAAGATTTACACTAACACAAGACCTCAGAGTGGGAATCACTGCAGCCCTGGAATTAATAAATGAGGTGCAACAGCCTCCAGGGAAGGAACTGAATCCACGGAATTTTTAATTGCAAACCAGTATTTGGGGGTCCTGCAAAATTCTGCAAGTTCTCAACTCCTCACCTTCAAAAGCCAATTAATTCTCTTTGGAATGACCACCATTACCAGGGAAACTGAGGGAGGAGAGAAGCTCCAAAACACCAATATATCTCTAACTGAGAAGGGACAAACAACTGGCCTCAAACCACCCTCCCCTTCTGAGCTACGTAAATTCATTCCACCACTCCAAATTATTTGCCTTGTCCCTTAAGAAAGCTGTGACAGAGGTGTTACACTTAAACAGATACTCCAGTTTTCAATTACTAATGAAGTCTATTTTTATATGCACTTTAAATATGACAGCAATGAAGTAGCTCAGATTTCAACCTCCTACACTGGCTCTTCTACTGCAATATAATTGTTGCCAAAGCCCTTCAAAATTAAGAATGGACAAACTGAGGCCTGACTTAGTTGTGCCCACTTAAAGAGTCCTTAAATCTCTCCTGTTTTAACAGATTTCAGTAATGTTTGTGATAAATTAATAGTGATATCACAGGAAAATGAAATTTGGATAATGTGTATTTATTCTAAATAACTAGCATTTCAAATGTGTAAAAATATGTCTGTTCAGTAAGAGAACATTGTGTGTTGTGGTTTGTATGGTTTTACAGGCAAAACCATGACAGCAGAGACATTCCTCTGAACTGTAGATTATTTCTCCACTTCTTAAACTTGCGTTATCAGTGTTCAGCTACCAAAGTGGTTTGTAAACTATCTCCTCTTCAAAGAAAGAAATCCTGTCTCTCCACTTCCATTTACTTTGTACACCAAATTAACAATCAAACAGCAAAACAAACAAATTTAAGTGCTGTGTTGTTTCTCAGCTTCATGCTTTCCATCATCTCAAGCTGAGCTGACAGGAAACTATTTCATGACTTGCTCTAACAAAATAAAGCAGCAATAGAGCAAAGCAGCACTAGACAGGAAAGCAAACATCCCAGGCCAGTGGAGGTTGATCACAGGAGTTGCCCTGGGCAGAAGTGGAGGAGCAGCACCAGTACCTGTGAGCACTGTGGATGCAGGGAAGCATGGAGGGGATGCTATGCAGCCCAGACTGAAGCTCCAGGAAACAAGCCTGCACTTGAGGAATAGAGCTCTCAGGAATATTGCCAACTCCTTGTGCAAGGACTTACATGCACACAGAGATCAATGACCCCACACATGCACAAGGGGCACAGTCTAAGGACGATTCTCTATCCCCAAGAGATGGGGAATGTTTTGAAGTGAGAAATGGGATGCCCCTGGATCATTATGAGGCCAGCGTGCTAGCCACGAAAACTGAAAAATTAGAGACTGTTGCAACTGGCAACTGGGCAAGACTGAAAGTCAGAAAAAGTAACTTGTTCAGATGGATGTAACATGAGGTGGATATAGCTAAAATTCATTGTCAGGGCAAGATTCAGAAGTGCCTCTGTACCAACATGAGAAGCCTAAATACGAAGACATTACAAGAATTACTCGAGATCACTCCTTCCTGTAATGCAGGTATCCTGGTGGGCTTGCAGGAGTTACCAGACTACCAGGAATGGCAGGAGAGAATGTACAAGTGAGGGTAGGGTACTGTGCATGAAAAATTATATAAAGTATAATAGCTTTATATAATAAGGAGAAAAAAGCACAATAAAGTCCTTGTGGATGGAAAATCCAGGCTCTACTAGAATATATATGTAAGATAAATAATTAAATGACTTCCAAGTAAGCTTAATAATAGTGAACAGAAACTGTGAAGCCAGACTGAGACCTGCAAGTTCAGGACTGATGGCAGGAGTGTGAGATTCCAGCTATCTTTATTGAACTGCATTGATACTTCAGCAAGATAAGCAGGGGAAAAAATATCCCAAATAAACCCAAACCAAGATGACCCAACCAATTGGATAAAAATATCAGCGGGGGAAAAATTATTTCCTGGAAGAACTAGTAAGTAAGAAAATCCACAAGAAAAGATGCTGCTGCTGGTGTGGTCCTGTTCTGCAGCCACAATACAATTAATTTCAGTGTTGTAGAGAAAGAATTCAGCATACAAATGCAGAATTCTTTGGGGTTGGCCTCTTCTCCCAGGCAGCTAGTGACAGGACAAGGGAAATGGCCTCAAGTTGCACCACAGGAAGTTTAGGCTGGATGGATACTAGGAAAGCTTTCTTCACTCAAAGAATGGTGATGCATTAGAACAGGCTTCTCCAGGGAAGTGGTGAAGTTGTAATCCCTGGAAGTGTTAAAAAAATAGGCAGATGTGGCACTTTGTGATAAGGTTTAGTGGGCGTGGGTGGTGTTTGGTTAAAGGTTGGACTTCATGGTCTTGGAAGTCTTTTCCAACTTCAGTGATTCCATGAATTAAAGGAAGTACACAATAGGAGGGCAGGCAAAGTGTCAAAATACCCTAAAATATACAGTCCAAAAGAAGGCAACCTATTAAAAAACTCACAAAATACCAAATCTCAGAAAAAAAAACTTGTAATAGAAGCTTGCATAAAACATGTATAACACTGCAAAAGAAAAGTCTGTATGGGTCTGAAAAACATCTGTATGACTTTAATGGGAAAATCAGAGGCTACCATGATACCTTCTTCTCCTCTCTGAGGAATGGAAAGCTTGTCCAAGTAAGGAAAAGCCATAGAACTGCTCATGCCAAATGGAAACATAAACTTAAGAGGACTAAAAATGAACTTGAAAAATGGAAAGGGTGCTATATTTTAGCTTCTTTCAGTATATTAAAAGCAGTAAGCTTGATAAGCCGCTGGTAGGACTGCTGGATGACAAAAGTGTAAAGAGCAGCACTTATGTTCAAGTATAAGCCCTTGCAAGAGAAGCTCATATATCTGCTTGCTTCATTCTTTCTTGTTGAATATATTTGATTCCTACACCCATTCTTTGTAACAGATCATTCAAAGGAACTAGATCAGTAAGTAAACAGACAGAAAATATTAGACTAAATATAAATAAACAAGTCAGATGTCAGGAAGTCACCAAGACCAGACAGTATTCATCCAGAAGCTCTCAAATTAGGAATTTAAAAACAAAGATGTGCAACCTATCATCACAAACAGCCATTGTGCCATAAAATGGGGAGTTTCCCTTCTACAAATGAGAACTTTAGAGATGATGCTGGGAAATACAGACCAGACTTTTACATCACTGGCTAAGATAACAGGTATGTAATAAAAATCCCTAAGAACACAGATAATCAGTCTGCTGAAAAAGATTTGGTGTGGATTCTGTAAAGGGAAATCCCTTCCCATCAACTTGCTGGATTTCTACAACACTGTCAAGGACCAGGCGGATAAAGGGATTCACTGGACATGATATTTTTGAATTTTCATAAAGCCTCTGACTGGGTTCCACACTGAAGGCTATTTAAGAAATTAAGCTGCCACAGGATTAGAGGAAATGATGTTTTATAAACTGAAAGCTGCTTAAAGGAGAGGAAGCAAATGGAAGGACTTAGGGATGGAAAAGACTTGGCGACACTGAGGACTGATGCCAGGACTGGTTTTACTGTCTCATGACTGATGAGCTGAAGAAGGGAGCAAACTGTGAATGCTCCAATTTTTCACATCTCTTTGAGAAGACCCTGAGCTCTTTTGGGTAGTCAAATGTTGGCTGAACTTCAAAAAACCCTCAAAGCTGAACAAACAGGGTGAAAATGTGGCAGCCAAGCTTCAGTGTAAACAAACATGGGGAAAAAAATAACTGAAACCCTGATTACATGATGCTTAACTTGGAATGGGTGGTTACAATCTGGGAGTTGCTGACCCTTCCCTAAAACCATCCTCTCAGCAGCAGCCAAATCCCCCAAATACTGGGTAGCTTGAGGAAGGACATCAAGAACAAGGCAAAGAGAGTCACTCTATAGATAAAGATTATGAATCCACGTTTTAAATATTGTGTGCACTTCTGGTCTCTGCATCTGAAGGAGGATGTAACGGACTCAGAGAAAGCCACAGAAAAGACCAACTAAAACATTTAAGGAGGAAAAGTACCTCCATTATAAATAAGGAGACATTAAATAGGCCAAATTTTCAGTTTGGAGAAGGGAAGCAGAAGGAAGGATATAACAGCTTAAAAAAAATATCCTCAAGATGGCAAGTAGGAACTATAGCTCCACAAATCCCACAAATTCAAGGGTAAATAATCGCTTGCCTTTATCTTCCTGAAGATACTGAGATCTAAAGAATCTTTTAAAATTATTATTATTAGAAAATGAAATCTATAGTTCGCTATACTGATATTAGCAATGCAGAGCAGCATAGTCACTGTAAGTTGTCTTCCTGTTCCAAGATGGTCTCTGACGAAGACCCACAATACTTGCACATTATAGCTCATTATAACAATCTTTGAGTGGCTTTAATCTGTATTTCTAAAAGATGCACTCTGGCCTTTGTTCTAGTCTGTTAGAATATGTGAATATTGTATGTTGGCTGAGTTTTTTTGTAGGAGGTTTCCTACAAAAGCGTAACAGTTTTGATCCAGGAACAGAACCTGGATCAGGTTAAGTGTGAGGATTACATCTAAAGGGTATCCCACCATGGGTAACTGAAAATGAACAAATTCAGGAGATACCTGTGTCTTCCCTGGAACATTTTTAAAGTTTCAGAAGTGGAAAAAAAAATTTTCAAACTATGCAATTAAGAAAAAAAGGCAACAAAAGATACGAGGAGTGGACCAATTCAAAACTATGTTCTCTACAGCAAAAAACCAGGATCTGTTAGGAACTATGCCAGTACTGCTAATATTGATGTTTTTGCCTTTCTTTCAGACAGTCTGTTTTGATAAACAGAGAACAGCACCACAGAGTAGAAGAAAATGACTGTAATGCATAAAACCTCCAAAAATAAACACAGAATCTCAAAGCAGCAACATATTTTTGGCCAAACCTGACAGTGTGAAGAAGTTAAAGTTGTTTTTGTTATCCTCAGGGTTTAGATACACTTTTGCATAAAGATCAGGAGTTCCTTGAGCCTTTGTAAATAAATGGCTGCTTGGGGAGTGGAATGCTTCCTCTCACATGTACATGAGGTCCAGGGTGCAGGGTAATTTTATGAATCTCCAGTGTAAATACTTTCAAGAGCCTCTTGTGTAGCAGAGGTTTCCTGATGACCATGTGTTTTCAGATCAAAAATTCCCAAAGGGAGGCTATAGATTCACTACAAATGCTTACCTTCAGCAAGAGTTGTTTGGGAATAACTGAGATACACAATAATCAGGTTTGCAATCAGAGGAACACACGCCTGGAGCTCAGAAGGAGCTGCAGAGGGTCGTTACCCCCACCAAGGGAGTGTGAGCACACAGATACAGTGCCCACAGGTGTCTATGATTTGGGAAAAGTTAGACAATTTAGGGTTGCCTGAATCTTGCATTCTTCCTTAGGTATCCAAGACTGGCTGATGGTGGAGACAAGAAACTACAGGAATTCCAAACACAGCCGACATCTTTGAGCATGAGTAGCACCTCTGCTACTTAATCCATCTGAAAACAAGCATACAGACTGACCTTCATTTTCTCTGATGAATTACATCAAGGCTTTCATACACTCCCATAAACTGATGCTGCTCTTTGGTGACATGTGGTTTTTGACCAGAAGGACAATATTTAATTCTTACAGTATTAAAATACTTTGCATTTGCCCAGGCTGTCCTTATTTGCAGAATATTGATATATATGCTCACATCCGTGTTGAAAGTGCCACTATGAATAAGTAATTTCCAAATTAACCGACAAGTTTTCATGTTACTCAAACTACTTCTAATAGGGAATTACAGGGAATCTAAAATAACAGCTCTAGTCCTACGAAGAACAAGTGAAAATTTATTCAGTTAAAACTGAATGATAGTTTACCTTGTGGTACCTGGTGAAATCATGTTATTAAAGAAGTTTTATTTTAACATTTTGCACAAAATAAATCTAGAGTTTTTCTTGAAAAGAAAAATGTCTTATAAAATATCACAGAATCACAGAATTCTCAGGGTTTGAAGGGACCTCTGGAGATCATCTAATCTAACCCCCATAGATATATGTTGCCAACTAGTGTTATCAAAATTCCTCCAAATTTCTCAATGAAAATTTTACATATTGAAATACAAAAGGTAATTATTACTTAAACTGTGCTTGAACTGATGCAGAATGACAAGCTTTTGATGCGAGGCTTACTGTACATGCTAAAATGCCATCGTACACATGATACAAATTTCACCAGTGCTACAGTCCAGCCTGAGGTCTAATCTACATTCTTTCTTTGGCTCTACTAAAATAAATTGTATTTACTCTTCAATATTCTTTTATGCAATAGAAGATGACAGCTAGCAGAGATCTGAAGGGATTATTAATCACTTCATAACTATAAAACTTACTTTAGACTGTTTCATACTTCTGTTAATGTTTATCTGCTTAATAATTTAGCTTTTTAATTCTTTCAACACATCTTGTTATCATTCTTTTGACCTTGAGAGACAATGGATGTGAACAAATTTGGGCCACAGTCCAGAAAAAGACTGTTTTCTATTGCTCCAGTTTATTTTCTGTAGTCTTGTACTTGTAGTCTTGTAACTGGGTCCTAACAAAAGTGCAAGCTTTTGGAAAAGTGTATCTTCCCCATGGGCAGTTAGGCCGGTCTGACCTCCTCACATTATACTGATCAAAGTGATGTACACATTTTCAGAAATGCACACATACACAGGCTTTCAAAGTGTTTGTTCTGGAACTGATATACAGCAGAGTCAATAACTCTCAAGAATTCCTCTGACTTCTTTAAGACAGAGTCTATATGTACTTGCTATTTTTATTCAGTGTTTATCATTGTCACATGCTGCTATTTCACAAGCTCTTTCATCTACAATGGCCAGATAAATACCATCTGGTTATGCTAAAGCCTTCAGGCAGAATAATAAAGATGTAGATGTGTACATAATGCTCTTTCAGGTGCAAGAATGATAACAGTTCCCACATCCTACAAGACCTGCCCCTTTACACCAGACAAAGCTGGATGTGAATGCTTAGCACATTTATTCAGAAGGGGAAAAACTATGAAACTATGTTCTCATCCTTTCTTCTCAAACTTATTTCTGCTTTTCACTTCATGACAGTGTAGCAAAACAGTATCAACAAATTCAGCACAGGTTTTTCCTCCTCCTATTCCCTTCTAAATAGTTCTTTCAGAGTGCCCATATGATTATTTGGATCTTATTCTAATGACCACACATAAATACTGCCTAGCAGCATGGTCCTCCCCAAGCAGGACCAAGATGTTCTGTCATTAATGATGGACAAGTCATCTTCAGGACTAGAGAGAGGGGAGAAACCTGTGGGAAATTGCTATGTTTTAGAAAGGCTGCCATGTGCCAGATAAATTTCCACTGGAAACGTACCAAGATCCAAACTTGTAATAAAGGGAATGAATAAATGGTAGGAAAAAAATTCCATCCATTGGTTACAACTGGATGTGAAGCAACAGCAGAAAGCAACATCCCTGTGTAAAGCTAATCTGATCTTAGTCACTGTCAAAGACTAATCAAATCTGATGTCTCCTAAAACAAACTTGCCATTGGAAAGTGCCAAAAAAATATTAACATGCAAAAAAAGCTCAACACATTTGAAAGTATATACTAAATAATTTGCCTGCTCTAAAATGGCACCATGCTATATCAGGTATATCTGGCATTCACTGTTCTTATGGTGAAATGTCTATTTTCCAGCTGCTAGTATACTATGCTGTGTTTTAATCCACTTGAGCAAGTCAACACTCTATTTAAGATTGCTGGACTTAAAAAAACTGTAAGAGATTGAATTTTGCTAAGAAAGACTATTTAGACTAAAAGTTGCATACTACAAAATTTAAAAAGCAATTCACTTTTTCTTCATAATTTTTTTCCTGTTCACATTTTGCTAACACAATTTCTCAGACAAAGTGTGCTAGTACTCCTCACAGTCACTAAAATGTTCTTCTTAACACACTTTGTTCACTACTGAAGAGAACAGCCAAGAGCTGATGATGCCCCAGGTAAGTATCGGTTTTTCCTGAAATGGCACAGGCTCTTCTGAGGAATTGAGATTTACAGAACTGAAAGCAAGATGCATTTCAAGAAACACTGTATCTGTGTGGAATTCAGATTTCATTCACATGGGAAATGTCATAGTATGGGAAATAAAGTCTTCAAGTAAAGTTGTGTTTATCAGAAGTTTGTTTTCCATGCAATAAATTTCAATCAGTGTTGCTAGATTGAAAAAGACATGTCAACCTTATCTTTTAAAAATTACCAGGATTGCACTGCCATTTTATTCCGATGAGAATGAAAAACAAAATTCTCAACCAGCACTGACACAAATATGAAATGTTCGTATGAAATAAGATGTCCTTTTCATGTGTGAATAACTCATTTTAGCACTGTGAAAGAGAAATCATGCTAAAAAATGTTAAATGCATAAGTATGCCTAATTCAATTCTTGTTATATTCCTGACAGACCAGTTGCTGGACTTCTGCATAACAAATGGTGAAATGATCTTGATCTCTTAGAACAGAAATTGTTTGTCTGTCACTTTGTGTCTGGAGAGCTCAAAGAATGACAACTATGTTCCACACTGTAATTCATAAAGTGTTCTTAATCTACATAATTTATATTATATGGAATACATGTGACTGCCACAATAGCATGGTATGCAATGTTGATCTATCATGGATATATAATTTATGTGCTCTGTAAGGGCTAACAGCTGCTTGGCTGCACTTCATTCTATTAGTGCCTTATTTTTACCCCAAGGCTGAGCCAGTAATTACCCCAGCCCTAACAGTAAGCCTGGCTGAAAGATTCGCCTGGACTGCTGCCATGGAGGCTCCAGTAAGTTTGGATGTGGAGTGGCCACCCCAAAGCATCTGATTCCTGTCTGACACCAACACAAAAAACAGCCAACAGGGAAATTCAGCTTATTGGTTCCCCTTCCATAATTATATCATACTTCATGTAAACCATAAAGTTCAATAGGTGAAGAGGTCTTGTAAGGAATTTGAACATTTGCCATCTTATCATTAGGTAATGACATTTTAATAGTTTAATTAACCATTAGGCAGTGAGAAGTTCAGCATGAGAATGGCTGAAACTGCCTAGTAATTAAGTCATGAAACAAGATATGCTGCAGGGAAGGAGAAACAATTTTATTTGTTTTGAAGAGGGTCTTAGAAAGGGTTGGGTGATGGGACAAGAAGGAGGCTGCTCAGTCTCCAAAGGTACTGTAAAAAGGTCAGAAGGCATTAAAAAAATAACTTTAAATCATAAAAAGAATTCCCATTAGGAACAAAATGTACATAAAATAAAACCGTCCTAAGACGTTACAGTAGATACAAATGTTGAGTTAATATAGTGCTGACAGTTTTGCTTCTCACCTATCCAAAAGAATTTTAAACAGGATGAAAATGTAAAAATAGACAATTCCAGAACTTCCAGTCAACTAGCACCTGGGAAGCAGTGCATGTGACTCAAGGAGTTACACCTGCTAATGAAGTAACATGGAAACAGCTGCACTACGAACTATTCTTAGCAGCAGAAGGAGCAAGTCTCAGTGACGCTGGGTGAGTTGAGGAGCAGAGAGTTAGATAAGTTCCCTGCAGGTCCCTCAGTTGGCACTGATCCCTTGCCCAAAAGTTTGGAGAGCTCTGTGAAACTACTGTAGCTGTTTTTTCTCACTTAGTATTGGTAGTGCAAGAGACTCAAAAGTGTCACTTTGAGTCAATCAGCAACAGACAATCAGGCACTGATACAGCTGAGTAATATAGCAACTACAAATGGAAAGAAAGATGATATCTAGCACGCCAGTAACAGTGCAGGCAAATTATTTACTTAAGTATAAATTATCAGTCTACCACCAAGCATAATAAACAGCAGACTCTGAAGCTCTCTGTCCCTGAGTTTTCCCCAGCAGAAACTCCAGAATATATTTTTTGGTTAGATCACTCAAGGAATGTAAAACCAATCTATCTGATTTTCTGAAGGTCCTGTAGGTGGTTTAAAATACTAAAGCAAGTAAAGCCCATTTGCATAAAATCCTGTTGAGTGTTTGTAAGATTACTGGCTGCATGAAGCAATTTGAAAAATTGTCAGTAAAACACTACTGCTATGCATTTTCCCTTTAAAATACGTTCACTTCAGCAATTAGATGTACATGTGTTCATGTACATATATGTAGTACAGCAGAGGAAGAGAGAGAGAATTTAAGATGCCAAATCCCAGTGCTAGAAGAAACATTAAGGTAAATGGAATCTGCTGCCTATGGCTCCAAGCTCCCTTTAACTGTAAAGGGCACTTGTATTTAGAATTGGAACAGGGAAGCAGAGGGCAGGAATGTCACAGGTAACCCCTGTAAGGCCCAGTGACTAGAACAATGACCTACCAGGGGGCTGTAGGATGGCTGAAGTGCTGTGGAGATTATCTTCAGAGCATTTCAAAGCACCTGAAGCTGATTCTGTATATGGACAAGCATATGGCTACAGCATGTCTCATAGGCCTCAGCTCACCTGTCATAGATGGTGCCAGTTTTCTTTGCCCTTTGTGGTCCACAGTACCTTCATAAGCCACAGTCACATCATACACTGCATCCAGATAGTCTTTCATTGTGTCAATGGCTACATGAGTTGCCTTCACCCGTGGAGTCAGCACATGCTTTAATATAGCAAGTCCTAGAGGGGAAAAAAATAAAATAAGAATTACAGTGTTTGAAAGTAAACTGGACTACATTCACAAAAGGAACATCATGCCAAGGAATGTCAACATGTCCAAGCAAAATCACAAGAGGTTTATTCTCAATCTCAATTCTCAGTTGAGAGATTGTGCATGTGTATTCACTGCTTATTCTCTACTGAACATATTAGAGGATGAAATAGAAATCTTAAAGGACACTAACAATAGGAAGGCTGCTCAGTAAGAGGTTTTTACAACCCACTAAGAAGTTTTTACAACTTCTCACTAGAAGCAGTGATGGTTTTAATGTGGCTCATGAGTGATGAAACAACATTTCTCTTTACTGTTTATGTATGTCCAACTGAGGTTAAAAAAAAGAGCAAATTATCTGAGAAATACTAAAGACACTAAACGAATCATCTCCTGAAATTCTATATCAGAAACAGATTTGACAGATAATCACAGAGAATTTTAAGCACATCTAATGTTCATCTAGCATTTGACTTCCCAAGGACAAACCAATTTAGTGAACATACTGAATCCTAACCTACTCACTATGTGAGCAGAAAACTTAGCAGCAATGGGGGAAAATACAGCACTGAGAACCAAAACCAAGGAGGACATCTTTTGTGCTTCCCTGCAAACAACCTGTTACAATTGACTTGGCTACTGACAAACTCATAGCAACAGAAATAAACTCTTGTCTTTAACTTTTCCAGGCCAAACCACAGAGACTGGTATGTCAAGGGCACAAGAACATGAGGTTTAACATCACTCCACATGTCTTAACAACAGTATTTCATATCCATGTTTACTTCAGTTGACCACTGTCACTTAGAGCATACTTAAGAACATAAAAACACACTGGGCTCAAAAGTGTAAACCTGGTTTTCTTTCCATAATTTTAATATACAATGACTTTCAAAATGAAAACAAGCAAACAAATAAGCCCAAAGCCTTTTCTTCACCTGAACCCAGCTCTTCCATATTTACTTGAAAGGGCCTCTAGAAAAAAAAAGGCATGCTATGTAAAATTTTTCACTATTTTTCTATGTGTATCTTTCTCACAGAGAAGTATTAGAATAAAATGGTGGTTTTTCACTTCTAGCCTATTTTACATTGGCTTACTATTCAGTCAATTTTAAAAGAACTATCCTTTGGTGAATCCACTGTGGGGTAAACAGGAAATTTTTCTAAACCAAAGTATTGTGGCATTGCTTTTGATACCTTTCTGCTTGAAAAATCAATTCCAAAGATTATATATTATGTTCTGATTTTGTACTGAACTCCTTTGCTGAGTAAAACATACATTAATCTAAAACTACAAAAATATCTAGTGAACACCGTAAGATAATGCTAGTTTCTACACAAGAGTTGAAAATTTTAATATAAATCACAATCTTGATCTTAATATTTGCTAAGATTCTCCTTGTCTGAATGCAAAGATAAAAGGCTGTTTATCAGCATTCCTTCTGAAGCCATTGTTCCATGCCTTACCGGCAATAGTGATAACTGTCTATGCAAAATGTTATATGGATCATGTAAATATTTTGAAGCATAACATAGTGGTAGTGTTTTCTTAGCTTGTGAACTGTTACATCAAAAAGCTAATTATGTTATGTTTCAAAATGTTTACTCTATAAATGAAGCAATGAATATTCCTGTGCTGTGTCAGCAATGATATTAGTGTGGACATGACACTCCACACAACTCTTGCTGAGCCA